>CM058165.1:2547500-3847500 GCA_030254885.1 Vitis rotundifolia
CACTGTAATGCGTTGACCGACCAAAATATCGACGAATTTCATCCTTTTTGGTCGTTTTTCTCCATTATTTCAGCGATTTATCGCCTGAAACCGATATATCGCTAATTTTTTGACGATTTTTGCAGAAATTTCTCCCCTTCGATTTTTCTCCACAAAATATCGTGTCAACCCCTCGTGATACATGATATTGACGATATATCGCCAATACATTCTGACATTTTCCTCCTTACTCTCAATGTAATGACAATCACAAGTTTCATGGTAATCAATTCTCCAACAAGAACAATGTTTCTGCTTCTTAGTTCAACAACCACACCCTTGTTATTCAATATTTTAGTAGCACTCAAAATCAATATCATTCTAATAACAACTAGCAGCCTTGAGGCATTTGTCAATATTGCGATAACACAAGTCATACAACAAAACGATGCAACGAAATTCAAAAGCCTCTCAACATAGAACCACAAGCTAATTATACAATTTATACTGCACCCCATAGCTTAAATAACCAAAATTGGTAAATGGGTGCTGGAGCATCTCATCACATTACCTCCAACCTTAACAATTTGTCTATCCACTCAAAATATAATGAAGGTGATGATATTCTACTGGGTGATGGTAAGGGTCATTCTTATAGAAAAACAAAAATAGGAAACAAGAAAATAAGAACATATAGATTTATGTAGAAAATTCTATATGGGAAAAAATTACGAATAGAGAATAAGAAAATCCATTTTGTAAAAAAGTAATACAAAAGGAGATAGTATAAATGACCACTGCATAACCCTAAATCTTATACACCATTGGTCTAATCCCTCTGCCATCACCACAAACCCCCCAAAAAACTTATAAGTGTTTTTTCACCACGTATGTTGCACCGCAAACCTTTCAACTCGAACAAAAAAAGAATTTGAGTCACCAAGCTCCTCTAACAACATTCTTATAACAAATATAACAATTGTTTCTTTAAAAACTCCTTCCATAATCTTTACCTTGCAAACTATTTTTTATGCTCCTTAAATTCACAAAAATTTATCAAACATTTCTCAATTTTGCAAACACAATAATACCTTTGTTGAATTTTTTACTAACTGCTTTGTTGTTAAGGTTCCGAGCACAAGGGCATTGTTGGGACATGGAATGAATAGGGGCAACGTCGATGAGTGGCTTTCAACCTAGTCTATCACCATTATCACCCCATTAGCTACAATGGAATAAGAACGCAAAGTCACAACTGGCGTGGACACTTAGGTCATCCATCCACCAAAGTCTTTTTTAATCTTTGTTCTTCGATACTTTTGTTTTCCAATGCCATAGGCTCTATGCATTGTCGTTCTCACTCATGCATAAAAGTCATAAATTATATTTTAGTTTAAAATCCCTCCAATTGATTTATTGAGATCTTTGAGGCCGGCCTTCCCCTATCACTTCAGTCAATTATTTCTTATATTATGTTATCTTTGTAAATCATTACACAAAATATATGTGGTTGTACCCTTTAAAAAACAAAAAGTGATGTGGTTCCCATCTTTATTAAATTCAAGGTGGTTGAAGAAAAAAACTTTCACACATCCGTCATCACCTTCTACTCAAATGGAGATGGCAAATATATAGGCCTAAAAAAGCCATGCTCTCCAACACCTTATGCCTCCCCTCCCCTGTACCCCGAAACATAATGGCATTGATGAGTGTCTACACCGTCATAAAGTTAACCTTCTAGCCTACCCAAGTTGGAATCCTACTTTAATCCATTGAAAACTCATACCTGAACCACATTTGTTGCCTTTCCATTTCGTCTACTACTTCCATTCCCTTCTTATTGTCTTTACTTTCAATTTCCCTTAAAGGAAGAAGAAGAAGAAGAAGAAGAAGAAGACCAATTTGGGTTAGCATTTTGAGAGAATTAACGATACACAAAAAGATGAGGGTGTTATTTATGTTAGTATTTGTAAGTGTGTTGATATATCTAATGTCTACTTCACTTTACTAGCAAATGCAGATGTAAGTTGTACTATACTCTATACTCTATACTCTATGTCCCACATTGACTAACAAAGAGAAAAAAAGTGCAGCAGACATAGTATAAAAGGCCGACCAAGAGACCATACAAGACATACCTTTCTCGGCCTTTTGGCTAAGATCAAGTGTAGTATCTGCTCTTATCAGTTTAATATCTGATACGTGCGACATCGTCCCACATCATATTAAATTACATTTTTTAGGGGGAGGTCCCACCACAATAGCTTGCGTTGTATATCAAAGCTCTTTTTATTTTTATACGATGGGGAGTCTAATTATTACACTTTCCTGAAGCTTCCAAGGGCAAGTTAATTATTAAAAGATACTAAACATTTTAATTTGTTTGAAATTTTAGTTTATTTATAATTGTAAGTAAAAGCAATTAAAAAAAAAATCCTTTTTCATTTAAATTAAAAAAAAAATTACTAAAAAAATTTAATTTAATTTATTAAATCACTTTAAATTATTAAATTAATTTACTAAAAATCCACTAAGTTTGCATTTTCTAATCACGAACAAGCATAAAAATGAGAATAAAACATGTATTGACAAATGGTCTAATGCATGGAAAGAAGCCAGACGAGAGGCCTTGAAAACAGGGGAGATTCAAGACCTTGTTATTGATGTTGTAGACCATGAATCAATTTATGGGCTTTGAGACTTCCCTTTCTCCTTCTGTCGAGCTTCACATGCTGCTGTAGTGATCTTTGACATGGGTTGGTCCTCAAAGATGCTGCTCTAGGGGGCTTCGTAGTTTCCCAAGAAAAACTAAAAAGGTCGGCATTGGATTTTTTGCTGAAGTTGACAATCTTGATATAATAGATGGCAAGTATTGGTATTGGTTTAAGAGTAGCCAAAAATAGGCTGAATTCATAGTCCATTATTTCTCCTGAGAAAACATTCAATAAGGGTGACACAAAGATTTTGATCAATTGAAAGCCAAAAGTCAAAACAAAATTTACTGTCCAAAAATCCCATCTAGGGTATAATTTAGTTGAAGAAAAGCTTTGATTCTTCACTGTAGTAACTGTTCAAATCCTAGTGAACAACAAGGAAAGATGAAGAAAATACAGAGCTCCAGACTCCTGCTAGCACCTGTTTCCCCTTTCATTGAAGCTGCCTATGCTAACACAAATGACAACAGTGCCACTACCAGAAGAGACAAATGGAAGATTAATAAACAGGAAAGATTGCCCGCAAACAACTTCAGTTCAAGCAAAGCAAAGGTGAGGCACTAAGCATAGATGACAAAATTTTGTGAAGATAACAGCAAGTCACTCAGGCTAGTAAATGCTCCAGGATGCTAACATTATGCCTTCAGAAAAATACCATAACAATTACATTAAGGCAATGCATTGAATTGAGTGGAAAAAGGGATGGTGATGGTTTGGGTAGAATTGAGCCCATGGTAAATGGTGGAAGGATTTGCATAAAATCTTGGGCTGTAGCAATCCTTAGGGATCCACTCTCCTTTTCAGTCTTTTTAGAATATTGTCATGGGTCCTAGGGATTCTATATCAATATAATATCTTTGAATAGTTGGAATACTAGTACATCACACCCAAGCCCGGTGGAAACAAGTTTTAGAAGTCTGCATCACAACCATGCCCAACACTTTGAATTCAAATATGAACTCATACTTCATCTGCATGTTTCACTCATAAGAAGATCAAATTGAACTTGAAACATCACCATTCTTTGGCGCAACCACAGGCACTAAGTTGTGCTATGCTTATGCAAATTCTAATCAAATTGCAACATCTCAATCATATTTGCTTGTTTGTTCACCTGTAATGTAAATATAAACAACATCAAAGTTGTAATGGTGGCAGAACATCTAACCCAGTGAAACATCATACTGAATAGAGAGCACAAAACAAGAAACAATTTAGGAGATTTGATCAAATTTCATATCCCTGAAAAATGCAACTAGTATAGATATGCAAATCCCATCAGTTCCAATCAAACAATCCTAAACTTTCATTTTAACTACTCTTTTCACCTTCAATTTTCTTCGGGGCTTTCCTTGGATGTTGCCTGCGAATACAAGAAAGTCCCAAAAAAAAGCCTGATATGATGTTGCCTGCGAATACAAGAAAGTCCCAAAAAAAAGCCTGATATGAAGACTGATTGTAGAGATGGTAAAACACCCCGGACAACATCACCCTTATATAAAATGTGGTTGGTTTTCCCACTCTTTGGATTGCCCTGTGATACCCTTCAACGAAAATTGCCACAGGAAACAGATACAGCAATGAAATTATACTGATCCAACCATATAAATTCAGCCCATTCACTTCCTTGAAGCTCTCTAAGCTTGGCTTGGAGTAAATGTTGCGAAGAACAAACCCCACATTGCTGATCAGAGCCCCCCACGGGCATTGCAAATTGAAGTAGACTTCAGTGACAGCGGCAAGAGAGCAACCTAGAACAATGGGGAGGATTGAGAGCCAGACACGTAAAGGGTAGGTGTCATCACCTAAAATGGTTGAGAAAATGACTGAGAAAACTGGTTCTGAAGATTTGATGACATGGGCGAAAGAGACAGCCACACGTGTTATTTATATTAGTATTTGTAAGGGTGCTAACATATCTGATATCTACTCCAGTTTATTGGCAAATGCTGATGTAAAGTTTATATTACTCTATAGTCTTGTCCCACGTCGACTGGCTAAAAGAAAAAAGTGCAGCAGACATAATATAAAATGAAGACCAAGGGACCTTACGAAGCATACCTTTCTCGGCCTTTTGGCTAAGATCAAGTGTAGTATCTGTTCTTATCAGTTCAATATCTGATACGTGCGACATCGTCCCACATGATATTAAATTAATTTTTTTAGGGGGAGGACCCACCACAATAGCTTGCAATTGGGGTCCTCATGCGTCGCCCTTACGTTGCACTATTGCTCGGGCCTGGCGCACCCCTCCCACTCGTAACAAAAGTTTACGTTTTGGGGCTTTCATGACTTTTTTCAAGATATAACTAATTGATTGTACTTGAAATTTAATCAAATTTTACTATCCATTGTTTATTGAATACATGATTTCGAAATCCATCTTTTGTATTTGTTAAATCTTTTTTAGTTAACAAAAGAAGACTTCTATGATTTAAGGGTTTGGTGACTGATTTTGAAACATCTTATATTTTAGCTATAAATAAAAAAATTATTAAAAATGATATTATATCTAAAAATTATTTTTAAAATATATTTAAACATATTTCATGCCCTCAAATAGAATTTTATTTTACAAAAAATAAAAAATAGAAAGTACCTGCAAAACAAGTTGTTATTGGGACAAGAAAAGCATTATTAAGATGATGGACCGCCAGATTTGGATGAGAATGAAACATTTATCGACAGTAGTCTTAATGCACAGAAAGAAGCCGAGACTACAAGCCTTGAAAACAGGGGAGGTTCAAGACCTTGTTATAGATGTTGAAGGCCATGACTTCCATATCACCAGAGATCTAAACCAAAGCTAAGTTTGGGGAAGTTATGGACTTTGAGACTTCCCTTTCTCCTTCTGTCGAGCCTCACATGCTGTTCTAGCGATCTTTGACATGGGTCAGTCCTCAAAGATGCTGCTCAAGGGACTTCAGCAGTTTCCTAAGAAAAACTAAAAAAGGTGGTATTGAATTTTAGCCGTTGTTGGCAATCTCGATATAATAGATAGGATATACCAGTTAAATACTAGCCAAATATAGGCTGAATCCATGGCCAATTATTTCTCCTGAGAAAGAATTCAATCAGGGTGACACAATGATTTTGATTCTCAAATGAAAGCCAAAAGTGAAAATTAAATTTACTGTCCAACCAGGGTATAATTTAGTTGCAGAAACGCTTTGATTCTTCACTGTAGTAACTGTCCAAGTCCCAGTGAACAATGACAAAAGAGAAAGAAAATACACAGCTCCAGGCTCTTGCTAGCACCCATTTCCCCCTTGCTTGAAGCTACCTATGCTAACAGAAATGGAAATAGTGCCACCACCAGAGACAAATGTAAGATTGATAAACGGAAAAATTGCTCCCAAACAACTTGAGTTCAAGCAAAGCAAAGGTCAGGCAATAAGCATAGGTGGCAAAATTCTTTGAAGATAACAGCAAGTCAGTTCAGGCATTATGCCTTCAGAAAAATACCACAATAAGCACATTGAGGTAATGCATTGAATCGAGTGGAAAAGAAATGCTGATGATTTGTGTAGAATTGAGCCCATGGTAAATGGTGCAAGGATTTGCGTTAAGTATTGGAGTGTACCAATTCTTTGGGATCCACTTCCCTTTTCAGTCTTTTTAAAATTTTGTCATCTGTCCTGGGGATTCTATATCAATATAATAACTTCTGAACTGTTGGAGTACCAATACATCCTACCTTAACAGATCCATTTTCCTTTTCCTCTTTCTCAAAACTTGCTGGGTCCTAGGGGTTCTACAAAGTTATAATAATTTTGGAATAATTCGATTACCAATACATCTTAACCAAAAACCCTAGAAAGGAGATCTGCAATGGGTAATGCCTTATGCAATCTTTATTTCTAGCAAGTAAAACCTTCCCAAAAGCTCTAAATGTAGGTCTCAGAAAGATTTAAGCAACCATTACCTGTATCACTTTCACATCTGAAATGTCGCAAGACTCAACTAGAAAATTTTGCCAATACATCTTACCCAAAACCCTAAAATGGGTTCTGCACCGGATAATGCCTTTATCTTTAGCCGAGAGTAAAAGCTTCCCAAAAGCTCTAAATGTAGGTCTAAAAAAGATTGAGGAACCTCCAACCTCTATCACTTCCTCATGTGAAATGCCTCAACTAGAGAATTTGGCTTCTCATGAGTCACAAATAAGGGTTTACCAAAGACCATTATTCATAAATAGATATCCTAAATGTCCGACAGAACACAAACAATTTGTGATTCACCCTTAAAGAATGCTTGTGTCCTGTGACAGACTCATGCCATAGTTTGCTGTTGAAACTGATAATAGATTAAGCCCGTCTGTGGAAACAAGTTTCATAAGTCTGCATCGCAACCATGCCCAACGCTTTGAATTCAAATATGAACTCATACTTCATCTTCATGTTTTGCTCATAAGAAGATCAAATTGAACTTGAAACACCACCATACTTTGGTACAACCACAGGCACTAAGTTGTGCTATGCTTATGCAAATTATAATCAAATTGCAACATTTAAATCTTATTTGCTTCTTTGTTCGCTCATAATGTGAATATAAACAACATCAAAATTGTAATGGTAGCAGAACAACTCAGAGAACGATCATATCAAATAGAGAGCATAAAACACAAGAAACAATTTAGGAGATTTGATCAAATTCCATATCCCTGAAAAAAGCAACAAGTCTAGATATGCAAATCCCATCAATTCCAATCAATAAATCGTAAAGAGACCAATTGAACTTTCATTTTAACTACTCTTTTCACCTTCAATTTTCTTTGGGCTTTTCTTGGATGTTGCCTGCGAATACAAGAAAGTCCCAAAAATGGCAATGGCAGATCCAAGCGCATTCAAAGGCTTAACAGGATTTCTGAACACCAAAACAGTGGCTACAATCACTACCACCCTCTTCATTGTGTTTCCAACAGAAAAGGTCAGTGGGCTAATGTCATCAAGAGCTTGATATGATGACTGATTATAGAGATGGTAAAACACCCCGGACAACATCACCCATATATAAAATGTGGTTGGTTTTCCCACTGCTTGGATTGCTCTGTGATACCCTTCAACCCATTGAGCCCCTTCAACGAAAATTGCCACAGGAAACAGATACAGCAATGAAATTATACTGATCCAACCATATAAATTCAGCCCATTCACTTCCTTGAAACTCTCTAAGCTTCGCTTTGAGTAAATGTTGCGAAGAACAAACCCCACATTGCTGATCAAAGCCCCCCACAGGCCTTGCAAATTGAAGGAGACTTCGGTGACAGCGGCAAGAGAGCAACCTAGAACAATGGGGAGGATTGAAAGCCAGACACGTAAAGGGTAGGTGTTATCACCTAAAATGGTTGAGAAAATGACTGAGAAAACTGGTTCTGAAGATTTGATGACATGGGTGAAAGAGACAGCCACCTTAGAGAAAGAAACACAGGCGGAGATGTGGCCTATTGTGTGGAACAGTGCAGGCCCAAGAAGAGCAACAATGAAAGGTTTTGAGATTTTTGGGCATGGCTGGAGCTTAAAAGACCAGAGAATGAGCATCCAAACAGACCCAACAAATAGCTGAAAAGAGGCAAGAAGCCATGGAAAGGGGAACAGATTCAACACCTTCTTGTTGTAGATATTGAACACAATATTCTGAAAATACCACATCCCAAACACAATACCAAGTTGAAGGGTCTTGTTAGGCTTGGAAACTTCACTTTCCCCCTCAAACTCAGCAGCTTTAGCAACCCAAGATCTGGGCTTTGCACCAACCCCAGATGGGTGCTCACCCGTTGTGTCCAAAGATGTGATCTTTGCGCTTGTATCATGGATCTGAGAACTGGGTTTTGCACAAAACCCAAAAGGGTATCCATGGATTCTACTCAAGTTTGAGATTACCTGAGACTTGGGCTTGTTGAACAGACCCCTAGGCAAGTGGAAGTCACCTTGGTTCTGAGCCCTGTGGAGAGCATTTAAGTACTGATGGCTTTTTGGCTTGTATAAAGTGATATTGCTACAAGGAACATGATTCAAAGTAAGCATTTGTGCTGTAGATTTTTACCTTTTGAGAGGCTCTGCAAGTAAAACAGCAAGGAGATGAAGATTATGGAGGAGATTTGTGAACGAGAGCCCTGGAATTTGGTGTCCTTTTGGGGACCCTGTGTTTGGTGGCACAGAAGTTTGAAACTACTGACAAAAGTGGCACTATCAGGGAGCGACAGATGGATTTAGGGTTTTTCTGGTGAGAGGTGGACTGATATGGTGGGAGTAGTTTGGTAAGTTGGTAGGGTTTGGTGAGTCATGATGTTCATGTCACCACCAAAATGGTAGGTACCAAGAAAAAATCTAAGTAGCTAATGGTCAACTGATCCGACATAGTAGAGAGTTTGAATGTCATTAGCCTGGTTTGAATGTTGATTAGCATGTAAGAAGGAAATATATTTCAATTTTTGAAAAGCCAAGAAATTCATTGTGATTGTGAGAGCTAAGGGTCTCCAAAAAGCCCGCGGCCCGCTTTAGGCCCGGCCCAGCCCAAGCCCGCCGGGCCCGAGCCTGTTTTTGGGCGGGCCGGGCCGCGGGCCTAATTTTAGGCCCGGCCCGTAGGCCCGCCCTTAGGCCCGTTGGAGACCCTTAATTTAAAAAAAAAAATAATATATTTTATTTTTATATAGATATAACTAACTCAATTAATAAACATAAAAAGAATGTTGTTTAGTTGGTTAGACCCTTAAGGTTTAAGCATGAGGTGAGGGGTTCGAATCCCCCCCTCTCCCTTCCCTTGCTTTTTTTGAAAGCCATTTTGGCTTAAATCAAAAAGCCCACGGCCCGGCCCGCCAACCCGCGGGCTCATAGGCCGGGCCGCGGGCCTAGCATTTCAGCAAGGCCCGGCCCGGCCCGGCCTGTTGACCAGTCAACGGGCCCATAGGCCCGGCCCAAGCTGGGCCGCGGGCCTCTTATTTACGGCCCGGCCCGCCCATTGGAGACCCCTAGTGAGAGCATTTACAAATCCCTTCTAACAAAACAATCGATCAGTAGAAAAATCATTACTTTCACCAAATTTAAAAAGTATTTTTAAAAAAATAATTCATAACGTTTTGTAACTAGAGATTTGAGGTAATTCTCTTAAAATAAAAATCTTTTTAAATGCATTCTCAATAAGATAGAATATTTTCTATTACAATTGACTTACCGAGATAATTTTGGACTATATAAATATACTTAGAAAAAAAAAATTATTTATATGATGATATGAAAATTATTTTATGTTCACAAATGTGAGAGCTGAATTTGAAAATATAATATAAAATATGAGTATTTATAATGTTAATGTATTTATAGAAATTGGAGAATACTAAATACCTTGTGATAATTTTTATATGTGATATCTTACTAATTTGTTATTGAATGTGCATAAAATTATAATACTATAATGAAGTGAATAAAGTAGAATATATGATTACATATAATAAATTGACATATGTAAGATAAAGAAAATAATCATTCTTTTAAGGAGTGATTGTCTCATGACTAGCAAGTAAGTTAGATCCATAGTCATTAGGGGATGGGCTTATCCCACAAGGGAGTCAACTACTGTTGAGACTGGAGACCCGTGAAGAAAGTTCATTGGGCATAAATAATTTGCACTATATGACTTGCAAGTAACACCAACTTTGAGGAAAGAGTATTTTCCTTATCCCGGCATGGACAGTTCTACTAATATGATGTTAGGAAGAGTTTTACCTTAAATGAGGTCAAGATAGAAAATGTTATGAGATACAAGTCACATGTATCATTGGAGGATTCATCTAAGTGAAAGTTGTTGTGAGATCGTAACTATGAGATTCAATTATTCCCAGTAATTCTCATGAAAATCAAGATACTAGTGTATAACCATTAATAGCACTAATTCACTTAAAACTAAGTCTCATATCAGTATTATGTGTGTGATTGGTTGAAGTCTAGTTCAAGGACCTAATTTAAAACATTGTTCACTATAGATGAGGCAAATGGAAACTATCAACACTAAGTATAGGTTTGACTTCGAAAGACACCCATAGTAATTGTATGGTATAAAGTTGCCCAATTCTTTCCTTTTAATATTTATTAATTTATAAATTATATTTATTTTTCATACCATTTAAATTTTATAAGTAAATATATATATATATATATATATATATATATATATATAAAAACTAAAACCATGAATGAAATTTTCAAACAATTTCGGAAAAATTGGAAAAAAAAATGTTGATTAATCAGTGAAACCATGAAAAATTTGGTCGAATTTTGGATTTTATCGTCGATTTTTCAGCGAAAAATTAGGCTGATTTTTGGGACTGGTGGTCAAATGAAAAAAATAAAAAACAAACCTTCATAGCTTTGCTCACCACTAGGCTAACTTGCATCATGATAAAAACAAAATATGTTAATAAACAAATTAATTCTAATTATTTTATTTTAAAATTTAATTTAATTGACCACTAAAAATATAAAAATCATGGTGATAATTTTCTTAACTTTTTTTATATCATTTATATAGTAATTAAATATAAAACTATAAATATTAAAAAATTTATACATTTATCATCATTTATTTTATATCATTTAATATAATCAAATTAAATGGATTATAATTTTAATATTAAATATATTTTAAAATTATATATATATTATAATTAAATATCATAATATTATTGTGGAATAATATTTAATGTAATTTAATAATAAATGTATAAAATTCATATTTTTTATTAACAATATATATATATATATATATATATATATATATATATATATATATATATATATATATTAAATTCTTGAACAAAACAAATTTAAAATATCTATTATACCTCTAATTACATTTTAATGAGGTTTTTCTTATATTTTCATGAGTTTTGATCAATTTTATGCTTATCAATAATTTTTTCCAAAATATCTATTGATATATCTTCGATATATCTAATATATCTATAAAATCAAAGTATTAATATATTTGTGATTACTAATATTTTCATTTTTGACTAAAACAAATGAAAAATAAAAATAAAAAGGTTAAATGGGATGGGGCAAGGCAATATGGGAATTTCTATACCCAACTTGTCTCAGCCCATTTAAATTTGTTTTTTGGGAAGGGATGGGACTAGATCCAAATAAACAAGATAGGGTTGATCTGTCTCAAACTCATCTTGTTGCCATTCATAAGACAAGATAAGGCAGTATTAAACCCGTCTTGGATTTTTTTTTTTTTAAATCTCAAACTTGCCTTTAATCCATTTATTATTTCCACACCCGTCCCATTGAGAGTGAGTCAAAGTAGGTCCCAAAAAAACCTACCCCTTTGTATATCAAGTTTTCAATCAATATGCTCCAAGTAAAACTTAGGGAATGCTAAAATTTAAGTTCCTCACTCAAGGTAAAAGTCAAACCATGTTGAGTTAAAGCAAAGATTGCAACATCAATTTTTAACAAAATTTTTAATTGGAATCAAGTTTCCTCACCAGGAAGGACGAATCGATGAATAAAATAGATATTGCACTCCCTAACAGGTAAATTTATCATGAAATCTGACCCAGCTTCAAGTTTATTTCTCGAACTGAATTTGCACTGATTTTTTAGTTGTGAGGATTGTCCAGGATGCTCTGCACCACTTGTTGAAAATTTTCAGCAAGAGTTTATGATAGTTATGTTGCATTTCAAAATTTGCAACTTACAAAAGTGATCTAGTGCATGACTTGGGGAAAAGGTTTCTGATACTATATATGTTGTGGGTAATTTGACCCAAACAAATCCCATTACACATGATATAACATATGATCCCCGTTTGATCTAGCAGAGAAAAACATAAACCAAATGAATAAATATATTTTTCATCCTAACAGGTAGCATAACCTTAGTAAAAGATTTGGAAATTACCTACAAATGTTATCACAAATTTCATATCTCAAAAGCAGCAGCTGTTCTATGCAGACCAAAAATTATAAAAAATTTCTTACCTAAAACTTTTAACCCCATTCACTTGCTCTTTGAAGTGATATCCTATATGCCAAAACTCTACAATAAACTATGAACAAAAGCATAAACCAAACCAATGTTCTCATTGTTTGTATATGATTCACCTGCAGATTAGGTATCAGACAACTCCATTTGTTCAAATCATGAAAAGGGTGTTGCAAAATGAGTTCAAATTACAATATACTAAAATGGTATAGATACAAAAAAAAATAAAAAATAAAAAAGCATATCCAATGCTTGTACTTTCATGAACTCCTACAACAATTTTTGCATCAAAACAAATTGATTTGTTTCAATCCTCAAAAGGGTGTCAAACAAACCAATATCACATTATTCTAGAAGAACAAAAGCATGTTAACATGAATATTAGGACGCATTCTTCACATTCTAAAAATAGACTGAACATGCTTTCCACATCTCAAAGCAAGTTACAGTTATGGATAAAAGCCACTAATATTTCTCTAAGAGTGGATTATAAAAGCTTGTGTCTAGTTTATAGTTAATATACAACTTAATAAGCATGGGCACCAAGACCTTCATCCTCGAAATTCTCATCCTGATTTAAGCCTTTTCACCACTTTCCAATTCCACAGACTTTGATTTTCCTGTTGTTTTCAAATTTGGATATGATTCTTTCCACCATTAACAACTAAACTATTGGTGAATTGAATTGAGATATGGAGATCTTAATGTTTTTTATACTTTGCATCTTAAAACACAGAAAGAAACACAACTAAAACAAAACACAAAAACGAAGACTAAAACAAAAACTAAAAAGAAGATATTAATGAAACAAAACTAAAAGAAATTACACAAAAGAGAAAAAAAAAAAACTACAACAACCCAACTTATTTCCCTATCAATCCCTGCTCTTTCTAAGAGAGTCTCTATTATTTATAATTATCATATTTATAGATGATAAAATCTCTCTCCTCCTCAATGCTTATGAAGTTATCCTTACTTTGTTATGTCTTCTACCCATGTTGAAAATATAGCAGTGCAATCATAGATCAAGAGATGTCAGCATGGAGTGGGCAACAACTGTGCTTCTTATCACATCAATGCAACAACATGGTGATGTGATGCACTATTTACTGTATAGCCTTGGTGAATATACAAAGATAGAAAGATGTAATATGTGCGCAAGGTGGAGTGATCAAAACAATGCACTGAGATTGAGGTTATTTGGGATGTGTTTCATAGATGGAGGAAAGAGCACACTTTATTGACCAAGGATGTGCGTTACTTTATTAAATCAAAATAGCACACTTATGGTGGTTAGTTGTGGCTTGGCGTATTAATGAACTATTTTGCACTTATAAGTGGTATGCATTGTGAGTGTTGTGCAAACTTAGGTAATGAGATGCACTCCTTGGTACACTTAAATGGTCTGGAATTGTTGAATCACCCAAGGGAGGTGCACTATTCACCTAAGTGCACTTAACTGTGCAATTTGAATAAAGACCCTCCAATGCACTATGTAAATTAATTCTCTAAGTGCGCAATCCAAGTCACCACTTAAAGGTGCACAATCTTAAGTGTGTTTCTCTAAGTGCTCAAATTGGATTAGTGTTCTTAGAGTGTGCAACCTACACTCTACTTAGTGTGCTATTGGAAGTCTGGACCAAACTGAAGTGCGCTTTTGGTGATAATGTTCCCTTACTAAGGTGCTTCCTTCTCCATGAAGTGTTGGAAATGTACCAAACATACCTTAACTCTATAAAAATCTTGCAAAACATATTAAAATAAATTTTTCTAAGGCATTAAAAACAAACTAAATGCCTAGCTCGTCATAAGTACCTCAAACACAATAAAATTGGCTCTTTGAGAGACATGTTGCTACAAAATTTAATTTATGGAAAAATTATTTATTTTTGTTATAAAATTAAATTTTATAATTAAAAATAATTGCTCATGGACTTATAGAAATAAACTCACCACAAATAATTTTTTGTGGAAAAAAATCTTCTACCATAAAATACTCTTTTTTAATTATAAATTAATTTGTTATAGTGAGTTCACATGTTGTTGAGGGTTGCTTGGTGTTCGAAATTTTAATTTATTTATTTATTTATTTTGTACTTTGATTTTTGTGAAAAAAAAAAAAAAACACATTTTGAACCAAAGTGAACATTTTGATTAGAATATTGTATATATTTTGTTATTAAAATTTAATATGTTGTTAATAGATACATAATAAAAATTCATAGTAAATAGTTTGATTTACAAAGCATAATTTAGTAGTTCTTTATAAATGAATCTTAACCATAGTTAAGTTAAGATGAAATTTTATATTCAAAACTTAACTATAATTAAGTCCAAATAACCATTTTGATTTTGAGAACCTAGCTTTCTAGCTTTTTGTAAATGACAATCATAAATAATTTAGCAAATAAAATAAAATAAAATTGAGAATTTAACCATCTAGGTAAACATTCTAATTTTAGAGAACTTAAACTAATTGTTATATGCAAATGAAACTTAATCAACTATAGTTAAAGTGAATATTTTGATTGAAAACTTAATCTTAGTTAAGTACTTTTTAAATCACAACTCAACCATAATCAAGTTTAAGTAAATATTTTAATTGAGAACTTGATAGTAGTTAAGTTCTTTGTAATTGAAACTTAATCATAGTGAACTTTCGGTGAATATTCTAGCTAAGCACTTAATCTTAGTTAAGTTCTTCATATATTAATCTTAACAATACTTAAGTCCATGTGAATATTTTGATTGAGAACTCTACTTTAATTAAGTTTTTTATAAATAAAACTTAACTATGATTAAATTTAGAGGAACATTCTAATTGAGAAATTTGCTTACCAGTAATAATAAAACCATCATAATTTTCCATACATGGGATTCATTGTTTACTATTTGTTGGAAAAATATTTTGGCTTATTCATAATACTTCATAAAAAAAATTGAAAAACATTTTAAATTTGTTCTAAAAAACAACTTATTTTTATGACAAATTTTGAAAAACTATTTTCCATCAACAGTCTACCCAAATGTATTTTTTAAGTTAGAAAAGTGTTTTTTGTTTTCAAAAAATAGCTACAAGTATGAAACAAGCCCAAAAATTCTCTTATAGTATTGACCTAACAAAGGCACAAATAATGCTTAATTTGGTCATGTAGATGCTTGTGACTAATTTTATTTATAGAGAACAACTTTTGATTGTTTGTATGAGAAATCAAGATGAATTGTGAAACACCTAGTGTGAGAATATAAGTTTAGGATATTGCATTAGGATTTTTTTTTTTTTTTAATGCTCTTGATGTTTTGAAATTGAGTGAAACACCTAGTATTTAAATTTAAATTGGTTTTAAGATACAAAATATTTTTGAATAGGCCTTGATCAATGAGATAAGAGAATTTTCCTTCTCTCATGAGATCTGAAATCTAAATTGTCAATTTTCACTTTATGTTTTTCATATCTTAGGTAGTTTATCAAAGAACTTATTTCAAAAAATTACATATATTTTTCCTTTGTTTATTTCAATTTAGTAGAATCATATACAGAATGGATTTTTTTTTTTTTTTTTTGGCTATGATAATTATTGAATTATTTAATCTTTTTGTCGAAATAAATAATTTTTTAAGTGATTCAATATTTTGTCTCGGTTATGTCTCTTTAATTATTCCCCTTTTATTTTTATTATTGTAGGTAAAAACTTTGTTAATTTTCTTTTAATTTTGGGTGAATTAAAAATTTCATACAAGTTATGTTTCTTTTATTTGTTTTAAGATAACTTATTATTGTTGTCAATTTACTTCAACTGCATTTTTTACAATGTGAAATTGTTTAGTATGCTTTGAATGTTATTCTAATAAAGTAAGATGATAATGTGTTTATGTAGGATGTTTGTATATTGTTCACAAAAAAATTTGCCTTTTCGGAAAATTATGGCAAAATTGCAATATTATTAATTTGTAAGATAGCTCATCTAGGCTGTAAATAATATTATGATCATTAAAGGAAAAACATAGTTAATGCAAGGATCAGACATCATGAAGAAAGGCTTAGTACTTCAAATCAAATTCAAATGAAAGCTTGGCAGCAATAAAGTCAATGTTTTCCATTTTCTTGCCTTCAACAGGAATGGCTAACAGAAATGAGGTGGTGCTCTATACTGAAGGCTAGGTGTTTTATGCAAGATTCATTACCATTGCTTATTTAATATTCAAATTCCACTCACTAATCGAGAATGAAAGTTTGCATGCTATGTAGCCTCATATTTGATTCTCTATTTCTATCAACATATTGTTTAAAATTTTTCTAGAAAGGTAGTATCTAGTTGCTTATACACATAAAAAGGGAATTCTTCAGCCAAAAATGTGATTTCCATTAGATTCAACCTCTTAAATTTATTTTCCAACTCCTCTACTAAAAAGGCTTCCACATTCTGAAAAAAAAAAAAAAAAAAAAAAAAGTAACATAGACAGTCAATACATAGCTTGCCATCCAACCCAGCTAGCATAGTTTTCATCATGAAGGTTTATCATAATGGAAAATGAGTGCCCACAAGCAAAGTGATAATGCACCCAAAGCTTTCAGGTTTTTAGGTAATAACATCCTTTGATGAAGCTCCAAACAAATGACAACGTAAGAAGGAAATACCACCCATTTAATATTTAATCAAGTTCTTGCTTTTTAGTATTTAATATTTATGCATAAATGTATCATTGCCATAACACATACCTTAATGACAACAAAAGGAAAGTCCAATTCCGGTCGACCATCAAATTAACCGGTTCCATTTTTTTTTACTACCGGTAGCCACTGCCCATTTGAGTGCTACATCAACACATTGGCAGTGTCTATCGGTAGAGATAAATAGTCAATCAATAGCATATAAGAGGTCGATCGGTTAAGCTTGACTTTTATAAGTTGTGATCAAATTGGCTGCCTACATAGATTGTTGTATTGATACTCAATTTGGTCTTTTGCTACATGTAATTGCTTTTGCTTTAAAGAGGCATCATTGTGCTAATCAAACATCCATATAAACCAACTCTTATGCAGGTGGTAGCAGTTATATCTATTATGAGTAGGTGCATAGGGAATAAGATTCTTTTGGGGTAAATGATATGAATCTTATAATTGAAAATGTATGTTATTCGATTCGACAATCCATATTTTGACATCGTTGTTCGATTAGAGGTTTTACTCTTTTGTTAGAGCTTTAAGGTAGGCCATTGCTTATGTACTGAACCCCATTTGTAGATGGGGAAATTTGTCTTCTGCATTGAAATGGAACATGGCATTTTGATCGAATAGTTAAATTTTTTTCCTGATGGCGAAACTTGTGATTGAGATGCTGAAAGTAGTTGTTTACGCCAATTTTATTTTAACCTGCATAACCATACTGTTCACTGCAATATGAAAACAAGTTTATTTCATTTAAAATTGCATGCTTTTGATGAGAACCTCAAGTCGTTTGTATGAAGAGTGGCACGACAAATTTATTTGAACTGGGTTATCTATCTTGTCATTATTTATAAACACAGTCACTTGATTTAGGCTTTCATTTTCGTTTATGTAGAATTATGTTATGTGTGATGGCTTGAGGAGAAAAGCTTCTCACTCAGTTGGTTTGGGATCATAAGAAGTAAAGAAGAGGAGACAACATATAGTGAAAGTGAAGTAAAAGGTCTAACAAAGATGAACTTAAAGCCAAGATGCTTAAGCTTTAGCTTAATTAAATGAAGAAAAGGATCCCTTTACCCGCCTCCACTGGTTGGTTCCATTATATGGGCAAGTGGTTAGAGCTTCTTTGCAAATTTTTCCAATGGATATGATGTACAAGATATTAAACATTCATGTCAAGCTTTTCGTAAGTCGTCTTTCTTATCAATGGGCCAAAATTATTTCTAATGATTTTAATAGTTTTATTTTTCTTTTAATTTTTTTCTAGCTACCATATTTTGAATATCAAATTATACACTACGAGAAACATAAAATTCCCCAAGTAAAGATTATATGTAGGATCCACAACATTCCATCTGCATCTAAATGTACCGGTTGACCACCATATCAAGCGGTTGACATTTTTTTCGCAACTGGTACACATTGGCCATTTTGGTGCTTCAACATAAGAGATGGCAGTGTCCACCGGCTAAGAAAAATGGTAAACCGGTAGCATTTATGCGATCGACCTCTAAATAGATACTGAAGTAAGATGTTAAAGTGATGCATTCATGCATAAATTGTTCTTGCCTTATTAAAAAGGACTTTTTTTGGGTATGTGATTAGGTAACACTACATATGCATTGGATATTATTTCATCTAAAAAATTTTGGGACTTCATATGGCTTGGATATTGTTTAAATAGGTTCATTATACTTAGGAGGTGTTCAAATGATTTTCAGAAAAATCTAAATCCAAAAATACTATAAAATTAGACAAGGTACGAAGAATGTGAGGAATCCTCACATTCTTCGTACCCTCCTAATTCTCCACTTCTTTAAACTTTTTAAAATTTTTTGGAACTTCATATGGCTTGGATATTATTTAAATAGGTTCATTACACTTAGGGGGTGTTTAAATGATTTCAGGAAAAATCCAAATCCAAACATACTAAAAAATTAACAAGGGTACGAAGAATGTGAGGATTCCTCACATTCTTCGTACCCTCCCAATTCTCCACTTCTTTGAACTTTTTTAAAAAAATTTGGACTTCATATGGCTTGGATATTGTTTAAATAGGTTCATTACACTTAGGAGGTGTTCAAATGATTTCTGGAAAAATCCAAATCCAAAAATACTAAAAAATTAATAAGGGTACGAAGAATGTGAGGAATCCTCACATTCTTCATACACTCCCAATTCTCCACTTCTTTGAACTTTTTAAAAATTTTTGGGACTTCATATGGCTTGGATATTGTTTAAATAGGTTCATTACACTTAGGAGGTGTCCAAATGATTTCTAGAAAAATCATAATCCAAAAATACTAAAAAATTAACAAGGGTACGAAGAATGTGAGGAATCCTCTCCATTCTCCGCTTATATGATGTGTTAAAAATGTTTAGGGACTTCATATGGCTTAGATATTGTTTAAAATCGTTCATTACACTTAGCGGGTGTTTAAATGATGCCCAAAAAAATCAAAATCTAAAAATACTAACAAATTAGTAAGGGAATCTCACATTCTTCGTGCCCTCCCTACTATCCACTTCTTTGATTTTTTTTTTTTTAAAAAAAAAATGGGATTTCTTATGACTTACATATTGTTTAGATAAGTTTAGTACATTTGAGGGTATAAAATGGATCCTTGAAAAATTCAAAATGGAAATTTATGAAAAAAATCAGTGAGGGGTTTGGATTTTCATATTGTTAGTAATTATACCTTTTTCGTATTTTCAATATTTCAACCAATTTTTTTGTGTAATTCAATTTAAACACTAAGAAATAATTTAGTCATATATTCTCAATTAATAATTAGTACACAACTAATTTAATTTTAATTTAATATATATTTTATAAAATTTATTTATTTATTTTCCCCTTTTTTTCACTTCATAAACCAATTATATTGCTTTTCACACTCCAAATATTCATCAAATTTTGTCAACAAATTATTTGATGTTAAAATAAATTAAATTTACTTTTCCTTAATTTATAAATTATATCACCAAATTATTTAGATTTTTTTTTTTGTTTATTTTAAATTTAATTTCTATCTTGGGTTTAATCACTTTATATTACAAAAATAAATAAACTACAATTTATTTTTTCAAATTTTTCTTTATTTTTCTGTTTCATAAAAAAAATTCCCCAAACAAAATAATTACATTAAACAGGAATTTATAATTGGTTAATGTTATAGATGTAACAATGTGTGCTGCATGGGATTAATTCCCATGGCAACCGGTTAGGTAACCTGAAGAATTGGTTTTGTTTAATTTTTTTTTAAATTTTGGATGCCATGTGTCTTAATCCTATTAGCCTAAAAAAGTGGGTATGGTATCGAAAAGTGCTTTTCGGTACCCCAACATAACCCTTTAATTAAACACTAATTAAAAAAAAAACAATAACTTCTAAACTGTTGTTAAATTATAAAGTGAAGGGAGAAGAAAACAAGAAAGAGAAATTAGAATATAGGAAGAGAATAGAATAGATTTTCATTAGAGGTATCCCCCTTTTGTAGGGAGTCACAAAGAGATATACATTAATATGAATGATCATCCACAAGTTCCCATAATCCGATAAATTCTCATATTTTATAACACTCCTCATTGGATGATCATAAGAATATGTCTCATTAAAACCTTACTAGGAAAAACCCCATGGGAAAAAACCCTAGCGAAAGAAAAAAAGTACAATATTCTTTTGGATTACTATAACTACCTCGTTAAAAACCTTGTCAGTAAAACCCAATGAGACAAAACTTGGACGAAGGAAAAAAAAGTGCAGTATATCCATACTATCATTCTCTCCCTCATGTAAACATGATTTTGAATTCTTCAACATTTCAAAATGGTATATCTCTCAATCTTTATATTCCAAAGTCATACCTTAACTTTTTCAATGTTGTCGAAGGTAACGCCTTTGTGGATAGATTTGCTAGATTATTGCATGACCGAATCTATTGAACATCGATCTCACCTTTCTTTTTGAGCTCATGAGTATAAAAGAATTTTAGGGGATATGCTTAGTATTTCTGAATGATTTGATGATGTGGCCACCATTGTTTGTTTGATAGATCTCTATGAGATAACAGTACCATTGTAATTAAACACATACCCTGTTTGTGACCTACCTTTAGGTGGATCTGAAAGATATTCTACATTTGCATATCCAAGCAATTGTTGCTTTGATTCCCTTGAGTAAAATAAACCCATACCAGTAGTTCTACTAAGATAACGCAATATATGTTTGATACCTTTCCAATGTCTTCGAGTTGGAGCGGAACTGTATCTTACTAATAAATTGACATAAAAAGTAATGTTTGGATGTATACAATTGGCAAGATACATAAGTGCACCAATAGCACTAAGATATGGTACTTTAGGACCAAGTAATTCTTTATTCTTTTTGCAAGGACGAAATGAGTCATTTTTCACATCAAGTGATCTAACAACCATTGGAGAACTTAACGAATGTTCTTTATCCATATAAAAACGCTTCAAAACTTTTTAAATGTATGTTGATTGATGTACTAAAACTCTATTTGAAAAATGCTCAATTTGTAGGCCGAGACAAAATTTTGTTTTTCCAAAATCTTTCATCTCAAATTTTCTTTTTCAAGTAATTTGTTGTTCTTGTGAGCTATTTAGAAGTTCCAACAAGATTTAAGTCATCAACATACACTACAATAATTGCAAATCTGATTTTTGATTTCTTAGTGAAGATGCATGGGCATAGAGGGTTATTCATATACCCTTCATTTAGCAAGTACTTGCTAAGGCGATGGTACCACATGCGTCCAGATTGCTTTAATCCATACAAGGATTGTTGTAACTTGATTGAGTACATGCTACGAGGCTTTGTACAATTTGCTTCAGGCAATTTAAATCCTTTAGGGATTTTCATGTATATATCATTCTCCATATATCCATATAAATATACTGTAATAACATTCATGAGACGCATATCTAATCCTTCTGGAACTGCCAAACTAATTAAGAAACAAAATGTGATTGTGTCCATGACGGGAGAAAATGTTTCCTCGTAGTCAATACCAGGTTTCTGCGAGAAACCTTATGCTACTAATCGCACTTTATATCTTATGATCTCATTATTCTCATTGCATTTTTGTACAAATACCCATTTGCACCCAACAGACTTTACATCTTTAGGTGTTTGGACTACAAGTACAAAAACTTCTTATTTTGTTAATGAGTTTAACTTTGCCTTTATAACTTCTTTCTATTTTGGCCAATCATTTCTATGTCAACATTCTTCCACATTTCGTGGTTCATGATTTTCATCATTTCTTATGAAGGCCACTTGGAAAGTGAAAATAATATTATTTTGATCTCATTTTTCTCTCGTGTATATATAACTTACTGAGATCTCACAATTTTCAGGTACATGTGCCTTTTTAGGGGCTTCTTGTTCAATATGTGCCTCTTTAGGGGCTTCTTGTTTAATATGTGCCTCTTCAGGGGCTTTCTACATTATTTGTGCCTCTTTTGGGGCTATAGATTAATTAATTTTAAATTGATCAATCATTTTGATGATCTCTTCTAGAGTGCCAAGTTTTTATTGGGTTCTCCTCTTTTAGGGAGTTATATCCTTTGAGTTGACAAGTATACCACGCTTTAGGCGTATCTTAGATTCATTTGTTATTTGTCCTATAGGGACATCAATCCGTGCTGGAATATTTGCAGCCAGGATATATGACTTTGTCACTTTCTTTGTTTCAATGAATGCATCTGGTAATTGATTTGTAAGATTTTGCAAGTGAATGATCCTTTGAACTTCTAATTCACATCGATTTGTACGAGGATCAAGATGAGTCAAAGTCAATGCATTCCAAATAATTTCACGTTGTTCTTCTAGAACTGACTCTTCTCCCCCTAACGGTGAGAAAATTGTCTCGTTAAAATGATAATCTGCACAACAAGTCATTCTACCTTTTAAGTGTATAGGTAGATTAGTCACTAAAAAAAAATTTCTGGTTTTATAATGTACATCCATATGATCTTTTACCCCGGGGGACCAAGTTGGTCTTACAAGATTCTTCTGGATCTATCATCATATAAAGTGTCATTCACATGGAATCAAATATTACTAGTGACATGGTATAAGCTCTTCTAGAGCCTTTAATTAGGTTTCTATCATTTAATATAGTATTAACATTGTTTGTCATCAATGTTGTGCAATTAATAAGACAAGAGTTTCATCAAATTCACAAGTCATAAAACATTGTCATAAAAACATCGTCTCTATAGAGTTGAATAAATATTATCATAGAGAAAAAGTTAAAATCAATGGAAAAATATTGGTCATCAATGATAACTTAACTTAATAAGTTGTGTAAAAAGAATGAGAGTATATATAACACAATAAAACAAATATGAAAAGATAATTTAAAGTTATATATTTCTTAAATATCTCACACATTTGATTTTGTAAGTGTGGAGCAATTTATACATGAAATAATTAGGAAGTATTTCAATAATCAAACTAATTGTAGTGATAGATCAAGGTATGAGAGAGATCCATGTGTCTTCAAGTATAAATAAAGAAAAGAATTTAAATGATAAATAATAAAATGTGAAATAAACTATAAAAGATGAATAATAAACAATGTGTTCAAAGATGATAACAAAATAAACCTATTTGAAAAGAATTAAATAAAAATATAAGGTTTAATCATAACAAACATTTCCATCACCAATTAGATGGTCAATTTTCCCATTAGGATTCTCAAAGAAATTCGAAACATCTAAATGGGTTAAATCCACTTAGCCATCACTATCAATGAAGTTCATTTCAACTTTCTTTCCTTTTATTAATGATTGGTAAAGGTCGACCAAATGTTTGGGTGAACGATAGGTACGTGACCAATGTCCCATCATACCACATCTATAACACTTATTCTCATGGTTCTTAGGAGGTTTATCTTGTAAACACTTCCCATTTTCTTATTTTACCTCAGTATTATTCCACTTCTGGTGGTGTAATGAGGCTTTCCTTTTTTGAGAATTTGGTGAATTATTACTATAAGAACCATGGTATAGGGATTTTTTCCACGACCACGGCCACGTCCTCGTCATCGTCCACGAGTTTGGGATAATATTGATTCACTTCAGGGAATGATTCAAATCTAATTGGACGAGATTGATGATTTCTCATCAAAAGCTTATTTTTTGTTAAATCTTCATGGAGATGATGACGAAGGAAAATCAGTGTTTTTGAGCGATCCTGCAGGGATACTTGATTTCCTTCTTTGATTATAGCTCCAAGGTTCATTGACAATTTTGTTTTGAATAACTTCTAGTTATACAAGAGAATTATAAATTGTATGCATAGCTTTTGGCTATGAAACTATTGTTAATAAAAATTGTTTTCCATAATTCCTGTTGTGAAAAATAAGTAAGTAGAAAATAAAGATTAAAGTCAATATTTTTCATAACTTTGAGTTATGATTATTTTGTCAAAACAAGAAAATATACAAATTTGTACATAGCTTCAGGCTATGAACTATTTATGTATAACTTCTAGTTACACAATATAATTAAAAGAAATTAAAGAAATTAAAAGTTAGTATCTTTCATAGCTTCAAGTCATGATTATTTTATCAGAACAAGAAAATATTTAAATTTGTACATAGCTTTAGGCTATAAACTGTTTTTTTATATAAATTTGTATATAGCTTCAGGTTATGAATTATTTATTAGGTAGATTTGTGCATAGCTTTAGGCCATGAATTTTTATTATGTAGATTTGTACATAACTTCAGGTTATGAACATTTATTTATTTATTTACTTTATAGCTTCTGGCTATAATATTGTTTGGTATAACTTTTAGTTATACTGTATAATTAAAAATAAATAATTAAGGATCACATATATAACTTTTGGTTATGTATCTGTAATTTTGTAATTTTTCCCCATAACTTTTGGTTATAGGAATTATACATATTTATGTATTGAAATAGAGGTCAAAAAGTAATAAAATAGAAAATCATGATATAAGTTTATCGCATACCTTTTTATGAGAAAGAAGAGAAAAGAGTCTTTCTATTTCTCTTGTAGAGACTATTTGTGCTGATAACGTGTTGAAAAATTATAAAGTGAAGGAAGAATAAAACAAGAAAGAGAAATTAGAATATAGGAAGAGAATAAAATAGATTTTTATTAGAGGTATCCCTTTTATAGGGAGTTACAAAGAGATATACATCAATATGGATGATCATCCTCAAGTTCCCATAATCCAATAAATTCTCATATTTTATAACACTAACATGTTTTTTGTTTTATTTTTTTATTTTTTATTTTTATTTTGAGAACAAAAACTATTTTTCATAAGTTCTCAAATACAATTTTTGTTTCTGAAAACACAAAGCACCGTTCTTAAAAACTATTTTCTAAATCAGTTTTAAAAAACAACCAAACAAACTCTATATAATTATTAATTTTTTTAATTTTTTGTTTAAGAACCAAGAGTGTCAATGATTAATTTAATTTAAATCCTATTCTTGTAAAACTTATTAAAAACATTTTCAGATTTTGTTTTAAACCAAAGAAAACTACCCTCGAACCACTTTCCATTTTGTTTTTTTTTCAAGGTCTTTGGAATGACAATAGAAATATATGAAATGGATTGAGGGCAAGGATTGTACTCAAAGGTGTTTTTTTTTTTTTTTTTAATTTTTAATTAAGAATGAGTTGTTTTTAAGCTAAAATATGTGAAGAGTTAGATTTGTAATTTGGAATTATTTCATCACCCTAACCCTTAATGGAACAAGCAAAGTAATTTAAAACTACATTATCAAACAAAGTCATTTTATTTTTCCTTTCCCTTTTCAAAGCCAAAGTGAGAAATTAAAAATTGGTGTTTTTTTTTTAAATTTTTTGTCACTATGAAAACCTAAAATTATGGGCAAAATATTTTGCTAAAATGCAACAATTTAGTAAATTTTTTTAAGAAAAAAATTCAAAATTAGTTAAAGAATTTTCTTTTGGGGAAAAATTCAATTGTTCCTTCCTTATAACCAAATATTTATTTTAAATCTTTTATTAAATATTAAATAAAAGTATAAAAAAATGGATTAAAATATTAGAAAATAAGATCTACTTATGAATAAAATAACGAAACTAAAATATAAAGAAAAAAAGAAAAAAAAGAAATCGTCTCAAGATGTAAAAGAATGGGCGCCATAGCATAGAGAAACATTTTTATTATTATTATTTTTTTTAAATTTTGATTTTGATTTTTTTATTTCCGATTCCATATTCGAAAATTACTTGGGAAAACCTCCACATTGGGATAAAAATTGAAAAAGCGGCAAGAATGGCAGACACTGAAGCAATCCTTCCTCTCTGCCACGCTTCAACACCCAATCTTCTACAGAAGAGGATGACGACGACGTTGCATTCTCATTGATTACAACCACCATCATCGCCAACATGCTCTTGCAAACGACGCCGTTTCACCCCCACCCTCATCTCCACATCCGAAAACGCTTCCATTTTCCCAGAAAGCCATCAGTTCCTCTTCGCATTTCCGCTTCTCAAAACGGCGACAAAGAGGATTTCATCACCAGGGTTTTGAAGCAAAACCCCAGCCAAGTAGAACCCAAGTTTCTAATCGGCCAAACTCTCTATACCCAGAAGCAGAAGGACGAAGCTTTCAATAAAAGTCGACAAAATCGATGGAATTGGCTAAGGTTGAAGCCGAGGAAGGGGCAGAAAAATGGGGTTTTGGAGAATGAGGAGGTGGGTTCTGAAGCTGTGTTTCTGAAGGATATTCTGAGGGAGCACAAGGGGAAATTGTACGTGCCGGAGCAGATATTTGGGACGACGTTGTCGGAGGAGGAGGAGTTTGATCGGGACTTGGAGTCGTTGCCGGTGATGAGTTTGGAGGAGTTTCGGAAAGCGGTTGAAAATGATAAGGTTAAGGTGGTGATTTCCAAGGATGAGAGTTATGGTTTTGGGAATTTCATTGTAGAGCTCAAGGAAATTCCTGGTGACAAGAGCTTGCAGAGGACCAAATGGTGTGAAAATGGGGTTTCTGAATTTTGTTTGTGTGTTTGCCTTCTTTTTCTGCCAAGATGGTTTTTTTTTTTTTCCCTCCTATTTTTGTTGTGGAAATGGGCTTTTTTGAATGTTCGTCATTTGTTTTGGTTTCTATTTGATTGTTTTCTAATATTGTTCTGTGATTTTCATTTTTTATTTTTTTTTGTATAAAGCAATAGTTAATTTTTTAATGCATAAATTTTTAGGGCGATGAAGCTGGATGAGGATCAAGCATACGAGGCTATGGCGGGGTACACAGGCCCTCGATATGAAATAGAGAGGACGACCAAGGTGATTATCGATTCTTTGATAAACGCAAAGTTATTTGTCCATTTGATTTTATGTTAGTATATGCCAGCATCTACAAGAAGTTTCTATGTTCAAGATGAGTTCACTGCTAGGCCTTTTGATGTAGTTCCATTTTAGCTCTGAAAATTAAAGAGCTGGAAATTAGTTTCACATTTGGAAGGGAGTGTTTCTTGTCGGCTGGGTTCTAGGTTTGTTTCTCATGAAGTTCCTTTTCTTATCCACATTAATGGAAAATAGAGCCTGAGTAGAGTTCAAACCTGAATATGTGGTAATAAAGTAGAACTGAAATATTAATACTTAGAACAAAGGTCCCATTATCAAAATCTCTATGAAATTTGTTTGCATGAAGGGGATAAAATAACAAACCAATCAATGATAAACATTGCTTAATTTTTGGATTCTCATGTCATCAAAGAATTGAGGGTTAATTTATATTTTCCAATATTCATCTTTAAGGAGGCTCTTTTAGTGTGTTTAGTGCTTCTTGCTTTTGAGGAGCTGAAGTATCAAAGCGTAACGGACACATATAATTATAATTGATATTGTAGGCATTGTCTGTATCATGCAAAACACACTGCAGAAAATGGCTACACTGTTGAAACTTACTGTTCAAGAATTTAAAGATCTTTGTTTTTTGCCTGTTAATATGGGAGGTTCCATGTTAGATTCCTAGCAGGAAAAAAATGTTTTATATATATAGAAATGTATTTGCTAGTTCTATTATGGTGCCTTATAGCTGAATTTTCTGTTGCAGTCTTGGGTGGGGAAATTGCCCGAATTCCCTCATCCAGTCGCATCTTCCATATCTAGTAGAATGATGGTAGAGCTTGGAATGGTAACAGCTGTAATGGCTGCTGCTGCAGTTGTTGTTGGAGGATTCCTTGCTTCAGCAGTATTTGCTGTAACCAGTTTCATATTTGCAACAGCTGTATATGTTGTATGGCCTTTAGTCAAACCATTTTTAAGGCTTTTCACTGGTATCATCTCTGGAATTTTAGAGAGAGTTTGGGACAATGTCATTGATGTTTTTAGTGATGGGGGAGTTTTCTCCAAGTTGAATGAAATTTACACTTTTGGTGGTATATCTGCCAGTCTTGAGATGCTGAAGCCAATCATGCTGGTCTTTTTGACTATGGTCCTTCTTGTCCGTTTCACCCTTTCAAGAAGACCTAAGAATTTCAGGAAATGGGTAAGGCATTATTTGCCACATTTTAACGAATTGACTGATATTGTGCTTTATTTGATCACCGTGAATTTTCCTTCATACTGTGTTTTTGTTGACAGGATATATGGCAAGGCATTGAATTTTCACAATCTAAAGCACAAGCTCGTGTTGATGTTAGTTTCTTTTAATTACCTACTTCACATATTCTTCAATGTTGTTATAGTTAAAATTGAAATCCTAAGGCTTCTATTTTGCTATGAAATTCTTTCAGGGTTCAACAGGAGTCAAATTTAGTGACGTTGCAGGGATTGAGGAAGCAGTTGAAGAACTCCAAGAGGTTAGGGATTTAATTCCATCCATCACTTGAAATAAATCATGTGTGCAAAGTGTTGCAGCATGTTTGGTTGTTGAATTATGCTCATTTGCTTTCTTTCATACCACATTCTGTTCCATTTAGGTGTTGTTCAAGAAGAGACCCTTGATTATATGTTCCCTTGCATTTTATCTCTTTTATATGTGTAGGGACAGAATGTTTGTTTGTTGGTTGCTTTTTTTTTTTTTTTTAAAAAAAAATGATATAGTCAAACAAAAGGAATTCATTAAAAGGTGCCTAACAAAGAGGGGGAGAAACCCTAGTACACAGAGTGTATACAAACAGCTCAAAACACTCAGAAACACCATGGCTAAGCTAACCAACAAAATGGCTTTTGTTGATTGCTTCACTTCCTGTTTCCTTTTGAGCAGAGAGATCAATTTGAATCCTTTCTGAAAGATACCTGTGAAAAAAAATATCCATTTTCAGTTTTGTGTCATTTGCATCAATGAAGTTTTTTATCATCACGTGCTTGGACTTTTGTAGAGTTCTTGTTCTATTGGGCTGCTGGGCCTTCTTTTTGGTTACTTTTCAGTTCCATCATTTTAATATTTTGGAAGGTTGAAAAATTAAATTTTCTGTGCTGTCCTTTTTTTATTTTTTGTTCTTAATTTTTTATTTATTTATTTTTTAAATTTCATGCTATCCCCTCTTCATCAGTTGTTGATATGTGTTTCCACATTTTATTGTTTCTGATGTTGGTGATCCCTTGCCTATTAGCTTCTATCATTTTTTCCCCAAATGTATTTCCTTCATGTATGGATATATATATATCATTTTAGATTTGAATCAGTATTTTTGATTTAGCAAAGGTTATTGACTCCTTGTTTAATATTTTGTTTGATTAGCTGGTGAGGTACCTGAAGAACCCAGAACTATTTGATAAAATGGGAATAAAGCCTCCACATGGAGTCCTTCTAGAGGGCCCTCCTGGATGTGGCAAGGTTAGTTAGATTCTTCCACTGGTTTGCCATATGTGAGACTGTATAAAAAATTTGAAAGATGCATCATGATTTGCCAGACATTGGTTGCCAAGGCCATAGCTGGCGAAGCTGGTGTTCCATTTTACCAGATGGCTGGGTCAGAGTTTGTTGAAGTTTTAGTTGGTGTTGGTTCTGCTCGAATCAGAGATCTATTTAAGAGAGCCAAGGTGATTGTTCTACCCATTTATGTTTACATTTTGTGTGTGGGTCTGCTTGTTATCAATTGTCATGACATGATTGCAGTGAATTGTGACCACTTTCTTTTTGGTCCAGATTTTATGTCTCAACACTTGAAATTGAATAATTTGGTGAGGCTGCACACTTTGAACTAACTTTCTCTAGTTATTTCACTAGGTTGTGCAGGGAATTTAAATTCCATAAAAAACAGTTAATTGATATCTTTCTCTATTTAGCTGTTGTACCAGTATAAAGAACAGCCTTAAAGAAGTGTTTCAGGAGTATTGGACTTCCAACCCACTTAGGGTGGGCATGAACTTCCATTCTTATGTGAGTTGACCCGTCTCTTTCAATTAAACATGAAGACCATTCTCTAAAAATGAACATGAAGGAGCCTTTAAGCTGAGGTAATATATCCTAACAATTGCCACCTTCTTTTGGTAAATAGGTTTAGGATGATCTAGATGAACTTGTTTTACGGTTGAGGTAGCCTAAAACTGATGCAGGACAAGAAAGTAAAATGCAAGGAGAGTAGTGTAATTGTGAGAACTCTAGGAATCACTCCTATAAACCTTTGGCTTTACACCCAAGTGCTCTTTGTATCACACAAAGAAAATAGTGGCTGTTGGAAATTTTATCATTCATTCACTGGTTATTTTTGAAAGACAGATCAACTACCACATAGAACTTCTCTAGGAACTTATAACTCTTTGAAACCAGTCACATAGTCGTAATGCAACTTGAAAATAACAAAAACTTGGACTAACTATTAGATCACATTAAAGCCTCTTGGAGAATGACAATATTAATGATTGAAAATAGTAACTTATAACTATTGACTAGGCCCATAAGTTTATTTCTGAAAAGTACTTTCTAGGTTGAACCCGTATTAAATTATATAAGATCCCAACTAATAAGCCCATTATCATCTAGAGTGTCAAATCAAAGTTTGGACCTTGGAACCCATTCCTCTGCACCTTTGATAAACTTTTAAAGGTGGCTGCAATTTGTTTCCATCAACACCTTGGGCTTTGGAAAACTTGACCCTAATGAGTTAAAGGCATGAAATCTTTCATAAAGGTTTTTGATTCAAGTGTTGGAATTCTCTATCTGTGATCCATGTGCAATCTGAAAGTCGCCTCCCTTTCTATTTGGTAAGATACTTTTGATAGCCCCCTCCTTTAGTTGAAACAATTTGCTGATCAATGACGTCTTCAATTTCCTCTTTTAATTGAGGAGCTGGTGGTGATTGAGCATTTGGGCCACCATTAGTTGTAGCATCTTCAAGTTTAGAACATAGAATGAGTTCCTTGATGTTGATGATGTTACTAATGCTCATATTTTCTAGCAAATCAAGAACATAAGCTTTGGAGCTAATTTTCTTGAGTACTTTGTATGGACCAACATTCTTTGAGTGAAGTTTCTTGTATGCACCTTTAGGATATTGTTCAGGTTTCATCCTTACCATAACCATATCTCCTTCATTAAAATCAACAAATTTTCTTTTCAAATCAGCATGTGTCTTGTAATTCTCATTGCTGACAACAATCTTCCTTCAAACATCGTCATGTAAATCATATATATGCTTTCTAAAAGAATCAGCTTCAACACTTGGTTGTGCCTCTATTGGTAATGGAACTAAATCAATAGGCTTCCTAGAAAGCAAGTCAACCGCCATCTCAAAGGGGCTGCGACCTGTAAACCTATTTACTGAATTTTCATATGTAAACTCTGCCATTGTAAGAATCTGATCCAAATTAGTGACATGTTCTCCAACTAGGCAGGAAAGTAGATCACTTGAACTTCGGTTAATAACGTCTGTTTGACCATTAGTTTGGGGGTGAAAAGTAAACGAAAATTTCAGCTTTGTGTTCAACATCTTCCATAAGCTTCTCTGAAAATAACTCATTGCATCCCGATCAGAAACAATAGTCTTGGGCAAATCATGAAGTTGGACAATTTCTTTGAAAGAGTTTAGCAACATGGGCAGCTTCCAAAGTCTCTGAACATGGGATAAAGTGCACTGTTTTAAAGAATCAATCTACCACGACAGATTTGGAATCAGGTACCCTGAAAGTTTTCGGCAAACCAAGGACAAAATCCATGCTTAGGTCTTGCCATAGCTCATGTGGCACAAGAAGTGGCATGTAGAGTCCTATATTTTCCTTCCTTCCCTTTGATAGTTGGCATTTGCGACATTTAGAAACATTCTTAGCCATATAAGCAATCTTTTGTCATTGTGATTGTTTTATCTCTTCCAAAATGACCAGCTGCCCCCTAGGATGCAACTTCCATATGACTTGCTCTCGAAGTGATGTGTTAGGTAAGAAACGGCAGGTCCTTTTGAAGAGGTATCCATCATGCAACAAAAAAATTTGGATATGCTCCCAAGTTCCCTGCTGGCTGCTACTAGTGCAAAATATATAATGCTGAAATCCTTGCAAGAATGATAATCTGGCTTCAACAAATTAAATCCAACAAAGCCATAAAAGAAAGAATATACACCACTCAGCCAAGAGAATTAGTTGCCTTATTCTCAGCACTTGATTTATGCTTAATAACAAAGGTGTATTCTTGTAAGAAGGAGACCTGTTTCCCATGCAGATGGTTTAGCTTCTTTTGAGAGTTGACATTCTTTAGAGCTTCATGATCAAAATATAAAACAAACTGCTTTGGAAGCAGATAATGGCACCAATAGCGCAAAGCTGAACCACTGCATAGAATTTATTGTCATAGATCAAATATCTTTGCTTTGCTTCATTTAATTTTTTGTTGAAAAAGGCAATAGGATGTCTTTCCTGACTGAGTTCACCTCCATTTCCCACATTTGATGCATCACAAGCTACTTCAAATACTTTTGAAAAATCAAGTTGTAAAACAGGTGCTTCAGTTAGCTTCTTTATTTTTTCAAAAGACTTTGTTGTTGCGTTAGTCTAAATAGATCGGTTTTTCTTCGAATAATTAGTGATAGGAGCCATAATAATGCTGAAATTTCTGATGAGACATCAATAAAATGTTGACAACCCATGAAAACTTTGTACCTCCTGCAATGTGCTAGGAATTAGCCATTCTAGAATGGCTTTTACCTGATCAGGGTCTAATTCTAACCCCTTAGTCGAAACAACAAAACCTAGGAACACAATAGCTGGGGTTATGAAGGAACATTTTTTTAAAATTTATCTAGAGTTTCTCTTGTCAAAGAATTCTCGTAACTTGTCGCAAATGGGAAACATGATCTTCCTCGATCTTGTTATAGATTAAAATATCATCAAAGCAAACAACTAGAAACTTGCGAACAAATGGTTGTAATACTTAATTCATGAAATGCATGAATGTGCTAAGAGCATTTGGGAGGCCAAATGGCATGACTAGCCCACTCGTAGAGACCATCCTTTGTTTTAAAAGCAGTCTTCCATTCATTCCCGGGCTTTAACCATATCTGATGATACCCACTCTTCAAATCTATCTTTGAAAAGATGTAAGAACCAACCATCATATCCAACATCATTGAGCTGAGTAATGGGAAACCGATATTTAATAGTTTTCTTGTTGCTTGCACGATTGTCTACACACATGCACCAATTGCCATATTTTCTTGGGGTTAGTAAGGCAAGGACAGCACAAGGACTTAATACTTTCACAAATAAATCCCTTGGATAGCAGCTCCTCCACTTGTCTTTGAAGCTTTGCATATTCAATTGGATTCTTACAATAGGCCAGAAGATTAGGCAATTGAGATCCTGGTATGAAGTCTATAGCATGCTGAATGTTGCAGAGTGGCGGGAGTTTACTAGGTAGCTTTACTGGAGCTATATTTGAGAAGTCGATGAACAATTTAGTGACCTTTGTAGGTGTGGAAGAAATGCTTCCAGCATCTGTCATGTCTACTTCTTTCATCACTACAACATATATAACCCCATTTTCCTTGCTTCCCTGCTGAAAGTTCTTAGTAAGAATATAAAGAGAACTACTCTTCATGCCTTCAACAACTTTTGTTAACTTTTGAATTCATTATTTTCCCATTTTAGCAGCAGTCATGGCTTTCAACACAACCTTTGGTTCTTGAACTATGTGTCCTTGAACATTCTTCCCTTTACTCTATGTAATTACTTGAGGACCTTGGCCTGTTGGCTAGAGCAAAAGCTCGTTAACGCACATGGATCCTTTTTCCATAGATATCTGTAACCTTTACCTATGCAAGAGGGAAGAGATTCTCTACTACTCTATGCATAGCTTTCCTTTGATGCACCAACTACACTAGAGTCCTTTTTGACTTATTCTAAGGTTTGTTCATGCCTACAGCTATGAATGTTTGTAAATTATAGGTTTTGCAGAACTTAGGATTCGTTCTGGGCATAGAGTTAAGCATTTTTTGTGTGGTTCACATATGTCAGTGTCCTGTATGAAGGTCCTAGGAGTTGCTTCTAGTACAGATGGAATAGCCTAGCCTGACATGCCTCCTTCCCCTTTTCTAAATTTCTCTGAAGTAGCTAAACTACTCTTCTCAAGCTAAGAATGCCTGCCATGAGTTCTGACTAATTGGTTCATCTCCTTCAGCGGAGATCATCTTGTAAACTATTTGACTTTATATATTTGGTGGTAAGCATGCTGCTATATTGTATTGCAGATTTGTTATCCTTTAAATATAATAATAGTAGATTTGTTATATTATCCTTTAATATAATAATAATTTGACTTTATATATTTGGTGGTAAGCGTGCTGCTATATTGTATTGTAGATTTGTTATCCTTTATTATCCTTTAATATAATAATAATAATAATGATAATAATTATGATAATGTATGTTGGTGTCCTATATGAAGGTACAAGGTACATAAAAATAATGTATGTCGGTGTCCTATATGAAGGCACAAATGAAATAGCCTAGCTGGCCTGACATGCCTCTTTCAAGGAAAATTTGAATTGAGTCAAAATTATTCAATTAAAACTGAAGAACAAACTATTTCTCTTAATCAAAATCTTGAAAGTCTTCAAATATTGAGTCAAAACACTATTAGTCAATATAAGAAAAAATTTAATTATATTCATATAGGATTAGTTCAAGTTGCAATAAAACCCTTGTTTCGCTTAGGTCTAGATATTTTTGTGTTTGTTTGCCTAAGAGATGGTAGGGCAGTAAAATTTACTGATTCTGTTCTTAGTATGATAGATTCAAACTTTGCAAATGGTCTTGTCTATTTAACTCTTATCCAAATTTTTCAATGAATATAATTGATCTAAGTATTTTGTTAATTTTAACTTTAAACATAAAAACAAAAAATATGAATTTTGTAGAAGAAGCTCAAACAATAGCAATAATTTATAGAATATATTATAAAGTAATGACTACCCAATCAAATCCTAGAGTTGTGTGTCAATTTGTCAAAGATGAAACATTATTACTACAATATAATCCTCATAACACTCAAGCTTTTGTTCTTAAAAAACTTAAATAGAATGAAATTACTCAAGGAGGTTAATGAGAATTAAAAGATTTAACAAATCCAAAACCAATTAAACCTCTAACAACTTTTTCAAAAATTATGACATACGGATGGTACTGTTCAAATAAAAGAATTTTTCTCAATTTTGGTCCAAATATTCTTATTCCTGTTTATCAACAACAAGAATCTTCATCCATTTACCTACTCATTTTGATATGTGTCCTTCTCAAGTCAATATTATTCATAAAAGAAATTATAAAAAAATTCCTTTTGAGCCTAATGTTGAATGGATTAAATTAGATTATTCCCCTTATAATGATTTTAGAAGAGCCTATTTCAAACACTTCCTTCTTAATCTAGAAATGCTTTAAGAAAATAATATGAAAATTACATGGAATAAAAGAAAATGACAATTCATTTTTTCGATTGGTTTTTCAAATTTAGAAAACAACGTAAACAACTTACAACTTTAAAAGATGAAGGTGACTTACAAATATCATTAAAACATTCATCCATAATTAAATAACAAAAAACAATTTCAGCAATAACAACAAAATTAGGTTCTCAACCACCTCTAAATAATCATCAATTCAATTTTGACAATAATTCAATTTTTGCTTTATCCTTCAAAATTCCAAGAACAGAAAACGAACAAAGACCCATAATTTTCAAAGATATTAGACAAATTCAACAATTAAATTATACAAATCGTTCTCTTCAACATTTGAATCAACAAACAACAAAAATTTCTCAATTTTTGTTTTTCTTCTTAATGAATTTATCCAAAGGTGTTAGGAATATTGAAACATTTTCAAAACTTGCAACTCGATAACTTTGAGGGTGTCAAGAGCATTAACGAGAGGTTAAAAAAGTTACTACTGAGGAATAGCAATTTGTCTCCTCACTTTAATTTATTTCATGTTTTGAATTAGCTTTTAGGATAGGAAACTTCACCATCCACTTTTGAGCACACCAACTACTCTTCAACTTTGTTTGGTTTTTTTTTTTTTCATCTTCACACCTTCATATCTTTACACAATTTTTTTTTTCAAATGTACAAATATGCATATAGAGATTCATTCATTTTGGAATCTCTTAATTCATCATTTCTTGAATGAGGAGATTTTCAAAATCTCCTCTGTCTTGTCTTTCTTTTGACATGTTCTTTCTTATAAAAATTAATAGATAAGAAAATTGAGATTGATATAGAAAAAGAACTTCAGGAAGGTCACTCGAAAAAATGATTTTTGGAAAGTTATCTTCGGCAATGAGTTTATTTATAGTTAGAAGAACTATAAATCTTAGAGTCTAATTGTTTGACAATTATTCTTGATCTCCAATGACGAATTTGTTTTTCGAGACTTGCTTTACAAGGCCAAAGGGCCTTTAAACAAAGGGTGTTTTCTTGAATTAATTTTGAGGAAAATGAGATATTGAGCAGGATAGACTTCCCCATCGTTCGATCACTCAAGAGGTGAATCATTGAATGAAGGAATTCAATACACATGTTGTTAATTTTCTTCCAAATCCATCAATTTGCTCAGGATTGGAGAAAATTAGTTGATGAATCAACCCATAATCCATGAGGAGAGCAGGGGTTAGTTCAATTTGTTCATTGTTGAATCTTATTGTTATTGGATGAAAACTGTCTAAGTCTACATTTGTTTTGAAAATGCTATAAGTGAGAGTGCACTTATAGTGTTACCTTTCTAATGAAATTTATCAACACAAGGGATTGAACTTTGAGCACTTACAGTTTATTTGAAATGAGTTTTATTTGACAAACTCACTGTGACAGTACCAATATTAAGTGCCCAATATTGGTGTAGAGAAATAAATTGTAAGTGTTACAATCAACAACAAACTGTAAGTTTTCAAAGCTCAATCCCTCGTGTAGAGAAATTCCATGAGAAAGGCAAAATTATAAGAAATTCCATTAGAAAGGCAAAATTGTAAGTGTTCTCACTTGTTGTCTTTGCAAGGCAAACATAGACTTAGACAGTTTTCATTCAATAACAATAAGATTCAACAATGAACAAATTGAATTAACCTTTGCTCTCCTCATGGATTATGGGTTGACTCATCAACCAAATCAATTTTCTTTGGTCTTGAGCAAACTGATGGATTTAGAAGAAAATTAGCACATGTGTTTTGAATTCCTTCATTCAAGGATTCTAACATGCCAAACTCATAATTGAAAGTAAGCCTCCTGAGTAGTCAAACGATGAAGAAGTCTATTTTGCTCAACATCTCATTTTCCTCAAAGCCTATTCAAGAAAACATTCTTTGTTTGGAGTCCCCTTGGCCCTGCAAATCAAGTCTCAAAAAACAAATTCGTCATTGGAGATCAAGAATGATTATCAGACGATTAAACTCAGAGATTTATAGTTCTTCTATCTATAAATAAACTCAGTGCTGAAGATAATATTCAAAAACTCATTTCTTCAAGTGACCTTCTTGAAGTTCATTTTCTTTATCAATCTCATTTTGTGTCATCATGCCCCCCCCCAACTTTCTTTTTTGTGTGTGGTGGTGGGGGTTGGTTTTAAGGAATGATGTTTTGGCAGGTTTGTTTTCACTTTTTAAGTTATTTGATAAAAATGTATGATTTCTCCATGCAGGTCAACAAACCTTCAGTTATCTTCATTGATGAAATTGATGCATTGGCAACTAGGTAAGGACATTCCTCTTAGTGACGGTTATTGATAGTGATATTTGATCAAGCTTCCTTCTTGGTTTATGTTGTGTGTATGGATGCGCATGTGTACCTCTCAGATCATAAAAGAGAACCAAGGGCAATATGTGATGGACTTAATAAGAAAATGACGGTATTATACACATGACCCTCTGACAATTAAAATCGTAGGAGACATGAAAATAAAAGTCCTTCCCCACAAGAATAAAACTTCATTCAGAAAAAGAAGACATCATAACAAAATGCTGCTGTGAGATGATTACATAAAGAGAAAAAGAGATGAACAGTTATAATTCTTGAAACTAGCTGGTTTGATTTGATAATTATTGGATAAAATGTTTAGTGAGGTAGTTGACCTGAAATCTATTTTTGATAAGGGACCTGATTTATGGAAAATGTTGTTGGCTGAATGTGTTTTATGTGAATATTGTTTTCACCGGTAATATTTTTTTTCTTTTATTTATGTGTATAGTTTTTTCGAAAAGTCATTAATTATTATGAAATGGAATTATTATTTATTCACTGGAACCAAGTTGTCTCATGACAAATCATCAATCTACCAGTTATTACTCAGGAGTGAATTGTATAATCAAATTCCATGGTAATAATTGTATCCATTGCCTTTATTATGACTTCCATTTTATAATTTTGTTGCCTAAATAAGAGTGCATTTGGTAGTGATTCTGGAAAACACTTTTAACCCAAAAAGTGTTTTTGAAAAAAAATTAGGTATTTAACAAAATTTAGGAAACACTTTTAAAAATTTGAAAAATCACTTGTAGTGTTTTATGGAGAAACACGTGATGGGTGATTCTCCTAAAAACACTTCTAAGGAAAACACTTCCACTAAAAACACTTCGAGTAGAGACATTGTCAAAAGCACTCTTTAACTCTACTTGAGAGTACTTGCCAAATTTCCGGTAAGACTGATTTCTTATTCAATTAGCTCCTGTTACAAATCCAGGATCTATAAAACTTAACTTCCACAGTATATTTGTTTTCTGCAATAATTTATTAGAATACCTTGAATTAGTATCACGTGTATTGGAATATTCCTTATCTATGCTGATGAGCCTAGTTGGAAGCAAGGTGCAAAAAGAACTGGTTTGATTTAAGTATTTTCTGATTTGATAAGATGATATATAACCAAGTGTTAACATATCAATACCGATAAGAGTATTGAGGGACTGAATATACATTAATATTGATGTAAATTAAGAATTTGTAAAACAAAGATGGAAATTAATAACAATAGATGGAAATTTTGAATGAAACTTTGGGAGGCTCAAGTAAATAGAGAATTAATTTGTAATTTAGGGCTGATAAAAAAAATTAATTTTTAATTTAGGGACAAAATCTTGTAAGAGTTTGTGTAAATTACTAAATATGTAGGCTGCACAAAATGGGCGCTGCTGAGAAGGTGTATTATGCATGTAATTGATTTTGAGATGAATAGTTATTTCTTATTGATTTTTATGAATTTGTGTTCTTATGAATTTGTGTTTTATTTTCACTTATTTTTAGAATTTAAATTAATTAATTGATAATTGGAAAGCTTTTACAAAGGTATCCTACCCTTTATATTCACACCCCTGTAAAATTTGCATTTTCTTTTTCTTATTGCACTTAAAATAGAAAAATAGAACTCAAAATTACAATAATTTTCCAATTTTGTGTTAGGCGTCAAGGTATTTTCAGTGAATCCACGGACCACCTGTACAATGCAGCTACTCAGGAAAGGGAAACCACATTGAATCAACTCCTGATTGAACTGGATGGGTTTGATACCGGCAAAGGTGTTATATTTTTGGGTGCTACAAATCGTATGGATTTGTTGGATCCGGCACTTCTTCGACCTGGCCGGTTCGACCGGAAGGTTTGTTTCTGTTGTTGACCATAATCAATGAAACTCTATCTGCCCAACTGTAGAACATGCAGGCTATGTTGCCTTGGTTTGATGTGACTTAACCATTCAAATTAAGCTTTTTGTCAGTCAACTGAGCAGATATCTCAATCTGGCTTCATTACATCAATTTACTGTTTATCAACTGTTGCTGCTATTATGCATGGTGCTTATTTTATTGTTATATTTACAAGTGGAGAGTATGTGCGTCTTTTTCTATTTCTTTTCCTTTCCTTTTTCCTGTTTTGATGATGGGGAGTGGATAATGTGGATTTAAAATGTGTGGTCAAGTCAGTGTTCTTCCATCTTTTGTTTAACTTAAGTTCTGGGATATCTTTTTCAAACTGTTTAGTTATTTATAGTCATAATAGTTTTTTTGTCCTGTAGATAAGAATTCGACCTCCTAATGCAAAAGGGAGATTGGACATTTTGAAAGTTCATGCTCGCAAAGTGAAACTGGCAGAATCTGTTGATTTGTCCACTTATGCGCAAAACTTACCTGGTAAACAATCCTTGTGATCTTATTTGACCATATGCCATCATATCATGCTTTGCAAGTGAAATTAACCCAAATGCTCTACATCTCAGTTGTTGGACAGAAGAACTTGAATTATCCTTTTGTAGGGAAACTGTCTGGCTTTAAGCATGTAATATTTCCTATAGCCTGAGAATTTTGTGTTATTAAATTAATGTTTTATCATTATTGTTGTTGTTATTCTTATTATTTTTATTATCATTATTATTAGTCATAGTATTAGTACATCTCATTTGTTATGCTCTATTTTTTATTTTGGTAATAGTATATCCCATTTTGATATAGTTTTATCTTTTATTTTTTATTTTTGGATTTTGATAGGTATTTTTCCTACAGCTTATGTTTTTATGTCTTCATTTTGTTTTGTTATGTTATGTTATTTTATAGCAGATTTATTAAAAAAAATTCCAGGACACTATTCAAATATAAAGGATGAGTGCAAAAACAAAAACACACTCTCCTCCAGAACACCCATACCATTAGTAAATCTCCAAAGGATTTTCTTCTTTCAGCAATTGATTCAACTGTACATGCTTGTAGTGCTTATGCAACATATATCTCCTTCACCCCTCACCTTCCTCCACACTTTCTTCTTGCGCCTTCAGGAAAAATTGTTGCGCCAACAGGGGTGGCATGTTTCATGCAAGTTGTCACCATGCTGGAATATGACATGGAGTTAGCAGGCTTGGGTTGAAACTTGGGTCAACATGTAGAATTCTTTTACTGAATGGGTTGTGTTCGGTTTTGAGCATTCAAATCGTTTAATCCATTTTCATATGTTTAGTTGTTGACACAATTACAACCCAACCTGCATACAACTTGTTTAATAATAAAAATATTTTATAATTATAAAATTAAGTATTTTATAATTATAAAATTAATTAATATTCTATTAAGAAGTTTTAAAACAAAAGCCTATCTTATCTTCCACTTCATAAATATTTTACAATTAAAATAGAGATTTGAAAGAATAAGAGGTCTAGTACTTTTAAAATCTAAACAGGTTAAACAGATTATAGTTGTTTCAACCCAAATAGGATTAACAAGTGATTTGTGTCAACTGAAAGATGACCCTTTCAATACATTTATTAAAATGGTGGGCACAGGTTGTATTGTGTTATCTGTGTAATAAATCTCATGCTCGTCTTGAGTCATCTTAACTCATCATCAAACAAGTTGTATTTGGGTTGAGTATGTTTTCAACATTTATTAAATCAACAACTCATTCCTGCCCTCATCTAACTTGAAGTCACTTTCTATGTTACCTAAGCTAACGCCAAGTGGCATGAAAATCATTTGATCTTCTGACTTCTGGGCAAGGAGCAGTGGAGCAGAAAGTGGTTGGTGCTCCCCAGCCCTTTGCCACATTCAACACCAATTCAGGAAGATTCTTCCTTTTCTCACACTCTAGTCAATGGCTAATTCCCCCCTAAACTGTCATATAAATGAAGGATGACAACGTTATGGAAATCATAGAGCCCCATATATTTTCTCTAGGAACAGCAACCCTCCACTATTCATTACCACCTGAAATAATAATGTGACTGAATTTTTTTATCTGGTCTGATCTTCCTACTAATTGCATCAGGTCTACTTTGTGATCTTGCACCCAATTGCATCTGCTCTATCCCTGTTCACTTCCACCCTGTAATTAAGATCCAGGGAGGAACTCATATCCTTTATATCTCAATCTTACACATCGCTAATGAACATTGGTTTCCATTTTTTTGCCAATCTCCATCCATACATGATAATATGTCACTCCTACCTCCTTGTATGTTGCTGCTTTGAACAAATCTGGAAACCTCCTTTCAAATGAAGCACCCCACACCAGACGTCACACCTGAACATCACTTTTGTCATCCCCCATATTGTAGCTCCTGTTTTTTTGCCTTTTGTGCTTCCTTTGTAATGGTGCTTCCAATTTGAATGGTAATGTAGGAAAACACATTCAAGTGGAGATCCTAGACAAAGATCAATGATTATAGCTAGTGGCTAGACTGAATGTAATTTTTGTAAAATCAGTTGCTTTTTCTTCTATACTATGTCTCCTTCACACCCCTCACCACCACCACAAAAGAAAAAATGGTGAACAGAAAAAAAGTCATACATTCACACATGCAAGTGTTAATTTAATTTACAAAAACATGGAAAAATAACAAAAGGAAATTGGTACATATTTTAAAAATAATTCTGATAAAATGTGATCGTTTGACTTCCCTTTTTTGATTCGTCTTTCTTCATCCAATATACTAAAAAAAATTTGAGTTCTTTCTGTAGTTGTTCTTTTTTCCTCCTTCCTTCCTTTGGGTTTTAAATCAAGAGTCATTTAATTTGATGATTTTGACTTATGAATCATGCTTTCTGTTTATCAGGATGGACAGGAGCAAGGTTGGCACAGCTGCTCCAAGAGGCTGCTCTTGTGGCTGTAAGGAAAGGACATGAAGCGATTCTTCAGTCAGATGTGGATGAGGCAGTCGATCGACTTACAGTAGGACCCAAACGTGTTGGTATTGAGTTGGGCCATCAGGGACAATGTCGTAGAGCTACTACTGAAGTGGGAACTGCAATTACTTCTCATCTGCTAAGGCGATATGAAAGTGCAAAAGTTGAACGATGTGACCGTATTTCAATCATCCCTCGTGGCCAGGTTTTCTTTCTGTTTTCTTAGCTCCATTGTTTCTTTCTTATGATTACTCTTTTTAGGCTTTTGTTATGCTTATGCAATAGAAGCACCATCCCTTTACCTTTACTGCACTAAAAATGCCATGTGTACTAGAATCCACTCAGTGGAGGTCACAGCTAAAAATCTATTGTCAGATATGGACTTTATCAGATGAACTAACGCATTGATTTGTAGTTCTATTATTGGAGTATTGGGTCTCTCAATAGATGGTTTCACTATTGGACCATTGGTCAGAAGATTATATGATAATCTGATTGAATACAAAGATTAGCCACAATCACTTGAGATTTAGATTTGTCACCCATCTGCTTTGGATGGATCCACCATCAAGAAGGCTCCATATTTGTGTCTTCTAACTTAATTTTTCTTTCTTATGAAGTTATCATTATCTCTCACTCATTATTCTTGGTTAAAACATGTGACCTGTGCAGACATTGTCTCAAGTTGTATTTGATCGACTTGATGATGAGTCATACATTTTTGAGCGCCGACCACAATTGCTGCATCGCCTTCAGGTGTGAACCTCAAGTTCTCAAGTATTTTGCTGTGTCTTTTTTTTTTCCTCGTTGCATCATAGTTTTTCATTTCACTACATCTCTATGTAAAGGTGTTACTCGGAGGGAGGGCTGCCGAAGAGGTCATTTATGGGCGTGATACTTCGAGGGCATCGGTTGACTACCTTGCCGATGCCTCTTGGCTTGCTCGTAAAATTTTAACCATGTAAGTCTTAATATGTTAAGCTACATTTGAATTGTCCTGCTTGCTATCATGGGTTTACCATCTAAATTCTTCCTCTTCCTCTTCCTTCCACCAGATGGAATTTAGAGAACCCAATGGTTATACATGGAGAACCACCTCCCTGGAGAAAGAAAGTTAAATTTGTGGGCCCTAGGCTGGACTTTGAAGGATCGCTTTATGATGACTATGGCCTGATTGAACCTCCAGTCAACTTCAATTTGGATGATCAAGTTGCTCAAAGGACTGAAGAGCTTATAAGTGACATGTATGGAAAAACACTTACTCTGCTTAGGAGGCATCATGCGGCATTGCTCAAAACTGTGAAGGTAACTGGATGTGAAGTGTGTGTACACTTGTTAAAATATCTTGCTTTTTCTTTCCTTTGTCCACTTCATAAGTCCAATAAAATATAGTACAGTGCTTAAAGAACAAAACTCTTGGCATCAGCTTTTTTAGTTTAAAGGAAGGGTAATAGTAGGACAAAATGAGAGGGAGGCCCAATATTGTGGTGTTTATTTTTCAATCAAAGAGATAGTAATGTTGTTGATAGGTCCCAGTAGGAATGACAATTCTTGGAGGCTGGTAATGTGGTAGTAGTCATAATTGTTAAAAATTTATGATACATGGTACATGTAACAATACAATACATTAAAAATTAAAAATCGATACATATCCTAGTTCATATCTTATTTAAAGTGTATCTTACGATATGTATGCAATCCATGATATAATACGCAATACAAAGATACAACAATACATACACCTTCAACTAATAATTTAAAAAAAAATTCAAATTCAAATTTTTTTAAACAATTATTATTTTATTTATTGTTTAAAATGTATGATAAAGTCAGAAATTAGTCATAAAAGGGAGAGTGGTAAAATAATCTTACATGAAAAACTATATTTTTGTTGTAAAAAAATGTTGGAAGTTAACTAAATTTATTCTCATAATAAATATTGTGGAAATTTTATTTGAATATTGATATTGAAAATAATAGTAATAAGAAATAAAAGCTTGTATTTATTATGTTAGTTCCTTTTTTTTTTTTTTTTTGAATGGGGGAAGAATGATGGCAAGCATAAAAAGTTAGAATCTTAGAGATGATATAGACGGACATACTTATCCTCAGCACATATAAGTTCATATACCTAGTTAAAATTTGGAACTAAAAATCATATCTAAAGGTTCAAAAAGTTTATTTTTGTGGATTTTATGATAAACCAATGCATTAAAGTCATATTTTATTAAAATGAACTTTTTAAACCTATAGCATTCAATGTTTTTCATATAGTTTGATATAATTTAACTGTTTAAAACCTACTATCTTTCATGAAATTGGTTATATACTACTCTATACTTCATTGTTACAATATTTGTGTATGTATGCATATTTTTTCTTTTTATTTTTCATTATATAAGAAAAAAATTATGATATATAATACAATATACAGTATGGAAAACTAGAAAAATCGGAAAGCGGTATATAATATTTTTTATGTGTTAACAACTATGGTAGTAGTGTTGGTATTATACAGGTGGCCAAATGATGACAACTGCAGTAATTGTAATGTAGGGTAATGGAACTTGGAACTAGTAACATTAGTCTTGGGTGGTAAAGCTGATTGTAGCAGTGGGTTGTGGTAGTGAGCAGGTAGTGGTTTATTGGTATTGGTGTTTTGTGCCATTGAATTGGAGGTATTAGTGGCAGCAACACATGGCTAATGGTGGTTTCCTGGGGCAATGGGGTTGATTAGGGTTTATTAGAATAAGAACTAAGAAGCTTCACAAAAGAGATGCAGACTAATGAGCCATAGAACAAAGGAAGAGCAGATTAAGTAGTCTTATATAAGTTTAACTAGATTTCAAGATTCACATTATTTTGGTACTGGCTGCAGTTGCAAGGTGGTGTTGGTTATGGTATTAATTAGATTCTTATAGAACTTTAATAGAATACTCATCAATGAAAGGATAAACTTTACCCATCATCTTTACTAAGAAAAAGGCAATGGTCTATTGTTTTACATAGGGGAATTCTTGGAAAGAAATAGGCCTGATGATAACATCCTCTAGCATTATAATTGCTCACCAGATTATCAAAGCTTTTCAAGTCTCTAGCAAGATTTTGTAATTTCTGTTTCTTATATTAGGCACAGAATTAATTAATGGAAGATTTCATGTTAAAGTTTACCAACATTTATAACACCATCATACACTTAATTTTTAAAGTAAGATCAGCTGAGACTTCTAATTCTGGAGTGAACTTGTGGGACCTTGTGTAATTCATGAAAGTTCAAAATCATGGTTTTCGGTTAATGTAAAGGTAAATGAAATGTACAGATTCCAGAATTGACTCTTGCTGTTAGCTTTATCTAAGGCATGTAACAAGTAATTCTTCAGAGAAATTCGTATAAACCTTTGTTGATGATGCTCCAAGTTTTCTGATTCTTGGGCTCTCTGCTCTTGTGTTACAGGTTCTAGTGGAACAGAAGGAGATCAGTGGGGAAGAAATTGACTTCATTCTCAATAACTATCCTCCACAAACACCTGTGAGTTGTCTTTTAGAGGAGGAGAATCCAGGGAGTCTTCCATTTGGTAGACAAGAACAGGGGCTGAAGTTGGAGGACACACTGCTAACCCCATCAAAGGGCTTCTTGTGAATATGCTTAGAGGACACAATTATCTGGATCTTAACACAGCAGAGTCTGGACTACAAGCGGGTACTTTCAGCATAGAAAGTGGCTGCATTCCATGACCCAGAATATGAGGGGTGCACAGCTCCACCTGATACAAGCCTATTCATTGCTCTGTCAAAGAAAATCTGGTTAAGAAAAAATCTCAGATGTAATTGTTTTGTTTTGGTGATGGCCTTTTGGCATAATTCTTTTTTTTTTTTTTTTTTTTTTTTTTTTTTGGGGTACACAAATGCATGCAACAGGAGAAGCATTGAGGACTACTGCAGAGTTAGAGATGAGACGTGTATGGGAAATTTTTGTTGTATTTATTGGTAATTACTTACTGATTACTAGTTTTTTGATGTAAGATTGAATTTGTAATTTATAATACTATGTTTTTGGTTTAAAATAAGACAATTGTTCATTAGTGACCTTCCACCATTGTGTTTGTGTACAAGTTGTTAGATGGAGGAACTGAGACTTTCAGTGAGCAAAGCTGAGCTAATTTGATCATAATGTGGATTCAGTTTGAGGAGTTAGGGAGAAGCTTGTTCTTATCATGGGATAGCATAGACCTAACGGCCTAAAAAAAGTTCATCCAGGTTGACAGGTTCAATGATTACAACCACCTTGGGTTGATCTGGCATCAATACTTAGAAATAGTTGTTTTCAAGAATAAAATTATTTAGGAACTCAAATACACTCATTTGCAATATAAAAATTCAAAACTATTTTCCGTATTTTCAATTGATTTTAGACCACTTCATAACAAAATAATCTAAAAACATATCAACATTTGTTATAAAAACAATTAGAACAAATTTTGACTTGTTAAAAACAATCCAAACTGAATCAAAAAGTATATGACCCATCAGATCATGTTCTCAGATACAATTGAGGGCTGCATGGTCTCATATTTGGACTACATCTTTGAAGAACACAAGACACAACATTCAATTCAGTCACTGCCAAAGATAGGCAAAAATAAAAGAGTACATTCAATTCAGTCGCTGCCAAAGATAGGCAAAAATAAAAGTTACTCTTATAATCAATTCAATCACTGTCCAAGACCAAGTATTGCAACTCTGAATGTCCTAGAGGAAGGGGAAGACTGTCTTGGTAGTTTCCCAACTGTTTTTTGTAACATAAGCTGCCTTCAAATAGTGAACTCCTCTCCTTGCTCACGGGCAATAGAAGCTGAAAGAATCCCCAGATCCCGGTTCAAGAATGTTAATGCAGATTCACACTCAGAGATTATTCTCGTGACTGGAGAGGGCTGACCAGCTATGGTTTCAGATGATCCAACAGCCACGGCTGCATGCGAGTCTCGGAGATTCCTCAAGTTCCCTAAGAACTGCCATAGATGCAGAACAAGAAGAGGCATTATTACAAAATAATGTCATGCTTTATCCCATCAAAATTGCAAATTTACTTTAACAGTCAAATGACATAAAGGGTTCATAGAATTTGAAATCATCCCAGCTTTCAGTTGCCATGCAATTTCTTTATTTTCACAAAATGTTTGCATTTTTCTAAGGTGTTAGCATAGATTGTTCGCACAAAATTTTTATCAGAAAAATGTTCTCATGAAATTTTTTATGTTGAAGACAAAAAACCAAAAAAAGAGAACAGACATTTTTTTGCAGATAGCCAATCATTACTGGGCTCTACTGGGAAACAAAGTCATCTTTGTTACATTGAGCTTGTTATTGGAGAAGGGCCCTTTTTTCTTCCTAAAACTGTGAAGTTAACATTCCTCAGTTGCCATGATAAGTTTGCAGGAAAAAGAACAGGACATTTGAGGATATTGAGTTGATGAGCTGGAAACTTAAGAATAGGGTGTTGAGTTCTCTTTTTCCTTACACCTCATAATGGCAGGAAAACACAAGTTTTAGGTATAAAAAGATGAAAGAATAAACATAAAGATCAAAATCAAAATGATTTTAGAAGATATATCTATTTTGTAGTTCAGATGAAGCGGCAGAAGTTGAAGATTAACTAGAAGGTGAAACTTAAAAATAAATAACATGATTATGTTTGGAAAAAGCTAGGGACATCTTGCATTGTAGAAAGGCACCATATCTACCAATTGTATATAATTATATAAATTTCTATCATTGTTTTAACGGGCCTCCTGAAAGTAACAGAATAATTTGATAGGGAAAAATCACTTTTCAGGTAAGAAATTTGTAGAAGAGTTTAGCATTGGAATACCTTCAAAAGCATCTTGTATGCCTCCAACAAGCGATTGGCAGCTGGTCCAAACCCATGAAGCTGTGGTACCTCCATCATGTGAGTCCAAGGGCGAATTTCCTACAAAACCACCAAAAATGCTGTAATTACGAAGACATAGACCGTTCACAGTAAAGTATCAGGGAAAGATTATTTGGTGTCAAGATGGATGCGAGCTTGGAGAGGTTAAATCTTAAGACCTTGCAATTCTAGAGCAGCATCAAAGAGTGAAAGCTGCTTAAAGGCAATAACGCCGAGGAATGCAGTATGGTGTTCCACCAAAAAGCTTCCAACTTCATTGAAGTGAAAACATATCATGGATTCTTTGCTGATAAAGTAAAGTATCCATTAATAAGTTGTGTTCAATTGGACTTATCCCGAAAAAAGAAAAGAGAAAAAAGAAAAGATTTGGGTTCAATTTGTATACACAAACAAGTAAGATCAAAGAGTTTCCAAGGAGATCAAAAGAAATAAGAACATGGCACCACCTTGGTATAAATCACATTGAATGATCTCGCAGTTTCTAGAAAAGATTCCAAATGTGCCCGCAACTGGGATTCCACTTCTTCATACTCCTCATCTGGGTTGTATGCATGCTAAAATGCAGAAGCCACAATAATGAATGATATTTAAACAAAAAACGTAAAAACAAGAAAATAAAATTTATTAAAGACATAATACAGCAGTAAAGGACTATACTGTCATTTGGAATTCTGCATTCACTGGCAAAAATAAATTGGGATTTAGAATCAAGTAGGTCAATTACTTTGAATAAGCCAGGAAGCGTTCAGTAATGGCATAAAATGAAGTGAATATAAAACTATAGACATCTTTTGTCATTCTCAAATTACAAAATATTTGAGAATTTTTAAAAATAATTTGGGAATTATTGCTATCATAATAACCTGAAAATTATTGAACTACACAAGATGAAATTGAACTAATATGGAAACTAAAGATGAAATAGTTTAGTCCAATAAAATGGTTTTATGTGTGCATACATACAAGGATTTTGGAATCTCATCCAAAAAGATTAAGAATTACTTCCTAAAATGTGAAGGAAATAACTACCTAAACTGATTTAGGCAAACTGACAATAAAATTCTTGTCAGTCAAGGGGAGCATAAGGACCTCAACCCTTCACAAATCCAAGAATGCCCATGCAATCAACAAGTTGGAGAAGGAAGAAAGCTAGAAACGAAATTTTGGGCAAGGATATATGTTAAACTGTTGAAAAAGAGAGGAAAAGAATGAGGACCATTAATACTGTAGACTCAAATATTAATAGCTTAAGCTTTTAACAACTAAGGTGGTGTTTGTTTTTTTGGCTTTTTGCTGAAAGCAATTTAGTTTCAGAATTTAGGTTGTTTGTTTTTCTACTTTTTCATGACTTATTATAAACTTGTTACTAAAAACCAAAACATGTAGCTTTTTCTATATAGAAAAAATAACATATTGATTTTTTTTACTTTTTAATACTTAATAGAAATAAAATACTACAAAAACAAACAACCTAATATCTAACACTATTAAGAATTAAGGTTCTATTTAGAATTAAGTAAAAAAACAAACACCACCTAAGTTTGTTGAGTCTATTGGGTTTGAGAAAATTGAAATATCAATCATGTGAAATTGGGAATTATCATAGATCTATTTCCCTTCTCAGGTTAATAAAACAAGTGTTATTTTTTTTCTTTGGTCCATTCTGATGGCTACTACAAAATACTTGATTGTCAAGGATTTTTAGTATCTTGTGAATCTTTTGAAGGTTACATGGGTTCTTCGATTAAAAGAGATACTAGAAGTACCTCATGTATGCCAAACTTCCTACAATGAAATATATATTAAAAAAAAAAGCTTGTGATCTCTGTTTGCACTCTTCATTCTGGTAAATGCTTTTCAATATAGTTGTCAATCTCCTTCCAAATTTTGCTCTACCCACAGCATTGTTTATCAATCTTCATATGTTTATACACCCTAACAAAATGAAGTCTGCTGAGAGGAAGAATTGTTACTTTCTGGAAATTGTCCATTCAATTATGTTTCATATGAAGGTTGACACATCTTATTAAGGGAATGTCATTCTTGTTGCTTGTTTCCAAATAAACTGATTACCATCCACAATTTTGAATAACCATACTTTGTTTTATTTCCTATGTTCCCACTATTTTCAATTCAACCACAAACATTTCATTGTGTTTGCTTTGTCCATAATCTTCATTCACATGAAGAAAAATTCCCTCCTTGTTGAACTTGAATCCATTGTTCTTGGTTATTATGGGACACCAAAAGGTTACAAGTGTTCATCTCATAACCCAGAATACTTTGTGAGTGCTGATTTTACTTTCTTTAAAAGCATTGCATATATATTTGATGAAAGTTCTCCAAATTCCTGTCACCATACCTAGCACTTCAGATAATTCACAATCCAACCCCTTGCAAGTTCATTAAAGAAGGAAAGTGTTTGCAAGCAGTGGATCAAGTCAATTTCAACCTCCTATTCAATCATAGTCCCCAGGAGAAAATCATCCCCTGATGCCCTAGTTCCTTTTTTGCTAGGTGATTCTGACCTTCTAATTGCTATCAGGAAAGGTAAATGTAGTTGCACTTAACACCCTATTGCTCAATTTTTATTAGAAGATCCATCTGCTGAAGTAACAAAGGAGTTTTTTTGTTAATTTTTTGAAATTATAAAAATAAGGAAAACCTACTATTCACATGAAATGATGCTCCTGAATCAATAAGCCATAATGAGGAAGAGTTGCTAGCAACAGAAAAGCATATGAATACCAGTATGAGCTAGTGTTATAAGATTGATTGATGGATCTTTGTTGCAGCCATCAAGTTCAGAACCTACAATTTGATTTTTAGAACCATTATCACCAAGAAGATGCAACCTGATTTGCCAAAGCAAGTCTGCCAAACTTGTCCCAACACTTGTTGAAGGTATAATTTGTTCTTCACAAGAACACTATCTGTCTTCTTTTCTCTCTACCTCTACTTTCCTCCCATGAACCTCTACCATCATCTCTATTGTTAGCATCCCTCTACCACAACTTGCTAAAACCAAGGTTGATGCCTTACTGGCATTACTAAAACCGGACTGGGAGGAAGACTCATTGATATGTTGCAAACAGAAGTACGCATTACTCAGAGAAGGTAGTTTTTGCAGCTGAATATATTGTTCTTTGCCTCAGCATATCCCAAATCACACACAAGAAGAAACTTGGCCACTTGGAACCCTCTGTCTCCCTTGTACTTCAAGATCATTAAAAGGTGACTGATAGACATTCCACTCCTACTTCCCTTCAAGCAAATTGCAATACTCAACAAGGGACCAACCGTTTTGGTTGAAGGAAAAGATAATTTCTGCCTGATAATAGGTTTCGGAAATATTTTTTTCCTGTGAGTACCACTCTCTAGCAGCATTCTAAATCTCTTTTGCAGTATTTAAAAACATAACATTACAACTTACAATTGTCTCCATGCTTCTCCGCAACCATGTCATAATCATGCAGTCATCTGGTTTTTACTCTTCAAATCCTTTTAATTAATTGGAGGCAGATCTTCAGTCAGAAACTTTAATTTTCCCTTTGCTCAAATTAGACTTTCATAGTTTTATCCCAAACAAAACATTAGGGTCATTCAACTAGACAAAGATGATTAAAATTCCCATGTCTTGAAGTAATGGTCTTCACTTCACTACTTGTGGCCATAATGACAGATAAAGAATCGGATCAAAGAAATAAAAATAATGACAGATAAATAACACATGAAAATTACCCTTTTTTTTTTAACTGGAGTATGGGAAAAAGAGCACTCTTAAGCAGCACACCAGCAAGCTTAGCACCTAGAGATCACACACATCACAGCCACAGCCACAACACAAGGAACTGACCACAACACAGTCAGCCCTTGATACTGATCCATGGACAAGGAAGATTTTGGGTTTTTAAGGATTGTGGCATCTTTCAAAGATTCAGGGTTGCTGATGACTAGGGTTTGGTTTGTAGAGGTGGCAACTAGGGTGTATGATAAACAGAAACTAGGTTCCAAACCTTGCTATGATACCATGTTGAAAAAGAGAAGAATAAAACAAATGAAGAAGAAAGGAAAAGATTGAGGGGAAACAAATATGAGGCAAATCACCTATTAGCCTATTATTAGACACTCTCTCTTTATATATTGATTAAAAAAATGTACAATTACAAGGTTACCTTGTAACTGAGATAGCTCAGATATCCCCACTATTACATTGCAATAAAAAGGCATAAGAATTTAAGAATTCAAACAGAGTAACTTAAACAAATGAATTATCCAAAAGAAGCCTCATTGAGGAACACAAAAACTGAGAAATAGCCACTATATTATATGAACATTGTATTATAAAGAGCATCCATGAGAATTACTAACAGGGATATAATTAGGTGAAGCTGATCAAGCTGCAAAGTATTTGTATGTAACAGTGAATAATAAATCCAACAGACAATTGTGAAAGGCAAGTCAACTACGGGCTAAGAAGTCAGAATAAACCTTTGATGCCAAATCATCAACCTTCTGTTGAAGATTTAAGAGTAACTTTGATTGTTCTGAAAGCTTTGTCTCCAGCTCAGAAATATCTGGCCTGAAAATGAACTTTGATTAAAGTAACAGAATGTTACCACATCAGCTACAAAATAAAATAAGAATCTCTTCCTCACATAAGCAAAAAATTACTTCCATTACAAATGCAACAAACCTAGACCAGATACATAGCTTTCTCACAAACAAAGGAACTGAGCCAGTAATCCCAGAATCAAGTTCAGTTCACAAACCAAGAATGACCGACTAGCGAAATATAAAAATTAAAATAACCAAAGATTGTTGTTTAATCTAAAAAAAAAAAAAAAAAAATGGGATTGAGAGGTGAGGAATAAGGTACAGTGCCATTCTGCATTATTAGCTCCAGAGCTCCACTTTGCAATAGCACAAGAACATGGAATGGCAGAATGCAGAATTCCAAAAGCAGAACTCATGCTACCCAATTAGGAGTTATACAACATCAAATCATTTTTCATTTTTCATTTTTCATTTTTTAAGAAATCCAAGGATAAAACCGTATCATTTATTTGCTCAACAAAATCATTTATCAGTTCCTTTGCTGAAATAGTTGAGACAAGCCACTAGTAGTGGTAAGATACTAGTAGCAGTTGTAGTAGTAAGACACTACTACTAGTAGTAGGAGAAGCTGCAATGGCAGTATAATAGTAGGAGCTGCAGCAGAAATGGAATAGTAATGGCAGTTGCAGCACAGTGGCAGTAGCATTGGTTATTTAAGGGAATAAATCACTCAGTAAGATGCATCATCCTAGGCTCGATTAGTTCAACAAAAAGAAATAGAGACTACATAACAAGGACACTTTTAAAGAGGAGTTGAGTTCATGTCAGAAATTTAGCAACTGATATCATACTCATAAAGGAATATAGCCAGAACAACTCAGCTGGTGGAGCAGGCTGAAATCCTAATGCCTCCAGCTCTTTCCAAAGATGGGAAAGACTTCTAAATTTTACAGCCAATTGAAATCAAGCATCCTTGAATTAAATAAATTTAGCAAGGAAATAATCTTCTATGCTTTCAATAAAATGGAAAATGCAAGATTTTGCATGCTCATAGAATAGAATTAATAGGAGATGATGTCAAAAAGTTCTAACTAGGCAGAATACCTGATGGCCAGTTCCTACTAAAATTATGTTCCAGCAGCAATCTTTAGGTTATCCAGTGGGGTGGGCTAAATTGATGGTGATCAACAAACAGATGCACAGGTCTTTCTCTGACAAGACTATGCTTGACTAACAATAGGTAAACATCTCATTCTCAGGGACTTGGAGAAAGTAATGCAGCTCTTAGAAGATCATGACTTTGTTGGGACTGGATTAAGGAAGAAGAGAAGAATGAAAAAGGAGAATAAGGAGATGTCTCTAGGCCCTCATTCAATATACCCTTCTTATATGCACAATTTTAAAGTGATAAGATAACAACAAACTTCTTTTTTCTATTAGCCTCATTATTTTGATGTATATAAGACCATAAAGCTCAACATTTAGACGAATTTCTACAGCTTTGAAGGGCATTCCTCTCAACATTATTCAACTTGATTGGATTTTGATATGTAGATCAAAAGGGTTAAAATAGCAATGTCGAGACATTTTGATGTCTATTGGATTGCATTCATTATCCTCTGTTTTGATCAAGTTTTGTAATTAAGGAAGGATTTCTCATCCATCTCTTGTATATTCTTTTTAATAAATATATTTTTGTTTCTGGCCAAAAAATAAATAAATATATAAAGCTCAACAGTAAGAAAACTCTAGAATTTCACATACGTGCATACATTCCAAATTCATGATGGAAATAGAGCAGGAAGGGGGAAAACCTACAAAAGATATTTTGATTGAATCTGCACATCTGCAGGAAACAACTTGCACTCTTCAGAGAAAATTTGAGCTTGTCTCTCAGCAATAGAATCAATTAGTTGTATATCCTTAGCCACCTGCTCATCAACACTGCAGAAAGCAGAACATGAAACCAAATTTCAGATTGAAGGTGATTTTGAAAAACCAGAGAAAAAAGATGGAAAGCAAGTTGCATTAAGTTTAGCAAATTTTGCCCCAAAATAATTTCTTATAAAAAAAAGGATCTCTTGTTCCACAAAAATTAAAGTTTCATTATCAAAAAAGAACAACTTATCAACCACAACCAAACTCAGAGTCATCTCAACCTCCATTCTGGATTATCAGCATAGATGCTTGCCTCCACAAGATCAACAATAAGACGGAGCATTTCTGTGCGATCTTCATAGGTTCCTCGTCCCTGCAACCCAAAGTCATAACACATGATGTCCAATTGAGAGTATGATCAGCATTTCTTTTTACTCCAGATATTATGAAAACATAGTTAAAAAAAATGTCAATGGTGATCAAAGAAGGCATGATTACAAACTAGTCAAGTTCAGTATATGTATGCTGGTTTCACTCATTGAAAAAACTCCTTTACATGAAGCAAGATGCAAAACTGCAACCCAAGGCATTTCATCAAAAGTAATAAATGTTTAGTTTTTGACTAACAAATCATGAAATCCTTGGGACCACCTAGTTTTTCTCCTCTTGACAATCTTTTCATTCTCTTCTAAACTTCCCATCATTTCTGCACATATCTCACCACCTTCGTTCACAAGACAGCCCTTATCCTAACGGCTTTGAAAGTCATCCTTTATTTTTTATAGGCTTTGAAGGTCAGCCTGCATTCCAACAACTGTTTCTATCGTCATTATCATGCCAGTGTAGCCATCATATGTATCTTTGCCAAAAAGAATGTACAGTGGAAACTGTATATTTGATGTTCTCACAGTATGTTGCAACAACCATTAGTTAAGATAATACTGCACATATGAGGAATTGAACAACTCACTTGGATGGCTTCTGTATCTACAGTAGTGGTAATACCCAGAAACTTAGCTATCTCTGCCAGATCTGCAAAACAGCAGGATATTATATGCAATGGTCTGAATTGCATGAAAATGTTCTAGTGAAACATTTGTATAAAAAAGATGAAAGTATCTCCATAAAAATTCTAACAGCCATAAGAATACACTACTAAGATCTAACAATTGCATCTTATGCAATCTTCACAACAAATCTATCTGCCATAAGAATACATTGCACTGATCTAGCATATTTTGATAAACATATACACAATGGCAACAATAGAATGATAAGCTATTTCTTCTTATATGACCACAGACTCACATCCAGGCATACTTTTTTAAAATTCATGTGCCCAACCATCCAAATGTCTCTATCCATCAGATCCAAATACTTGTGTAAAGCATTGGTCAGGATAGATCTACCTTTTGATACAGAATTGTCTGGATTTTGGTCCAAAACATTTATTAGATGTCCAATACCAATCACAAATATCATATGCCAGATTTTTTTTTTTCTGGACTGAGAAGTGGAATAGAAGCGGAATTTTCTTGAACTGTTTTACTTTTTATCACATGCCACATTTTGTTTCACATTATAACTGAAATGTATAAATGGTTTCTGAAATGAGAAGGACCACAACCTCTCTTGAAATTGCTTATGAGCCAAAAAAAAAAAAGAAAAAAAAACCTTTTGATTCAATATGTAAGATAAAAAATAACATAATATGCATAGAGAAAAGAAAACTATACTTCAGCCAGAAAGAGGATTGGCCCCAGTCAGAAATCAAACATCATAACACTTGCAGAGTATGTGGGTTGTAAAAGAACTACTAGTTCAAGTGCAATACTAGAAAAGACATTTCTAAGTTTTGAAGTCCTTGTAAAGGTTCAATAGTCAACAATTATTTCTACTACAAGTTTGGAAAGAATATAATGGTTTTTCATGTTGTCCCACCTACACCAATCTATGCTCTCAAACATAACAGTACACAAGATGTGCAGGAAATTCATTTTTTGGTTAAATCCACTAATTGATCATCACTTTGCTATGCTACCTAGAAAGCCGATTATGTAAGTAAGCCTCCATGCCTCCATTGCTATGAAAAATTATAGAATTTACTCCAAAATTCATTTCATTTTATTAGCCTTGTATATATTGTGGACCCATGTCCTATCAACTTAAACTTTTAAGAAATTCACAGTTTAACATGGTAGCAGAGCTACATTTAACTAGAGATCTCAAGTTCAAGTCTTTTCAACATTATGTGCTCATATCCTAGCATTTTAAGCTTTTAGAAAATTTACACATTTCTTTAACCAAACTCTTGAGAGATATTTCTCTCACTCCTTGGATATGTTAGTGTTTCACCATATCCAAGGAGCTAGAGACCAAAATGAACAATGTTTTTTAACATTAGCATGCAGAGTGATGACACCGCTTTCAAACAAAAATTTAAGTAAATAAATAACCACTATTTTCCAAAGTAAATAAAAATATATTAGAAACTTTGAGTTGCTTCCCACAATTTTTGTGCAATACCATTTATTTTGAGAACAAATAAAAATTTATCCACTGATGGTATTTGAATTCAAGGATTTTTCCCATCAATTTGTTGTAAATATATCTTTCCTTTTCTTATACTAACAGGCATTTTCAACAGAGAAAATGAAATTATGACTTAAAAACTCTTTTAACAGGCCATAAATTTATCTATTTGAGTAATACATTTCCAGAACATCAAACTAGCTAAACTAACACAGGAAGATTAAAAGGGAAAAGGAAAAAAAAAAAACCAACCATAAAATGATCTCCCTGAAATAAGAAACTCAACAAAGGTGTGACAGGTTCTTGGGCTAATTAAAAACAACAATACCATGTACATTTTTGCAAAAGAATAAGACTCGAACCTTTAACACACATTTTAATTGCATTCCAGGATCCTATCAGTGATTCATAACATAGATTTATTAGCAGCTCAAGTTTAAGATTAATATCTAGATGCTTATTAAAGTATCTGAGCAAACCCGAATAAAAATAATGAAATGAGTTAGACCCCAGTTCAAATTTCATCCCTATTGTAAAAATACATTCAAAGATTAGAATATAATACAAGGGAACCTACATTGGATGCGAGCAGTCTCTTCGTCTCGATCCATGCCATTTTCCCCTTGCAGATTTTGTTGAGAGAAGGGTGATTTATCACCCAAGAGCCTATAGTTAAGAGTTGAAACAAGAGGTAAAAGAGATTCTTATCAATATGCTACTTTAAATTTATAAATAAAATTAGTAACAGATAAGACATCAAACTGAATGGCCATTAAAAGATTAACAACAGTTGGGTTTTAAGTCTAAAGTTTTGGAACTGATGTATAAAAGATTCATGAAATGATTGAAAAAAATTCACTAAAAAGGCAAAAAATAATTAGTTTTTTTTTTTTTTTTTTTTTCCTGTTTATGGAATTGTTAAATGATTTACCAGCAAGAGAACTTCAAGGAAAAGAACACAACTCTTCATTTTGTTGCCAAGGGTAAGGAGGAAAACAAAAGAAAATTAGGAAACTTGTGTTCCTAAAAGAGCGTATTAGTGACATCAGTTGAGAGGAGTTTCAACTTTTCTAGTTGTTCCAAATAATGAAACATATGAGACTCAAAACCATTTTTTTTTCTTTTTCTTTCCCTGCATTTCACAGTAACCAATCGGAGCATAGCTGAAGCTGAAAAATGAAGAAATATAAAACCAAATATAAGAACAAATAGACAAGACATAATTGAGAAGGGGGGAAGATACCGGAAAAAGAGCCATTCAAGAAGGGCATAACGCTCCATGCCAGCAAAAAGGAGAGACTGAGCGGGTGCATTGGCTCTAGGGTAGTTTAACATTCCCAGTTTCTTCTGTATCTCTTCCATTTGCTTTGCTGCCATTTTCTTTGATTTTCACTTTCTTCTTCTCTTCTCTTCTCTTCTGTAGAAATAAGTACTAAAAATCAATAATAGAACTAAGCTCTAAAGAGAGAAGAAAAAGAACTACGTTCCATTCGAACTTCCTGCCCATCTACTTCATATATTCTTTTCCCCTCTCTGAAAGAAAACAAATGGAGGCCTCTTTGAAATTTGAGGCCTGTTTGGTAGCAGAAATGGGTCCTGTTTTCTGTTTTCATAAACAAGATAAATGAACAGTGCACAAAAAACATGTTCAACAACATTTTTTTCAAAAAATGATTTTGAACACAATTCCTGAAAATGGGTCATTTTTAGAAAATATTAAAAAAATAATATAATTTAATTTTGTTTCTCATGTTTTCAAAAATTCAAGGTCATCAATAGTTCAAAACCATCCAAAACCTCACATGCTCACCTTTTTTATTTTCAAAAGTTAAATATTTCTGAAGAAGTTATTTCATTCCCCACGCCAACAGTTGAAAAAGGGGAAATTTACAGCCCACAAGAGGCTGAGGCATACACCCACCACAGTGGTAAGTTTATTCTTTGGCTTGAAAATGATCACTATCAACCTAATCATCTGAGAAGAACAATTAGAATGTGCATCTCATTCCCATTCTAGGTTTTAGGGATCGCATCCATTCGCACTGCAGTTTTGGAGTCGCTACAGGCACGGAATTAGTATTATTGCAGTTTCTATTCTTTTCTTTTCCCATATTTTCTCATCAACCAAACAAAGCCTGCTATCAATTTAACAGTAACATTGATAAAACTACATAAATTACACACTCATTGAACCACAGAACCACAATTCCCTGTTCAAAAAAAAAAAACCCAGTCTGAACAAACTTGCCTCTTTTCTCCTTTTTCTTTTCCCGCATAATCTCATCAACCAAACAAGCCCCACCCATAATGCAACTCAAAAACTACCAAAATAAACATAATTTACATATGTCTGAGCCACAAAAATCTACTTTATGAGATCACAGAAACCCACAAAACAAATCCTCATACAATCAAATATATGATCAAAAAATCAAATCACGGCATCACAATTCCCAATTCAAAAACACGTAAACCTAGTTGAAACCCCAATTCAAAACCCCGTTTTTTACCTCAAAAATGAAGCTCTTTTCTTCCTCTTATTCTCTTTCTTATTCCTCTTCTTTCTCAAAGGTTCAATTTGGATCAAACCCGAGGAAAACCCACTAACATTACATCTAAAAAGAACTTCTCAAACATGAAAAGAGAGAAAAAAAAGAGAGAAAAGCAGAGAACACGAAGTCCGAAGAGGGAGAGCGTGGGCTTGAGCTATGCTTCTGTAAGATCCTGTTTCGCCTGGCCCTGAAAAATGCGCTTCTGTTTTTTATTTTCCGGTTGGTTTCAAATTTTCTCATTTATGATCGGTCACACCCATATGTACATCTATTTCATATGTATATATATATAATTTGAAATTTAACCTTTTATTTTTTATTTTCTCATTTATACAAAAATACCATTATCATTTTCTTATAAAAATAATTCGTTACATTTAAAATCTATATGTAAATGCTTGAAATATCTTAGAATGATAAAATATATTTATATAAAAAATGATTTACCTTTTAAATAAAACCATGAGAAAGTTAGTTTCATAAACTTTGGATCATTTAATCCTTTTTAACTAATTAATTCAAAAAATATCTATTTCATATATAAAACTTATTTTTTATAAAAACATATTTTATTTATTTAAAAAATAAAATTTATTTTTTAAGGAAATTTCACACACACTTATTTTTATTTTATTTTTATTGAAATCTCCAAGGCTGTTGTTGGTTTCGAAAAGTATTTAGGAAAGTAAAAAATTATTAAAGAAAATAATTTTTTATATATTTGATTTACACATGAAAAATATAAAAGAAAATAAAATATAATTAATATTAATTAAAAATAATTAAAATTTTTAAAATTTTAAATTATTTAATCATCATATAAAAAAAGAAAAAATAAGTGATACGAGTTTGGAAGTAACATATAAAATAATTAATTGATTTTAAATCTATTTTTTTATTTTTCTTCATTTTTATTTCCTTCCACTTTTCCTCACTATTTTCTTTCCCTCACATTTTCCAAAACCAAATATAGCCCAAATATAGTTTATAAATAAAATAAATTTATAAGGGTTATTAACAAAATTTGAAATCAATTGTGAAATATTTATATCAAACCTCAAAGGGATTAAGTGAAATTAACCATTGTTTAATCTTAATTTCAAAGATTTTTAGATTTTATGCTCTCTTTTAAAAAAATATTAATTATTGGAATATTTTACTTATAAATAACCTATGTTTTTTATGGTTTTAAAGGGTCATTCTTAACTATCATACAAAAAAGTGGCTAAAATAGGAGTTTTTCCTTTGTATCTAGCAATGATCTCATTTATTAGTACTTAATTTTTATTTTTTCTTATTTTATTTTTATTTAAATCTCTTTTTTTTTTTTTTTTCAATTGCTTTTTGAATGGTTTAAATCTAGTTGTACCTATACTGAAGTTGTACCTTAAAAATATATGAAGTATATATAATAATTTTTTATATTCATTTATTTAAGATGAGAGCAACCTCCTTTATTACCAATTAATGAAATTGATAGAAGTAATTCATATTTGAATGAAGTTTGATTATTTAATTCTCGGTTCTGAGGCATCGCTATGTTTGGTTTCCAAAAAATTTGAAGGAAAATGTAAGGGAAAGAAAATACTAAGGAAAAGTAAAAGAAAAGAAAAAGTGAAGGAAAATAAAAAAAATAGATTAAAAGTTGATAAATTATTTTTTTTGTTACTTTACACTTATTTTATTTATTTTAACTCATCAATATAAAGATTAAATAATTTTAAAATACACAAGTTTTTAATTAGTTTTAATTATATTTGATTTTCTTTTATATTTTTCATAGGACAACCAAATATGAAAAAATTATTTTCTTTTGTATTTTTTTTCTTTCCTTAATATTTTCCGAGAACCAAATATAACCGAAAGTGAACTTTACAATAAAAGTAATCTCTAAAAAAAAAATTCTAAATTTAGATCATTATTAAAATATTTATCAAACTAGTACTCTCTCACTATATAAGTATATATTATTACTTTTATGTCAAAATCACCGTTTATGACTCTTAGTTTTAAATTGGTGGTTTATTTTTTGGTTGACTAAAAAAATTAAAATATTCAGTTTTTTTAATTAAGTTAAAAATAATCTATTAATATTAATCAACATATATAAAATGAACTTGTTATTAATAAGTTTGATTTAGTTATATTGGTTGATATTAATAAATTATTTTTAATTAAATAGAAAAAACAAAAAAATAAATACCACTTAAAAGCTCAAATCATAATTAGTTAATATGATTTTAACGATAAAAGCACGATCACCAACCATGATTTTGACATTAAAAAAAAAAGAGTAAAAAATATATCATGTCAATATTGATGTGATAAGTAATAGTTTGAAAAATATTTTTAAAAATTGTGTAGATTTTATTTTTTTAATTAAAAAAAAAACTCCATGAGAGATTAAGAATTTGTTTAGTAATTGTTTTTAAATCAATTTTTTGTTCTCTAGAACAAAATAAAAGAATATGAAAACACATTCGATAACTAGAAAACAAAAAATAGGGCATTTTTAGATAATTTTTTTTTTAAATTATTTTAAATTGTTTTCACTTATCTTATTATTACTATTTTAAAAAATAATTATAAAAACATGGAGAATGACTAAAAATAAAGTAATAAATATAAAAATTTATTTTTAAAACATTTAAAAATATAAAAAATAGGTTAAAAACATTTTACATTCTGACAATCTTTTAAAAACATTTCCCAAATAGAGCTTAAATTTGTGCAAACTCTTTGGAATGTGTGTTTTTTAAATGGTGGTTTGGGTTAGAATGATTTGTTGTCTAACTTCTTTTTGAAATTAACCATATATACCTATAGTATCTTAGCATGCTAGAGTTCCATCAACAAGATTTTCTTCACCCTTCGAATATTGATATTGAATTTAATTTTTAATGATGTTTGAATAGGTCTTCCAAACTTATTTTTTTAAAATGATTTATTAATATTTTAAATCTACAAGATTTTCTTCATCCTTTGAATTTGATATTGAATTATATTTTTAATGATGTTTGAATAGGTCTTTCAAACTTAATTTTTAAAAATGATTTATTAATATTTTGAAAATATAAAAAATTCAAATTTTAGTCAAAATGTGAGTGAAAATTTTTAAAAATATTAAATCATCCTTACTTTAACAAAATCATCTTTAAGATATAGTTTTTAGATATATCGTCATCTTTAAGATATAGTTTTTGGATATATTGATTTGGTAAAAATGATATTTATTTTTATTTATTTTATATTTAAAGACTATATTTAATTGGTTGAACATAATTTGAGATAGAATAAGAGATAGAGATAATACATCTTATTTGTTAGGTTGAGATAGATAAGCATTGAGATATATTATTTCAAATATTTTTTATATATCGTATTAATAGAAGATGGTATATATTTCAAATGGTAAGGTAATTGTAATTGACTCCATTGAGTTCGCCGCAATAGAACTCAACCATTATACCTATTTTGTTTGATCTTATATATGATCAAATTTACCTGCCTAAAAGGGACATGAACTCTAACTTATTCACTTTTTCTACCAAAATAAATTGGAAATATTTTAAAACCAATGGGCATACTATAATTAGAAAGTGCACAATTTTTTTCCTATATTTTTTTTCTATATATAGAGATACCATGCTTTTAAATAATTCTAATGACCATCGATGTGAAAAGGGAATGTGCATTCTACTTTTTATTTATTCTCTATAATAAAAGTAAGGATGTATTTTGTTATGATTCTTTGTTTATCCTCATTTGTTGAAATATTTACAATAACATCATTAGTAATTTACAAAAACAAAACAATTTCTTCTCCATTGTATAGGGTAACTATTAGCCCCTTAGACTTTTGACTCGGATGATGGAACTAAGGGCTTCATGTTGCACCCATGAGGACTCTAAGAGGGAAGCAAGGAAAACTTAGAGGTTTAGTGGGACAACACTAAGGAAGCTAAGTGAGGAGGCAACATTGATGCTAGCAAGCAGAGCACCCATAGAACGCATGCCCAAGTCGTGGGCATAGGTCGAATGTTCTAAAGTGTTCTAACACTTTCTCAATGTACTTTTTCTATAAGTACAATTTCCTTGCTTTTCGGTCTCTATGAATCTCCGTACCCAATATTTTATTTGCAACTCCAAGGTCTTTCATTTCAAACTCTCCTTGAAGTTGAGTTTTCAAATTGTCGATCTTAGACATATTCTTGCAGGCAATTAACATGTCATCAACCTATAATAATAAATAAATGAAAGAACCATCAAACAATTTCTTGTGATAAACATAATTACCATACTCACGTTTATGGTAGCCATTACCAATCATAAAAGTATAAAATGTTTTATACCACCGCCTAGGAGATAACTTGAAACCATAAACAAATTTCTTCAATAAACAAACATGGTATTCCTTTCCCGAAATAATGAATCCCTTGGGTTGATACATATAAATCTGTTCTTCCAACTTACCATGTAGAAAAATAGTCTTGACGTCAAGTTGCTTTAACTCTAAATCAAATAAAACAACCATAGCAAGTAACACCCTAATTTGAGCTATGCTTCACAACTAGAGAAAACACTTCATTGAAGTCCACACACTTTTTTTGTGTGTAGCCCTTTGCCACTAAGCGTGCTTTGTACCTAACATCCTCCACTTTTAGAATTCCTTCCTTTCTTTTGAAGACCCATTTGCAACAAACAATCTTTTGATTTTTAGGTTTCTCAATTAGTTACCAAGTGTGGTTCTTTTGAAGAGATTCAATCTCCTCATTCATAGCAACAAGCCGATTCAATCTCCTATTCATAGCAACAATCCACTGTGTAGACTCTCTACTAATGATGGCTTCATGATAAGTTTGAGGTTCTTTCATTTCAATGCTCTTTACCACACTAAGTGCATAAGCAACCAAATTTGCATAAAGCATACCTTCGTGTTGGTTTACCTCCTTGTTTTATCTCTAGCCAAACAATATTATTGCTCTTATGGTGAATTTTCTTTATCATCAAGATGTTGCACTTCTTCCTTATTTGAATTTATTGAAATCACTTTTTCTATGGTTTCTGAAGCTTTAGTCACAAACTCCACATTTTCTCACACTGGGGTCATTTTTTGTATGAAGTTGCTCCTTCCTAAAACTCAACATTGTAGACTCATTAAAAGTCACATCCATGCTAATATGAAATTTGGAGAATTTTGAATCTGAGCACCATAATCTATACCCTTTTACTCCATCGACATATCCTAAGAATATGCACTTCCTTGCCCTTGATTCCAACTTACCTTCCTTCACGTGGGCATAAGTAGGACAACAAAAAATTCTTAAATTAACATAATTAGAAGGGGAACCAAACCATACCTCTTCAGGAGTCCTACAATTAATAGGAATTGAAGGAGATCTATTCATAAGATAATAAGTTGAATTTACTGCTTTAGCCCAAAATTCCTTTGACAACCCTACATTCGAAAAGTAGGCATCGTGCTTTCTCTAAAATAATTCTATTCATCTGTTTTGCAACACCATTTTGCTATGGAGTATTCTTAACTGTGTGGTGTTTCACAATATCTTCATTCTTGCAAAACTCATTGAACTCTTTGCCAAAAAATTCCATGCCATTGTCAATTCTCAGTACTTGATTTGTTTTCCAGTTTGCTTCTCAATCATGGCTTTCCATTGCTTGAACTTCCCAAAGACATCATTTTAAGGTATATACCCAGACCTTTCTACAGTGATTATCAATAAAGGTCAACATATATTTTCCACTATCATATGATACAACCTAAGAAGGGCCCCAAATATCTGAATGAATATAATCCAAAGTACCTTTAGTTCTGTGAACACCTATACTGAATATCACCCTGCATTGTTTCCCAAACACACAATGCTCACAAAAATCTAGTTTCCTGTTTTTTGTCCATCAAGCAAATCTCGTTTACTTAAAATTGTCAACCCTCTCTCACTTATATGCTCAAGCCGCATGTGCCACAATCTAGTAGTCTCTATAATTGATTTTGAGGTTGAAACTGCAACTGCACCTATAATTGTGCTACCTTGCAATGTATAAAGACCATTAATTTTCTTTCCTTTCATCACAACAAGAGCACCCTTTAAGATCCTCAAAACTCCACCTGCAGCTTTATATGTGCATCTATTGGAGTCAAGAGTTCTTAAAGAAATCAAATTTTTCTTCAGTTCTAGAACATGTCTTACATTAGTTAATTCCCTTATAGTGTCATCATGCATCTTATAGGCTATCTCAATAACCTTACAGGCTACATTGTTTCCCATGAGAACCTTGCCACCATCTATGGGTTGGTTGGTACTAAACCAATCCTTATTGGGAGACATATGATAGGAGCACCCTGAATTAAGAATCCACTCATCACCTGAGTTTGTAATAGTAGCTGAAAGAACATCTACAGTATTTGATTTTTCTTCTGCAACTGCCATATCACTAGAATTAAAAGTTTTTTTTTTCTTTTCCTTTACGATCTAGACAAATTTTCACATAGTGCTTTTCTTTCTTGCATTTGAAACATTTGTTGTTTCTCCTGTAGTTTGATTTAGATTGACCTATGTTGCCATTATTTTTCTTTCATGTTCTCCTTCTAGCCATCAAACCTTCACTTGAGTCATCTTCTCTACTTTCAAACACCCTCTTCTTCAACTCCCTTGAGTTTAAGGCTGCTCTAACATCTTCTATGGAGAGAGTATCTCTACCATACGTCATGGTATTTATGAAATGCTGGTAAGAATTTGGTAGGGAACATATCAAAATTATGGCTTGGTCTTCATCATCAATTCTAATGTTAATATTCCTTAAATCCATGATAGTTTTATTAAACTCATCAAGGAGGTCTTTAATGGACATACCTTCTTTCATATGGAGAGTATACAATCGCTTCTTTAAATATAAGTGATTTATAAGAGACTTCATCATGTACAAACTTTCCAACTTCAACCATAACTTGGTAGCCGTATTTTCTTTTGCAAGCTCATGAAACACCTCATTACCTAAGCACAATAGAATAGTACTATGTGCTTTCTCCATAAGTTCATCATTCTCTTCATTATACATCGTTGTCGGTAAAACCTCTCTACCTTTTAGTGCTTTGGACAACCCTTGATGAATCAGTAACACACACATCTTAACGCGCCACAAACTGAAATTGTTTCTCCCATCAAACTTCTCATCCTCAAACTTTCTCCCATCAAACTTCTCATCCTCAAACTTTGTCACCATTCTAGGTCTAATAACCTTAGCTCTAATACCAATTTGTTGTGCAAATCATGACAAAGATAATAATAGGGAGAAAAGAATAAGAAAAGCGAAAATCAAAACACACAATTAAAGCTCTCAAATCCCAAAGCCCTAATTTATACTAAAAAAGAGACTTACTATTTAAATCAAAATCTTTTTCTATATTTTTTCCTAATTACAAAGGAAGTTTCTATATAGGAAACAAAGTGTATAATTGTCAAAGATACCTTTTCCTAAAAAGTCATAATAGGATATTTCCTATACTAATAGGAAACCCACTTTCAAGAATATCTTAGATTAGGAAACTATCAATAACTTTCCAAATAGACTCAAAATACAATTTGAGACACTTTTCAATAATTAAAAATCGGCAAATTGAGAAAATTGAAAAGATATATATATATTTTTTAAAAGTCAAGGAAAATGAAAGTAAGCCTGCTAGAAGGAAAGAATGGCAGCCATTTGATTGAAATCATATTTTACTAACGACTTATAATTTGTAGGGAAGAATAAAAAAAAAAGTTAAGGCAATAAGATTATTTGAAAGCTGGATTTTTTTTAGATCAATTTCTGAAAAGCAAGGATAAAGGGCAAGGAATGAGACACAAGGGTTTTAAAATGATGCACAGGAAGGTGGTCATGCATGCTGTGAAAAGCATCATGTCCAATAGTTTTTCATGGTGATTCACGTGTTAAGGACAGAATCTAATTAATACACAGGTGACAGAGTTCTGGTGTCCTTCGACCAAATATCACTGACTGGTCAACGTTGGTTTTTGAATGATGCTGAATTGATTCCATTGAAGTAGAATTCGGAAAACTTGCATTATCTGCTTGCCTACCTGCAGTCATAGTCTTCTTCTACACTGGGGTTCTTTTCCTTTGGTTCCAATTCAATGCATCACTGATTCATCTTCTCCCCAGTTAAGTCAAGACCCACAAGGAGGAAGGTCACCCCTTGAAAAAGCAGAAAGCAGAAGTGAATTCCTTGGGTTGTCATAACCATCTACTAGAAGCAGCATAAATATTCGACGACAGCACACAACGTGGATCACGTCCAAAACTAAATTAGAATTCACCTTGAAAAACTCTTCCACCACCCTGTCAATCATCTCCATATACAAATGAACCCGACAAGCTTCGTGAAGGGCACCCTAGACTACATAGTTTAGTTTCATTGACACTTCCTTGATCAAATCATGAGCCTTTTTTATTCTCCTTTGTCCGTGGATAGCCAAAACCTGAGATCATGGAATTCCAACACGTCCTGTTCCCATGAGCCATCCCCTCAAAGATCAATCTTGCATTGACTAAATCTTCATATTCAGCATCCAACAGACCCAATTGAGAACAAGCAGATAAAACACTGGCTATTGAAGAAACTTTTGTACTAGCTCTACTTTCATAATAAAAAACACTGGCTAATTTGTTCATAATAAAAAAGTAAACAATGTAATATAAATGAAAATAAACATAAAAAATGAAAAATAGTCATCAATGAATGCCACATGATAGAAACTTCCACTTTCTCTATTGACACCTACATTACAAAGACATGTTTGTTGAATCTATTTATGTAATATGCCATGTCTCCTTATGTAGGTTGAGATGGAGCTGATGAAGGCAAGACTTAACGTCTATGTGGACCACAACGTCGCCTAGGTGTGTATACATCTAGTCGTGTAATAGGTGTAAGGGTATAATGCATGGTAGTCTCTATGGGAAGAGGTGTAGGTGATGGTAAGGTAGTAGATGGTGGGGCAATCTTAAGTACAATGATATTTGATAGGGTAACATCTAGGATAGATGATATAGAAGATGGTAGAATGACATCCGATGTAGTGGTCTCTGGTGCAATAACATTTGGTATACGGGCCTTGAGGAGAAAAGATATAGGTGATGATGGTGAGGTAACATTACTATTATTTATTGCATTTTATGGGATATTATTTTGGCTTTTTCTGTCACCATTTGCTGGTCACCTGAGGGTGAGCTAGGTATTTTCATTTGGGGGAGTGGGGGACGATCTCTATAGGGAGCGGGCTGCATGAGATGCGTAATGAAGGACACTGCTACCTCAACATGGTGGTGGTTAGGATGGAGACATTTTTGTGAACGGAGAAGTGGAGGGACTTTGAGTGCAATTGTTAGAGGAAGGTGCAAAGTAGTGAGAGACTGTAGAGGAGGCTTGGGGAAGAAGCAATAAGAGTCATGAGGGAGCGATTCGAGAGATTAAGGGTAAGCAGAAGATAAGAGGAGATCTTGCTGATCCATAGAAAAGAAAGTATAGTTGGAAGCCATGCAACTCTTGGTTATGAGGGAGCATTCCAGGTAAGGCTACTGTGAGCTTCTTGTCACTCATTTTCACACTATTTCATTCCCATTTTCAACTACTTTTATGAGCATTGCTTTGTTGATTAGTGTGGATATCAAGGGCCACTCATTTGCTTTGTTGGATCTGACTCTATACATGTATGCTCTGTTTTGGCTTTATTTTGGTATTTTTGTTTTCTTTTGTAGATACTTGATGCATTGATCTTTCCTTGAATCTGATATACAAAAATCATGCTTTTGTTCCTCGATAATTCCACATGTTATTAGCCTATGGATGTCACCTGAAATGAGACTCTATACATCCTAGTTTTGCTTGATTTCTTATTTGCTCTTTCCTTGCTTTTTATTCTGGCTTCTATCCTTGCTTTTTATTCCTCCATTTTTGGTAAGTTAAGGTGATGGGCATTTAAGCTTAGGTTATCCATCTTGATTGGGATGTTTTTGGGGAGAGCCCCATGAAGGAAAATTCTATACAAATGGGTATTTCTGGATACCTATGAGCCATGTGGTCCATATTGAAACGCCTAAGGATGCAATGGAGGAATATAGAAAAGGATGAGTAAATCTCTACTTGATGCTTTGGACATGGGTGAGGCAACCATGTAGAATGGGGTACTGTAGACTATAAATCTTCCTCCGTGGGCATGAGTGGTTTTCCTCGTGCACTATGGTCAAAGTATTTGCTAGTCTTCATGGTGGTTAAAGTGTTGACTTTCTTAATCCTATGCACATGAGATGCACCAATTTCTATTTATAAGGCCAGTTACAAGATGTCGTCCAGAAGATGCATGCACGAATATTTGACAAGCTTCACAAAGGTCAAGACTCCTGGAATGTAGAATGTCTGCATTTATTTCATTAGTAAGCCCAGGTGATGACACCAAGCATGTTGACTTGATTTAGTAGAATAATGACTTATTCTTGCATAATGGAAGGCCAATCTTTGTGAGGGTTATTGCATAGAATATGATTTATTGAAGTTTAGATAAAGTGATAATTTGGATCTCACAATGCAAGCTTTTGATTCAAGTTCATGAGGGAAAGTAGTTGCATCTCATCTAAATGCAACTAAGTCCCTGGAAATTAGACTAACTCTTCAAGGACAAGTAGGCCAACTGACATGTAGTAGGAACCAACAGTTTCGATTCATTCCAATTGCCCAACCAATAATAGCCACCTAAGCCCTAAGCCCCACTTGTAAATGGCTCGCGTGGCCAACTTGCAATACTTGGAGTCACTATGTGCACCTCATCGGGAGCTGGCAAAGTGATATAGCTCTCTTGCTAATCTATAACGACTTGCTCCCAACCGTGTAGATATTATCCGCTTTGGACCCAACGGGGCCCTTACGACTTTAAAACTCGTCTACTTGGTTAAGAGGAGCCTCTACATATATTGCCTTAGGAACATTCTCCCCTATTCGATGTGGGACATCACAAACACCCTCCCCATGCAGACACAACGTCCTCGTTGTGTCCCATGGGATTGCAGGGCCAAATAGAAAAACACCCCTTATAGGGCTAAACAAACCCCCACACTAGGGTTGGGGATCAGCTTTGATACCATTTGTAACGACCCGCTTCCAATCGTGTAGATATTGTCCGCTTTGGACCCAAAGGGGCCCTCACGGCTTTAAAACGCGTCTACTTAGGTAAGAGGAGCCTCTACATATATAGCTTTAAGAACATTCTCCTCTATCCGATGTGGGACATCAAATTCTCCCCTCCCATGCAGACATAACGTCCTTGTTGTGTCTCATGTGATTGCGGGGCCAAACAGACAAACACCCTTTATAGGGTCAAACAAACCCCCACACCGGGGTTGGGGATCGGCTCTGATACCATTTGTAACGACCCGCTCTCAACCGTGTAGATATTGTCTGTTTTGGACCCAAAGGGGCCTTCACAGCTTTAAAACGCGTCTACTTAGGTAAGAGGAGCCTCTACATATATAGCGTTAGGAACATTATCCCCTATCCGATATGGGACATCACAAACACATCACGTCCCAAGACCCACTCCAAGGGCGTAACAGTCATTTCACACTTCAAACCCAAAGGCTTAAAGTGCAACCTGACCCAAACAATTATATTGTAACTGGAAGTAACCAATTACCAAATACCTGTTCAGAGTAGCGGAACAAAATTCTAAATTCTTCAAGCTTAACTTTAAAACTAAGCATTCGTCAACCAAAATCCATTATCCAAATAGATTGCAAACTCAAACAAATCAAGTGCTAACAAATTTTCATAATCTCCAAATCTCAACTTCAACTATCATAAAAAAATTTGTAAGTTCAAATCTAAATAGCTTCTAAAAAAAATAAAAAATCAAATAATCTAAATGAACATAAACTTATAAGCTAACACTATCCAAAAATAACATCCTAAGCAAAATCCTAATGATGACCATTCCCCGACCTAGCCATCACTCCTCGCCCGAACTAAGGGTACCTGAAAAATTATCAACAAATAGGAATGAGCTCAAAGCCCAATAAGGAACATTAATGCAGTCCATGGATCAAACATTTCAAAGTCACTTGCAAAATATGAGACATTATAACTAATTATTTTCATAAACCTTTGAGTCAATTTTGCCAATACATTCAAAACTTTTAACTGTACACTTTCAATTCTGATTCAAATATTTTCATATCAAATTCAATCAAAACACTCAAATCATTTATTTACTCTGGTCATCAAACATCAAATAGTGCCTAATTAGGTGGGACTTTTCAAATAGGTGGCTAGCCTCCAATTGTTCCTTTAAGGTGGATGGAACCAAACATTACTAGTACTAGTAACCTCTAACCAAACCCCTAGAGGTTGGGGTCCAAATATATTACATTCTCTACCAAGAAATGTAAAGGTCAACTATTATATCCCGTTGACAAGGGCCAAACACACTAGAGTCAAACATTTATATCAATTATTCAAATTTCCAAAACATAATATCTCCACTTTTTTCTATTGTAAACAAAATATAAAGTTCCAACATACTTTTCATGCAAAACATATTTGATCCATGCATAAAACGAATAATAACTCAAAGCGTTTCCACATGATGTATATAAAAATTTGTTTCTAAAAGAAAAACCACTGTATTAATTTCTCTTACCTCAAAGTCCTCAAAAACTTTGGAGAGAAATAATCCTGAAAATCTACTCTTCACTTAACAAAATATAAGAGGAATAATTATTACTATTTATTTATAATTTAACTAATCTATTCAAATTGCAATTTTTTTTTTCATTATAAAATTCTATAATTTTTTTATTATTATTTTTTTATTTTTTATTTTTATACTAAATCTCTCATTCTATTTATTACATTAAACCATTATTACTATATCTTATTTATTAACCTAAAACTAAATATTATTATTTTCCTCATTCCTCTATTTTCCAATTCCCACACAAATGCAATTTTTTTTTCTACAATTCTTCTATCTTCCAGTGCACACGCGTTCTCCCTCCTTTTTTTTTTTTCCACCATTCTTCTATTTTCCAGTGCACACGTGTTCTTTTTTTTTTTTTTTTTTTTTTTCCATCATTCTTCTATTTTCCAGTGCACATGCGTTCTTTTTTTTTTTTCACGAAACATAGCCTACACAACAACTCTCCATCATTGCTAATATAATAATATATATATATATTAACCACCCTAATACTATCCGTACACATCTTCCTTTATTAAATAATACAATACCCATCAAAATCTAATAACACAAAGCTCTGCAATTATTAAATAATATAGTACTCAAATACCCATCAAAGTCTAATAATACAGAGTCCTGCTATTATTAAATATTACATACCCAAGTATCCATCAAAGTCTAATAATAGAGTATGTGAAAATCCACCAACTAGATTTCAACCATGAAATCCTTACATAATGCTACAAAAAGTGGATGCACACTTCCCACACCATGCAACCAGTGCACACACGTTTTTTTTTTTTTTTTTTTTTCTAATCCCTTAACCCATAATTAACAATACATTTATTTACTCATCATTTTTATTTTTTTTTATTTTTTATAAATTAACCTTAGCCTAAATCGAAACTTTCCAAAGAATCCTTTTTTTTTTTCATCTAAAAACTTAAAATTTCCCAATTTCCAACAATAAATCAAAATCTTAAATTTTCACTATTTTGATATTAAAACGAATTAAAAAAAAAAAAAAAAACTAACCCTAATCTAGATTTGGGTTTTCCAAAAAATATATCTAATGTGCTTGAAATTAACTAATAAATCTAAAATATTAATCTAGGGGTTAGAATCTTACCTATGGAGATCTGTTCTTCAAACATTCAAATCCGACTCCAATCTTATGTTCTTTGGAACTTTTTGCGAACAGGAACGTGATTCAGAAAAGAACGGGAAGAACAAAATTTCTAATTTATACCTAGGGTATTTATTCGTAAAATTACCTTTCCACCCTTCTTCCATTTTATTAAATTAATTAATTTAATTAATTAATTTAATATCATTATTAATAATTTCCTAAATTACCCTTAAAAAAAACTTGGGCCTTACATAATTTGTACCAGAAGAAGCTTTGGCATCAGCTCACCCTTAAGCCCAAACGGTTCATCACCTTGGGAGTTTTTTTGTTTCTGGGCATGATATAGAGAAAGAAGTTGCATTGGACCTACTTCCCAGCCACGTTGCTACTTCCACCTATCCACCACCATCCTACCCACGCGCATGTGACCCATGTATGCATGGCCACCCAAAACCTTTATAAAGTCTCCATCAAAGTCTCAAATTTTCACCACACTCACCACCATCATCTTACCCATATCTCTATCCTTCATACCCACCAAAACCCATCACCTTGATCACCCCTTGAACATCACCTAGTTTCGGTCCCTTAGTTCCAACTAATCCAAACCACTTTTCAATTGCTATTGCACCAGCATATGTGCATTAAAACGAAGATGCATAGCTTCATTCCTGTGTGTGGCAACTATCAGCTTGGAGGAAATGCATAGCCAACTCATTCAACAAGCTCTATTTTTTTCCACTCAACATGGACCTTCGAACACCACCTAGTTTCGGTCCCCCGACACTACCAATTTTCATCACCCACTCCTATGTGCATGGCCACCCTCATGTCCCCATTCTTCATATCCACTACTAACAATTGGTCCCACATAAACCCACAATTTCTCCATCATTCATACCCACCAAACTCAACACTGCAGCCAACATCATCCGCGTTTCAAGTATCTGGCACGGGATAGTGATGATTTTTTGGGTATGCCCAGAATGGGCAGCCAAAGGAAGATTTGGAATTATTTGAGGAGCCCTTCTTAACGCATGCAAGATTCATGACAATGAGAAATGGGTCAATGAGTTGGAATTCTTCTTCGCAAGCTGCTTCAAATCAAGACTCACTGGTATTTGAAGGACCAAACTTGGCACCGACACTTGGCATTTATGCTCGGGAGCTGAAAATCCAGCCATGGAAATCATTAAAAGCTTATTATCTTCCATATCACTTGTATGAAACACAAGAAAGGATGCAACCGTTGCCGACGATAACAGTGCTGGATTTCGCTTATTAGCTTGTTTCCATGCCATTATTGAGATATTCCGGTTTTAGTTGCTACAGTTCACAGTTTCATCATCAACCGCTGCACCTGCGAGCTTCTTCCATTCTTTACCTTAGTGGCAACTTCCTATTACCTATGGGGGATTCGATGGCTTCGAGAGGTGAGACAAGGAAAGTAAGTGGGGTTCCGGTGAAGAAGATGATTGCACTGAGATTGAAGGGGTCACCTCTGGATATCCAAGAAGTCCTAACTCTACCACTTTCGAGCATGACATTTTCTGCTTATGTTTCCAATTCAACTTATCTGATTGACTCTAGTGATCATTCTGTTTTGGGAGCTACATTGCTTGACAGGTCAATCGTCAAGAAGTCACCTTATATCTTAGCGCCATGAGCTTGAAAATGGCCTCACATGCATGAAGTTTCTGCATGTACAACTTTCAGTGCACCACTCGAGAACATGTAGCCCTTTTGAATAAGGTGGTATTCTTGTTTATAATAGTGAAATATTTGGAAGAATTCATGTTGGCAACAACTACAGATGCTCGAAATTCAATCTAGACACAACTATATTACTCATGAACCTATCACTAAGGAAGCCATGATGGAATACATGAAGATGGTTCCTCAACAACATAGGCCATTGTATGGGAGATAGGTGTGTGCACTGAAACCAATCGAGATTTAGAAATCCCAACAAGCTAAATATGGTCCCATCAGCTCCTTTCCATCTTTCCCACTTGCAAGCACATCATTTGACGAAGCGGAGTGAAGGAGCAGGCCTTGATGAGCTGATTCAACTTACTAATTGATGATTAATGATGAAGTGATGCTTTTCCGAGGTTCTTTGGTTATACAATCATGCGGAGTTGAAGAAGGAATTGATGATAATATATATTAAATTCGTTGAGTTGAGTTATGTTGAATTCTTGTTTGGGAAGCATCCTTACTGTTCAAATGAACTAAGCACTTCTCCGAGAAGTGGTTGTGTAGCATGCTAAACTGGTCGCCTGAGTTGAAAGAAGTTGTTTTGAAATTGAGCAAGTCGTTGTGTTTAGGCGAAGAGAGATACTGTCTGTAGACCACGTCATCATGAATCAAAATTGCTTGTTGTCAGCAACATCTCCCTTTTAGAGTTTAGTGTCTAGGGATTTGAATTGGGTTTCAATGGCAGAGTTTACAGCCAAAGTAGTATTTCCTTGAAAAAAAAAACCCAAACTAATACAGTTTTCAAACTATTTGTCAAAATAGTCTTTTGAATTCACATCAGCAATCCACATCAGCAAGCCATGTTCGTCAAACTAGTTTTTTTACTTTGAAGACCCAATTTTTTCCCGAAATCAGCAATCTACAAAGTATTTTCTCTTCTCTGCGGCTCCACCATCTACGGCTCCATTTTCTCTCCTCACCGTCTGCGGCTCCCACCAGCAGCTCCACTAGCAACGTCTTGTAGTAGCTAGGTAAATTTTTTTCGGGTTCATGAGTTTTTTCCCACTCACTTTCCTTAGCTTTCTCACTAACCAAATAGAGGAAAACAAGTTGTTTTGAAAATTTTAAAAATCTCAAGTTGTTTTCAATTTCATAGTTACCCAAAAAACTTGAAAAACGCTTTCCTACACTTTGTCTTCCTCTTATCCTGGAACCCGAAAAACTCTAACCTTTGCCTCATTTTCCTTTCATCCCGGAATCCTGATTACTGTTGATTTGCCCATGATTCATTTTCATCGTGATCCAAAATATGGATTTCAGATTGGATGAAGGTGGGGGAGAGAGAGAGACTTGGAGAGGTTAGGGTTTTTTCGGATTAGGGTTTTGAAAGGGAGTAGAGCGAATGGAAAATGTGGATTTGGTAATTTTTTATTCATTCATCTACTATAAATTTAATTTTCATAAATATTTTAAAATGTTAATAATTAAATATGTCAGTGGACTTTCCTTATTTTATAACAAATCCCAATTATAATCATATATGAGCTAATGAGTAATTTGCATATTTGTTAATTTCTTCTTGATGGAGTTACAACGTGTTTGGGGAGGATATTTTCTCTTTGAACATGAATCATATTTGCAACTTAGCACCTTAGTGAAGTACACTTCTTTAACTCAGTTTCACTTGGAAAAGAAAATAATGCCATACAAATAGGTTTGGGTCCACAACCATGGGTTTAAGTACATAAGGTGTTTTTTTGTTGCTAATGAGGCTATATTTATTGGTATCATAAGAAAAGAAATCAGTTAGAAACAGTAATACAATTGGCTTCACATTTCAAAGAAGAATTTGGGATTTGATCCACGATCATATGATCTTTTCTTATCTGTATAAGGCTATAAGTAATGACTCGTTACGCAGCAGGAGACTGTCTACTGGATTACTAGGTGGTTTCTTTCTTTCCATATTATGACACTATCTCTCCGACTTATGTAGCTGGATGAGGAATCTATATTCATGGATTGGGATACTCCATTTTCATTGGTAAATCCTACCCCTTTCAAATGGGGAGAACAGGCTCTTCACCATTTTAGTTGCCTTTTTTTGGGTTTTCCTTTGTCATAATTACCTTCCAACTAAAGTATTAAGGCCATTGTTGGTAGCAATCCTAGAGAATCTAATTTCTTATGAACAATGTTTGAATTGTTTCCCCATAGAGCATCATAAATTGATTAAAGGAGATTACCAAGTGAGAAATGTTTTTCTCATCAATGTAAGTCAACTCAACATACTTTTGTATCTCTATGGCCTATTGATTCAACAACAGATGACAGTTTTAAGACCTAATTAATGGTTTTGCTTAGTAAAATTAATGGATGTCATGTAATAGACACAAGATCTTGTATATAGTTGAAGACCAGAGGCATGCTTCTGTGCAATATGAACCAACATTGTATTCTTTTTTTGGCTTCTATTTAGCATAATTATCTTCCTCATTTGACATTTTTCTGTATAAATATCTTGTGGTAATAGTTTTACGAATCCTATGTGTTTGACAATTTTAAGAAAATTGCACAAACAAGGAATGTTTTGAATTTTTCTACACTAAAAGTTGAAGAAGCTTTTGGCACATTTGCTCTAGACCATGAAATTGATGTATTTCAGTTTAAAATCATAGAGTCAACTTCAATAACACATGGTTTTAAACTTCATTTTGGATTAAACTTTGGTTGTTCCAAAATTAAATTGTAAAAGTTTAGTACCATGTGAAAAGCTTCAATTTATTCTGACTTGTGCTAGAATTTTGGCCTGTTGAGGGAGTGGTAATTTTAGGCCTAATAGACACCTAATAACTTATTGAAATGGTCGTTGTCTTTCCATTAGGACAATGAAGGACTAGAGTGAGCCTAGTTTTCTAGCCTGTCTAATTTTGCTTAACTAGGCTTGAACTAGGATTGAGGCCTTGCCTTGGTCTGGGCTGGCCCTTCAAACCTAGTTTTCTAGTCTAGTTCATTGAGTTAAATGATTTCTTTTGAATTTCAGAACTGTCACCTTGAATGTTTTCTTTCCAATTTTCTAAATCACAAAAATCTGATTAAGTTTGGGTTTGGGCCTAGCATAAACACTATCAAAGCCACGTCTCCTTATACATTATTGGACACAGAGAAGATAAAGACCAAAATACTGCCAAAACAACCTCTGATGCTTTTGTTAACACATTTCATTTTCTGTTGGAGGACAAAGGAAGATCCCTGTTCTAAGGAAAGAAAATATTTTTGGAAATTGTTTTGCTTCTTTAACAGAGTTTGGATGAAACTGTTTGGCATGCAGTTGTAAACTCTGGAAACCATGATCATTTGGTGTTAGAGTTTCTGTATTTGGTGTTGTGGAATTCTTTGCATGGGTATTATTAAGCATGTAAACATCTTGTAATTACTCTCTGCTTCTTGTCATCTATGTTGCTTGATCATGTTGCATGTTTATGCTTTAGATGTACTGAATGAGTTACAATACATTTCTGAGCTTTGTTAGAATACTTAAAATAGCCATGAAATAAACTTGAGGCTTTTAGATTTAAGTTAGGTTTGGGTAGATGAGATGAATATTTTATTAGGAAGATTGAAAACTTTCTTATTATAAAAGAGGCGTTAATCTGGATCATGTACCTCAAATAGATGAATCTTAGTGTTTTAAGTGAAATGCCTAGTGATGCCCAAGCTGCCCAAATGTACACCTTTAATGTGCATATATGGCATATTTGTGTCAATGTTGCACTCAGTCAAGGATCAGTGTGCACTCCTACCCTAGTGAACATAAGCCTTGGTTTTTTTAGGATTTCTGCTTTCCAAAAATCTCCTGTTATCCTGCATTATCAATTAGGCATCATTTATCCTCTTACTGAAAACTACTAAAAACACCAAAAACCTTATACATAAATTTTAAAAATACTCTATATATTATTCCCTATATATATATATATATATATATATATACACCAAATATTTTATGCAATCATATAATACATGATAATTGATATTCATCCATCTACTATAAATTTAATTTTCCTAAATATTCTAAAATGCTAATAATTAAATGTTTCAGTTGACTTTCCTTATTTTATAACAAATCCCAATTATAATCATACATAAATTTTAAAAATACTCTACATAATATTCCTTTTATATATATATACCAAATATTTTATGCAACCATATAATACATGATAATTGATATTCATCCATCTACTATAAATTTAATTTTCCTAAATATTTTAAAATGCTAATAATTAAATATGTCAGTGGACTTTCCTTATTTTATAACAAATCCCAATTATAATCATACATAAATTTTAAAACAACTACTAAATGAATAAAAAATGAAATTGAAAACAAAAATAAAAAAGAAAAGTAGTCTCAAATAAATTGCATCACAAACCCGAAGGTTATACACTCAGGTGTTTAATGTTTGATAAATGTTGAATGGTATATGCACACTTATTCATTCTGACCAAATAAAAAATATGCACACTAATTCACCTGTAATACTATAAAAAATGATGATCAATGATTAAGCACAATGTAATCATTGCCAATATACAGATTTTAATGAACATGTGACAAAAAAATCTGTAAATTTCCACAATTTATATGGCCATGCTTTTTAACATTAGATGTTAAACTTGTAAGAAAAGTAACAAATTGGACTCACCCACGTATCATTCTGATATAAAAAATAAGAATATATACACATTTTCACAAGTATTTAAATGAGAATTTTCTGTCAGAAAATGATGAAGGATATTAGAATTTATTAACAAATACAAAGAAATAAAGGTAGACAAAGAAAAGAGAACAAAGTAAAATAAATTTAGTAAGCAACTGCACATACAACAAAAATATAACCAGAAACATAAAACTATTACACTTACACATACTAATGCAATTGCAGAAAGAAGGAGAAATGAAATGTCTTTTCATCTTTCAGATATTACACCTTTAAACATCAGGGATGCCTTTTGTTATTTTTGGGATAAATATCTAAAAAATTTGTTAATGCCATGATAAACATATATATCTTTATTTTTAATAGGAAAAGAATAAGCTCTGATCTCCATGAAGAACAGCTAGTGCAGGAAAATATAAATCTCATATGGTAAAATAGTTAGTAATTTATCTGAAATGAATATACTTAAAGAAATGGTAATAATTGGGAAAACATTAAAAACATGGCCAATAAGTAAAATGAAACTTAAAACTAAACCAAAACAATAAAAATTTAATGAAAAGTAAAATTACTAAGAACTTACATAGGAACCATATGGCAAGTGCAGTTTTGTCCCATTAACAAACACCTCACCATACATTCTAGCTGAGTTATGCAATCGTCCTATGGAGGAAGAACAAACCATTTTAGCTCAACTCACAAAAGAGGCATGAAGACCACATATTCAGTACTTAACTAGTATTGACAATCAAAAAATATTTTACAAACTTGCAAGAGCCCTTAATAATGTGGATTTTCCTGATTTGGCAGGACCCATGATTACTATCATAGTCCCGGGCAATGCATAACCATTTGAACTCTTTAAAACCTTATCAGAGTACTTCCTCTTCCCCTTTATTGTAACAGTCAAATCCTTCCACACAATTGAAGCCCCTGCAATTTTCCTTGCAAAAATCGCACCCTCTGGTAAGGGTGGGGACGACAATGACCCATTATTGAGCTTTGAGAGAGATGGGGAGGCTGGTGTTGCAATATTAATAGAGTCACCCCCTTCCTCCACTCTGACATCAATATTTGTGTCCTCCCATTCCAGTGAGTCCTCAAATGATATGGGTTGTCTTAGTGAATCAGGTTTTCGCAAGTAGAAAAAATTATTGGAGGGCACTCTGCTTGCAGGACTACTGGCCGAAGAAGATGATGACCTATAATTATCCGATTGAGACTGTATTTCTTCCATTTAAATTGTCTCAAAATTTTCAATTATCAAATTGTATAGAACACCATCCTATAGGCCACAACCAAAAATAAGCCAACCTAGATCGAATCACAACCCTTGTTACAAAGCCTATCAGGCAAGGATCGTGACCAAACCTACATCCAAAAGTAACATATAAACACCCCATAGACAATAGTAAAATTCATAGAATAACATAATTTTCAGATTCCTGCAGTGCCTTACAATCAAAATGCAATTTTTTAAGTCTTAAACCCCTGTTTGATGGCAGAAAACGAAGAAAAAGAAACAAAATTTGGAATCGTATAACAAATGTATTTCTAGCTACTAAGCTAAATGTTTGTAGCACTACGATTGTAATACTATCCAGATATTTGATACTTCTATTTTCCTGATTCTCAACCCATAACACACTGAACCCACCCAACCCATAACTCAATTCCCTTTTCCACCCTTTTCCTACGCTTTCTCAGCAAATAAACAGAAAATAAGGAATGAAAAATAATAGAAGTAGAATAGAGAACCCAATAATTAAAAGACCCAGAACCTTACATACACTAAAACCCCAATAAATTACATCAAAGGAAGCCGTAACTCTACATTTCACACAAAACCCAAGTCAAATAAAAGATATAATACCACCAGAACCCATAAGTATGGTATGAGGCACTCTTGAGGAGTTTGGCACTCTTGCAGGGTCATAACATGGAATGAATTCTAACAACAGAATAATTATAAGAGAGTGATAGGGGCACTGTACTTGTTTTTATAACCTCTTTAGTTTATTTTTATTTTATTTTATTTTGTATCTCATTTTGTTGTATATCACTTTAGCACCTGTGAGGAAGTGGTGAACACTAAATAGAATGTTGTGGAGAACTCACTTATTTCCAGAATCAGTTTTGATGATCTTCAAGTTTTTTGTTGTTTTTTAGAATAAGAATTTGTTCTTTGTCAATATTTATGGTCGCTTAAACAACGACATTTTAATTGTTAATGGAAAAATAACAACATTTTATTCCATTTAATGGTAATAAATAATAAGAAAATATTATTAATAAAAAATATTAAATTATTTGGATATTAAGGTGTTATTTGTTATTTGATTATTGTTAATAACATACCCTATTATTGTTATTTGTTATTTTATTACAAATTGATGTTATTATTAATGATTTTTTTGGCTTCTTCTATAGGTAAACTATGTCTAATTTATCGGTGGCAATAGTTTGTTTTTGTAATGGGAAAATGGTGCGAACACAAACCGATATTGATTATGTTGGGGATAGAGTTGTGGTTGAACCTATTGATGTGCCTCTTAGGACAACATATGAACAACTGTTGGAAATGATATACTCGGTCACTGACATCAATAAAAAACATTTTCGATTACTTCTTAGTTGTAAGTATCCTATGAAAAGAGGGAATAAATTCCAGCCTTGCCCAGTAAAGAATGATAGTGGTGTAGTTCGAATGTTAGAAATGCATAACAGATTTGGGATGGATGAAGTTGAGTTATTTGTTGAACAAGTACCTATTGACTTACAAATGAATTCACCAATTGATATTTGCATACCTTTGTTACTTGGTGAAAATGATGGTACTAGTAATGTTCAAAATCTATTTACTTTTGAGCATAGATCAGAAGAGGATGAGGAAGACGAAGAAGAAAGACAATGTGATGATGATAGTGTAGGAACTGAGGATGTTCATAATGATGATAATCAGGATAGGGAAAGTAGCTAGCCTTTTTTATCTGTTCGTGAGGCAATTCAAAGAGAACAAATAAGATATGTCGCTGTGGATGGGGAAGGATGTAACTTGTCAAACAATCCAGATACAAAGGATTTAGATGACCTAATTGAATTATCTCCAATGCAATATCATTTGGCACCATCACCACAGTTTGAAAATGTTGAAAACATTGGTCATATTGTGTCAAGTGAATGGACCCCATGGGGAAACACTCTTATGGGACATCCAATTGGAGAGTTCATAGTTGGCCAAATATTTAATTCCAAGGGAGATTTACAACATGCTGTCAAGATGTACTCTATTAATTCGCACCAAGAGTGTATTGTTTTGTCATCCACAAAGAAATTGTTGGTCCTAAGGTGCAAGAAAACTGAATAGTCTCAATGTCCTTGGAGACTTCGTGCTACGGTTGTTAAAGGGACATTTTTATTTGAGATCAACAAATATAGTGGTCCACACACATGTGCCAATCCTTGCATGAACCAAGATCATCATCAGTTAGACTCAAAACTGATAGCCGCCCATATAGAGGGAATGATTAAAACACAATTCACACTTTTAGTGGCTGCCATTCAAGCAAGTGTTGTAGAAGGATTCAGGTATCATATCTTATACACTAAGGCTTCGAAAGGCAAGCGTAAAGCATTAACTAATTTGTTTGGTGATTTCTATAAATCATACACTAAACTGCCACATTTTTTTTGTGCCTTAGAGCAAGCTTATCCAGGATGTGTTGTAATTTTTAAAACATTCCTAGGTAATATGCGAAACGAAGAGGTATTTCAGCGAGTCTTTTAGGCATTTCATCCTTCGATAGAGGGCTTCAAACATTGTCGTCCTGTGCTAACTATTGATGGTACACACTTGTATGAGAAGTATAAGGGCACTGTAATGATTGCCATGGGTTGTGACAGAAATAAATAATTGTTTCCTCTTGCTTTTGCATTAACTGAGGGTGAAAATGTTGATAGTTGGGGATGGTTTTTGGCATGTATTAGAAATCGAGTAACTCAAATGAGGGGTCTTTGTGTTATCTCTGATCGTCATCCAGGCATTATGGCTACATTTGCTGATGTTTATCTTGGTTGGTCTGAGCCAAATGCATATCATTGGGTTTGTATGCGTCATCTTGCTAGCAACTTTATGACTCGCTTTAAGGACAAATACTTGAAATAACTTTTATGCAGAGCCGCCTTAGAAACTAAGGTAGAAAAATTCAACATACATATGAGACAATTGAGAGAATTAATCAAGATGCACTCAGTTGGTTGGAGTCTATTCCTTTTGAGAAATGGGCACTATCACATGATGGAGGTCGACGATATGACATAATGACTACGAACATGTCAGAAGTGTTCAATAGTGTGCTTAAAGGGGCACAAAGTTTCCCTATCACCACATTTGTTCAATTGACATTCTATCGAGTTACTAGTTACTTTGTTGTAAGAAGAGAACATGGTGCAAGTCGACTTGCTTCAGGTGAAGAATACACTCCTTATGTTGATGCTAAGATTAATGCAAATGTTGTTAAGGCAGGTTCTCATGAGGTTGTTTTGTATGACCACTTCCAAGGACTGTTTCATGTGAAGGCCAATAGGGGTAGTAAAAAGACATCAGCTAGTGGGCGAACATATCGTGTTAACCTACGTGAGCATGGATGCACATGTGGCAAAACACTCATATATGGATTTCCATTTAGTCATATTCTAGCGGCATGTCATTTTCGTTCAATTGATTTTAGATCATTTGTTCAACATTATTATTCTATGCAATCATACTTTAGTACTTGGGCACCACTGTTTAACCTCATATACAATGAGTATGAGTGGCCACCATATGTTGGTCCAGTTATTGTGCCTGCAGATTCAATGAAACATGTGTCAGGTGGATGACCTAAATCTACTCGTTTGCACAATGAAATGGATGTTAGAGAAGGTAAAACATCGGTTACAAGTGGTTTGTGCAAACAAAGTGGTCACAATCGTCGTTCTTGTCCAAATAAGAACATGGGTGTTGGGCTTTGGATGTTGATACTATGTTATTTGTATTTTGGACAATACCTATGTTATAAGAGAGACTTTGTTATTAATTTCAAAATTGTAATATTAACAATTATTAATCTTAGAATAGTATATCATTTGCATATGAATATTTTGATTAATCAAGTTGTTTGTATTTTGGAGAATACCCTATTAATAGGGGAGACTATGCTGAAATTTTTAAAATTTGGATGTGAACATTAGTGTTTGATTTTTTTTTTTCATTATTGTACTTGGATATTGATATTGGTTGTAGATGAATATTTTGATTAATTAGATTGTTTGTATTTTGGAGAATACCCTACTTATAGGGGAGACTCTGTCGAAATTTTGAAAAATTGGATGTGAACATTAGTGTTTGACATTTTTTTTTTTCATTATTGTAATTGGATATTGATATTGGTCGCAGATGAATATTTTGATCAATCAGGTTGTTTGTATTTTGGAGAATACTTTTTTTTTATGGGGGAGACTCTGTCGAAACTGTTTAAATTATAATATTAACATTAGTTTATTATGACAATATAGTAATGGAGCATGGAGAGGGCAGATTCGATCTAGATCCATTAGATCGCTCTATTTTAGTGCTACAGGATAGACATAGGTCTCAATTAGTGGATTCTGATCAGGTAAATATGTATATATAAATATAGATGTATAGAAAAACATAATTATAAACCTTAATTAAGTTCTTATTTAATCGAAATGGTATCCTTTGTTATTTAATCGGGTATTGACATGTCGCCAACGTTTATGGACATTCATGCGAGAATGGGAGATGGACTCTCGTATTCAGCGATATGTGATGCAGTCTGGATTTTATGGTGTATATCGTGTCAGACACATTTCACTAGATTGGTCATTCATCACGAGTCTTATTGAGCGATGGCGGCCCGAGACACACACATTTCATTTACCTATTGAAGAGATGACTGTTACTTTATAGGATGTAGCCATGATTTTAGGATTACGTATTCATGGGCCTCCTATCACTGGCACATGTGACATAGATTGGTCACTACTATGTTCAGAGCTTTTAGGTGTCGTCCCACCTCCATCTCAGATTAAAGGGTCAGCTATATCAGCACAATGATTGCGTGAGCAGTTCTCATATCCACCAGCAAGGGTCGATGATGTTATTTTACAGCGTTATGCTCGTGCTTTCATATTAGCACTATTGGGTGGAGCATTGTTTGCAGACAAGACTGGTACACATGTACAGTTATGTTACCTTCCATTGTTGAGAGACTTCATTGAGATTTCTCACTATAGTTGGGGCAGTGCAGTGTTGGCATACCTATATAGAGAGCTATGTCGTGCGAGTTTGGATAGTGCCACAGAGATTTTTGGACCTATCACACTATTATAGGTATTTTGACATAACTATCTATTCTAATTAATTGACTCACATTATTCTTGTAAGTTGTCTAATTTTGATAATGCTATTTGATTTTGTAGTTGTGGTCATGGGAGAGACTTCATGTGGGTTGACCTGATTTCGGTCGTCCTCTAGTGCATATAGTTGTCCCACATGTACATGATGACGTAGTTGATGGTTTACATGATCATCCATTGCCAGATGAGGCACTCCCAGTCGATCCATTGGGCCACAGGTGGAGAGTACCTTTGTTTTGGTCTCATAACCCATCACCACATGTGTTAACATTCTACCGAGATCAATTGAATGCCCAAACACAGGATCAGGTAAAGTGTAGATGCATAAGATTACCTTTGCAACATTTTCCACCAGTGTGACTAATTAAGTTTTTTTTTTTTAATTACAGGTATTATGGGAACCATACACAGCAGATTTGATTGCACATCTTTCGGCTATATGTTAGGCTGATGAAGAAATTTGGCGAACTATGTCGCCACTAATTTGCTTTGATATTATTGAGTGGCATAAACCAGAGCGAGTTTTACGCCAGTTTCTTATGCAACAAGGGATACCTTCACCTTGTTTGATAGATATGGAGCTACATTTAGTGGATAGGCGAGGATGACATCAATATGATTGGGTAACATTCCATGCTCAGTATATTTCTCTTTGGGCTACTCGTTCTAAGCGTATTGCGACAGCACCACTTGCGATTACTACCATGGATTTTTATGATCCATATATGCAGTGGTATTGACGTATCACACGACGCCTAATCGCACCTGTTTTGCATAGAGATCATATGAGGTTTCATAGTACAGCTTTTGCCACTGAGTTATTGGTGAGACCATTTGAGATACAAAACCATTTTTTAATGAATGTTAAACTTAAATTATGTGCAAATGCCTCATGTTTCATTTTCTTATACAGATCACTGCCGTATCGCAGATGGCTATTTCAAATGACTTGGAGGAAACTCACCAAATTGCTATTGATGTTTTACGTGCCATAGGAGAGGACCATCGCATACACTCCACACATGAGCCATCCACATCTTCAGGGCCATCCATGAGACCACCATCATTGATTACGCCTGTTAGGGTACCACCCATTAGAAGGCGGAGGAGAAGTGGTCGTCGAGCTAGTCATCGACATGTACCTTTTGCATCTACTTTGGTACAACCCTCACATCCACCAGTCATATCTACATTTCCTCTATTTTAGTCATTTGCATCATTAGAGTCGCCATTCTCTCCCCCAAATGTATCCATGCCAGCCCATTCATCTCAACCCGAGACTACCATACCATCTACCTTTACTCCTGTTGAGCCATCTCCACCTCCACTTCCACCTCCATCCCAGTCATCGATATCATTGCATGCTCCCCCACCTATTACAGAGTCTATTGCACCTCTACCTATTACAGAGTCTATTGCACCTCCACCTGTTACAGAGTCCATTGCACCTCTACCTTTTCTTCAAGGGACAGCTCATGCCACCCGATTACACGTACGGGTACCTAGAGGACATCGAGCTCCACGTGTACGTTGAGTTCTACCTCCATCAGTTCCATCTATCTCGATAGCTCATGTAGATGACGTGTCACAATTTATAGAGATGGAGCCTTTTCAAAAAGCACAGATGGATACAACAAATATGGTCGTTTACCGTAGATGTTCACAATGAAAGAGAAAGATTCCATCATGTGGGACACATTGAGATCTTTTTTCATGTTTGTAGAACTATAATACTTTGGTTCATACATTTAAGGTTATATGAAGTGTTAATTCAAATTAGTGATGTTATGTTATTCTCCAGTTTCCTTGATAATTTAAACAAATAAAACTCAAATGCATCCTAAAGTCTAAATGAAAGAAATTCTAACTAAACAAATTGTTACAACCATTACTTATTTATCTTTCATATAATTAAAAAATTATACATTTTAACCAAGACATAAGTTCAAATCATACTTAATAAGGAATAACCTAAAATCATAATCATTGGCATTAATTTTCATATGAAAATATACAATTTTAAAATAATATAAACAATTTGTTTAGTTATTTTAAAATTTAAAAATAATATGAATAACTAATTTTCTTTAATTCATGTGTGAAAATATTCATAAAACAAATAAATATTTTATTTACCATAAATATATAAATTTTTATGGGAAAACATGTAGGCCATATTATTTTCTCAAAATTTCAAGGAAAATATGAAAAAAATAAAGATAAATATATATATTTATTTATTTAATTTGAAAACAGTCGTAACGAAAAAATTTATTAAGGATAATTTGTAAAAAGAAATAATTTTCAACTGACAATGGAAAAATGTAAGAAATTTTCCCAACTCCAAAACGAACTTTAAGGAAATTTGGTACATCGTTAAGAAATTTTGGCACATGCATAATTGACACTAAAATTAAAAATAAAAAAGTAAAGTTCTAAAATCTCATACTTTTTTTAATTATGATTACATGAGTTCCCCTTAAAAATAATTTTGAAACTACAGTTAGTAACTGTGGTTTTGAAAGAAAATTGTAAGATATTTTTAAAACCACAGTTACTAACTGTGGTTTTATGGTTATTATGATAAAAAATATTTTTAACTATATTAAAATCACAATACCACTAAAATGGGCAGAGGTTAAAAATAATTTTGAAACCACAGTTAGTAACTGTGGTTTTAAAGAAAATTGTAATATCACAGTTTGTGCTTGTGGTTTAAATGATATTTTTAAAACCCTAATTACTAATTGTGGTTTTATGATTATTAATAAAAAATATTTTAAAAATAATATTAAAATCACAATACCACTAAAATGGATGGGGGTTAAAAATAATTTTGAAACCACAGTTAGTAACTGTGGTTTTAAGGCAAATTGTAAAACCACAGTCACAGATTGTGGTTTTAAGGATATTTTTGCAACTATTTTTGCAACAGCAAAAACCCATTTGGATGCTTACGTAGATACAAAAGATTAGTTTGGCAAATATTTTGAGATGGGTACTATTTTTACCATTTTTTTTTTAAGAAATAGATTACTTTGAACTTAAACTCTTCAATGGCATGTCCAAATGTTTTGGTAATGTGGCTACTGAAATGACGTACACGACTTCAAAAGTTGACTACAATAATTGATGAGCAAGATGCATTAGGGCTTGTTTTTCCTACTCTACCACCTACACCTAATCAATCACAGGACATGACTGTCACATGGCTTGCGTGGCCACCTTTGGCATGCAATTTATTTTTCCCCATGAGCCACATATTTCTATACTCTTAATTCTTCATGCATGCCTTCAAAAATTGATATTCTAAACAAGTAATTTATTTATTTTATTTATTTAGTTATTTATTATTATTATTATTATTATTATTGTTTTATCATTTCAATCCCATAATTTTCATTCTTCATAGAGTTTTAGGTCACCAAAAATCCAATTTTAATAAACATTTTGCTACCATTTTCTCTATGGCATGCGCTTTCACAAATTTTATTTGATTTTCAAATAATTTTCGATTTTTTAACATTTTTAAGCATGAATAAAATTTTGTAATTCCAAAGATAATGAGATTTATGGGATTAATTCATGCAAAATCAATTGGTCTTTGGTGGGGCCTGACATACAAGATTCTCTCGTTGGTTGCTTGATTGATTTTGCCCTACTCCTTGATATGCATGTGATTATTTTATACTTGAGTTAACCTTGTTTTCATAATAGCACTCAACTTGCAACCAAGGTACTACCCTTAAGTTTCTTTTGCTTATTCATTTTTTATTTTCATGATTCTCATTTATTGGTATCCAATGATTAATTGATCAATTGTCATATTCTCCTCACCTTGATTAGTAGAGACCTCATTATAGGCCTTAGAGGGGTGCTACGATTTTTCACCGTATTTTCCTAATAGGTAACCTGATCCCCGAACCCAGACTCGATTTCTCACAGACTTATTTTTCCTTCAGGAATTACACTTAAAGGTTTTTTCTTTCTTATTTTTTTTTTAAATAAAATAAAAATAAGTGGTGACTCCAAGTCTATTTTAAAAATCATATTTTTCACCAAATAAGTAAAAAATGAGTCTCGCATGAGTACGCACGTGAAAAATACAGATCCACACTTATTTTTGGTCAAAACTCATCTCCATGTCTCTCCAGCGTTCTGGAGAATGCCTAATTGCTCCACATCACCTCGGAATTTTCCAACTCACCCAACATGCCACTAGTTCACACTTTTTTACCTAAATGGTCTTTATGCTTTTCCCTAGGAATACCTCATCTTGCAAAAATCCTTTTTCTTCTAGAATTCTCATCCCAACTTCTTCTAATTCTTTTAGTCAGGTGACCTCACAAAGAAAATCTATGTATTAGTAACCATAAGGCAAATCATCCACTAACAAAAATTAAAATTCATTTCATGCAAAAAGTAAATACTTAATGCATGTGATTCAAAGTTAAAAATAAATTTTATGTAACAAAAAATTTAAAATCAAAATCATGTAGTTAGCAATTGAAAAAATTGATCAAACCAAAATAATTAAATATCACAATTTCCATTTCATGCACACAAAAATCAAATTATCTATCACATATCAATAAAATGATCCACACACAAACAAAAATCAAAATCGATCCAAATGCATTCAATTTGAAAACCATGTCCTAGAAAAATCAGAGTCAAATTTTAATGCACTAAAAGAAACTCAATTAAACAAAATCCTTAAAAAAATAAGAGGTCACCCACAAATCATAATAAAGATCCTTAAAGAGTCTCACTCAAAATATCTCCAAATATAGTGACTAAGAGAGTAACAGCGGACTACAAATGAGAACTCAAAAACAGCTTAGAAAATGATCATAAGTGCACAATATGGTAACAAATGATTTAAGAAGACAATCCTGGATAGAATGTGCCAAGAGGACAAAACAGAAAGTCTAGACTTATTTTTTTATAAATATTTAAATGCAACTTTTAATTATAGTGTTTTATTTTTAATTATTTTTTTATATTTATAGAATAATTTTTTTTAAATAACCTTGGAAAACAATTAAAATATATATTTTAAAATATTTTATATCCATTTTTTAAGAATAATTACCAAACATGGTTTTTTTTTTTTTTTTTTTTTTTTTTAAGAATAAAAGCTGCTTTTAAAATAAACTTTTCAAAGATACTCTTAATTTCCTAATTATTTCGCCTATGTGACTCACTTGTAAATCCATTCTACTTCCTAATACTCTTGAGTTTTCTTTTTTAATTTTATTTTTAAAATTTATGAAAATCTTTTTTAATTGTTCCATAGGAAAAAGAATTTTATTGAATTTGATCATTTATTTGGACTAAAAATTGGATGTAACTATAATGATTTAAATAATTAAATATCTATTTACATATACTTCCATTTTTTATTTTTAGAATTATAAATTTCTATATAAAAATAAAATATCTTTTACAAAAAGTATAGATTTATCTTATGATTTTAAAAATCTCTTTCTAGTGTACCTCAATTTTTTTTAAATAATTTTAAAAGCTATTACTTTTTTTTTTTCAATATAAATCTATAAGAATTCTTATATATTATATCAAAGTTATTATTTTAAAGAGACAAAGTTTGAGAATTAATAACTACATAACATGAAAGCAGCAAAATTCAATCATTTAATAAATGATTCTATACTATCTTGTTTGGCTAATTTATCATGACCACAAATTTAATTTTACATTTATTAATGAAATTGCCAAACGCATTGCGGAAAAGTTGTATGTTATTTGTATCTTATGCAAAATATCATTTTTGGACTTATTTAATAACTATTTTGAAAGGCAATTTTAAAAAATAATTTTTGAAAACTGTTATTTCATATTTTATAAAATAAAAGTCTATTTGGAAATATAAAATATTTTAAAGTTATTTTTAATGTTTTTAAATGTATTTAATTTTTTTTATCTATAAGATTTTATTTTAAATTATTTTAGGTTTGTGTATAATTATTTTTTAAAATAATTTTTAGAAAATAAGTAAAAAAAGAAAATATTATCCGGAAACATTTCTACTCTTAAGAATTGAAATGTTGTTTTTCTATTTTTTTATTATAGGTAACCGAGAACGAAGAAAGCTACCAAACATAGCCTTAATTTCTTGTTTCGATGTCATTCTTATCGATCATGCTTTTCTTCTCTTTCACTGGTTCGAATTGATTGCAGATGTGTGCCATCGATTCGTGTATAATAATTAGCAGGCAATAATCTCAGAATTTTATAGTTTTACACATCCACCAAATTGTTTTCTGGTGTTATGAAAACTCTCAGGCTTTTACATGAATGTTCACGACAAACCCTTTTTTCCTCGATCTCAAGAGCTTTAGCATCAGCAGCAACCTCTACACAGCTCCACAAACTCCACTCCCTTATTATCACTTTGGGTCTCCACCACTCTGTCGTCTTCTCCGCTAAGCTCATCGCCAAGTACGCTCATTTCAGAGACCCCACTTCTTCTTTCTCTGTTTTTCGACTTGCTTCTCCTTCAAACAATGTTTATTTGTGGAATTCAATCATAAGGGCACTAACCCATAATGGGCTTTTCTCCGAAGCTCTTAGTTTATACTCTGAAACGCAGAGAATTAGGCTTCAGCCTGATACTTATACTTTCCCTTCTGTCATCAATGCCTGTGCCGGGTTATTGGACTTTGAGATGGCTAAGAGCGTTCATGATCGTGTTTGGGAGATGGGTTTTAGTTCGGATTTGTATATTGGGAACGCTTTGATTGATATGTATTGTAGGTTCAACGATTTGGATAAGGCGCGTAAGGTGTTTGAAGAAATGCCTCTTAGAGATGTCGTTTCTTGGAATAGTCTGATTTCCGGGTATAATGCAAATGGGTATTGGAATGAAGCTTTGGAAATTTATTATCGTTTCAGAAATCTTGGCGTGGTGCCAGATTCGTACACTATGTCCAGTGTTTTACGAGCCTGTGGAGGTTTAGGTTCTGTTGAAGAGGGTGATATAATTCATGGACTGATAGAAAAGATTGGGATAAAAACGGATGTAATTGTGAGCAATGGGCTCCTTTCCATGTACTGCAAGTTTAATGGATTAGTAGACGGTAGAAGGATTTTTGATAAGATGGTACTTAGAGATGCGGTTTCTTGGAACACAATGATTTGTGGGTATTCTCAAGTGGGGTTGTATGAAGAATCTATCAAATTGTTTATGGAGATGGTGAATCAATTTAAACCAGACTTGTTGACCATCACATCCATCCTTCAAGCTTGTGGTCATCTAGGGGACTTAGAATTTGGAAAATATGTCCATGACTACATGATCACAAGTGGGTATGAATGTGATATTACAGCGAGTAATATTCTTATCAATATGTATGCAAAGTGTGGTAATTTATTGGCTTCACAGGAAGTTTTTTCTGGAATGAAATGCAAGGATTCTGTGTCATGGAACTCAATGATCAATGTTTATATTCAAAATGGAAGTTTTGATGAAGCAATGAAGTTGTTTAAGATGATGAAGACCGATGTGAAACCAGATTCAGTCACTTATGTGATGCTCCTATCTATGTCCACTCAATTAGGAGACCTAGACCTGGGGAAGGAACTTCACTGTGATCTAGCAAAAATGGGATTCAATTCAAATATAGTTGTGAGTAACACTCTCGTGGATATGTATGCCAAATGTGGAGAAATGGGGGATTCACTTAAAGTATTTGAGAATATGAAAGCCCGTGATATAATCACATGGAATACTATTATTGCCTCATGTGTTCATTCTGAGGATTGTAATTTAGGATTGAGAATGATCAGTCGAATGAGGACTGAAGGAGTGACACCAGATATGGCTACAATGTTAAGCATCTTGCCTGTGTGTTCTTTACTTGCTGCCAAACGACAAGGGAAAGAGATCCATGGCTGCATTTTCAAATTGGGTTTGGAGTCAGATGTTCCAGTTGGTAATGTATTGATTGAAGTGTACTCCAAATGTGGTAGTTTAAGGAATTCATTTCAAGTATTCAAGCTTATGAAGACAAAAGACGTGGTGACATGGACAGCGTTGATCTCTGCATGTGGCATGTATGGTGAAGGCAAGAAAGCTGTGAGATCTTTTGGAGAGATGGAAGCAGCTGGTATTGTTCCTGACCATGTTGCCTTTGTTGCTATCATCTTTGCATGTAGCCATTCTGGTTTGGTAGAAGAAGGTCTTAATTACTTTCACCGGATGAAGAAAGACTATAAAATTGAGCCTAGGATTGAGCACTATGCTTGTGTAGTTGATCTTCTATCCCGATCTGGTCTTTTAGATAAAGCAGAGGATTTCATCCTTTCCATGCCATTGAAGCCAGATTCAAGTATATGGGGGGCTTTACTTAGTGCTTGTCGGATGAGTGGAGACACTGAGATTGCAGAACGTGTCTCAGAACGGATCATCGAATTGAATCCAGATGATACTGGGTATTATGTTTTAGTCTCAAATGTTTATGCAGCTTTAGGGAAATGGGATCAAGTGCGCTCAATACGGAAATCGATCAAAACTAGAGGATTGAAAAAAGACCCTGGATGTAGCTGGATGGAAATTCAAAACAAGGTCTATGTTTTTGGCACTGGGACTAAGTTCTTTGAACAGTTTGAAGAGGTTAATAAGTTATTAGGCATACTTGCAGGCTTGATGGCTAAGGAAGGTTATATTGCCAATTTGCAATTTGTATTGCATGACATTGATGAGGATGAGAAGAGAGACATACTTTGTGGGCACAGTGAAAGGCTTGCCATAGCATTTGGGTTGTTAAATACTAAACCAGGTACCCCTTTGCAGGTAATGAAAAATCTTCGGGTTTGTGAGGATTGCCACACTGTGACCAAGTACATATCAAAGATAGTGCAAAGAGAATTATTAGTTAGAGATGCCAATCGCTTTCATGTGTTCAAGGATGGAGCCTGTAGTTGTGGAGATTATTGGTAAGGGATATGATAACATCTTTGAATGATTGAACAAGATTGACAATGGAAGAAAAAGGGAGCATTTTTTTATGTATCATATGGATGCCCAGATTGGGAAAGGTCAGACTGGCTTCACATTATGCCATTATTTGATCATGTTCGATGTTTTGATACCCAGCTTTTTGAATGCAGGAGTATTCAGAGCATCAAAGTACAACTTACCTCTCAAGTTCCCATATGACACCATAAAGTTGTTTGAAATATTTTAGCTGAAATTGGGGTCCAGAGATAGTCAGCTGTCAAAATCCCTTTGTCATAACCTGAAGTTTCCAATGGTGGCAGAAGCTTGAGTAAGAAAATATATGCCCCTAAGTTTGGAATATGGCTGATATTTTAATAAGTTAATAAAAGTTATGATTGAGATTACATCTTATTGAGTCACCCCTTAACTAGTTACTCTCACACCTGGAAATTACTTGATGAGAAGCTAGACTATGTAGTGTTTTCATTTGAATGAATTTGATCACATGAAGCAAATTCTGTAAACAAAATTCTCAGGCTTCTGGAATTGAGGAGTAACGTTGTCCCTTTTCAAAATTGTATGTAGAAAAGGGAACTGAAATAAAGAAATTCTATGAACAACTAAAACACACAACTTCCTCCAGATGCTTTTTTTTTTTTAGGCTACTTTTGATTTTTTTTTTTTCCTACATTCATTTTTTTTTGTACTTTTTGTCACGTTGTCCATTTTCATTTTTGTTGTAGAATTGAGAAGTATAAGAAACCTTGAGATTTGGCTTAATTGATACTGGGGGGTTTGATCTTAACGGAGAAAGCAACTAAATAAGGAAAGCAAAGTAAGTTTGCAAATTCATGTGCTTTTGTTTTTCCTTTTGGAAGGATGTTGGATTTTTAGGTATCTCGTATATGCATTTTAACTCGTGATTCATCGTTTTCTGCTTCTGTTCACATTCTTCCTTATGCATGTCCTTTACATGGAGAAGTTTAAGAAAAGGTCGAGGAGTTAGTCAAGGTGGTCAGAGTTCCATTCCCATTTTCTGGTTCCTGATTTCTTGGAAATGCTTGAAATTCTGTGTCCTTTTACATTATCATAAAGGCATTGTATGTAGTACTTGTTGCTAGAGGTGTGTCATCAGCAATTACATCAGTAATGATTCTTTTCTCTTCCCCCTGTTCATTTCTTGCTTTGGAAATTAAAAGAGCCTTTTGCCTGCAATTCTGTACCTTATTGCGTCCTATAGACAGTATTTTACTGGATTGGACTTGATTTCTGCAAAATGCACCATACTGTTCATGAGGTTAAAATCTGATTTGAGTTATAGTTTTGAGTTAAAATCTAATTGGTCTTTAGAGAATCACGTTAGTGGTTCTAAGGTGCAATAGGGAAGAGACAAGTGGAGGGAATATTCATGGAGGGGGTTCTTTTTGCATTGAGGCCGTTAAGCTGGAGTGAGAGGAGCATTTCTGTTAGAGGGCAGCCGGCTGCAGAGAGGAGGGGGGTGCTTTTGGTTGCCGGTTTTGGGGGGACTGAGGGAGATATTTTTAGGAGGTGAACTTGGGAAGCAAGCGAAGGCAGAGAAGGGGGGGCGGAGAGTTTTTTTTTAGTGTTCTTTGCTTGGAGAGCAGCCGGGAGATGATAGACTTTTCTGGGTTGTGAGAGAGGGTAGTGGTTTTCCGGTTGCTTGGGGAGCAAGAGAGTTTTATAGAGAAAAGTTGAAGAAGGAGAAGCAGAGAAGGGTCGTGCTGTGGACTCCCAGGTAAGGCCACTTTGAGCTTGGTATGTTTCCATTTCTTAATGTTTTACTCCATTCTCTGAGGATCTCTGAGCATTGTTTTGTGGTTTGCTGTGGACACCAAGGGCCACAGGGTTGTTTTAGTTGAACATGATTATTTGCATATGATGCTCTGTTTTGGTTCTCTTTGATACTCTTGATTTTCCCCTGCAAATGGCTGGATTCCCCTTTGGGTTTGATGTTTGGTAGTTATATTGAGGGTTTCCAGTTCATCCCACCTGTTTTGAGCCCATGGATTGACCCCGAGATGAGACTCCATTTGATCTCTATTTTGCATGTTCGTCCTCTTTTAGCTTTCTCTGTTTCTCCTCCTTCATTACTTGTTTCGCCAGTTTTTCCCATTTTCTGGTAACTGCTTCATCAATGTTTTGTATGGGTTGAGATTTCTGGGAGGACAAAAAAATGGGTAAGTTCTATGCCAGAGTAAGTTCACTGGGGATGCCAATGGAAAGAGCGGAAAATGGGGTGATGATGGTTTCATTACAGAGTTGCTTCCAGAGGGGATAGACTGAACGGAATTTAAGGATGAACAGAGGAGGATCCCAAGTTCTTAATGAGTGGTGATGCAGAGCTTGTTAAGATGATTCCCATCAAACCCATGGTGGTGGAGGTTTTTCTCTAAGCATTCCCTACTTGGTCGTTTTGCTGTTCGAGACATGTGTCGAATTGGTGCCGTGGGAGTCATTAAGAATGCAATAAGAAGGAGAGAGTAAGCGGGTTCGGCATGGTATTTTTGCAAGAGCCGTTTCAGAAAGAAGCTTGTGGAGATCAAGTGAAAGGTGATGAGAAGATCTTGACCATATGGAGTTATACCAGCATGTGAATAATGGGTAGGTTGGGGCAAAATAAGCTGCAGTCCACAGGAAAAGGAACCCACAGTATCATGAGATGTCAGTGAAGAGCAATTTTGATTTGTGAGATACCTTTTCTTGCATCTTGGTAGAGGAGGGATGTGAGGTGCTGATCAGCTTGTGGTTCTGCACATCCTTTATTTATCTCCTACTGCAGAAGCCTTAAATGGAGTCACAATGGCATTGGTGGACGTTGCTTTTCCACTTCACTCACTACCCTCCATCACCTATCCTACCATTCCCTTCATAACCCACTTTCGATTCTCTTCATTTCACTCTTCATGGACCAGCATTCTCATACCCATTTTCTTCACCCATCTCCATGCTCATACCTCCCATTTTCATTTTGCCACAAGTTCTCATTCGACAAGCCACCATATCCTAACCCTCACCTCATTATCTTTCCAACTTCATGTTCCATCACACTTATGACCATATGCCTCTCTCTATTCATCACCCATTGCCATCACACCCACATTACTATGCTTTAGATGCCCACTCACCCATTTCCCTCACTAGTTTCATCATTGTTACCACCCGTTTGCTTTTCATCCAATCCTGACACAAGTGAACCATGCATGCATGTCCTATCCTCCATACCCCCAATTCCTCCAATACTATCATACCCGTCACCACCCTTCTCTCTCTACATATTTATACCCATCACCACACCACTAACCCATTTCTCGTTATCCTTCACCCCCGTTCCACCTATACCAACCCATGCCTTCTATACCCACTAAATCTCTTCATGCCCATCCATCAAACCCATCACTACGCTTTCCCATTAACCCCTTCCATTCACCCCATCATGCATGAACCCACGTTCAAGGCGGACAATCTGGTGCTGGAAATAATTGGGCAAGGGGTCATTTCATCTGAGCCAATGGGACTGAAAGATCTCTTCCCCATAGTCGGTAATTGTGATGGACATGATTTTGTGTACCCTGAAGTTCAAACTCCTCCTAAACATGATATGGGGAATAACAAGCAGTGCCTCGGTACCATATTCAGCAGTTCATCTAATACTGATTGCAGCGGAAGTTCTTCAATGCCTCCGGAAACCCATCGAAATTTCGCTATGGACAATCGTCGGGTCGCCATTCACACTGTTTGCCTGGATCTGCTGAACTCCCCAGAGAATTGGAACGTCAAGGACATGAGGACGCCAGTGTCCAGTCCACATTTGTTACAAAGCATGGCCAGCAGGTGACTTGGGTCCATTATGCCACTTCACTACTGGTCAGTACTAAAATAACAGCTGTTAGCTGGGCTAGATTTCCTGATATTATATTCAGAACCCCAAACCCAGATTTTGCTGGTTTTTAATAATGTAATTTTATGTTGTTGTAATGAAGAGTTTCTGGATATGCATTATTGTTTTTTTTAATCTTACTCGCTTCAACGTCAACTGCCACTTTCTTCTTCAAAGATTCTGATAAATGCAACCACACAAGGAAAGACAAAACGCAACAACACCAGGATGCTTGTTTTGCCCTACCCAAGTCTGGGGAGACCATCAAGCATCGGGACCATCACGCGTATCTAGTCACCAGCTTTCCTCCGTACTAAAACTCACCCCGAAAAGAATTACTTGGTCAAAGGACCACTGAAAAATAAATATAAAAATTAAGACACCTAGCAAAGGGGTCACTGTATTGTGTATACAAATATACACATATTTTTAGAATTACAATAATTAATAACACATCCTCTTTAAAAATTCCTTCACTCATTTTCAATTATAAAAAAGAATGTTTGCAAAGAAAGAATGGGAGAAAGTTAATTGGAATTAAAAGAGATTTTATATAATTTGGCTAAGACCATAACACCAACTTATTCCTACTGAAGAAAAAAAAAGGGTCAAAAAAGGCTTATTTGCTTTCCAAGTTCATAATGCTGCCTACTCTGAGTTGGTCCTTTTATGGGCTGCCCACATGTCACAATTCAACTAATTAACATAAATATTCATTGAAGTTTTTATTAAATAAATTCAAGATAATAGAATTTAACTTTTTTTTTTAAATCATTATTCTAAATATTTTTTAAAAACTTTTTTTTTTCTTTTCCTAATTCTTTTAACTCCTTGATTATTTTTTATCACAAGAAAAGAAAAGAGAAAAAAACCAAGAAGGAAAAGACAAAGGCTTGAAAAAAACTGAATAGTTGAAATGGTCAACTCTAAATACTAGGAGTTGAAGGTTTCTATTTTTCAAAACTTTTATATGTGAGACAATTTGGTAGATAAAAGACAATCAAATGCAAATGAGGCATGAATGTAATTCTCATTTTCAAATTTGTTTAATATCCACGTGTTATGACTAGTTCTAGTTGAATGCATCTCATTCATGCCTACTTGTAAGTTGTAATACCCTCAATAATTGTATGTCATTCTTCTCTTTGGATTATGCCTTCATTCTTTGTATAAAGGCCTATCAAGTATGACTTTCTTTTGTCAAAACCGTCTTTTAAAATTACAATTTTAGTACAAATTCATGAATTATTAGTATAAACTCTTGTTATAAATTTACAAATTGAGTTTATACTAAACTCTCCTTTTGAAAAAATAATTTTAGTTGATATCAAAATCATCTTTTGAAAGGACAATTTTAGTATAAATTTATAAATTATGTTAATATTAAAATCTTATTTTGAAAAAATGATTTTATGTTAAACAAAAAAAAATAATAAAAGATGATAAAAAATGTGATATTTGTTAATAAAAAAAACAGTCTTATGACAATTGATTTTTAAAAATAGGTTGTTTTTAGGAATAAATTTTAGGTATTAAATAGAATTTTATTCTTGAAAATTATTTTATAAAACGATTCTTAAAATTTATTTTTTTATAATTATTTTTATAAACATTTGCTAACATATGCGAATAACCTATTTAAAAGAAGGGTTGAATAGGGTTTGACTACATTGTCCTATCAAACGTAAAGTATTTGGGAGTATCTTAAAAGTTTCAAATGAAACAAGGAAAAAAATCTGAGCATAGGAGGACTTACTTTGACATTTCAATACATCAATATGAATTTCTTATTAATTTATTTATCATGAAACTATATGAATATGAATATATTATTACTTTGTTAAATCAAATATTTTATACTTAAACTACAAATAATTTTATTCTCTTTTATGTAATACAGATATTAATATTATATAGTGAATATAAATTTTGAGAAAATAAAGGGCTAATCTAAATAGATAAAAACACTCGAGAGGGGGGTGAATTGGAGTTAAAAAAAAAAAATTCTTTTTAAACACAATAAAATTAAGCACAAGAAGCAGAAATATAAAGAGATAAGGATATAGAAAGCAAATTCAGATTTATAGTACTTTAACACTTCCTTACCTACATCCACTCTCCTCAAACTCCTAATCGAGTGAGGGTTCCACTTATATTTGAAACTTCAACCAAGCTTTTAATCACTTTTTACACTTGGATTTCGACTCCAATGGACTCTTACACAATCTCTTCAAGTCTCTACTCACTTGAAGGTTTTAACACTTAATTGACAAGTTTGAATCTCTCAACCTAGCTCAACAATGGCTCAAATACAACTTAAGATTAGGACGAATCACAAAGGTACACTAAAGAATATGCAAATGGAGATTTAATACACTAATAAAATAATGATAGCTTTTATGGCAAGAACAAGTAGGCGAACAAATAAATGCAGATGTTTTCTTATTAATAAATGAAATGGAGCTCTCAATTTATAGGTTTCTAACATTGGGAGCCAAAAAACCAAAAGCAGCCTCGACTGGTCGAGTTAGGGGTCGACCAGTTCACTAGTCGTTGGAGCATTAAATGCTTGGAAGGTGACTATTACCCTCGACTGAACCTCGGCTAGACCTCGACCGGGAAGGCAAATCTCTTGATTGGGAAAGAAAAGCTACTGAAAGAGAGAGAAGATTTTTTCATCTCTCAACCGAACCTCAACCAAAAAAGAGTAACCAGTCAATCAGTACCCTAGTCGGTTGAGCCGGTTGGCTAGTGCCTCGATCGTTTCACCATTTTTGCCCAAAAAACCTATCTTTTTTTGGACTTTTTCCTTCTAGCACTTAGGCAAGGTCTTTAGATAAAATAATATGCTAATTTTGAAATGTTTTGCCTAAGGTTCATTTGATAGAACTCAGATTTTGATGGAAATGTAACTTTAAAGCATAAACCAAGTTTCAAATATGCATGAAATGATATGAAAATCCTAAGTGCACCCATGCATTCATCTTACATATGTTTCCTATGATTAAAAGGTTTTTCAAAAGTCTTGATCTTGCATCCATTAGGTCCTTTGATGAATTTCCAAATTAACACCTAAAATTCTTTATAATTCAAACCAATTAGTAACTTAACCATGGTTTGTTATCATCAAAACATGATTAGGAGAACCCTTGGGCTAACAATCTCCCTCTTTTTGATGATGACAAACCTTGGTTATCTAGGAGAAGAAGAATCTCCCCCTCAAACCAATCATGGATCAACAATCAATATTTAAGAACTTAAAACCAAAATGATCAAGACATATTAGAGAGAAATTGCAACAAGAAACAATGTAAGTCATCAAATATATAGGCATATCATATATCATAAGTCAAATGTATCAATGTCCAATATGTATGATCCAAAAAAAGAAAAAAAAAAAAAAAATGCATGTGTGAGTCTCCTATATCTAGCCTCCTAAATCCTAAAATATCTCTCCCTTTTGGCAACATCAAAAAGGAAGAAAAGGGGTCTCTAATGAATCAAGGTTGAGGAGGTGGAGGTGGAGGTGGAAACACGGAATGCAAATAGGTCATCATCTCCTCATGTTGATGCTCTAAGCAATTCTCAATACGCTCAATCCTCTGTTAGAGATACTCAAACTACGAAGTGAAACCAGCTTAATACTGATCCATGCGATCCTCCATGGAGTAGAAACGTGTATCACTAACCACAACAAGCTTCTCTATGCGAGTACTAAGAAACCTTATCCAAGCAAATAAATCCATCCATAGAGCATGGTCAGGAGCGAAAGGTGCTTGAGGAGGTGGTATCTCATTATGGGTTAGCTCAGTGAATGTAGGTCCGGAGCAGGAAGACTCAATGTATGATGGCTGAGTAGATGGACCCTCTATAAAAGTCGGCTTAGTATTATCGACTTAGAGAAATTAGTCTCAAATTGAACACCCTCTGTCTGGAGTGAGGGAATGTCAAACTTGGGTCCTTTCTGTTGATAGCCACTCTGAGGGTCTACTCTACCCTCCATATCTCAAATCTCTACCTTTTCATCAACTCTAGGATGTGTCTGTCCCTGTCCCTAAGCCTGTGTTGGGGCTCTCTCTGCTTTTCTGACCCAAGATCCATTTGGGGCCTTCTCAAATTTCATCCTCCCTATGGACTAATCATCATATGTATCATATGTACTGGGGAGCTCAAAATCCGTCTCTCTATTTAGGTCAACGCTGACATTCTTGAATACTATAGTACGAAAGTGGCCATAGGGGAGTACACGAGTCGTGCACTCGCAATATGCAATCATGTGCATCATCATCAAATATCCCAAAAAGATCTATCTCCTAGTTAGAATGGAATCTATATGAAATGCCTCATAATAAGAGACCTCATCTTGATGTCCACCCCATGGTAAAAAAATAGAGCACAACATATGGTGAAGGACTCTACTAATGACCGTCAAACTGTATGATGAGGCTTTTCCCATCCCGTGTGCATTTAGAAGTCCATAAATCCTCTTAATAGCCTCTCTAGGCTCAAATCCTAATACAATGGGCTACATCTTGGACTTATATACTTTGAGTCCAATCCGGGCAATATCAAAGATACAACAGATGCTCTCTGGGTTAAGACAAATCTCAACTCATCTAACAGTAGATGTGATCAAGCCACCCATGCTGTAAGTCGCCCTCAAGTAGAATCCTCGCACCAATGTCAGAAAAACCGGCTTAGAAACAGTAATAGCGGACAACTAGCCCATCCTCGTGAATAATCCCTCAAATCCAAAGTGTTGAAGTTGAGAAAAATTGATGTTTCTCTCGGGAACTACTCATCTCTAAGCAAAATACTGTTTGTACCATTGGTAGTCCTCCACGATAGTGAACAAGACAGTGTCAAACCGCGCCTTTCGGCGTGCCTCTGGTTGAGACGACTTAGTTGGGTGCTTGCCCTATGCCCTAGAGGCTACGGGCTCTCACTTGGGGGCCATAGAACATGGAAGCAGAGCAAGATGAAGAGAAAAAACTAGTAAAAGCACACACCTAAAACCCAGACAATGGAAATGGAGAAGGATCTATGTTGGAGCTGACTGTGATGCACCTAAGGAAAAGAAGACCACCCAAAATGGAAACCCTAGCCTTCAAAGTCTTCAAAACTCTCCCAAAATCGGGTCAGTTGGTCCAAAACACATTGAAGTCAATCTCTAAAAGCCAAAACTAGAAAAACCCTAAAGAACGGAGGAGAATGGTGCAGAAAAAATGAGTGTGGGAGCCTTTTAAAATTCCCAACCTCGATGAACTGGTTGACCGGCTGAGGACTGGTCGACCGCTGGGTCAACGTAGTAAATGATTTTGATTTTCCAATTTTTTCACACTTTTTCATTTTGTGATCCTCCCCTTGCCCTTTTAAGTTGAAATCCCCAATTTTTTTATGCCCAATGCCAAGGGAATTTTGATTTTTGGTCAAAGATTGACCATCACCTAAGTATATGTCTATATGATACATATGACATGAAATTTATGCAATCAGAAGGTATATTCATTAAGAATTCATTAAGCATAACATTATATCATAATGAAATCACCCCTAATTGTCTTCTAATATCAACAAATTGTTCTTCACTTAGAGGTTTTGTAAAGACATAGACAAGTTGATCTTTAGTGCTTAGAAATTCAAGTGTTATGTCTCCCTTTTATGCATGATCTCTAAGAAAGTGATGTTTAATCTCTATATGCTTAGTTTTATAGTGTTGCATAGGATTTTTTGATATACTTATGGCACTAGTATTATCACATTTAATAGGAACATGCTCAAAAGATAAATTAAAATCACTAAGTGTTTGTTTCATTCAAAGGATTTGTGCACAACATAAACCAACTGCTATGTATTCGGCTTCCGCTGTTGACAAAGCTACCGAATTTTGCTTCTTACTATGCCATGAAACAAGTGAGTGTCCTAAGAAATGACAAGTGTCACTAGTGTTTTTTGTTTCAACCTTACAACCAGCAAAATCACCATCCAAAAAACCAATTAATTCAAAGTTATCACTCTTAGGATACCATAAGCTTATGTCCATTGTCCCTTTCAAATATTTGAGAATTCTTTTTACGGTACTTAAGTGAGATTCTTTAGGACAAGATTGAAATCTAGTACACAAGCATACACTATACGTAATGTCAAGTCTACTAGTGGTCAAGTATAGCAAATAACCTATCATGCCTCTATACATAGTAGAGTCAATGGATTTACCTTTCTCATCCTTATCAAGCTTGATGGATGAGCTCATTGGAGTCTTTATTGTTTTGGCTTCCTCCATGTTGAACCTTTTGAGAAGATCTCTTATATACTTTGCTTGATTGATGAAGGTTCTTTCCTTTAGTTGCTTAATTTGAAGTCCAAGGAAGAAGTTAAGTTCTCCCATCATGCTCATTTCAAACTCACTATGCATGCATTTAGCAAATTCTTCACAAAGAAAGACATTAGTAGCACCAAAAATGATATCATCAACATATATTTGAACTAAGAGCATATCCTTTTATTTGATTTTTATGAAAAGAGTTGTGTCAATTTTCTCCATTTTAAGACCATTTTCCAAAATAAATTTGCTCAATCTTTCGTACCATGCTCTAAGTGCTTGTTTCAAACCATAAAGTGTCTTTTTAAATTTAAAAACATGGTTAGGAAAGTTGAAACTTTGAAAGCTGGGTGGTTGTTCAATATACACATCTTCATTTATAAAACCATTTGAAAAAGCATTTTTCACATCCATTTGATATAAAACAAAGTCTTTAAAACATGCAAAGACAAGTAGCATCCTAATGGCTTCCAACCTAGTTATGGGGGAAAAGGTTTCTTCATAATCTATCCCTTCTTCTTGATTAAAACCTTGGGTGACCAACCTTGCTTTGTTTCTAACAATTATGCCATTTTCATCCATTTTATTTCTAAAGACCCATCTAGTTCCAATAACACTTTGATTTGAAGGTTTTGGTACTAATTTCCGTACTTCACTTCTTTCAAATTGATTTAATAACTCTTCTTGCATAGCAATCATCCAATTTTCATCATCTAAAGTATTATTTATATTTTTAGGCTCAATTTGACATATAAAAGCTAGATTATTGCAAATGTTTCTAAGAGAGGATCTAGTTCTTATCCCACTAGATGAATTACCTATGATTTGATCTTGTGAGTGATTGATCACAAATTTCCATTCTTTAGGAAGGTCTTAGCTTGATTCACCTTGCACTTGTTGAAGAGGGGGAAGTGGCAATGGTGATCTTTCTTTCTTGGGATCCTCTCCATTACTTATAAAAGAAATGTACTTGTAATTAGAAGATGACACAAAGTGGAAGGTGATTTTACTTATAAAATGAATGAAACTCCACTACCACAATCTCAATAGGACTCTTCCCAAAAATATAACACTAATAGAATAAAGTTTAACCCAGAAACTAGTATAAGTAAAATCACCTTCCACTTTGTGTCATCTTCTAATTACAAGTATATTTCTTTTATAAGTAAAATCACTTTCCACTTTGTGTCATCTCCTAATTACAAATAGATTCCTTTTGGGACTGTGTTAGTGGCCTATAAAAGTAGATCACCCTTCTCTTATATTTATTCCCAATTTTTTCCAAAGAATTTTCTAGAGAGTTTTTTAGGGAATATTTTCATACATCTATTTGGAGGAATTTATTCAAAACCCGAGTTGTACACATCTCGCTTTCAGAGTGCACCCAAGGCGAGATCTGGCTGTTGAATCCTGGAGGTAGACCACTGGTACCCTAGTGCACCGAGTTCGTCTTTGAGGATGGTGGATCTATTTCAAGGACAGTGCTTGTCACGCCTCAGCCGATAAGTTTTTCTTCTTATTTATTCCGTTCTTTGCTTGTGTTTTTTGGGCTAGTATTTTGTTTCCATACCTTTAAATTCCAACAGTACTCTTTTTCTATGCTTTTCATTAAATAAGGAGAGTTTCTCCGTTATCTCTCATAATAGTAATTGTACGATATTTACGATATTTATAAATTATTGAAACTTGAGTCATATAGGTAAGCAACATTGGGAAGAAATTGCTCGGCACGAAAACATCTTTTCAAAAAGTGCTTTTAGTTGTAGATAAGTCTTTTTAAGGGAAGATTTGAGCCTAAAACACTTAAATCAATTTAATAAAAATAGTTTTTTACCATCCTACCAATCTTCTACCATCGTAGCCGTTTTTCACATTCAAGAAACATTTTTCCTTTCCTTTAATTTTATTTTGTAATGGATTTATTTATTGATTTTTATTGTTATATAAAATTTGATAGTCATCTTGTAATAAGTCCCCTTTTATTTTGTTTTATAATGCCTTTATTTATTGTTGTAGAAATTTTAATAATTTATTTGATATAAAATTTTTAAAATAATACGAGCTTTAGTTATTATTTTGCAAAATTAAAAAAATGGTAATATTATTTTACTTATTGAATTTATCTCTTATAATATTTGTAAAAACATAATTTAAAATACAAATAAAACTTAAAATTTAAAAATAGAAGATTATTCTATTTAATTGAATTCATTGCAACCCTTTACATGCACATTAACTTCATAAATAAAAATAATGTTTGTTTTTTTTTTAAGAAAATGAGAAGATAGAGATATTAAAAGACTAAAAGTCATAAAAATAAAAAAATAAAATTCAATATATTTCTTTTTTTCTTTTTTTCATTTTCTCACTATTAACTAATATTGATATGAAAATCTTCAAATATGATTTTCCTTTGAATTACATGAGTTTCTCTGAATTTTCTTTAATTTCTCTAAAAATTGTCTTTGTTGGGAACCTTGAATTGCTCCATTCCCATGCCCTGAATTGAATAGGTACATGCAATCTACCCAAGGCCTCTAGATTCTATGCAACGTAAGCAAAAATAACATTCTTAACATTTTATGATATAGATTTAATGCTTTAGAAAACTTTACTTGTGATCTAGAGGTTCCCAAATCAATTTCCTACAATTAAAAAGAAGCCTAAATAGTCTAGATGTCTCATACATGTAAGATCTTCTACTCGATGACTTGAACCATGATTTTGGAATTTCAAAGTGTGGACTTTGGAAGAGAGGATTCATACTTTCTCTCTCTTTCACACACACTCTCTAGAGGTGGAAGACAACTGTCAAAAGTCTTAGGGTCTCACACACATTCGCATGATGCCTTTATTAAAAATACTTGTTGTCACTAGTCTCTATCAATAGTGACCCAATCTATAAAGATATATGACCACTTTAGGGTGTTACCCATAAGTCAAAGTCTCTTGTTGACTTTGACATAGACTCAATATCATCTCAAGATTGAAAGTCCATGTAGCATAGTAGCTTAGGAATCATGACAACTCATAACCTTACATCATGATTTACCGTAGATCTTGTTTAGTGTATATCATATACATTAGTGCACTCACTATGGGAAAACCATCTTAGTGACCAAGACAAGTCCTCCCTCAAATTAGAAGGTAGTGTACTACAGCCTCAAATGGATTGCCTAAATTCATGAACCAACTATGGACTACTCATCACTCTGCAAGGAACTCAGGACTTGGATTTTTTGTGTAGCTCCTAATGCACTCAAATTATGTATAGTGCAAGTGATGTGGGCGTGTATGCTCAAATAACCAATTAATGCAAATGGAATGGTAAATGGGAAACCAAGAAACATAGATAAATAAACTTTATAAACGTATCTCAATCTGTTACATTATGTTATACTTTCTAGGGCTTAATACCAACTGTCATTAGTTAAATAGATTCCAAATCAAACAACACTTGATACACAAATTTGTTCATTTTTAAGAATAGTTTGAAAACTAATTAAATTAGTACTACAAATTCATGGAACTTAAAATCAATCCAATTAACATTAGAAAGTCACGTACCAAAATTCATTTTGAATAACTTTATTGGATTCTTTTTACATATAATTATATATTTATGAATTTTTTATTAGAAAAATAATTTTTAAATTAAGTAAGATTTAATGTATTAGATTTATCAATGAGTGTAATAATTTTTTTAAAATAATTTGAAACTTAAATAGTAACCCAATTAATACCAGAAATTTATGAACCAAAATTAGTCTAGAATAACACTATTGTTTCTCCTTTGCATAGAATACATTTTTATATTTTTTTTACTAAACAAATAAATTTCAAATCAAATAATACTTAATGTGTTGGATTTATCAAGTCTAATATTTATAAAAAAAAAATTGAAACTCAAATAGTAACCCAATTAATACTAGAAATTTATGGATCAAAGTTAGTCTAGAATGACCATATTTTTTTATTTTTTTATTTACTAGACAAATAGACTCAAAATCAAATAAAACTTAATGTACTACATTCATTGATAAATCTATTAATTTTAAAAATAATTTAGAATTAAAAAATTAACACAATTACTACTAGAAATTCATGGATTAAATTAGTCCGAAATGACTATATTGTTTCTCTTAAGCAAATAACAATATTTTTATGAACTCTTTTGAGAAATGGACTTCAAATCAAGCAAGAATTTATATGCTGAATTTATTAATGAGTTTAATAATCTTTAAAAATAATTTGGAACTTGAGAAATAAATCTAATCACTGAAAAAAATAATCAACAAAATTTGGTGTGAGACATGACTTTACTATTTGTCTTATACACAATTATGTTTTTTGAATTTTATCACTAAGTGTATAGGTTTTAAATTAAGTTAGATGTAATTAATACTTTCAATATTTTAACAAATCTTCTAATTTTTAAGAATAATTTAGAATAAAAAAGTTATCTAATTAATGACATACTAAATCAAATCAGTCGAAAACCTAACTCATTTACATGTTAAAAAATTAAACTTTATTTTTTTAAAAATTCCTTTTAAATAAAATATTATTAACAATTATTATTATTATTTAATTTTAATTAACACAAAGTCAATTATGTTTTTATGAAGATTTTCATATTGAAAATTTTATAATAGACACTAAAATAGTATTTTTTTTAATAAAAAAATATAATTTGTGATTTTATTATGACATTACTATTCATATTTTACTTTAAACTATTTATTTTTATTTTTAATAAGATTTGAACTATATTTAATTAATGTTATATAAATTGAATTTACAATTTTTTATAAAATCAAAATAGAAAAATGATTTTTAAAAATAAATTATCCATACAAGTTTATGCTTCTTACTTTTTGAAAGTTTTTTTTTTCTTTATTTTATTTTTTAAAATTTGTTTTTTCCAAACACCCTTATTTTTAAGAAAATACTAAATTTTATTTTATTTTCTAAATTAAAACTAATTTTTAAAAATAAGTATCATAATCTCAAGTTTCTAAAATTTATGTATTTTAGATAAGAGGTATTATTATTTTTTATTTTAAAAATAAAAAACAACTAAATTTTTTAATACATCACAATAATCCTTACTGATAAGTGAGAAAATTACAAAAATAGACCCAAATTTGTGAACCAAACAAATGAGCTTCACCTCAAATTTTGTCACTCCTAAATTCACCTCAAATTAAAAATTTAATTGAAAAATTTTCACTTTTTAATCAAGTGAAAAATGTGGTGTTTTTAAAATTTAAAATTTTGTTTTTGATAGGAGAAGTGAAAAAATGTTTTTCAATAAGAAGTTAAAAATACCAAGGCCAAGATTATGTAATTTTTTTTTTTTTCAAGAAAAGTGGTGTTCAACAAAATTTTATTTTATTTATTGTAAGAGTTAAAGTACTAAGAAAAAGATTTAATCTACAAATCTAAAATAAAATAATCAAATCTAAAAGCCGTTTATCTTGTTTTTTTTTTTTTTTGTTTTTTTTTTATTATAATTATTTAGTCTAGTCTCAATTAATTAGCATAAATATTATATATTTTTATTAATAAATTCAAAATAATAAAAATCAATTATTTTAAAATTTAGACAAAAAATAAATTATCATTCTAAATCTTCACTTAAGTAGATAGTTTTTTTTCCCTACATTTCTTAACCCATATTTCTTCTCTTCTTAATTTCACATTATATAAAAATGGATAGTGTAGATAGGTCAAGTGGTGAAAACTAAATGCTAAAGGTTTTAAGTGTTAGGAATCCCAGATTACTCCGTTCCCATGCCCTAGATCTTGAAGGGTGCATGCAAATCTACCATAAGCTTTCTAAATATATCGCAGTGGAAAACTTGGTATTCAAAAACAATATTGATACCATAGAAAAATAATGTCGTATGTCTTTGATCTGAATGTTTCTAGATTAATTTCAATTAGTGTAGAATACTCCAAAGTCGTAGTAGATCTTGTAAACACCATAATCTTCCTCTTGATGACTCCTCCTTGACTTTAGGCATTGAGACGGTGGAAATGAAAAGGCTTGGAGGTTAGGGTTTTCTCTTTGGACTGTAAGGAAAGAATGATAATAGTTAGAAACCCTAACCCCTTAAGGGGTATTTATAAGCTTCCTACTGGGCTTAAGTGACTTGAGCTTATCTTAGGCTTGGGTCATTTAATGTAGCCCAAAAAAGATGCTAATTGATTAATTAACCACATAGGACTCCAATTAATCAATTATCTTAGTCCAAAGATACCATTCACTTACCCTTGTGCAACCTTGCGTAGTTACCAAAATGCCCTTATAAATGAAAGTGAAATAAAAACCTATCCAACCCTTATAAACCATACCATCAAGGAATATGAAGTTAGAGGGGGGACCATTAGGACCCTTAGGACATACTTGCTCCCTTAGAATCCAATTTTGAAATTAACTCGACATCCCACTATAGAGAGTCAACTACATTTTGGTACCCTATGTATATTACAACGAGACACTAAGGGGTTAGGTCCATGACCTACTATCCACGGTATATAATCTCCTTATGAACTAGTCATCTGTAATTTAACAAGGTGAAAACTATCAGCCTTTCAAGACTACCTCTACAATCCTTGAGTTACAGATTATCCTATTATGTAATTATGAAGGACACACTGTTTCAAAGTCTATGAGATATCATAAAGCCTATATTGAGAATACCTGTTACTATTGACTTCCATCAACAGTGACCTAATCCATAGAGAATATATAATCAACTTACAATCTCACTCATAGGTCAAGGTCACTACTAACTTTTGCACAAGCTCAATATTGTCTTAAGGTTGAGAGATTATATAGCATAACATTTTTGTGAAGTCATGGCTACTTGATAGCACCTTACGTCATGACTCACCTTAGGTCTTATCATGACTCACACTAGTGCACTCACCATGGGAACCCTATCTTTACGACTAAGATCAACCACCTCTCCAATTAGAAGGTAGTGTACTACAACCTTTAATGGATTGCCTAGGTCTATGAACCGGTTGTGAATAAATCATCTACTTGTAAGGAACCCATGACTTAGATATTTTGTGTAACTCTTAATGCACCCAAGTCATATACAATTTGAGAGACATTAGACCAAAATGCTCATAAAGTATAACGAACAGATTAAGGATAGATAAAAGTGAACTTGGAATATCATTAAATGAATAATTATTCCAAATTTATTACATCATATCATGCTTTTAAGGGCTATATCTTAACATTCTCCCACTAGCTCTCAAAGCATTATGCAATCAAAGCATGTTGGATACTCATTTGAAACCTATGTTATCCCTGTGACCATAAAAGACTCTCCCGGTTAATGTCATGATTAAGGGATCTACTAGGTTCTTCACAAAAGGTATCTATCTAACCATCTGTCACCTCTCTAAAAGATCTCAACACTTTAAAACACAAGCACATAATCCAATTTTTTCTAAAGATACTGGAGTATATGCTTGACAATTGTCTAGTATTCTAGACTTGGATTTGACTGATATCTATTCATAATATCTACAATAAAGTAAATATCTAGTCTAACACATAGCATTGCATACATAAGGCTACCTATTACAAAGACATAAGATACTACTTAAATGCAATCTTTCTACTTAGATGTCTAGGGACATCGATCCTGAGAAAGGACAACTCCAAACCTAAAGGGTAGCAAACCCTTCTTAGAGTCCTACATCATGCACTTGACCAAATGCTTATCAATGTAGGTGATATAACACAATTTCCTATTTTTATAGTCCTAGAAGACCTTAAACCTAAGAATATATTATACCCTTTCTAGATTTCCATTTAGAACTGAGTAGACTAATTAATCTTGATTAATGACAACATCTCGACATCATTCCCAATGAGTAGATTGTCATCTACCTACAAGATCTTAGAGCACTACCATGCTTCCCTATGGCTTCTTATACACACAAAGTCATTTGCTATGAAAATGTTTGGTTGCATCAAGAAGATGCTAATATCAAGATAATCATTCAACAATGTTATTTCAATATCCTATTGCCATATCTTATAAATGAGATAAACCACAATGGATAATAGTACTCTGATGAACTTGAATAAGGCTACTGGTGAAAAGGTATCCTATAGTCAAAACAATATTTCGAACTATAAACTCTAGTTACAACCTAGCCACATAAAACTCAGCCCTTCAATCTACTCTATTGTTCCTCTTGTAGACCAATTTACACTTATGAGTTTTATCTTTTTAGCTGCTTTTACAAGAACTCAGACTATGTTAGAATACAAAGATTTTAACTCTCCCCTCATAGCTCCTTGCCAAGTTATTAGCACCAACACGCTCATTGCTTTATCATAATCTATGGGATACCAACCTCCTATTATACAAGACACTCATGTATTAGAAGCAATGGGAATGGTTTGTCTCCATACCTTTAGACCTATTGTAACCTGTGCAAAAGTGGGACTATTTTATAATGTTCTCCAATCTATATTACTCTTTGCCTTATTACTTATTATATAGTGTTTGTCAAAAATAAGATATTTGAACCAATAAACACCTTCTGATTATCATGACTATAAAGTAATAACCCTAAAACTCCTCTTCTATATCTCATAAACTGATATACCTCTTTAGAAAAAAGAGGTATTACATAGTCTCTAAGATTCTTCAAAAGAATATGGGAAGTAATGATAAATCAATCAGCAATCTCACTATGTCCATCAAAATTTGATTTCTTCTTTCCATTACTCCATTATGTAATAAAGTCCTATGTGTACCCAATTGGGATATAATCCCGTGCTCTTACAAAAAAATTGAACCTACTAGACACACCATCTTGATCTAATCAAAGTGCATTAACCTGTTTACCCTGTAGGTTATCTAATTCCACTTTAAATTCATTGAATTTATCAAAGGTATTAGATTTCCTATGTACTAGGTACACATATCCACACATAAAGTATTCATCAATGAAAGTGATGAAGTACCCACACCCTCCCTGTGTATGAACTCCAAAAGTCCCATACATGTCAGCATGCACTAACTCCAAACATTCCTTGGTTCTATGTCTTTTAGAAATAAAATGGCTTCTTAATCATTTTACCATTTATATAAGATTTGAAGATTAAAAGATCCTCTAAAATAAAAAGGTTAACACTTAATCAGTCTTTGGATCCTATTTAAATTAACATGACCTAGGCATTAGAAACTAAATGTTTGATTAGTGCTAGGTTCATTCTTGAGATTTGATTATTCTTATTTCTTGGAAAAATGATAATGGGGTCAACTATAAAGGAGAAATATATTATCTCCCACTAACTTGCACAACTAACCTTACAATTGAAGTTAAGGTAAGTACAATCCCTTCATATAACCTTCTTACTTATAGAAAATCTTGTAGAGAACTACAAATAATGGTCCTTGAATCTATTCCCCACTATTGATCAAATCTACCACTATATATTCAACAATGAGAATTTGATGTGTACTTTCCTTTTTCCTTAGGTATACTAGGTTTTCTCTTTTTAGTGTTCCTAAAAGATCACACAAGAATCACTTGCCCATGAGCTTACTCTCTTATTTCATTTCTTGAACTTTCTTTATTTGGTATTGTTGTTCTTCTTCTTGGTAGAAGAGCTTGAAAAACCTTGACTCCTATATGAACACCCTTCCAATCTTTGAGAATCCTCTTACCCATCTCAAAGGAATCTGGTAAGATCTCTAAAATCACATAAATCCTGATGTTCACAATAGTCTCAAGGACAACTTGTTTAATAGACTTGCCTTTATCACTAAATAATTATTACAATTTTAAAGTATCATAGACCGTGGCAATAGACATGTGTTGCTTTTACAACACACAATCCAAAGACCTAAGTATGAGACACTGGGTTTTTTGATCTATCTTATGCTACATTTGATATACCTCTCTTTCTTTTGCTGTGTTTGTTATAAGGAAATAACAAACTCACCTAAATTAGCTTCTATACAACTAATACTAAATCTATATTATATATCAGTCTATAACTAGATCCAATTTAAGCATGAGATAAGAAGTGACAGATTAAAGACATGATATTCATAACAAATATAGTAATTCCATGGGTTAATAGAAAGAAACGAGTATTCAAGGCAAGTTGGTAATTAATTTAGCAAAAATTAGTGCTCTCAAACTACATGTCTTTTTGCAAGGTATCCTAGTATCATAAGAATGAAGCCTACTTTAGGCAGGTCATGACTCTTATAACTAGTGTACCCTCTCTAATTGATCAACCTGCCTTAAACTTTAAAAGTTATCCTAAAGCATTGATCAACAAACTTTTTTGTTTAGCCTTTAACCTATGCAAGTGAGACCACTTTAAGTGATTTTACCACTTCATGTCTAAGTTAAGTGTGTAACCAAGATCTTTGACATCAATGTTACCAAGTGAAGAGTTCCATCTTTATGATTGACCACTCCCACTACAAACATATATAGTCCCATCCATAAAAGAATGTCCACATCCCTTGATTCGTTGGGCCACCCCATGTTTAGGATTTTTATGTACCCAAAATCAAGATAAGCTCAATCTTGGAGGCTATAAGCTTGCCTATGACCTTCTCCCACTTAATCTTTTGAATTAATTAAGAGGATTTTAAAACTTTAGCAATTACCTTGATGAATAAATTATTTACTTTGAGCATTTTAAAAAATATTTATTTCCTAATTAAAAACTTAGCGTTATAGGAGAATGTCTTTATGAAAATTTTAAAATTTCTATGAGAGTATTTTATCCAAAATGAATTGTGATAAAATGTCCACTCTCAAATTTTAAAATCTATTTTCATAAAAGATTCTCCTTCTTCACACAATTCCAATTAATAAGTATTTTATCTAGGAAATGTTTCAAAAAAATTTATTTCCATCAAATTATTAAGCCTTTTGGTAATAATCTTTTAAGGATAAATTATCTCTAATGAAAATTTCTAAAATATTTATTTTTCAAATTGAAAACTCTAGTGTAATAAGGAAACTATCAATTTATGAAATTTTAAAACTTTGAGAACACCTTATCCAAACATGGCAAATCTAGTTCTCATGTTCAAAATTCCTCATAAATTTGCATTTCTTATTTCGTACCTTTCCAATTTAATAGATATTCCCATGGAAACTTCATAATAATTTATTATATTAAATACTACCAAAAAAACAACCTATAGCAATCCCTTAATGGATAAAATATTGTCTATGAAAAACTACCTTTTGCAAAATATTTTCAAAATGTTTTATATCTCTATTAAAATACTTAAACTTCCAAAAATGTTTTGGGAACCATTCTTAAAATAAACTCTCTATCATTATATTTTCTAAATCTATTATTTATCTTTTAAATTGGAATTTTCGTGCTAAAAAAATTGCTCTCATATTCCTTATTCTTGAATTATTCATATCCAAATAGAACAATTTCCTCATTCTCTCAAGGGGAAGAGCTTGGAGCACCATCATAGGTGTAGTTCTTCGTCTCAAGGGGGAAGAGAGGTGCCTAGAGAACCACCTATCCCAAAACTAAGTGGATAGTTCCAAAAAGAATAACATTCTTATTAGCAACAATCAGTTTAAATAAATAATATTGGAAAAATCTTCTCATGAAAACTTACTAAGAATACTGAAACACTTTTCTTTAGGTTTTAACTCTTATTTTGGTAACTTTCTTAACTATAAATTATCTACCACAAATTTTCAAAGTTAACTTATGTTCTTTAAATTACAATCTTGTGCGAAAAGGAAAAATATTATTTTATAAATATTTGGAAAAATAAAAGCTCTTCCTTAAGAGGAAAACTTAAAATCTCTTAGAATTATTATTATTATTTTTAAAAGAAGAGCTCTTAATCATTTTTCAACTTATCTTTTATCTAAAATAAAATTTCTTTACTATGCACATTTTGATTTATATAAGTTTTCCTATTTTGAAAAATTTATGAAAATTTATTTTTAATTAAGAATACCAAAATATCTTATTTTAGGCCACATATGCAATTTATTCAAAACATATAATAAATACAAAGAAATAAATAATCCCCATGGCCTTTAGGGATCTTGTTGCATATTTGGTAACCTAAGAAATCGGATTTTCAATATCCAATGTTACCAAATCAAACTTGCAACAAAAATTAAGGTTAGTAGCTTTATACACACCCTAAAATGCCCCTAAAACCCTAAAAAAACCATTGGAGCCATGTAAAGTGTTGGACGGAGCCTTAGGATGCTTGATGTAGCTTATGGCATTGGATGGGCACTTGAAAGGGTGCTCGAGCACTTGAAGTGGGCGCTTGAGTGCTTATGCAGCCATGGAAGAAGGGTGAACTGCATCTTTTGCTTCAAATGACCATGTCTCCCTCATTTGAACTTTGATTTGTGAACCATTTGAAGCATAAGATTCATGATTTCCTAAGCTTCAAAACCATGTGTGGCTTGCTCCATAAATCCCATGGGAGACTACCTTGAAATTGAGTCAAAGTAAGGCTTAATGCGTAGGCACTCCATTGGAAAACTTACATTTTTTTCGGTTAGGGAATCTTTACCATGGATTTGTTATGATATATCAGAATGCTTCCATGTTTTCTTTGGGTTACAAGATTAATAAAAAAGAAAAAAAGAAAAATTTACAACTAAAGATCCTATACTCCTCAAAATAGAGTTTAAAAGATCCTATCTTTAAATCTATTGTAGCAAAAAACTGAGTATTTAAAAATAATATTGATACCATAGAAAACATAGATCTAGAGAATAATGTCACATACCTTTGATTTGAATGTTCTTGAATCGATTCCAGTTGGTGTAGAATACTCTAGAGTCAAAGTGAATCTTGTAAGCACCATGAGCTTCCACTTGATGACTCCTTGAGTCTAGGCACTAAGATGGTGGAGATCTCAAGGCTTAAATCTAGGATTCTCTCTTTAGACCATAGGAAGAGAATGGTAAAACTTAGAAACCCTAACCCCCAAAGGGGTATTTATAGGTTTTCTACTAGGTTAAGTGACTTGAGCTTACCTTGGGCTTGAGTCACTTAATCTAGCCCAAAAAAGTTTCTAATTGATTAATTAACCACATAGGGTTCCAATTAATCAATTAACACAGGATAGAGATATTGTTCACTTAACCTTGTGCAACCTAGCATAATTACCAAAACACTCTTATGCATAAAAGTGAACTAAATACCCATCAAACCCTCATAAATCGTGCATCAAGGAATATGAGCTCAAAGTGAGGACCATTATAATCCATAAGAGGTATTGGATCCCTCATAATCCAATTCTGAAGTTGACTCAACATTCCCACTATAGAGAGTCAACTGCACTCCAGTACCCTATGTATATTACAACAAGCACTAAGTGCTCGAGTCTATGACCTACCGTCCATTGTGTACAGTTTTCTCATGAATTGGTTGTTTGTAGTCTAACAAGGTGAATGTTATTAGCCTTTCAAGACTACCTCTACAATCTTTCAGTTATAGATCCTCCTATTATGTGATCAAATGACATATTCTAACTCACTAAGAGTATATGTCAAATTCCAATAAAAGAATTACTACAGACCCATAGATTTCATGATCACACATCCTTAGGATCACCTAAGGGGACACATTGTCTCAAAGTCCATGAGATATCATGGAGCCTATATTAAGAATACTTATTGCTACTAGTTTCCATCAATAGTGACCTAATTCATAGTGAATATGTAATCAACTTATGATCTCACTTGTAGGTCAAAGTCACTGCTAACTTTTACACAAACTCAATATTCTGTCATGGTTGATATACTATATAGTATAGCAGAAAGTCATGACTACTTGATATCCTTACATCCTAACTCATCATAGGTCTTGTCTAATGCATAACCATGCACACTAGTGCACTTACCATGGGAACCTTATCCTAACGATCGAGAATAGCCATCCTTCCAATTAGGAGATGGTGCACTACAATCTTAAATGGATTGCTTAAGTCCATGAATCAACTATAAACAAATCATCCACTTGTAAGAAACCTATGACTTGGATTTTTTGTGCAACTTTTAATGCACCCAAGTTATGTATGATGAAAGAGATATTAGGCTTGAATGTTTATAAAATACAATGTATGGATCAAGGATAGATAAAAGTGAACCTAGAATATCATCAAATGAATAATTATGGACCCGTATTTTTCACATACATTCCCAATAGATGACAAAACTCTTATTTTAGTGAAAAACTGATTTTTATAAAAATAGGAGTTGCCACTTATTTTATTTTTTTAAATGGAAAACAAAATAAGAAATATAAACCTAAACAATAACTCCTTATTTTGGAAAAAACATGTATTTGAAAATTCAAGCCTAAGTCCAAGGGTCAAGTTGCTCTTTGGAAAGGTACCATAAAGTAGTACCCCTCTAAACCCTAAAATAGATATCTACTAAATAAATTGAGGTAACTATGACAATTGATATGTAAATCAATGGATACCAAAGATAATAAAAAAAAAAATTATGTCTAGAGCTTAATAGGATGCTATTCGTATTAAAGCAATCACACCAAATAAATCAATCATACAAAAGAAGAGGATATGAGCGTACTTGAGCTGCAACCCAAAGCACTTTCATGAAAGCACTAAAGTTAGTTTAACAAATAATGCAATATGCAATTCATATCATTCAAGAAAATCAAGCAATGATCAAAACATAGGAAAGCATAATCAAGCACAAAGATGTTCACAAACACAACATGTCTATTTACAGAGTTAAAGAAATAAAGAAAACAAAGGACATACCTTGATAGCATTCGTAGCTTGTGCTTGCATATAGCTATAGCAGTTAGAATAAATCACAAAAACAAATAACTATGATAATAAGCCCTAATTTACATGGCATATGTATGGATAAAATGAAATGGCTAGAATCCAAAAAAATATCAACTACCACGTAGGATATACATACAATTTATTATCAAAGATAAACTAATTCACAAGAGAGCTTAGAAATATCAAAATTAATGACTAAGTCAAAATATGCAGCAAAGTAGCAAAATAGTCAATTGCTTTAGAAAAATCATAAATAAATACCTAGAAGCAATATTTCATTCTGAAAAAATTTTAGGTAACATTCTCATTATGTTTATATTATATTAAAAAAGCAAAGATCAAGTCAAGATATGCCAAAAAACACCAAATTAAATAAAAAAGCAAACTATGTACAAGAATATCAGCGTGCAATCAGAATAGAGAGATTCACAAAACAAATCTTTAAAAAATATCTAAAATATGAATTTAATTACAAATATTTTCAAAGAATATCTCCTATATGTGAAGTTTATCACATAATTATCCAAACAATTTAGTAAAGCTCCAATTAATTCCAGTTCACCAAAATATCCCATAAGGTCCAGAATAAGACTAAATTCTATAGCATGCATAAATCAATTTTTTTTAACTAATCTAGAAATGTGATAAAATCATACAAAAAAATCATAAAATAATTTTAGAGTGTTTAATTTATGAGAAAATAATGGAAAGACAAATTTTCACATAATCAATTTTGAAATCAATAAAACACCCCTCTGTTCACAATCAGGACAATGTAGTGGGTGAAGGGAAAACATTTTTTAGTATTTTATGTGTCTAAAATCAATTTCAAGAAGTCTAGATATTAAACCAATTTTTAAAAGTTATCCAATAATTTATTTTTATAGAAATATTTCGGGTGTCTAAAATAGTGCTTAAACTATACCTACTAGAAGACTAAATTAAATCTATTGTTTGGAGAAGTGCTCAAACAAAATTAAATTTAGTACTATTCAAACAAAATTTATTCTACACATTTAAGGAGTCAATAAAAATATCTAAGCATTGAAATAATTTTAGGGCATCATAAATTGATTGAATTCTAATTTACCAGTTCAAAGGTGCAGTGAACATTAATAGTGGCAAAGAGAACCAATTTTTGGAAAACTTTCTACATAGGGATTTATCAAATTCATTTTAATTTCCACGAATTCATCCATAATTCCTTTCCTCAAATGATCATGATAAGCTCACCAAGGTTAGAGTGACTCCATTGATTGGAGCTATGAATTTTAATTTGTGTATCATTCAAGATCAAAATTCAGTTAAAAACCTTTTTAAAATATGCATACTAAATAAAATAAGGTTGAATTATCTTTTGGAAAATTGAATTTGCATACCTAATGACCTAAGATTAATTTAAAATGAAGTTATATTGATTTGGCTATGAAAAAAGGTTGAGAACAATTTTAATAATATTAAAAAACATAAAATCTTTAACACAAACTATCAAGGAAAAGTGTAAGTGTGTGTATGTGAATTCTCTAGTGTGCCAAGGTAAAATTCAATTTCCTAAATATGAATCTAAGGTGCAATTGTTGGAAACCCCGAATATAGAGAATCAACAGGCATAGATGATATCACAATTATAATCAATTAATCCAAATATATTGATATATTTAATTGAATGAATAAAAACATTTCATTCATTCATCTCTTAGGTCTATGGGATGAATAAAACTACCCTGAAAAACAAAGTTAGCACACCCTAGAACATATTTAACATGCTAGAACCTTACTTGGCTCTGATACCAGTTGTAGGAAACCTCGGATCACTCTATTCCCATGCCCTGGATCTCATAGGGTGCATGAAAATCTATCATAGACCCTCTAAATATATCACAATGGGTAAACAGGTATTCAAAAACAATATAGATACCATAGAAAACATAGATTTAAAGAATAATGTTACATACCTTAGATCCGGATATTCCTGGATTGATTCCAATTGATGTAGATTACTCCAAAGTCATAAAGTATTCTTAACACCATGATCTTCTACTCGATGACTCTTCCCTGTGTCTAGGCACTAAGATAGTAGAGATTTCAAGGGTGGAGACAAAGGTTTTATCTTTGGACTGAAGGAGAGAATGACAAGACATGGAAAACCTAACCCCTAAAGGGGTATTTATAGGCTTCCTATAGGGCTTACGTTACTTAAGCCCACTATGGGCTTGGGTCACTTAATTTAGTCCCAAAAGGTTGATAATTGATTAATTAACCATAGATGACCCTAATTAATCAATTAGCCTAGTCCAGAGATACCATTCACTTATCCTTGTGCAACCTTGCATAATTACTAAAATGCTTTTATGCACAAAAGTGAATTAAAAACTCATCAAACCCTCATAAACTATGTCATTAAGGAATTTGAGCTTAGAGTAGGGACCACTAAGACCAATAGGAGTATTTGCTTCCTCATAATCAAATTTTAAAATTGACTCAACATCTTATTATAGAGAGTCGATTGCACTCCAGTGCTCTATATATATTACAATGAGACACCAAGTGCTCAAATCTGTGACCTATTATCCATTGCATGCAGACTTCCCATGAACTGGTGTCCGTAATCTAATAAGGTAGTGCTATTACCTATCAAGATTACCTCTCAAATCCTTGAGTTATAGATCCTATTTATTATGTGATCAAATAACATACTATAACTCTAAGGAGCATATGTTAAGTTCTACTAAAGGAATTACTGTGACCATATATTTCATGATCACATGTCCTTTGGATCACCCAATGGGACACATTGTTTTAATTCCATGAGATATCATGGTGCTTCTATTAAGAATACTTGTTGTCACCAGCCTTCATCAACAATGACCTAATCCATATGGATATATGACCACTTTCACCCATAGGTCAAAATTTTTTGCTGATTTTGGCACAAACTCAATATCTTCTCAACGTTGAGATTCCATGCAGTATTGTAGCTTTATGAATCATGACAATTGACAGTCTTACATCATGATTCACTATAGGTCCTATCTAGTGTACATCACATACACTGATGCACTCACTATGGGAAACCCATTTCGATGGCTAAGACAAGCCATTCTTCCAAGTAGGAGGTGTTGCATTACAGTCACTATTGGATTGCTCAAATCCATAAACCGACTATAGACAACTTATATACTTATAAGGAACCCATGAATTGTATTTTCTGTGCAGCTCCTAATGCACATAAGTCATGTACAATGTAAGAGACATAGGTTGAATGCTCAAATCAATGTCAATGCACTAAAGGTAAGAAAGTTGAATGCTTTAATTGTGGAGGTTCGGGACATTATGCTCAAGATTGTCCTAGCCCCAAAGATGCCAAAAAGTCTATGCAAGTAACAAGGAGTGACTCAAATTAGAAAGAAAGTGTTTCTATTGCTTTTGAAGATCCAAGGTACAATTCCAATGACTTGTTAGCCTTTATTGTATGTATGGAATCTGTGTGTGATAGTGATTGTGATTGTGATGGTGATAATGATTAGTTTACTGATGAACAAAGGGCTGAATTTTTTGATAATCTTGTTGCTGAGCATGAAATATTAATTAAGAGTTACAAGAAAAATCCTGATGTTCTTGAAGCTCATAAAAACAAGATTGATGTGCTTAGTGTTGAAAAGACTAATTTACTTGACAAAAGTTAGGTTTCTTGAATCTGAACATATCATTTTCTCCTTTAGAAGAATAATGCTCTTACTCAAGAGATCAAGAATAATAAGCCTTTTCATTTGTGAATGAAAATTTTCATCTTGGAACTAAAGTGCTTAATGAAATACTTGATAAATGCAAAACCCATGGTGATAAAAGAGTTTTGGGGTACATTAAAAAAGATGAAACTCCCTCTAGTGGAGAAACTGTGTTTGTTAAAGGTAAGGATGATACCCCTAACCAAGTAGAATCTCCTAAAAAGACATCACTATGCACACACTATAAAAAAATTGGACACTCTCACTTTAGATTCTACACTAGGTTTCTAGAAAGGTTTAAACTTCAAATGAATAGTCTTATGAATGACTTTAATTTCCTTAAAAATAACATCTTGAATAATGGGAAAGGGAATAAAACCAATAAAAAACCTAGAAGTTAATTTAGTTTCTTCAAATCACCACCTAGGACCAAACAAGTTTGGTTGAGAAATGATAGGTCAAAATGTCAAGTTCTGTGCAATGCTCTTAAAGCTAAATCTTCTAGTAAATGGTACCTTGATAGTGGGTGCTCTAGACACATGACAGAAGACAAATCCTCTTTTACTTCCCTTGAAAATTATGATGATGGGGTTGTTACTTTTAGAGATGGAAACCTAGCTTGAGTAAAAAGACAGGGTAGTATAGCTATCCTTGGTTGTCCCAAACTAGATGGAGTTCTATATGTTGAAGAATTTAAGGCAAACCTCTTAAGCATTAGTCAAATGTGTGACAAAGACCATAAGGTAAATTTTCACTAAGACTTATGCGAGATAGTCAATAAAGAAGGAAAGATAGTCATCACAAGACATAGAACTATGAATAATTGTTATGCCATAAATCCTAACTCTAGAACACCTCTTATATGTAGTAGGGCTAAGCTTGATCTTACTGGGCTTTGGCATAGAAGACTAGGTCACATAAACTATAGGGATCTTGCGCACTTAGTGAATACTGAAAAAGTTAGAGGTATCTCTAGACTTAGCAGTGAACCTAAACCCATTTGTGAGGAGTACATGAAAGGCAAACAAACTAAGAGTTCACACAAAAAGGTTAAGGAGATAAGGACCACTAGACCTTTAGATTTTTTTCATATGGCTCTTATGGGTCTAATATGAACTGAAGTAGAGGTGGCAAAAGATATGTCCTTATGGTTGTAGATGATTTTTCAAGATACTCCTTTGTCTATTTTCTAAGGGATAAATAAGAGGCCATAAAACATTTGAAGTCTTTATTTAATAGAATACAAGTGGAAATTGGCCATGCAATTATAAGGATTAGGAGTGATAGGGGGAGAGAGTTTGACAATGTGGATGTTGACTTCTTTTGTGAGTCTAATGGAATGAAACATGAATTTTCAACTCCTTGAACTCCTTACCATAATGAAGTAGTTGAAAGAAAGAACACAATGCTACAAGAGATTGCTAGGGTGATGATACACATGCATGACACCCTTATGCAATTTTAGATAGAATCCATTAATATTGCATGTTATACTAACAATAGGATTTTTCTAAGGCTTGGAACAACGAAGACATCTTATGAATTATGGACTAAAGAAAACCTAATCTTAAATATTTTAGGACTTTTAGCAGTGAATACCATATACTAAGGGATGAGGAAAACCTTGAAAGTTCGATGCAAAATCTAATATAGATATTTGATAGCATATTAGATCCAAGCAACGGAGGCAATACATTTTTTTTAAAAAAAAAATTGATCTTTTAGGGTTAAAGTATTAACCTTTAGGTTTGGATGTTTCCAAACCTTAAACTCCAATTGTTGAAGATGACCTTGAAGTTGTTGGAAGTCTTGTAAACCCACGATCTTCCGTTCAATGACTCAACCTCTTTCTTGGCATACTTCCGAGGAGGGGGGGAGAGGGAAGAGGAGGGTGGAGGCTATGACTCTCTTTCTCTCTAGATGGTGGAAGACAAAAGTTATGGAAACCCTATTCCCTATGGGGTATTTATAGGGTTCCTAATAGAGCTTAAGTCACTTGAGCCCATATGGGCTTGGATCACTTAATCAAGCTTAAAATGGGTCCTAATTGATCAATTAACCCAATAGGGCCTACTAATTAATCAATTAGCCCAATCCAGAGAACTTGTTCACTTACCCCTATGCAACCTTGCGTAAATACCAAAACACCCTTATGCACAAAAGTGAACCAAGAGTCAATCTAACTCTCATAATCCATGCTAACAAGGTATATGAGATTAGGGCGAGGACCACTAGGACCATAGGAGTACTGGCTCCCTCACAATCTAATTCTGAAGTTGATTCAACATCCCATTATAGAAAATCAACTGAACTCCATTATCTTATATAAATAACAATGAGACACTACATGCTCGGGTCCGTGACCTGCTATCTATTGTGTCTTGTATCACCATGAATTGGTGTCCATAGTCTAACAAGGTGAAAGCTATCAACCTTTCAAGATTACCTCTACTATCCTTGAATTACAAATCCTCCTAGTTTATATTCAACTGACATGTCTTAACTCTCAAAGAGCCTATGTCAAGTTCCACTTAGGGAACTACTATGACTATAGTTTCCATGAACACGCCTCCTTAGGATCACCCAAAAGGACACACTGTCTCAATCCCATGAGATATCATGGTGTTTCTATTGAGAATACATATTGCTACCGACTTTTATCAATAGTGACCCAATCCATAGGGAATATATGATCAACTTACGATCTCACCTATAGGTTAAAGCCATTGTTAACTTTAGAACAAACCTAATATTCTTTCAAGGTTGAGAGACAATAGAATGAAGCAGCTTGGTGAGGTTATGACTACTTGACAGCCTTGAGTAATGACTCACTATAGGTCTTGTCCAATGTGTAACCATACATACTAGTGCACTCACCATAGGAAACCCATCCCAATAGCCAAGACCAACCATCCTTCCAATTAGAAGGTGGTGCATTACAACCTCTAATGGGTTGCCTAGACCCATGAACCGGTTGTGAACAAGTCATTTATTTGTAAGAAACCCATGACTTAGATCTTCTGTGCAACTCCTAATGCACCTAAGTCACATATAATGCAAAAGATGCAAACAAGAATGCTCATAAAGTATAATACATGGAATAGGGATAGATAAAAGTAAAACTAGAACATCATTAAATAAATAACAAATTCCAAATTTATTACATCATGTTATGCTTTTAAGGGCTCAAGTGATCACATCAATCCTACTAAGTTTAGAAACGGATTTTGGATGAATTTCACTCGAACTTTAATTTGGAAACTTAAGATACTAAGACTCTTTTGGCTTATGCCTATATATACCTTTTTTACAACCCCTTGAGGGATAGAGATTTTTGAGTTTTTAAGGAGATTGAAAAATATATTGTTTGAGAGATCTCTCATTCTTGAGAGAAGGACTCCTTAAGAAAAAGCTTAATTTCCACAACATTCTCGATCTCTCATTCAAGGATTTGAATCTTTGAATTGTGGGTTGAAGATTTTAATCCCTTTAAAGTAACCAAAGAATCTACTAGGGAGCAACAAAGAGTTGTTGTGTCACAAATGTGAATAAAGTTGTAGGCATTGAAGAGTAAGTCTTTAGGGTAAAACAACTAGATAAATTTGTGTAACATGATCTTGAATAGTTAATTTAGATTGGTAGGTTTTTGACCTCGTGATTTTTTATCTCCACAGTTTGTGGGAGTTTTCCATGTAAAATCTTATGGCTCATTGTATATCCTTTTATTATTGCTTATATTTTGGTTGATGATATTAATTATCTTGGATTGATTGGATAGTTTGCTTTTGAGATTGCTGGGTTGGTTATCTTGGTGGTTATAGTGGTTATACCTATAACCGATTATTGTTTTCCCTAACTTTTCTTTTAAGATATTTTTTGATCGATTTTTTGGGTTGTTATTGAGTTTGTTAGGTTGGTTATTCTGAATGATTTTATTATTCCTAATATATCTCAATAGATATTTTAGATATTGACAATTATGTTATCCTTAACAAATTGCAGGGTATCCCTAAAAGTTAAAAATCATAGTTTTATATACTTAGAGATTCTAGGTATAACCATTTATTTATTTGGGACATCCTTGATATCTCTTAAGGTAAAAAAATTGGTTATAATTTATAAATATTTATTTAAAATTTTAAATCATCCATTCACCCCCCCCTCCCCCCACCATTTGGGTGTTCCCTATTGTAGATCCTCTATTTTGTCCTATTAGCACAGTGATACTAGGTGTCTTCCTGTACTTCTCTATTAACTTGTAATCATTCCTTGTGGCTCATTGACATTCACACAACTTCTTTTTGAGCTACCTTCATAGAACCTTTGGTTCAGGGACCCATGTAGACCCCACTATGACCTTGGTAGCCTCTCAAGTTTGGTTTAGGTTTTCTTCACTTAGGTACTTTAATAGGTTTTGTTTCACTTAGATTTGTTTTTTTTTTTTTTTGATTGATTTTAGGATTAGGTGAGTTTTGATTTGATTTTTTATTGCATTAGATGATTTTCCAATCTTTGGTCATATGAGCTTGATATTTTGTTTTTTATTATTATTTATTGCTTTAGTTAAACATCTTGATTATTGCGGTTGCATACATGATATTTGTATTTTGGTTTGTTTTATTTATTTGTTTATTTATTTATTTATTATTATTATTATTATTATTATTTATTTCTCAATTACATGATTTCTAACTTATATTTATTTTATTGTATTTTGCGTGAGGAAAAGGGCTACATACTTTGGAAAGGAGAATCAAGGGCTACATACTTTGGAAAGGAGAATCAAGGTCATAATTTTTTAAGGAAAAATAAGGTCAACAAGCTAAATTTTTTGGGAATAAAGAATCAAAATGGGAAGAAGAGGTTCTTTTAAAAAGTATTTATGAATTGATAAGATGGGGAATTCTTCGAAAAAAGTCCACATGCATGATTCTTGAGGAGACTTCCGAAATAGCAGCCTAGAGATTTTAGAGAGGATCTCTGTTGAGGGAGCGAGAACTAGAAAAGGGAAGCACAGAGGAGAGGGACGCATGGAGGAAGAGAGCAGAAAATTAGGAGAGAGCTAAAAACTCAGTTGCTTAGGTTGGAAATGAGCTTTTCTAGGTATGAATGTTATGAATTTTTGGCTCATTCGGATTCTTATTGTTCTTCTATATTTCCTGTTGATCTTTGAATGTCATTGACTTGCTTGGGTGTGAATGACCAAGGCCACACGCATGTTTCTCTTGATTCTGGACTGTTTGTGGTTTTGATAATGTTCTATTCTTCTCTCATATCCTTTGATTTCATGTGAAGATTAGCCTGTATATTTCTCTGTTCTCGAATTTATTGAGGTTCTTATTTCAGCATTTACTCAGAGTTTCCTAGTTCATGCTCCTGATCTTTAAACCCACGGATAAATAGTGAAATGGGTATCTTCATACTTGATAAACATTGGGTTCATTGTTTATTTTCTTTTCTCTTAATCTTAATTCCACTACCTGTCTTTGTTTCTTTTCCACTCTGTATGTGGAGTCTCAATCAATAACCCTGTTCTTGGCTCCCACCTATGAAGTTCCTTCTATGAGCAGACACCTTGAAACCAGAGATATTTATGAATCTAGTCTATTAGTGAGATATGTGAATGTTGCGTTTAGTGTGGTTAATTAGTCAATAGATGAAGCTCAAACTGAGGTTAGTAAAAACAGATGGTATGAGTTTGGTGGATCATTCAAAATTGAGAAGCAATCTTCGAAGATTGTTCAGGTTTGGATTGGAAATTATAAAATTTCTTAGCACTATGTTAGTGAACATGAGGGCCATGGAGCTTGGGTGTGCATTTTGTAGTTTTATTTGGCCTTTTGATTATTGAAAATGTAGAGAGTATCACTATGCTAACTATTTTTTTCATGGACTACGGATGCGTTCCTCTTGGTGAAGGGTTGAGCTTTGAACCCATAGCCTCGTTTTTCTAATGATATATCCGTATAGGTGTTCTCATGGCCCCTAGGACAAGATGGGCTATACGATGTTTACAATGTTATCATGATGGGTGTTTGTGTTGAATATGTAATACCTGGGTTTTTAATGACATGTTAGATTCAAGAATCAGAAAAATTTTCACAAAATTGTTTATCAAATGGTAAAAAAAAAATGGTAAAGATCCACGTGTTAATATTTAATTGGAAGAGATTTTGGGAAAGTTGGTCAAAAGTCAGTAGTTTGAAAATTTTGCCATATCAGATGTAAAGAGTAGGAATTTCAAAAATTAAATTTAAATTTGGAGAAAAATTTAAACATCAAATAATCGAGATTAGATTTTGAAAATGTGAATATTAAGTATATTGTGAGAATTAATTTAATTATTATTGGGTAATTATCATAGAAATGTAGCAAGAAAAACTTGGTAACAATTTATATTATATCGAATTATTATAATGGATTATTAAAAAGAAGTTGAATTTAATTTTATAATGATTAATTTAATTTTTATAATTGGAATTAAACCTTATAGAATTACAAAACATCAAACAAAATTGAATTGAAATTAAATTAAGATTAAATTATGATATATGAATTTAGAAAAATATACATAAGGGTAAATTAATTAAATGTGAATTTAACTTTTGAAAGTTTGATTCAATTAAGGAATTTGACAAATGAAGTAAATTAAATGAAAGTTATACAAAAGGGTTGAAAATTTGATTATTATAAACTGAATGACTAAATAATTGATGGAATTAAGTTTCAGAATACTGCTTAAATTTTTGTTAGTAAATAAATATTGGTAAAATCAATGGGTTGAATGTTAATATGAATTTTAGCTTCTTGTATGTCGAAGAATTATTTTATGATTAAGAAATTTTATGAAATTGATTTTTTTTTAAATAGTTAATAGAATCATGTCCTAAGTGAATTTTAGAGTAATAATGTTTCAGGTAATTAAGGTCAAATTATATTTTTTAAAAAGTAGGCTTCTAGTAAATTTAATTAAGAATACTGTGATATTTTTCATAAGGCAAAAAATTATAAGTTGAGTGTAATTTATAATTGTGGAACATGAAATAAAGAATAGTAGTTTAATTTATTAAAAGGGATATGTAGGGATTTTGAGATTGTAATAATAATAATAATAATATATAAGGAAAGAGGCGCCGACTTTGGGACATCAATGGACCTACCAAACGACCTTTGTTTTATGTACAAATTTTGAAGGATATTCTATCCAACGCAAGGAACATTCCTTCGGCATTAGATTTTAGTTTCAACAGTTAAATTTTCTTATTTAAGATAGAGTGGTTTAACCCTAAAACTTTTATGTAATATCTTTTCTAGAAAAAAAAAAAAAATCATAGATTTGATTGTTGGAAGATGAATACGTGCTATTTGGGTTGTTCTTTATGCTATTTGGGTTGTTCTTTATGCTATTTGGAATATGGTTACTGTTAGGTTTTTTTTTTATGATTTATGAATTATTTATGATTTTTTATTTACTATTATTATTATTATTATTATTATTGGGAGGGGGGTTTGTGGTGATTTAACTAAAAAAAGAAAATGGTTGTGTTGATTATTGGGAGTTATTGAGCATGTTTGAAGTAGATAAAATTTATATGATTATGGTTAGGTTGCATTTTTTTTTTTTTTTTTTTTATGATATATGGGTTACTATGGATTTTTTTAATGATATTTGAGATGATATAATTGAAGAAAAATTGTTGTGTTGGGTGTTGGAAAATATTGAGTTTATTGGAAATAAATAAAATTTATATATTTAGGGTTTAAATTATGTTTATGTTGATATATGAATTATTGAAATTTTTCTTTAATGTTTATGGTGACTTAATTGAAGAAAAATTGTCGTAGTGGTTGTTGGAATTATTGAATATGTTTGGAGTAAATAAAATTATATTCTAGAAATTTTTGGATTCTAATATATGAGTTGATTACACTCAAGGATGAAACTATCGATAATCACGGATATATCGGTACTTCAATTTTACGGATATATCGACGGATATTTTGAAAAAAAATATTGATAAACCTAAAATTGGTTAAAATTCATGGAAATGTAAGAAAAAATCTCATAGAAATATAATTAGAAGTATAACAAACATTTTAAAGTTACTTTATTAAAGAATTTAATATATGTATAATATAATTTATTATATTTGATAACAATATTATATGTATCAATAAAAAATATGTATTTTATAAGTGTACGTTTATTATTAAATTATATCAAATATTATTTCATAATAATATTATAATATTTAATTATAATCTATCTAATTTTAAAATATATTTAATATTAAATTTATGATCCATTTAATTTAACTATATTAAATGATATAAAATAAATGATAATATATATATAGTTTTTTAATATTTAATTAATCTATTAATGATATTAAACATACTATAAAAAAAATTATGATGATAATTTTTTTTATAATAATTATAAAATAATTATAATTAATTAATTTTAAAAAATATTCTTTTATGCTGACTTTTAATATATATATATATACACACGTTTGGTTCAAATTAACAAAGGGCATAATTGCCCTAGTGGAGATAGGCTGTGGGAGGTCTTATATTTATATATGGGCAATTTGGGGAATGGAGCATGGGCAAGAGACTGGGGAAGGGGGAGCCTAGGCAGAGGGGCAGGCCTGGGCAGAGGGGTAGGCTTGGGCAAAGGGGCAGGTGGCTGGGTAGCCAGGCAAGGAGTTTGGGGCAGAGGGAGGGCGTTTTTTTTTTTTTTGCAGAAATATCAGGGATTTTTTCCTTGACAATCGATTAATTAAAAAAATCGGCGATTTATCGCCTCCAACCGATATATCGCTGATATATCGACGATTTTTTGTCGATTTTCAGCGATTTTTCTCCTCTCCGATTTTTCTCCACGAAATATCGTGTCGCCTCCTCCCGATACATGATATATCGCCGATATATCCCGACATTTTCCTCCATGATTACACTTCATATGCATCATGATTGTGTGAAGAAAAAAAAAATTGAAGAAATAGTTGTGTGAAATGGAAATGAGAGTGTAAAGACCCCATATTAAGAAGAGAGTGAGATCTTTAGGGTCAAAGACTCAAAAGATTACTCCGAATGGGAAATGTATTTGGATATGAACACACATCCTTCGGTGAAAGTCCAAAACAACAATGTATTGTTTGATTACGTGTAAACATTTGCATCATGTTTGCATTTTGAAGAATGATTTATATTATTTAATTGATTGATACCAATTGTATGTTTGAATATATTATTCGAGACTAAAATGACATATTTATTTTGTAAATTTAGAATTATTTGATATGCTATATATATGATTGAATAAGAAAAGTGATAATTTTGATTGATCTAAATTTGTATGGTTAAGATTTCATTTAATGTATATAATGTAAATGAAATATCATATTTTGACATATGATTGTGTTCTATTGACCTAAAATTTTTAACCCATTTGGATGTAAAATACTCTACTAAGTAATGTGGAAACATTTATCCCTTTATTTTCTAAAATTTTTAGATGTAGATATGGTTTCTAAATAACTACAAGAAGATCAAGAAGTGTTCCAGTCAAGATTTTGTGAACGCCTTAAACTATGCTTTGAATTATGAACATAGTCCTTATTCTCAGTCAAGATTACTGGGTAATGATGGAGGCGTTTTTTTTAGGCTTAGATGAGATGTGGTCTTTTCAAGTGACGAGTGCTTTGAAGCTTCAACAGTTGTGGTTAAATTGGTATCAAGAAGAATGGGGTTTGATCAGCTGTCTCAAGTCATGTTAATAATTATAGATCAAAGTGTGGTGCTCTAATTGGTGACACAGCATACACAGTACATCCTCTAGCTGGTTGAGGAGTTAACTTGGGCTTTGGAGTTGTATTTGCTCTTTCAAAAATAATTTTTGAAGGCAAAACTGGACTTCAATCACAACGAGCAAAAAGCTTGAACTGCGCAGAGATGGACACACCAAAAGCTTACATGCTTTTGAAAGCATCCCATTAAAAGGAAAAGAAGGCAGAGATGGGTCTGGAGAATGTCGAGATCAAAATCATCTTCTCATGAGAAGAAAATTGAGGGCGAGTAAAATAGAGATGTTAAGAACCAAGGCCCTCCTTCAAAGCGAAGATTCATTGCTTCACTTTCAGGTGTTGTTAACTCACTAATGAAACAGAAAATTATGCAAGCAAATGGGGGATAGCGAGTCAATAGTAGCATGGGAATCTTCACTAGTGACAAGGCTGGTAGTCATGGGTTCCTTGGTCATTTGCAGTCTCTGGGCCTTCAAATGATGGATATCTTCCTGCAAAAACTAATGAGCTCTCTGTTGATGGGATATCTAAGTTTCCTAGCATTAATGATGTTTTTTTGGAACAGTTCTTGCAGCAAGCCTACTTATTGGTGACATAGATGATATTCATTCAATCATGCATGGAAGCAAACTTGCTCCTTGAGAAAACATGACAGGGATCTATATGGATGAAGACAACCCCTGAGCTTCAGGCTATACCTGTTATGCAGCTCTTCTACGGATTATCATCTACTGTAGGTGGAGCTTTTATAGACAGCTCAAGACCTGAAAGCATAAATCTGGAGAAATTAATCAAACGGTTTGGATGAGATTAACCTCAATAAACCTTTCATAGCCAAAACTAGTTCTTTAAGGGAGTCGTAATCTTCATCTTCACGTTGATTTCAAAACTGGTACCAGCCAGTAGTTGACCTCCGGCGATTTCCCATCCTTGTTCCGAACATATTCTGGTTGGTGAAAGATTCAGATCCAATATGAGCCAGAAGCTACTGAAACAAGCCATTTTAGAAAGGGCAATGGGCTGCATAACAGTGATTCTAGTCAAAGCTTTGATTCATTGAGGAGGTTTGATCAGTTCGGGAATTTAAATACTTCAGGTTGTATGAGATGGACAGTTCCTATTGAATCCTCTGAGGTCCAAAGTCAATGTTAGGATATCGAAGAGAGGAAGCAGTAGAAATATTATCTGTACCTATAGTTGATCACATTTCCAGTTGAGCAAGCATCCACCATGGAAAGAACAATTAGAAATTTCCAACTTCCAGCCGGCTTTCTTACTGACTTCATCATTACAATTGCCAACAACAGCAGTGCAGTCCCAAATGTGCTCCTGGGCTCCACCTTTGCATGGCCATGCATGGCCACCTTCCATTGTGCCACCCAGGGTTACATGGCCCATTCCCACAATGTGTTTGATTACTGGGACGCAACATCAGTTGACCCACTTGAAACTGGTTCACCTACTATTCAACTTGTAGCAGATACCAAAAGGAGTTTGTTGAAAGCTTTTCTTCATGGATGCGAACTCCACTTGAGGTTTGATTTTGGAAGGATGGCAGTTAGGAGGAAGCTGGAGTTACATCAGATAAAGATTGTTACTATGTGCTCACGTCTAATTTGTATGCATCGAAAGGAAAGATGGTTATGGGAGTCCAAGGTGATTTTGTGGAGTCTCCGATGGGTGTGATAAGCAACGGAACTCAGGTGAACATGACGACAGAGATTGTCAATGCAACCGCGGATAGCAAAGTGTATAGTGATGGTCAACTTGCTGGGTATGAGTTCTCCCAGGAATCAGCACTGTCCACCTCTTTCCAATAGAAAGACTTGAACCTTAAAGAATTCATTCATTTGGATGCAGCAGGAACAAAGTAGCAACAGCCTCAAAGAATTTCACAAAATGAAGGGAATCATGATGCAAGTGAGGATTAGCCAGTGAGCAAGAAATGAGAACAGAAGTGGGAGAGCCAGTAGATGATTCATCAGTTGGGAAATCAGAGCATCGACTTGTGGGGTGCTAACAGTGGCTTCAACCCTCCAGTGGAAGAGAATGTTCTTTGCATGGTCACTCTCCTGTGCATTATTTTAAAGCCATGTGACTCATTCCTTAATTACTCTTACATGCTTTCAAAAAGTGATTTTCATAAATTTGGTTTTCAAATAGTTTTAATTCTTTATCTTTTTTTATTCTTCCTTACTGATCTTAAAGTTAATAAAATCCCAATTTTAATAAGATTGCCACATTTTTTCCTCTTATCAAGCATTTTCTTTCTTTCTTTTTTTTTTTTTCTTGATTTTCTCGATTTTTTTAATAAACATGAATAAATTTTATAATTCCAAAAATAATGGAATTTTAGAGAATTACTTCATGCAAATATAAGTTGGGCATTGGTAGGAGCCCAATATACATGATATTACCTTTTCATTATTAATTTCCAATTGCCATCCTTGATATATGTTGATTGATCTTGCCTTGAACTGTGTCATACATGAGATTGTTTTACACTTGTTTTCCATTAAAGCATTGATGTTGCTACCTAGATATGCTCTCTATCCTCCAATTTCAAAATTCCATGAATGCATGTCATTGTGAACTATGTCCACGTTTGGTATTGTCCTTAATTGCCTTGATGTTTGTTTGATTTTCTTTGATAAAATGCATGTTATATGCTTTATTTTTTTAAACTAACTTTGATGTCTCCTAATAGCACTCAACACGCAATTCAGGTACACACCCTAACTCTTCTTTATGATTGTGATTTGGCTTCTTGTTTGGCATATTACTATTAGTAGAATTTTAAAATCACCTTAATCCCTTTTGGTACTCTAAGTCGATCAGTTAATTGTTATGTTTCCCTCAACCTAGTTAGTAGAAACCTCTTTAGGGCTTAGAAGAGTGCTATCTCTTTGAGGTACCTTCTCAATAGGTAACCTCATCCTTAGACCTAGACTTGGGCTTTCCAAAGACCTGCTTTTCCAAAACTATGGAGTCATATTTTTTTAGGATTTTCTTTTTTGTTTTATTTTCCATTATAAAATAAAATAGAATAAGTGGCTGCTCCAATCTTTTATAAAATTCAGTTTTCCATCTAAAAAAAAAAAAAAAAAAAAAAAAGCGAGTCTCACCATTAAGTGGGGACACATGTGAAAAATACGGGTCCACACCTATTGGACTTTTGGTTATTATTCAAGTGGTATTTAAGCAATACCCATTTTTCACTTGGTACCCATTTCAACTTGTTGCAACCAGTTTAGTTCATTACCTTAACCCATTGCTTGAGAAGTCCCCCTTTTTTTACACTTTTTGGTTCCTCTTCCTTTGCCAAATTATTTTCTACCTTTTTTGAGGGTTTCGTTGGTTTTAGAGAGTTTTTGTGGGCCTAACTTAGGGTTTGAGTCTCTTTGGTTGGGTTTCATTTTGAAGAGTATTTTTTTTTTTTTTTTTTTTTAGCTTAGGTGGAGATGATGACATGTGTCAAAATGTCCCCTCTCTTAGCTTATAAATATGAGCCTTGGGTCTCATTTTTAGGAGGACTTTCTTTGCTTTTCTAATGGGAAACTTTGCCCATTTGGAGAGAGAAATAAAGGACAAAATAAGATTGGAAGATTTAGAGGTGAACTTGGCTCAAGGAATTATACTATAAGCTAAGTATCATAATTGGGAGGAGTTTCTTTGGTAAGTCCTTAATTCCAATTTTTTGTGTTTGTTTTGGCTTATTTTGTTTTCCCCTTAAAAAAAAAAAAAAAAAAAAAAGTGGTGATTCCAACTTTTCAAAAATCAAAATTTCATAATAAAAACAAATCTCTCCATTGAGTAGAAACACATGAAAAATGCAAGTCCACAATGATCAATGAACATCTTGTAGCTCTCCAAAAGTATATATCAAATTCCACTTAAAGAATTATTGTGGTCACAAATTTCATGATCACAAGTCCTTAGGATTACTTAAGGGGATACATTATCTCAATCCCATGAGATATCATGGCGCTTCTATTGAGAATACCTATTACCACTAGCCTTCATTAACAGTGACTTAATCCATAGGGAATATACGATTACCTTAGGGTCACACCCATAGGTCAAAGCTATTGTAGACTTTAGTACAAACTTAGTATCCTATCAAAGTTAAAAGATCATACAATATAGAAGTTTGGTTAGATCATGACTACCCGATAGCTAATATCAAAACTCACCACATGTCATGTTCAACGTGTAATCATATATATTAGTGCACTCACCATACGAACCTTATCCTGATGATTAAGAGTAGTCATCCCTTCAATTAGGAAATAATAGTCTATAACTTTAAATGAATTATTTAAGTTTATGAACTAGCTATAAACTAATCATCTAGTCGTAAGAAATTCATGACTTATGGCAATTATCAAGGCAAATATGTTGACGTCCAAACACTTCACAAGTGTCCATTGCTCTATGCTCATTACTGAGGCTAAAATATTAGTTTTCAAACACTTTAAACACCATCCAAATTATCCACTATTTTATGCAGACGTCACCAGTGATGTATAATCCCATGTTTGGATCTTCACTAAAGTTGACTTCATCTTTATCCTTTTTTTTTTTTTTTTATTAACTTGTTTATGTATTCCTAAACAAACTATTTTTCCTTTTATTTGAAAATTTTTATATGATATTCCACTTTCGATAAAAATGAAGTGACATCATTTTTATTTTTATTTTTATTTTATAAAATCAAATTCTCTTATTTAGTTAATCTCAAAAAGTAGGAAAGAAGAATTATGTATGATAAAATTATTCAAAAATATATATTTTTAACTTCTTCAATTTTTATTTATTTTTAATTTGAAAAGAAAAAGTAAATAAATATAAAAAATGATTAATTTTAAGCCTATTTTATGTTTTAATTCTACATTTTGTTTCCTTCTTTCACTCCTATTTACCTAGACTTTTCCTAAAATAGACAACTTAAAATTATATTTGGTTCTGGGAAATATTAGGGAAAGAAAAAAAATATTAAGGAAAATAATTTTCTCATATTTAGTTTTATTATGAAAAGTGCAAAAGAAACTCTAATATAATTAAAATTATTAAAAAAAATTTATATTTTAAAATTATTTAATCCATATATAGAATAGTTAAATCTATTAAAAAAAAATTGAAGTGATATATAAAAATAATTTATTGACTTTAAATCTAATTTTTATTTTCCTTAACTTTTTCTTTTCTTTTACTTTTCCTCTTTATTTGCTTTCCCTCACATTTTTCTTTCATTCTTTTAATGTTTCAAATTCAATAAAAAAATTTAGTGCCCGTTTAATGTGAGAACATATTTTTCTATTTGGAAGAGTATTCTCCGTTTGAATGAATGGAATTAAGCTGTGACAACAAATATTCAACTTGGAGCTCCCATTCCAAGGGCAAAGAATAAAATAAAGAAGAAATGAGAATATGGAAAAAACAAATCACAAAACGACAAGGCTCCATTTAGATATATCATTAAGATAGAGGAACATATTATGAAAATTCCATCGCCCATAAGTGTATAAAAAAAGGACCCCAAGTCCCATTTCTTTTGCAGACATCAAAGCAGTATGGCAGAAGAAGTGAAACTTTTCAGAACATGGTCAAGTTCTTATGCTCTGAGGATTGTTTGGGCTCTCAAAATCAAAGGCATAGAGTATGAAACCATATTTGAAAATCTCCCCGACAAAAGCCCTTCACTTCTCCACTATAATCCCGTTAACAAACAGGTTCCTGTGCTTGTACATAATGGAAAACCCATCGTTGAATCGCTAGTCATTCTGGAATACATTGATGAGACATGGAAGCAAGCCCCCCTGTTGCCTGAAGACCCTTATGAGAGAGCCATGGCTCGTTTCTGGGCAAAATTTGGTGACGATAAGGTGGATCTTACAAGTCTTTTCTTCGCGAAACAGCTTCAGAATCAAAGGCCTTGTGGTTTGATATCGATTTGTTTTTTGATGCAGGTTTTGACATCAATTCGGAGTGTCCTTATGAAGCAAGGGAAAGAGCAGGAGGAAGCCATGGTTCCAGCCATGGAAAACCTCAAGTTCTTGGAGGAAGAGTTGAAGGGAAAGAAGTTCTTTGGGGGAGAGAAGATAGGGTTTGTTGATCTTGCCTTGGGTTGGCTTGGTAACTCGATCAGCATATTGGAAGAGATTGTTGGGCTGAAAATTGTGGATGAAGAGAAGTTTCCATTGTTGTCAGCATGGATGCAGGATTTTGCGGATGCTTCAATCATTAAAGACAACTGGCCACCTCGAGACAAAATGATTGTCAAGTTCCAAGCCCTTCTTGATGCCGCCGCCATCGCGGAATCAGCAACATCATCATCCAAATGAAGCTCTAGGGTTTATAGATTAGAACGAATAAGAATCAAATGATCATATCATATTTCATATCAATGTGTGTTTGTGTGCAGGAGCAATCTTCAAATGGTTGTCTTTGGAATTAATATAAATGGGGGCCAGCTCTGCCACTCTTCTTGTTTTCTCTAATGAAGAACCCCTTGTGTAATCATCACAGAGCCTTATCCCCAGCTGTGCTGTTTGTTTCTGCAACAGAAAATTTCATTTCAGCAACAAAATGGATTGAATATCATTTTATTTCTGTAATCAGTAGAACATGGTCATGAACAGTAAAGGTGCATTTTGCAGAAATAAATTCCAATCCAATAATACAAATTTGCAGGCCAAAAGATGCCATAACTCCCACAACGAGAAATGGACAAATGAAGAGCAAACAAAGATCATTATCAATACAATGGCCAAACTTTCATATCAACAATAAATACATTCATATTTGGTACCAGGGAATAAAGAGCGGAAATCGGCATCTCTTTTATTTCCCATCAATTACTATATTTAGATGAGTTAAATAATGAAATAAAAACTAATTCCAATAGCTTGATCTCCAAAAAGAATATTTTGATTCTCTTAAATGATATATAATATCTTAAAATTATTATTTTATTATTACATTTTCATTAGATTTTTATGATTTTTATTTATTAAGTAAATATTAATTAATTTTCTTAATCTTATTATCTAATCAAAAAGAAAATTCTCAACTAATGTTCTTTTAAAAATAAAATTAAATTAGAAGTAAAAGTATTATTGTCAATTTATTTATTTTTCCATTCATATTCCTATTGCTATCAAATATTGAAATGAAAACAAATAATCAATCAAACTTTATATTCTTAGGTGTATTTAAACACAATAATTAAAATCATATAAATGAAAATAAAATATTCATTTTCATTCCCAATTCTCGCATAATAAACATAACGTATTTGGTATGTCTCGAGATACAGTTTGTGCTACTAGGTGTCTTCCCTTACTTAACAACAAACGCCAAAGAAAGAAAATAAAAAGTAAAAGTATAAAGAAATGAAAAGTGAGTAAAAAAATAGATTTATAATTTTTCAAACTCATTTCATTTATTTTTCTCCATTATATAATACATAAAATAAATTTAAAATGTATAAATCTTAAACTAATTTTAATTACATTTTAATTTCTACAGTATTTTCTATAGATCAATTAAACATGAGAAAATAATTTTTTTATACATTTTTTTTCTTTTCATAATACTTTCTCAGAACCAAATATAACCTCAGAAAAATAATGTTAAAGAAAATGATTTTATCATATTTAGTTTTTCTATGAAAAATATAAAAAAAAGAAAAAAATCAATTACAATTAAATTACTTAGAAATTAATGTATATTTAAATTATTTAATCTTTAGGTAAAAGAAAAAAAAAAGTAAAATGAGTTTGAAGTATGACATAAAAAATAATTTATTCATTTTAAATCTAATTTTTATTTTAATTCTTTTATATAATGATTAAATAAGTTAAAAATATATAAAAATTTTAATTATAATTGATTACATATATATATATATATATATATATGTTCATAATATAATCATGAGAAAATTATTTTTTTAATATTTATTTTCTTTATTTAGTAATTTTGGATAGCCAAACAGAAACTAAATGAATCCTCCATTTCTTCACATTTGACATCCGTGGAGTTCTATCCCCAGGCTTATGTCTCCTAATTAGGCAGACATAATAAGAGAATCACATAAATGACAGAATCTGGTTTTTGTTCCATCTTGATCATCTTAAAAAACTCCATCCCTTCCACCAAACCTCTATTTTGAACATGAAGATTGATAATCGAGTTTCACAAATCAGAATCATTGTGCTTCTTTCTATAAAACACTTCGCACCAAAACAATAAATCACCACTCTTTGTGTAATCATGAACATATTTTCTCAATTGTAACTGCGACAGTCAACACATGGTCCAATTGATTCTCCATCTTCACGACAAACTAAAACTTTCAATATAAAGAAAGCAACCCATTACTCACAATTATATCTCACATTCTTAAGCTTTCAACTTATCCATGAATATTCTAAACCATTCACTTATACTCATGTAGATATTATCCATTCTAAACCTAATCATTCTCATGGTATTCCATATAATTATATATAAAATAAATAAATAAATAGACATTCTTTATGAGGTTTAGGGATGACAATGAGACGAGTTTTTTCGAGTACTCGTCCTATCCCATCCCTAATATGACTGATTTGAAATTTAAATAAATAGGTTTGGAATTATGTTTGATATTTAAAAAAAAAAAAAAAAAAACTCAAGGCGGGATCGGATATTAGCTTGTCCCATCCCATTCGCCCTAATTATATATAAAATTAATTTAATTTAATTTTTATTTTCCTATTTTTAATTTAATAATAATAATAATAAATACTTGTCAATAAAACAAGTTATAAAAAAATATAATAATTTAATTATTTATAAAATATATTTATTTTAATGTAATTAAAAAAAATTTAAATTTTAAATTTAAAAAAAAAAAAAAAAAAAAAAAAAAGTCAAACGATGAGGGATGGGTTAAATAAATTTTCACACAATGAGTTGATACTATCTTTAATGATAATAAATATCTCTATATGGTTGAGTATATTCCTTTTTTATTGCTAAGAGTATTTTCCTTTGTAATTAATGGAATTAAGTGTCACAACAATTTTTCATCTTTGAGCTCCTATTATAAAGGCAAAGAATATAATAAAGGAGAAATGAGAATATCAAAGGGAGAATTGTGTTTCCATCCCAATTGGGTTGGATAATTGAGTTAAGGTCCTCTTATCACCCATAATTGATTATAAGAACATGATATAGTAATGGACAAAAATACCCTTTGGACTCATTTTTGTCTTTATTCTACCACTTTTTACATGTCACCATCAACAAATTCTCTTTTATATAACCATTTTTGGATTTTTCATTGATTTTTTTAAACTCTTTTATAAATAATTGAAAAATCAACATTATTTTATATTTTTAATTACACAAGGTTACATAGGGGTAAGTGAACAAGGTATCTGGATTGGGCTAATTAATTAATTAGTAAACCCTATTGGGTCAATTAATCAATTAGAATTCATTTTAGGCTAGATCAAGTGACCAAAGTTCATGTAGGCTCAAGTTACTTAAGCCCACCTAGGAACCCTATAAATACCCCATAGGGGTTAGGGTTTTCATAGCTTTTGTTTTCCACCATCTAGAGAGATTGAGAGTCATAGCCTCCACTTTCTTTTTCTTCCCACCGGAAGTGTGCCAAGATCAAGGTTCAAGTCATCGGGCGGAAGACTTCGGGTTTACAAGACTTCTATGATTTCAATCTTCATCTTTACCATGTGGATTTGATTTAGGAACATCCGAATCTAAGGTATGGTTTTTATTAGCACTTTCTAAATCCTTTTAAAATATAAAAATGCTATTTTTCTGTTGTGCATGGGATTTAGAAAAAGCCTAAGATAGTTATGCATGTTTTTAACCTGATTCGGACTTGGAAAACAAAGATATGTAGGTTTTTCCCTTCAAAACTCTTTTTCAATAGCCATAATAGGTTGATTGAGATCCTTTTTCCAATAATGTGATTTTGAAGAAAGAGGTTTGGGGTTAGCAGCCACCACAATCTACTTGTTTGAAAAAGTTGAGCTTGATGCTAATTCCTTTTGAGAGAGATTAGCTTTAGTAACTTGCTTAAAGGTTTGAGACCCTAAAATTGCTGGAAATTGTGTATCCTTGACTGGTTTAGAAGGATCCGGAGGATCATAGTACAAAGACAACATCTTATTAGGAATAGGGGCGAAAGGAGAGGGAATGAAAGAAGAGTGAAGCCTTGTTTCTTCCTTTTCCAGTTCAACTTGTTGACTCCAAAGCATTTTATGGGGAGAAAGAGCATGACTGGTTTTAGAAGACTCAGATTCTGGTGGTTTATTAGTGGTCTTAAGAGGTTGGGTTGCCTTTTTAGGGGCCATGATCCCATGAGTCCTGCAAAATCTACGAGTTAAGAAATCAGGGATTGAGTTATTTTTTTCTTTAATATACTCAATTTGAAAATCAAAATTACTTCAAATAACTTGCCATCTTACAAAAATATTCTTAAAAGCTATATTTTTAACATCTTTTTGCAAAACTAATTTTATGAATTTGCAATCAACTCTTAATAAAAACTCTTGATTCAAAAGATCATCTTGAAATTTTGAAATATATAAAACAATGCTTAAAATCTTATTTTTAATGTTGTTGTAATTGAGTTGAGCATTATTCCAAGTTCCTAAAGTAAACCTAACCAATCTCTCTTAGTTACCATCTTTCTACTTAAGAATCCCACCATTACCTATATCTAAAGCATTACTCTCAATAATCTTAAAGGCTTCAGGGTCGGCTAAGGCTATACATGGTAGAGTCTTGACTCTAGACTTAACAGTCTTGATAATCTTAGTGTGTTCCTCTTTCTATGGAATTGGATTCTTCTTAAGTCTTTGTCTTAATGGGGCACATAATTGGCTTATGTCCTTAAGGAATTCTGACATAATGAAGGCTTCCTAAGAAAAGCTGCAATTGTTTCTTATCCTTAATCTCATTTAGAAACTTATCAACAAACTAGATTAATCTTTGAATAGGAGTAATGGTTCCTTGGTAAATATGATGACCTAGGAATCTTATTTTAGTTTGAAATAGATTAATCTTAGTGGCAGATAAGCTTAAACTATTTTCCTTAATAGCTTGGATGAAATTATTAAGATGTTTCCAATGTTCTTCTATGGATGTAAAGTAAACCAAAACATCATCAATGTAGACAATGATGAAATTTGAAAACTGGTTAAAGATTTCATTCATTATGTTATGGAATTTTAAAGAGGCATTCTTAAGACCAAAGGGCATTACGTTCCATTCATAATGTCTAAAGAGTACCACAAAGGTTGTCTTATACTTGTCTTTTTCTACAATCTGGATTTACCAAAATCCTAATTTCATATCAAACTTAGAAAAAACCTTAGACTTAACTAAACTTTGAAGGAGGTCTTTCTTATTTGGAATAAGATACCTAATCCATCTTAATGCGTCATTAAGAGGCTTGTAGTTTATTATTTGCCTAGGTGTTCATCTTTCTAATTTAGTTTGTTTCTAAACATAGAAGGTTGAACAACTCCAAAGGCACTTAGACTTTCTTACCAACTTATTATCAAGAAGGTCCTGGATCTCCTTTTCATAATAGCTTAATAAAATCCTTATTCATCTGGATAGGTCTGGCTTTAGTAGGAATATTTTTCTCACTAAAATCTGGTTCATAAGGTAACTCTACCTCATGCTGCTTCCTATGCCAAAACGCATTAGAAATGTTAAAGCAAACTTCATTAACAATCTTATTCTTAAATCTTTTTACTGCATCTTGAGTTTTCTTAACTTTTAATTGTTCTTCAATTCTTACAAGATTAATTTCTTGTCTTAAAACATTAACTTGATTTTCTTTAGACTTAGTCACCTGATCCTTTAATGTATTTATATTCCTTTCATTAGGTAGATCAATGAATTCAAAGAGAATTTCCTTATCTAAGAGTGTTGTTCTTAAACCTTGCTTGTCTACTCTAATAGGGTAGATAAAGTTTAAAAATGGTACTCCTAGAAGAACTTTTTTCCTTCAAGTCTCTAACTAGAATGAAGGTTTGCTTAATACAAATACCTTGGTTACAAATGCGACCATTTGACAACTTATAATTAATTTTAAGTCTTTTACCATTGGTTTTTGAAAGCGATTGCTTAGTTTTCTCATAGAACTGGGTTGGTACTAGACCTTCTTGTAGGAAATTCAAAGCTACTCCTGAATCAATCAAAGCAATTGTATTAAGGACAAACTTATCCTTGATTACTATAGTTAGGGAGACTTCCCACCTTTGAAAAATAACTCTGCTAACAGTATTCAAGTATGAATCTATCATTTCTTCATTGGCTTGTGAAGATTCTAGAGCCTCTTCAAGGTTTCCTTAGTTAAAAACAATCTTGTTGATTTGTTCTTGGAGGTCTATAAACCTAAGCTTATGAATTGTTTTAAATCCTGAATTTCTTTCTTGTACTGTCTTATTTCTTCCTAAAGATCGTTAATGGTCATGTCTTTGGGAGAATTCTTATTAAATCTTGTTAAAATTTCATTTAGGTTATAAAGACTTATTGTCTTCTTAATTTCTGGCTTATGGATAGATTTCTTAAAGACTTCAAAAAGTTCTTGCTTAACCTTTTCATATTCTACTTTTCTTAAAACATCTAAGACTAACTCTTATTTTTGGCTTATGACATTTATAGTCTTAGGATGGCAATCACAATTGCCCTTAATACAATCTTCCTAATCATTAGATGTTTGACTTGAAATCTCTTCATCAGTATCTAGTTGATTAATATCATCTTCATTATCTGGATCAGTCTTTGATTCAGATTCTGAGGAGTTTAACATTACTTTCTAAAGCATATCCTTTGAATCTTTTAAAATGTTTAAATTATTAATTTTCTTCTTAACCTTACAATCTTTCTTATAGTGGCCTACCTTACCACACTTAAAACAAACTGGGTTAGATTGTGAGGGGTTTCTAGTTTTTTCTATGCTTCCTTGTTCATCATTCTTTGGATGTGTTTTGATCTCTTGGTTTCATTCCTTCTATAATTCCCATGAGTACCTCTCTTGTTATGATAAAATTTTTCCTTACTAGGCTTTCTTGCTACTTGTCTTTTCTTACATTACTTAAGGGGAAGCTTGGTTTCCTTTTGACTAAATCCAAACTGGCTATAGAATGTGCCAAACTCATTCTTGTAGATCTTCTGTTCAGATTTCATATGTTGCTTAAGCTTAAAGTCATTACACAGGCTTATTACCTCTACTATAACAATGCTTATAATTTCTCCATATGTTAGCTTATCATAAGGGATCTGACCATTAAATTGCTCCCTTATCTTAATCCTAATCTTTTCAGAGAAAAGTCTAGGTAATCCTGAGGTGAATTTTCCTTTCCAAAAAGATTGATTATAGTCTAGTCTTAACATGACTTTGGTTAGGAATACGTCTCTATACCACCTGAAGTCATGAAGCTTAGGACACTTAAGGTTGGTTAAGAGATTTGCAGCATTATCCTTAATTTTTGTAGGATCTCCATTAAAGTGTTTTGATATTGAAAATATTAGAGTAGCCACTACATTTTCTATATCTTGTCCATCTTCGTCCTTGAAAATTTCATTGTCCTCATTTATCCTATAGGCTTTTAGGATACCATTCCTATCATCAAAAGTGAGATAGTTATCCCACCATCCTTTTACTTGACTTGTAAACCCAACAACAAGTGTCTGATCTATAATATGATCTAACAATCTATTGTTTAACTTATAGGTTGTGCTAACCATGGTCATCTCTTGAACCTTAGTAAGTATGTTATACTTAGTCATACCATCTATGTTCCAATGGTTCCACTAGTGTAAGAAGCTTGAGTATACTAGTTTCTTTCCTCATACTACATATCAGGAAAAGTTGGCTTAGGGTAAAAATTCCTAGTCTTAGTTGTTTCTTAGTTATGAATAATCCTTAAAACTCCTTGGTCTTATGATTCCTTAGAAATCTTGATTAGTTCATCAGCCTCTGCTTCAGAACTAATTTCTTCATCAATAACATTAATTCTCCTATGAGACAGCTAAGATGTTTCTGGGATAATTAAGCTATCTTTTACTTTTTGACTAATCATTTCTATTAATTCTTGATTAATGTAAGAATTTTCTTGGAATTTTTTTAGAAAACTCAAACAACTTAAATAAAGGCTTATTATCTTTCTTAACAAAATATGTCTTAATATGATCTTGGGTTTCAATGATCTTTTGAACCCTATTGAGTTGATCACCTAACGTCTTAAGAAACATATTAGTGTAGTTGTTTTGTTCCATGATTCTCCTAACATCTACTGCACTAACAGTTCCTTTATCATTTGACTTAGTCTTAAAAGGTGAAACTCTTATTATTGTACTATTAATATTCTTATCTATCTTAGCTTCTAGAAAGTGAATGGATTCTATGACAGTGTCACCACTAGTTTTCCATATCTTAGTTTTTATGGATGTATTGTTAACATGCTTACTTGGGTACTCTGCATATTCCTCTTGTTTGAAGAGTTCAAACCAGATCCAATACTTAACATTGTTCTATTATTTTCTTAAGTATATGTGAAATTCTTCTTGGTAGATGGTTCTAAGGACTTTAGGGACTTTGCTAAAGAACAAATCTTTTTTTTTCTTTGTTGGCTTCTGAATAGAACTCTTGTCTTAAGAGATCCTTGTTAATCTCAAAATCTAAACTTACATTGTTAATCATCTACGAATATGTGAGATACATATTCAGTTATTCATCCTATTGTGATCCTTGGGTAGACTCATTTTCCTCCATGTAAAAAGGTCTAACAAGGTTAGTGTGACTCCTGACACCTGTTAGCTTAATGTTCTTAGGATTTGCTGAAGTGGATCATTCTTTTATCCTAGTGATCATGATTGGGATAGATGAACTAGATGCTCTAGAAGGTTCATAATATGAAATTTTAGGGTTACTAGAATGTCTGAATGAGCTGGAGAAAACCAAATCTCCATCCCCATCTGGGTATTGAACAATTTGTTCAATCCTCTCAAATCTTTGTTCTAGGGCTGGAACTGCGTTGGTGAAATGCCATGAATTTGGAAACTTAACCTCATTCCACATGATCCTTCTGGGGATTATGAAGTTTGACTTGTTTAAGACATCTGAGTGGAAGAGAATAGTTTCACCCTTAGGACTAGTGTACAGTGCTTCAAATCCAACGCTTGTGGTCATACTCTTATAGGAAAATCTTGTGATGATGGAAATAGGACTATTTCCTTCCTTAAACTTAAATCCATGGGTCTTAACATGGAGAACAACCGAATCTAGGACGTCGATATCTCTTAATCTAACTAAGAAGTTAGGATAACACTGGAAATAAACAAGACCATCATTCAATCCTGTTGGGACTGCTCCAATAATAGAATCTCAGTAATCAAGATGTCTATTATCCCTTAAACACATGGCAATTGAGGTGTTTAGACCTATTCTTATCAAAGGCTTAGTTGCAACTTGAATCATACCAAAGTGTATGAAGTTGTAGTCTTTTTTATGTCTCTCTATGGATCTACTATCCAAGAGTCTTATCACTTGATCTTCCTACCCTAGGCTTATGATCTGTTTAAGTGTCTTAATGGTGTAGTTTGTAAAGAACTTAAAAGTTCATTTCTTATAAATTTCTTGATTAGATACCTTGGGTAACTTCCAATCATCTAAATCATTTTGAGTTTTAGGATAATTGATCTCTTCATTGTTTACTATAACATCTTGAGAATCTATGGGTTTTCTACACATGGTTCTAAAAATCAAACTTATTTTAAGATCTTAAATATGCAATGAAAAAATAAATTATGCCAAAACTCAAATCAAATAAGAGAAATGGAAATAAAACATAAAGATATTTAACAAATAAATTTAAAGAAAAGGAACATAATCCATAAATTAAGAAGATAGTAAGTCTTTACAACCTAAATGAAATGTTAACAAGATTTAATAAGAATTCTCCCAAAGACATGACCATTAAGGATCTTCAGGAAGAAATAAGATAATACAAGAAAGAAATTCAGGATTTAAAACAATTCACAAGCTTAGGTTTTATAGACCTCCAAGAACAAATCAATAAGATTGTTGTTAACCAAGGAAACCTTGAAGAGGTTCCAGAATCTTCACAAGCCAATGAAGAAGTGACAAATTCATGCTTGAATATTGTTAGCAGGGTTATTTTCCAAAGGTGGGAAATCCCCCTAACTATAGTAATCAAGGATAAGTTTGTCCTTAATACAGTTGCTTTGATTGATTCAAGAGTAGCTTTGAATTGCCTACAAAAAGGTCTAGTACCAACCTAGTTTTATGAGAAAACTAAGCAATCGCTTTCAGAAACCAATGGTAAAAGACTTACCATTAATTATAAGTTGTCAAATGCTCACATTTGTAACCAAGATATTTGTATTAAGCAAACCTTCATTCTAGTTAGAGACTTGAAGGAAAAGGTTCTTCTAGGAGTACCCTTTTTAAACTCTATCTACCCTATTAGAGTAGACAAGCAAGGTTTAAGAACAACACTCTTAGATAAGGAAATTCTCTTTGAATTCATTGATCTACCTAATGAAAGGAATATAAATACATTAAGGGATCAGGTGACTAAGTCTAAAGAAAATCAAGTTAATGTTTTAAGACAAGAAATTAATCTTGTAAGAATTGAAGAACAATTAAAAGTTAAGAAAACTCAAGATGCAGTAAAAAAATTTAAGAATAAGATTGTTAGTGAAGTTTGCTCTAACATTTCTAATGCGTTTTGGCATAAGAAGCAGCATGAGGTAGAGTTACCTTATGAACCAGATTTTAGTGAGAAAAATATTCCTACTAAAGCCAGACCTATCCAGATGAATAAGGATTTTATTAAGCTATTATGAAAAGGAGATCCAGGATCTTCTTGATAAAAAGTTGGTAAGAAAGTCTAAGTCCCTTTGGAGTTGTTCAGCCTTCTATGTTTAGAAACAAACTAAATTATAAAGATGAACACCTAGGCTAATAATAAACTACAAGCCTCTTAATGATGCATTCAGATGGATTAGGTATCCTATTCCAAATAAGAAATACCTCCTTCAAAGGTTTGTTAAGTTTAAGGTTTTTTCTAAGTTTAATATGAAATCAGGATTTTGGCAAATCCAGATTGCAGAAAAAGACAGGTATAAGACAACCTTTGTGGTAACCTTTGGACATTATGAATGGAACGTAATGCCCTTTGGACATTAAGATTGTTGAGATTGATGGTTCAAATATAGGTTGTGGTTGGATTCTTAAGTAGAAAGATGGTAACCAAGAAAAATTGGTTAGGCTTACTTCAAGAACTTGAAATAATGCCCAACTCAATTACAACACCATCAAAAAAGAGATTTTAAGCATTGGTTTATGTGTTTCAAAATTTCAAGATGATCTTTTGAATTAAGAGTTTTTATTAAGAGTTGATTACAAATCAGCAAAATCAGTTTTACAAAAAGATGTTAAAAATATAGCTTTTAAGCATATTTTTGCAAGATGACAAGTTATTTTAATTAATTTTGATTTTCAAATTTAATATATTAAAGGAGAAAATAACTAAATCCTTGATTTCTTAATTCGTGAATTTTTGTAGGATTCACGAGATTATGGCTCCCAAAAAAAGAAAAACAACCTCTTAAACCCATTAAGATATCCTAAGATTCTAAGAAAACCTATTCAGTCATTTCAGAAAAATTCATACCATTATGCTATGAGCATTTTGAGGTTGCAGGTTCTTGCAGCATGTCCAAAGATTTACTACCTTCAGAAACCCTTAAGATTCCCTCATCCCCTAGCAAGAGCAAGTTCGAGTTCTCTACCTTCTATGGGGGATTCCTTCCCCACAAATCCATATATTAATAATAATCCTTCCTCACAAATCCATCTATTAATAATAATACTAACCCTTTGTTTGTTTATCTAAAAAATCTTTGTGATTTACAGGAAAAATGTAAAACTTTGGAAAGAAAACTAGAAATGGTTTACTTTCTCAAAGTCTAGAAAGCTGTTCTTAAGGATTAAGCCCCCTTTTCCCTTCTGGAAAATGGTGAGAATAAGCAATCCACCCCACTAGTGGATGCAATAAAATTGAATGAGGATGAGTGGAACAATTTTAAGACAAGAATGTATTTTCATAAGAAAGAGATATTGTATTCTCTTAACCAGGATGTCCACCTTTTGATCCAAGAAAAAACCAAAGCCCTGGCGGAAGAAAAACAAGTTTTATGTTCATTTTCTTTAAATTTCATTGTTAAATATCTTTGTGTTTTATTTCTAATTTCTCTTATTTGATTTTGAGTTGAACCTAGACTCAATAAAAGCAATATCTAAGGTTTGGAGTTTTTTGACATACTGACTATTGAAGAGATGAGGGAAAAAATGAGTATTTAAACAACAGTAGGATTGGATTAACTCTATTCCAGTTTTTGGAATTGGATCTTGAAGTTTGAATAAAAAAATTTTAAGGTTGTAGAGAAGGAAAATCTAGACTCAATACTTGAAAAGAGTTTGAAGTTGCTTTTGGAAATGAAGGACAAATATACGAAGTCATATGAGAACTTTATTTTCTTTAAGGAAGAAAGAAGAGGGGGCGTAACAAGAGTACTTATTAGGGTTGACAATCCTTACCTTACAGAAACTCCCAAGTAAAGAAGTTTGAGTGAGAATTCAACTCTTATCTGATAAATTTAATTTCAGAGTCAAAGTTTGAAAGTAAAATTTATCATCTTACAAAAATTTGTTTTGAAACCAAATTTTTAACATTTTTTTTTGTAAAATATCTTCTACAATTTTGCAATCAATTTTTAAAATAAATTTTTTATTTATCAAATCACTTTGAAATTTTGAAATACACAAAACTATTGATAAAACTTCTTTTTTGACAATTGAATAATTAATCTGAGCATTCGACCAGATCCTTGAATGATACCTAACTATATGCACTTAATTATTGTATTCTTGTTTCAATATGCCTTCATAACTTATATTAGATGCATTTGATTCTACAATAAGTAATGCATGAAGATATGAGACGTTAATGCATTGCAAATGTTTGATTTTGTTTGACTAGTTCTATATGTGACTTAGTCCATATAAGTGTATTTTTCCTAAGCCTTTTGTATAATGGTTCACAAATGATTCACAAAAGTTTGTCAATGGGAATTTTTTGTCATCAATAAAATTTGTTTAGCAATAGACTATCCAATGGATTTATATATCACTATTACCAACAAATTAAGTTGGTTGGGAAATGTAAGTAATAAAATAATAAAAGATTTTAGACTATCATGAAATCTTGATTTCATTACATTCAGACAATCGTTATTACTAACGGATTAAGTTGGTTGGGAAATATAAATAATAAAAGATTTTAGGCTATCATGAAATCTTGATTTCATTATGAAAAACTATGGTCCAGTCCAGTAACACCCAAGAAGGGGGTTGAATAAGTGTCATTAAAAATTATTATAAAAGGATTAAGAATTAATGACACAATTTAAATAGGGAGTAAATTTTTTAACCTAATTAAACTTGTGAGATATCAAGGATTAATAAAGTATCTAAAATATTCAGAAAAGTAAATAAGCAAGAGACACAAGAATTTTTATGTGAAAAATCCCCAAACTAACTATGGAGATAAAAAACCATGGGGTCTAAGACCTTTAATCTAAATCCACTATATAAGATCAAGTTACATAGATTTACTTAACTATTTTACCCTAAACACTTTCTCTCCAATACCTACAACTTGATCCACATTCGCAATGCAACAATCTCCAATTGCTCCAATAAATACTCATCAGCCTTGCTGAACGGATGCAAGTATTCAAACAACCCAAGATTTGACACTATGAATCTTTCTTGAGAGATTAGGAATGTTGGGGCAAGTTTGTTTAAGTCTCTTTCAATGTGTTCCCAAAAAAAAACATATTAAGGTGGAGTATGTATAGAAGAAAACATAATGGAATTGGAATCAATTTAGAAACTATATTTTACTAAAAATATTTTAGAAACTCAAGATTTTTAAAAAGATTTAGAAAATTTTCATATTTTAAATTAAAAAGATTTGGAAAATTTTTCTATTTAAAATTCATTTCCAAATTATTTTTAAATGGACAATAAAAAAGTAGTTACAAAAAGATTAAAATGCTAAAACTGTTATAATTAAAAATATATATATTATCTATAAATGTTGTATGAAACTAAAAAAATAATCATAAAATTATTTTGTCACTAACTAGATCATATTTATCTTATAACTATGGTGAAAAGATTTCATATCCATAAGATAACAATTACTTTTTGAATAAATTATGTGTGGTATTATTATCCACTATAATAATAACCTTGTTTTAGTGCGTAATAATTGTAATTGAAAAAATTGTTTATGAAAGTTCATTTTTTTATATAGGTAAATTGGTTTTGTGACAAAGTATATTAGTTGGGTATTTGTAATAATTCAAATCCATTTTAATAATATTTTTGTTGAGAGGTATTTGTTGTTGCAATTTCCATCGATAAATAGTTACATATAAGCAACGAACAATTTAATTTGTGATAGAGTAGGCGTATTAGAAATTTTCAATAGTTTAAATTTGTTGCAAAAGTAAATCTAAATGGGTCAATAATGCTTACTTTTTTTGTAGTGACCCTAGATAAGGTACAAAAGATTATTTTCAAAATACTAGTGATTCTTATAAAGACCTTGATCTCTAGTTACTATAATTTGATCTTACTATTAACAAATCTAAGGGTCGAATATACAAGATGGATATAGGCTTTTGATTAACTAAAATTATAAATCAAAATTAACCATCATATTTAATTGGTTTAAGAGATTTCTATTTTATTTTAAAAAAAAAAAATCTAAGTTCTAGATTGCTAAATTAGTTGTAGGATTCAATTTGGTTGTTGATTAAATTTGATCCTAAACCCTAGATTTTATGATGCTCTCTTTCTCTAAGGATTTGATGTTGGATTGTGAAACTCTTCCGAAGATTTTTTTTATTTGATTTATTTCATTAAATGTGTTAGAAAAATTGTATTTATATTTTATCCCTATTTATTTAAATTAGGATTTCATTAACTTTATAAAATAATTAATCCTTCTAACTTAAGAACAATTGAACACATTAGAGGTGATCCTAGAAGACAACAACTTGGAATAATACAAAGTCTTCTTAACTCTATCTCTAGTTTTTTTTAACCAAAGTTACTATGTATTTAGAGTTTAGTAGTTTAATTATAATAGAGATTTGTGGTCATATGCAATGCAATGTAAGCATAATAAAGCTAAAAAATACTTGTTAATGAAAAGGTGAACTTGTTATTAACTATATCAATAGATGGAGAAACCTAAATCTTGACTATAGGGTTAGGTTAATTGAAGCTTCAACTATTGAGATGTGTACACAAGGAATGCATTGGGATTGATGTTATATTCTTCAAGGGATAACACTAAGAACCTTTGAAGAATTAGCAGCACAAGCTCATGACATGGAGCTTAGCATTGTTGCTAATGGAAGCATGGATCCACTTGCCCAAAATTCAAGGAGAAGTAAGGAAAAGCTCAACACACACAAAGTAAAACTTGTCTTAAAACTAGTAGTAAGGAATCTATGACAACAAATATAGCTCCAACTAGACTCTTAAACAAAATAAGCAAAAGAGAGGATGATTACACTAGTACTTAGAAAGACAAAGGTAAGAGGAAGTTTACTTTAAAATAAATGCAGGAGAAGAAATATCTATTCCTCGACTCTAATGTCCCTATAATTCTTGAAGACCTCCTTAAGTTAATTGAACTTCTAGAAATGAAGCTTCCTAAGGAAGCTAGTTGAATAGATTATCCAAGATATAACAAATACCATCTTAGTCAATCTATTGGATAATGTTTTGTTTTGAAAGATAAGATAATGGAATTGGATCGTTAAGAAAAGATTAACCTTGAATAGAATGTAGCAACTTCTAACTTCATATTAGGAACTTCTCATATCCTTGGTAAAGAAATCAACCTTGCTTACACCATTCAATTCAAGTCATTTGACCCTACTAAACTCAACTTCATATAATGAATACCTTTTCAACTTCCTCACATTCCAAGCTACTATAATTAAGCCCTTAAAAGCAAGACATGATATAACAAAGTCAAACTTAACATTGATTTGAGTATTCAACTTATATCTCTTACATTGTACATGATTTAGGTGTATTAGGAGTTGCATAGATGATACAAGTCATGAGTTCCTTGTAAGTAGATAAGTTATTCACAATCATTTCATGAATTTAAGCAATCCAATAGAGATTGTAGTCCACTACCTCCTAATTGGAGGAATAACTTGTTTTGGTCATTGGGATGAGTTTCCCATGGCTAGTGCACTAGTGTATGTGATGCACACTAAATAGGACCTATGGTGAATCATAATGTAAGTCTATCAATTTTCATAATTCACTAAGCTATTATACTATATGGACTTTTAACCTTGAGAGGATATTAGGCTTGTGCTAAAATCAATAAGGGGCTTTGACCTATTAGTGAGACCCTAAAGTGGTCATATATCTCTATGAATTGGGTCACTGTTGATGGAGAATGGTGGCAACAGATATTCTCAATAACGACACCATGATATCTCATGAAATTAAGACAATGTGCCCTCTTATGTGATCCAAAAGACATGTGATCATGAAATCTATGAACATGGTAATTCCTTTAGAAGAATTTGACATATGCTATTTGGAGTTAAAGTATATTAGTTGATTACATAATAAGTGAGATTTGACTCAAAGATTTGATTAGGCTCTTCCAAACATCTTCAACTAAGGTTTTGATATCATTTGTTGAGTATGTCGAAGCTCTGATACCACTTGTTATGCTTGTTGAAGCGTTAATGCAAATATATTAAAGGAAAAATACAGAAAATAAAGTAAACCATGTAAAAGGTACATGAGGTTTTAACATGATTTGGCCAATCATGCTTATCTCCACGAATGAGAGAGAAGATTCTATTATATGATAAAAAATATTACAAAAAATAAAAATTATTTACAACTATTTGTTTTTCTATTTAAAATGGCAAAGTTTGTATTTTCACCCTAAACCATGAACCTCTTTTGCTCTACTAGGTGTTTTTGAGTCATCTCTTATAACTTTGTTCTTTCTTTCAACTAAACCACTCTGTTGAGGTGTCATAGGGAGATTAAGTTCTTCCAAGAATTGAAGAGGTTAACAAGCTATAAGTATACTTGTTGGCTTGATGGCTATTAAAGGATATATTGCCAATTTTCTATTTGTTCTATACAACATTGAGGATAAGAAGCCAAATGTGCTTAATGGGTAGAGTGAAAAAGCCAAACATGCTTTTACCTCCATCTGATTCTCGAATATTCTATAGATATGTTTGAATATCCTGCATGTTCTTTTGCATTATTACCTTGAGAAGGTATTGAATGTATTTCTTGTTGATAGAAAATTATGGCAATTATATTGATAATTAATGACTCTTGTTTTCTTTCCATTTGTCTATTTCTTAGTTTGAGACTTATAGTATCTTTTTATAATTGGACTATTAGGCATTTTGGTAATTGTGGGCCTACATATTAACATTGTACATTAAACTATCTTATTTTAGCTTAATTAAATATGATCAATTAAGTTAATTATGAGCCTTTAAAGCATCTTTTATAAACACTGTATGAGTTTTACAATATGTAGAGATCAATTTTATTTTATTTATTAATGATGGACTAATAAATAAAATAAAATGATAAGGGGTATAAAAGGGTTATGGTCTTTAGCCTAAATGAGGAGAAATTTTTTTGCTTATTATTCACATCCCATTAGTGAGTGATTTGAGGATTTCCTACAATACTCGTTTCAAACGTGGAAGACAAGATCCAAGTACAATATCTCAATGGATTTAGCTACGACTTTCGATATTATTATCCTATTGATTTAGCATGAGATTTTAGTATATTTATCATTTAGATTGCTTTCTTTTGGATAAGATCAGGTTTTATTATCTATCCATGTAACAAAGTCTTGTTATTTATCTAAATGATGATTAGCTTTTATTATCATTCTACATGATTTATGGTTATCCAACATGGATTTTTGCAAAGCGCATTATTACTGTTCATGACCATGTTCTACTGAATACATAAATTAAATGGTGTTAAATCCGAGTTTGGTTACAGGCTTACAATTAATTTGTCATCAATATCAAAATCCATGTTGTTGCGGACATAAATCAGACGGTGATTAGGCTTTGTGATGATTAATAAAGCAAGGGGTTCTTTATTAGGAAAGAAGAGTAGCAGATCCCTCCCTGCACTCAAACACAAAATTGACATGAAAAATGGCATGATTATTTGATTCTTATTTGTTCTAATCATAGTTGTGAAAGGCGCGCCTAGGCTTCAAGCAGCGCAACACCATCCTATGGCGCCTCGCCTAGAGGCAAGCGATTCCCCTTCATGAAGGTGCCGCTTAGGCATGCAAGGCGCTCACCTCCGACAAGGTGCAACGCGGTCGCCAGGTACGTCTTGATCCTCTACCTCATTTTTCTCCCTTTTCTTCTTATTCTCATTCTCTTCTTCTTCGGCGTCACAACGTCGGGTTGTAAAGGGTAGAGAAGCCTTTTTTTATTATTATTATTTATTTTTTGGGACCAAAATGATGTCATTTTAGAGCCTATTCCTTTAAAAAAGAAAAGAAAAAAGAAAGGCCAAAACGACATCGTTTTGTCCCTATTTTCCCTTCCAACCCCCTTTTATGGTATTTTTTAACCCGACACCACTCCCAAATCTTGCCTTAGCCTCAGTTGTGCAGTGGAGAAGTGAAGAAGACGAAGAAGATGAGGAAAAATAGTCACGTACCTTTTTGGGATCTCGATATTTTTCTCTTTTATTCACTTTTATGCATTTTTTTTTTCCATTGTCATCTCATAACTCTCATTGACATTTAAAAAAATATATATATAAATATTGTATTTTAACATGAAAATTTTACTAAATAAAAATAAATAAATAAAAAACACTCATGTGCATATTTTTTGTTAATGTGATATGCATATTTTTTTTCAATTTTTTTCCTTAATTTAATTATAATTATTTTATTGTAGTATAAATATAAATATAGTATTTTGATATGAAAATTTTTACTAAATAAAAATAAACAAACAAAAAACACTCATGTGCATATTTTTTGTTAATGTGAAATGCATTTTTTTTTTCTATTTTTTTCTTAATTTAATTATAATTATTTTATTGTAAGCATAAATATAAATATTGTATTTTGACATGAAAATTTTACTAAATAAAAATAAACAAACAAAAAACACTCATGTGCATATTTTTTGTTAATGTGATATGCATTTTTTTTTTTCAATTTTTTTTCTTAATTTAATTATAATTATTTTATTGTAGTATAGATAATTTGTTTGCAAGATGGATAGTGAGAGTGAAACTTAAGTGGACTCTAGTGCAAGTGGAAGAAGAGATTCTGAATGGAAATATGCTCGTTTGGTTAATAAAAAAAATTTGAACACTATCATATGCATTTTTTTTGTGATAAAGTAACCAAATGAGGCATATATAGACACAAACAACATCTTGGTAGTGGATATAGAAATTCTAAAAAGTGTAGAAAATATCCGGAACATGTTAGAGAAGAAATGGAAGAGTATATGAGTTCCAAGAAAAGTCAAAAAGAGCAAATGAATATGAGAAGTTAAGATGTTAATGAAGATTTGTTTGGTTTGGAAGATGAAGATTTTGGTGAGGAGATTAATAGTAGAATGAATGTCACCAACATTTCTAGTGCAGGTAATAACCAAGGAGGAAGTGGTGGTAGGATGTTTTCTTTAAAAAAACCAAGACAAAAAGGTCATATGGATAATTTTTTCACTTCTAATGCAAAGATGGTTGTTCAAAATCGAAGGAGTGGGAAGATGAATCAAACTATCATCAATGATGCCTACAAAAAGAAAGCAAGAGAAAGAGCTTGTATGCTTATCACAAGGTGGATGTATGAGGTTGCTATTCTATTTAATGCAGTCACATATTTGAGTTTCCAACCAATGATTGAGGCTATTGGCTAATATGGTGTGGGTATGAAGGAACCAACTCTTCATGAGGTAAGAGTTACTAACCTTAAGAAAGAATTGGCTCTCACAAAATATTTGATGAAAGATCATATGGTGGAATGGAAAAAAAATGGATGTTCAATTACATCGGATGGATAGACCGATAGGAAAGAGAGAACTTTTGTGAACTTTTTGGTTAATTGTTCAAAAGGAACCATGTTCATGCAATCTATTGATGCTTCTTCAATGATTAAGACAAGAGAAAAGATGTTTGAGTTACTTGACAATTGGGTAGAGCAAGTTGGTGAGGAGAATGTTATTCAAGTTATAATAGATAATCACTCAAGTTATATGATGACGGGTAATAAATACTATTTCTTGAATTTTTATTTACTTTTAAAATTTGAATTATTTATCTTGAGAACTTATGTAAATTTATTATCTACAATGTCATATAGGGAGGATGTTAGAATTAAAGCGCCCGCATTTGTATTAGACACCATGTGCTACACATTGCCTTGACTTGATGTTGGAAGATATTGGAAAGCTACCAAACATCAAGAGGACATTGGAGAGGGCTATATCACTAAATGGGTATATTTATAATTGCTCAAGGCTACTCAACATGATGAGGCGGTTTACTGGACAAAAGGAATTGCTTAGGCCCACTAAGACTTAGTTTGCAACTGCTTTCATCACATTATCGAGATTGCATGAACAAAAAAAACAGCTTGAAGATGTTTACAAGCTCAGATTTGTCAGATAGTAAATGGGCAAAAGAGCAGAAGGGGAAAAATATAGCCAACATAGTTCTAATGCCTTCATTTTGGAACACTATTGTGTTTTGCTTAAAGGTTTGGGGTCCCCTAGTTCATGTGCTTCGTTTGGTTGATGGTGAAAAAAAAACTCCTATAAGATACATCTATGAGGCCATGAATAGAGCTAAGGATACAATTGTGAGAAGTTTTAATGGAAATGAAGAGAAGTAGAAAGAAATCTTCAACATCATTGATAAGAGGTGGGAGATTCAGCTTCATCAACCTTTGCATGCAGCAAGATACTTTTTGAACCCGAAATTCTTCTATGATAAACCAGAAATAGAGCATGATGCAGAGATTATGAGTGATTTGTATAAATGCATCTGAAGGCTAAAAAGAGACCTTGCTAAACAAGACAAAGTTTGTGGCCGAAATGAGTTTGTACACAAATGCCCAAGGACTATTTGGGAATGAGTTAGCTATTAGTACAAGGAAGACTAGAGCACCAAATTAGTTATTTAGTTTTGTTTATTTAAATAATTAGATTGTATTTTTGCTAAAATAGGTGAATTGTTTCACTAAATTGGTAATATTTATACTACAACTGAATGGTGGATTGCAGCATATGGAGCTTTATCTCCAAATTTGCAAAGGTTTGCAATGAAAGTCTTTAACTTAACATGCAGTGCATCTGGTTGTGAATGGAATTGGAGCATCTTTGAAAATGTAAGTGACCAAAATAGTTACAAGTAATAGTCTAACATCGCAGGTGGTTACTATTCACAACTGAAGTCAAATGTCCATAGTGGCCTACGTTTATTTTATACTGTTTAAGATTCTTGTTTTAGCTATTTAAAGAGGCTCATTCCTTATTTGTAGGCATCAAATTTTTTTTCTCTTAAGCTCTTCCTTCTCTCTTCTTTCTCTCTCAAGAAATGTAAGCCTTCCATATGAAAGCTTTCTCGAAAGCTTTCCTCACCTCTTCCATCCTCTCATCCCTCCATTGTAAGTTATCTCACCTATAAAATAATGTATGTTTTCAAGTTTATGAAATACATAAGTTTTATATTCATTTTTTTTTTTTTTAAATTTCTTTGTTAAATAGCTTTGTGTTTTATTTCCAATTTCTCTTATTTGATTTTGAGTTTTGACACAATTTATTTTTTCATTGTGTATTACCTTGTCCTAGGTGTGTATATATATATAGCAAAAGTTAATTTTGATGTAAAACATCATGTAGAAAGAAAATAGTGTGAGAATATTTTAATAAAATGAAGTTATGAAAAGGACAAATACAAAGAAAAGAAATTCTGTGAATAATATTGATAATTTAATTAATTATTAATATTTTATAAAATCTTTAAATTATTTGTATTTTATAAAATAAAAGATTTTCATTGTATTTAATAAATAGTCGTGGATCTCCTTAGGTTAAAGAAAATGTATTTTTATTTTTTATTCAAAAATTCAGAAAGTTTACACATGTTTTTTCAAATTCTTTTATTATATTACATCTTATCCAAGTTTTCCAATATTACAAAAATGTTAGATATATACAATTCAAATGAAACTTGAATTAAAAATATTATTTTATTATTAATTAAAAATTAAGAATATATTTTAAAACTCTTTTAATGTGATTTCATGAATAATTATTAACATTTACATAAAAATAAAATAAATATACAAATAGTCACTATTTTAATATTACTGAATATACAATATCCTAACTTATTACTGAATTAAATAAATTAAATTTTTTTATTTTTTCTATATTAAATAATATAGAAAATTTTTATTATTTTTAATAAAGATAATAATATAAAGAAAATTTTAAAACAATTTAATCATTATATTATTATTTTTATCTGCACTATACATATAGTACCGTCACGAGGGTATATCTGGCAACTCACTTTTTCCTAAACTCATACATATGGAATATCGATGAGAGTATATGAGCCGAACATCCTCATATCAGAGAAGGGAGAAGAAAGGGAGAAGAACGGGTGAAGAGAGGGAAAGGCCTGGTCTATGAGAAAGCGGCAAGAGGAGAGATCGGGTAGGTCCATCTGAAATTATTGGTTGAATAAATTTCTGTCTGCTGAAATATGTCTCCATCTCACTCTTTACCATTCCTTGATTTTTTTGAGGAGATCAGCTCGTTTCTAATTTAGGGGTTTTTTTTTTGAAGGTTTTTTTGGAACAGATCCGATCTGAGTTTCCATAACCCAATGATATCGATTCATGGCATGGGAATCAATCTTTGACAACAATGGAATCTCATGTCTATTCACCCTGCCGCTTTGATCAACATTGTGGGAATCAACCATGGACAGTAACAGAATCATGCCCATCTACCTTATCCCCATTCTCTCCCTTCTCTTATGCTCCTCGACCTCGTGGATAGGCCCGATCTGTATTTCAAGCCCACCCCATACCCACCGAGGTGGCTGTTGCTAGCTTTAACATTTGTCTTGGTATTCGGAATTGAGTTAATCTTCCACACTTGTCATCTCCGTCCTACTTGTACTGCCGTCCTCTGCACTACCATGGTGTTTTCTGCCTCCAGCTGATTGGCTTCATTGGCATCACGGACAAGCTTGAGAAGAAGTCCCTCTACTTTTACTCCTAACCACCAACCACCATGGGTACACATTATAGAGCACCTATTGCTGCAATTTCACAGGTTTCTTGTCTGTTTCCTCGGAATTAACTCTGATTTTAGTTTTTGTTGGCTTGGCTATATAATTAAATACGTAAAGGAATTGATGCTTAGTACTTTTCAGAAATCAAACATAGCCTTAGTATTTTTTTCTTTGCTTACACAAACATAACCTTAGTGATTTGAAAGGAAGTTAATCACTAGAGGTTGGATTACTAACGAGACTTTATGTTGTTTTAATGTAGAGTTTCTACTTGTGTATATAGCCCTTAATGATCCTCAAGGACCATACTTTCTCTATAATGTTTGTATATCTTTATTCATGATTGACTCAATTAGATTTATAAGTGGATGTGTGATTCTGACACAATCTCCTTGGCTTCAATGTTACCACTGTGAGCTAGAGGCAAAGAGTGTGCAACCTCCCATTTTCAAGGACTCTTGTATGCACCCCATCAAAGAAAAGACAAAAAGAAAGACAAAAATACAACAAAAGATCAGGACTAAGACCTAACTACAAGGGTGTTTTTCTCTAGCCAAATCTGAGGAGTCCCCTTTCATGCTAGGCTTTGCATTTTTACCTAACAAAAAATTCTTTAGAGAAATAGAAAACTTAGTTTAATTTAAATATGAAAACTGTGAGTGCTTCAAGTGGATTGACAATTCAGGATCAAAATTCCTATATACATATTCCTAGTTCAGTTCTTTCAAAATCTCCCTCAGATTAATTACTTATTCAAAGTTAATGGTGCTTGCAAGGTTGTTAGAGGTGAAGGTAAATGGTTTGAGGTTGTAGATGAACAAAATTTAACCAATGCAGTTTTTTTTGTTCTTTTTTTTTTTTCTCTTCTTATTATGGTTATCTTGGTTAAATTTTGTATAACAGATCAAGGGTGTTAGAAAGTGCCATTTTTTAGCTTAGTCTTTTTTACTCTATTTGTAATTTGATCTAACCTCAAGTTCAATTGATCCATCTTAAGAAAATCTACCCCTATTTTGAGTTGAAAAACATGCTTTCTATGAAAAAGGGATTTGATTAATCTTGTCATACCATCCCTTTTCTCATTTTTGTCTTGGGATTGGGATGAAACCCTTTGTTCTTTATTGGGCATCAAGAAGCTGCTAAGATCAAGCTTGGTGGTAACTTTAAGTGTTTTTCTTTGTAATAATTTAAAATGCCATTTTATAATTGCAGGAGTATTCTGGGCATCAAAGCACAAACCTGTCAAGGTCACAGGTGATGCTTCCCATATCATACACCTGATGTTTCCCATGGCAGCAGGAGCTCAAGTAAGAAGACTTATGCCCCTAAATTCAGAATGTGACTAATATTTTTCTAAGCTGATCAGTGTTAGGGAAATGCATACTCTAAAGTTATAATTGACTCTAAATTTGTAATTGAGATCATGTCTTCTTAAGTAAATGAGAAATCCGTCATTTTTACCCCTTAACTAGTTAGTCTCACATTTGGAAATTACTAGATGAGAAGCTAGAATATGAAGGATCTTAATTGTAGTGAATTTGATTATATGAAGGGAATTTTGTTGATAAGACCTTGTTTGTTGCCTTTGGCCTAGGTGCAACAATTATCTCATGGGACTTTGTCCATTTGGATTTTTAGATTCAAAATTTCAATTATCAGAACCTCAATTCTGTCATATTCCAAGTGTTTTAGGGAGCTCATGCTCTCCTTCCTCCATGCAGAAGAATATTTGGACATCGGGCATTGATCCGACCATCGAGAAAGTGATTTTATTAAGTCAATTCTTGGTCCTGAGAGAACAGTGGACAATGTCGGTCCTCCAAAGATTTGGTCTAATGGAAGGGCTTTGATTTCAGTGGAATAGGAGTGAGGGGGAAAGTTGTGTGTAGAAAAGGGCGTTGAAATGGAGAAATTATTTAAACAACTACAATAAACAATTAATTTTTGTTCTACATTCATATTCTGTTATACTTTAGGTCATGTTGTTCATTTTCTTTTAGTTGTATAATTGATGTGTAAGTTGAGTATTTTGAGGACATGGGCTAATTGATACCATGAGCCTTGATCCTATTGGAGAAAGCAGACTCGATTGATAAAGAAAATGCATTTGCTTTAAATTTTTCCTTTCCAAAGAATGTTGGATTTTCTGATATCCAGGAAATCTGATTCATTGTTTTCTGGTGTCTCTGTTCCGCATTTCGTAATGCAGGTAAAGAGAATTTGAGGAAAAGTTTGAGGTGTTCGTCATAGAGGTTGGAGTTCCAAAATCACCTTTTACCTCTACCTGGCTCCCAAATGTTTGAAATTATGTGTCGTTTTACATCATATAGAATGGGTTGTCGTCATGCATCCAGGAACAATAGTGATGCCAAGAAAGCCAGTGAGAAGGAACCAGAAACCACCAAGGCAGTACGGAGGAGAGCAGCAGAATAAAAATGGAGGGTGAACTCAGTTCCAAATGCCAAGACAAATGCTAATAAGCTAGCAGCAGCCACCTTGGTGGTTATGGGGTGGGCTTGAAATGCAGAGTTTGGCTTATTCTGGAACTTAAACTCAATGGGGTCAAGAAGCATGGGAAGAATAAAGGTAAGAAGTTCGAGAATGACGTTACGTGCAGTAGAAATATGATTATTTTGTTGTAATGTTGTTGGGTGGATTATGTTGCTGTAATGTTATTGGAGGTTAATTCCCAGAATGTTCAAGGTAGCGGAGCGAGTAGCATAGCATGGCTGTGTTCTGGACACTTGATTTATCTCTTAACATGATTGTTTTTCATCTCTTTGGAAAAGCAAATGAAAGAATATTTGTAAATGAACCAGTTCGTGACTCCCGCCATGAACCTCTAGAGTTAACTAACTAGAATGAATGAGATTAAGATTCATGTTGTATTTCATATCATTCTGGGTTCATGTGCCGGTGGAATCTTCGAATAAGAGCGCTTCTTCTTCCCTAATGAAAAACCACCCCTTGCACCAGCCATTATTGGAAAGCCTTATTCCCAGCTGCTTTCAGTCTGCAACAAAATTGGCATTTCGAAAACAAAATGGTCGAAAACAATTCGTATTTGATATCAATGAACTCTCAAAAAAGGTTGAAGGTTGATCTATGACAAATTAAAGATGGTAACTTCAAGCCTATAACTAGATTCAGATTTCAGATCATTAGTTTTTTTTTTTCACATCTCATATCCATCTCCAAAGCCCAACAACCAGGCACAGGCATTGATGAGAGAAGCTGCTGCATTTGAGATTCTAAACTAAGAGAACCTCACACAAAAATGCCCATTAACAAAGACTTCTGCCTGGAATGAGCTTACTTGGAAATGAGATCTTGTAGAAAATTCCCATTTTTATAATTTGGAGAAGCCACATTTGTTATTACTCAATTTCTTTGAATAATTAAAATCAAAATATTAGTCCAAACGAAACAGAAGCCGTTAGACTGGGTCGACAAAGACCGCCATCTTTTTCCCCACATTTTGCTGCTTTGCCCCTTCCTAAATTAAATTCCTGAAAAATTGTTTTTTACTGTCCCATCTTTCTTTCTTATTAAAATTATTCGTATATAAATCTTGTAAGTAGTCAAATTTTTAGTTATTTTCATTAGTATTAAATTTAATAATTTCTCAAATGTTTATTTATTTATTTTGGGAACAAATGTTTAAATATCTTTTTCAATAATTTTCATAATACTATTTTTGAAAAAAGAAAAAGAAAAAGAAAAAGAAAAAGGAATGGATACAACAGGGAAGAAAAATTGATAACCAGACGGGTGTGGCAGGTCCAGTGAATATAGAAGCCTGGCATGAAAGGTTCGTGGGGTGCATGCCAGTAGTAGAAGACTAAAATGGCAGTTAACATTGAATCCACAAACTCTCTATTACAAGGACATAAAACCAGCCAACCAAACCTGGATTTGGGGTTTTAAATAAAATCTGGAAATCTGTTATTCTATGACTATGCATCAACTCCGTATCAAAGCCAATAAAATCTGGAAACCGATAATGATTTTTGCATTGATAATTTTTTTTTCATCTCTTAAACTTGGGAGTGGTCTCAAAATAAAAGTTAGATCCATAATTGGGGTCTTACCATCAATTTTAGTTAAGTTGGATGATTTGAGTATTTTATATTGCATAAATAATATGATATATGCGCTATTGCAGCATATATTTTGGCTCTAATCATGCATCCTACTGTTTTTTTTTTTCCTATAAATAAATCTACCATCTCTAAGTTTTATTCTTCTCCGGGACTTCCATTTTTACATTCATGGCTTTTCTTCAATTTTCATTAGATAAAGTCTTGAATAGAGTGATAGGAATATGAATATTGTTCAAACTTGTGAGAAAGCTCTCATTAGATCTTCGGTATACTTCATTGTCACTCAACCTAGATATTGGTCTTTGTGAGTTTTTTTTTTTTATAAATATTAGGGCATACTCCCTTTTCATTGAGTTTGTTTGTTTCCATTATCTCGATCACTTTTTTTCAAGTTGTGCTTTCAAGTGATTCCAGTTGTAGAGCGCATCCCCCTTTTCTTCTCAATTTGTTTTAGGTGATTCCAATCATGGTGACCATATCCTTCCATTTTCGATTATTTTAGGTGTTTTTAGTCATGATGAAAACATCTCTATTTTATGTATAGTTTCTTTGGATTTTTGTCATTGTAATGTCATCCTAAGTTCTATCTCTTTCATCATGGTTCCTTTGGATTCCTATTATTGCAAGTGAAGTGGACGAACTTCAACAAGTGAATGAATTTCACCACTAAACGAGAATTGAATTCGAGGCAAACATGAACCATTTGTGTTTACGAGAAAACGAGCTTCTGTGTTAGCAACAAAACAAACTTTCGTGTTCACAAGAAAACGAACTTGCGTGTTCTCACGAGCACAAAAGTTTCTGTTTCAAGGAATATTTTCTGTTGAGCCACATTCAATAAGATTGAGACATGTGGCAAACAACTTTTCTATAAAAGAGGAAAGTTCTAGAAGAGAATTCAATTTTTCTTTTTAACCAAAACATTTGGCGCCGTGGGGAAAACGATCAAAAAGTCCAGGCCCTTTTGAGAGATGATCTGAGCTTCAACGATAACCCTCTCCTTTGCCAATCAAGAACACCGGTAATAGCTTTAGGATCAGCTATAAAAGAAAACCCAACTATCCTTGCGAGCAGCAACAAAACAAACTCAACACCTCTAACCTCACGTTTTAGGATCCCCAATTTCTTTACACCTCTTCCTCCTTCCAAAAGCAATTTCTAACCAACACTACCGATTCTCTACTCAAACCCATCCAAAGTGCTTAGCCATGTTTCCATCATTTCAACTATTTAGGCTATGTTTGGTTCCCAGAAAATGTGAGAGAAAGAAAATTGAGAGAAAAAATGAAAGGAAAGAAAAAGTTAAGGAAATGAATATAATTTTTTTCACTTGTTTGGTTATCCATGAAAAATTCAAGGGAAAAAAAAAAATTCATTTTCTTTTATTTGGTTAATCACCAAAAAAAGTCAAGGAAAAATGAAAGAAAAATAAAATTAACAATTTGTCTTAGATATTTATCCATTTGTTGAATAATAAAATAAATTAATCCATTAAAAAAACTGTTGAAAAACATGAATTTTTCAACATAAAACATTGCTCATAAAAAGTCTCTACTATTATTTTTTTTTATTAATAATTATAAGATTTATGTATAAATTTTTTCTCACGCAATACAAATAAAATATACGAGTAATAACTATTTTTTATTTTCAAGGGAACATTTATAGCTAATAAAAAGCTCTTAAAAATATTCAGAAGGATTTTCGGAATCAAAATTTAGAAATAAAATATGTTCATATAATGTAAAAATAAAAAACTACTATATAAAATCTAAAATTTAAAATTAAAAATGATTTTCTAAATATAAATTTAAAAATTAAATTTCTAAAAATAAAAAGATATAATATAAAATATTTTTTATTTGTAAAAATAAAAAATAGTAACTTTTTATTTTTACATATTTCGATCTTACATTCGACCAAACTCACTAAGAAGCTCCTTCAGAATCTCCAAATTTCCCCCTCTGGCACTAGCATGAACAACTCTATTTATCATCTCCCACTTAAAAACAGAAGAGATCTCCCCAATTTGCTCCTCCATCTCTCCACCTTTGCCGATGGAGAACCTTAGGGAGACTACAAAATAAAAAACAAGCCTGATGGAGAACCTTAGGGAGACTACAAAATAAAAAACAAGCCTAAAAACCTCGCAATTCTTTCTCTTGGTAGCAGCATGAAGTATATCAGTAACACCATATTCTCCTTCTCCAAAAACAAGAAGAGGGTCTCTTTCAAGCAGTTCCAGAACAAAACCCAAGTCTCCAACTGAGGCAGCAGTATATAGAAACCATCCACCATAGCCAGACCTAAAACACAAGCTTATGCTTGATTTGCAGTCTGGAACATGCAACCTTAGGGAAGCTGTCATCATTGGAAGCATTATTGAAAAGGTCTCCATTCCTGCTCTACTTTCAAGGTATGTGCTTGTGTGTATATATTTGATTGGTTTGTTCTTCTGACGATGGGTGTAAACTATAGTTTGTTAGTTGAAGCAGTTTGGTATATGGGTGACAGAGGTAGTATCCTCAAAAAATGAGGATAGATTCAAGCTCTCTTGAATGAAATTGGAGTCTGTTGTGCACAAAATTCGCCATAGCCCATTTAACAGCATTGAGCAATGACAAGTAGCTTTTGAGTCACCTGAGAGCGGCACCTAGCAACATCATGGAACTGTTCTTCATCATCCCACACAGTTTCAAGGCGGCGAACTCTGCGGAGTGAGGTGAGCTTGATAAGGTGATAGTTGTCAATGCGAAGGAGCTCTTTGACCAAGTCATAGTGGCCATTTGCAGCAGCCCAATCAATGGGGGAAGCAAACCACCATTGATCACCAGTGCTCTCCCACCGGAGAGGAAAGTGTGAAGGAGGCATTATGAGCACAAAACTCAAAAGCAGAGGAAGATAATAACAAAGAAGACGATAAAAAAAAAAATAGTATTTATATTATTTAATCCATCAAGAATATGGACCCTATGCTGTATCACAAACAAACAAAATTGAAATAAATGCTTGGAGAAAATGTATGAAAGGAAAATAACTCAGAGTTAAAACTAATTATTCTTCAGTAAAGGATTGTGTAAAAGACTTCAGATTAATCCAATAATTACAATAGGGAAAAAGATAGTTTGGGGCGTGGGCCTCATTGGAAGTTCTTTGCATAAGATAAAAAAAGGAGAGGGCAGACATGCTATATATTAATTGGCATTAAACCCTAGCTACTAACATAAAGTATGAGCCATGACCTATGAAGATAAGCAAGAGTAAATGACACTAAAGATGACAAGCTTGGAATTTTAAATAATTTGGAATTCTGGAATCATTCAAGCTTAATTTATGAAAGAATTAATTGGTAGAAGGTTGAGGCTGATTTTCTGAGCTATCTTACCGCCAAATTGAAAAGGTAGTACTGCTGCTCTCATCAAAACTTCTCATGGCATACCATCTTAAAAAAGACTCAAGTGCACTGCACCTCTTCTGACATCTTTATTTATCCACGTAAATCATGTTGGACAAACATGAATTCAGTAGGAATCCAGATCTCTCCTAGCATACTGCCAAATCTGGGACTGGAGAGTCCATGAGGATTCCAGACTTGGTTATTTAAGATTGATTTCATAGGATGCAAATAAACACTAATATAGTTTTCGAGTTATTTGCATTATTAGTAAAGCATGCTAAATGCTTCATAGTTTATGCTTTCTACAGTTTTTAAGGAAGCCTGCATCATTGTATATAACAAGATCACCTAAACCAGTGGCCAACCAAAAGAACAAAACAGGCCACAGTATTTAAAATCATGTCTCAACCATGTCTCATTAGGAGTTAACATGGAGGACAAACCAGGTTTAAAATCTTGCACTGGAAAAAAACTTGGGTGCAATTACAGAAATTCCAGAATCACCCTAGAATGAAATGGGCAGAGCAGAGCAGGTTTCCCAGTTTAATATGTTCTATTGCCACCTCTATTTTAGACAAAGTCCCCATATCAAAGGACAAAGAATCCAAAACCCTTTAATTGTTGACCTAATGTTGCCATTCTATTTTCTCACTTCTCAAAGCCAAGAAAGATACACAATCATCAAATATCTAAAAAAATTTATCCATCACCATAAAGTGGGCGACATTAAACCAAACTTATCCAACTAAAAAAGACAATTAAACTTTTTTTATATTAGAATTGAAAGACTCTTGCAACTTTGTGCCCAATACTCCCTTAGAAACTATATAATATTGCTAAAAATTTGCCATAGTGCTAATATAAATAGTACACGCACTCCTCCACATCCCATAGAAAAACTAAGAGTCAAAATTCATCAACACATTTTACCTCCATAAAATCATTTTCAAAGCACAGATCTCTAGTAATCAGATCTCAAAAACCCTAATGCTCCAGTAAACAAACACAATCAAGCATTTGTAACAGCACAGATAGATTCAAACAGAGAACGCGGTTCACACTAAAACAAAAACCAAAGTACAATAGGACTGCTTCTGTAGTTTCCCCTCTTTTTTTCCAGATGGACATAGAGATTTTTCATTTTGGGAAGAAAAAAGCCGTACTGGTTGTGTTCTATTTGATAACCTGATTGAGATCCATGCCACCCCTTGGCCTGCCAAGGTTCTAAATGGTATTCTTGCACTAATTACTCAACATGGCCCTTAAATTTCATTTTGGGAAGCATCCCTTAGGTTGCAATTAATTATCAAAACTGAGGCATACTAATTAATAATTATTCAAGTTGCAGCTCCATAGCTGATAAGAGCACATTTGAGCTTGAATCAATAATAAGAATCCATGAAACTGTCTCCCTAGCACCCATGAACTTCTTCAATTCAATATATAGCCATCACTATTACAATCCAAATCTGTCCTTATTTTCTTTCTAGTTCCTTTTTAGCTGTCAACTTGTCATGCCCCAAGCAGAACACTTCCCTGAGCTCTAGTAAATTTTCCCATCACCAGTAGTATCAATGAGCTTAAACTCTTGCTTGATCAGTCGGTTAGACCTTCCATGGCAGCAAATGATGAGCAATTACAACTCCAAATTAACCTAGTAAGTATTATCCTGGTCTCTCTTCTTTTTTCCATCATTTTAACATGTCTGGAGGCTTTGAAAGATGAAGACAGTTTCCACCCACTTGTCTGAACAGGCTTAGGTGAAGAAACACTAGGAGGGTTGGGCTGGTAGAGTGAATAAAAAAGGAAATAGAACCCAAGATGATTGAGAGCTTCCAATAAGAATAGTGTATGTGGAGTTGCCGTTGCTTCTGATTACCAATTAACATTCAAAGTTGCAATTAACAATAAAGAGAATCGAAACCCTAATAACATTCAAAATCCCCCATTCTGAAACTTGAAATCACTGGTCCATAAAGCCCTAAGAAATAACTCAAATCGAATTCAAATCCTCGTTTGAAGGGGGAAAAAAAAATAAAAAAGCAAATATCAATCCAAACAAACTCGAAATTCCCATTGGAAACCTTAAACCCTAATTTCTAGTCAATTGTATGGAAAAGGCTGAATGAGGGAAAGAGATTATAAAATTAAACCACATCAAACACAAATAAACTCGCAAGGAATGGAGCGATTAGAGAGACAGAAAGTTTGGAGACTGAGATTACGCAGACTGCAGTTTGATTCTTAATCCAGTTAATTGATGTTGGAAGGTAGTTTGACTGATAATGGGATTCAATTCATAAGGTGTGAGGTTAAGAGAAAGGAGTTCAGTTCATAACTAACCTGAAGACGAGGATCCGAATACATTCATTGGATTTGAAGAATTTATTTCATCCATGGGAACTTGATTTGAAGAACGCACTTCATTTGTGGGAACTCGGGTGCCAGTAGGTTTTTAGAGGCACTAGAAGGTGGTCGGAGTGATAGTGGTGGCCGTTGAAAGGATCGACGACGGTGAGAAGCCATAGCCACTGATGAAGAGGGAGTTACAGGTGAAGCCTCGGTGAACAAGAGCCCGATAAAATTTTCCCTCTCTTTTCCCTTCTCCTTTTCTCTTATTTTCCTCATTATTTTTTAAGGAAAATAACAAGGAAAATATTACAATATTTTTTTAAATATTTTCCGTCATATTTTTTTTCCATCATATTTTTCATGTCATCCAAACTAAAGAAAACTATTTTCCTCCATATTTTTTTTTCCTTTCCTTAGTATTTTCTGGGAACCAAACATAGCCTTAGTAATTTTAGATCACAGAGATCTATTTGGCTTTTATCTTCAGAGCTTGCTTCCGATTCTCCCTCCAAACTTCAAGATTTTGATGGGGGAACCTCGATAGTGCTCCATTGTCCAAATCTGAGGTATCCGAACAATGCAGAAAAAAATTTGCTGTCTTAATACTCTGATTTATCCGAAAAATCAGGTATACTTCAACCCTTTTAAATTAACCTAAATCTGGATTTTTCAAGCTTATTGAAAGTGATAGCTCATTCTATATTATTGGCTTTTTATCGACTGATTTTCCACTTTTCTTCTCTATTCTATGGTTTGGGTTTAACATTTAGATCAATGAATGTTTCATTTTTGAACTCCTGTATAGTCTTTGGCTTCCTTCTAGATACGATAGTATAGGTTTTGAAATAAAAATAAGAGCTTCACGCCTTTGTGGGGTTACATATACACATGCTTCAGGGAGAACCTAAAGATAAGGGAAAATTTTCTTAGTAATATTAAAATTTAATATGAGCAAGTACTAGGTGTGGGGGGCTTCCCTCCACGTGTCCTTCCCAGACTCAAGACCCTATAGTCGACCAGGGCAAATGTATAACCCATATGGGATCAATCTGTCTGGACCAAGTTAAGCTCTATCTAGCACTAGAAGTCAGAAGTTTTCCTTCTTCCATAATGCCAGATGGAATGGACAGACCAAGTCGACTGACCAGAAGATATGGACAGACCAAGCCGACTGGACTTTTCAAATGGGTAGATCAATCCAGTCAAGTCCTCAGGAATTTTGACATGTGTGGTTAACCACGTCTGATGTTTGAGCATCGGCCTAGACAACTAATGTCTGAGCGTCGGACTAGCCGCCTGATGTCTGAGCGACGACCTAGATGCCATTTACACTCAAAAGTTAATGTCAATTAATTGTTACACACAATCCCAGACATTGGCAAGCTAAATGGACAATCAGCTACATGGTTTGAGATTTTGGCACGACAGTCAGCAAATGGCACCAATAAGCCGCCCTTACTTGATATGATTACCTAGTCCACACCGCAATAACGGCGTTGACTGTCCTATCAAGGCTTGATTTCTGCCTCGCAATCATCATTACAAGAAAGATAATGATGGTGCCATCAGCTTTATATAAACCTCTAAAAAAACACGAACAAGGTACACACACACACTCATTCTTTCCCACCAAAATAGTTAGAGCTATCCTCATTGGACTTAAGCTTCAGAGGGGTGTGTCCGAACTACCCATCCGGACATCCTTCTGTATAAGAAAGAAGTCTGTTTGACTCTAGCAAAGTTGGACAGACTCCTTAAGAAGCACGAACAAGGGAAGAAGTCCGTCTGACTCCAGTGAAGCTGGACGAACTAACTCTAGTTGGCTCAACACCAACACTAGGGTGCCTCATAGTGTAGAATGTAGTTGTAATTACTTATCGTGTTTGACGAGAATGAGAAAGAACTGTTTGGTTGAATTGCTTATCTTGTCCTACTCATAATGTTAATTGTTTATAATGAACTAAATCGGTATGTTGCTAATAATGAGCCTTGTGAGTAACCTATTAATGGTTTATATTTCAATTGGTAAATCTTCCCTACTAAGCTATAGAAGCTTATCCCTTTAAGACATTTTTGGGTGGAGTTAAAAGGGTTCATTGTGTTGATGCTGGATCGACTTGAAGGCTTGAAGAGTGGTACTAGATATGTGCTCAACTATATATGTACTTGATATGTTCAAGCTACATTAAAAAGCTTCCTTGTGTTAGTTGTAGAAAGAATGAAGATAGAAGGAAGTACTTTTTCAATATTGTGTAAACTTGTAAAGTTGCAATGTAGATTTCTTATGATGTGGTATGTGTAAATTCTAAAAATGAATAGAAATATCCTTTCTGTTTGTTTAAATCTCCATGAATAGCTTATTTAGACCAATTAAAACTGAGTATATTTTCAAAATAGAACTGATGATAAAGCCTGATCTTTTAAGGGGAACTTGAACTTTCAAACCTATACACCTTTTGTATTCGTAATAGACTTAGATTTAAGTGGGCATTGAAGCTTTTAATTCCAATTAATGAAACAACTAATCATCCACATTAAGTGTGTTATATGATATGAGTCTGTATACATGCATTAGAAGATTAATAGAGTTATATTGATGAACCTATCTTTAAGAGAAGGGAAGAAAATTCTTGAGTTGTAAAATTTAAAATCCTTGAACATTTGCTCTGTGATTGTTGACCATTTGCTTGAACTTCAAACAGTCTTTAAGAGAATTTCCATTATAGAGCTACTATCACACTAACTAGTAAAATAAAGACGTACCTCACAGGAAACACTATATTCTTTCTGCAATATGAATGGAGTCTTAATTGCAAAAATAATTTATTCATTTCCGTATTAGGGTTGAGGTAAAAAGAGTTTGAGGTACTAGTACACTGTTTGAAGAAATTTGACATTCTAATAGTAACGTGCAGTCATAGAGAGTAGAGAAAAAATTTACTTCACATTGAAATTTAGTATGGAAATGCTTAACAAAATCAACGACTACTCTAGCAGATGATATAAAACTGAAAATAATGATGTTAGTGATGATGTTGTTTTGTTTAATGTGGAATTGTTATGTCATTTACATTAATTGGATATTGGTAGTGAATTCAGTTGATTAATTGACCACTTTACAAGTTTTGCACTTGTATTTTTTGGTTTAGTTGTGCTTGATAACCATACAACCTGATTCCCTACTTTACAAATTTTGCATTTGAAAATTTTCAGCATTATGGGAATTTCAGCATGTTGCTTTAGCTATATCTTTTATTTTCTATCTATGAGATCAACAGTAAACTCTTCGCTTTAGATCCAGTTAAGTGACAAAGAATTTATATAGCTTAATATTCTGCATCATTGCATTTTGATTCTAAGTAAATAAAACATGGAGTTGAACTTGTTTGGAATGCCTTGAGTATTTTTAGTGCCGTTGGAATACATAAGAAATATAAAATTTATAACTCCTATTTATTGTTGTGTATATATAGGCAGAAATTTTATACTTATCAAGTGGTTGGTTTCATAACAACGTTGGTTACTATTAAATTTAACTTAGATATGAATTTGATAAGTATGAAAAACAGATGATTAAGAGATATCAAATTGAAATTAACATGTGAAGTGTTTGTGAGAAGGATTAGAGCCGTTTTGTAAAAGACGTTGCCAGTACAATGAACTGAGTAGCTGATAGACTTTTCATAGTTCTATTATTTCCTCTTCTTGTGCTTGATAGATTAAGAGAATGGGGGTAAAATTTGGTGACTGCGGCATCTACTTATCTTAGTTAAGTAGATGGTTTAGTTTCCACTAACAAGAATAAGGGAATGAAAACATGATGTTGGTAAATGATATTAGTGGTTGCCCTGCATATTACCATAAGCTAATTGCATGCCCAAATTGTAAGAAATGATTAAGGGATTCTTTTCTCTCATTTCAGTAATCTTCATTAGTTAAAAGAATAAAGATGATATTCTTTATAGGAATTTCCTATGCATGCGTTCAAAAGGGCCAAGTGCCCATCAAGGCCAAGTGCCCAAACAAGGCTAAATTTCCATCAAGGCCAAGTTCCCATTAAGGCGAAATGCCCATCAAGGTCAAGTGGCCACTAAGGCAAAATGCCCACCAAGGCGAAATGTTCATTAAGGTGAAATGCCCACTAAAATGAAATGTCCACAAGGCGAAATGTCCATCTAGGCGAAATGCCTATCACGGCCAAGTGTTTGTGTAGACAAAGTGCCTATCTAGACAAAATGTCCATCTAGAAGAAGTGTCCATTTAGACGAAATGTCCATCTAAACAAAATGTTCATCTAAGCGAAGTGTCTATCAAGGTTAAGTGTCTATGTAGGCAAAGTGTCCATCTAAACAAAATGTTCATCTAGACAAAATGTCCAACAAAAGAAAAAACTCGTTAAGTCCAAACAAACCAAAGTTTCCAACAAATAAATAAATAAATAAAATAATAAATAAATAAATATATAAATAAATAAATAATCATCATTTTTAGAAGACCAACACATAATTGAGAAAATGGGACTTTTGAATCGGTTTCATTATGAACCTATTAAAAACAACACCTAATAAATAGTAAGTAGTCCGACCAAACAAAACATTTTTTCTCTCACCTAGAAACTTCTTAACGAAGCTTTAATGTGAAGAAAAAATGGGATAAGTGAAGTGGACGAACTTCAACAAGTGAACGAATTTCACCACTAAACGAGAATTGAATTTGAGGCAAACATGAATCATCTGTATTCATGAGAAAACGAACTTTTGTGTTTGCAAGAGAAACGAACTTCCATGTTCGCAAGAAAATGAACTTTCGTGTTTACAAGAAAGTTTATGTTTCAAGGAATATTTTCTGTTGAGCCTCATTCAATAAGATTGAGACATGTGACAAACAACTTCTCTATAAAAGAGGAAAGTTCTGGAAGAGAATTCAATTTTTTTTTTTTTAACCAAAACAACGACGTTGATCTAAGTTCTATCTCTTTTATCCGTGGTTCCTTTGGGTTCCCGTCATCATGATGTCATCCTAAGTTTTGTCTCAATTTTATTTCTAGTTCTTTGAACTCCCATCATCATGATGCCATCCTAGGTTCCATTTTAGTTTATCCTTAGTTCCTTAGACTCCCATCATTATGATGTCATCCTAGGTTCTACCTCAATTTATCCTTAGTTCCTTTGGATTCCCTCAATTACAATGTTGTCTTAGGTTGTATCTCTATTGTTCGTAGTTCCTTTGAATTCTCTTCTTTAGGACACCATCGTAGATTCTATCCTTGTTTATCTCTAGTTCCTTTGGATTCTCATCATCTCGACACCATTCTAGGTTTTATCTCCTTTTCATTTGTAGTTCCTTGGACTCCTATCATCATGATGCCATCTTAGGTTCTATCTCAATTTTATTTTTAGTTCCTTGGACTCTTGTCATTACGACACCATCATAAGTTCTATCTCAGTTATCTTTAATCCCTTGGTTTCCCTTAGATTCGTGTCATAGGTTTTACATTTCATTCACAACTTAGAGTTGTTCATTGTATTTGCATTCACATTTTCATCATATTAATTAAAGCTTCTCTTTCCCCATTACATGTGACATAGTCCTTTGAGCTCACACATGTTTCAATTGTATTTCTAGGTGTCCCTTGCCTTATGCCTTCGTATAGTACACACATAGATTTCCTCTTTGTGTGTTTTATTCTAGTACTCTTTGGTGGTCTAATTGCTATTCAACTCCAACATTTATTTTTGAGTCACTTTTGGAGGCCTTTAGAGCGAGTTTTTGAATCCTTAATGTAACTTTAAAGTACTTTAGAAGCCTTTTTCCTTGTTTGACCTTTTGTTACTTCTCTTTAAAGGTTGTAGTTCCCCTTGGTTTTTGTTTTAGTTTGAATGAGCCCATGTTTTATTAGGATAATTTTAGTAGTCTTTCTTGTTCTTCAGTATAGTTCACTTCATTTCACTTATTGTTCATACTTTCATTTCACTTTGACATTCATATTCCTTACACTCGTGAACTCTACCGAAGTAGGGCATATTTGTAGACCACAAATTTTATCCCATTTATACCCATTTTAGAAGAACCCATCTTGCCCATTTATTTTCTCCCCCTCATCTTAGCCATTCATTCAAAGAGAACCTTAAAAATCCCATTTCATTTTCCCATAGCTGCCTATATTCTTTCTTTCTCTATTCCCATCATTTCTTTTCTCTTCTCACTTTCCCATTCTCTCTCTCTTCCTTTCTCACTCTTTCTCATTTCCTCTCACTCCTCAACCCACCACGAGTATACCTCACCATCATTGATAGTAGTTTTGGTGACTGCCAATCACCGATAAACAGTGTGTTATGCCCAATTGCCTCCCTTTCCATTCCACCATTTTTTTTTCTTTCTTTTCCCATCTTTTTTTTCCTTTGCTCTTTCATCCTATTTTCTTCTCCTCACCTCCACTACCATTTTATGCACAACCTACTACAACCATGCGTCATTGCATCATCCCTTATCACCTTCCATCCATCCATGGTTTCTTCAAGATTGACTAAGATGCATTTTCAATTTCCACATTGACTATTTGTGTAATCGGATTTTGTTTGTGGTTTTGTTTATTGATTCACGTTTATGGGTATCGGATTTAGGCTTGTGGATATTCCATTTTGCTTTGATATTAGAACTTGTTTTAGGCTTATTTTAATTGAGTTTGGAACCTTATGATTTTGGATTGATGATATTCTTGTTGGGATTTTTTATTTGGATTTGCAGCTTATTATTTCTTCTTTGGGCTTATCTAATTAGGCTTGCAGTTAATTAATTTAGGCTTGTTACTTGTTATCATTTGGGCTTGCTTTGATTTGTGCATGGACCGACTCTACTATTATTAGATTCTTTTTGGCTGAGCTCTAGATTTTCAGGTGGATGGTTGGATTTCCTAACATAAAGTAAGTTGAAGACTCGTATAAGGGCACAAAACCCTAGGGCACAGGTGGTGTGGTCGACGACTTAGGAAGGATTGCTCTGCATTTTTTGTTTTTATTTGTTTTTATTTATTTATTTATTTTTGTCTTATATTATTAGGTGAAAGAGTGCATTGCTTTGCATTATTAGAGTATTATTGAAACTTCATTAAGAAGCCATGGAGAGCATTTACCGCACTTAGGTACATTATTCTTCTCCTCTTTATTTGTTTGGTTTTTTTTTCCTTATTTATTTCATTCTTATGATCTTTTGTTATTTTTGGTTTGTAAATATTATCATTATTTATTTCATTCCAATCATCTTTTATTATTTTTGGTTTACAAATATTTATTTTAGAATGTCTGTTTGTTGTTTTTTTTTTTTCCCTTTGTAATATGCATATTTATTACATAGATGAACGATTTGTAATAGTTTCATTTATTTTTTATTGTGTCTAATTTATTTATTTTTTCTACATAGTTTCTTTTCTTTGATTAATCCACTTATGTCCGGTCATAGTTGTAAATAAAATAAATTTAGAAACAATTTCAATAATTTGTTAAAATGTTTTTCAAATAAAAAAACGATAGAGTCCTTTTTTAAAAAAATAATCTATAAAATCCATTTTAAAGTAAATCTAAAAAATCACTTTTAAAACAAATCTAAAAAAAGCATTTTTTGAATAAATTTGTAAATATATTTTTTCTTAAAATAAATCTATAAAATCATTTTTAAAATAAATCCAAAAAATAAAAATAAATCTAAAAATAATTTTTTTAATAAATTTGTATGCACCATGTATTTTGCACAATGTGTTTCCACTCAATGACATGACTCACTTTTTATTTATTTATAAAAAAATTGGTTTATAGAAAAAAATTTGGAGTCGCCCCTTATTTTTGTTTTATTTTTAAAGGAAAAACAAAATAAGAAAGAAAACTCTAAGTGTGAATCCTTATTTGGAAAAAATGGTCTATGAAAGTAGAGATGGGTCCAAAGGTTAGGTTACTTATCAAGAAGGTTAGCGAAAGACCGTAACACCCCTCTAAGCGCCTAGAAACGAGTATCTACTAAATAAGGTGAGACAAATATGACAATTGATAAGGAAATCAATGGATATCAATGAAATGATCAAATAATAAAACGAATCGTGCATGAAAATAAGCAAAATGGGAGTGAGATCGTACCTTAGCAGCAAGTAATAGTGTGCTATCATGAAACAGGTTTAATGCATAATAATGAATATAAAATATATTGCATGTGTCACAAAACAGATTAAGAAATCCTCAATGGTAATTATGCACTTCACTCAAATTATTTTTAAAGAAAATATAATGGATGTTAAGCCCCCACCAAAGCCCAATTTACTTTAGCATGAATTCACCCCATAAATTCCATTATTTTGGAATTATGAAAATTCATTCATATTAATTAAAAAATGAGAGAAACAAAAAATTATTTTAAAATCAAAGAAAATTTGTGAAAGTACTTACTTAAAAGGAAATGTAGCAAGTTTATTAAAAACGATATTTTTTTTTTTATGACTCTAACCTTAAGGAAGAAAGAAGAAAAGAAATGATTTAAAATTATTTGAAAACCAAAGTGGAATTAAAATTATTTGAAAATTTGGAGTTTTGAAAATTATTTGAAAATTATTTAAAAATTATTTAAAAATTGAAGTTTTGAAAATTGAAGTTTTGAAAAATTGGAGTCTTGAAGATTAAATTTGGAAAAAACTGGAGTTTTGAAAATTAGAATTTTGAAAATTAAACATGAAAATTGGAGGTTTGAAAATTAAATTTTGACATATGAGGATGAAGGATAAAAGAGGATGACATGTAGCCTTTGGGTGGTGCACTGGAGGGTGGCCATGCATGGCCATGCAGGTGGGCCCAGGGTGCAACTGGGACTGCATTATTGGTGGTGGTACTGCCATTATTGACTTTCTGGTGTTGGGTGAAGAAACATATACACTCTTCAATGTAGCCAACTACAAACTCCATATTGGATAATGGGGTGGCATTCCTCAAGTTGTAAACTCTCTAGGGGAGTTGAAACTTTGGCGAGAGGGACTAAACCATTGCCAAATGAGAATGGCAAAAAATGTTTCAAATATGGGCAGGCCTTTCCCGTCCTCAAGGCATATCCCAAGTCTTTATAGAAAAAACCACTTTCCATCTCTGAATTCTTTATAGAAGTTGGATCCTTTTGAGACCACATAGGAAACTGGAATTCTAGGAATCAAAAGGTTAGATTTTTTCAGTACATGCCAAAGTGTTCTTTTTTCATTCACTTTGACCCATTTAGAAGACCCTCTGCCTACAGAAATGCCATCGTGGGAGCGATCCATCACATCCTTCTCTTCATCACCAATGCTGCCCGCATGAGAATCAGCAGCTCTTTTATTTCTCTTTAGGTGTATACGATGATCTGGTGCACCAAATGTGAAATCAAGGTGTCTTAGAGGTTGGCAGAAATAAAGAACAGGATTTTTGGATGTTTTAGTGAGGTAGGTCCCAAGGAGAATGGAACATCTCCATTATGACTTCAAGTGAGGTTCCATTATCATAACCAACTTTGCTTAAGGCATCAAGGACTGCAACTGTGACGTTTAATCCCACTTCACAAGGAAGATTACATACCCAATGTTGATCAAGACCCCGAAAAGAGAATTTGCTTCTTTTGCAATGTCCAAAAGGTCTAACAATGGCGCCAATTTCCCAGCATTTTTGGCTTATGGATTTCGGAACAATCTGCAGTTTTAAAATGGATATTGCCATGGTCAAGGTTTGAATATTCTTGCATGTGAGATTGATGGTAAATATTCCATTGTTCTTTTTGAATCTCACGTGCTATGGCCAATGGTGTCTTTCGGTTGAGCGTTTGCCAAGAGTTGGTTCCGTTTGTAGCTGAGTAGAGACCAGAGCAACTGAGCAGAGAAGAAACAAGTGAATAAGTGGAGGAATGAATCATGCGTGCTTTAACATAGCACACACTAGGGTGGCCATGTATGGTGAATTTTCATGTGCGCAGGCCAGGGCTTATGAGTTAGCAGAAAGCAAGGGGATGAGGTTCTGGCGGTGCTAGGCAGCAAGGGGCACCGAGACCAAGAAATGGGTCATTCTGACCAAGCTGGTTGAAGTTGAAGTCTCTCCTTTTTCACCTTAGACCTGAGAAGGTGGCCACGCAGGCCATCTGCAAGTGAGGCCTGGGGTTCAAGAACAGGTGGTGAAGTAATTGGGGAATGGGTCCCAGCAGATAAACCCATTTCCAGAGCTTATGTCTGCCAAAAGGAAGGTTTCTCTCCACTGCTCACTTTCCTGTTGTCTGAAAATTTTCCAAAAATCTTAAAATCCCGATGGCTCGATGAGGTGTGGACCAATAACTATTATTGTACGTGCTTTGGCAATGGCTTCTCACTCAAGCTCTTGAACCCATATTCGTACTCCTAGCACTAGCAAATGGAATGTTCCAGCTATTTGCAGTACCCATTAATTGTTTCTTATTGTCGAACAGTTCTTGTTATCTATATAATATAATCCCCTTGGGAGGCTTGATGCCAATGGAGCCAGGGATCAGAGCTTGACACGAGAATGTCATCATCTGTAGTGAAGCTTACTGTATAGAGAACCAGAAATACTAGATTTGCCTTCCATAAACACCCCAACCAAAATAGCCAACCCACCCAACTATGATAATACTCAAAACCCCAAACACACCAGAAACAGGGGAATAAAAACGGAAATAGGAGCTAGAGTAAAAACTGAAGGAAGAGTAATTAAGAAATCAAGCAAATCATGAACTTATAAAGCCTCATTTCAGGTGACATCCATGGGCTAGTATAGGTGGAATCCACTGGAAACAAGAGCAGGATTTCTACTTATCAAACTCAGGAAATTATTAATGCATCAGGTATTTAAAAGAGAGAAAAAAAAAAAAAAAAAAAAAAACAAAGATACCAAAATATAAAGCCAAAACAGAGCATGCATGTAAAGAGTAGATCCAGCAAAGCAAGCAAGTGGCCCCTGATGTCCACACCAACCAACAAATCAATGCCTAGAAAAGCAGCTGAAAATGAGAGTAAAGTAGCATGAAAATCAAAGACAAGAAGCTCACAGTGGCTTTACCTAGAATGCTCCCTCATAACAAAGAGTTGCATGGCTTCCAACTCTTCTTTATTTCCCATGAATCAACAGGATCCCCCTCAGCTTTCTATTACTCTCTCTAAAAAGTCCCTCCACTGTCAGGCTTTGTGGAGCCTAATTTTTTGTTTGATCCAGTTTGATGACCCGACCCGAATAATGTTGCGTGGTTTTTAATGGGAGATTTACTGAGGCTTAGTCCATGAGCGCTCAGGCTTGGCCCTCGGCCCAAGCCTTCGCTCCATGGACTAGCCTCCTAGGGGTTTGGGGGCAGTGCCCCCGAGAAATTTTTTTTTTTTGCCCGTTTAGCCTACTGTGGAACCGCCTTTTATAATTGGGGTTTTTTAGTGTGGTGTTGTTGCAATGTTATATAGAGAGAAAAATTATTGTAGCCGCAGGTTGTACTTTGGATTCTGCCCTGATAATAGTGATATCCTTGTAATTCCGTGGATGTAGGCAAATTGCCGAACCACCTAAATACTTGTTTGTGCATGTGATTATTTTTCTTTGGCGTGAGTTTTCTCTATTTTTTTGTTTCTCACAGGTTGGGAATTCGGCTTAATTCCCTTCATCCACCTAGCTCACTTTCTCTATAGCTCCCTACATTTCTTCCCATTTTTGTTTCAGCTTTCTCCACAAATCTTGCTTCTCCTCCCAGCTCACTTTTACATCCTGCTCACTCTCCCAAAAATGCCTCTCACAGTTCTGTTCACTCCCTCTCTCTTACAGTTTTTTTTTTTTCTCTCCCAAAAACCCCCTGCTCTTGCTTCCCTTCCAAGCCTCCACCAGTTTGTTTTTCTCCCAAAACCCTCCTACTCTTGTTTCCCGTCCAAGACTCCACCAGTTTGTTTTTCTCCCAAAACCCTCCTACTCTTGTTTCCCGTCCAAGCCTCAACCAGTTCCACTACTTACCCTCTATCCCCTTTTAACCCTCTTTTCCTACATCAATTTTTTTTTTTTGGGTTGCGCCCTCTTGCTCCCCGTTCAACAAAAAAGTCTCTATCTCAACCACTACCATGGCAAGGTGGTAGTGTGTTTTTCCACATGTCCTACAGCGCTCACTTGTGGAGGCCGTCCCCACTCCCCCAAATGAAAAAAAAAAAAAAAAGATCGCAGCTCTTTCGAATGGCAAGAAAGTGGACGAGAGGAAAAAACCAAAATAAAATGAAAAAAACAATGAATAATAACAAACGAAAGTCCCCCTGTCGAAAGAGGGCCTACAATTCGTAAATCTATTTTTTCTCAAAATAAATCTATAAAGTCATTTTTAAAATAAGCCCAAAAAATCACTTTTAAGACAAATCTAAAAAAACATTTTTTTAAATAAATTTGTAAATCTATTTTTTCTTAAAATAAATCTATAAAATCATTTTTCTAAATAAATATGGAAAATCAAACTTAAAATAAATCTAAAAAACTTTTTTTTAATAAATTTTTAAATCTATTTTTTCTTAAAATAAATTTATAATATATATATATATATATATATATATATATATATATATATATAAATAAATCTTGAAAAATCACTTTTTGAAAAACTAATCTAGAAACCCTCCTTTTAATAAATCTATAAATCTAATGTTTTTTAAAACAAATAAATAAAATTTGTAAAATGGCTTTTCCAAATAAGATTTGTAGAATCTCTTTTCCAAATAAAGATTGTAAAATTACTTTTTGAGATAGAAATTGTAAAATAAAATTTCAAATAAAAATCGTAAAAATACTTCTTTTAAATAAAATGATCAAATCTTTTAAAATAAAATGGTAAAATTTGTTTTTTAAATAAAATTGTATAATCCATTGCTTTTGAATGAAAAGAGGAAACTTTTTTAAAATAAAATTATAAAATAATCTCTTTCTTAATTAAAGTAAAAAATATTTTCTAAAATAAAGTTGAAAAAAATTCTTTTTAAGATAAAATCATTTGGTAATATATCTATTCTAATAAAATTAAATAAAAATTACTTTTCTTAACATAAGACTTTTTTTTTTGAGACTCATTTTCTAGAACAAAAATTGGATCGCAAATAGAAGTTGAAATAAAATCCTTTCTAAAATGAAAATTGGATTAGGCATAGAAGTTGTAATAAAAAGCTTTTTTCTTAAATAAATATTGGATTTGGAAATAGTTTTTGTAAATAGAAGTTGTAAAAAAATCTTTCTTAATGGAATCTTTGGAATGAAATCTCTTGTTGTAAATAAATAAATAAATTCATAAAATTCTTTTTTTAAATAAATATGTAAAGATAACTTTTTAATAAATTTATCAAAATATTTTTTTAATACTTTGTAGGAACGTCACTTGCTCTTAAATAAAATTTGAATTGAAAGATATTTTTAATAAATTTGCTAAGAAATCTTTTTCTAAATAAAATATGAAAAATCTTTCTTTTAATAAAATTAGGTTGAAAATCTTTCCTTGTAAATAAATTTGTAACAATCTTTCTTTTAATTTGTAAAAAATTCTTTCTTTAAATAAAATTTGAATTGAAATATTTTCTTAAAAATAAAATTGTAAAAATTCATTCTTTTTTAGCAAAAGTAAGTAAAATAAATTAAAATCATTTTCTTATAATAAAATCAAATTCAAACATTTATCTTCCAATAGAATTGTACTCAATAAATTCTTTTAATAAAAACAAGAAAAAGTCTTTGAAAATAAATTTGAAAGTGAATAAAATTAAATCTTTTGCCCAATAAATGAAAACATTGTAAATAATCAAATTGAAGTCATAAATTGAAATATCATTTTAATGTAAATAAATATTTTTAATATTTTTCAGAAATATATTGTGATATTTGGAATAATAAAAATTTCTTCTAATAAATCATTTTATGCATTTATCTTATATCATTTTTGTATATTTTTGTAATTTATTTTTCACCTCATATTATTTTATATATTTACCGGTATCATACTTTCCAAGATATCCATATTTGATTAATCAATTATCATAATTTCTTTTATTTATTTAGCAAAGACCACAAGTATATGAGCTTAAAGAGGTGCTGCTATTTATCACCATACTGATTGGTAATCTAACCCTCGAATCCATTTTAAATTTAAAAACTTGTCATTTTTTCAAATAAGGAGTCACATAGAGTTTTTTTTTTTTTTTTTTTCCTTTAAAAAATAAACAAAAATAAGTTACTCTTACTTTTTTAAAAATCAACTTTTCACTATAAAAAGTGAGTTTTGTCGTTGAATAGGGATGCAAAAAATCAACTTTTCACAATAAAAAGTGAGTTTTGTTGTTGAATGGGGGATACATGCAAAAAAATGCGGATCCACACTCTGACAAGGACAAAGTTACTAGGCACCCTAACACTTACTAAGACGCTGAAGTATTTGACAACAAATTTCTTTTGATACAAAAACTCAGAAGTCATTTTCTTAGTTCACGCTATAATTAGAATCCTATTAGTAATGTAACAAGCAGTGTCAATAAATTTAGCCTAGAAATGAGTAGGCAAATCATGAGCATCAAACATAACTAAGGTCATCTCTTAGAACTTTGTCCTTCTTTTCAACTAAACCATTCTATTGAGCCGTCCTAGGGGGATTAAGTTCTTCAAAGAATTGAAAAGTTTAACCAAGCTATTAAGTATACTTGCTGGCTAATGAAGGATATGCTGCGAATCTGCCACTTCTTCTGCACAATATTGAGGATGAGAAGCCAAACATGCTTTATGGGTAGAGTGAAAAGGCTTGCCATGAAGGATGGAACCTCTGGTTCTGGAGATTACTAGGAAATGTTTGCTTTTACCTCTTTCTGGTTCCTGAATATTCTACGGAAATATTTGAATTATTCTATATGCCCTTTTGCATTATTACCTTGAGGGCGGTACGTGAGAATGAAGAGTGGAAATAAATATCTCATTCATTTTCTCTTTCATTCTCATACTTGAATAATTTAAAGGAAAATGAATTCAAAAATAATTTTAATAGAAATGAAATTCCCTTTATAAGTGAGATTTCAATTTATCATAGAAGGTATTTTGATACAGTGCAAGTTATTTTTAAAAATACTTTACAAAAATTAAAAACCTAAAGACTCTTTTTAATAAGTTGTTTTTAAAAATAATTTTTATTTTGATTTTATAAAAAACACAAATTGTTAATCCAACTTGTATTATGTAAACTAAATTTAATTCAAGTCTTATTAAAAACAACAATAATTTTTTAATTACAAATAAATTCAATATAATTAGTTTTTAATAAAATATGAATATTAATAGCATAATAAAATCATAAATTATATTTTTTACAAATATTATAAAATATAGATATCAATATTAATTGATTTATTTTGTTAAATATAAATAATAATTATTGAAAATTAATAATTTCTAATCCTCTTCTATTTTAAATGAATATAAAAAAAAAATTATTTTTTTGAGGTATAAATGAACCAAAATGTTCACTATATGCACACATTTATTACTTAATTGAATGGTGATATTCTAACTTATTTTATTTAATCTATAATTAATTAATCATTCTTTTGAATTTCAAATTATTCTTAAAAATTACAAAATTTATTAAAGAATTTAAAACATTAATTATGTCTATTATTTTTTATAGTCATTATATATCTTTTTTGTGTTTTAAATTATTTTTAAAAATTATTATATTTATTAATAAATTCAATACAAAGTCTAAATTGATTTTAAATTCATTTTTTCCTATGAAAAAAAACTGGAGGAACAGTTTTCTATCTTACTTTATTTTTAAAAAATTGTTTCTAAAAATACAACGAATTTTTAAACACAATTTTGTTTTTGAATCACACCCATATAGGTTTTTATTATTTAGTAAAAAAGAAAAAAAAAAACTCTCAAAGATTTTTTTAAATGAAAATAAAAATTATTTCAAAATATGTACCATGTGAGATTTTTTTAAATAAAAAAATTATTTTAACTCATATAGATGGATATTATTTACAATTTATTTTTTTATTTTTTCATTTTCATTTTCATTTTTACTGAATATTAAAATTGAAACAAATAATTGTTTTAACCTTACATTCCTAAATACATTAAAAACAATAATTAAAATTATCAAATTCATTCCTATTAGGAATGGAAACAAAATATCATTTCTTATTCCTCCTTCCCATTAGGAATGGAAACAAAATATCCATTTGCATTCCTCGTTTCTGGTCCCATTTCATGTGCAGAAATCAAAGCATTATGGTAGAAGAAGTGAAACTTTTCAAAACATTCTCAAGTCCTTTTGCTCTGAGGATTGTTTGAGCTCTCAAAATCAAAGTCATAAAGTATAAAACCATATTTGAAGATCCCTCCAACAAGAGCCGTTCCCTTCTCCACTATAACCCTGTTAAGAAACAGATTCGAGTGCTTGTACACAATGGAAAACCCATCGCTGAATCGCTTGTCATTCTGGAATACATCGATGAGACATGGAAGCAAGCTCCCCTATTGCCTGAAGACCCTTATGAGAATGCCATGGCATGTTTCTGGGCATAATTTGGTGACAATAAGGTGGATCTAATTACAAGCTCTTCCTTCTTGAAACAGCTTCAGAATTAAAGGCCTTGTAGTTTGATATTGGTTTGTTTCTTGATATAGGTTTTCCCATCAATTTGAAGCATCTTTATCAAGCAAGGGAAAGAGCAAGAGGAAGCCATCGTTCCAGCCATCGAGACCCTCAAGTTCCTGGAAGAAGAGTTGATGGGAAAGAAGTTCTTTGGCGGAGAGACGATCAGGTTTGCTGATCTTGCTTTGGGTAGGCTTGCTAACTTGATCAGCATATTGGAAGAGATTGTTGGGCTGAAAGTTGTGGATGGGGAGAAGTTTCCATTGTTGTCCTCATGGATGCAAGATTTTGCAGATGCTCCAATCATTAAAGACAACTGGCCACCTCGAGACAGAATGATTGTCAAATTCCAAGCCCTTCGTGATGCCATCATTGCAGCAGCAGCAGCAGCATCTAAATAAAGCTCTGGGGTTCAGAGAATAGAACGAATAAGAATCAAATGATCATGCCATATTTCATGTCGATTGGTGTTTGTGTGCGGGGAGGGCTCTGCTGCTCTTCTTTCCTAATGAAGAACCCCTTGCTTTATTAATCATCACAATGCCTTATCCCCAGCTGATTTGGGTCTGCAACAAAATGGATTTTAATATTGATGACAAATTATAAGCCTGAAATCAAATTCAGATTTAACACCATTTTCTGTGTTCAGTAGAACATGGCCATGAACAGTAATGGGGGCATTTTGCAAAAATCAAGTCCAATCCAACAAAAATATACTATAACTCTCAAAGCAAGAAACGGACAAATGGAAAGAAAACAAGAGTCATTAACTATCAATATAATTGCCATAATTTTCTATCTACATGAATTACATTCGACACCTTCAAGGTAATAATGCAAAAGGACAAGCAGAATAATTCAAACATTTCCGTAGAATATTCGTAAACCAGGAGGTAAAAGCAAACATATCCTAGTAATCTCTACAACCAAAGGTTCCATCCTTGATGGCAAGCCTTTTCACTCTGCCCATAGAGCATATTTGGCTTCTCATTCTCAAAGTTGTGCAGAAGAAATGGCAAATTTGCAGCATATCCTCCATTAGCCATCAAGCCAGCAAGTATACTTAATACTTGTGAACCTCTTCAATTCTTTGAAGACTTTAATCCCCCTACGACACCTCAATAAATTGTTTAGCTGAAAGGAAGAACAAAGTTCTAAGAGATGACCTAGTTATGTTTGATGCCCATGATTTACCTACTCATTTCTAGGCTAAATTTATTGGCATTGGTTGTTTCATTACTAATAGGATTCTAATTAGACCATGAACTAAGAAAATGACTAACGAGTTTTGGTCTCAAAAGAAATCTGGTGTAACATATTCTCGGGTCTTACTAAGTGTTAGATTACAAAGTAACCTGGTCCTTGTCAAAGTGTGGACTCATATTTTTGCATGCATCCCATTCAACACTAAGACTCACTTTTTATTGTAAAAAGTTGATTTTGGAGTCAACACTTATTCTATTAAATACAAAAGAAACTTTATATGACTCCTTATTTGGAAAAAAAATAAGTATGTAAACCAAAAACGGATTCAAGGGTCATGTTACCAATTAAGAAGGTACGGTGATAAGTCACAGTACCCCTCTAAGCTTATATACTTATGGTTTCTACTAAATAAATTGAGGGAATTATGACAATTGATTAAATCAAGTATGAATACCGAAGAAAGTACGATATAAGTAAACATACAATATGACTTAAGGTGAGAAATAAATTACAAGAATATACAAAAATGATATAAGATAAATGAACAAAAAGGATTTATTAGAAGATACTTTTATTATTCCAAATATCACAATATATTTTTGAAAAATCTTGAAAGAATTTATTTACGTTAAAAAGATATTTTAATTTATGACCTCAATTTGATTATTGACAAATCTTTTATTTATTCAACAAAAGATTTAATTTTATTCCCTTTCAAATATATTTTCAAATGCTTTTTCTTGTTTTTATTAAAAAAAATTTATTAAGTACAATTCTATTGGAAGATAAATGTTTGAATTTGATTTTATTTACAAGAAAATGATTTTTATTCATTTTACTTTTGCCAAAAAAATAATGAATTTTTACAATTTTATTTTCAAGAAAATATTTCAATTCAAATTTTATTTAAAGAAAGAATTTTTTATGAATTAAAAGAAAGATTGTTACAAATTTATTTACAAGAAAAGATTTTCAAACCACTTTTATTAAAATAAAGATTTTTTCATATTTTATTCAGAAAACGATTTCTTAGCAAATTTATTAAAATGATCTTTCAATTCAAGTTTTATTTAAGAACAAGTGACTTTCCTACAAAGTATTAAAGAAATATTTCGATAAATTTATTAAGAAGTGATCTTTACAAATTTATTAGAAAAAGAATTTTACCAATTTATTTATTTATTTACAAAAAGAGATTCCATTCCAAAGATTGGAAATATTTTTTTACAACTTCTATTTATAAAAATTATTTTTCAATATTTATTTAAGAATTTTTTTTTTATTACAACTTCTATTCCTAATCCAATTTTTATTTTAGAAATGATTTTGTTTCAACTTCTATTTTCAATTCAATTTTTATTTTAGAAAAGGAGTCTTTAAAAAAATATTCAAATCCAATTGTATTAAGAAAAGTGATTTTTATTTAATTTTATTAGAAGAATATTACCAAATGATTTTATCCTTATTTTGTTAAAAAGAATTTTTTTTTTTCAATTTTATTTTATTTAAGAATTTTTATTTTTATTTTATTTTATTTTATTTTAACTTTTTATCAGGACTTTATTTTAAAAAAATTTCCTATTTTCATTCAAAAGAAAGAGGTTATACAATTTTATTTAAAAAAAGATTTGACGATTTTATTTAAAAAGATTTTATAATTTGATTTAGAAAAAGTGTTTTTACATTTTTTATTTGAAAATTGATTTTACAATTTCTATTTCAAAAAGTTATTTTACAATCTTTATTTGGAAAAGTTATTTTACAATTTTTATTTGGAAAAGATGATTTTACAAATTTGTTAAGAAATATTAGATTTATTAAAAAGAAGGTTTCTAGATTTGTTTTTCAAAAAAGTGATTTTTTGGATTTATTTTTTAAAAAATATTTTTTTTAGATTTATTTTAAGAAAAAATAGATTTACAAATTTATTCAAAAAAATGTTTTTTAGATTTATTTTAAAAGTCATTTTCCATATTACTTACAAAATGATTTTATATATTTATTTTAATTAAAATAGATTTAAAAAATTATCAAAAAAAGGTTTGTTTTCAGATTTGTTCAAAAGTGATTTTTCGGATTTACTTTAAAAAGGATTTATAGATTATTATTATTTTTTTTTAAACAAAAGGACTCTACGATTTCTATTTGAAAAGCATTTTAACAAATTATTGAAGTGATTTCTAAATTTATTTTATTTACAAATGTGGCTAAAAATAAATGGATTAATAAAAGAAAAGAAACTATGTGAAAAAATAAATAAATTAGAGAAAATAAGAAATAAATAAAATTATTACAAATAATTCATTTATTTAATAAATATGCATAGCAAAAAGGTAAAAAAAAGAAAATAAACAACAGACCAACATTCTAAAATAAATATTTATAAACCAAAAATAATAAAAGATGATTGGAATGAAATAAATAATGAGAATATTTATAAACCAAAGAATAACGAAATATGATAGGAATGAAATAGGTAAGGAGAGAAAAGAAAGAAAAAAAAAACTGAACAAATGAAGAGGAGAAGAAGAATGTACCCAAGTATGGTCAGCTCTCCACAACTTCTCAGTGAAGTTCTAATAATACTCCAATAATGCAAAGCTATGCACTCTCTCACCCAATAATACAAAAAAATAATAATAAAATAAAATATAATAAAATAAAAATAGAGGAAAACAAAAAACAAAAAAATAAAAATAAAAATTGGAGAGCAATCCCTCCCAAGTTGTCCACCACCACCGCTCGTGCCCTAAGGTTGTGTGCGAGTTTCAACTTGCTTTCTATTAGGAAATCCAACCCTTCACGTGGTAGACATCTAGAGCTCAACCAAAAAGAATCCAATAACAGTAGATTAGCCTATGCACAAATCAAAGCAAGCCCAAATAAGAATAACAGGCCTAAATTAAATAATTGCAAGCACCCAATTAAATAAGCCCAAAGAAGTAATAATAAGCCCTTAACTCAAATAAATAAACCTAATAAGAATATCATCAATCCAAGATCATAAGACCTAAACTCAATTAAAATAAGCCTAAAACAGAGTCTAATATCAAAGCAAAACAGAATATCCATAAGCCTAAATCTGATACCTATAAACATGAATCAATAAACGAAAACTCAAATAAAAAACCACAAACAAAATTCAATTACACAAATAGTCACTGTGAAAATCGAAAATGCATCTTACTCAATCTTGAAGAACCCGTGGATGGAAGGTGGCAAGGGATGATGTAATGGCGCATGGTGGCAGTGTGTTGTGCATGAAATGGTAGTGGAGGTGAGAGGAAGAAAATGCCATTAGAGAGCAAGAGAAAAAAAAAAAAAAGAAATGAAAGAAAGAAAGAGTGTGGAATGGAGAGGGAGGCGATTAGGTGTGACATGATGTTAATTGATGACTAGTAGTTGTTGGAATTGCTATCGACAGTGGTGAGGTGTGGCCATGGTGGTTTGAGGAGTGAGGGGAAATGAGAGAGAGGATGGGAAAGAGAGAGAGCATGCAGAAGTGAAAAGAGAGAGGAAGGGATTGGGGTAGAGAAACAAAGAATATGGGCGGCTATGGGAAAATGAAATGAGATTTTTAGGGTTCTCTTTGAATGAATGGTATATATAAGGGGGAAAAATGAATGGGCAAAATAGGTTCTTCTAAAATAAGTATAAATTGGCTAAAATTGGTGGTTTATAAATATGCCCATTTTCGGTAATGTTCACGAGTGTAAGGAATGTGAATGCTAGAGTGAAATGCAAGTCATGTGAACAATAAGTGGAATGAAGTGAACTATACTAAAGAACAAGAAAGACCAACCAAAACTGTCCTAGTAGAACATGGTCTTGTTCAAGCTAAGATAAAAACCAAGGAAATCTACATCCTCTAAAAAGAAGTAACAAAAGGTTGAGCAAGGAAAAGTGCTCCTAAGGTGCCTCTAAAGTTACACTATAGATCCAAAACTTGCTCTAAAGGCCTCCAAAAGTAGCTCAAAAGTCGTTGTCTGAGTTTAATAGCAGTCAGACCACCAAGGAGTACTAGAATAAAACACACAAAGGGGAAATCTACATGTGTACTATACGAGGGCACAAGGTGAGGGACACCCAAAAATACGATTGAAACACATGCTATGAGGCACTCAAAGGACTATGTCAAATGCAAGGGAGAAAGAGAAACTCTAAGTAATATGATGAAAAGGTGAATGCAAATATAATGAACAACTCTAAGTTGTGAATGAAATGCAAAACCAAATACACAAATCTAAAGGAAAACAAGGGACTAAAGATAACTGAGATGGAACCTAGGATGACATTGTGATAACAAGAGTCCAAGGAATAAAAATAAAACTAAGATAGAACCTAAGATGGTGTTGCGATGACATGAGTCTAAGCAACTAAAAATGAAACTAAAATAAAACCTAAGATGGCGTTGAGATGATGAGAATCTAAAGGAACTAGAGATAAACAAAGATAAAACCTAGGATAGTGTCCTAATGATGAGAATCCAAAGGAACTATGGATAAAAGAGATAGGACCTAGGACGACATCATAATGACATGAATCCAAATGAACTATGGATAAACTAAGGTAGAACCTAGGATGGCGTCATGATTACGAGAGTCCAAGGAACTAAGGATAAACTGAGATAGAACCTAGGATAGTGTCACAATGACAAAAGTCCAAGGAACTAGAGATGAAATTGAGACAAAACCTAGGATGCCATTGTGATGACGAGAATCCAAAGAAACTATGGATAAAAGAGATGGAACCTAAGACAACGTCACAATGACGAGAATCCAAGTGAACTACAAGTAAAAGAGATAGAACTTAGGATGACGTCGCAATGACGTGTATGAGATCTTTGCAGATTATAGGCTTCATCTTCATTGGCTTGGATTCAATCTAGGAACATCCAAATCTTAGGTATGAGTACTATATTTTTAAATTTATTTCTTATAATGGTTTTGAAGCCATTATTTTTCATTATGTTATATCTCAAGAACCCTAGGGATATATTCATGCACCTTACAAGATCCAAGGCTTAGAATGAAGTAATCCGGGGTTTCCAACAATTAGGTCCATAGCCATGAACTTTTGTCTTATCATTTTGCTTGAAAATATGACTAGTTGCTCTCAATCTTATGATTTTTCAAGGATTTTCAAAACCTATGTTGTAATTCATTTTTCAACTCTTGTGAATATCATCCTATGATCATTAGGGGCTTGAATCCATTTCTAATTTATGGTTATTAATAGCTATAACATGTCTTGGAATACATAACTTGAATTTACATGAAAGCATACCCCCTTATGGATGCTTTTATGTGCATTTCAGTCCCTTTTTTTCTCAAATATGAGTGTAATTAGGCATTTCATTCCTCTTGTAAACTTAATTTCATGTTCATTTGAGGTTTAAGAAGGTGTTAGAGCCTTCTAGTTGAAATATAACCCATATATATCCATAGCAAACATCACTCATTTTCTTAGACATTTGATTTTCAACATTTCTTGTTTTTTAGAAACATAAATTATCCTTGAAATATGAGATGAATGAGATTATTCTTGGCACTTATGATCCTATAGTTGGAATGTTGAATTGTCTATACAATAATTTAGGCTAGTGTTTTTAAGCCTACATATTTTATTTGCTAATTGTTGACTACTTGTTTATTTGTTTTTGAGTCCCAAAGTGTTTTTGTAAATCTGAATCATTTGACACATTTAAAATTATTTTTTAAAACTTAAAATATATTTTAGACATTTTGAATGTATTGAGGAATTTTTGCCTTGTTGAAAAACTCATTCCCAAACTTATTCAATAATCCAATTTTCCCAAGTGCTTGTTTGTTGTCTTGTCTTTTAGTAACAAAATATTTTTGTGAATTGTCCTAGTTCTTTCATTTTTATTTATTGTTAAGGCTTAGACTGTGATTTAGACATCTTAGTTGTATTAAAATCTCAGCCTTGTTGAAAATTTCCGTTGTCATATTTGTGGAATAAATCAATTTTTTGTATGCTTATATGTTGTCATATTTTTGAACTATGGAGTGTTTCTTGAGATTTGTATGTACCTTTTCGTGTATATTTGGGCTCCTTTGACTCTTGAAATGCATTCTAGACATCTTTTACATGTTAGATAATTTTTTCCTTGTTTTTTACCTCGATTCTAACCTTGTTAAATAAATCAATCTTGCATGCACTAATATTTTGTCTTGTTTTCCCCTTATGCATGTTTGTATGAATCAATCCCATTTGATGCTAGCTTAGCCACTTTTGATTATTGATTTTAATTATATATATCTTATACATATTGTGTGATCCTTGATTTGATGATTGATCTCTTATTTCATTTTTAAATTAACTTATTATTTCTTATATAAGCTTGTTGCCCCGGTGTTAGGCATTATTGAGGTATATTCCTTTCTCTACTTGATTGTTTAACTCCTTTGCTAAGTATGCTATGCTTTTGAGTGATCCTTGCTTGTTTGGTTTTGGTCCTATGATCTTTTGGTGTACATAATTCATATATTCATCATCATTTTCTTTTTCTTTATCACAATTCATTGTGATGTATTTATGCTTTTGTTGTTTCTTGATATCCATGATCTACTAGTTAATTGTCATAATTTTCTTTACTTCTTTAGTAGAAACCTCTTTAGGGCTTAAAGGAATGCTACCTTATGATATCTTCCCAATAAATAACTTGACCCCCAAACTTAGACTTAGTTTTTCATAGACATACTTTTCCTTAAAAAATGAGCCACTTTAGGGTTTTATTTTTTATTTTATTTTTCCTTTAAAAATAAAAAAAATTAAGTGACAATTCTAACTTTTCAAAAATTAAATTTTCATAATAAAAAGAAATCTCTCAATCGAGTGAGAACACACATGAAAAATGCGAGTCCATAGTGATCAACAAACACATTTTGGCTCTCTAAGAGCATATGTCAAATTTTACTTAAGGAATTATTGTGGTCATAGATTTTATGATCACATGTTCTTAGGATTACTCAAGGAGACACAATATCTCAATCCCATGAGATATCATGGTACCTATATTGAGAATAACTGTTGTCATTAACTTTCATCAATAGTGATCCAATCGGGAATATATGACCACCTCATGGTTTCACCCGTAGGTCACAACCACTACAAACTTTAGCACAAACTTAGTACCCTCTCAAAGTTGGTATAACATATAATATAGAAGTTTGGTGAGATCATGACTACCTGATAGGTAATGTTATGACTCACCATAGGTTTTATCCAATGTGCAACAATACACACTAGTACACTCACCATGAGTACCCTATTTCGATAATTAAGTCCAATTATCCCTTTAATTAGGAGGTAATACTCTTTAATCTCCAATGGATTACCTAAGTTTATGGACCAACTATGAACTAATCATTTACTTTTAAAGAATTCATGACTTCTACCCATCATCGAGGCAAAAATATTGACCTCCAAACACATCACCATTGTCCATTGCCCTAATTCCATTATTGAGGCTAAAATATTAAGGTTCAAACACTTCAAACAACACCATCCAAAATATCCATTATTTTATGCAAACGTCACCACTGAGGTATAAATACATGTTTGGATCTTCACTAAAGTTAACTTTATCTATTTTAATTTATTGTTTATGTACTACCATACAAACTAATTTTCTTTTTATTTTAAATTTTGTATATGATATTCCACACTTTTGATAAAAAAAAAAAAAATGAAGTCTCATCGTATTAATCGTTTAACAAGTAGGAAAGGAAAATTATATATAATAAAAATTGTTCAAAAATATATTTTTAACTTCTTCAATTTTTTTTTTAATTTAAAAAAGTAAATAAATATAAAAGTTGATTTTAAGCCTATTTTATGTTTTCTTCTACATTTTGTTTCCTCCCATTTTCCCCACTTTCTTTCACTCCTATTTACCTATAAACTTTTCCAAAAATTAAACAACTTAAAATGAATCAATTTTATTTTTTATTTTTTCAATTTCATTCTTTTAATATTTCAAATTCAGTCAAATTTTAGTGCCTGAGAATATTCTTTTCTATTGCTAAGGGTATTGTCCTTTCTAGTTAGTGGAATTAAGCTGTCACAACAAATTTTCACCTTGGAACGCCCGTTATAGAGGCCAAGAATAAAATAAAGCAGAAATGAGAAAATGGAAAATACAAAGAGAAATGTGGGATTCACAAAAAGATAAGGGTACATTTATATACAGGAAAATATATATTATGAAATTTCCAGAACCCAAATCTGTATAAAAAGGATCTCAGGCCCCATTCCATTTGCAGAAATCAAAGCATTATGGCAGAAGAAGTGAAACTTTTCAGAACATGGTCAAGTCCTTTTGCTCTCAGGGTTGTCTGGGCTCTTAAAATCAAAGGCATAGATTATGAAACCATATTTGAAGATCTGTCCAACAAGAGCCCTTCACTTCTCCAATATAATCCTGTCTACAAAAAGGTTCCAGTGCTTGTACACAATGGAAAACCCATCGCTGAATCGCTTGTCATTCTGGAATACATTGATGAGACGTGGAAGCAAGCTCCCTTATTGCCTGAAGACCCTCATGAGAGAGCCACGGCACGTTTCTGGGCAAAATTTGGCGAAGATAAGGTGAATCTAATTAATTGCAAGCTCTTCCTTCTTGAAACAGATTAAGAAAGGCCTTGATAGTTTGATATTGATTTGTTTTCTGATGTAGGTTTTGTCATCAATTTGGAGCGTCTTTATCAAGCAAGGGAAAGAGCAGGAGGAAGCTATGGTTCCAGCCCTGGAGAACCTCAAGTTCCTGGAAGAAGAGTTGAAGGGAAAGAAGTTCTTTGGCGGAGAGACCATCGGGTTTGTTGATCTTGCCTTGGGTTGGCTTGGTAACTTGATCAGCTTATTGGAAGAGATTGTTGGGCTGAAAGTTGTGGATGGGGAGAAGTTTCCATTGTTGTCCGCATGGATGCAAGATTTTGCAGATGCTCCAATCATTAAAGACAACTGGCCACCTCGAGACAGAATGATTGTCAAATTCCAAGCCCTTCGTGATGCCACCATTGTTGCAGCAGCAGCATCAAAATGATGCTCTAGGGCTCATAGAGTAGAACGAATAAGAATCAAACGATCATGCCATATTTCATGTCAATTTGTTTTTGTGTGCAGGGAGGGCTCTATTGCTCTTCTTCTTTCCTAATGAAGAACCCCTTGCTTTATTAATCAGCACAAGGCCTTATCCCCATCTGATTTAGGTCTGCAACAAAATGGATTTTGATATTGATGACAAATTAATTGTAAGCCTGTAACCAAACTCGGATTTAACACCATTTACTTTCTGTGTTCAGCAGAACATGACCATGAACAGTAATGGTGCACTTTGCAAAAATCAAGTCCAGTTATAAAAAGATACTGTAAGTCTCAAAGCAAGAAATGGACAAATGGAAAGAAAACAAGAGTCATTAATTATCAATACAATTGCCATGATTTTCTATCAACAAGAAATACATTCGATACCTTCGAGGTAATAATGCAAATGGACATGCAGAATATTTCAAACATTTCTATAGAATATTCGGGAACCAGGAGGTAAAAGCAAACATTTGCTAGTAATCTCCACAACTAGAAGTTCCATCCTTGATTGCAAGCCTTTTTCACTCTGCCCATATTTGGCTTCTTATCCTCAATGTTGTGCAGAACAAATTGCAAATTGGCAACATGTCCTTCAATAGCCATCAATCCAGTAAATATATTTAATAGCTTGTTTACCTCTTCAATTCTTTGATGAACTAAATCCCCCTAGGACACCTCAATAGAATGGTTTAGCAAACAAAGTTCTAAGAGATGACCTGAGTTATTCATGCCCATGATTTGCCTACTCATTTCTGGGCTAAATTTATTGACATTGCTTGTTACATTACTAATAGGATTCTAATTAAACCATGAACTAAGAAAATGACTGATGAGTTTTGGTCTCAAAATAAATCTAGTGTCAAATACTGTAGGCTGTTTGGTAGTAAGTGTTAGGTTACAAAATAACCTTATCCTTGTCAAAGTCTTCAAATACTTTTATCTTCAAACTCTTCAGTCTTTTTCCTCTTCAAAGTCTTCATTTACTCTTTCGTCAAAATCTCTAATATAAAATAATGATAATAAAAAAAATAACAAAAACAATTTGAGAATATAAACAAGAGGCAAAATAGTTTTTTCTTTCTCAAAGCTTTCCTATGATGAATTTTTTTCTATGTTATTGGCTAAATATATACTTATATAAATTAAACCACATTCCTTGAAATTTGGGACCACATCTTCACCTCAATTATCTCACAAAAAATAAAGTTATGTGATTAATCAAGTCAAGTAAATAAGTGTGTATCTACACTTTTTACGTGCGTCCCCACTCGATGTTTGGACTCACTTTTTATTGAAAAACTATTTTCATAAAAATTGGAGTTGCCACTTTTTTCTTTTTTCTTTTTTTAATTTAGTGGCAAGCATTTGTAAATTAAAGATCTTCACAACAGACGTACCTCCATGAGTAACTTAGAGTATCTCCCGTGCTTCATTTGCACGTTTACAATTTGCTATCTTGTGAAACTCATCTAGACAAACTTCGTTGAAAATACTAAATAAAGCTCTAACATTGGCTTTACTATCTTCATCATCAGCTTTGTCCCATTCGTGTTTAGGTATAAGTTCTCCAATTGATCTTCCTTATGCATCAATAATCAATGGGGGTCCCCATTTATATTCTACTGAATTTCATACCCTTTCGCCTTGCATTTTAAGGAAAAACATTATTCGAGCTTTCCAATGAGAATAGTTATTCCCATCAAAGTAGGGTGGACTATTCAAAGGGGCACCACTTTTAGATTGTTCCTTATCGGACTTATAGGATCAATAAAAATTTGATTTTTATCCTATAGGATCAATAAAGATTTGATTTTTATCTTGTAGGATTAATAAATAAAAAATGATTTTGATCCTATAGGAATAAAAATTTGATTTTTATCACACTTTGATACCAATTAAAAAACCAAAAGTCTAATAGGGAACACCCAAAGAACGGGTGAACGGGTGATTTTAAAATTTAAAATAAATATTGATATATATTGTCCCCAATTTTTATCTGAAGAGATCCTAAGGATATCCTATATAACCAATGGGTTATACTTGAAATCTTTAAGTATAAAAATATGATTTTTAGCTTCTAAAGATAACCTGTGAGATGTTAAGGATAGCGATGATAATCAACCAATCAAATATATAACAATGAAATTAATAGATATGCAATGGGCAGCAGATTTTTACATGGAAAACCCCCACACAAACTATGGAGATAAAAAACTACAAGATCTAAGACTTACTAATTCAAATCCACTATATAAAATCAAGTTACACAGATTTACCTAACTGTTTTCCCTAAAGATTTACTCTCCCATACCTACAACTTAATTCATGTCTACAACATAACAACCTTTGATTGCTCCAATGGATCACTTCAACCTCACTAAAGGGATGAAGGTCTTCAAACCAAGATTCAAAGATCAAATCCTTGAATGAGATATTAGGAATAGTACAACACTTTAGGTTTTTTTCTCAAGGAGACCCTCTCTAAAGAATATTTGTAAGGTCTCTCAATGATATCAATGCAATCTCATACCCTCAAGGGGTTAATAGAGAGGTATTTATAGGCAAAAGCCCAAAGAGTTTTAGTTTTGGAAGAATTCTAAATCAAATTTGCATGAAAAATCTCATTAGAATAAGCATGACTGCTCAAGCCAACTCACCCATCGCTTGAGCGCCTTGAACACTTGAGCAGTAAAGATCGTTTAAGCAATCCTAAGCACTTGAGCGATCCTGAGCACTTGAGCGATCTTGAGCACTTGAACAATCCTGAGCGCTTAAGCGATCCTGAGTGCTTGAGTGATCCTGACTGCTTGAGCGGTCCTGAGCACTTGAGCGGTCTTACCCCTTTTCAAAAGTTAATTTTAAATCATTTTAAGTTCAAAACAAAATTGAGTCTCTTTATACCTCAAAGGAGCCTAAATTGTTGCAAGTCAAACTTTTTTAGGCATACCTGTGACTTCTTGGTTGATCGAACAACTCTTAATCTTCAATGGACAGCAAGTCACTACTTAAAAAGACTTCTATGGCCACACATTAAAAGGAACAAAATTGCTAACAATTAAACAAGACTCTAAGTCCTAACACGTGTTTACATCTAAAAATTACTATTATTAGTGACTAACAAAATGATTTGAAAATAACATGAATATCTTAGTTAACCTTGTATAAGGTTTAAAAGGTTTAATCCCATTTAGAAAGACACATGAAAGACTTTTATTATTTTAATCACCTTTAAATATCCAACAATGGTAGAAAGATTCACTTATATGGTTGATAAGAATACTTTGCTTATAATAAGGATATATTTGCTGGAAATGGTTACTGTAATCAAGGTCTCTTTGTATTGAATGCTTATGAAATTATTAATAATAATGCATCTTCTTATGCTTACTTAGTTGACTTGTGTGGTTTATGACATGGTAGACTTAAGCATGTGAATTTTTCTTATATAAACAAAATGACTAATCAAAGTTTAATTCCTAAATTTTCCTTAGAAAATCCTGAAAAAGTGAATCTTGCGTGGAATTCAAAACCACAAAGAAGTCTTGTAAATTAATAAAAAGAGAATCAAAACTATAATGTTTAATTCATAGTGACTTAGGAGATTTTAAAAAATACAATGACCAGAGATGGTAAAAGATTCTACATAACTTTCATAGATGACTACTCAAGGTATACATGGGTATATCTTTTGAGAAACAAAGAAGAAGTAAGAGATGCTTTCATTAAATACAAAAATGAAGTAGAAAATCAATTACATAAGAAAATAGAGAATTGATAAGAGAGGAGAGTATGAGTCTAACCCCTTTAACTCTTTTTGTGAAGATCATGGTATCATGCACGAGACTACTCCTTATTATTCCCTTGAATATAATGGAGTAGCAGAGAGGAAAAATAAGACCCTAAAAGATATGATGAATGGAATGTGGCTAAGTTTAAGAGCACCTTTCAACTTGTGGGGGGAAACTATTCTCCATGCTTGTCATATTCAAAGCAAGATACCGTACAAGAAGACTAGTAAAACACCCTATGAGTTGTGGAAGGGTTTGCTCCTAACATTACATACTTGAAAGTGTGGGGGTGTTTAGCAAAAGTACTTTTACTTGAACCTAAGAAACAAAAACTAGGTTCTAAAACCTTTGATGTAGTGTTCATACGGTTGCTAAGAATAGTGTCACATATAGATTTCTAATTATTAAATAAATAAAAAACCTTGTCGAAGTGAACACCACAATGGAAACAAAGAATGTCGACTTCTTTGAAAACATCTTTCCTTTGAAACCAAGTGGTGAACAACTAATTCAAAAAATACTTAGAGACAAATGTAATGAACCTTTTGAACTTGAACTAAGAAGAAGTAAAAGAAATAGGAAAGAAACAAATCTTGGTGATGATTTTTACACCTTAATAGATGAGGATCCTAGTGATTGGAACCAAAACATGTGCTCTAATGGCACATATTCAATATGATTTGTGCACCAAAGGACATTCAAATCACCCAACTTGACCTAAACGATGCTAAGGCCTTAGCCATGAGTTTAATTTGTACTTTGGAGACTTATCTCAGGTTCAAGGGAAGAAAATGGTGCATGTTGAATCACTTTAGATTTTGAAATATCAAGAAAGGGTTAAATGAGGAAATAAGTGAGTCAAGACTCATGGACCATGAGGAAAGGCAAGATAAGGATATCATGAGTTTGGAAGATGAGAAATGACCATTATGGAGTAAGAAAGAAGGCAAGAAAACATAGGAAATGAGGCATGAAGCAAGATTCAACTGCATGAAAATTTAGAACTCAAAAATCTGATGGTAATATATACTTTGAATTTGAAGACAAATTTTGAGCACTTCCTGAAGTCCATTTTATACATATAATATATTATTTCGAAGCTTGGGAATTCAGGAGTCCAAAACTTCAAACAATATGCAAATCGGAGCTAAAATGAAGAAGTTATGGCCATTTGAAAATAACTACACAAAGTTGAAGGGTTATTTCAAAATGATTTCGAAATTCAATTGTGAATTCGAAATCCACTTTGAAATGACACCAATTTTGAATTCACCCACTGCCACTTTGATGTTTCACCTCTTCTACCTCGGGAATGGCATCTAGGGCACTCCATCTGCCTAAGTGGACCCCACATGACTAAAAATCACCATTTTATTATTTTTTAATCATTTTTAGGTAATTTATTGTAATAAGTGGCCAATGAGAGTGTGCCACATGTTAGGTAATTGATGATATTATATAAACTCTCTTAGTTCTAGGTTTTGGGAATCTTGGATCTTTTTTTTAAAGAGTTTGACATTGAAGATGGAAGAAGACGAGAACTTTGATTTGTTTTCTTTTCTTTCTTTATTAAATATATTCTTTTAAGTTCTTTTGATTCAAATTATGAATTTTTACCCTATTATGGATTGTGAATGTGACATCACCCCCATGAGAGGCTAAAAGCCAACTTGGGGCTTAAAGCACGAAAACCTAAGGGCTAGGAAACCTATAGGGACAATGGGTAAATTATTATAACAATGAGATTAATTATTGGTTGGGTGACAATTTATCATTTTTTTTATCCTATCCTTGTGAGTTAGTTTAGGGAATGATATGGTAGGTTATTACCCGATACTAATGATTCTTGGTAATTCTTGATCATTAGTTATCCTTATCTTCCCTATCGTTATTTGCCTCTAAACAAAGCTATAAGGAGTAGGAAAAGTTAAAAATCCAAATCTTAAACTAGTAATCAATCTCATTCATTTGATGGTTTTAGGAACCTGTTTTAAAAAGGAAAAATTAGGCTTCAGATGCAATTTTGAGTTATAAAACTCAACTTGATCGCGAGCGGCCAAGGATCCCAAAACCCTAAGATCATATTACTCAAAAGACCCTTATTTTCTCTAATTTCTATACCCTAGGTTGGATTGTGGAAAGCCCCAAACTTGAATCAATCAAATTTAAAATCAATATTATTTATTTAATTTCTTTTACTTAGTTTTACATTATTCACATATTATTTTTCACTTTAGGATTTAAAAAAAAGCAATTTATTTATTCTAGTATTGACAATTTCCATAAGCCAATCTTTGAGGACAATACCCAGAGTACTACAAAAGCCGTAGTGACTCTTTTTCTAGTTTTTCTTGACCAGAGTTGCTATGTAAAAAGGCTAAGTATTTTGGTACAACAGAGAAGTTTGGTCACCTAGATCCTACAAAGAAACTATAACTTCTCCTAATGTACCATTTTGGAATAAGGCCATTAATAGTGGAATAGAATCAATCATCTATAACCATACATTGAAGATAATGGATTTACCTCCTAGTGCAAAGACTATGGAATATAAATGGATCTTTAAAATACAATTAAAGCCAAATGGATCCATAGAGAAGTATAAGGCATGTCTAATTGCCAAATGCTTTAAACAAAGGAAGGGTGTAGATTACTTTGACACTTTTACCCCTATGACAAGAATTTCCTCAACTAGAGTGTTGATCGCTCTAGCTTCCATTCATAACCTGGTGATACACCAAATAGGTGTCAAGATTGTGTTCTTGAATGGGAAATTGGAAGAGGAAATTTATATGAACCAACATGAGGGTTGCATAGTTCAAGGAGAGGAGCAAAAGGTTTATAAGCTAGTTAGATCACTTTATGGGTTAAAACAAGCATAACAAATTTGATCATATGTTGGTATCTAATGGATTTTCCATTTATGATGCTGATAAATGTATTTACAGCAAGTTTGAGAATAACACATATGATGTCATTTGCTTATATGTTGATGACATGTTAATCTTTGGAACTAGCTTAAAGGACATTTGTGAGACTAAGAAATTCCTAGGATTTAATTTTGACATGAAAGACTTAAGAGAGGCAAAGGTTATTCTAAGAATAAAAATAACTAGAACACTTAATGGGCTTAAACTTTCTCAAGAGCACTATGTTGAGAAGATCTTAAGGAAGAACACTTTGACTATAGACCAATGTCAACTCCATATGATCTCAACTCATAGTTGAGAAAAAATTGAAAGCATCGTATTACCCAAACTGAGTATGCTCAAATCATTAGGAGCCTAATGTACTTAAAAAATTGTACCAAACTTGATATTGCTTATGTAGTAAGAAGATTGAGTTGGTACACATAGAGTCCTAATTAGGATCATTAGATTGTTATTCGTAGAGTACTTAACTACTTTAGAGGCATCATTGACTATGGTCTATGCTATGGTAGATTTCCAAATATCCTTTAAGAATTTAGTGATGCCCAATTGGATCTCTAATTCAGATGAGGTGAAATCCATTAGTAGGTATGCTTTCACACTTGGAGAAGGTGCAATTTCTTAAAAAACTTGCATTACTTAGTCTACTATGAAGGTTGAGTTTATTGCCTTTGAAAAGACAAGTTCTAAGGTTAAGTAGCTTAGAAACCTCTTAGCAGATATCCCTTTTATAAATGAGACCAGCACCATTTGTGCCTATGCTTATGATAGCCAAACTACAATAGCTAAGGCTAAGAGTAAGATATTTAAAGGAAAGAACATGCATATGTGCCTAAGACACAATACTGTATGGCAACAGCTAAAGACAAGGATTATGTCCTTGGAATTTGTAAGGTTCAAAGGTGAATTTAGTCTATCCTGTAACCAAACCACTAAATAAGAAATTAGTGGAAGAAACGTTAAGAGGGATGAGGCTTATGTCTAATGCAGAAGTCAAAAGAGATGGTAACCCAATCAACTAGAATGGCGATCCCATGAAGTAGGTTCATATGGGTAAATAAAAAATCACTTGTTGATTGTGAGGTGCTCTATCAATTGTACTTATCTGAGAGTCTATCCTTATGGTGTAGATAGAGTGTACTCTACATTGAGTAAGGTTGAATATTTTAGTCTTAATGAATGCCATATTCTTTATGGATTGTGTCTTTAATTGCAGTCAATGTTTTAAAAATTGGAAATTATTATTGAAATATCGATTATCGATGGTGGTCGAAACAAAATTGGCCAATGATTATCAATCAAACCATAACTCGACAATATTGTCGATATTTTGGCAAAAAATCAATATTTCAGAGATAATATCTTGCGTGGGAGGAATCGGCGATTTTTTGGCGATTTTCTGGCAACTTCTCCCGTAAATCCAACAACTAAATTTGACTATTTGAAGATCTAACATTCCATATTTCACCAATGTTTTTGTATAAGCATCCAATGATCAGATTTGTGATCTAATAGTGGAAAATCAATCTTGACTTGATCCAACGGTCAAGAAATGTTTCCAACGACTATATGAAGATCTAATGGCCAGATTTGAACTAAATTTCAATCCAACGACTAAAATTAATTTACAATGGTTATTTGACCATCCAACGGCTAGTTTGACAAAAAAAATTCTATGTATGCCCACAATCAATTCCATTTCATACACAATTTTGGTAATCTTGATCTTGTTCTATTACTCCAAATTTTTCTATTTTTGATCTCCATCAAAATTTTTAAATTTTGGGAATTTGGTGGTGAAAGGTTGGATTAACTCCAAATCAAGGCTAATTAAGGTATGCTTTTACTTTTCATAAATTTGATTTTTATTATGCATAGTTCAATTTTATTTGTTATAGAGAGTTTAATTGATATTACCTAATTTTAATATTTATCATATTAACATTAAATTTCATATTGAAATTAATTTGACATATATGCATACTTAGTTTCAATTTTTAATAATTTTAAATTTAATATTAGTTTCATATGAAAATTTAATTATAATGTTTGTCTATTTAATATCACATATATGCATAATTCAATTTTAATTTCAATTTTTATTAGTAATGTTTCTTATCAACTTCATGAATAATATTAAATTAACTTAGACGTTTATCTTTAATAATTTTAAATTTAATTCATATGGAGATTTAATTATAATTTTTGTCAATTTGATATCACATATAAGCATAATTCAATTTTAATTTCAAATTTTATTCTTATCAACTTCATGAATAATATTAAATTGACTTAGATGTTTATCTTTAATAATTTTAAATTTAATTCATATGGAAATTTAAAATATATGTTCAGAAAATGGCTAGTGGAATCCTGGTTGGAAATATTGTACACCTATGGAAGGGAACAAAAATAGAACAATATGTAATTACTTTCAACAAACAATAAAGAGTGACGGAATTACTCGTTTTAAATTTCATCTATCACTTATAGACCCTAATTCAAATATGAAAAAGTGTCCCAATGTGCCTTTAGAAGTGAAACAAGAAATAAGACGACTTCTAAAGGAAAAAAAAAAATAATAAGGCAAAAGTGAAGAAAATTGTAGATATAAAAGAGATCTAAGCTAAATTGTGAGACACAATGGGAAGAAGGCGTAGACATGTAATTGATAAGGAGGAGGAGGAGGATGATGATGATGACGATGAAGAAGATGATAATGTGTATATGTATCCAGCCGACATGCACCCTGAGGAACAACATGCTTATAGAGCGGTGGTTCGAGTATCAAGAGCTGGTGAATGGAATTGACAACAAAAAGAACCTTTGTAAGAAGCAAAAGAAAAATAGGTATATGCAAAGTGGAAAATTTTCTTATCAATTTGAATTACTATTGTTTCTTATAAGCTTTATCAATAATATTAAATTAACATATAATTTTAATTTTAATAATTACAATAGGCGAGTCTTCATGTCCAACTAATCCAGCAAGGCATATGCGACAATCACAAAGTGTTCGACATTTGGATCCATCATTGCCTATTGCACCCTCATTGTACAAATCTTTAGTAGCAAGACGAAAAAGTGTTAAAAATCTTTTCAAAAGTGGTATCAAGAAGGAAACCATGAGACAATTGATCAATAAGTTATTCATATATAAGAGTGTTGTGCCCAATAAAGTAGACTCTCACCACTTCAAGAACATGATTGTTGGTGCACAATGAGCAAGTAACTACTCTAACTTTAAAAGTTTTATTTATTTTAACAATATCATTATTATTTATAAAGTATGATTGCCAAAAATATTCTTATATGCTTTAATTCTATATGGATGGTCGGTATGGGTATAGAATCATCATTTCTATACGAAATCAAACACAAGTAATTGGATATGGTGTACAGAGATATGGAAGCTTATGTCAATATTCAAATAGAGAAGTGAAAAACTTATGGATGTACGATTATGTGTGACAGATGGACTGGGCCCACAAAATTAAGTATAATTATGGTATATTCAAAAGGCAGCACAATCTTTCTTAAATCTATTGATGCATCAAATAGTATAAAGGACAAAAAATACATATATGGTTTGTAGAAGGACGTGATCAAGGAAGTTGGCCAAGAAAATGTGGTACAAATAGTTACGAGTAATGGGTCAACATTCATGAAGACGGGAAAGCTATTAATGAAGAAATACAATTTATATTGGACTCCGTGTGTAGCACACTACATCAACTAAATGTTCGAAGACATCGGTAAAAAGTCCAGTGTTTCAGCTTGAAAGATAACCAACTTCATCCATAACCACAATTGGTTACTTACACTAATATGGAAGGTGTGTGGAGAAGACATAGTTCACCCTAAAGCAATAAGATTTGCAACCAATTATATTGCCCTCAATAGTCTTTTGAAAAATAGGGTGGACTTAAAGAAAATGTTTATCAATAATGAATGGGCACACCACAATTTACATCGCACATTAATTGACCAAGAGGTTGAAAAACTTATGTTTGACCATGCATACTAGGAGACAGTAGCAAAGCTAGTGTCAATCTATGAGGCGTTATACACGGTTCTTCGCATCGTCAATTTAGAAGTTGTTCCAACAATGCCATTTGTGTCCAAGTTGATTCGAGTGATGAAAGAGAACCTCACTCAACTTGATGCTAGAGAATGGATGTTAGAAATAATCACAGATCGTTAGGATAGAACTCTTAAACATCCTCTTCATGCAGCAAGTAACTAAGTATTATCCATCTTTAAAAGTTTTTGGTAGTTAATATGTTTCTTTCATAACATTCTAATTCTACATTTATACTTCACTATTGTAACATTCTTTCTCAATCCAAGGTTTCAATATAGACGTGGAGTTGGTAATGATCTTGATCTACTTCAAGTTGTTCATCATGTTTTTGCGAAATTAAATCCTACAGTGGGAGGTCTTAGTCAATTTGGAAATGAGGTAAATTGTTAGGGTTATAATACAAATGAAATCATTGAATTTAATTTACATAATTTTTTACTTTGAATTATTCAATACGTAGCTTATAATATTCCAAGATACAAAGAAAGGATTTGATGATGGAACAACGATTACTTTGAGGTCAAAAATAGTTCTCAATGAGTATTATTTGTGAATAAAAAATAAATTTCATTAGCATATTATTGTAGGTTTCCAATATAAGTATTGGTTATAACTGAATGGCGTTCATGTATAGAAACCACACTCCTACATTAAGAAAAGGTTGGCCATCAAGGTTTTATCACAAACTGCATCATCTTCAGCGTGTGAGAGAAATTGAATCACATTTGCCCTAATTCATACAAAGCAAAGAAATTAGCTTGCTTACCTGAGGCTTCAACAGTTAGTTTTTCATTATTATAACATGAAACTAAATATACGTGATATAGAGGCAAAGAATGACAAAGTTGTAGAGAAACATTACCTCGATTTACTTAACTTTTCAATTGAGGTTGGTGAAGAAGAAGATAATCGATTGTTCCAATGGGTTAAGCCTCTTCATTTAGATGATGACGATGGAAATCCCAACCCACGAATTGTCACACATGTTCGAGAAGCAAGTGTTAATATTGAACAGGTGTTATCTGAAGAAGTCCATACCGATAAATTCAACCAAGACATGAGAGATTCATTTCTACGAGGAATTTCTCAGTTAGCAACCACTTCTCGACCCTCATTTGACTCCACAAGTGTTGAACATAGTAGTAGACCTAATGCTGCTGGTACTTTCGCTTCCGGTTATGATGGCTCAAGAGGAGAGGGGACCAATGATGGAAATGACCCTAGAAATGATGGAGGGGATATTAGACAATAGTAGCAAAGTGGACAACCATTGAACCCATTCATTTGTGAAGATGACTTTACACATTATACTCAAAATGAAGACCATGACTCTAGAAGAGCTAGTCCAGATGATGGAGCCATTGGAAAGCCATATAGAGGAAGACAATGAAAGATGAAGCCATATAACGAGGACTCATTTTCGGACAGTTTTGAGTAAATGAGTATATAGACTCAATTTAGTGACTCGTCAAATGAAGCCAACATTTATGCCCCTTATACAATGGCATCGATAGGTTATGGTCTGCCTTCTCTAAATCCTTCAAGTACCATTGATGAAGAGTATGAAAGATAAAACTATCCTTCTTCTATACAAATGTCATACTACCTTTCATATCAGATGCAACAAGAAGGATTTCGAACGAGCACATGGGAGAACCCCGGGTTTCCCATCCATGGAGTGGTTGTGGGTAGGATTCAAGAAATTTATGCATATTATATTTGCACTTACAATCAGTATTATCGAAACTTCATGTCTTGATATGAATATTGTCTTCTACAAGATGGGGTCCCTTCATCTAACAATGTAATGGAACCACATCAATCTTCATTTTGGTACTAAGGACTATTGCAATGCAATATGTATTATGCATAAATTGTTCTCATTCAATAAAATCAAATATTTCTTAACTCATTTCTAACTTTCTAAGTGTACACTTCCAAAATTCATATTTTCTATCCTTAAAATCCAAGTATCAAATCTACCGATATATCTCTGCTACCAATATTTTTCTCCTTGACCATGCCTATGTCAATTACACTTACAAAATAACTTTAACATATGTATTCTTGCTTATTATTATTATTATTATTATTATTATTATTATTATTATTATTATTGAGTTTTTCCAAGCATTCTCATGAATTTTGAATCATTTTCTCCTCATCAATATTTTAGTCAAAATATCCACCGATATTTTATTAATATTTTCAATATATCTATAAAATTCAAGTATCGATATATTTGTTTTTATTGATATTTCAAACCTTAATTGCAAGAATCACTTAATGGATTCACCTATTATAGAGTGGAGGTGGGGTCGCTTCCTATGAGAACTTAGGCAGGTTCTCTAGAGCTCTCATGAATATCTAGGTAGGACACATAGCCTATTTGCGTAACCTGTTGTGTACAACTCGTAGTTGAAAAACCGATATGGATAATAGGTTCCTTGAATTACATGAAGAAACACGTAGAAATTTATTTGCACTAGATTTCTATAACTCAATACTTATTTATCTTAAGATTGGTTCATAGTATTTGGGCACTTGTATTGATGCATTGGATTTTAGGTTTTTCCTATTGTTTCATTTTTCACTCATACTCTTTGTGAGGGATTACAAAGGGTGCATGAGTTACAGGTAGTTTCTTCTCCTTGTTTTGACTTGGCCGCCCTTCAGAGTGACCAATGTAATGTTGATTTAAGGGTATGGAAATAAAGGACTAGCCCAAAAGATACAAACAAAGAACAAAATGAATAGTAAGAAAAACTTATCAACTAAGGCATGACAAGCACTGTCCTTGAAATAGATCCACCATCCTCGAAGATAAACTTGGTGCACTAGGGTACCAATGGTCTACCTCTAAGATTCAATAGCCACGTCTTGTTTTGGGTGCACTTTAAAAAAAAAAAAAAAAAAAAAAATCCTCTAAATAGATGTATGAAAGACTCTTTGAAAAACTCTCTAAAAAATTGGTATTCATATTTTGAGAGTGAAAGGTGACCTACTTTTATAGACACTAACACAGTCCCAACAGGACTCTACTTGTAATCAGAATAGGACTCAAAGAGGAATGAGATTCTACTTATAAGTGGAATGGGACTCCACTAGCACAATCCTAATAGGACTCTTTCCAAAAATATAAGACTAATAAAATAAAATAAAATAAAAATTATTTTGAATTTTTGTAAAAATTAGCCGAAATCGTTAAAACATTTTTTCAAATTTACACTCTTCATACAATCCCCCACAGAGTGTAGATGTAAAAGGAAAAAAAATGGAGGAAAAAAGAACCCAATGCATCAGTACTAGTGCCCAAAGGCTATAAATCAGTCTTAGGACAAATAATATTGAATCATAAAATACGGTGAAAATAAATTTCTATGAACCAGTGTTTCTTAATGTAACTCAAGGGACTTTTATCCACATTGGTTTTCTCAACTTCACTACAAGCTGTACAAAATGGGTTGGCACAAATAGGCCATGCATCTTGCCTGGATATTCATGAGAGCTCCAAAAAATCTGCCTAAGTTCTCGTAGGAAGGGACCCCATTTCCACTCTCATATTAGTGAATCCATCAAGTATGTTCTGCATTTAAACATACCATCCATAAGGAATATGGTATTCATTAAGAGTAAACACTCAACCTTAGTCAATGCAGAATAAACTCTACCTACACCATAGGGATAAACTCTCATACAATTAGAGTTGATAGAGCACCTCAAGTCAACTAGTGATTTGTTATTACCCATATGAACCTACTTCATGGAATTTCCATTCTAATAGGTTGGGTTACCACCACTCTTGACTTCTGTAATAGGCACAAGCCCCATCCCCCTCGATGTTTCTTTCACTAGTTTCTTATTTAGTGGTTTGGTCGAAAGATCGACCAAATTCAACTTTGACCTCTCAAATTATAAGGATATAATCCCTATTTTAAGCAGCTATCGCACAATATTGTGCCTTAGGCGTATATGCCTGTTTTTCCCATTAAATATTTTACTCTTAGCCTTAGCAATTGCAGCTTGGCTATCACAATGCATAGACACAAACGAGACCGGTCTCGTCCATAAAGGAATATCTACTAAGAGGTTTCTAAGCCACTCAGCCTCAGAACTTGTCTTTTCTAAGGCAATAAACTCAGCCTCCATAGTAAACTGAGTAATACTAGTTTCCTTGGTGGACTTCAAAGAAATTGCACTTCCATTAAGGATGAAAACATATCAACTAGTGGATTTCATCTCATCGGAATCCAAGATCCTATTTGCATTACTAAATCCTTCAAGGACACTTGGAAATCTACTAAAACACAAACCAAAGTTAATGGTGCCTCTCAAATACCTAAGGACTCTATGAACAACAGTCCAATGGTCCTGATTAGGACTTTGGGTGTACCAACTCAATCTACCTACAACATAAGCAATGCCATGTCTGGTACAGTTCATTAAGTATATTAGGCTCCCTATGATCTGAGCATACTCTATTTGGGCAACTTTATGTTCCCTATTTTTCTTCAATTGTGAGCTGGGATCATAAGGAATTGGCACTGGTTTACAATCAAAGTGTTCAAACTTCCTTAGGATTTTTTCAACGTAGTGTTCTTGAGAAAGTTTAAGCCCATTAGGTGTTCTAGTTATTTGAATTCCTAGAATCACCTTTGTCTCTCCTAGGTTTTTCATATCACACTTAGAACCTAGGAATTTCTTAGTCTCACACACAACCTCTAGGCTATTTCTAAAGATCAACATGTCATTAATATAAAGACAGATGACTACACGTGTTATCCTCATACTTGTTGTAGATACACTTATCAACATCATTAATGGAATATCCATTAGTGATTAACACATGATCAAACTTGTTGTGCTAGTATATGGGAGCTTGTTTTAACCTATATAGTGATTTAACCAACTTATACACCTTTTTCTCCTTCCTTAAAACTACACAACCCTCAGTTTGATCCATATAAATTTCCTCTTCCAAATCCCCATTCACGAATGCAGTCTTGACGTCCATTTGGTGTATCACCAAATTATGAATGGAAGCTAGAGCGATCAATACTCTAATTGATGTTATTCTAGTCACAGGGGCAAAGGTGTCAAAGTAATCTACATCATTCCTTTGTTTAAAGCTTTTGGCAACTAAACAAGCTTTATACTTCTCTATGGACCCATCTTGTTTTAACTTTCTTTTAAAGATCCACTTACAACCAATAGTCTTTGCACCAGGAGGTAAATCTACTAACTCCCATGTATGGTTATACATGATTGATTCGATTTCACTGTTAATGGCCTCCTTCCAGAATGGTGCATCAGGAGAAGGTATAGCTCCTTTGTAGGATCTAGGGTCATCATCTATTAGGAAGGTATAGAAACCATCTCCAAGGTTTGTTTCTTTCCTATCTTTTTTACTCCTTCTAGGTTCAAATTCAAAAGGTTCAATAGACTTGTCTCTACTTGTTTTCTGAACTTGTTGTTCACCATTTAGTTTCATAGGAAAAATGTTTTCAAAGAAATCTGCATTCTTTGTTTCTATTATAATATTGACATCTACAAGACTGTTTTCTGACTTAGTAACAAGAAACCTATATGTTGCACTATTCTCAGCATAGCCAATGAACATTGCATCAAAGGTTTTAGGACTTAGTTTTTGTTTTTAGGTTCAGGGAGAAGAAATTTAGCTAAACACCCCCACACTTTCAGATATGCTATATTAGGTGCATAACCCTTCCATAACTCATAAGGAGTTTTACCAGTTTTCTTGTAAGGTATTCTATTTTGAATATGACATGCGAATAGGATAGCTTCCCCTAACAAGTTCAAGGATGCTCCTAAACTTACAAACATTGCATTCATCATTTCTATTAAGGTCCTATTTTTCCTTTCTACTACTCCATTAGACTCAGGGGAATAAGGAGGAGTAGTTTCGTGAATGATCCCATGATCTTCACAAAAAGAATTAAAGGAGTTGGACTCATACTCTTCCCTCTTATCAATTCTAAGCCTTTCAATTTTCTTACTTAGTTGATTTTTCACTTCATTTGTATACTTGATGAAATCATCTCTTGTTTCATCTTTATTTCTCAAAAGATATACCCTTGTATACCTTGAGTAGTCATCTATGAAAGTTATGTAGAATTGTTTACCACCTCTAGTCACTGTATTTTTTAGGTCTCCTAAGTGATTGTGTATTAAACTTAGTAGATCTGATTCTATTTCAACTAATTTGCAAGATTTCTTTGTGGTTTTAGATTCTACAAAGGATTCACATTTTCCATGGTTTTCTAAGGATAGTTTAGGGATAAAACTCAATTCAACCATTTTATTCATATATGAAAAGTTCACGTCCTAGTCTACCATGCCAAACATCACAAGAATCAACTATTTAAGCAAAAGAAGAAGATGCATTATTATTAATAATATCATAAACATTTAACATAAATAAACCTTGATTACAAAAGCCTTTTCCCACAAATGCAATTCTTGATTAAAACTATTTTATCAGAGTCAAACAAGATCCTCACTCCTGTTTTTCCAAGCAGAGATACTGACACCAAGTTCTAGTGGATATCTAGCACATGAAGAACATCATTGAGGGCAAGTACTTTTCTAGAGATTAGCTTCAGGAGAACTCTCCCTTGCCAATCACTGGAGTAGATCTAGAATCACCCATGAATACTTGTTCCTCTCCTTCCTTTAGAGTGGAATAGGAAGTAAATGCACTTCTGTTTCCACAGATGTGCCTGGTAGCCCCAAAGTCTACCACCCAGTCCTTCATATTGGTGACCATGCTCGCCTCAGAGGATATTTCTGCTGTGATCACCTCTATCTTTGCCAAATTTGCTTTTAAATTGGACTTCTCAATTCTCTTCCTGTGGCAACATTGAGCTGCATGGTGTTCAGACTTGCCACAGACAAGGCAATTACCCTGTTTTTTAATAGTTGGGTTCTAGACCTTGTTTGATGCATTGGGCTTGGTCCTAAAGTTTTGCTTTCTGGACCTATTGTTTTTAGGTTTGAGTTTTCTTCTACTACAGTAGCCTTAGAAGACAATTCCTTAGCTTTCTCAACATTGTCCCTATTTCAGTTTTGTTTCTCAATCCTCATCTGTTTCCTTTTACATTTCATGTTATTTTTGTAGTCTTTCCAAGACTCTGGAAGAGTCTCTACTAAATAACCAACCACAAAAGGCTCGGGTAATTTAATGTCTTCAATAGCTAAGTCATTAATCAACAAGTGGTAGTCATGGATTTGAGATGATACATCTCTATCCTCAGTCATTTGGAAATTTCTAAAATTCCCTATGACATATTTCTAAGTTCCTACATCTTCCAAAATATATTTTTTATTCATTACATCCCAAATTTCTTTTGCAACTTTAAATTGACAATAAATATCAAAAAGATCATTAGAAAGGGTACTCAAAATAGCATGCCTAACTTGTTTATTTCCAGTTTCCTAGGTTGGTAACAAAATATGTCCCAAGTTCACTACATCAATTACAGAGAAAACCCTTTCCTGTCATCTCTTAAAGAATGTCCTGTTGAAGGGATCAATTTTAGAGGTATCATGACGGGTGTGAACTAGAGAAGCTTCCATTTGGATATATTTCAAGATTGTTGATTTAATTTTATGGAAACAATGGACTAGCCCAAAAGACACAAACAAAGAACATAATGAATAGTAAGAAAAACTTATCAGCTGAGGCGTGACAAACACTGTCCTTAAAATAGATCCACCCTCCTCGAAGACGAACTTGATGCACTAGGGTGTTGCTGGTCTACCTCTAGGATTCAACAGTCAAGTCTCGTCTTGGGTGCACCCTGTAAGCGAGACGTGTACACTTTGGGTTCTAAAAACAAAATTCCTCCAGATAAATGTATGAAAGACTCTCAGAAAAATTGGTATTCATATTTTGAGAGTGAAATGTGACCTGCTTTTATAGACCACTGACATAGTCTCAACGAGACTCTACTTGAAATCAAAACAGGACTCAAAGAGGAATAGGATTTTACTTATAAGTGGAACGGGACTCCACTAGCACAATCCCAATAAGACTCTTCCCAAAAATATAAGACTAATAAAATCAAATAAAAATAAAAATTATTTTGAATATTTGTAAAAATTAGCCTTAAAACATTTTTTCTGATTTACACTCTTCCTACATGTAAAAGGAAAGAATGAGTCATCTACCAACATGATTTTTGTTTTAAAAAAAAAAAAAAAAATTGATGTGATCATTCAACCATTTTTGGAGAGTTTCGTTGAGTCCTCTACCTATAAAAGGCAACCCCGTCAGAGAATTTTTCATCTCATTCTCTCTATCTCTCTCTCTCTAAATATTTGTTTCTCACTGTCTCTCTGTTTGCTCCCTGCTGCTATCAGAGACGCAACCATTACTTGAAGCACCAATGCGTGTTGCAATTGGTAGCATCGCTTGTGTTGTAGCTTGCTTCTTTTGGAGCAATCACACGCTGCATCTTCCATTTGCAATAATCGCCTGTTGCATCGTCCATTTGCAACAATCACCCATTGCATCTTTCCTTGCAGCAACCCTACTGCAACATCCACCTTTGCAACACCTACACTGCTGCAACTATCCACTCGAGGTTGCACCCACAAGTGTTGCATCCCTCTTAACTATAACCCTCTTATCCTTTACTTGACTGGAGGAATTATATTCAGAATACTTTCAGTCGTACTGTAAACCTCACCACGGGAGTGCACCTAAGGCAAGGCTTTAACTATTGTATCTTGGAGGTAGGACGCGATTATCCTTATGCACCAAGTTCATCGGGCAAACCTATTTTAAGGACAATGTCTCCTCATGCCTTAGTTTGTTTATCCAATAAGTACCCCATCTTATTTGTTTTGTTAATTGTTAGTTTGGTTTTGGGTAGGTCATTTTGATTAATTATTTGAGACTCTAGAAACAACACCGTTGGACCTACCACACCCGTTTGGTTATCAACTTTTCTTCCGTGTTAATACCCATGATTTTTTTTTTTTAAAAAAATTCCAAAATAGTATTATTAAAATATATATATATATATATATTTAAACATTTGTTTCCAAAATAAATAAAAAATATTTAAGAAATTATGAAATTTAATGCTAATGAAAATAATTAAAAACTTGACTAATTACAAGATTTATATGTAAACAACTTTAATCCAAGAAAGAAAGATAGGAAATAAAAAAACAATTTTTCAGGAATTTAATTTAGGAAGGGGCAGAGCAGCAAAATGTGGGAAAAGGATATTTGTCTTTGTCCACCCAGTCTAACGGCTTCTCTTTCATTGGACCTTTAATATTTTGATTTTAATTATTTAAAGAAATTAAGTAATAACAAATGCGTCTTCTTCAAATTATAAAAAAGGAACACATCTTCTTCTCCACAAAATCTCATTTCAGGGGTCTCTGTTAATTTGTGGAATTCAATCATAAGGGGACCCTCACCCATAATAGTCATTTTTGTATGAAGTTCTCTTGGTTTACAATCTCAAATGCAGATTCTCTCATCAATGCCTGTGCCGGTTTGCTGGATTTTGGAGATGGATATGAGACATGAAAAAAAAAAACCCAATGATCTTAAATCTGATTCAAGTTATAGGCTTGAAGTTGCCATTTTTAATTTGTCATAGATCAACCTTCAACCTTTTTTTGAGAGCTCATTGATATCAAATATGAATATGAAGACCATTTTGTTTTCGAAATGCAAATTTTATTGCAGACTCAGCAGCTGGGAATAAGGTGGTTTTTCATTAGGAAAGAAGACGTGCTCTTATTCGGAGTTTCCACCTGCACACGAACACATAATGATATGAAATACAACATGAATCTTATTCTCATTCATTCTAATTAGTTAACTCTAGAGGTTCATGGCAGGAGTCACAAGCGGGTTCATTTACAAATATTCTTTCATTTGCTTTTCCAAAGAGATGAGAAACAATTATTTTAGAGATAAATCAAGTGTCCAGAACACAACCATGCTATGCTATTCACTCTGCTACTTTGAACATTCTGGGAATTAACCTCCTACAACATTGCAGCAACATAATCCATCCAACAACATTACAACAACATAATCATATTTCTACTGCACGTAATGTCATTCTTGACCTTCTTACCTTTATTGTTCCCATGCTTCTCGACCTCATCGAGTTTAAGTTCCAGAATAAGCCAAACTCTGCATTGCAAGCCCACCCCATAACCACCAAGGTGGCTGCTGCTAGCTTATTAGTATTTGTCTTGGCATTTGGAATTTAGTTCACCTTCCATTCTTGTTCTGCTGCTCTCCTCCGTACTGCCATGGTGATTTCTGGTTCCCTCTCATTGGCTTTCTAGGCATGACTAATGTTCCTGGATGCATGACAACGACCCTTTTATATAACGTAAAAGGGCACATAATTTCAAACATTTGGGAACCAGGTAGAGGTAAAAGGTGATTTTGGAACTCCAACCTCTATGACTAACACCTCAAACTTTTCCTCAAATTCTCTTTACCTGCATTAGGAAGTGTGGAACAGAGACACCAGAAAACAATGAATCAGAAGCGGATATCAGCATATCCTGGATACAAGAAAATCCAACATTCTTTGGAAAGGAAAAATTTAAAGCAAATGTATTTTGCTTGACCAATCAAGTCGCTTTCTCCAATAGGATCAAGGCCCATGGTATCAATTAGCCCAAGTCCTTGAAATACTTAACTTACACATCAATTATACAACTAAAAGAAAATGAACGACATGACCTAAAGTATGACAGAATATGAATGTAGAATTAAAATTAACTGTTTATTGTAGTTGTTTATATAATTTCTCCATTTCAATGCCCTTTTCTATATACAACTTCCCCCCTCCCCCACCTCACTCCTTTTCCCTTGAAATCAAAGCCCTTCCATTAGACCAAATCTTTGGAGGACCTACATTGTCCACTGTTCTCTCAGGACTAAGAATTGACTTAATAAAATTACCGTTCTCAACAGTCAGATCAATTCCTGATGTCCAAATACTCTTCTGTAGTAGGGAAGGAGAGCATGAGCTCCCTAAAACACTTGGAATATGACAGAATTGAGGTTCTGATAATTGAAATTTTGAATCTAAAATCCAAATGGACAAAGTCCCATGAGATAATTGTTGTACCTAGGCCAAAGGCACCAAACAAGGTCTTATCAACAAAATTCCCTTCATATAATCAAATTCACTAGAATTAAGATACTACATATTCTAGCTTCTCATCTAGTAATGTCCACATGTGAGACTAACCATATACAGGAATTTTGATCCCGAATTGTCAATCCACTTGAAGCACTCACAGTTTTCATATTTAAATTAAACTAAGTTTTCTATTTCTCTAAAGAATTTTTTGTTAGGTAAAACTGCAAAGCCTTGCATGAAAGGGGACTCCTCAGATTTGGCTAGAGAAAAACACCCTTGTAGTTAGGTCTCAGTCCTGATCTATTGTTGTATTTTGTCTTTCTTTTTGTCTTTTCTTTGATGGGGTGCATACAAGAGTCCTTGAACATGGGAGGTTGCACACTCTTTGCCCCTAGCTCACAGTCGTAACATTGAAGCCAAGGAGATTGTGTCAGAATCACACATCTACTTATAAATCTAATTGAGTCAATCATTAAAAAAGATATGCAAACATTATAGAGAAAGTATGGTCCTTGAGGATCATTAAGGGCTATATACACAAGTAGAAACTCTACATTAAAACAACATAAAGTCTCGTTAGTAATCCAACCTTTAGTGGTTAACTTCTTTTCAAATCACTAAGGTTATGTTTGTGTAAGCAAACAAAAAAAATACTAAGGCTATGTTTGATTTCTGAAAAGTACTAAGCATCAATTCCTTTACGTATTTAATTATATAGCCACCAACAAAAAACTAAAATCAGAGTTAATTCCAGGGAACCAGACTAGAAACCTGTGAAATTGCAGCAATAGGTGCTCTATAATGTGTACCCATTGTGGTTGGTGGTTAGGGGTAAAAGTAGAGGGGCTTCTTCTCATGTGCATTGTCGCATACCTGTTAATAGTCTCAAGCTTGTCCGTGATGCCAATGAAGCCAATCAGCTGGAGGCAGAAAACACCATGGTAGTGCGGAGGACGGCAGCACAAGTAGGACGGAGATGAAAAGTGTGGAAGATTAACTCAATTCCGAATACCAAGACAAATGTTAGAGCTAGCAACAGCCACCTCGGTGGGTATGGGTGGGCTTGAAATACAGATCGGGCCTATCCACGAGGTCGAGGAGCATAAGAGAAGGGAGAGAATGGGGATAAGGTAGATGGGCATGATTCTGTTACTGTCCATGGTTGACTCCCACAATGTTGATCAAAGCGGCAGGATGAACAGACATGAGATTCCATTATTGTCAAAGATTGATTCCCACGCCATGAATCGATATCACTGGGTTATGGAAACTCAGATCGGATCTGTTCCAAAAAAACCTTCAGAAAAAAAAAAAAAAAAAAAAAAAAAAAAAAAAAACCTAAATTAGAAACGAGCTGATCTCCTCAAAAAAATCAAGGAATGGTAAAGAGTGAGATGGAGACATATTTCAGCAGACAGAAATTTATTCAACCAATAATTTCAGATGGACCTACCCGATCTCTCCCTCTCGCCGCTTTCTCATAGACCAGGCCTTTCCCTCTCTTCTCCCTTTCTTCTCCCTTCTCTGCTCTCAGGATGTTCGGCTCATATACTCTCATCGATATTCCATATGTATGAGTTTAGGAAAAGTGAGTTGCCAGATATACCCTCGTGACGGTACTATATGTATAGTGCAGATAAAAATAATAATATAATGATTAAATTGTTTTAAAATTTTCTTTATATTATTATCTTTATTAAAAATAATAAAAATTTTATATATTATTTAATTTAGCTAATAAAAAAATTTTAATTTATTTAATTCAATAATAATTTAGGAGATTTATATTCAATAATATTAAAATAGTGAGGCTCTAACAAATTAAAAGTTAAATTAATGAATACTATTTGTATGTTTATTTTATTTTTATGTAAATGTTAATAATTATTCATGAAATTATAGTAAAAGAGTTTAAAAATATATTCTTAATTTGTAATTAATAAAAAAAAATATTTTTAATTCAAGTTTCATTTGAATTCTATATATCTAACATTTTTGTAATATCAAAATGTGAATTATTTTTTAATATTGGAATATTTGGATAAGATGTGTAATAAAAGTATTTGAAAAAATTAATTAATGTTATAAAATATGAGATTCTGTACCACTATGGTAACTTGTGGATGATCTTCCATAAATATCTTTTGTAACTCCCTAGAGAGAGAGACCCCTAATGAAATTTAATAGAGTTTCCCGTGCATTCTATTATCTCTTTCTTACTTTATTCTTTTCTCACTATATAATTTTACAACATGTTATCAACACGAATAGTCTCTACAAGAGAAATAGAAAGAATTTTCTCCATTCAGAGAAATAGAAAGAAGTTCTTTTATTAAGAGAAATAGAAAGACTATTCTCTCTTCTTTCTCACAAAAAGGTATGTGATAAACTTATGTCATGATGTTCTACTTTATCACCCTTTGACTCTCTATTTTCACTTATTTTATTTGAATAGATAAATATGTACAATCCCTATAACCAGAAGTTGTGGGATAAATTACAAATTATAAGGTAAATTCATAACCAAAAGTTATGAAAAATATGTACAATCCCTATAACCAAAAGTTATGGGATAAATTATAAATTATGGGGTAAATTCATAACCAAAAGTTATGAAAAAATTACAGAATTACAAATACATAATCAGAAGTTATGTATATGATCCCCAATTATTTATTTTTAATTATACGGTATAGCTGGATGTTATACCAAACAATATTATATAGTTAGAAGCTATAAAATAAATAAATAAATGTTCATAACCTGAAGCTATGTATAAATCTACATAATGAAAGTTCATAGCCTGAAGCTATGTACAAATCTATCCAATGAATCTTGGAGCTATGATCAAAGAAGAAAATCAAGCATCCCTACAGGATCGTGCAAAAACACTAATTTTCCTTCATCATCGTCTCCATGAAGGTTTAACAAAAAATGAGCTTTTGATGATAAATCACCAGGCTCGTCCAACTAGATCTGAATCATTCCCTGAAGTGAATGCAATATTGTCCCAAACTCGTGGACGATGACGAGGACGTGGTCATGGTCGTGGAAGGAATTCTTGATAACATGGTTCTTATAATAATAATTCACCAAATTCTCAGAAAATAAAAGCCTCATTACACCACCAGAAGTGGAATAATACTGAAGTAAAACAAGAAAATGGGAAGTGTTTACAAGATAAACTTACTAAGATCCATGAGAATAATTATTATAAATGTGGTATGAAGGGGCATTGGTCGTGTACCTGTTATATGCCCAAACATTTTGTTAACCTTTATCAAGCCTCAATAAAAGCAAAAGGAAAGGAAGTTGAAATGAACTTCTTTGATAGTGATGGCCAAGTGGATCTAACCTATTTAAATGTTTCGGATTTCTTGGAGAATCCTAATGGGAAAATTGACCATGTAATTGGTGATGAAAATGTTTGTTATGATTAAACATTATGTTTTTATTTAGTTATTTGCAAATAGGTTTATTTTGTTATCATCTCTAAACAACTATGTACCTTGAAGATACATAATTTTTTTAAATTTTTTTATATAACCAGAAGTTATATAAATATTATTATTCATAACCCGAAGTTATGAAAATAAGAAAATTAATATTCTTTGTATAATCAAAGGTTATGCCAAAGTTGTTAATATGTACTTTCTTATAACTAGAAGCTATAGATAACAAAATTATTAACTAAGAATTTTGTACAACTTTATGAAATTTATATAACCAAAAGTTATAATGAAATACATTATAACCTAAAGCTATGAAAACAAGCATATAGATAATATTTACATATTATCAAAAGATTAATATTTTTGTATATCAAGTTATACAAATAAGTAAGTGTTTGATAGTTTTTATAAATTTTTATTATTAGAAGTTATACTGTCATTAGTAGAAAAATTTACATATATTATTGCATGTTGCCGCATATGGTATTTTTATTAATGCAATAATTTTATTATCCAAAATAATTTTGAAATTACAATAGGTTCAACTATTGTTCTCAATATATTATGTTATATATTTATATATATGTTTAGATGGATTTGTAGTATTTCAATTAAAGTTTTGAGACAACAAGATGCTTTAAATCATGATATGTTCTCTTGAAATTTTGATTTATGAATTAATTTTTGCACATTGATTTAGATCATAATAATATTTTGAATAAAATTATTGATCTATCACTACAATTAGTTTAATTATTTAAATACTTAAGAAATATGTAACTTTAAATTATCTTTTCATATTTGTTTTATTGTGTTATATATGCCCTCATTGCTTTTACACAACTTATTAAGTTAAAATCATCATCGATGACTAATATCTTTCCATTGATTTTAACTTTTTCTCTATTATAATATTTATTCAACTTTATAAAGACGAGGTCTTTATGACAATGTTTTATGACTTATTACTTTGATAAAACTCTTATCTCATTAATTGCACAACATTGATGACAAACAATGTTAAGGATATATTAGGTGATAGAAACCTGATTAAAGGCTCCAGAAGATCTTATACTATGTCACTAGTAATATTTGATTCCATGTGAATGACACTTTATACGATGATAGATTCAGAAGAATCATGTAAAGACCAACTTGGTCCCTCGGGGTAAAAGGTCATATGGATGTACATTACAAAACCAGAAGTTTTTATTTAGTGACTAGTCTACCTATACACTTAAAAGGTGGAATGACATGTTGTGCAAATTATCATTTTAATGAGACAATTTTCCCGCCGTTAGGGGGAGAAGAGCCAGTTCCAGAAGAACAACGTGAAATCATTTGGAATGCATTAACTTTGACTTATCTTGATTCTCATACAAATCAATGTGAACTAGAAGTTCAAAGGATCATTCATTTGCAAAATCTTGCAAATCAATTACAAGATGCATTCATTGATACAAAGAAAGTGACAAAGTCATATATCCCGGCTGCAAATACTCCAGCACGGATTGATGTCCCTATAGGACAGTTAAAAAAATTAATCTATGATACGCCTGAAACGTGGTAGACTTGTCGGCTCAAAGGATGTAACTCCCCAAAAGAGGAAAACCCAAGAAAAACTTGGCACTCTAAAAGAGGCACAAATAATGTAGAAAGCCCATGAAGAGGCACACATTAAACAAGAGGCCCCTAAAAAAGCACATATTGAACGAGAAGCCCCCGAAGAGGCACAAGTACCTGAAAATTATGAGATCTCAGTAAGTTACGTATACACAGGAGAAAAATGGGATCAAAATAATATTATTTTCACCTTCCAAGTGGCCTCCATAAGAAACGATGAAGATCTTGAACCACGAAATGTGGAAGAATGTTGACATAGAAATGATTGGCCAAAAATGGAAAGAAGCTATACAGGCAAAGTTAAACTCATTAACAAAATGAGAAGTTTTTGGACCTGTAGTCCAAACACCTAAAGATGTGAAGTCTGTTGGGTACAAATGGGTATTTGTACGAAAACGCAATGAGAATAATGAGATCATAAGATATAAAGTGCGATTAGTAGCACAAGGTTTCTCACAGAAACCTAGTATTGACTACGAGGAAACATTCTCTCCTGTCATGGACACAATCACATTTCGTTTCTTAATTAATTTGGCAGTCTCAGAAGGACTAGATATGCGTCTCATGAATGTTATTACAACATATTTATATGGATCCATGGATAATGATATATACATAAAAATCCCTAAAGGATTTAAATTGCCTAAAGCAAATTGTACAAAGCCTCGTAGCATGTACTCAATCAAGTTACAACATCCTTGTATGGATTAGAGCAATCTAGATGCATGTGGTAAAATCGCCTTAGCGAATACTTACTAAAAAAAAAGGGTAAATGAATAACCCTATATGCCTATGCATTTTCATTAAGAAATTAGAAATCGGATTTGCAATTATTGCAATGTATGTTGATGACTTAAATCTTGTTGGAACTCCTGAAGAGCTTACAAGAGCAACCACTATTACAAAAATTAAAATTTATGACGCTTCATTCCTTGGTGCTTTCATAAAGCGTCATTATTTAGTTAATAATTGGATATGCAATGGTGCTTATTAGAAACGTCATTGTTTAGTATAATTTTTTTAATTCTATGACACTTACTAGAAGAGTCATTGTTAGATGTGGCTTATTTAGCTATAGTTGAGTGTACAACAACGCTTTTTCGAAGGGTCATAGTTTTATTACTCAACCTTGGCCATTTTTTAAGCATTATTGCAATAATCTGAAAACCTTGGCGCTTCTTATAAGCGTTATCTTCTATTCTACTTTATATACCCTCGTTTTCCAACTTAAAAATATTCTCAAACCCCATCTTCACATCCCACCCAGGAACCCGACAAACCCTAGATATTTGTAGACCTTATACATACCGAGAACTCTAAAGGGAAAAATTACCGACGAGTTGTGATCGGAAAACTTCACTAGCACTTCTAGCCAGCACTCATAGTCATCATCTTCGGTTAATGAGTCTCCACAAGTTTCATAGGCAACTAGAAACTCACAAGTTGTTGAGACTTTTGGACTAGCAAGCTAACCAATGAGCTAAGTTCAAGAAACTCCACCAAATCATGATTCTCTATTCGGTAAGCTTTTGATTGATTCAGTTTTCTCTCCTTACACAGTATTTTTTTATTTATTTATGTTTTTAGGGTTTTTTTTTTTTTTTTTTTTTTTTTTTTTTTTTTTTCTGATTTGGGATTGTGTGGATTAATTAGGAAAATCCTTCAAATTGTGAGGAATAGATTCCAAAGAAGGGCTAATATTCTACTAAGTTCAAGAAACTCCACCAAATCATGATTCTCTATTCGGTAAACTTTTGATTGATTCAGTTTTCTCTCCTTACACGGTTTTTTTTTTTTTTTTTTTTTTTTTTTTTTTTTTTATGTTTTTAAGGTTTTTTTTTTTTTTTTTTGCTGATTTGGGATTATGTGGATTAATTAGGAAAATCCTTCAAATTGTGGGGAATAGATTCCAAAGAAGGGCTAATATTCTACTTCATCTGAAGTGGTTAGAAGCCCACAAAACATTGGAAATCTCGATAAGGAGGTGCTTTACTTCTAGAACTAGTTTCATGAGATTGGTTTCTGCGTTTAGGAAGTTTGTCCTCTGTTTGGTTGGTAAGAAAACTTAAGGGTAAAAAAGGAGGTTTTTGAATTCCAATTGAATTCCAGTTTTAGATCTGATTCCCTTGCTGCCAGTCATTCTGAAGTTTCAAGTCTTTGCTTAGGAGTTCATCTAATTAATCCATTTTTCTTTCTCCCCTGTCATCTGAGCGTGGTATTCTATATAGTGTTGTGGCAGTTTACCCTCTCTCAAAAGTTACAGCCTCCTTTTTCGAATCTGATGCGTGTCCTCCTAAAAAATTCTGATGGTTCCACTTCCTTAAAAAACAAAAAAGTCATTTTTTTCTTATAAAAATTTGGTGATTTCCTCCTCAAATGTCTCCTTATGAATGAGCAGCCTGTTTCCTTGGAAGATATTTCTCCTTTTGATGTGGATTCCCCTCTAAAAATTCTATGCTTATAAGTATCTCTCCCATCTTCAACCCTGTTGATCCCGAGAATCTCCATGGTGGTAATTCATGATGTACCAATGCTGGAATAAGCATTGGTGGCAGGCTCGCCAGTGTTAAATGAAGGATTAATTATATTACTTGAAGCATTCTCCAGCGCGACCTGCTTGATACTAGAACCATAGAACTGTGAGCCCATGCTATCATCAACTGAGATCGTCTCATGAATAGTTTCTTCAATTGTAGCAGCCTTAAGAGATATACTGAGGCTGTAGGTTTCTAATTGCTAGCACTCTTCCTTGTGAACTTGTCTCCAATGAGTTATTTGACACTTTCTTTCTAACTCCAGAAACATTGGGAGTCATAAAAATCAATATATGTATGTGATTTTTCATGAACAAGTCTGAAACTGTCTGCAACTATCACTAGAGACTGCCATTAATTTCTGATTCCCAGTTGGACCCATCTAAAATATCCACTTTGGTATCACAGATGAAATACAAAATTTTCATGGCAACTTCAAGTACCAGGTCATATGCCACTGTTTCGGCTACAGAGCCACACTTAAGGTTATTTTTAAATGGGAAGAAAGCCAACCCTTCAATTTCAGCTTCTCTTGCCATGCATTTGTATGCTTCCGCCCCTCCAAAGATCCCATAAAAAACTACTTGATACCAATTTCTACCTCACACTAGTCCAAGCAACTGGTAGCTTTAACAGTTTTCTTGTCAATCTCAAATTTGGCATTGCTCCTTTCCAGGTAAGTGTAGAACATAACAATTGGATCCCAACTCAAATCCAACATGCCCCGAAGGACATTACGGACTATTATAGGATGACCTCTACCCTAATGCTTCTGAAAGTGTTCAAGATTATCATCATGAAGGCCCTTATACTGACCACTCCAAGTGATGTCTTAGCTGCATAATTCATAATAGGAGCTTTTGTGTTCCATTGATCCTTGTTAGCTCTCTTGCAGAGGCTAAATAATACCCTTAAACATAGTTTGCAGCAACCATAGCAAAAATGGCTACAATGAGAACTTGTCATGTGACTGAGGCCATAATTCCAATGGTTGTTATAAGTTCGATATCGGCTGCTACCACAAGGATAATGGAGAAACGTATATTGAAATCCACAACACTGAAATATGAAGAAGCTTGGGTCAAAATACGCCCAACTGGGGTAGAGTCAAAGAATAGCATTGGAGCATTGAAAATTGAATTGGTAAAGCCTGCAAAAAGGGCTTTAGAAGCTTTTAATCCTAGAGGGGCTGCACAGAAAGACCTAAGATACACAAATACAACATTGAGTGTTGAAATTGCAGTATAAACTTCAATTAGCAAGGTGTTGCCGATGTTAGGAATCCGAATGCCTAGTGCTAGCCAATAAGTAGAAGCCGCCTGAAGGGCAATAAAACCAGACTGAGTTATTATGCCTAAAGGCATCAGGAGCATTCCATTTTGAGGCGAGGACATTATCCACGAATGGCTTCCACCCAACATCACTAATCTCTGTCTCTTCCTCTTCAGCGAGCTGAACCCTAGACAGACCCTTCATAGAAATCTCCTCTTCACTGTTTTCTTTGGTGGAGAGAGATCCATGACACTTCTTTAGCAAATTCTGATCCAATTTTTAAGGTTCTACTTGTTCATCATTTGAAAATTCCAATATTGTTATTGCATTCTTATGTGCATTTATAAGCTGCTCAAACGTTGTCCTGGATGTCAATAGCTCATCATTGCTTCCTGATTGAGTTATCTGTCTAGCTTCCATAACCAGAATTTTATCGACTTCAGAGAGAAACTCCACTTGATGAGTCACAAGAATGACGGTCTTATGAGCAAGAGCAGCCATGATGCATTCATTGAAAAGAATTGCAGCTGTATGTGCATCTACTGCACTAAAAGGATCATCCAAAAGGTAGATATCGGCATCATTATAGACAGCTCGCACAAGTTGAATCCTCTGCTTTTGTCCTCCACTCATATTAAGCCCTCTCTGACTGATTTTTGTTTCATCACCATGGTCAAAACTGTTTATATCCTTATCTAAGTCACATGCTTTTATGGCTTTCTCATATTTGGTTGCGTCCATTGGTTTTCCATAGGGAATATTGTCACGAATCGTCCCACTTTGGATCCAAGAAGTTTGGGGTGGAGATATGGGAGATGCTAGATTCAAGTTGTAGTATGCACAAAACACAAACAGAAAAAATAATAAGAATTAGCACAAATCAATTTTGGGAAGTCTTCCACTCTAAGAAAATTATTAAATAATAAAAAGCACAAGTAAAGTTTGCATAGCTGCCACTTAAATTAAAAATTACTAGATAATAGCACGGTGGAATAAATTCTGTCTCTTTGCCATCATATCACACAGACCGATGATTTTATGAAGAAGCTAATTTCTCTATCTTAGAATGGACAACCTAATCATCATCCACTTTGGATTTCAAATTACCTGAAAATATTTACAGCAATGTAAAGTACCAGACCTGAATGGATCATTATAAAACTAGATTTAGTTGTTTTTCCTAAGTGTAGTTAATAGAGGGTCAAACCATGACTTTTTTTGCTTAAAATACTCTGAAAAGTGTATTTATTTATTCAAATGGTAAAAATCGAGAGCAACATTCTTTCCTGCATTTATTTGTCTTGTGTTTGATATGCTAAATTTATTTGGCTGGAGACTTTTTTCTTTAATATGCATTCTAAATTTAGATGAGAGGTTATTTCATAGCTTCATTGAAAAACCTATTTTCCTACCTCATTCTGTTTTGTTAATAACAACTTTCTTTAGTAATCTAATTCATATTTGTTTCTAAAATTTCAAAGGTACCCTTGCTTATCATCTTTATTCTGTAAAGTTCTTTGACTCTACAAGGACATATCCTTTTTGCCTTCAAGCATAGTTTCAGGTATGCTTGCAATAGGAATGGCTTAATTTTCTATATTTCAGTGTGTACATAATACATGGGGTGGTTCATTTGCATTGATGAACTTTATTAGAAAATTGTACAAGTGGATTAGAAGGTGAATGCATCAAGACTATCAAGATTGTTATTGCTAAAATCCAAGCTGAATGAAAAAAAAAAGAATCAAATTTTTTTGAAAATAAATAGATAGATTTAATAAGTTACAGTACAAAACAAACATAATTAAAGGGAAAATGCGATAAATCATACTTAAAAAATAAGTACAAGATATCAGCATATGGCAATATCGGGGCACTTGGAGTCTTGATTAATGATGATTCATAAAGAAAAGAGATGATGTTGGCTTATGGCCACATGTGATATTCATCGGGGCACTACAATTATTTTAATCATATATAAATGGGATATTCACATCAGGGAAAAAATGGTTATCCCATAGTAGCCCTAAGGGCATGGGAAACCAAAAGTTGAGTAGTTAAATCCCCTATAGTCAATTTATAAGAAATCTAAAATGCACCTAGAACTCCTAATATAGTCTATTAAAAAGTCCTTAAATGAATGTAGCATATGGAGCATGTCAAACAAACCCTAGGAAACTAAATTAGGGATTCTAGAATTTAAAGTTTTAAGAATTTCAATGATATGGCAAGCCAAATGATTCCAAGCCAGGTGGGTCATCAGTCATGACTACTCCTTGGCATGCTTTCCCACCTCCCGAGCCTCATATTCTATTATAAGTAGTGATATTTATATTACTTGTTTTGTAGATGGAAAACATTTGCATGATAATGTCATTCTATCATTTTTTTTTTTTTTTGTCTTATTATTTCTTTTTTAAGAGAATTACTTGATATGCATTTAAACTTGTTAATTCAAATTAATTTGATTATATTTAGTATGAACCTTTTTTGATAAAAATGTTGGTTTAAGTTGTGAAAAGGTTCTTATAGCTCCATCTTTAATGTAATATATTTGGGATAAACATGATAGAATGAGAGTTATGTTGCTAAGTTGTAATAATTCTATAAGTAATTGTGTTTTTATTTTAATCAAATATGCATTCATGAAACCTTAGAGTTCTCATTCAAGTATCATTGCAAGACAAAAGTTTCTCTTATTACATACTAAAGACATTTAAGTTGTCAAATGTGAAAATGGTTTTATCCAAGCTAGTTTCAAGTTGACAACTTTTAAATTTGTCTACCATGTGCTAAAGATCTTTTCTCTACAAATGATGCTTGAATTGTCCAATTGGATAGTATAGGAAAACATAATATCTATGAAGTTAATTACTTGTCCTTAATTCCTTTTTTAGAAATTTTGGTAGTTTCTCCTATTGTTCTTCGGGTGCATATTTGGACAAGGTCACATATTATGCCTTGTCCATTTTGTGTACTTGGAGAACTATAGGGAAATGCTACTAAAATTTCTTTAAAATGAAATTAAGTACATTGGCAATTGACACATAGGGATTATGTATTCCTATATGGGATAGGAACCACTACCTAATTAAGGATGCTGGAAATGTTAGAATGCATAAATCATGCATAAATCCTTGGTTTCTATAGATTGACATCTTAGCTGCATTAGTTCACTATTTGAAATTTGAAATTGGTTGATTATATATTTTGAGGCTATTAATAGGATAGCTATTAATAACTCTAATTGTTGTGGTATATAGGAGCTTTGTTTCTTTTTTGTACATAAAATGGATCGTTCTTGGATGTCAAAGGATAGGAGATCAAAAGATTATATAGATGGGGTTATTATTTTAAACTTTTTAGAAATACGTTAAATTATATTTTTTTAATACATTAAAATATTAAGATATTAGTTTTTAATATATAAAAAAACAAATAATTTAATATTTAATATAAATAAAATATTAAAAAAATAAACAACTTAATACTTAATGCTATTAAATATTATTTAGTATTAAGTTAAATATAAGTTCTATTTAGAATTAAGCAAAAAAAATAAACGCAACCTTAATCATCAACCTTAGCAATCCAACCCACCCAAGTTACAACACTATGATAATGTACACGTATGCTTTATTATTTTAATGGAATTCAAATTTTCAAAGATGAGAAGAAATGTGTTAACAACTCCAAATGGACAAGGAATGTGTAGAAGACCCCAAGTGGCTGAAAGCTAAAAGATAAGGTCTGAAACTCTCTTTTCGTGCGGTACAAAATACCAAACCGAAAGTGGCACATCAGTCTAATGTACAAAATTCCATAAGGACAACTTGAGAAAAGGCATTCTTTCTCCTTCACAAAATTGGCACAGTTTCTGTACAAGATTCCTTATACAAGAACTGAGAGAAAAGGCATCCCTTCCCCAAGAGGAGAAAACTAAACGACGAAACTGAGAAAAGGGCACAGGGATAAAACAAAACTGAGAAAAGACCTCGGCACATCAGTCTAATGGCATTTTGTCCGAAATTCCTTATACAAAATTGAGAGAAAAGGCATTCCTTCTCCAAAGTTGAGAGAACTAACACCACAAGGACAAAGATGGGAAAAGATCTAAATTCCTTGTATAAAACCGAGAGAACAAACTGAGAAAAGATCTAAATTCCTTATACAAAACTGAGAGAACAAAAGAAAAGATCTAAATTCCTTACAGAAAACTGAGAGAACAAACTGAGAAAAGATCTAAATTCCTTATAGAAAACTGAGAGAACAAACTGAGAAAAGATCTAAATTCCTTATAGAAAACTGAGAGAACAAAATGAGAAAACATCTAAATTCCTCACAGAAAACTGAGTCAACAAACTGAAAAAGATCTAAATTCGTTATAGAAAACGGAGAGAAAAGGCATTCGGCACATTAGTCTAATGGCATTCTATCCGTCAGGCCGTAATTTGACAAAAGGAGAAAAGGAGATCTTGGTGGACCCTTGTTATTTAATCTCACTGGCCTCAATGTCCATTGGTTTAACGAGTTGCTTGAGCTTCTCAACTTTCTTCTTCTTCCCAAATCTCAGACTGTCTATGGGTTTCACAACCATGCCTACTTCCAACGGTGTGGAGACCAACCTCCAACCACAAACCCATCACATTTGTACTGCAACTAACCCCATTCTCCCCCTTCTCACCCTTATTCTCCCGGTGCTTCTCGCCCTCCTAGATTTGAAGTTTCAGAATGAGCACAACTCTGTATTTCAAGCCCACCCCATAATTATCAAGGCCGCTGTTGCTAACTTTCTGGTATTTGCCTTGGCAGTCGGAATTGACTTCACCTTCCATTCTTCCCATCTCTCTCCGACTTGTTCTAATCTCCTCAGCACTACCATAATGTTTTGTGGTTCCCTCTCAGTGGCTTCATTGGCGTCACTCTTGTTCCCAGATGTATGCCGGCCTCTCATATATCTCATCTACCTCTTGCTTTCGCTTGGCAACTTGCATGGGCTTATCCGAAAGTGGTGCAGGTGGGTTCACCAGGAGATCATGGTCAAACTCCAGACAGTATTCGCAGGCATACAACAATGGTACGTGAGAAGAAACGCTCCACTTTTACCCTCAACCATGAGGATATACATCACAGAGCACATCTAGGTATAAATCCACAGGCACAGCTAACCCAAAGTTGATTTGGTCTTGTAATTATAGTTGTTCGAAACCCAAAACCATTAAGCCTAAAGTGAGAGTCTAAAACTTCTCTGTTTGGCCGCTTACGTACCACTGGCAAGCCACTTGAGATTTTATTTTTCATTTTTAAAATTAGGGTAAGGTTTTGAATAGTTGTGTGATTTATGTTGTTGTGATGGAAGGGTTTCCCTAGATGCATGTAATCATGGTGCTTGTGGATGCTTGTAATACTGTTACCTGGACCTTTTCTCAATCATATTTGGCATTTTTTTTATGAAAAAATAAAAGATAAAAATGAAAATTTGTCTTGTTTGTTTACATGGAGGAACACATTTTCTAGCCTCATTAATTGTCACGTGTCAGTAGTTAATTAATAATATATTGACATAAAAAATAAAATAATTTAATAAATTAAAAAATTAAAAAAATTATGATAATTAAAATAATAACTTATGACTTTAAAATAAATGGTAATTATCATTATAAGTAACATAATTATCTCTATAAAATTAACAGATAATATTAAAATAAGATTTCCAACCCTATAAATAGAGGGTTCCTCTTATTTTAAAGGATACTGGGAAGATCAAAGAAAATTTGGAGAGCTCTTAAAAAATTTTCTTGAAAATTCAAGATTTCTTTGAGAGTTCAAAAAAAATTCAAAGATTTCTTAAAGAATCGAAAAAGACTAGAAGATTTCTTAAAATAATAAAAACTTGAAGATTTTTTTTTTTTTATTGGAAGATTTTATGATCTATTGTTTGTTGATAAAACCCCTTTAGATCCAAAATTAAGAACTAAATTATTTAAAAGAGTGTTTTTGTATGAAGAATGGAAGGGCATATTGGAGATTGTCTCCTTTAATTTCCAATTTAAAATTTTGTTCACAATTTCTTTATTTGAGAAAAATTGTTTGTACAAATTAATTTTTGGCATGCTCAATGGGACAACTCTGCCCCAATATCTTCCTTGCAAGAAACTAGATCATGTGAAGTCTTGAAAAAACAAATATAGTCATCAAGGAATCAAATCTACTCATTCTGATCTAACCAAAGTTGTTAGAATTGAAGTAAGTCCTAGTCCCATGACTCAGAGTAGAGTGAAAGCTGCTTCATTTCCTAAGACAACTATGGTTTTTGAAGCAACTTCTCCTAAAAATCTAGAAATCTCCTTAGAACTCCTAGAAGCAAAGAAAAACATAGTTGAATAAGTGGAATCATAGTCAATCATGTCTCAAGAGGCAACTCTATAGTTTTTTTTTTTTTTTATACTAAAATAGACAATCACTCTAGTAGCGGATCTACATTAGCATTTCTATGTGGGACCTTAAAAGTAAAACAACTAACAATAGTTGATCACATTACTTCTTGTAACACCATCATGTCAGTCATAATGATAAACCAAATTTAACAAGAAGAACAAATCCTCAAATGGTCGAATAAATTGAAGTCCTCACAAAAACCATGAATGAGAAAAATGCCTAAATAGCTCTTTTCACAGGCAAAATAAGATGGAAGAATTGACCCAAATGGTTGTTGATCCATGCACAGGATTTCCATCAAAAGAAAATCTTTCTTATGGTGCTAAGAGTTCTAAAGCATATAAAAGAACCTTTTGTGAATCTTCAAGTTTCTCTAGAGGGCTTGATTCCTTATAATTAGTTAAAGGAATTCAACCTTGAACTCTTAGGAGTAAAGATAAAGATAATGTTTAAAAAATTGAAAGTCCATTAAGGAACACCCAAAGGGTGGGAGGGGGAGTGTGAATGGGTGATTTTAAAATTTTCAATAAATATTTATATGTTATACCCAATTCTTTTAATCCTAAGATATATTGTAGTATTTAAATAACTAAACATGAAAACTGATAGAAGGAATAGGTGAAGAAGCTCGCAAGCAACTATGTTGGCTTAGAAAAGCCAACAATCGAAATGTAAGAAGGAAGGGGGCGAGGTCTGCCATAGAGAGAAGTCGAAATAGCATCAAGCTCTGCTTGAGTGAGAGCCTGAACCTCTAAAGAGAAAGAAGGAAAATGGGTCTTTAATCTTGGCATGCGAAGGACACATTGAATGGAGTGAGAAGAAACTAAGAAAGATTAACCATACATGGTCACTCAAAAAGTGACCCTAGCTACAATAGAATGAATGTTCGCATAGAACATGTGAACCAAATGGGAATAGTAAGTCCCTTAGAGAGAAAACTAGGTCTATCAACCCCTCTCTCAGATAATGATAGGAAAGACGGGTGTCCTAGAATTCTTTGAGGTCAATAACATGCTCAATTGAGACTCAACAATCATGAAAAGAGCGATAGTAACTCTCTCGTGCCTCTTAGCAGTGGACGCACTCATTTGGAAGTGTGTCTAGGTCAAGAAGACCCTAGAGTGACAAACCCTGGATGGGCTCAGGTGACCTAGGATGGGTCACCTCCCTCTAACGTCTACGATTAGCCATAAATATGTGTGAAAATATGAACAAACACAAACTATAGAAAGTCTAAAGAAAAATCAAAGAAAAAATAAACCATTAAAAAAACTAAACTTGACATGCAGAATAATACTATACAAAAGGAAACGAGAAATATGAAGTGAACTAACCTTAAAAGATAAAAGGATGGCAACCCAGAGCGTTCAAAGAAGAACATGAATGTTTGAAATGAATATAGTGCGGTAGAAAAGGCCTTTATATGGGTTGTAGGAGCCCTCAATATAGATTAGCGTTCGAGCTTTATGAACTCTCAAAGGTTATAAAAGCTCGAAGTAGTGTTGGATACAACTTATAATGCTTGAGCACTAAGAGTTGCGCTCGAGCGCTTGAAGCTTAAGGACAATTCTAAGGAATAAGCATCCAAGCCAAGGAAACTAGAATTCTAAGAGTAATTAATTTGAAACAAGTAATAATGACATAACAATCAACTTAGGCAAATCATCAATTCAAAAACTCATTAGCTCAGTTAGTAATAAATCGAATAAGTTGCTTTAGATTGTATACATTAATCCATAAAAAATAAGGTCTCAAGATCAAAGTTCAAAATTAATCATAATCTTAGTTTCGAAAACCCAATGCATAACCATCAATGTATAAGGGAGCTAACATAGAAATATCAGTATTGATTTTCAAGGGAATACGACTTACTATCTAGTTCTATATTTTAAAATTGATCACTTAAAAGAGATCCAGTTATGTCTTTGGTCAAATTAAAGAACACATCAAGTCAATTTGAACTAAGATCGTCGGATTTCTGTTTAACACGGTCTTGTTGACTACATACAACACAATTTGACTCTCCCTCAATTTAATATCAATTTTTTTTCTTTTTTCTTTTCCTTTTTAAAGTGGAGGCTTTGTACACCATGATCAACTTGATTTCCAATTTGTTTTCATTCATGGTTGCCTTTGTATCCACTTTGGGGTTGTTTCCAAGTGTTACAAGTGAGTAGCTTCTAGCTGAGAACATGAACCTAGGAAACAGCATGACAGTTCTATTTAACCAATGACTCAATATTATGCACTGACTCACTTCAGGAAACAATTATAATGATCATAGTCAAACAAGGCATGTGGATAATAAGATTTGAGCATGATAAAGAATCCTTCCAAAGTAATCAAAATCTACTTTATGAATTAATCTTAAGAAGTTTCCCTCTTGATCAAGCACAAGATGTAGCTAAAGTTGAAATTCCAATATACAAAGACATTTAATTATCAAGAATCAAATATGTCAATAGTGATTAACAAATATCTATGATTCGATCCACATCAAGTCTTGTAGATATAGTATATTTCTCTGGTTCACAAACTCGAGATATTATGTATCATGCTAATATATTAAGTAAATAAGCAAAAATCATATGCCCAAGCTATAAAAAAAAAAAAAGGCCAAAGGAAACAGAAAGTAGATGATAAGTTCAAAACCTTTAAGGCCTATAACTTTGATGATCAATTGATTAGGTATATGCCTAGAGATTTCCTAAGGAATTTAAACCTAAGAGAATCTAAGGGCTTGGTAAGAATATTTGTCAATTGATATTTGATGGGGACAAACTCTAGAGAAACAACCTTTTCTTCAACAAGATCCCTGATGAAATGATGACAGATTTCAATGTGTTTTGTGCAAGAATGAGGAACATGATTCTTTGAGATATTTATAGCACTAGAGTTGTCATAGTGTATGTTCACGGTCTCTTACTCAATTCCATAATCTTTTAGCATTTGCTTCATCCACAGGAGTTGTGTACAACAACTTCTAGTAACAATATATTCAGCTTCAATAATAGATAAGGATATAAAGTTTTGTTTCTTACTAAGCCAAGCCACAAGACAATCACCAATAAAAAAACAAGCACCAAATGTTTTTTTACTATCCTTAACATTTCTGCCCTAGTTAGCATTGCAATATCTAGAAATCACAAGAGAAAAATAATAGGGATACCACAAATCATAATTAAGAGTCTTATTTATATATCGAATAATTCTTCAAACATTTGTTAAGTGTGACTCTTTGGGGTTTGCTTGATACCTAGCATAATGTCACGAGCTTAGTCTTTTCCTAAGCTTGTGTAGCACTTAGACAAGTCAAGACACTTGATCTTGCTAAGTCAGTCTTACTCTCAATGCTTAGCTTGCTAGGCTAAGATGCTCACGACTCAGAAGCTTTAGAAGGTGTAGTAAGCAACTCTTAAAGAATGGAAGCTTTTATTACTCCAAGGAAGCTTTACAAGTGCTTTGGAAACTCACTTGCTTGGTGCCTAGGCCAAATGAGGTTTCACCTATTTATAGGCACTAATGGAACTCTCTGGAACCTTGGAGGGTTCCTTACAAATCAAGAAGATTCTAGAATACCCTACATAATTTTATGTACAAGCCTATGTACAAGAATATACAAGAGATCTCTAGAATTCTTTTGAAAGCCTTGGACTCCTCTCATGCCTTCCACCATAGTGTAGAGATGTGTGGACTTCTCTAGGCATCTTTAGAACTTTCCACACTCTTCCCACTAATGTCTAAGTGTAGGAGTCTCCAGAAGCTTCCTAGGCTTTATATAAACCCATGGGGAGGCTCATTTGAAGCATCCTGTGACACTCTCCCCCACCTAAGTCGCAGACGTCCTTGTCACGCCTTCTGCCTGAAACCGCTCAATCTGCTCCTAGAACTGCCATAGTGCATCTATTGGCTTCCAACTAGCCTCGCTCTCTAATAGTCTCTTCCATTTCACTAAGTACTCCGTAGCAGGAGGCACACCTCGTCTTCTGATGAATCGATTTGCAATGATGTGTTCTACCTCCTTGTCATAGGAGGTCATGACCGCTGTAGGTGTCCTCTTAGAAAACCCTCGACTTCGATCATCCTTGTCTTCTTGATATGGTTTCAAGTAACTTACGTGGAAGATGGGATGAATCTTCAACCTTGGTGGTAACTCGACTTTATAAGACACCTTGCCGACCTTCCCAAGTATGGGGAAGGGTCCTTTATACCTCCTCACAAGGCCTTTATGCACCTGCCTTAATAACTTGAATTGTTGAGGAAGGAGCTTGACAAACACCATGTCTCCAACCTTGTACTCAGAGTAACGTCTCTTCTTGTCAGCCCACTTCTTCATTTTCCTAGCGGCCTTATTTGAGTATGAGCGTGCTATGTCAACTTGCTCGTGTCACCCCTTCACGAACTTGAAAACCGTTGGACTTCTCTCTGTATGGCCTATAGTTAGTGTGTGAGGAGTTAATGGTTGTTGCCTTGTGGCTAGCTTGAACGGGCTCTTGTTGGTTGCCTCACTTCTTTGCAAGTTATATGAGAATTGGGCTATATCTAGCAACTTAGCCTAATCCTTCTGGTTGGCACTCATGAAGTGCCTCAAGTATAGCTCCAATAGGGCGTTCACCCTCTCAGTTTGCCCATCTGTTTGTGGGTGAAAGCTTATGGAGAAATGAAGCTCTAAACCCATAAGCTTGAAGAGCTCTGTCCAAATCTTCTTAATGAGCCGTGGGTCACGATCACTAATGATATACTTAAGTAACCCTCAATACTTGACCACGTGCTTTAAAAATAGCTTTGTCGTCTCCTCCACGGTGCAGTCAGTTAGGGCTACTATGAAGGTCGCATACTTAGAGAACCTGTCCACTACTATTATGATAGATCCATTATCCTCTAACTTGGGTAGCTCGATGATGAAGTCCATGGTGACATTGTCTCATGGGCGCTTTGCTATTGGTAGTGGTTCAAACAGGCCTTTAATTTGTCGTTGCTCCACCTTGTCTTGTTGGCACACAAGACAAGTCCTCACATAGGCCTCAACTTCATCTCGTATTTGAGGTCATTAGTAAGCTAACTCAAGTAGTGCTCTCATGCGTCGTTGCCTAGGGTGCCCAGCCCACTTGGTGTCATGGCACTCCTTAATCAGATTCCGCCTTATGTTCCCCCATTTATGCACGTAGAGTCGTCTCCCCTTTTTATGTAGGGTAGGTCGTCCTCTACCCAAAACCGCTTAGTTTTCCTTTCATGGGCCAAGGTGATGAGGCTCTTAACCACTGGATCATGTTGCAACCCCTCTCTTAGAAGATCCATTTTGTCTCCTTGGGGTTGGCACGTCATGCATGCTAGTTCTGTCTTACGGCTTAGGGCGTCGGCTACATGATTAGTGCTTCTTGGCTTATATTCCAATGTATAGTTAAACTCGGCTAGGAAGTCTTGTCACCTAGCTTGTTTAGGACTTGGCTTTTTCTATGTTTGGAAGTAGTTAGTGGCAACATTATCGGTTTTCACTATGAAGTGAGTCCCTATAAGATAGTGCTTCCAGGTGCGCAAGTAATGGATGATGGCGGTCATCTCTTTTTCTTTCATCATGTAGCGCTTCTTCGTGTCATTTATATTGCGACTCTCGAAGGCGATTGAATGCCTATCTTGCATAAGGACTCCCCCTATAGCAAAGTTTGAGGCATCTGTGCGTACTTCAAAAACCTTGGTGTGGTCAAGTAATGCCAACACCAACTCCTCAGTCACAACCTTCTTTAAATCTTCAAAGGCTAGTTGGCACTTTTCATCCCATTCTCATGCCTTATTCTTCTTCAGAAGATCAGTGAGTGGAGTTGCCCTTGTCAAATAACCCTTGATGAACCACTGGTAGTAATTAACTAAACTAGGGAAATATCTGAGTTGAGGTACCTTGGTTGGTGGATCCCATTCTTGGATGGCTTTCACCTTACTATCATCCATCATCAGCTTGCCATCTTTGATGCGATGCCCTAGGAAGCTCACTTCTTCCTTAGCAAAGGAACATTTCTCTTTCTTTATGTATAACTCATTCTACCTTAGGATCTTAAAGACCTTCCTTAAATGCTCTACATGCTCCTTCAAGGTGTTACTATAGATGACTATGTCATCCAAGTACACCACCACGAACTTGTCTAAATATGGGTGGAAAATCTTATTTATGAGTGTGTAGAACGTCGTTAGGGCATTGGTGAGGCCGAAGGGCATCACTAAGAACTCGCATGAGCCATACCTAGTCACACATGTAGTCTTTAGCTCATCCCCCTCCGCAATCCTTACTTGGTAGTAGCCCAATCTCAAGTCTAGCTTCGTGAAGTATCTCACCCTACCAAGTTGACTGAACAAGTCGGCGATAAGTGGAATAGGGTACTTGTTCTTTACCGTCACCTTATTGAGTGCTCGGTAGTCGATGCACATCCGTAGGGACCCATCATGCTTCTTCTGAAACAAGACTAGCACGCCATAGGGAGCCTTGGATGGTTGGATGAACCCTGCGTCCAACAACTCCTTAAGTTGTCTCCTTAGCTCCTCTAGCTTGGGCGGTGCCATTCTATATGGCCCCATAGTAGGGGGCTTCGCTCCCAGCTCCAACTCGATCTTATGATCCTCATCTCTTCCAGGAGAGAGCCTCTTAGGCAACTCGAGCAACACCATGTCCTTGAACTCATCAAGGACTCCCTCGATTACCTTAGGCATGGGTTCTTTCGACCCATCATCCTTTTCTTTCTTAAGAGTGGCGAGGTAGGTCACCTATTTCCTCTTTAACCCCTTCTTAACTTGCATAGCCGATAACATAAGGGTCTTGGGTGAACCTTCGATGATTGTAGGAACCATGTATGATTTCTCCTCCTCTAGGATAGCCATTGAGCATAGGAAAGGTATTGGCACGACCTTGACCTTCTGTAGGAAGTCCATCCCTAGTACCATCTTGAAGTCGTCCATGGGTGCCACTGTGAAGTCGATCTTCCTTTCCAAGAGCCAATGTGCATAATGACCCCGCGAGCTACTCCGTATGATGGCTTAGCAGCTAAATTTACTGCCTTAAGCCAACCTCTTTCCTTGGATGCTTGGAGCTTTAGCCTCTTTGCCTCATCCTCCAAGGCAAAAGTTATGAGTGACACTAGTATTCACCAGGGCCTTGGTGGCCTTCCCATTTATAAAGGCCTCTACATACATTAACCCTTTGCTTTAAGGCATCTTAGGCATTGGCTTAGCCTTGAGGGCGTTTAAAAGTTGTAATGATCCCATATGAGCATCGCCCTCTTTCTCATTTTCCTCAATCATAACATTTAGGGCTTTCCTCTTGGGGCAGTCCCGCACCTAGTGTGGCCTATCACATAGGAAGCCATTGGTCTTAGGCGTGAACTCCTTTCATTTATCTTTGTCCTTACCATCTTTGCCACTAGAGGTCTTACTTGATCCTTTCTTAAGGGTGTACCCCCTTGATCCCTTGTCTCCCCCACCTTTGGCATGATTACCCTTAGACTATGGCTTGGGCTTGGAGGAGTCTCCCCTTTTATATTCCACCAAGAGCTCTGCTACCGCCATGGCCATGGCTAGGTCTTAGACATCATGTCTCCTCAACTCTTGTTCGGCCTAGCTTTGCAAGTTGTCCATGAAGTTGAACAGTAGGTACTCCTCGAACATGTTGGGTATCTCAAGCATAAGCGTAGAGAATTCTTTGACATACTCACATATCAAGCCCGTGTTCTTGAGACGCTTAATTGCTTAGTAACCTCTTCAAATTATGTGAAGAACTTCTTCCTTACCACCCCCTTCTCTCTCTCTCTCTCTCTGGTTATTTATCAAAAAGCAAAACTTATTGGTTAAGTTTGGTTCTCAAGAAGTAACAAGAAAATAATAATAATAATAATAATAATAATAATTAATTAAAAACTTATAAATTTTTAATTATTTAATCATTGCATAAAAAATTAAAATAAATTATGTGAGATTGAAGTAAGATATAAAAATAGTTATTAATTCTAAATCTATTTTTAATGTTTCTTTATTTTTTTTCTTTTCTTCTATTTTTTTTTTCTTTATCTTCCTTCTCATTTTTCCTCAAAATTTTCGAAAATCAAATGTATTCATTCGATGTATAATTTAAACTCTTAAGTTGTCTAAGAATCCACCATTAATATTGTCATTGATCATTTAGGAGCTGTTCATGGGGATAAAAATCATTTGCTATTTGTTTTACTTTGATATTGATACTACCTTGACTTATTCTAGGTTTTTTTATGCATGTATAATAGAGTTCATTATATTGATGATGAAAGGAAATTAAATAAAAAAATTAATTTAAATTAATAAGAACCCCACATGACATGGCAATAAAAATATATTACATTTAATACAATAATGAAATTATATATTTAAATAATAGTGATAGAAGATTCGGTTAGATAATACTTTTAATGATATCGCAACAATAAAAGGATTAAAACATTATTTGTAAATTAACATTTCATAATGGTAAAATTATTTCATATGTGTTGTTGTGCTCATATCTAAATTTAATTATGAAAGATGAGGTAAGAGTTGTTGATGATTCTTCACCAAAAAAAAAAAAAGACATTAATAATTCTCAATTTTATAAATATTCTAAAATATTCAATATGAAGAAAAAAAAAATATAAACATAGATATGTCTAAGAAGTGAAATTCCAATCAATGAGGAAAATATCGATAATCATCAATATATCGGTACTTGAATTTTATGGATGTACCAGATATATCGAAAAAATATCGATGAATGTTTTGACATAAAATGTTTTTATTTAAAAATATTGATAATTTTATTTATGATTTTATATTTGTCTTATATTTAATTAGTATAGGAAATAGATTATAAGATAATTAAAATTAACTTATTTATAATAATTTTATTTTAATTAATTTATAAAATATATTATAATATATAAAAATATACGTATAATTATATATAAACAATTTTAAGCACATATATACCATAAAATAAGTTTTACTCAATGACAAAAGTCATGTGTTTTAAACCTAAGTATCTTAGTTTGATTCCTTATCTCTAAATAAGAGGACAATCTTATATCGAAACTTTAAGAGACTACAAAGCTTTATAGCCTCTATTTAAGGTGTTGCCTTATACAACATGTCATCATATAGAGGTTGGGTAGGTTGATCCAACATTGGCCCAAGGCAAAAATTAAAATTTTGGACATTAGACATAACTAATTTTTTGTTGATATATCATTTAAATTTTGGACATTTTTTTTCATCTAGGGCCGCATTTTTTGTTAAGTCGCCAATTTATCGAAAATCATTGACATGTCAACGATATTTATCGATAAAATCTGATATTTCGACCGGTAGTTAATGTATCTTACCTATCGATACACAATATATCAGTGATATATCGCCAATATATCCCAATATTCCCATCCTTGATTCCACCTCTATACTTTTAAAAATAACCACAAAATATAGAAATGTGGTATAACTTTGTGAACTTGAATTAACTAGTAAAGATTGTGAAATTGATATTGACGTACTATTTGACTAATTAGGTTGGCATATTGTGCACCTTTTAAGAGATCTTTTGAAATTTTTTATTTTTCAACAAATGTATTTTATGATATATATATATTATTCAACATTTCGTCTACTTGATATGCCAATAAATAATATTCATCTTGTGCATTATGAATAATTTAAAATTAGACATATTTAATGAAATAATATATGTGAAAATTTACAAAATATTGGAATGGAATACCTTTACTTTTTTTACTCCAGATTTAAACTAAAAGTTGTAAATAAATAGTTAGCTATTATTAATTTTTAATAGTAAAATGAAAATTAAAAAGTTTTACAAGGAATAAAATTATTACATCTTTTTTTTTTTTCTGATATATTATCTTTAAATTTTTATAGTTGGAAAGTGTAAATAATTGAAAAGTGAGGAGGTGCCAATCTAGTTAGATGTGCTCGTTTTCTAGTGATGCAACTTTTCTTACCCTAATTATTATTTAATAAATAAAATAATTATAAAAAAAATAGTTTAGTATTGAAAGCTCTAGCAAAAATAAGTTTGGCATAATGGCAAGTTGGCTTCCCTAATTGCGAAAGAGCTCATGGTTCAAATTGGACAATTTTATGAGTAAGATGACCAATGAGTTGTGGGATGGGCCATAAATGAGGCCTAAGGGCCAACTTGTTCCTTAATAGGCTTAAGTTGGGCTTTAGACTAACAGGTTCTATGGGGACGCACATACCTTCATTTTTTTTTTTCAATTTTTAATGGATTTTAAATAGAAAAAGAAAAAGGTAGAAATAGTGCATCCTTCTTCAGTAAAGATGAACCCGACAACACTCTTCTCATATTGATCAAAGTGACAAAAAGATGAAAAGAGAATAAGTTGATTAGGTGGATTGTCTTTGACAGTTAAGTTAGACATGAAACGAAGTAAAATGTACCTTGCACTTAAATTACGACCTCTTTTTATAGACACCTTTTGATGGATTGATTATAAAAAGATAATAAAGGAGTTGTTGACTACATATAACTTTAAGGCTCTGTTTGGTTAACGGTATAGGATAGGATAGGATTTGTATATCCTAAGATATCATATCTCATTGGATAAGATATGTATATCCCATTGGATAAAATATGCATATCTATGATTTCCAATGGGATATGATATCGTTGAATATGCATATTCCATAGATATAAATATTTTAAAATAACATATTCAATAGGATATACTATATTATATTATATTTATATTTAATTATTTTAGGAAATGAATAAAAAATAATATAAAATATATTTTATTTTTTCATGTTTAAAATAAAAATTATATCACATTCAAATATTTTCTATTTAAAAAAAATGAAATTTCATTTATGTTTAACAATATTTATGATTAAAATAGTTAAATTTTACAAATAATTTTTTTTTTATTTTATGTTATTTAATATATAAAAATAATTTATATATCATATATTAATATTATTTTATAAATATTTCTTTAGTTTTTCATTTTTAATCATAAATTTAATTTATAATAAAAAAAATTATTTTATAAAATGAATATATTAAAAATAAAAAATTGATAAAAATAAATAAATTTTTTATGCATGTTATATATATATATATATATTTCATATATTACCATGAGATTAACATATACCATATGAAAGAAATGAAAAATAAATGGTAGATAATATATCTCATGACTTATTCTATCCTGTCACTAACCAAACATAAGATAGGATATACTAATTTTGGTCGATTGTTTTGTTACATATTCCAAAAAGCTTCACTTCTACTATTATGTTTTGGTACATGCAAATGAAACAACTGCTGAGGTCCCTTCTTCTATTATACATAGTGTTTTCCAATATTTTACCATGGTTTTAAAAATTGGACCGGACCGATCGGACCTTCGACCGTTCACGGTTCAGGTGTGGTCCGGCCAATTGGACCAGAATTACATTAAACCGAGGTTGGACCGCTTGAACCGACGGTCCAACCAATGAACCGACCGATTCGATTAAAATTAAATTAAAAAATAAAATAAAAAATAGCATCAAAATGACGTCGTTTTGGAGGGTATATAATGAAAATCATGGTTGTTGGCTGCAAACTAGAAACCCTCCCACCTCAGTCCTCCCCCCCATAGCAGCTGTCAGCCTGCCGTTCCACCCGCCCCCGATGTGCCGCGACCTACAACACCCAAACAGCTTCCATCAGTAGCCGTTACAAGCTGGCAACCGTCCTTGTCATTGTCTCTTCCCAATTCCCCGCCACAGCGTTGGAAGCTGGCAAAGCTCCTTTGTCACTGTTAACCACCCCGACTGGCTCCGACTAGTACCCTTCCCTGCTACTAGTACCCCTTCCTGCCGTTGAGGCTATCTTCAATTTTTGGATGGTACATTAACATACATGCAATTATCGATTACAAGCCTATTTATTTTGTTGGAAAACCGAAAAACCAAATTCTATTTGAAGAAAGATTTAGTCTTGTGTTTGGTTTCTTATGTTTTAGCCATCTCGTTTGGATGAAAAAAAAAAAGTAACTGAATGGTGATGATGAAAATTGCCAAATTATAAATAAAATAAAAAAATTGCAGTATAAGTGGTAGAGGGAAAGAATCAGAGAGCCAGAATCTGATTAATGATTTTCCACCAGTTTAGGCAAGTGGATGATGCATATTAGTTGATGGATCCTGGTTTTTCAAAGGGATCATGGATGATTATGGGAAGAAAATGGAGGGCTCTGACTAATGACATATGATTCAAAAACATTGGGCACTAATTTTAAAGAATCCCAACAGATGTATTTTACACCCTATCTCTCATGGACATGGGGCAAATTCACTTTCACTCAGATTCCATGGTGGTGGAGACCTAGAATTCAGTCATGGGAAAAGACAAATTTTAAAAAGAAAAAAAAAAAAAAAAAGTGGTTTTAGAGAATTCGGAGCTTATGGAAGTTAAAAGTTAACTTTTGCTTGTGTCACAATTTATTAGAAATTGATAGAAAAACCACATGATAAGTTTATAGGCATCATGTATGAGTTTTAATGAAATATCATGTCTCATACATGGACTTCATCATCTATTCTTAATGAAAAAATTTAACCAAATAAATTACTAGGTAAAATACCCATTGATATGTGATTGTTATAAATTGTTGATGACTTGATTATAAATCATTAAATTGTTAATGACTTTCATTCTCTATATTAATGTGGGACTTTTGTTTCTAATTTGATAGAAAGAAAAAAAATGGAATCAAACTTGACTTCATCCTCTAGTCAAGATTCAACTACCAATTCACAATCAACTAGAAGTAAGACCGACCCTGCATGGGAGCAATTTTCTAAAGAAAGATATGCAAATGAAAGGAAAGCTCTTATTTGTTTGTATTGTAAAAAGATTGCAAAAGGTGAGGGTATTCATAGAATGAAACAACATCTTGTTGGAATGAAATGAGATATTGGTCCATGTAAATCGGTTCCTCCTGATGTCAGATTTCGAATGAAAAATTCTTTGCAAGAGTTTGTGAATTCCAAGAAAGCAACCCAAGAAGCATATGAATATAGAAATCCTTATGGTCCTAATGCGTCATAATTTGAAGGGGATGTGGCAGAAGGTGAAGAAGAGATTCAAAAAATGCAAAGTCCTATGGCAACTAGTAATGGAAAAGAAAAAAATCAACAGTGGATAAGTGTTTTGCACCAAGAAATACTCAAGGAGTTCAACCTTCCATGAGAAGTGTATTAGCTGGGAAAGAAGCTATTTGAAGAGTGGATATGGCGGTTGGGAGATTCTTTTATGATGCATGCATTCCTATTAATGCTATGACTTTCTTCTACTTCAAGACAATGTTGGATGCTATATCTGCAATTGGTCTTGGATATAAGGGTCCAAATTACCATCAGCTGCAGGTTAATATTTTAAAGGATGCTAAGAAAGAAGTTCAATTACTTGTAGACTCATATCGTGCAATTTAAGCAAAAGTTGGGTGTACAATAATGGGTGATGGTTGGACAGATAATAGACAAAGCACACTCATCAACTTTCTTGTGTATTGTCCTGAAGGAATATCGTTTGTGAAATCTATTGATGTTTCAGACATTGTCAAGTATGCAACTAATTTGTTTATGTTATTTGATGAGGTGATTGAATGGGTGGGCCCACTCAATGTCTAATAATATAGCAAATTATGTGGCCACGGGGAGATTGATTTCTCAGAAGCATAAACACATCAATTGGTCACTTTGTGCAGCTCATTGTCTTAATTTGATCTTTAAGGATATTGGTAAGATGGACCATGTTGCTGAACTTGTAAGATGTGCATCAAAGGTGACAATTTTTGTGTATAATCATGTTGCTTTATTAAGTTGGTTGAGAAAAAGAGACGGATGGATAGAGATTCTCCGACCTAATGCAACTCGCTTTGCTACTACATTCATTTCACTCAAGAGTCTTCATGATCATAAACATGACTTGCAAGCTTTGGTGACTAGTAATTTCTTTGTGGACTCTAGATATTCAAAGGATAATAAAAGCAAACTTGCAGTTTCCATCATCTTGGATAAGAGATTTTGGAATGATTGTTTGATTGTTGTGAATCTTATGTCTCCACTAATGTGCTTATTGCGTATTGTTGATTGTGATGAGAGGCCTTCGATGGGATATGTGTATGAAGGCATGTATAGGGTTCATTTGGGCATCAAGAAATTATTTAACTACAACAAAAGACTATACAAGCCTTATACAGAGATCCTAAAGCAATGTTGGGATCAACAACTAAAGAAAAGAATTCATTCAGCAGCTTATTGGTTGAATTCATATTTCCAATATGATTAGGAAAACTTTTTGTAATAAGCCAACTGTTATTGAAGGTGTCATGGATGTTATTGATTAGAAAGTTCTAAAAGGCAAGCTTGAAACAATGAATGAAATGAAGTTATTTCATGATCGATTGGGAAGTTTTGGAAGAGACCTTGCTTATCTTCACGTGAAGTACTTCAACTTGGTAAAAGATTATTTTCATTTATTAGTGTGTTTCTTCTTTTTTATTAGTTACCTACTTACTATTTAATATTTTAAACTTACTAATGCGTTTTTTTTTTCTTATTTTTAATGTGAAATGGTAACTAGATGAATGGTGGAGGCTACATGGATACAATGCACCACATTTGCAAAAGTTGGTCATTTAAATATTGAGCCAAACTGCATCGTCTTCTGGATGTGAGAGGAATTGGAGTGTCTTTGAATGTATACATACCAAAAGAAGGAATATATTGGAACATCAAAGGCTTAATGATCTTGTATATGTTGATTACAATTTGCAGCTAAAAAATTGGTATAAATGTTTTCTTAGTTGTTTTGAATTTAAATCCTTTTATTCACAATTATGAATAATTATATATTTTTCTTTTTTAGGTTCTATAACAAGAAAAGAATCTATGATCCCATTGACTACACATGCATTGATGAGACCGATTTTTGGATAGTTGATAATGATCAACCAATAGAGCTAGATGTTGAACAATTGGAAAATCTTCTATATGAAGAAGGGTCAATTCCAATAAATGAAATGAAAGGTTCAAGTTTTCACATTGGTTAGTAGAATATTTAAACTTATAAAAGTTCAATAATTATATTTTTTTTCTTCAAAAATGATTTCTTGTTGGTATATATTCAATATTTTTGTAGATGATGAGGATGGTGGTGGCATGTCTATAGAAGGGCTTGATGTGGAGAACTTTGGTTTTCCAGATACTCATTTTCAATCTCTATATTCTAATTTCCAAAATGAATGAAGACATGAATTTTATATTTATTAGTATACAAAAATCTTCATGAATATTCAAACATTGACATGTTATATTTTGAGTAATTATTTAAGTATTGTAGACCTGTGGTTGACATTTGTATTATCTATTATGGACAATGTGTTAAGTTAACAACTCTTTGATAATTTGGTTATTATAGGATAGCAATGGTTTGATTATTTGATAAATATTGGATTTATTGACATTATGAATGTATAACATCTTATATTGTGTTATAGATATCATATATGATGATTGATGATTTCTACAGGTAAAAAATTTTGTGAAAAAACTTAACAAACAAGGTAGATGCTGTCAAAATTTAGATAGAATTTATTAATTTTTTAATTTTTAATAATATATAAAATAATAAAATATATATTTATAACGTCACCGATTCGATCGCGGTTTGACTGTCGGTTCGACCAGTGAACCATGAAGCAGTAACTTTTTCAGTTCAATGACTGGTCCGATTATGAAACATTGTATTTTACCATATATATCACATCTCCCTTAGTTTGTTGTTTGTCTTCAGAATATAGATAAACATAAAAATAAAATCCCATTTTTCCAAGGTATTATCTGCATGTGTCGTTTGACAAATGTCTATATTTTGTATAAAGTAATTGATCATCAATTAGGATGAGCATGTGAGCACGGATTTAGACAGTTTTAAGATCTTAAATACCCCACACTACACATTCTTTCAGTTGCTTTTCCAAAGAGATTTGAGACAATCATTTTAGAGATAAAATTTGAGTTTCTAGTCAAAGTAATATTTTTTCCCAAAAAAAAGAAAAAAAAAATCTCAATCTAAACTTATTTTAAAAATATTTGTCAAAGTAGTCTATCCGTACAACCTCGAGCTCAACTTTATCATTTTTTTTATTTTTTCGATTTAAAGTCACGGTTACCAACTATGGTTTAAGCTCTAAATTTAAAACCACAGTTACTAACACTAGTTTTTAAAACCACCTTTGGTAATTGTGGTTTTAAATTTAAAGCTAAAACCACAATCACAAACTACGATTTTTTACTCCAAAAACAAAACAAAAAAAAAAAGTTACATGAATGAGCATATGATAAGAAGACTAAATTGGTAGATATTTTGGAAGAGGGTCTATTTTCATTATTTTTTTCTTCAAAAACACTATTTTGGTCTTAAACTCAATAAAATTAGTATCCAGAACACAACCAAGCTATTCACTCTACTACTCTGAATGCTCTGGGAGTTAACCTCCAACAACATTACAGCGACATAATTCCCCCACCAACAACATTATATTGTATCAAATGCCAAGACATCACCAAAACATGCATAATCCAACTGAGAGGTAGAATATGCCTAAAACAAGTTTGATAATCGACCTTTTTCATCAACATTGAATTTATAATAAAAAAGAAAGGTATTTTCTGCCTTTTTGCACAAATAAGCCAAAACCCCTTCCACATCCCTATCCTTGATTTTGAATCTACACATTGCATCAACATAATTGTATGGATCTTTTGATGTGAAATCAATATTTTCATGTCCTCCCAATTGTTGTACCATATAATCCATAATTTGGCTAATTTGACACCAACTCTTTGCATTGCATGAAACTAAGTCTTATCCAAAATGTTTATTGCCTGATAAGATATAAGAAATTGTGTATCAATTACTTCGACCAAAGGATGATTATGGTCTCCTCAAACTCTTTAACAATCCACTTTTCCAATTTTCTACTAAATCCAATACAAAATGTAGCTTCATAACCGACTCTAGTAAATGGTCTTGGCTCCTTTGTAGATTTTCATTTTTAAAACACTTTGGCAATCAATGTCTTTCCTTATAACAAACTCACTTTTGAGATATAATATCTTCATTCTTGTTACGTTTCAAATTATCTTTTTGAATTCTAAATACAGTCACTCTAGCATACATATCGTAAAATGTTTCTGCTTCATCTATACAATTAAATTTCAATTTTCAAACTTCTTTGATTGAAATACCATGCAACAACTTGTCATAATTAATTTACCAATCAGGCTTAGAACTACCATCAATATTAGTATCTTCATGAATTTCAATTCATCTCCAAGGTTGATGATAAATTCTTTGACCTTCCCTTTCTCCACGTCGTCCACTACCAAAATTACATAAAATGATATAAAAACAATATTAATTTGTATTTGTATGGCATAATTTGAAGGCATGAAAATATTCTAATTTTTAATTTGAAGGCATACAATACAAATCGATGATAATAAGATAATGATTTATTTAATTTTAAGAATTATTTTTTGACTTCTAATCATAATAAAATAATCATTTGAGTTACTATTAATGGAAGTTTTGAAAAAAAATATTTTAAAATGAAAAGAAACATTAACTTGTTGGTACCCTAGCAATTAGTTAGATTTTAAATACTTTAAATTTAAACACCGCAATCTTGACTTGAAATGACAATATAATAATTTTATAATAGTTATTTCGATTACTATTGAGACGCCTTTTGATAATAAATTTTAAAAATAAAAATGATTTTTTTGACATGGTCATTAGGTTATAACTTTCTTCATGTCCTTCACTACCAAAACTACATTATAAATAAAATACCAATACTAATTTCTAATTTTTAACAATATTAATTTGTTAAAAATAAATACCAATATTAATTCTCCATGTCCCCATAATATAGGGATTGTTTTAACTTTAAGAAATATTGTTCATGTCAAATTATTGATAGAAATTGTAAAGATAAATTATAAGATTATAAATTATTATTTTGACATCATTTTAGGGTTATAAGATTATATCATTAAATAAATAACAATTACTCTTTTAAGAAATTTTTGTTATCGAAAAAAAATTTTGTTTTTTTTCTATAAATAAAATAAAAAAGAAAAGAAGATAAGTTATTTGTCAAATATATTGATAAAAAATTTATTCTTTAACAAAATATATGAGTTATAACAAGGATTTCCACTAGTATTGAAAAGATAACATGATTTAATAAATAAACTTTCTTACCTTAATAATAAAATTTTCAATTTTGGTATGTTGTCATCATCACAAAATTCTTCTAATTTCTCGATTCATCACTATCCATTGTCGAACCTTCTTCTTTTGCATTCTACATTCAACTTTGATGTGTTTTTTATTTTCCAAACTACTTATAATTTTTAATTAACTGTGAATTAAATAGTATTTTAAATTTTTTTTACCAAATTTAGCGAAAAAATTTCTTAACAAGTACAGTTGATTGTTGTAAATACAATTTTTAGAATAGTTTGATTGGTCACATTAAATTAGAAAGCTTAATAAATGAAAATTCATTTGTAATGACTAAAATAAAGTGAGAAACATATGATCGCATCCATAGTACTATTTTCACTCATATTTAAAATGTTCAACAACATATTTTCACTTATATTTTCACATGGATTCCTCATAACCTCCAAATTTTAATTTTTTTTTCTTTCAAATACAACTAAAATAGTTTATTACTACTATTTTTACTTACAATTGCTAAAAATTATGAGAAAAAATTGAATTGAAAAAATTTTGAAAACTTTATGAGAGTACAAAGAATGTGAGAATTTATATTCTTCATACTCTCCTTACATTTTTCTTACCCTTCAAATTTTACAATTTCTTTTTTAATTTTAAGCATTTTTTTTTACTTCAAATACTACTAAAATAGTTTATTACTATTATTTTGATTTACAATTGTTAGAAATTATGAGAAAAAATTTCAAATGAACAAAATTTGAAATTTTGGGGAAGGTACATAGAATATGAGGCGGGTACGAATAATGTTTAGATTCTTCATTCCCTCATCACATTCTCGATACCCTCCAAATTTTATAATTATTTAATTTAATTTTAAGATGTTTTTATTTATTTATTTATTACTTAAAATACCACTATAATAGTTTTTCACTACTATTTTCACTTACAAATGCTAGAAATTAGGAGAAAAAAGATTTAAATGAAAAAAAATTTTTAAAAAAAATTGAAGTGGGCACGACGAATGTGAGGAATCCCCATATTTTTCGTACTCTTCATACATTCTTCATACCCTCCAAATTTTACCTTTTTTTCTTTAAAATTTCAGGATTTTTTTTTTTTTTACTACTTCGGTTATCACCAAAATAGTTTATTACTATTATTTTGACTTACAATTACTAGAAATTATGAGAAAAAAAAAATCAAATGAAAAAAAATTTGTCACATTCTTTATGCCCTCCAAATTTTACATTAAAAAAAAAAAAAAAAAGTTTAGAATTTTTTTTTTTTTTTTTAACTACAAGTAGCACTAAAATAATTTATTACTACTATTTTTAACTTACAATTGCTAGAAATTATGAGAAAAAAATTCAAATAAAAAAATTGAAAAAATGGGGAGAGCACAAATGATGTCGGAGGACGAAGAATGTAAGGAATCCTCACATTTATCCTACCCTCTTCACATTCTTCATACCTTCCAAATTTTAGCATTTTTTTTTTTAATAAAAGTTAAAAAACTAATTTATCCCTACTCAAAAAAAAAAAAAAAAAAAAAAAAAAAAGATAATAATTCTAATATAATAAATAAATAACAATAAGTAAAAATATCTCATAACAAAATATAAGTAGTTAACTATAATCTTGAGAATATAAATGTATAAGTGAAAAAGATAAAGAGTGCAGTTTTGGGCAAAAATTAATAATCCTCTTATAGGAAAAAATATATCAATTCTAGGTGCTTTGACAAACTAATGTTTAAAGCATACATTTTGTTACCGTAGAGAAGCCACCTCATTTTATTTATTTTTATTTTTTTCTGAAAAAGTTGAAACCAAATTTGCCAAATGTGGCTTCATTTTTTTTAACTTTTTTGGGTTTTTTACTTCACATTTTTATATGTTTTTCTTATGATTTTTTTTATTTTGTTTTATTTATTCATATGACTTTATTATTTTGAGATTATTAATTTATTAATAAATAAAATAGTATTCTATTATTATTTTTAAAAATTATCTTTATTGAAGTAAATTAGGGTTTGTTTGGTAACTGTTTTCGAAAATAATTCTTAAAAATAGTTTTTGAAAATTATTCTTTAATTTTTATAGAACAACAAGTCTGTTTGTAAATTCAAGATATTTTTAACATGTGTTTAATATTTTTAAATATGTTTTAAAAATAATTTTTATATCTAGTATTTTATTTTTAATCATTTTACATGTTTGTATAATTATTTCTTAAAATAGCCCTTAGAAAACAAGTGAAAACAACTAAAACATGTTATTTGAAAACACCCCATTTTCTAATTTTAAGAGCAGAAAACAAAAAACAGTTTTTGGTTACCAAATATATTTTCTGTATTTTTGTTCCGAAGAATAAAAAATTTTTAAAAAAAACAATTCCCAAACAAACCCTTAGACTCTTGAGTTTAAATATACATATTTTATTTATTATTAAAGCATATATTTTTAACTTCACGTAAATGAGAGTATTAATTGGAAAATAATAATCTTTAATATATAACTTTTATGTACTTAATGATATTATTTGTAGACACAACATAAAATAGTTTCTTCATTATTTGTAACAGTTCCCTACTTGGGAGGTTGGGATCTCTCTATTCCATGCATAGTTGTTCTTAAGTTTTTTAAAGTTTCACCCAAGCTTCATTCTGGTCATGGATAGACCACCTAGGTTCATGTCCATAAGTGACAATTGTCCTATGAAGACCCGCTTTCGCTACAATTTCAATGGATACCCTTAAGCAAGCCACTATCTATGAGTCGTTGGCTCATTTTTCAATAGGCATGCAGTTAGAGCACTCGTCTATTCCTACTACTTGGGAGCTTATAACTTCCATACCTGTTTTTAATTATTTGAGACCATTTCCTGAATAAAGAAATAGTAAGAGTTAAAGAAATGAAAAGACGATAATTGAAATCATGATTTATCTAATACCTTATATCAAATCACAAAAAGCAAATAGCGGGAAAAATACCAAGAAAATGTTATGTTGTATCATACTACAACAACCATGGTAATACAGAGGATGCAAGCGTTATCTGAAATGATTGGGTGGAAAGCATCTATAGGTGGCCTTTTAAGTCCATCATCAAATCCCAAGGCTTGACAGGCGATGAAAACTACTAAGTTGGAATATAGTAGGGGTAGATGGAATTTCCAATGAAGTAGTAAAATGTGTAGAGATTAGAAAGAATACCAACAGTGAAAACACTTTGTTCGACTAACATTGACATTGAGATACGAAAGGTAGGGGAGCAAAGAAATATTTTGTTGCTTTTTCAACAATTTCTAATCTTTAGTAGACCTCTTAATAGGATTTGAACCTAGATAAAATTTTGACCATCTATTAGATAAAAAGGAACTAATGGATCTTGAACAATTTTTTCATAAAATATCATCTACTAATCAAGTTTTTATTCCAACACGGAATGAAAAGGACAATATATAGGATGGGTTAGAAGGAGCTATGATACTTGGCTCAAAGGATGGCGAGGTTCATTTCAAAGTCACAAACTTTTTGTTTTCATACCGCAAGGCTCCTATCACTCTTTATGATATGAAAAGGTACAAAAATAAAAATTAATCTTATTTGTTTCTTATTTTATTTGATTAGATAAAAAAGAAACTTTGGGATAGTTGAATCATAGAGGAAATAAACATACAAATAAATATATAAAAGTTATATATTAAAGATTATTATTTTCCAATTGATACTCTTATTTACATGAAATGCTTTAATAATAATAATAATAATAATAATAATAATAATAAAATTATATATTTAAACTTAAGAGTCTAGTATTACTTCAATGGATTTATTTTTAAAAATAATAATAATAAATTACTATTTTATTTGTCAATAAATTCATAATCTTAGAATAATAAAGTTATATTAAAATGTTGTCTTTGTTTGTATTCTTAAAAATAACTAGAATTAATGTTTATTATAAATTGATTTGTTCAATGATATCATCCAAATGGTATTTGTATTGTATTATCATATACTAAAATTATTTTTGAGAAGATAAATTATAATATTAAGCTATTTTTTTGCTATTTACTAAATGTAATTCAAATTGATGAAAACATATAATAATATCTAGGTTGTTAAATAATAGTATAAATCCATGGGACCTAGGTATGAGCAAATGAAATTAACCAATGTCCAAACAAATGAAATTAATTTAATATCTTCATTTGTCATTTTATTTAAAATTATTAATTTTAAATTTTAAATAAAAATTAAAATATTTTGAATTAATCTATTAAAATTTCTCAATTCTATTAGATTTAAAAGAAAAAAGAAAAAAAAAATTAAAAATAGGGGTTACACAAGAGACACCGTCTGGTCAATCTTATCCAACAATTATCTTAATCCCCAAACCTCGAATTAGTCCCCACACCCGACATTCAATCATTGAGGCTAGAAAATTTATGAAAATTCTCCTAAAATTTTGTGAAATTTCTCAGCAACCATTCAAAATACTAGTGACATCAATCATGATAGACATTGAATATTTTGTTGCTACAAATGCCTGCCCAGGTGAGTCCCTTCTCTTCTCTTTGAAAAAAAGAAAAAAAAGAACTGAATAAAACCTGTTTGGTCACTGAGAAAATAGGAGAAATAAAAGATAAAATCATGATTTGGGTCTTACTTTTTGTGAAGCCTCGTCAACAAACCAAAAGCTTAGAAATATTGACGCAGTGGCAAATTTTTCCACCGGATTTTCACTTTCTACGAATTAAAATAAGGGATTGTAGGGGTAAAAATTACTTCAGCCACGTATCAACCCTATCAGTAGAGGTGGGCCTTTCACTGATGGGTGCAAGCGAAAAGGTCAGTAAGGTGAAGCAAAGACGAAACATACAATCTATACGAAAGTCGAAGTTAGGGCTTCAATGTGGGATTTTTCATGCTTCAGAAAAAAAATTTAAGGATTTCAGTTTTTATGTCTTCATGCATTTTTGGATCCATATCACGTGGGGTTTTGGATTTCCAATTTAGTTTTTCGTTTTATTTTTTAAACAATAAAGGTATTTTAGTGATCATTCAATGATAATATCTTTCCAATCAGTTTTGGGAAAGTTAGGTTTTAGGCTGTTCATATGAAAAATATATGATTTTGAAAACCCAAATATATAGAACATGAGATTTAACTATTAATATATGAAATAATATCCAAAACATGCACTATATCCTGTTTAGTTTTCCTCTTTTCTAAATTTCTCCATGTCATCAGCAAATCCTCCCATGTCAGCAGAACAATTTAAAACTTGAACTAATTCTCTAAGCTGAAACGCGAAGATTGGAATTGTCGCCTCGGAAGAGAGAGAGAGAGAGAGAGAGAGAGGGAGAGGGAGAGAAGGGGGAGCAGTCGCCTACTCCGCACTGCAAATCCACTGCAGATTGCTGCCTTTTCTCTTTCCATACGGCATCTCTTCTTCCCCTCTCACTGAAGCAGCGATAGGGTTTCTCTCCTTGTACGAGATCCGTATCTACATTTCCGAATTAAGATTCTCGTTTTGGTTTTGTGGTTTGTTTCTGATTTTTGAGGATTATGCTTGATTTTCACTGGTTTTTATTTGGGTTTGTTTAAACTGATGTTTGTGTTTACAGGCAGCAGTTTTTCACCTTTTCACTTGTTGGTTTTGCCCTTTATGTTCATAGTGATGGGTCTTCGTTAGGCAGCAATGGCATTATGTGAAGGGTTGCTGTCCTTAAAATTCAATGTTGCTTTTCAATTCAAGTGCTTTTGTTTGTAAATGTACAGAAATGGATTGGTATCCTATCCTTTTGGTGAAGGGGTTCCTGAGATCTTTAAGGCAAGCGTGGTTATTTGCCTTCAAGAGTCTAGATCCTTTAATAATATTATTTAAAATGAATTTATTATACTATTTTGCTCTTTATTATAGAAAAATGGATATTAACATCTTTGTAAAATAATAATTGATTTTTTATTAAAAATTAATATTAATATTTTAAAAATAAGAAGGATTAATAGTATTATTTAAAATAAATAAATTCAACACAAAATATTGTTTGATTTAAAGTTTATTTTTTTAATGAAAGAAATTATAAAAATATAACTCTGTTCATAAATAAATAATAGAATAGATCAATTTTTATCCAATAATTTATGATATTAATTGGTTCACTATTTGATTTTTAAATTACTTTTTAAAATTACTTAGACTTGTTAATAGATCCAACACATTAAATTTTATTTAATTTGAAGTTTATTTTTTTAATAAAAAATTTTAAAAAATATATATGATTTTATATAGAAAATAAACAATAAAGTTATTAATTTTTGTTCATAGATTTCTTACATTAATTTGATCACTATTCGAGTTTAACTAATTTTTAAAAATTACTAGATCAATTAAAGAATCCAATGCACAAAGTCTTGCTTGATTTAGAGTTTATTTGCCAAATTAAAAAAAAATTAAAAATATAATTATATATAAAGAAGAAACTAGTAAAGTCATTCAAAATGAATTTTAATTTATGATTTTTTTTAATATCATTTTGTTGAATTCCATGATTTTCTATGTTATTCAAATAAAAAAGTACCTTAAATTGTTTTCTGAGTTTCAAAGTATTTTTAAAAATTAATAATTTGATTTAAAATTTATATACTTAATAATATGTTTTAGAGAAATTAAGGGAAATTCTAAAAAACAAACATGTGCAATTTAAAATAATATCTTAAAATACAAAGTATTAGTAATAATAAACTACAAATTTTAAAATATAACAAGTAATGTTCAGGGTTGAAGGTCAGAAGCTTGGGATAGGTAGAACCCAACTTTAACTAAGGTAGTACCTGAGATCCCTTAAGGTAGTACCTAAGGTAGATTAAAGTGGTACCTAAGGGCTATTAAAGTAGTACCTAAGGTACAGTCCCAAAAATCAAAGGTGAATCACTTGACCACACAAGAGAATCACATAATGGTATGGTCTAAGGGTCACAAAGGAAGGACCGAGACTTGGGAAAGGTAAAACCCAACTTTAACTAAGGTAGTACCTAAGGTCCCTTAAGGTAGTACCTAAGGTCCCTTAAGGTAGTACCTCAGGACTATTAAAGTAGTACCTAAGGTACAGTCCCAAAAAACAAAAGGTGAACCACTTGACCATACAAGAGAATCACATAATTATATGGTTTAAGGGTCACAAAGGAAGGTCTGAGGTTTGGGAAAGGTAGAACACAACTTTAACTAAGGTAGTACCTAAAGTCCCTTAAGGTAGTACCTAAGGTATATTAAGGTGGTACCTAAGGGCTATTAAGGTAGCACCTAAGGTACAAGCCTCAAAAAACCAAAGGTGAACTCCTTCCCCACACAAGAGAATCACATAATAGCATGGTCTAAGGGTTACAAAGGAAGGATTAAGGATTGGGAAAGATAGAACCCAACTTTAACTAAGGTAGTACCTAAGGTCCCTTAAGGCAATACCTAAGGTACAGTCCTAAAAAACCATATCTTGATCAATTTGCATCCTTCTTGGTTTTCAATGAAAATTTTGGTTTTGAACAAAACACAAATCAAAGCTTGTGGTCCCAAGTAAATGGGATAATTCTAGGCTAAATTCGTGTATATCAATTGGAGAATTTGTGCAACCCCTACATAAGAAAATCTTTTCAAAACTTATTTTTGCTACCACCCTTGCTATTTGTTGCAATCATATCTATCTACTTTTTAGGAATTGTATACGAGATGTGTGATAATTGATTATTTCGTATATTCTGATCATTTTTTAGATAAGCATGTTAGGATTTCTTATTTTATTATTTATTATCTAACCCCCCCGTGTCATGAGGAAGCGTATTATGAGTTATCTATCCTATCTAGGTATGCTCCCTAATACCCACTTTCTAAATCCTATGAATATGATTGTCATTGTGAATTATGCCTATGTTTGATAGTGCTTGGGTATCTTGATATTTGTTATATTGTTCGATCATTTATGATAAAATGCATGTTGGATGATATATTATCTAAACTAACCATTGATGTTTTATGATAGCACTTGAGAAGCGGTTCAGGTATGCACCCTAACTCTCCTTTATTGGGATTTGATCTTTTTTGGCATGCTATTTTTTTTAAATCACCTCAGTCTACTTAGGTATTTGATTAATTGTCACACTTCCCCTAGCTTAGTAAGTAGAGACCTTTTTAAGGCTTAGAGGGGTACTACCTCCTAGAGGTACCTTCCCAATAAGTAACCTGATCCTCGGACCTAGACTCGGGTTTTTCAAAGATACGTTTTTCCAAAAATTATGGAGTCATCTTTTTTAGGGTTTTATTTCTTGTTTAATTTTCCCTTTAAAATAAAATAAAATAAGTGGGGACTCCGACTTTTCCAAAATTAATTTTTCACCAAATAAAAAGCGAGTCTCACCGATTGAATGAGGATGCACGTGAAAAATACGGGTCCACAAAACCACGTGAAAAATATCTAATGTGCTTGAAATTAACTAATGAATCTAAAATATTAATCAAGGGATTAGAATCTTACCTATAGAGATCTGTTCTTCAAACCTTGAAATCCGACTCCAATCTTACATTATCTGGAACTCTCTGCGAACAGGAACGCGATTCAGAAAAGAACAAGAAAAACAGAATTTCTAATTTATACCTAGGGTATTTATTCGTAAAATTATCTTTTCACCCCTCTTCCATTTTATTAAATTAATTAATTAATTAATTAATTTAGTATTATTATTAATAATATTTTCCTAAAAAGAAACTTGGGCGTTACAGGCTTCTTTGGCATCACTATTGTTCCCAGATTCATGGCGACATCTCATATATCTCATCTACGCCTTGCTTTCACTTGGTAGCTTGTATAGGCTAGTTCGAAAGTGGTGTGAGTGGGTTCACCAGGCGATCATGGACAAACTGCAGACTTTATTCACAAGGATGCAACAATGGCACATGAGAAGAAGCCCTGCAACTTTACCCCTAACCAACATGGATCCACGTTACAGAGTCCATGTAGAGGGATGAGTGGATCCACAGGTTCCATAATAAGTCTGATTTCTTAGAAACAATGAGTGCTTTTATTCTAAGTTGGCTTAGGCATGTGATGAAATAAGCAAATGGAGTTGATGCGTAGTAACAGAATAATAGCTGGGCTAGCTCCAAACCCGGGTTTGTTTGGGTTTAAAGAAACGGTTGTAATAATGTGACTTTATGTTGTTGTAATTAAGAGTTCTTGCATTTGCATCTGGGGCTTAATGGTCCCAAGGACCTTAATTTCTCACTCCATGGTTGGCTCACTTAGATTTGTAAGTAGAAGTGCAATTCACTTAGATCAGCACCTTGGCTTCAATGTCCACTCCCATTTTCTTCTTCCAAGTATTCTAGTATATAAGCAAATGCAACCATATCCCAGGAAACCGAAAAGACAACAATTTTACTTGTAGACACTTCCCAGCAGAATGCCTGAAAATCTCTCAGCAAAATTTCATGGCTAATGGCCCCTTGGCATCGACTAAGGAGTGCTTACATCCTCAAAAGCCCGTGAAATTGTGGCTTGTCACCTGGGCCTCTCATGCTCTTTATATACTCCAACAAATTTAAACTACTAATGAAATAAGGTTTTTAAAAGGAAAATTCAATCTTAACTGAGCAGCACGCTTTATAAATTTTCAGCACTAATTTTTTTGATCCCGCGTTGAAAAAAGATTGATGGTTTAAAACTACTATTATTTTAACCCAATATGAACCTTTAAAATTGACGAGGGTGTTAATAATACCCATTAGCATCCAACCACATAAAAGCCAGAGTTTTATACTGTGATTGGTTTATTCAACTTAATAAAAAAAGAAAAAAAATATTTTTAAAAAATGATCTTCTCATATTTTATTTTATTTTTTAATTTTAAAAAATATGAAAAAATTAAATACAATTAAAATTTATAATAAATTTATGTAATTTTGTAGAAGAGTTAAAATAAACTCGGATTTAACACCTTTTTATTTTTGTATTTACTAGAACATAGCATTTCTGGCTTCTCATCCTCAATGTTGTGCAGAACAAATTCCAAATTGGCAACATGACTTTCCTTAGCCATTACTTAGTAACCTCTTCAGATTATGTGAAGAAGTTATTCCCCACCACCCCCCCTTCTCAATTATTCCCCACCGCCCCCTTCTCTCTCTCTCTCTCTCAATCTCTGACTTATTGGTTAAGTTTGGTTCTCAAGAAGTAACAAGAAAAAAAAAATTAAATAATTTTCTCATAAACTATGACATGAAAAAAATAATAAAAATTAATTAAAAACTTATAAATTTTTAATTATTTAATCATTATATAAAAAAATTAAAATAAGTTATACAAATTTGAAATAAGATATAAAAATAGTTATTAACTCTGAATCCATTTTTAATGTTTTTTTAATTTTTTTCTTTCCTTCTATTTTTTTTTTTTTATCTTCCTTCTCATTTTTCTTCAAAATTTTCAGGAATCAAATGTATTCATTTGGTGTATAATTTGAACTCTTAAGTTGTCTAAGAATCCACCGTTAATATTGTCATTGATGATTTAGGACCTGTTCATGGGGATCAAAATCATTTGCTATTTGTTTTACTGTGATATTAATACTTCCTTAACTTATTCTGGGTCTTTTATGCATGTACAACCATTCATTATATTGATGATGAAAGGAAATTAAATAAAAAAATTAATTTAAATTAATAAGAACCCCACATTACATGGCAATAAAAATATATTGAATTTAATACAATAATGAAATTATAGATTTAAATATTAGTGATAGAAGATTGGTTAGATGATGCTTTTAATAATATCGCAACAGTAAAAGGATTAAAACATTATTTATAAATTAACATTTCATAATGGTAAAATTATTTCATATGTGCTGTTGTGCTTAAAGATGAGGTAAGAGTTGTAGATGATTCTTCACCAAATATATATATATATATATATATATATAGAGAGAGAGAGAGAGAGAGAGAGAGAGAGAGAGAGAGAGATTGTAGCGAGTATTAATAATTCTTAATTTTATAAACATTCTAAAATATTTAATATAAAGAAAAAAAATATAAACATAGATTTGTCTAAGAGGTGAAATTCCAATCAATAAGGAAAGTATTGATAATCATCAATATATCAGTACTTGAATTTAATGGATATATTGATGAAATATCAATGGATATTTTGACACAAAAGGTTTTTATTTAAAAATATTGATAATTTTATTTATGATTTTATATTTGTCTTGTATTTAATTAGTATATAAAATAAATTATAAGATAATTAAAATTAACTTATTTATAATAATTTTATTTCAATTAATTTATAAAACATATTATAATATATAAAAATATGTGTAAAATAATTATCTCTAAATAAGAGCACAATCTTATATTGAAACTTTAAGAGACTGCAAAGCTTTATAACCTTTATTTAATGTGCTACCTTTTATAGCATGTCATCATGTATAGGTTGGGTGGGTTGATCCAACATTGGCCTTGGGCAAAAATTAAAATTTTGGGCATTAGACATCATTGATATTTTGTTGATATATCATGTTGACATATTAGGAAGTTTTAAATATTAGGAAAGTTGAGATATTAGGATATTAGTTGTTCTTTCCTTATATCATTCTTTCCTTGTATCATTCTTTCCCATTCTTAGAAGGGTGATTACCCTCTATATATACTCTGTACATGAATGAATGAAAGAATTAATGAAAAACTACCATTCATCAATTTAAAGATGGTATCAGAGCCATGGAACTGAAATCCTGGATATTTTGTCAGTAAGGCCAGCCATCGCCCCTCCTTCGCGATCAAAAAAAAAAAAATGAGTGAAAAAAATACTATTGTTTTTCAATCTGAAGGTACTTTTAATTCAGGAACTATTTTGATTGAATCAAACTATGACGTTTGGTCACAACTGGTGGAGATGCATATTGCCGAACGAGAAAAACTTTCCTACATTCAAGGTAAGACAAATCCACCAAAAGAGTTAGAAGATGGATATGAAAAATGGTATGCTGAGAATCAAAAGGTGAAGAGATGGTTGTTAATGTCCATGAGTCCAGAAATTATGAAGCGTTACTTACACTTACCCACCGCTCAAGAAATTTGGAGTGCATTATCAAAGGCCTTCTAGATGGAAGCGATGAATTACAAGTTTTCACTTTGAATCAAAAAGCCTTCACTGTCAAACAAAGCGACAAGTCTCTTTCTGAATATTATGGAGAGTTAACTGAAATTTTTTACGAATTGGATCATCGGGATAAGGTAGTCATGAAAGACCCTAAGGACATTGCAGCATACCGGAAATCCATTGAACGACAACGGGTGCACATCTTTCTTATTGGATTAGATGGTGTCTTTGAACAAGTTCGAGGAGAGATTCTACGTAAAGATCTTCTTCCCGATTTGGAAGAATGTTATGCACTGACTCGACGAGAGGCAGTGTGCATCATGCTAGTATGAAAGAAGAATCTGACAACCCTGACACCTCAGCTATGGTAGTCCGACAACGATCAACCCAGAATTGGCAGGACCAATCCAAGACCAACCATCCTAAGATAGACCCTACTATTGAAAAGTCAACCTTCAAATGCACTCACTGCAATAAGACTGGTCATACCAAGAGTCGTTGCTTTGAAATTGTGGGATAGCCAGACTGGTCGGATCATAATCGTGATCAATGGAAGAAGGATTCCAAGAAAACCTCGACTATAGTTGTTGCCAAAATAAAAATAGAGGTTAATGTTGTTGAGAAAGCCTCTACATTGGTAGCCACTACAGATTATGGTGGTAAGTTTTTAAATACTTCTACACGTGTTATTAATAGTGCATGGATAATTTATTCTAGTGCTACAGATCATATGACTTTTGATTCTAGACAAGTCTCCCCTCTTAGACCTTCCTCACAAAAAATTGTTTCCACAGCCAATGGTAACACAACCCCAGTCATTAGGGAAGGATCCTTAACTCTTACTGATACTTTGAATTTGGATTCTATTTTAGTTGTTCCATCTTTAGATTACAATCTTTTGTCAGTTTCTCAAATCACTGCAGCCTTATCTTGTATTGTCATTTTTTGGCCTGAATTTTGTGTTTTTAAGGACATCCAAACAAGACAAGCGATTGGTTGTAGTATTAAGCGAGAAAAACTCTATTACTTGGACTTGTAGTCAAAGGATTCAAATAAGTTGCAACAAGCCTTGATGGCAGATGGATCTGAAGGGGAGAAGAAAAAGTTTGAAATTTGGTTATGGCGTCGACGTCTAGGACATGCTTCCTTTGGTTATTTAAAAAAAATTGTTTCCTAGTTTGTTTGCAAAGAGTGATATTTCTGGTTTCCGTTGTGATATTTGTGAATTGGCTAAAATCCATCGTGCTTCGTTTCCGTTAATTTTGAATAAAAGTCTACTTCCTTTTATGGTTATACATGCTAATGTTTGGGGCCCATCCAAAGTCCCAACTTTGAGTGGCTCACGTTGGTTTATTACTTTTATTGATGATTGTACTAGAATGACCTGGTTATGCTTGATGAAGACCAAAGATGAAGTGAACTTGTTATTTCAAAATTTTCATAAAATGATTGAAACTCAGTACAATGCAAAGGTTTGGGTTTTGCGTAGCGATAATGGTGGAGAATATCAGAGTTCTGATCTTCAAAAGTATTTGGAAGGATATGGCATCATTCATCAAACTACTTGTTCCAATATACCCCAGCAAAATGGAGTCGCTGAACGGAAAAATCAGCACTTGTTAGAGGTTGTTTGTGCTTCCTTGATAGCAGCAAAAACCGATATCTTATTGGGAAAAAGCAATCACATCTGCCGCATACTTAATCAATTGGGTACCTTCCAGCTCAATTGACTTCCAAACACCTCTCCAAGCTCTTACTAATGTCATAGTTGCCCCAACCGTCCCAAATCTACCTCCTCGTGTTTTTGGTTGCGTGGCATTTGTGCATCTACACAAACACCAATGCACCAAGTTAACTTCCTATGCATTGCAATGTGTGTTTTTTGGATATGCATTGCACAAAAAGGGATATCAATGTTACCATCCTTCAACTCGACGAATGTTTATTACAATGGATGTGGTGTTTCATGAAGATTCAATGTATTTTTCATTTGAGTCTGAACTTCAGAGGGAGTACCAAAAGGAAATTCAGACTCTCGATTATGATTATCATATCTCTGAGGATGATAAATCTTGACAATTTGAACTAGTGAACTAGGAAGCGGGTGAGTTGGATATGAGTGGTACAACTTTGGAACCAAGTAGTAATGACCACCTAGGAATTGAAGAAGTGATAAAAGAAGGAAGAGACAGTACAATTGAACAATCACCACCATCTGAACAATTTGGGTCTGAAGATGTCTTCATTGAAATACCAAACCAATCGTCGTCTACTGAGGGTGTTCTTAATTTGGAACCCGATTCATTCATGAAACGGTTACCACACCATCATAATAGAGGTATTCCTAAACCCACATATGAACCTGAATTGTCTACCAAAGTCAAATATCCCATGAGCAACTATGTGTCTAACTATCGTTTGTCTGAATCAAATAAGTCATTTGTAAATCAATTATCTATTGTAGCTATTCCTAACAGTGTGCAGGAAGCCTTAGCTAATCCAAGGTGGAAAACAACCATGAATGAAGAGATGAAATCATTGCAGAAGAATGAAACATGGGAAATCATAGAATGTCCACCAGGAAAGAAGCCAGTTGGGTGTTATTAGATCTATACTGTGAAGTACAAGGTAGATGGTAGTATTGAACGATTTAAAACAAGACTGGTAGTAAAAGGGTACACTCAAACTTATGGAATTGACTACACAGAGACATTTGCACCTGTAACTAAGATCAACACAGTTCGAGTATTATTGTCTTTAGTTGCAAACCTGGATTGGCCATTACAACAGTTCGATGTGAAAAATGTCTTTCTGCATGGCAAGTTATCTGAAGAAGTATATATGAATCTTCCACCAGGATGCATGGTGTCAGAAAAGTAATGTCAGAAGGTTTGCAAATTGAAAAAGTCATTGTATGGGTTGAAGCAATCCCCGAGAGCATGGTTTGGAAGGTTCACAAAGTCTATGAGAGCTTTTGGCTATCGTCAAAGTAATTCAAATCACACTTTGTTCCTGAAAAAGCAACATGGTAAGATTACGACACTCATTGTATATGTGGATGACATGGTAGTTATAGGAAATGATCCTGAAGAAAGAAAAGCTCTGCAGAATTATCCATCTAGAGAATTCGAAATGAAAGATCTAGGTCATTTGAAATACTTTCTTGGGATTGAAGTTTCTCGATCAAGTGAAGGAATTTTTTTGTCTCAAAGAAAGTATGTCTTAGATCTTTTACAGGAGATTGGAATGTCGGGGTGTCAACCTATTGATACACCAATAGAAGAAGGTCTGAAATTGTGTGTTAAGCCAAAGCAAGTATCAACTGATAAGGGAAGATGCCAGAGACTTGTGGGGAGATTAATGTACTTAGCTCATACAAGACCAGATTTTGCTTATGCATTAAGTGTAGTGAGTCAATACATGCATAATCCTAGAGAGCAACATATGAATGCAATCATGTGTATTTTGAGGTATTTGAAGAATGCTCCTAGGAAGGGAATTTTGTTCACTAAAAATGTTGATCATCAAAGTATAGAAGTATATACTGATGTTGATTGGCCTGGTGTAGTGGATGATAGGCGATCTACATCTGGTTACTTTACCTTTGTAGGTGGTAATCTTGTGACATGGAAAAGTAAGAAGCAGAATGTCGTCGCTCATTCAAGTGCAGAAGCGGAATTTAGGGGTATGGCTCTAGGACTTTGTGAGGCATTATGGCTAAGACTCCTCTTACAGGATTTAGGTTACCTATCTAAGCAAGCAATCCGATTGTTTTGTGACAATAAAGCCGCATGTGATATTGCTCATAATCCAGTACAACATGATCGTACAAAGCATGTCGAGGTGGACAGATTCTTCATTAAGGAGAAGTTGGATGATAAGATTGTGGAATTGCCTAATATTCGATCAGAAGGTCAATTGGCCGATATCCTCACCAAAGCTGCAGTCTCAAGTCTAGTGTTTTCAAAAAATTTAGACAAGTTGGGCATGTGTGACATCTATGCACCAACTTGAGGGGAGTGTTGAGATATTAGGAATGTTTAGATATTAAGAAAGTTGAGATATTAGGATATTTGTTGTTCTTTCTTTATATCATTCTTTCCTTGTATCATTCTTTCACATTCTTAGAATGGTGATTACCCTCTATATATACTCTGTACATGAACGAATGAAAGAATTAATGAAAAACTACCATTTATCAATTTGAAGATATCATTTAAATTTTGGACATTTTTTTTCATCTAGGGTCGAATTTTTTGTTATGTCACCGACTAATCATAAATCACTAACATATCAATGATATTTATCAATAAAATCTGATATTTCGATTAGTTGTTAATATATCTTACCTATCGATACATAATATATCAGTGATATATCGTCAATATATTCTGATATTCTCATCCTTGATTCCACCTCTATACTTTTAAAAATAACCACAAAATATAAAAATGTAGTATAACTTTGTGAACTAGAATTAACTAGTAAAGATTGTGAAGATGATATTGATGTACTATTTGACTTAGATTGGCATATTGTGCACCTTTTAAGAGATATTTTGAAATTTTTTCTTTTTCAACAAATGTATTTTATGATAAAAATTATTCAACTTTTCTTTACTTGATAAGCCAATAAATAATATTCATCCCGTGCATTATGAATAATTTAACATTAGACATATTTAATGAAATAATATATGTGAAAATTTACAAAATATTGGAATAGAATACCTTTACTTTTTTTACTCTAGATTTAAACTAAAAGCTGTAAATAAATAGTTAGCTATTATTAATTTTTAATAGTAAAATGAAAATTAAAAAGTTTTACAAGGAATAGAATTATTACATTTTAAAAAAAAAAATCCGATAAATTATCTTTAAATTTTTATAGTTGGAAAGTGTAAATAATTGAAAAGTGAGGAGGTGCTAATCTAGTTAGATGTGCTCGTTTACTAGTGATGCAACTTTTCTTACCCTAATTATTATTTAATAAATAAAATAATTATAAAAACAAATTAGTTTAGTGTTGAAAGCTCTAGCAAAAATAAGTTTGGCATAATGGCAAGTTGGCTTCCCTAATTGCGAAAGAGCTCATGGTTCAAATTGGACAATTTTATGGGTAGGATGACCATTGAGTTTTGGGATGGGCCATAAATGAGGCCTGAGGCCCAACTTGTTCCTTAATAGGCTTAAGTTAGGCTTTAGACTAACGGGTTCTATGGGGACGCATCTTCATTTTTTTTAGTTTTTAATGAATTTTAAATAGAAAAAGAAAAAAGTAGAAATAGTGCATCCTTATTCAGGAAGGATGAACCAGACAACACTCTTCTCATATTAATCAAAGTGACAAAAAAGTGAAAAGAGGATGAGTTGATTAGGTAGATCATCTTTGACTGTCAAGTTAGTCATGAAACGAAGTAAAATGTACCTTTCACTTGAATTACAGCCTCTTTTTATAGATATCTTTTGATGGATTGATTATGAGAAGGCAATAAAAAGAGTTGTCGACTACATATAACTTTAAGGCTGCTTTGTTTGGTTAATAGGATAGGATAAGATATGCATATCTCATTAAATAAGATATACATATTATGATATAATTTTCAATGGGATATGATAACGTCATATATACATATTCTATACATATAATATTTTAAAATAACATATCCAATGGGATACGTTATATTATATTATATTTATATTTAATTAGTTTATAAAATGGATAAAAAATAATATGAAATATATTTTATTTTTCCATGTTTAAAAAATAAAATTATATCACATTTAAATATTTTTTATTTTAAAAAATGAAATTTTATTTATGTTTAACAATATTTATGATTAAAATATTTAAATTTTATAAATAAATTTTTTTTATTTTATGTTATTTAATTTATAAAAATAATAAATATAGCCGACGGTGGGTGAGTTGCATTTTTTTTCTTTTTTCCGTTTTTTTTTTTTTTTTTTTTTTTTTTGAGGATTAGGGGATGGAAGCTGCATGGACATGTGGCAAAGACGTGACTTGCCATGGCGGTAGCAGGGAGCAGGTGGAGGCTTGCATGAGAGGAGGATGTAAAGAGCAGGTCTGAAGAGGGGACGGGACTGAGACGTGAGGGAGTTGGAGAAAGGGGCAGGTGAGGTTTTTACTCAGATGAAAAGAAAGAGAGGAGAGGGAAAAAGGGGGCTGGATTGAGACTTTTGGGAAGAGCAACTTGAGAAAGGGAGCTGGAAGCTGGGCTCCGGAGAGATCTATCAGGTATGGCCACAACTTCTTTTCTTTTTTTTGGTTTACGATTCTCTTTATTATTTTGCTCCATTTTCTGTTGATTTTTTTTTTAGCATTATCGTGATTGACTGAGAGTGGGCGTTGAGGATTTACATGTTGAACTTTATTGATTTCCAAATATTTCTTTTTGTATACTTTGTTGTTGTTGATTTCTTTGCTATTCACGTGGGCCGATTTCGGGTTGCTGTGGCGCGCTATGTTCTATACACACCGCGTAGCAATCTGGAAGTATATCCATGTTTTAAATCTTCTTGAGGTTTTCCCCACCTGCTTCAAGCTCATGGAGGACATATGAAATGAGGCTTCATACACTTAATTTTTGCTTGATTTTCTATTTGTTTTTTTTTTTCCTTATACTCTGCTCGTCTTTGCTCTGTTCCTCTCTTTTGATTGCTTCCGGAAACGCAACCCCAAGTCATATACCCAAAACCGCTAGTCGTTTTTCGGCACTGACAAATGGGTACAACCTCCAAGCGGTTTTGTGAGCTCCTCGGCTTGAAGAGGATTGACTCGCTGGTGCTGTTGTCGGCTTCGGCACCAGCTCACCTTGACGCCATGTCGGAGAAGTAGAGGTGGAGTCTCCTGAGTTTTTTTTGTTTCTCACCACCTGCTGTCACTCATGCAGCATGAAAACCAAAGCAGCCGCAGAAAAAGATTGGGAACCGAATGACAGCGTGCCAGCTTGCTTCGTTTGGTCCAGTGTCGTCTCCGGCGGTGAGGCAAGCTGCCATGTCTGTATCGGCAGCCTAGTCGGTGTCAGAGCATAGACAGAAGAAGATGTATGTGAGCAATGTGGAAGCAGGACTCAAGAGGTGAGAGTTTGGAGAGATTGCATTTCGGATTGCACAACTTTATTTTGGGCAGTATATGCGGACGAGTGGGGTAGGTTTTTGATGGTGTGTTTGTTTTGAATGGAAGAGAAATGGTGCATCAATTGGTTAGTCAGCTCAAAATGGTGGTTGATGAGTGTAAGTGGACATGTCAGGAAGGAGACTTTAAAAAATGGGAGCCGGTGGTTCAAGAAATAGTTAGATTCTTGAAAGCTGACACAGCTTTTATGAAGCACCACATATGGGAGTAGCAAAATAATTTTTACAACCTTATTTATGCTTTCAAAATATTAATTTTCAAAACTCGGTTTTTCTAAAATAACTTTCAAAAACTCCGATTTTCTAAATTTAATTTTTAAAACTTCAAATTTTAAATAATTTTCAAAACTCCAATTTTCCAAATTTATTTTAAAAAAAAAAAAAACTTCAATTTTCATTTAATTTTCAAAACTCCAACTTTTTTTCAAAATCAATTTTCGACTTCAATTCCCTAATCCAATCTTCAAAACTTTAACTTTCCAAATTTTAATTATTTTCAAATTTAATTTTCAAAACTTCAAATTTTGAGTAATTCTTCAAAATTCCATTTATTTTTATTTTTATTTTTTTAAAAGCTCCAATTTTAGAATAATTTTTAAAACTCCAATTCTTAAATAATTTTTCAAAATTCTAATTTCTTTCAAATTTAATTCTTCAAAATTCTAATTTCCAAATTTAATCCCCAATTTTCAAAATTCCAATTTTGACATTTATTTATTTAATCATTATTATTTTCGTTATTATTATTATTCTATTTATTTATTTATTTTTAAAATTTCATCTTTAAATAGTTATTCAAAATTCCGATTTCCAAAATTCCAATTTTCATATTTATTTATTTAATTATTGTTATTTTTGTTATTATTATTATTCTATTTATTTATTTTTAAAATTCCATCTTTAAATAATTCTTCAAAATTCCAATTTTCACATTTATTTATTTAGTCATTATTATTTTCGTTATTATTATTATTATTTTATTTATTTTTAAAAAAAAAAATTTCATCTTCAAATTTAATTTCCAAAATTCTAATTCTTAAATTTAATTTTCAAAACTTTAATTTTCAAATAATTTTCGAGACTTTAATCTTCAAATAAATTTCAAAACTCTAGTTTTCTTCTAAATAATTTTAATTCCACTATCAATTGTCAAATATTTTTTCAATTCTGCAACTCTTCATCCTTTATTAAGGTTTTAGGTCGCCAAAAATCTTGATTTTAATAAGTCTGTTGTCATTCTTATTTTGGTATGCGCTAGTACAAATTTTCTTTGAGTTCCAAATAATTTTCTATTTCTCTTGATTTTAAATAAGCAAGAAGACAATTTTCATAATTCCAAAATAATGAAATTTGTGAGACTTCTTTATGCAAGATAAGTTGGGCTTTGGTGGAGGCCCTACATATGAGTTTTCTCTTTTGACTGTCAACTGTCATGCTTAATGAATATTGCTTTTTTGTCATGATTTTTGATATGCATGTGATAATTTTATACTTGAGCTAACATTGTTTCCATAATAACACACTATTACTTGCTGCTAAGGTACGCTCCCACTTTTACTTCATTTATTTATTCATTCTCATGCTCGATTTGTTTTATTATTCGATCATTTTATTGGTATCCATTGATTTCCTTATCAATCGTCATACTTGTTTCACCTTATTTAGTAGAGACCCATTTTTAGGGGCTTAGAGGGGTGTTATAGTATTTACTGTACCTTTCCAATGAGTCTGACCCCCGAACCTAGACTCGATTTTTAACAAACTTGTTTTTTCTTCAAGAATCACACTTAGGGTTTTTCTTTTTTATTTTGTTTTTCCCTTTAAAAAAAATTAAAATAAGTGACAACTCTAAATCTTTTTCAAAAAATCAAAATTTTCACTAAACAAATAAAAAAAGCTAGTTTCGCCATCGAGTGGAAGCGCATCATGCAAAAATGCAGGGTCCACAATATCATATATTAATATTATTTTATAAATATTTTTTTTAGTTTTTCGTTTTTAATCGTAAATTTAATTTATAATAAAAAATATATTTTATAAAATGGATATATTAAAAATAAAAAATTGATAAAAATAAATAAATTTTTGATGCATGGGGTATATATATTTCATATCTTACCATGTGATTAATGTACCTCATGTGAAAAGGATGAAAAATCTATGGTAAATAACATATCCCACCACTTATCCTATCCCATGTTTGATTAAATATAGAATAGGATAAGTGGTGAGATAACTTATTATATCCCATTATTAATCCAAACATAGGATAGGATATACTATTATCCTATCCCATGTTATATCTGACCAATCAAACATAGCCTAAGTGATTTTATCTGTCTTTAAGGTTTTAATTGTTTTGTAATAATTATGAAATGATCTTTAAGGTTTTGTTGTATTGTTTTGTTGCATATTCCAAAAAGCTTCACTTCTTCTGTTATGTTTTGGTACGTGCAAATGAAGCAACTGCTGAGGTCCCTTGTTTTATACATAGTATTTTTTGTTGTAAAATTATAAAGTGAAAGGAGAAGAAAATAAGAAAGAAAAATTAGAATGTAGGAAGAGAATAGAATAAATGTTCATTAAAGGTATCTCCCTTTTATAGGGAGTCACAAAGAGATATACATCAATATGGATGATCATCCACAAGTTCCCATAATCCGATAAATTCTCATATTTTATAACACTTCCCCTTGGATGATCATAAGAATATGCTTCATTAAAACCTTATTAGGAAAAACCTTATGGGAAAAACCCTAGTGAAAGAAAAAGAGTACAATATTCTTTTGAATTACTACAATTCTCTCGTTAAAAACCTTGCCAATAAAACCCAATGGGACAAAACCTGGACAAAGGAAAAAAGAGTGCAGTATATCCATATTATCATTCTCCCCCTCATGTAAACATGATTATGATTTCTTCAACATTTCAAATGGTAGATCTCTCAATCTTCACATTCCAATGTCACACTTTAACTTCTTCAATGTGGTCAAAGGTAACGCCTTTGTGAATAGATCTTCTAGATTATTGCATGACCGAATCTGTTGAACATCAATTTCACTTTTCTTTTGGAGCTCATGAGTGTAGAAGAATTTAGGGGAAATATACTTAGTTTTATCACCTTTTATGAATCCTTCTTTAATTTGTGCAATACAAGCAACATTATCTTCATGTAACACGGTTGCATTGCCTCTGATGGAAGGTAGTCCACATATTTCTTGAATATGTTGGATCATTGACCTTAGTCATACACATTCACGGCTTGCTTCGTAAATTGCAATAATTTCTAAATGATTTAATGATGTGACCACCATTGTTTGTTTGATAGATCTTCATGAGATAGCAGTACCATTGTAATTAAACACATACCCTGTTTGTGACCCACCTCTAGGTGGATCTGAAAAATATCCTGCATCTACATATCAAGCAATTGTTGCTTTGATTCCCTTGAGTAAAATAAACTCATACCAATAGTTCCGCTAAGATAACGCAATATACGTTTGATATCTTTCCAATGTCTTCGAGTTGGAGCGAAACTGTATCTTGCTAATAAATTAACAGAAAAAACAATATTTGGACGTATACAATTGGCAAGATACATGAGTGCACCAATAACACTAAGATATGGTACTTGAAGACCAAGTAATTCTTTATCATTTTTCGCAAGGACAAAATGAGTCTTTTTTCATATCAAGTGATTAGACAACCATTGGAGAACTTAAAGGATGCGTTTTATCCATATAAAAATGCTTCAAAATTTTCTTAATGTATGTTGATTGATGTACTAAAACTCCATTTGGAAAACGCTTGATCTGCAAGTTGAGATAAAATTTTGTTTTTCCAAGATCTTTCATCTCAATTTTTTTTTCAAGTAATTTGTTGTTTTTGTGAGCTCTTCAGGAGTTCCAACAAGATTTAAGTCATTAACATACACTACAATAATTGCAAATCCAGTTTTTGATTTCTTAATGAAAATGCATGGGCATATAGGGTTATTCACATACCCTTATTCGCTAAGGCGATTGTACCACATGCGTCCAGATTGCTTTAATCCATATAAGGATCGTTGTAACTTGATTAAATATATGCTACGAGGCCTTCTACAATTTGCTTCAGGCAATTTAAATCCTTCAGGGATTTTCATGTATATATCATTATCCATAAATCCATATAAATATGTTGTAATAACATTCATGAGATGCATATCTAGTCCTTTTGGGACTACCAAATTAAATAAGAAACCAAATGTGATTGCGTCCATGATGGGAGAGAATGTTTTCTCGTAGTCAATACCATGTTTCTGCCAGAAACCTTGTGCTACTAATCACACTTTATATCTTATGATCTCATTATTCTCATTGCATTTTCATACAAATGCCCATTTGTACCCAACAGATTTTACATCTTTAGGTGTTTGGATTGCAGGTCCAAAAACTTCTCATTTTGTTAATGAGTTTAACTTGCCTGTATAACTTCTTTCCATTTTGTCCAATCATTTCTATGTCGGCATTCTTCCACATTTTGTGGTTTAGGATCTTCATAACTTCTTATGATATCGGAGGCCACTTGGAAAGTGAAAATATTGTTAATAATAATATTATTTTAATCTCATTTTTATTCCGTGTATACGTAACTTATTGAGATCTCACAATTTTCAGGTACCTATGCCTCTTCGAGGGCTTCTCGTTCAATATATGCCTCTTCAAGGGCTTTTTGTTCAATATATGTGCCTCTTCAGGGGCTTCTTGTTTAATGTGTCTCTTCAGGGGCTTCTTGTTCAATATGTGCCTTTTCAGGCGCTTTCTATATTATTTATGCCTCTTCTGAGGCTATAAATTTATTAATGTTAAATTGATCAATTATTTTTTATGGCCTCTTTCAAAGTGCCAAGTTTTTCTTAGGTTCTCCTCTTCCAGGGAGTTACATCCTTTGAGCCGACAAGTCTACCACGCTTCAGGCGTATCTTAGATTTATTTGTTAACTGTCCTACAAGGACATCAATCTGTGTTAAAGTATTTGCAGTCGGGATATATGACTTTGTCATTTTCTTTGTATCAATGAATGCATCTTGTAATTTATTTGCAAGATTTTGCAAATGAATGATCCTTTGAACTTCTAGTTCACATTGATTTGTATGAGGATTAAGATGAGTCAAAGTCGATGCATTCCAAATAATTTCACGTCGTTCTTTTGGAACTGGCTCTTCTCCCTCTAACGGCCAGAAAATTGTCTCATTAAAATGATAATATGCACAGCATGTCATTCTACCTTTTATGTGTATAGGTAGACTAGTCACTAAATAAAAACTTCTGGTTTTGTAATGTACATCCATATGACCTTTTACCTCGGGGGACCAAGTTGGTTTTAAAAGATTCTTTTGAATCTATCATCGTATAAAGTGTCATTCACATGGGATCAAATACTACTAGTGACATAGTATAAGCTCTTTTGGAGCCTTTAATCAGGTTTCTATCACCTGATATAGTATTAACATTATTTGTCATCAATGTTGTGCAATTAATGAGACAAGAATTTCATTAAAGTAACAAGTCATAAAGACCTCGTCTTTATAGAGTTGAAGAAATATTATCATAGAAAAAGAGTTAAAATTAATGGAAAAATATTAGTCATCGATGATGACTTAACTTAATAAGTTGTGTACAAGTAATGAGAACATATATAACACAATAAAACAAATATGAAAAAGATAATTTAAAGTTATATATTTCGTAAGTATCTCACACATTTGATTTTGTAAGTGTGGAGCAATTTATACATGAAATAACTAGGAAGTATTTCAATAATCAAACTAATTGTAGTGATGGATCAAGGTATGAGAGAGATCCATGTATCTTCAAGTATAAATAAAGAAAATAATTTAAATGATAAATAATAAAATGTGAAATAAACTATAAAAGATGAACAATAAATAATGTGTTCAAATATGATAACAAAATAAATCTATTTGCAAAGAATTAAATAAAAATATAACGTTTAATCATAACAAACATTTCCATCACCAATTAAATGGTCAATTTCCCACTAGGATTCTCAAAGAAATCTAAAACATCTAAATGGGTTAGATCCACTTGGCCATCACTATTAATGAAATTCACTTCAACTTCCTTTCCTTTTATTGATGTTTGGTAAAGGTTGACCAAATGTTTGGGCGTATAACAGGTACGCGACCAATGCCCTTTTATACTACATCTATAACAATTATTCTCATGGTTTTTAGGAGGTTTATCTTGTAAACACTTCCCATTTTCTTGTTTTACCTCAGTATTATTCCACTTTTGGTGGTGCAATGAGGCTTTCATTTTCTAAAAATTTGGTAAATTATCACTATAAGAACCATGGTATCGGGGATTTCTTCAACGACCACGACCACGACCACGTCCTCGTCATCGTCCATGAGTTTGGGACAATATTGCATTCACTTCAGGGAATGATTCAGATCTAGTTGGACGAGATTGGTGATTTTTCATCAAAAGCTCATTTTTTGTTAAACCTTCATGGAGATGATGTCGAAGGAAAATCAGTGTTTTTGTGCGATCCTATAGGGATGTTTGATTTCCTTCTTTGATCATAGCTCCAAGATTCATTGACAATTTTATTTTGTATAACCAAGTTATACAAGAGAATTAAAAGTTGTATGCATAGCTTCTGGCTATGAAACAATTGTTAATAAAAATTGTTTTCCATAATTCTTATTTTGAAAAATAAGTCAGTACGAAATAAAAATTAAAGCCAATATTTTTCATAACTTTGAATTATGATTATTTTATCAAAACAAGAAAATATTTAAATTTGTACATAGCTTTAGGCTATAAACTGTTTTTTTTAATATAAATTTGTATATAACTTCAGGCTATGAACTATTCATTGGGTAGATTTGTGCATAGTTTCGGGCTATGAACTTTCATTATGTAGATTTGTACATAGCTTCAGGCTATGAACATTTATTTATTTATTTATTTTATAACTTCTGGCTATAATATTGTTTGGTATAACTTCTATGTATATCGTAAATTAAAAATAAATAATTAGGGATCATATATATAACTTCTGGTCATGTATTCGTAATTTTGTAATTTTTCCCATAACTTTTAGTTATAGGGATTGCACATATTTTTCATAACTTCTGTTTATGAATTTATCCCATAATTTATAATTTACCTCATAACTTCTAGTTATAGGGATTATACATATTTATGTATTCAAATAAAATAAATGAAAATAGAGATCAAAGGGTAATAAAATAGAAAATCATGATATAAATTTATCACATACCTTTTTGTGAAAAAGAAGAGAGAAATCTTTCTATTTTTCTGAAGGGAATAACATCTTTTTATTTCTCTAAAGGGAAGAACGTTTTTTTATTTCTCTAAATAGAAGAACATCTTTCTATTACTCTGAATAGAGAAAAATCTTTTTATTTCTTTTGTAGAGACTACTCGTCTTGATAACGTGTTATAAAATTATAAAGTGAAAAGAGAAGAAAATAAGAAAAAAAAATTAGAATGTAGAAAGAGAATAGAATAAATTTTCATTAAAGGTATCTCTTTACAGAGAGTCACAAAGAGATATACATCAATATGAATGATCATCCACAAGTTCTCATAATCCGACAAATTCTCATATTTTATAACATTTTCTAATATTTTACCATATATATCACATCTCCCTTAGTTTGCTATTTGTCTTACAAATGTTTATATTTTGTATAAAGTAATTGATCCTCAATTAGGATGAGCATGTGAGCACGGATTTTTTAAAATCTTAAATACCACTACAAATATTCTTTCATATGCTTTTCCAAAGAGATTTGAGAAATAATCATTTTAGAGATAAAATTGAATTTCCATAATCTTTTTTCCAAATAAAAAAAAAAAAAAAAAACTCAATCTAAACTTTATTTAAAAATATTTGTCAAACTGGTCTATCCCTACAACCTTAGGCTCAACTTTATTATTTTTTTTATATTTTCGTTTTAAAGTTACCAAATGGGTTTTAGTTTTAAATTTAAAACCATTATTAACGGTAGTTTTTAAAACCACCATTGGTTTTAAATTTAAAGCTAAAATCATAATCATACGGCTTTTTATTCTAAAAAAAAAAAAAAAAAAAAAAAAATTCACATGAATGAGCATATGATAAGAAGACTATATTGATAAATATTTTAGAAGAGGATCTATTTTCATTAATTTTTTTTTTTCAAAATCACTATTTTGGTCCTAAACTCAATAAAATAAGTATCCAGAACACAACCTGGCTATTCACTCTGAATACTGTGGGAGTTAAACCTCCAACAACATTACAGCACATAATTCCCCCCCCCCCCCCCCACAACATTACAACAACATAATCATACTTCTGCATTACGTGCCATTCTCAACCTTCTTTACCCTTATTCTTCCCATGCTTCTCGACCTCATCGAGTTAAAGTTCCAGGATAAGGCAAGCTCTGTATTTCAAGCCCACCCCATAACCACCAAGGTGGCTGCTGCTACCCTACTAGTATTTGTCTTGCCATTTGGACTTGAGTTCACCTTCCATTCTTATTCTGCTGCTCTCCTCCGTACTGCCATAGCGACTTCTGCTTCCCTCTTACTGGCTTTCTTGGCATCACTATTGTTCCTGGATACATGACCACAGCCCATTCTATACATATGTCACCTACACCTCTGCTTTCGCTCGGCAGTTTGCATATGATAGTCCAAACATACCGTATTCACAAAAATGCAACAATGGAACATGAGAAGAAATTTCAACACTTTCATAAGTGCAATTGATAAAAATTCCAGCAATGTCATCAATAATCCAAACCATTATGACAGTTTAAAATTCACAATCATATATTATAAAGATAACCAAAGGAAGAAATAGAAGGGGAAAAAAAGGAAACAATGACACAAATTTCATGTGGAAGATCTTTGAATTAATAAAATACCATGGGTCCATAAGTGATAAAAAATTCCATTATGAAGCAAAATAATTTAATACAAGGTTTTACCAAATTCAAATCTACTAATCCTCTTCTAGGAACTTAACTAGTACCTTCAAACTTCAACTATACACTCTCTTCATCAAGAATAGACTTCGAGTTATTGCCAAACTTGACCTTAGCGGCTTCTTGATGCCCAATCAAGAAGAAAAGGGTTTTATCCCAATCACAAGACAACAATAAGAAAGGAATGGTATGACAAGAACAATCAACCCTATTTTTGAAAGAGAACTAAATTAAAACATGTTTTTCAACTCAAAAAGTGTAAATTTTCTGGGGAAACAAACATTGCCAATTTGCCAAGAAGGAGCACAAAGAGAGTGTCTTAACAACTACTTTATTTCCTCAAACCTTAATTTGGAAATTTAGGTTTAAATAGTAGAACTATAAATCAATCCAGCAGTTGCGATTCAACTAAAATATTTTCAAAGAATTTTTTATGATGATTGATTGAACTTTGATTTGAACAGATGGATGTATACCAAACTGCCAATCCTCAGCTCTTAACATGGATATTGAACCGGATGTTAGATAAATTACAAATAGAGCATAAAAGACTAAGCTAAAACATGACACTTTCCAACACCCTTTATCTTTTATTAGAAAAAAATTAACCAAGATACCCATAATTAAAAAGAAAAAGAAAACTCAATTGTTTAAATTTTGTCCATCTACAACCTTTGAATAAGTAATTAATCCAAGGGAGATTTTCAAAGAACCAAACTAGAATCCTGAAATGCTAATCCACTTGAAGCACTTACAGTTTTCATATTTAAATTAAACTAATTTTTCTATTTCTCTATGAAGTTTTTGTTAGGTAAAAATCCAAAGCCTTGCATGAAAGGGAACTCCTCAGATTCGGCTAGAGAAAGACACCCTTGTAGTTAAGATCTTGGTCCCGATCTTTTTGTTGTATTTTTGTCTTACTTTCTGTCTTTTCTTTGATTGTATGCATACAATAGGTTGCACACTCTTTCCCTCTAGCTCACAATGGTAACATTGAAGCCGAGGAGACTGTGTTAGAATTCCATATCTACTTATTAATCTAACTGAGCCAATCATGGAAACAAATAAGGAAAATAGATATGCAAGCATTTTGGAGATCAGGGTAACTCCCGGAGAAATAGACTGGAGGAACCCGTGAAATGTCGCCATGATGGTTAGGGGATAAAAGTAGAGGGGCCTTCTCATGTGCCATTGTCGCCTACCTGTTAGAATCCAATGATGCCAAAGAAGCCCGTGAGACGTTGCCATAAAACACACTGTAGTGGGGACGAGGGCAGCACAAATAGGAGAGATGATAATAATGGAAGATTAACTCAATTCCGAATGCCAAGACAAATGCTAAAGCTAGCAACAGCCACCTCGGTAGGTATGGGGTGGCCTTGAAATACAGAGTGGGCCTATCAGAGAGGTCGAGGAGCACTGCTACAATGAAAGAAAGAGAAGGGCGAGATTGGGTATAAGGTAAGTGGGCACTAGATTATGTTGCTGTCTTCCTTCCCACAATGTTGATGAAAGCGGCAGCGTGAATAGGCACGAGATCCCGATCTTGTTAGAGATTCATTCCCACAGATCGATACAGTTGGGTTATGAATACTCATCTCGGATCTGTTCCACAAAAACCCAAAAAAGGAAACCCTAAATTAGAAACAAGGCGATCTCCTCAAAGAATCAAGGAATGGTAAAGCGTAAGATGGAGATATAATTCAGCATACAGAAATTCATTCAACCAATAATTTCAGATAGACTTACCCGATCTCTCCTTTTGCCGCTCTCTCAGAGTCTCACACCATGCCTCTCACTCCACTTCTCCCCTCTTAAGATATTCGACTCATTATTCTCATCGATATTCTATTTCTATATGAATGAGTTGAAAAGTGAGTTGCCAGAAATACCCTCGTTATATATACATATATATATATATGATATAATGATTAAAATATATTTAAATAAAGAAATTTTATATATTTAATAAAAATCTTTAATTTATTTGGTTCAAATTAATTTAGGATATTGTAAATTAAATAGTGTAATATTAAATTAATGAGTTTCTAACAAATTAAAGGGTAAATTAATGAATATTATTTTTTGTAAATATTAATAATTATTCATGAATTGTAGTAAAAGAGCTTTAAAATATGTGCTTAATAATTATTTTTAATCAATAAAATGTAAATATTTTTAATTTCAATTTTATTAGAATTATATATAAGGGTATAAGTGGAACCATAAAAATCGATCACGTCAAACCAAACCAAACGTAACCAAACCAACTTATTTGGTTGGGTTTTCATTTGCAAAATGTTTGGTTCGATTTGAAAAATTGAACAACCGAGTAACTTAGTTTGGTTTTCTCCATTACACTCACATCATGTCAGCTTCCCTCGTTATGTAATGCAAAAAAAGGGTCTACAGACCAATTTTTTTTATTAATATTATTAAAATAAAAGCAAGACTCTTAAGTCTCAACTCATGAGTACTTGTCTTCGATCATTACTCTTCACCACATATAACCACCACAACATCAACTATGGTCTTCTTCTTTTTCCACAAAAACAACCTCGTAGCCCCTACACTCCGTAAAATGGAAGATTTGTGATTCACACATCACTTGCAAATCTCAACCAAAAAGTCACTTTATTTTTATCTTTTTTCTCATTCTCCACTAACACTTTTCTTCAAATTGATGTCGGCTTGTTGTTGGCATTCCCATTCCACCGATGGCAGTGCAAGTTCCAAGAACCGATGAGATTTCGAGGCTTTGTGGAGTTGGATCCATCCTCGATCGTCATGGGTCCTCATTTTTACAAAGAAATATGTACCTGGTAAAAGATGTGGTGAAGACCTTTTCAAGATGCTATTCACGTAAACGATGATGCACATTGGGGAAAACTTTTTTTATTGCTTTATCCCATTTATTACAACTAAGAGAGACTTCTTGTTTACCCATTCATATGTAGCAATGGTTTCATCATTCAATAACACACAACCAAATACTAGTACTGTTTGGTAATGATGGTTAAAACCAACCAAAACAAGTGGTTTCTTATAAGCATTGGTTCATTATGTTGTACCAAATGCCAATAAATCACCAAAACATGCATAATACAACTGAGAGGTAGAATTTACCCAAAACAAGTTTGATAGTGGACCTTTTTTATCAACATTGAATTTATAATAAAAAGAAAGGTATTTTTTGCCTTTTTGCACAAATAAGCCAAAACCCCTTCCACTTCCCTATCCTTGATTTTGAATCTACACATTGCATCAACATAATTATATGGATCTTTTGATGTGAAATCAATATTTTCATGTCCTCCCAATTGTTGTACCATATAATCCATAATTTGGTTAGTTTGACACCAACTCTATGCATTGCATGAAGCTAAGTCTTATCCAAAATGTTTATTGTATGATAAGATAAAAGAAATTGTGTATCAATTACTTTGACCAAAGGATGATTATGGTCCTCTCAAACTCTTTAACAATCCACTTTTCCAATTTTTTACTAAATCCAATACAAAATACAGCTTCATACCAACTCTAGTTAATGGCATTGGCTCCCTTGTAGATTTTCATTTTTAAAACACTTTGGCAATCAATGTCTTTCCTTTGAACAAACCCACTTTCAAGATATAATATCTCCATTCTTGTTATGTTTCTAATCATCTTTTTGAATACTAAATACAATCACTCTAGCATACATGTCGTAAAATGCTTATGCTTCATCTGTACAATTAAATTTCAATTTTCAAACTTCTTTGATTGAAATACCATTCAACAACTTGTCATAATTAATTTACCAATCGGGGTTAGAGCTACCATCAATATTAGCATCTTCATGAATTTCAATTCATCTCCAAGGTTAATGATAAATTCTTTGACCTTCCCTTTCTCCACTTTGTCCACTACCAAAATTACATAAAATGATATAAAAACAATATTAATTTGTATTTGTATGGCATGATTTGAAGACATGAAAATATTCTAATTTTTAATTTGAAGGCATACAATACAAATCGATGATAATGAGTTAATGATTTATTTAATTTTAAGAATTATTTTTTTACTTCAAATCACAATAAAATAATCATTTGAGTTACTATTAATAGAAGTTTTGAAAAAAATATTTTAAAATTAAAACAAACATTAACTTGTTGGTACCTAGAAATTTGTTAGATTTTAAATACTTTAAATTTAAACACCACAATCTTGACTTGAAATGACAATATAATAATTTTATAATAGTCATTTCGATTACTATTGAGATGCATTTTGATAATAAATTTTAAATTTTAAAAATAAAAATGATTTTTTTCACATGGTCATTAAGTTATAACTTTCTTCATGTCCTTCACTACCAAGACTACATTATAAATAAAATACCAATATTAATTTCTAATTTTTAACAATATTAATTTGTTAAAAATAAATACCAATATTAATTCTCCATGTCCCCATAATATAGGGATTGTTTCAACTTTAAGAAATATTGTTCACGTTAAATTATAGATAGAAATTGTAAAGATAAATTATAAGATTATAAATGATTATTTTAACATGGTTTTAGGGTTATAAGTTTATATCATTAAAGAAATAACAATTACTCTTTTAAGAAATTTTTATTATTGGATAATCACTTTAGAAATATTTTTGTTTTAAAATTACATTTTTTTTCTATAAATAAAATAAAAAAGAAAAGAAAATAAGTTCTTTGTCAAATATGTTGAAAAAAATTTATTCTTCAACAAAATATATGAGTTAGAACATGGATTTCCACTAGTATTGAAAAGATAACATGATTTAATATATAAATTTTCTTGCCTCAATAATAAAATTTTCAACTTTGGTATGTTGTCATCATCACAAAATTCTTCTAATTTTTCCATTCACCATTCCATTGTCAAACCTTCTTCTTTTGCATTCTACATTCAACTTTGATATGTTTTTTATTTTCCAAACTACTTATAATTTTTAATTAACTGTGAATTAAATAGTATTTTTAATTTTTTACCACATTTAGTGAAAAAATTTCTTAACAAGTACAGTTGATTGTTGTAAGTTAGAATAGTTTGGTTGGTCATATTAAATTAGAAAGCTTAATAAATGAAAATTCATTTGTAATAACTAAAATAAAGTGAGAAATATATGATTGCATCCATAGTACTATTTTCACTCATATTTAAAATGTTCAACAACATATTTTCACTTACATTTTGTTATATTTTCACTTATATTTTCACATGCATTCCTCATAACCTCCAAATTTTATTATTATTTTTTTTCAAATTTTAAAAATTTTTATATTTCAAATACAACTAAAATAGTTTATTATTACTATTTTTACTTACAATTGCTAAAAATTATGAGAATTTTTTAAAAAAAATTTATGAAGGTACAAAGAATGTGAAAATTTATATTCTTCATACCCTTCTTACATTTTTCTTACCCTTCAAATTTTACAATTTCTTTTTTAATTTTAAGCATTTTTTTAACACTTCAAATACTACTAAAATAGTTTATTACTATTATTTTGATTTACAATTGTTAGATATTATGAGAAAAATTTTCAAATGAACAAGATTTGAAAAATTGGGGAGGGTACATAGAATATGAGGTGGGTACGAATAATGTGAATAATCCTTATATTCTTCGTTCCCTTATCACATTCTCAATACCTTCCAAATTTTATATTTATTTAATTTAATTTTAAGATTTTTTTTTTTGTTTTTTTACTTCAAATAGCACTAAAATATTTTATTTCTATTATTTTTAACTTACAATTGCAAGAAATTATGAGAAAAAATTCAAATAAAAAAATTGAAAAAATGGGGAGAGCACAAATAATGTCTAGAGGACAAACAATGTGAGGAATCCTTACATTTATCCTACTCTCTTCGCATTCTTCATACCTTCCAAATTTTAGCATTTTTTTTTAATAAAAGTTAAAAAACTAATTTATCCTTAAAAGAAAAAAAAGAAGAAGAAGAACATAATAATTATAATATAATAAATAAATAACAATAAGTAAAAATATCTCATAACAAAATCATAAGTAGTTAACTATAATCTTGAGAATATAAATGTGTAAGTGAAAAAGATAAAAGAGCGTAGTTTTGAGCCAAAATTAATAACCCTCTTATAGGAAAAAATATATCAACTCTAGGTGATTTGACAAACTAATGTTTAAAGCAGACATTTTGTTACCATAGAGAAGCCACCTCATTTTATTTATTATTTTTTTTTTCCAAAAAGGTTGAAACCAAATTTGCCAAATGTGGTTTCAATTTTTTAAAACTTTTTTGGGCTTTTTACTTCACATTTTTATATGTTTTTCTTATGATTTTTTTATTTTGTTTTATTTATTCACATGACTTTATTATTTTAAGATTATTAATTTATTGATAAATAAAATAGTATTCTATTATTATTTTTAAAAATTATCTTTATTGAAGTAAATTTGGATTTGTTTGGTAACTGTTTTAAAAAATAATTCTTAAAAATAGTTTTTGAAATTGTTCTTTAATTTTTATAGAACAAAAAGTTTGTTTGTAAATTCAAGATGTTTTTAACATGTGTTTAATATTTTTAAATATGTTTTAAAAAAATAATTTTTATATCTAATATATTATTTTTAATTATTGTACATGTTTGTATAATTATTTCTTAAAACGACCTTTAAAAAACAAGTGAAAATAATAGAAAACAACTAAAACATGTTATTTGAAAACACCCTATTTTTTAATTTTAAGTGCAGAAAATATAAAACAATTTTTGGTTGCCAAACATATTTTCTATATTTTTGTTCCGAAGAATAAAAAATTATTTTAAAAAACAATTCCCAAATAGACCCTTAGACTCTTGAGTTTAAATATACATATTTTGTTTATTATTGAAGCATATATTTTTAACTTCATGTAAATGAGAGTATTAATTGGAAAATAATAATCTTTAATATATAACTTTTATGTACTTGATGATATTATTTGTACACACAGCATAAAATAGTTTCTTCATTATTTTTAACGGTTCTCTACTTGGGAGGTTGGGATCTCTCTATTCCATGCATAGTTGTTCTTGAGTTTTTTGAAGTTTCACCCAAGCTTCATTCTGGTCATGGATAGATCACCTAGGTTCATGTCCATAAATGACAATTGTCCTATGAAAACTCGCTTTCGTTACGATTTCAATGGGTACCCTTAAGCAAGCCACTATCTGAGTCGTTGGCTCATTTTTCAATAGGCACGCGGTTGGAGCACCCGTCTCTTCCTATTACTTGGGAGCTTATAACTTCCATACCTATTTTTGCTTATTTGAGACCATTTCCTAAATAAAGAAAGAGTAAGAGTTAAAGAAATGAAAAGACGATAATGTTGGAATTTTTGTGTATGGACTTACATAATCAATTTAATAATATCATAAATCAGTATTAATTTAATTTTTGTATTGTGGTCCATAATGGGGTTGGACACATTATTGCTTGATTTTTATGGGCTCACCCTAATTCACTTGACTGGCTCATTAAGTCAAGTGGTCCAAACTGTGTGATATATACACACATATATATAAGGAAAAAAGACAGGGGTGGCTATCCTATTCTTGTTCTATTTTCTTTGGGGGTTGAGAAGAGAACGTCCTGAACGAACTCTTCAGAGCACACAGATTGTTTTGGGTGTAGAAAGGGAAGAGCCAATTGAACTTGGGGTTTCTCTCCTTCACGAATTAAGCGCATCCTTGAACACTAGACGAGCACAGGAATGGCTTTCCATGGAATCAATCAAGGTCAATTTTTTCTTAATCCCTAATTTCTTTTAGTGTATGCTTTAATGTCTTTCATGAGATCCTATTTGGCATCTAAATTTTTCAACAATTGGTATCAGAGCAACCATGAATGACATTTAAGCTACAAATTTTGGATTATTTAGGGTTTCCCTTTTTTTTTTTCTTTTGGAAGCCAATTTTGGGGCTTTTTTTGTTTGGTGTTAATTCTCTATTGTTAAACCCAATTGATGTTGGAAATTTGTAGAAAACGATGTTTGGAGAAAAACCCATCCTTTTTTTTTGAGTTTTTGGAATCCGTTTGATGGGATTTTGAAATTTAGGGTTCGTTGTGGTTCTTCATTCTATGCGTTTTTGTGCAATTTTTGCAATGGATTGATAGATTAACATTTGTGGATGGAAAATTGATTGTTTTTCATCAGAAAATACACCTTTTTGGCCGAAATAATTTTTTTTTTTTTTTGTGCAAGAAGAACCAGACCTGTTCAGCCGAACCAGGCCTGGAGATCTCGTGGAGAAGATGATGACGTCATCATTAAAAAAAATTAAAATTAAAAAAAAAAAAAAAAAAAAAAATTTTTGTTTGTTTGTCTTGGAATTCTTGGAATGTAATGCATATGTTGAAATTATTATGCATTTGTTAAGTTTGGCTCTCTTGGGACTATTATTATAATTATTATTATTGTTCTTTTGGGTATAATTTTTGTTTTATACCAATAATATTGTCCTAAGCCATTTTGTTAAATATTTCAATTTATTGTGATATTAAAGAACACTTGTGTGATTGCCTATCGCAATTCCGAGTATGTCAAGTTGTACAAATTGAGATATTTTGAATTTTTTATAACAATAGTGAACATATATGTGGTTGCCTATCGTAATCCTATATGTGTCAAATTGTCTTTGTTGAGATATTTTATCTCCCACTATTGATTCTTTTATTATTGAGATTACTAAGGTCCATACGGGTATTGTAATTGTCCTATCGATAATTATAATACTTGGTAGGATGCTTAGATTGGTGAAGGAAATTAATTATATATTATGAACCGTACTAATTTTCTTTACCCTTTCGGTAATAAAATTAGTACATCTTGGTTGTGATATTTAATTAATTGTCATTGCCGCTGTGGAATTTTCAAAATTCCAAGCTATTGGTAAATTGAGTAATTCTGGAAACTAGCAAATAACATGATTTTGTAATAACATGCATATTGTTTAATTTTGCTATTTTTCAGCTACTAGCAATCCTGGTATTACTCTGCAACTGTCTGCCATCAAGCCTCTTACAGGAAACAATTTTGAGGAATGGTTTGAGTCTTTCAACGTGCATATGACTCTACACAATCTGGACTTGGCATTGAGAGTTAATGAGCCAAGTAAACCCACTGATATGAGCTCTACAGATGAAAGATCCTTTTATGAGAAATGGGAGCACTCCAATAGGAGTTGTTTGATGGTGATGAAATACATTATGGATAAGTCCATTAAAGAATGTGTGCCAAAGACCGAAAGTGCGAAAGAATTTTTGGAATATGTGAAGGCCAATTATACCAAGACTGATAAGTCAGAAATGGCAACTTATTTGAAACTTCTCACAACCACTATGTATGATGGAGTAGGTGGGGTCAGAGATCACATTATCAAACTGAAGCACTACTTCAACAAGGCAAATGAGATGAAAGTGGAGTTGAGTGAGAAATTCCTGAAATGGTTGGTACTTGAGTCTCTTCCTGCTTCCTTTGATGCAATGAAATTGACCTTTAATGCCTTGAAGGAAGAATGGACTTTGGAGGAGTTGATGTCCATTGTGGTGCAACATGAAGTCTCAATGAAGAAAAATGAGACTCACTCAATTGCTCTTGTTACTGACCAAGGGAGCAATATAAAGAAAAAACCTCCACACAAGAATTTTGGAGGCTCTAAGCAATTCAAAAGGAGAGGGAATTCGAGTCAAGGAGGCTCTAGTGCATCTGCTTCATCTAATGCTACAAAGAATGAGAAATTCAAGGGGAAGTGCAACTTTTGCCATAAAATTGGTCACAAGCAGGTTGATTGCTTCAAGTTTAAAAGTTGGCTAGAGAAGAAGAAGAAAAGAGATGACAAAGAAAAGGAGGCCATCAAAGCATGAAGAATTTGTTTATATGGGTGATGGAAGCAAAGTCAAAATAGACTTTTTTGGCATGATAAAGCTAAGATTGGCCACTGAAAGCCTTTTATTGTTACACGATGTTGCTTACATACCCTCACTTAGGAGGAATTTGGTTTCTGTATCTACTTTGGATAGACAAGGTTATTCTTTCCACTTTGGAGGTGGAAAAGTGGATATTTTTAGCAACTCAGTTTTAATTGGCAATGGTGTTTTGTTTGGCAATCTTTATAATCTCAGTTTGCATCATGGTTCTTTGTGTGATTCATCTTCTGTTAATTCTGTTGTTTGTTGCAAGCGTGCTAGAATGAATTTGAGTTCTTCCATGTTGTGGCACAAATGCCTAGGTCATATTTCTAGGCAAAGATTAGAGAGATTGGTTAGAGATGGTGTGCTTTCTAATCTTGATTTCTCAGATTTCGAGACTTGTGTTGTTTGCTTAAAGGGGAAGATGACAACTAAGACCAGAAAGGAGAAGATTGATAGATGTGGAAGCACTTTAGACTTGATCCACACAGATATATGTGGTCCTTTGACACCAACTGCTTTAGGGGGTTATAAATATTTCATCACTTTTATTGATGATTTCTCTAGATATGGTTATGTTGAACTGATTCATGAGAAATCTGACTCTCTAAATGTGTTTAAGGCCTTTAAGGCTAAGGTGGAGTTACAGTTGGGAAAGCCCATTAAAGCTGTGAAGTCTGATAGAGGTGGTGAGTATTATGGGAGATATGATGAGACTGGACGGAATCCGGGACCATTTACTAAGTTTTTGTTGGAATGCGGCATCGATGCTAGATATACAATGCCAGGCACTCCTCAATAGAATGGGGTTGCAGAAAGGAGGAATCGTACATTGTTAGATATGGTGAGGTGCATGTTGTCTAATTCCTCATTGCCAGAATTTTTGTGGGGTGAAGCCTTAAGGACTGCAACATATATTTTGAATCAAGTGCCCAGTAAGTCTGTGCCTAAGACACCTTATGAACTATGGTCAGGGAAGAAACCGAGTCTTCATCATTTCCATGTTTGGGGATGTAAGGCTGAGGTTAGGCCATATAACCCACAGTCAAAGAAACTTGATCCTAAAACCATCAGTGGTTTCTTTGTTGGTTATTGCATTGGATCAAGGGGTTCCAGATTTTATTATCCATCTCATACCACCAAGATCATTGAGTCAGACAGGGCTGTATACTTTGAGGATGAAGTTAATGTTGATTCCAATTTTGTGCCTCGTGAGATACCTTTTGGAGAAGAGCATGTTGTGATTCCTTTTCCTACACTTATATTCCAAATGTGGATATTCCTATTGTCCAACAACCAGACACTAATCAAGGAGAACATGGTGATCAAGTGGAACCTGACTTTCTTGTTGATGATACTGTTGTTGATGAGATTGCTTTGAGAAGATCACAGAGGGTTCGTAAGCCAGCTATTTCTGATGACTACATGATTTATTTGCAGGAGCATGAGTATGATGGTTATGATGCTTCTGATCCAGTCACTTATCAAGAAGTGATTACTACCCAAAAAGTGCATTTTTACACCTTTAAGTCATTATGTTTTGAGCACTTTTGTGTAGTAGTTCTCCATTTTTATTCCAATTGGCATGTTAAGGACCTAGCAATGACTTCTAATCATATTTGTGCCTAGTTTTAGTGTTTTGACAGCTTTTTGGATCATTAAGACAAGCCAAGCAAGGAGAGAAGCAAAGAGGAAAATCGAGCAAAAAGAAGAAAACGGAGTGAAGCTGAAACAGAGGACTGCAGCTGCAGTCTTCCTTCACACTTTTGGAGCACTTCCCGAAGTCCATTTTTTGCATGCTATATACCGTTGGAAAGCTCTGGAAGTCAAGAATCCAACGCTTCAAACCGTGTACGATTTGGAGCTGAAATGAGGAAGATATGGCCTTCGGAAGACAACTGTGTCAAGCTGAGAGCGAATTTCGCACCAGCTTCGCACCAACTTCGCACCAACTTCGCACCACCTCCGCACCAGCTTCGCGTGGTGCGAACTTTCCCCTGTTCCGCCGACTCCACTTTAGATCTTTTCTTTGTATTTTTTTGATGGAAATTCCTTTCCTATCCTTGTAACTAGCCAATTACAAGCTTGGCTTTTGTAAAGACTATAAGAGGGGTGGTAATCACCTCTCGGATGAAAGGGATGCTGTGTGATTTTTCACACTTGGAAGAAAAACAGGGCTCTCTCGTTTTTCCTCTTCTCTCTACTATTTTCTTTTTCTTGGAAGCCAAACAACCTCTGAGGATGATTTCCCGGAGGATGAGAGGCTAAACCTTCGGTTTCTTGGAGTGAAGGAAGCTAGGTGAAAAGTCCAGAGGCAAAGGTGGAAAACTCCCGTGCCTTAAATACCGGTAGTTGGAGTTCATTAATGGCTTTCCAATCCAAAGTTTTGCTTTAACTCCCTTAGAATCACTTTGAATGGCCAATACATGGTAAGCTTCAGGTCTCTATGGATGCTTATTGCTAGATCCATATCAGTCCATTAGTTATCATGTACGAGCCATTGGAAAGTGGCTCAAGGTGAAGACCCATAGTGTTTAAAGCCATTAATGGACCTTGACTACCATTTCTATCGACTTTTTATGGATTAAATCTTTATTGTTAAACCTATACCGGTTCGGGAAATAACTATAGGTTAAATCCCCAATGCGAGGAGAAAAATCCGGAATTTTCCACTTTGCATTCTGAACTTAATCCTAGCAACCCTTAGCTCCGGGAAACTTTCTTTCTTCCATTTTTATTTAGTTATATGTTAGTTTAGTTCCAAACTCCACTTTCAAAACAAATTTTATTTTCTTTTAAACTTTGAGTTTTTGACAAAGGAAATCATCAAATTTAATTTCTAATCTTGAGTCTATCACTGGTAGAGTGAAAACCCATCCCAGAGTTCGACCCTAGAGCCGCTATACTATAGTAGCTTTGCTACGCCAGTATGAGGTCATAGGTTTTATAAATGTTTTTGATTAAAAGACCCGACTGGGGTCCGCGCGAATCAAAATGGCGCCGTTGCCGGGGATGGTGCCACAATGCAGTGATACAACCTTTTAGAGGCTACTTGTGATTTTCATCACAAGTTTGGTGAATTCCTTTTTCACTAACTTCATTTCCTTTCTTTTAATTGTAGAATTCCTTTTGTTTTTTTTTTTTCTAACCTTAACTTTCTTCTAGTTTTCTTTTGTTTTTGTTGTCTTTGTTTTGTTTTCAGGTAAGTTGTAACTTGTGCATGCCCTATTGGATTCGGGACCAAGAGGGAAGATTAGTAAGGATTGAGAATCCTCAAGACACAGAGTTGGATATCTGTGTAAACATCATGGACCCTCCACAAGAGGATCAGAATTCTCAACACAATCAAGGGGGTAATCCAAATGCATATCTATCCATGAGGGATAGAATGCACCCACCAAGGATGAGTGCACCCTCATGCATCGTACCTCCTCTTGAGCAGCTGATTATAAGGCCCCATATTGTGCCCCTTCTACCAAACTTCCATGGAATGGAGAGTGAGAATCCATATGCCCACATCAAGGAGTTTGAGGAGGTGTGCAATACCTTTAAAGAGGGAGGAGCTTCAATAGACTTGATGAGACTCAAGCTATTTCCTTTTACTTTGAAGGACAAGGCAAAAATATGGCTTAACTCTTTAAGGCCAAGGAGCATAAGGAATTGGGTTGATCTTCAGGCCGAATTTTTGAAGAAATTTTTCCCCACCCATAGGACCAATGGGTTGAAGAGACAAATCTCAAACTTTTCTGCAAAAGAAAATGAGAAGTTCTATGAATGTTGGGAAAGGTATATGGAGGCCATCAATGCTTGTCCTCATCATGGCTTTGATACATGGCTCTTGGTGAGCTATTTTTATGATGGGATGTCTTCCTCCATGAAGCAAATTCTTGAAACCATGTGTGGGGGAGATTTTATGAGTAAGAATCCGGAAGAAGCCATGGACTTTTTGAGTTATGTATCTGAGGTAACAAGAGGATGGGATGAGCCCAACTCAAGGGAAATGGGAAGGATGAAAGCTCCTGTAAATCCAAAGGGTGGAATGTACATGTTAAGTGAAGACATGGACATGAAAGCTAAAGTGGCAACAATAGCAAGGAGGTTGGAAGAACTTGAGTTGAAAAAGATGCATGAAGTCCAAGCAATTTCCGAGACACAAGCCCATGTCATGCCATGCACCATTTGCCAATCATGTGATCATGTGGTAAATGAGTGCCCAACCATCCCAGCTGTGAGGGAAATGTTAGGTGATCAAGCCAATGTTGTGGAGCAATTTAGGCCCAACAACAATGCACCTTATGGAAACACCTATAATTCAAGCTGGAGTAACCATCCAAACTTTTCTTGGAAACCAAGACCACCTCCATACCAAACCCAAGCACCTCAACAAACCTCTTCAGTGGAGCAAGCCATTGTGAACCTAAGTAAAGTCATGGGTGACTTTGTGGGTGAACAAAAGGCAATCAACTCCCAATTGCACCAAAAGATTGAAAATGTTGAGAGTTCTCTAATTGAGAGAATGGATGGGATGCGAAATGATCTATCTCAGAAGATAGATAATATTCAATACTCCATCTCTAGGCTTACCAACCTCAACACAGTTAATGAGAAAGGAAAGTTTCCCTCTCAACCAAGCCAAAATCCAAAGGGTGTTCATGAAGTTGAAACCCAAGAGGGGGAGTCTTCAAAGTTGAGGGAGGTCAAAGCTGTGATCACCTTGAGGAGTGGAAAGGAGGTTGATCAACCCGTGCCTAAGGTGAGGCAAGATGAGGAACTCATGTCAAGGAGAACCTTGGTGAAAGAGAGCTATAACCAAGAAGAGGAGAGTGGGAAGAAAAATGCATCTAAATCAAGCATTGAAGAAGAGCCAAGGATAGTGATTAAAGAGGATATGATGAAGAAACATATGCCTCCCCCTTTTCCTCAAGCTTTACATGGAAAGAAGGGAGTCAAGAATTCATCAGAAATTCTTGAAGTTTTGAGACAAGTGAAGGTGAATATACCCTTACTTGATATGATCAAGCAAGTCCCCACCTATGCAAAATTTTTAAAGGACTTGTGCACGGTCAAGAGAGGGTTACATGTAACAAAGAATGCATTCCTCACTGAGCAAGTAAGTGCCATCATTCAGAGTAAGTCTCCAGTTAAGTACAAAGATCCGGGATGCCCCACCATTTCAGTCAACATTGGAGGGACACATGTGGAGAAGGCTTTACTAGACTTGGGGGCAAGTGTGAATTTGCTCCCATACTCTGTGTACAAGCAACTGGGACTTGGAGGAATGAAGCCCACAGCCATCACTCTCTCCTTAGCTGATAGGTCAGTCAAAATCCCAAGGGGGGTGATAAAGGATGTTCTAGTTCAAGTGGACAAATTCTACTATCCCGTGGATTTCGTGGTGCTAGATACTGATCCTACTGTTAAGGAGGCAAATTATGTGCCAATCATCCTTGGGAGACCTTTCCTAGCTACCTCCAATGCCATCATCAATTGTAGGAATGGGGTGATGCAGCTCACATTTGGAAACATGACCTTGGATCTAAACGTATTCCACCTATGCAAGAGGCATCTTCACCCCGAAGAGGAGGAAGGATTAGAGGAGGTGTGCTTGATCAACACTTTGGTTGAAGAGCATTATGACAAGAATCTAGAAGAGAGCTTGAACGAAAGCCTTGGAGTGCTTGAAGAAGGGTTACCTGAACCCTCTGATGTGTTAGCCATCATGTCTCCTTGGAGGAGAAGGGAAGAGATCTTACCCTTGTTCAATAAGGAGGACTCACAAGGAGCAGCCACGGAGGACCCTCCAAAGCTAGTTTTGAAGCCACTTCCTGTTGATTTGAATGAATTGGAGGAAATGAGGAATGATGCTTACCTCAATTCAAAAATTGCAAAAGAGAGGTTGAAGAAATGGCATGATCAGTTGGTAAATCAAAAGAATTTTGCCAAGGGGCAAAGAGTCTTGCTTTATGACTCTAAGCTTCATCTTTTTCCGGGAAAATTGAAATCAAGGTGGACGGGTCCTTTCATAATTCATGATGTGCAATCAAATGGAGTAGTGGAACTACTCAACTTCAATAGCACTCGAACTTTCAAAGTGAATGGGCATCGTCTCAAGCCCTATATGGAATCATTTTCCCGAGACAAGGAGGAATTCATCCTCCTTGATCCACCTCCAACATGAAAACACTTGGTTCATGATTGAACTTAGTCTCTTCAAAGACTAAAAAGTTCATCCTCTTTTTGTTTTCTTTTAAGTTGATTTTAGTTTAATCTAGTGTTTTTCTTGTGTTTATGCATGTTTTGATTTTTGTTTTTGACTTTAATTTCATTTTAATGTGGTTTGAATTGGTTTTTTGTGTTAACATGTAGGTAGGAAAGCTTGAGGAATGAACTCAAGGTTAAAACAAGGGAAAACAGCTGGGCGTATAAAGTCATGGCCAATGAGAGCAGCTGCAGTCTTTTTGCTTATATTTGGAGCACTTCCTCGAGTCCATTTTATACATTCCATATACCGTTTCGAAGCTCGGGAAGTCAAGAATCTAATGCTTCAAACGGTGTCCAAATCGGAGTTGAGACGAAGAAGTTATGCTCATTTCAAGAAAACTGCGCTGAGCTGACAGCAAAATTCGCACTACCCATTCCCCTTGTGCGAAATTTTCGCACAACACATCCCTTGTGCGAATTCTCTTTTGTGGCAAATTTTAAAAAAAGCATTCTCTCGGTCCCTTAGTGCGAATTTCACAGGTGTGCGAGCCTTGTGCGAACCTTGTGCGAATTTGTTTTTCTTCCAATTTTCAAAAGCATGCTCTCGGTCACTCAGTGCGAATTTCACAGGAGTGCGAACCTTGTGCGAACCTTGTGCGAATTTGTTTTTCTTCCAATTTTCAAAAGCATGCTCTCTGTCCCTCAGTGCGAACCTTGTGCGAACCTTGTGCGAAATTCGTACAACACCCTCCCTTGTGCGAAATTTTCGCACAACACCTCCCCTTGTGCGAAATTCGCAACACCAATTCAATGCAGTCTTCTTTCCCACTTTTGGAGCACTTCCAGAAGTCCATTTTCTACATGCTATATACCTTTGGAAAGCTCTTGAAGTCAAGCATCCAATGCTTCCAACGGTGTGCAATTTGGATCTGAAATGAAGAAGTTATGGCCTTTGGAAGACAACTGCGTCTAGCTGAAGGAAAAATGCGCACCTTGCCAAACAACTTGCAAATATTTTTTTTTTCTCTTCAGCGAAACAACTTCTGAAAGTGAGGGAACTTGCGAAACAACTTGTGAAAACTGATCCAAGTTGCGAAAAGTGGAAATCAAACCATGGCCAAGACCAGAGGAGCCTATACTTGATCATACGATCACTCCTCTCCTTTTTTTGTATCTATATTCTATGTTTTTGGATGTCTTATATATTTTGGACCACTTTTATACTGGGATTGGTTGTCTTCCATGTTTATCTTGTATATTGTACTCTCTCAGTTTATATACACATCTTCCTTTTTGAGTATTTTAGCTATTCCTTTTTATTTCCTCTATTCATCACTCTTATGATTTTTCTTTTCTTATGCAACATGTGGTTTCTCCTGCTCATTCAGAGTCCCTTACTATCAGGAGGTATCACTTCCTCCCTTGTTATTATTTTTTCCTTTTGGAACATTGGGGACAATGTTCATCCTAGTTGGGGGGAGAGTTGAGGAAGTAATTTGTTGAATTTTTGGTTAAGTTATTTTGCTAACAAATTTTTTGGCAAACTCTCTTGGTTTCTCAAAGATAAATTCTCAAAAGTAAATAGGAGAAATTAAATTCTTATCCTATTGCCATAGTCTCAGAGTTTGTATTATGCTTATTAAAGTTGATAAATTGTTGAAACTCCTTTTGATTTCAATCTTAAGTCTTCCACTCTAATCTTTTCACACACTGAACACATTAGATTCCAGTTATAAGATGGAAAACTTTCTCACCCCCTAAACTTAGGAAATTTTCGACTTGGTACCTTTGATCTCATTCTATTGGTGTTGGGACACCTTATAAAAGGCCAATGTGTCTTATAAAAAATTTTGCTTTGAAACCCGAGCAAGGTCCGAGGGGTATATGGTGAAAATCTTTAAAGCCTGGTGCCCTAAGCCTTTACTGGTTGGGAGTCACCGACCTCACTGCTCGTTACATGGGTGGATGGGTGGAGTATATATATACACTTGAAAAAAAAAAAAAAAAAAAAAAAGGAGGTGCGTTCTTAGCCTTTTATATATGAGTTAGTGTTACTAAAGTTAGAGAAAAACCTTAGTTGTGGGGAGAATATAGTTTGACATACTATAACTGGAAACTAAGCATCTTAACACTTAGATTTTTGTGGAAGATTAAGAGTTGGTCCTTTGGGAGTGGAAATTATTTTGAAGCTCAAATTTGCATAATGCCCACTCTTTGCATGTTGTGATAGGTAAGTTATTTGATGACTCTTGTTGATGATTGAGTTTTATATCCTTGACTTGCCATGAGAGAGTTTAATCCAATCATGCCACTTGATTATTTTTTGGAGTGATCAGCATGATTTTGTAAATTATTATATTATCTATTTTTTCTTTATTTTTCTCTCTTTCATTGCTCAGGGACTAGCAATGTGTCAGTTGGGGGGAGTGATTACTACCCAAAAAGTGCATTTTTACACCTTTAAGTCATTATGTTTTGAGCACTTTTGTGTAGTAGTTCTCCATTTTTATTCCAATTGGCATGTTAAGGACCTAGCAATGACTTCTAATCATATTTGTGCCTAGTTTTAGTGTTTTGACAGCTTTTTGGATCATTAAGACAAGCCAAGCAAGGAGAGAAGCAAAGAGGAAAATCGAGCAAAAAGAAGAAAACGGAGTGAAGCTGAAACAGAGGACTGCAGCTGCAGTCTTCCTTCACACTTTTGGAGCACTTCCCGAAGTCCATTTTTTGCATGCTATATACCGTTGGAAAGCTCTGGAAGTCAAGAATCCAACGCTTCAAACCGTGTACGATTTGGAGCTGAAATGAGGAAGATATGGCCTTCGGAAGACAACTGTGTCAAGCTGAGAGCGAATTTCGCACCAGCTTCGCACCAACTTCGCACCAACTTCGCACCACCTCCGCACCAGCTTCGCGTGGTGCGAACTTTCCCCTGTTCCGCCGACTCCACTTTAGATCTTTTCTTTGTATTTTTTTGATGGAAATTCCTTTCCTATCCTTGTAACTAGCCAATTATAAGCTTGGCTTTTGTAAAGACTATAAGAGGGGTGGTAATCACCTCTCGGATGAAAGGGATGCTGTGTGATTTTTCACACTTGGAAGAAAAACAGGGCTCTCTCGTTTTTCCTCTTCTCTCTACTATTTTCTTTTTCTTGGAAGCCAAACAACCTCTGAGGATGATTTCCCGGAGGATGAGAGGCTAAACCTTCGGTTTCTTGGAGTGAAGGAAGCTAGGTGAAAAGTCCAGAGGCAAAGGTGGAAAACTCCCGTGCCTTAAATACCGGTAGTTGGAGTTCATTAATGGCTTTCCAATCCAAAGTTTTGCTTTAACTCCCTTAGAATCACTTTGAATGGCCAATACATGGTAAGCTTCAGGTCTCTATGGATGCTTATTGCTAGATCCATATCAGTCCATTAGTTATCATGTACGAGCCATTGGAAAGTGGCTCAAGGTGAAGACCCATAGTGTTTAAAGCCATTAATGGACCTTGACTACCATTTCTATCGACTTTTTATGGATTAAATCTTTATTGTTAAACCTATACCGGTTCGGGAAATAACTATAGGTTAAATCCCCAATGCGAGGAGAAAAATCCGGAATTTTCCACTTTGCATTCTGAACTTAATCCTAGCAACCCTTAGCTCCGGGAAACTTTCTTTCTTCCATTTTTATTTAGTTATATGTTAGTTTAGTTCCAAACTCCACTTTCAAAACAAATTTTATTTTCTTTTAAACTTTGAGTTTTTGACAAAGGAAATCATCAAATTTAATTTCTAATCTTGAGTCTATCACTGGTAGAGTGAAAACCCATCCCAGAGTTCGACCCTAGAGCCGCTATACTATAGTAGCTTTGCTACGCCAGTATGAGGTCATAGGTTTTATAAATGTTTTTGATTAAAAGACCCGACTGGGTTCCGCACGAATCAAGAAGCAATTCATTGTCCTCAATTCACTTCTTGGAAAGAAGCCATGGATGATGAAATGAACTCTATGTATATGAATGGTGTTTGGGATTTGGTTGAATTGCCACAAGGTTGTAAACCAGTTGGGTGCAAGTGGGTCTTTAAGACCAAACGTGATTCTAGTGGGCGAATAGAGAGATATAAGGCCAGACTTGTGGTTAAAGGTTATAGTCAAAGAGAAGGGATTGATTTTAAAGAAACCTTTTCGCCTGTGTCGACCAAGGACTCTTTTAGAGTGATTATGGCCATAGTAGCTCATCTTGATTTGGAGCTACATCAGATGGATGTCAAGACTGCTTTCTTGAACGGTGATCTGGATGAGGATGTGTATATGGAACAGTCTACTGGTTTTACAGAAGTTGGAAAGGAAGACTTAGTTTGCAAGCTCAATAAGTCAATTTATGGTCTTAAACAAGCTTCGAGGCAGTGGTATCTGAAGTTTGATAGGATTATCACCCAAAATGGTTTTAAAGAGAATACGGTTGACAGATGCATATATTTAAGGGTTAGTGGGAGTAGTTACATATTTCTTATTTTATATGTTGATGATATACTACTCGCATCAAATGACTCTGACTTGTTGATTGAGACAAAGCACATGTTGTCAACCCATTTTGACATGAAGGATCTTGGTGAGGCTTCTTATGTTTTGGGCATAAAGATTCTTCGTGATAGAGCTAATGGGGTGCTTAAATTATCTCAAAGAACCTATATTGAGAAAATATTGAAGAGGTTCAATATGCACAACTGTAGTTCTACTAAAGCGCCAATTGTGAAGGGTGATAAGTTTTCAAAGGCTCAGTGTCCTCAAAATGATGATGAGAGAGAGGAAATGAGAACCATTCCTTATTCATCTGTGGTTGGCAGCCTTATGTATGCTCAAGTATGTACACGCCCTGATATTGCTTTTGTTGTGGGCGTGTTGGGAAGGTACTTGAGCAATCCTGGGAGTCAACATTGGAAAGCTACTAAGAAGGTCCTTAGGTATTTGCAAGGAACTAAGGACTTTATGTTGACATATCGGCGCACCAACATACTTGATGTAGTTGGATTTTGTGATGCTGATTTTGCTGGCTGCATAGATGATAAGAAATCCACTACGGGCTATATTTTTATGATGGCAGGAGGAGCTGTATCTTGGAAAAGTGTCAAGCAAACACTTACAGCATCCTCAACTATGGAGGCAGAGTATGTAGCATGTTATGAGGCTTGTTGTCATGCTATATGGATGCGGAATTTTATTTCAGCTTTGGGAGTTGTTGACTCCATTTCTAGACCGTTGAAATTATTTTGTGACAATTCCGCAGCTGTTGCTTTCTCTAAGAACACTAGGAGTATTTCTCGCTCCAAACATATTGATGTAAAGTTCTATTTTGTTAAGGAGAAAGTGGCAGAGTCTCTTATTGATATTGAGCACATGTCCACAAAAGGTATGTTGGCAGATCCACTAACAAAAGGCTTACCCATAGTTGTGTTTCAGGAACATGTATCTCAAATGGGGTTGTTGGAAGCCTAGGTTGCATTAAGTTAGTGGGAGCCACTTTTGGTATTGTAATATTATGCTATTATTGAAAAGATTGCTATTATTATATATTTATCTGTGAATCAAGCAATAAAGCATATATGATTGCTTTTGGTTATTTGTTTTAATGAGATTTTATGGGACATTGATTTATGATTATGTGTATGCTGTGATGTTTGATTATGCAGTCCAAGTGGGAGAATTGTTGGAATTTTTGTGTATGGACTTACACAATCAATTTAATAATATCATAAATCAGTATTAATTTAATTTTCGCATTGTGGTCCATAATGGGGCTGGACACATTATTGCTTGATTTTTATGGGCTCACCCTAATTCACTTGACTGGCCCATTAAGTCAAGTGGTCCAAACTGTGTGATATATACACACATATATATAAGGAAAAAAGACAAGGGTGGCTATCCTATTCTTGTTCTATTTTCTTTGCGGGTTGAGAAGAGAACGTCCTGAACGAACTCTTCAGAGCACACAGATTGTTTTGGGTGTAGAAAGGGAAGAGCCAATTGAACTTGGGGTTTCTCTCCTTCACGAATTAAGCGCATCCTTGAACACTAGACGAGCATAGGAATGGCTTTCCATGGAATCAATCAAGGTCAATTTTTTCTTAATCCCTAATTTCTTTTAGTGTATGCTTTAATGTCTTTCATGAGATCCTATTTGGCATCTAAATTTTTCAACAGATAATTGAAATCATGATTTATCTGATACCTTATATCAAATCACAAAAAACAAATAGAGGAAAAAATGCCAAGAAAATGTTATGTTGTATCATACTACAACAACCATGGTAATACAGAGGATGCAAGCGTTATCTAAAATGATTGGGCGAAAAGCATCTATAGATGGCCTTTTAAGTCCATCATCAAATCCCAAGGCTTGACAGGTGATGAAAACTATTAAGTTGGAGTATAGTAGGGGCAAATGGAATTTCCAATGAAGTAGTAAAATGCGTAGAGATTGGAAAGAATACCAACGGTGAAAACACTCTGTTGGGCTGACATTAACATCGAGAGACGAAAGGTAGGAGAGCAAAGAAATATTTTTTTGTTTCTTCAACAATTTCTAATCTCTAGTAGACCTCTTAATAGGATTTGAACCTAGATAAAGTTTTAACCATCTATTAGAGAAAAAGGAACTAATGGATCTTGAACAATTTTTTCATAAAATATCATCTACTAAGCAGGTTTTTATTCCAACACGGAAAGAAAAGGACAATATATAGGATGTGTTAGAAGGAGTTGTGATACTTGGCTCAATGGATGGCCAAGTTCATTTCATAGTCACAAACTTTTTGTTTTCATACTGCAAGGCTCCTAACAATCTTTATGATATGAAAAGGTACAAAAATAAAAAAATAATCTTGTTTGTTTCTTATTTTATTTGATTATGAAAAGGAAACTTTGGGATTGTTGAATCATAAAGGAAATAAACATACAAATAAATATATAAAAGTTATATATTAAAGATTATTATTTTCCAATTGATACTCTTATTTACATTAAATGCTTTAATAATAATAATAATAATAATAAAATTATATATTTAAACTTAAGAGTCTAGTATTACTTCAATAAATTTATTTTTTAAAATAATAATAATAAATTGTTATTTTATTTGTCAATAAATTCATAATCTTTAAATAATAAAATTATATTAAAATGTTGTCTTTGTTTGTATTATTAAAAATAACTAGAATTAATGTTTATTATAAATTGATTTGTTCAATGATATCATCCAAATGGTAGTTGTATTGTATTAGCATATACTAAAATTATGTTTGATAATGAAGATAAATTATAATATTATGCTATCTTTTTGGTATTTACTAAAATCGATTCAAATCGATGAAAATATATAATAATATCTAGGTTGTTAAGTAATGGTATAAATCAATAAGATTAAGGTATGAATAAATGAAATCAATTTAATATCTCTATTTGTAGTTTAATTGAAAAGTATTAATTTAAAATTTTAAATAAAAATTTAAATATTTTGAAATAATCTATTTACATGTCTAAATTCTATTAGATTTTTTTTTTTTTTTTTTTAATTTATAAAAAAAGGAGAGGGGGGGCTCACACAAGAGACACGGTCAGCTCAATCTTATCCAACAATTATCTTAATTCCCAAAACTCGAATTAGTCCCCACACCCAACATTCAATCATTGAGGCTAGAAAAGTTATGAAAATTCTCCTAAAATTTTATGAAATTTCTCAGCAACCATTTAAAATACTAGTGAGATCAATCATGATGGATATTGAATATTACTAGTAACATCCATCATGATAGACACTGAATATTTTGTTGCTCCAAACCCCTACCTCGGTGAGTCCCTTCTCTTCTCCTTGAAATAAAAAATAACTAAATAAAACCTGTTTGGTCACTGAGAAAATAGGAGAAATATAAGATAAAATCACGATTTGGGTCTTGCTTTTTGTGAAGCCTCATCAACAAATAGAAAGCTTAGAAATACTGATGCAGTCACAAATTTTTCCACCAGATTTCACTCTCTACAAATCAAAATAATAAAATGTAAGTTTGGGGATTTTAAGGGTAATAACTGCTTCAACCACATATCAACCCTTTCGTTAGAGGTGGGCCTTCCATTGATGGGTGCACACGGAAAGGTGAGTAAGGTGAAGCAAAGATGAGACAGAAAACAAATTTAAGGATTTCGGCTTTTGTGTATTCAGGAAAGATAACATTTTTAGGGATTGTTATGGGGATTTTCATATATTTTTGGGATCCATATCACCTATTCCAATGTGGGGTTTTGGATTTCCAATTTAGTTTTTTGTTTTATTTTTTAAACAATAAAGGCATTTTAGTGATCATTCAATGATAATATTTTCTGATCAATTTTTATTGCTTTGTCAGGTCCGGGCCCAAATTTGGGTGCACAATGGATCTTGACCCAATTATTAGCTCAAAACCTACAATATCTTTGTCGCCGCGACGCCACCCTCACCAAGCAAAAGAAAAGAAAAGAAAAGAAAAAACAAAATGCACATACCCTACCTTAATCCCAGAAAAGCACACAAAAGGCCATGCACATATCTGCCCAGGGTCAGACTCCATCAAAAACATATCTTTTTCCAAAGGAAAACTCCTCCTTCCGGACCCTACCTCCGCAAAAGAAAAAAAAGAAAAAGAATGCACATATCCTACCTTAATCCCAGAGAAGCACACAAAAGGCCATGCACATATCTGCCCTGTGCCAAACTACATAAAAAACACATCTTTTTCCAAAGGAAAAATCTTCCTTCCGGACCCTACCTCCCACAAAAGAAAAAAAAGGAAAGAATGCACATACCCTACCTTAATCCTAAAAAAGCACACGAAAGGCCATGCGCATATCTGCCCAGTGCCAGACTCCATCAAAAACACATCTTTTTCCAAAGTAAAATTCTTCCTTCCGGACCCTACCTCCAAAAGTTTCAGAAGAATTTCAATCCAGACCATCCAAATGGTTAATGAATTAATAAAAAAAGAAGAAAAAAAGAAAGGGATGTATAGGTTGGCCCGCCGGTTGGGTGACATCTTCCCCGCCATTTGTGTCTCACTATTGCTATTGGTTAAAAGTTGTGGGTTCTCGGTGGGTCCCATAGCAAAATCCTTTTCCAAAAGGATCCAAAAAGACTCAGGTTTTGTATTGGTTAAAGATTGTGGGTCCCATAGCAAAATCCTTTTCCAAAAGGATCCAAAAAGAAACCCCTGCGGACTCCTCTCTTACGCCAAATGAGAACTCCTCTACCTCCTAGAAACATTCCTACAAAAAGAAGACCCCTCTACCTCTCCGGAGGGAAGGTCTACTTAAGGGGAAGAAAAAAGGGTAAGGCTACAACGTTGGCCCCCAGGAAACTCTGGTTATTTCTTCTATTTATTGGGTTGCTTGAGCTCCTTTGCTCAGTGGACTCTCTGTTACTATCTATCAATTTTCAACCATGTCTACTTCCAACGTTAACGGTCTGGGAATCAACCTTCACTACCAACACCACCACAATTCTGCTCCAAGTTACCCCATTCTCGCCCTTCTTACCTTTATTCTTCCCGTGCTTCTTGTCCTCATATACTTTAAGTTTCAGAATGAGTCCACCTCTGTATTTCAAGCCCACCCCATAACTATCAAGGTCGTTGTTGCTAACTTACTCGCATTTGCATTGGCCTTTGGAATCGAGTTCACCTTCCACCCTTGTTGTCCCTCTACTACTTGCGCTGCTTTCCTCCGCACTACCATACTGTTTTGTGGTTCCCTCTCAGTGGCTTCCGTGGCATCGATATTGTTTCCAGATGCATGGCGACCTCTCATATATCTCATCTACGCCTTGCTTTCACTTGCCAACTTGCATGGCCTAGTCCGAGAGTGGTGTGGGTGGGTTCACCATGGGCTCATGGAAAAATTGCAGGCAGTATGCACAGGCATACAACAATGGTACGTGAGAAGAAGCGCTCCGCTTTTACCCTTATAGTTGTTATATGGTTGGGTATATAGTTAAATAAGTAAATGGAAGGCCCTCCACTTTCCTTGCTTTCAGATGTTATTTAAAACCCAAGCCCAGTTTCTCTCAAGTCTAGAGAGATAAAGAATGTAAAATAAGCACACAGCTTGTCTGTTTGTTTGCTGGTAAGCCACTTAAGATTGAATTTCATAAGTGGTTTTATAATAAAGGTAAGGTTTTGAGTAGTGTGATTCTAATTTTTATATTGTTTGTATTGCAAGGGTTTCTGTACATGTGCATAAGCCTCAATGGTATTATTTGTTTCCATGCGCGTAAACAAATGATTTTAGCATTTGATGGATTGGATGATGCAACCAATGATTTTAGAGAGAGAGTGTGTGTGTAACCAATGATTTTATAGAGTGTTTTTGTGTGTGCAGTGCAGCTGTATGGGAGGGAGAGCTTTCTAATGTGGGGCTTTAGAAGGGACTGAGAGAAGAGAAAAAAAAAACTGAGAAAAGGGGAGAGGTTTTCCGGCAGCTAAAGTGTTTGGGCGAGAAGAGGAGGGAAGGAAAAAAGTTGCATAAGAGGCTATGCTTGGGCCTACAAAAGTCAGAAAAAGGGAGAGGGTTTTTTTTTTTTAATAATTCAAATGGTGCAGAAGATGGAATTGCATGGGTATTCAGCTTGGATCTGGGATTAAGAACCTAGTTAATCATGGACTCTTTTTCTAAACTGTCATTTGTGAGTAAAGTTATTTTTATACTTTTGTCTTGACGTGATGAAATGACTTTTCCAAATTGATCTCAGATAATTTATTTTATTAGATCATAAATTCTTTGGAACATGAAATAACAAAATCCAACATCCTCAGTTTGATTCTCATTTAATCATTTCAATCTTGCAATTTCTCATTACCTTAGTTATCAGTTTTCCTTGGTAGATTTTTCAATGATTCTTTGTGGGATTGGCCTAAGAGTAACCATTTCTATGGCTTTAGACATTCCATTACTAGAAATTGTACTTCCTCTCTAGTTCAATGATTGTGTTGCTGAAAATCGACAAACGATTTCTACAAATGGTCTTTTTTCAGTATTATTCAAACCACTGAGCCCTCATAAATAATGGTGTTTTGTGTTTCCCCTGAGTCCATGTTTTGGACAAAAAGATTTAGATTCTCCCTTCATAATTGAGTTTTGCAGGTTGGGTTTACAAAGCTTAGTGCTGCAATCATCGGACAGTATTGTACTTTATAAATTAATTAATCTATTTATTCAAAAACAAAATTTTAAATGAGTTTTAATTAATTTAAAGTTATAATTATGTTAATTAACATGATTATTAAATGGATTGATTTAGATCCAATTCGTGTTATGCAAATTGATTCAAAAATTACCTATAAATTAAATGAGTTCTGCAGTATGACACAAATTTAACCCACAATTATACCCTATCCAAATCAGCAAAAAAATCCCTAATAAGTCATTCTCAAATAAATCAAAATAAAATAAAACAAATCCCCAATGAGTGGAAATACAAAGAAAAAAAAAAAGAGGGTAACACATCCATATTTCTTGTAGCTCAATTTTTCATCCAAGTAGAACTTCCATGAGAAACAAAGCTAGAACCCAACCATCAAGAAACGTTCTTTTCCAAATGTGAAACTAATTTATGACTCTTTTATTCTTTTAACTTTTTTATGATGAATAGTTTTGGATATTTATGTTTTATTTTAAAGAATTGAATTAAGAATCATAAATTAAGATCCATTCAATTTGTCAATTGTCTTTTATTTTCATTTAAAAATAGAAAATAAGTTTAAAACATATATGGACATTTTTTTCTTTCCATTTTCTAAAAAACAAAATAAAAATTCTTTCAATTTGTTTTTTCAATCCTAGTGAAAAAATGTTTTCTAAAAGATGGTATTTTCAAAATTAAAATTTTTTCATAAGAGAAGAGAAAAAAAAGTTTTCCCAAGAAGTTAACAATACCCACTGCAATGATTATTTAATTTTGTTTTTTTCCTACAAAATGTGTTGTTCTAGAAAATTTATTTATTTATTTATTATTGTAAGAGGTTAAGTATAAAGAAAAATATTAATTTAGTGATCTAAAATAAAATAAAAAATATATCAAATACTAAAACCCATTTATTCAAAAGGAACATTAACATCAGTCTTCCTCGCCAAAAGTCTAATGTCCCTAATGCCCCACAACCTTCCTCCTAGCCAAATGAAACATTAACATTAATCTTCCTTCCTCACCAAAAGTCTAATGTCCCACATTCTTCCTTGCCAAAAGCAACATTAACATCAGTCGCCTTCCTAACCATAAGTCTAATGCCTCACATCCTTCCTTGTCAAAAGGAACATTAACATCAGTCTTCCTTCCTTGCCAAAAGAAACATCAACACTAGTCTTCCTTCCTCGCCAAAAGTCTAATGCCCCACATCCTTCCTTCCTTGCCAAAAGGAACATTAACATTAGTCTTCCTTCCTCGCCAAAATTCTAATGCCCTACATCCTTCCTACCTTGCCAAAAGGGACATTAACATCTATCTTCCTTTCTTGCCAAAAGGAACATTAACATTAGTCTTCCTTCCTTGCCAAAAGTCTAATGCCCTACATCATTCCTTCCTTGCTAAAAGGAACATTAACATCAGTCTTCCTTTCTTGCTAAAAGTCTAATACCCCACATCCTTCTTTCCTTACCAAAAGGAACATTAACATCAGTCTAATGCCCCATATCCTTCTTGCATCACATCCTTCGTCCCTTGCCAAAAGAAACATTAACATTAGTCTAATGGCACCACCACCTCTCTTCCTTCCTTGCCAAAAAGTGTAATGGCACTACATCCTTCCATGGCAAAAGGAAAATTATTAACATCCTTTTTCGCCTTTTTCTGCCAATAGGAGATATCAGCATAGGGATGGCAATGAGGCGGGTTTTATCTGGTACCCGCCCTACCTCTAATGGGACGAGGTTCAATTTTAATAAACGGGTTTGGGATGGGTTTGAAAATTTTTTTTAAAACTCGGGATGAGTTCGGGGCGGGTTTAGGTATTGCCCCGTCCCACCCTGCCCTGTTCCATTTATAAATATATGAATATATAACATATAATATATATTCCCAATGACACATCCCCCATCTCCTATATCCATTCATATCCTCATAAGGATAATAATCGAGATGGTCGATCTAGTCTCTGGGATGCACAATCATCGAGATGGTCTCCGAAAAACCAGCGTGGGAAGATTGCGGCGTTAATACTCTCTTTCAAATTGGGTTCTCCGACGAGCTGCCGAAGTTTCCAGCTCATTTATTGGACTTGGGCCGCAATTTTCTCGAGAAATGCTTGAGGAGAGAGCTCACTAAAAGGTGGAGCTGCGATCAGCTGCTACAACACCCATTTATTTCATCTTCATCCCCCAATTACATCACAGAAGCATCCCCGAGATCGGTCCTCGACTGCTTCAATTTTAGTGATGACGACGATGAAGAAACCAAATTGAACCCCAATCCTGCCCCCAAAAATTCAGTTTCTGCCCATGATAGAATCCGAAAATTAGCTTCAAACAGAGGGCCAGTTTGGGAATCAAAAGATTGGATGGACGTTAGGACATGGATCAGTGACAGAGCAAAAGCAACAGTGGCGAGTTGTTGTGGGGATGAAAGAGAAGGGATCAATTCGGCATAGTTGAATTTCATAGGGAAAACAGAGAAAAGTGAGAGGGGCGAGGCGGGGCGGGAATGGGAATTTATCATACCTGCCCCGCCCCGCTCTGTTTAATTTTTTAAATGGGACGGGGATGGGAATTATTTTAAATAAACGGGGCAGGGTTGGGATAAGGGTGACCCGTCCCGAACCCGCCTCGTTGTCATCCCTATACCGACACATCCAATTGTCCTTATGCAAAGTGAGAAAGGAGAAAATTACCCTTTTTCTAACAAACACCCTTCTTTGTTATTTAATCTCAGTGGCCTTATTGTCTATTTGTTTCACAAGTTGCTTGAGTTTCTTAAGTTTTTTCTTTTTCCCAAATCTCAGACTGTCTATTGGTTTCACAACCATGTCTACTTTTGACGGTGTGTGAACCAACCTCCAACCACAACCCCATCACATTTCTATTGCAACTAACTTCATTCTTGCCCTTCTTACCTTTATTCTTCCGGTGCTTCTTGCCCTCCTAGATTTGAACTTTTAGAATGAGCCCAACTCTGTATTTCAAGCCCACCCCAAAACTATCAAGGTCGTTGTTGCTAGTTTACTGGTATTTACCTTGGCAGTTGGAATTGACTTCACCTTCCATTCTTCTCATCTATCTCGTACTTGTGTTGTTGTACTCCGCACTTCAACCGTGTGTTCTGGTTCTCTTTCACTGGCTTCATTGGCATCACTATTGTTCCCATATTCATGGCGACCTCTCATATATCTCATCTATGCCTTGCTTTCACTTGGCAGCTTGCATTGGCTAGTTCGAAAGTGGTGTGAGTGGGTTCACCAGGAGATCATGGACAAATTGCAGACTTTATTCACAAGGATGCAACAATGGCAGGTGAGAAGAAGCCCTATAACTTTACCCCTAACTAACATGGATCCACGTTACAGAGTCCACGTAAAGGGACGAGTGGATCCATAGGTTCCATAATAAGTCTGATTTCTTAGAAACAATGAATGCTTTTATTCTAAGTTGGCTTTGGCATGTGATGAAATAAGCAAATGGTGTTGATGCGTAGTAACAGAATAATAGTTGTGCTAGCTCCAAACCCGAGTTTGTTTGGTTTTAAAGAAACAGTTGTAATAATGTGATTTTATGTTGTTGTAATTAAGAGTTCTTACATTTGCATCTGGGGCTTAATGGTCCCAAGGACCTTGATTTCTCACTCCATGGTTGGTTCACTTAGATTTGAAAGTAGAAGTGTAATTCTAAGATCAGCACCTTGGCTTCAATGTCCACTCCTATTTTCTTCTTCCAAGTATTCTAGTATATATGCAATGTTAAAATATGGACGCACATATATATATATAACATAGTTCATGATTACGCTATTCGACTTTCCGTATTTGTTTTGTATCGGTCTTTTGGAGTATGGGTCACTTTATGTGTAGAGCCCAATGCCATCATAGGCCTTAGATGATGGGCCTAGGACTCGTGAGGCCCAATAGCCCAAAGGGTATGGTCCCTAAGGTAGGAGGGTATATAAAAGCCAAGTTTCTATTTTTTTCATATTATCACATATTTTGAATAGAACAGAACCCTAATCTCTCCCGCTTCCCATTGTCAAAGAGAATCAGAGTAAGGTGGTGCCCTCCACAGCCTTAGAAGATCCATACATCTTCAACAAAATAAAAAATGGACTCGGGTATATTCCAAATCTAAAGGAAAAGGCATGTTTGAATGAATTTATATATATACATATTTCCTGTATGTGTGTATGGTGAAAATGGAGTATAAATAAAGATCTAATATAAATTGGTATCAGAGTCTCCCATTTTTACCAAAACACTTATTAAAACAAAAACAACATAAAATAAATCTAGGCCAATTCCAGGCACCATTCAGGTACCGTTCCAGGCACCATTAGGATGCCATTCAGGCGTTCAAAATGGACGCAGTTTAGGCGTCATTCTGGCGTCGTTTTCAGGCATTCAAAAGGCATTATTTTTAGGCACTGTTCAAGTGTCATTTTTGGGGCTGTGAGTCATGGTAGTTGCGTCGTCGTTGGGCGATGAGAGTAGTGTTGGGGCGCTGCAATGCTTGTGGGACTGCGCCATTTTGGCGCCGTTGGTGCGCTATTGGTGTGCCGTTGGTGCGCTGTTGGTGCGTCGCTATTGCGCCGTTGGTGTGTCGCTATTGCGCCGTTGGTGCGCCGCTGTAGGGGTTCCCTACAAATGTCGCGATGGGTCTCAGATGCATCCCATTTTATGGCAGTGAAAAAATAAAATAAAGAAATTAACAATTGCTAAAATAAAATAAAATAAAATAAAAAATAAAAAACAAAGAAGGCAATTGGTATCAAATGGTAGAGCATCAGTCTTGTAAACCAAAGGTCTGTAGTTCGATCCTGCATGGGGCCAATTTGGGCATTTTTTTAATTTTTAAACTAAATAAATAAAATTAGAAAAAAAAAAAAAAAAAAAAAAAGGCAACGCAAGGGAGCTTGAACCCATGATAATGGGTTGTTCCCTTAAAATCAAGCACACGCCTAAACCATTAGACCAGGGCTTGTATATACGCTTCAATTAATATATATATATATACACATGATTTTATGCTTCAATTGGTATGCATATATACATGGGTTTATGCATAAATAAATAAATAAATAATTTTGATTGAATTAGTTCTTGATATATTCATGTTTAATATTTTAAAATAAATGAATTATATATAGTTGTTGCCAAAGTAACTTATATTATATAATTCATTTATTTTATAATATGTGAACATGTTATTATTATTATTTAAAATAATGGGCCCAAAAGGAAGATTATTTTAAAATAATAATAAATAAAGTAGTCATAAATATGTGACATATAAAGGTTATCTTGTATGTTGTATGTCAGTCCAAAGACAGGCATATTTCCTTAGTTTTATTGTCAATATTTATGAATTAAATTTTGTATAAGGATGTCAATTACAAGTTAATATTTCTGTCCAAAGACTGAATATTGATGTTTGTGCTAGGTATCATGCATATATGTCCACATACATATACATATATATGTTAAATTTTTATTTATTCATGTATGTGTGATGATGATGTGACTGATTGTGAGTTTTATTATTATCAATTCAGCATCTTCTATATTTGCAAATGTCAATAACATTCCTGTGCTTGTTGATCCACTTGATTTCTCAGACTTTCAAGTCTGTATAGAGTGCATTAAGGGTAAACAAACAAATATGAGGAAAAAGGATGCCAATAGGTACAGTGACGTCTTGGAATTGATACATATGGACATTTGTGGTCCATTTCCTACCCCTTCTTGGATTGGACAACAATATTTTATCACTTTCATTGACGATTACTCTTACTATGGCTATCTTTATTTGATTCATGAGAAGTCTCAGTCACTAGATGTGTTCAAGAATTTCAAAGCTGAAGTTGAGAACCAACTAAATAAGAAAATAAAGGCCGTCAAATCTGACCATGAAGGTGAATACTATGGTAGATATGACGGATCCAGTGAACAATGTCCAGGGCTATTCGCCAAATATTTGATGGAGTGTAGTATCGTTCCTCAGTACACCATGCTGGGGACTCTAAGCCAAAATGGTGTAACAAAGAGGCGAAACCGTACTCTTAAGGATATGGTAAGAAGTATGATCAATCATTCTACCTTACCAGAATCACTTTGGGGCGAAGCCATCAAAATTGCAGTTTACATTTTAAATAGAGTCCCAAGCAAAGCAGTAGCCAAAACCCCATATGAGTTAAGGACTAGCAAGAAACCTAGTATTAGGCACTTGCATGTTTGGGGTTGTCCAGCTGAAGCTAGGCCTTACAAGCCAAATGAAAAGAAATTGGACTCCAGAATAGTGAGCTGCTGCTTTGTAGGGTACTCTGAAAGGTCGAGAGGTTTCAAATTTTATGACCCCTCAACTAGATCCTTCTTTTAAATGGGCAATGCTAAGTTTATTGAGGATGTTGAGTTAAGTGGGAGAGAGCCATCAAGAAAAGTGGTCTTTGAAGAGGAATCTATTAGTATTCCTATTATTACGACTGGACATGGTCATATTATGTTTGATGACACTATTCAGAATGTACAGTCGATAACAAAAATTCAAGACACACCTGAGATTCCTCCTGCTCAAGTTATGGAACCGATTCAAGTTCATGAAAAGGTAACTCAACAACCTCAAGAACCTCAAGTACAAGTGCCGCTGAGGAGATCCACTAGAGAAATGAGAAGTACAATTTCAGATGATTATGTTGTATATCTCCAAGAACATGAGTTTGACATGGGTCTGAAAGATTATCCAATTTCAGTTAGTCAAGTCAAACAAAGTTTTGACTTTGAAAAGTGGATAGAAACCATGAAGGATGAGATGAAATCAATGAAAGACAATGGTGTTTGGGACCTAGTAGGGTTGCCTGAAGGTGTAAAACTGATTGGTTGTAAATGGATTTTTAAGACCAAGCGGGATTCAAAAGGCAACATTGTTAGGTATAAGGCATGCCTAGTCGCAAAAGGTTTCACTCAAAAGGAAGGCATTAATTATAAGGAGACCTTTTCACCAATTTCGTCAAAGGACTCCTTTAGAATCATCATGGCACTTGTGGCTCATTATGATTTAGAGTTGCATCAAATGGACGTTAAAACTGTGTTTCTTAATGGTAACATTGATGAAACAATATACATGGTACAACTAAAGAACTTTGAGTCTAATGATTCAAAGCAACTTGTATGCAGATTTAAAAGGTCCATATATGGTTTAAAGCAAGCATCCCGATAATGGTACTGAAAGTTTGATCAGGTAATTACTTCATTTGGTTTTAAGGAGAACACCGTTGATCAATGCATATATCTCAAGTTTAGTGGGAGCAAATTCATTATATTGGTGCTATATGTTGATGATATTCTACTTGCAAGTAGTGATGTGGGACTTTTGCATGAAACCAAGCGATTTCTATCTAGTAAATTTGACATGAAGGATCTTTGTAATGCATCTTTTGTGCTGGGTATACAGATCTATAGGGATCGTTGAAGAGGTATACTTGGGCTATCACAAAAGGCCTACATCGATAAGGTGTTGAGTAGATTTGGTATGAGCAATTGTGCACCGGGAGATACGCCTGTGGCAAAAGGCGATAAATTTAGTTTGCACCAATGTCCGAAAAATGAACTTGAGAAAAAGGATATAGAGAGGTTTCCCTATGCCTTGGCAGCAGGAAGTCTCATGTATGCACAAGTTTGTACGCGTCCGGATATTACGTACATTATTGGAATGTTAGGCAGATATTTGAGTAACCCAGGTATGGATCACTGGAAAAAGGCAAAACGGGTTATGCGGTATTTACAAAGAACTAAAGATTACATGCTCACATACCGTAGATCCAGTCATTTAGAGATCGTGGGATATTCGCACTCCGATTTCCTGGGATGTCTTGACAGTAGGAGATCCACTTCAGGCTGCATCTTCATGTTAGCTGGAGGAGCAGTATCATGGAAACGTGTTAAATAAACACTTCTTGCTTCTTCCACCATGGAAGCAGAATTTATAGCATGCTACGAGGCATCAAACCATGGGATATGGCTGCGGAATTTTGTCACTCAATTGTGAATTGTTGATGGGATTGAGAAACCATTGAGAATCAATTGTGATAATAAGGCCGCAAAATTGTATTATAAGAACAACCGAAGTTTGTCAAAGTCCAAACACATTGACATCAAGTTCTTGGTTGTGAAAGAAAGAGTTCAAAGTCTTCAAGTATCGATTGAACACATAGGCACAAACTCCATGATTGTGGATCCGCTCGCTAAGGGTTTGCCACTCAAAGTATATCATGAGCATGTCACACATATGGGTGTTGTACACATTGATGATGTGCTAGTATAGTGGGAGTTTGTATTTAGATTTTGTGTTTATTTTCTTGATGTGATATTATGTTGTGTTATCTATACAGACCTTGATTTTAAAGACTATTTTATTTGAATTCTCTAAATTAAAATGATGACTTTCAGAAGCAGTTTAGCATCAAGTGTTGAAAGTGGAATTTGACTATTTTTAGTCATAAAGTAGGACCGATTGGAAATAGACATAGTAAAGATCACATTCTATGTAATTTCCATGCTACACATCCATACTTGATTCATGTTGCTAATTTTGTTAATATTGTAATCATTGATTGGTCTAGTTATAATTATGATTAATGAAGGCCACTTTGATCCTATGTTAGCATAACTAGTAGACCGGATTGTTTAAGGATATTAAGATAGAATAGCAAGATGAGCTCAATAAGTACTATCATGAATCATTGTTAAAATATATGTAGTCCAAGTGGGAGATTGTTAAAATATGGACGCACATATATATATAACATAATTCATGATTATGCTATTCGACTTTCCGTATTTATTTTGTATCAGTTTTTTGGAGTATGGGCCACCTTATGTGTAGAGCCCAATGCCATCACGGGCCTTATATGATGGGCTTAAGACTCGTGATGCCCAATAGCCCAAAGGGTATGGTCCCTAAGGCAGGAGGGTATATAAAAGCCAAGTTTTTGTTTTTTCATATTATCACATCTTTTGAATAGAACAGAACCCTAATCTCTCTCGCTTCCCATCGTCAGAGAGAATCAGAGTAAGGTGGTGCCCTCCACAACCTTAGAAGATCCATACATCTTCAACAAAATCAAAAATGGACTCGGGTATGTTCCAAATCTAAAGAAAAAGGCATGTTTGAATGAATTCATATATATACATATTTCCTGTATGTGTGTATGGTGAAAATGGAGTATAAATAAAGATCTAACATCATGCTAATGCAACCACATCCCAGGAAACAAAAAAGACAACAATTTTACTTGTAGACACTTCCCAGCAGAATGCCTGAAAGTCTCTCTCAGCAAAATCTCATGGCTAATGGCCCCTTGGCATCGACTAAGGAGTGCTTACATCCTCGAAAGCCCGTGAAATTGTGGCTGGTCACCTGCGCCTCTCGTGCTCTTTATATACTCCAACATATTTACACTACTAATCAAATATTAAGGTTTTTGAAAGGAAAATTCAATCTTAACTGAGCAGCACTCTTTATAAATTTTCAGCACTAATTTTTTTGATCCCACGTTGAAAAAAGATTGATGGTTTAAAACTACTTCTATTATTTTAACCCAATATGAACCTTTAAAATTGAGAAGGGTGTTAATAGTACCCATTAGCATCCAACCACATAAAAGCCAAGGAGTTTTATATTGTGATTGGTTTCATCAACTTAATAAAAAAAGAAAAAAATATATTTAAAAAAATAATCTTCTCATAATTTATTTTATTTTAAATTTTAAAAAATATGAAAAAGTTAAATACAATTAAAATTTATAATAAATCTATGCAACTTTTTCCAGAGCTTACTAACAAAAAGTAAAACTAGAGAGCCAGTAGGCTGTAACTAAACTCGGATTTAACACCATTTTATTTTTGTATTTAGCTTCTCATCCTCAATGTTGTGGAGAACAAATTCTAAATTGGCAGCATGACTTTCCATAGCCATCGAGCTAGCAAGCATCCTTAATTGCTTGGTAACCTCTTCAGATTATGTGAACAACTTGTTCCCCACCAACCCCTTCTCTCTCTCTCTCTCTCTCTCTCTCTCTCTCTCTCTCTCTCTTGTTATTTATCAAATTTATAATTATTTAATCATTATATAAAAAAAATTAAAATAAATTATATGAGATTGAAGTAAGATATAAAAATAGTTATTAACTCTAAATCTATTTTTAATGTTTCTTTATTTTTTTCTTTCCCTCTATTTTCTTTCTTTATCTTCCTTCTCATTTTTTCTCAAAATTTTCAGGAGTCAAATGTATTCATTCGATGTATAATTTGAACTCTTAAGTTGTCTAAGAATCCACCATTAATATTATCATTGATGATTTAGGAACTGTTCATGGGGATTAAAATCATTTGCTATTTGTTTTACTTTGATACTGATACTTCCTTGACTTATTCTAGGTTTTTTATGCGTGTATAATAGTTCATTATATTGATGATGAAAGGAAATTAAATAAAAAAATTTTAATTTAAATTAATAAGACCCCCCATGACATGGCAATAAAAATATATTAAATTTAATACAATAATGAAATTATAGAGTTAAATATTAGTGATAGAAGATTCAGTTAGATAATGGTAAAAGTATTTCATGTGTTGTTGTGCTCATATCTAAATTTAATTATGAAAGATGAGATGAGAGTTTTAGATGATTCTTCACCAAAAAAAAAAAAACTAGAGACATTGCAGCAAGTATTAATAATTCTCAATTTTATAAATATTCTAAAATATTAAATATGAAGAAAAAAGTATAAACATAGGTATGCCTAAGAGGTGAAATTCCAATCAATAAAGAAAATATCGATAACCATCAATATATCGGTACTTGAATTTTATTGATATATCGAATATATCGAAGAAATATCGAAAGATATTTTAACACAAAATATTTTTATTTAAAAATATTTATAATTTTATATTTATCTTATATTTAATTAGTATACGAAATAGATTATAAGATAATTAAAATTAACTTATTTACAACAATTTTATTTCAATTAATTTATAAAATATATTATAATATATAAAAATTTATGTATAATATATATATATATATATATATATATATATATATATATATATATATATATATATATATATAAACAATTTTAAGCACATATATACCATTAAATAAAATTGACTCAATAGAAAAAGTTATGTGTTTTAAACCTAAGCATCTTAATTTGAGCCCTTATCTCTAAATAAGAGCACAATCTTATATCGAAACTTTAAAAGACTGCAAAGCTTTATAGCATTTATTTAAGGTGCTGCCTTATTTAGCATGTCATCATGTATAGGTTGGGTGGGTTAATCCAACATTGGCCCATTGGGCAAAAATTAAAAATTTGGGCATTAGACATCACCGGTTTTTTGTTGATATATAATTTAAATTTTGGAATTTTTTTTTTCATCTAGGGCCGAATTTTTTGTTATGTCGCATATTTATGAGAAATCATTGACATAGCAACGATATTTATCAATAAAATTTGATATTTCGACTAGTAGTTAATATATCTTACCTATCGATACATAATGTATCAAGTGATATATCATCGATATATCTCAATATTTTCGTCCTTGATTTCACCTCTAAACTTTCAAAAATAACCACAAAATATAGAAATGTGGTATAATTTTGTGAACTTGAATTAAATAGTAAAGATTGTGAAGATGATATTGATGTACCATTTGACTTAGACTGGCATATTGTGCACCTTTTAAGAGATCTTTTGAATTTTTTTTCTTTTTCAACGTATGTATTTTATGATATCTATATATATTATTCAACATTTCGTCTACTTGATATGCCAATAAATAATATTCATCTCCTGCGTTATGAATAATTTAAAATTAGACATATTTAATGAAATAATATATGTGAAAATTTACAAAATATTGGAATAGAATACCTTTAATTTTTTTACTCTAGATTTAAACTAAAAGGTGTAAATAAATAGTTAGCTATTATTAATTTTTAATAGTAAAATGAAAATTAAAAAGTTTTATAAGGAATAAAATTATTACATTTTAAAAAAAAATTCCGATAAATTATCTTTAAATTTTTATAGTTGGAAAGTGTAAATAATTGAAAAGTGAGGAGGTGCTAATCTAGTTAGATGTGCTCGTTTACTAGTGATGCAACTTTTCTTACCCTAATTATTATTTAATAAATAAAATAATTATAAAATTAAAAAAAAAAAAAAAAAAAAAAAAGTTTAGTATTGAAAGCTCTTGCAAAAATAAGTTTGGCATAATGGCAAGTTGGCTTCCCTAATTGCGAAAGAGCTCATGGTTCAAATTGGACAATTTTATGGCTAGAATGACCAATGAGTTATCGGATGGGCCATAAATGAGGCCTGAGGCCCAACTTGTTCCTTAATAGGCTTAAGTTGGGCTTTAGACTAGCGGGTTCTATGGGGACGCATCTTCATTTTTTTTTAGTTTTTAATGGATTTTAAATAGAAAAAGAAAAAGGTAGAAATAGTGCATCCTTCTTCAGGAAGGATGAACCAGACAACACTCTTCTCATATTAATCAAAGTGACAAAAAGGTGAAAAGAGGATGAGTTGATTAGGCATATCGTCTATGACAGTCAAGTTAGTCATAATAAAACGAAGTAAAATGTACCTTGCACTTAAATTACGACCTCTTTTTATAGATACCTTTTATATATTAATATTATTTTATAAATATTTTTTTTTGGTTTTCCTTTTTAATCGTAAATTTAATTTATAATAAAAAAATTATTTTATAAAATGAATATATTAAAAATAAAAAACAATACTCGGAGTTAAACCTCCAACAAACATTACAGCACAGAATTCCCCCACCAACATTTTTTTTTTTTTGATAGGAAATTCCCCCACCAACATTACAACAACATAATCATACTTCTACTGCATTACGTGCCATTCTCAACCTTCTTTACCCTTATTCTTCCCATGCTTCTCAACCTCACCGAGTTAAAGTTCCAGAATAAGCCAAGCTCCGCATTTCAAGCCCACCCCATAACCACCAAGGTGGCTACTGCTACCCTACTAGTATTTGTCTTGACATTTGGACTTGAGGTTACTTTCCATTCTTATTCTGCTGCTCTCCTCCGTACTGCCATAGCGACTTCTGGTTCCTCTTACTGACTTTCTTGGCATCACTATTGTTCCTGGATACATGACCACAGCCCGTTCAATACATATGTCACCTACACCTCTGGTTTCACTCGGCAGTTTGCATATGATAGTCCAAACAGACTGTATTCACAAAAATGCAACAATGGAACATGAGAAGAAATTTCAACACTTTTTTAAGCGCAATTGACAAAAAATTCCACCAATGTCATCAATAATCCAAACCATTATGACAGTTTAAAATTCACAATCATAGATAATAAAGATAACCAAAGGAAGAAATTTAGGGGTAAAAAAAAACCAATGACACAAATTTCATGTGGAAGATCTTTGAATTAGTAAAATACCATGGGTACATAAGTGATAAAAAAAATTCCATTATGAAGCAAAATAATTTAATACAAGGTTTTACCAAATTCAAATCTACCAATCCTCTTCTAGGAACTTAACTAGCACCTTCAAACTTCAGCTATACACTCTCTTCATCAAGAATAGACTTCGAGTTATCGCCAAACTTGACCTTAGCGGCTTCTTGATGCCCAATCAAGAAGAAAAGGGTTTTATCCCAATCACAAGACAACAATAAGGAAGGAATGGTATGACAAGAATAATCAACCCTATTTTTGAAAGAAAACTAAATTAAAACATGTTTTTCAACTCAAAATGAGTAAATTTTCTTGGGAAGCAAACATTGCCAATTTGCTAAGAAGGAGGAGCACAAAGAGAGTGTCTTAACAACTACTTTATTTCCTCAAACCTTAATTTGGAAATTTAGGTTTGAATAGTAGAACTATAAATCAATCCAACAGTTGTGATTCAACTAAAATATTTTCAAAGAATTTTTTATGATGATTGATTGAACTTTGATTTGAACAGATGGATGTATACCAAACTGCCAATCCTCAGTTCTTAACATGGATATTGAACCGGATGTTAGATAAATTACAAATAGAGCATAAAAGACTAAGCTAAAAAATGACACTTTCTAACACCCTTTATCTTTTATTAGAAAAAAAATTAACCAAGATACCCATAATTAAAAAGAAAAAGAAAACTCAATTGTTTAAATTTTGTCCATCTACAACCTTTGAATAAGTAATTAATCCAAGGGAGATTTTCAAAGAACCAAACTAGAATCCTGAAATGCTAATCCACTTGAAGCACTTACAATTTTCATATTTAAATTAAACTAATTTTTCTATTTCTCTATGAAGTTTTTGTTAGGTAAAAATCCAAAGCCTTGCATGAAAGGGAAGTCCTCAGATTCGGCTAGAGAAAGACACCCTTGTAGTTAAGATCTTGGTCCCGATCTTTTTGTTGTATTTTTTTTTCTTACTTTCTGTCTTTTCTTTGATTTTTATGCATACAATAGGTTGCACACTCTTTCCCTCTAGCTCACAATGGTATCATTGAAGCCGAGGAGACTGTGTTAGAATTCCATATCTACTTATTAATCTAACTGAGTCAATAATGGAAACAAATAAGGAAAATAGATATGCAAACATTTTGGAGATCAGGGTAACCTCCGGAGAAATAGACTGGAGGAACCTGTGAAATGTAGCCATGATGATGGTTAGGGGATAAAAATAGAGGGGCCTTCTCATGTGCCATTGTCGCCTACCTGTTAGAATCCCATGATGCCAAAGAAGCCCGTGAGACGGAGCCATAAAACACCATGGTAGTGGGGACGAGGGCAGCACAAATAGGAGAGATGATAAGAATGGAAGATTAACTCAATTCCGAATGCCAAGACAAATGCTAAAGCTAGCAACAGCCACCTCGGTAGGTATGGGGTGGCCTTGAATTACAGAGTGGGCCTATCAGAGAGGTCGAGGAGTACTGCTACAATGAAAGTAAGAGAAGGGCGAGATTGGGTATAAGGTAAGTGGGCACTAGATTATGTTGCTGTCTTCCTTCCCACAATGTTGATGAAAGCGGCAGCGTGAATAGGCATGAGATCCCGATCTTGTTAGAGATTCATTCCCACAGATCGATACAGTTGGGTTATGAATACTCATCTTGGATCTGTTCCACAAAAACCCAAAAAAGGAAACCCTAAATTAGAAACAAGCCGATCTCGTCAAAGAATCAAGGAATGGTAAAGAGTAAGATGGAGATATAATTCAGCATACAGAAATTCATTCAACCAATAATTTCAGATAGACTTACCCGATCTCTCCTTTTGCCGCTCTCTCACAGTCTCACACCATACCTTTCTCTCCACTTCTCCCCTCTCAAGATATTCGACTCATTATTCTATTTCTATATGAATGATTTGAAAATTGAGTTGCCAGAAATACCCTCCTTATATATATATATATATATATATATATATATATGATATAATGATTAAAATATATTTAAATAAAGAAATTTTATATATTTAATAAAAATCTTTAATTTATTTGGTTCAAATTAAATTAGGATACTGTTAATTAAATAGTGTAATATTAAATTAATGAGTCTCTAACACATTAAAGGGTAAATTAATGAATATTATTTTTTGTAAATATTAATAATTATTCATGAATTGTAGTAAAAGAGCTTAAAAAAATGTGTTTAATAATTATTTTTAATCAATAAAATGTAAATATTTTTAATTTCAATTTCATTAGAATTATATAAAAGGGTATAAGTGGAACCATAAAAATCGATCATATCAAACCAAACCAAACGTAACCAAACTGACTTATATGGTTGGGTTTTCATTTGCAAAATGTTTGGTTCGATTTGAAAAATTGAGCAACCGAGTAACTTAGTTCGGTCTTCTCCATTACACCCACATCTTGTCAGCTTTCCTCATTATATAATGCAAAAAAAGGGTCTACAGACCAATTTTTTTTATTAATATTATTAAAATAAAAGCAAGACTCTTGAGTCTCAACTCATGAGTACTTGTCTTGGATCATTACTCTTCACCTCATGTAACCACCACAACATCAACTATGGTCTTCTCCTTTTTCCACAAAAACAACCTTGTAGCCCCCACACTCCGTAGAATGGAAGATTTGTGATTCACACATCACTTGCAAATCTCAACCAAAAAGTCACTTTATTTTTATCTTTTTTCTCATTCTCCACTAACACTTTTCTTCAAATTGATGTTGGCTTGTTGTTGGCATTCCCATTCCACCGATGTCAGTGCAAGTTCCAAGAACCAATAAGATTTGAGGCTTTGTGGAGTTGGATCCAACCTTGATCGTCATGGTCCTCATTTTGCAAAGAAATATGTACCTGGCAAAAGATGCTATTCACATAAACAATGATGCCCATTGGGGAAAACACTTTTTATTACTTTATCCCCATTTGTTACAACTAAGAGAGGCTTCTTTTTTTATCATTGCATGAAGCAATGTCTCCAATATCCATTCATATGTAGCAATGATGATGATGGTTAAAACCAACTAAAACAAGTGGCTTCTTATAAGCATTGGTTCATTATGTTGTATCACATGCCAACACTTCATCAAAACATGTATAATCCAATCGAGAGGTAGAATTTGCCCAAAACAAGTTTGATAGTGGACCTTTTTCACCAATATTGAATTTATAATAAAAAGAAAAGTATTTTCTGCCTTTTTGCACGAGTAAGCCAAAACCCCTTCCACATCTCTATCCTTGATTTTGAATTTGCACATTGCATCAACATGATTGTATGGATCTTTTGATGTGAAATCAATATTTTCATGTCCTCCCGATTGTTGTACCATATAATCCATAATTTGACTAGTTTGACACCAACTCTATGCATTGCATGAAACTAAGTCTTATCCAAAATGTTTATTGTCTGATAAGATAAAAGAAATTGTGTATCAATTACTTCGATCAAAGGATGATTATGGTCCCCTCAAACTCTTTAACAATCCACTTTTCCAAATTTTCTACTAAATCCAATACAAAATATAGCTTCATAACCGACTCTAGTAAATGGTCTTGGCTCTCTTGTAGATTTTCATTTTTAAAACACTTTGGCAATCAATGTCTTTCCTTAGAACAAACCCACTTTCAAGATATAATCTCTGCATTCTTGTTATGTTTCAAATCATCTTTTTAAATACTAAATATAGTCACTCTAGCATACATATAGTAAAATGTTTCTACTTCATCTATACAATTAAATTTCAATTTTCAAACTTCTTTGATTGAAATACCATGTAACAACTTGTCATAATTAATTTACCAATCGGGGTTATAACTACCATCAATATTAGCATCTTCATGAATTTCAATTCATCTCCAAGGTTAATGATAAATTGTTTGACCTTCCCTTTCTCCACGTCATCCACTACCAAAATTACATAAAATGATATAAAAACAATATTAATTTGTATTTGTATGGCATAATTTGAAGACATGAAAATATTATAATTTTTAATTTGAAGGCATACAATACAAATCGATGATAATGAGTTAATAATTTATTTAATTTTAGGAATTATTTTTTGACTTCAAATCACAATAAAATAATCATTTGAATTACTATTAATAGAAGTTTTGAAAAAAATATTTTAAAATTAAAACAAACATTAACTTGTTGGTACCCTAGCAATTGGTTAGATTTCAAATACTTTAAATTCAAACACCGCAATCTTGACTTGAAATGACAATATAATAAATTTGTAGTAGTCCTTTCGATTACTATTGAGATGCATTTTGATAATAAAATTTTAAAATAAAAATGATTTTTTTTACATGGTCATTAGGTTATAACTTTCTTCATGTCCTTCGCTACCAGAACTACATTATAAATAAAATACCAATATTAATTTCGAATTTTTAACAATATTAATTTGTTAAAAATAAATACCAGTATTAAATAAATAACTATTACTCTTTTAAGAAATTTTTATTATTGGATAATCACATTAGAAATGTTTTTTGTTTTAAAATTACGATTTTTTTCTATAAATAAAATAAAAAAGAAAAGAAGATAAGTTCTTTGTTAAATATGTTTGATAAAAAATTTATTTTTTAACAAAATATACGAGTTATAACACGGATTTTTTGAAAAGATAACAAGATTTAATAAATAAACTTTCTTACCTTAATAATAAAATTTTCAACTTTGGTACGTTATCATTATCACAAAATTCTTCTAATTTCTCCATTCACTACTCCATTGTCAAACCTTCTTCTTTTTTTATTTTTCATACTTATAATTTTTAATTAACTATGAATTAAATAATATTTTTAATTTTTTACCACATTTAGTGAAAAAATTTCTTAACGAGTATAGTTGATTGTTGTAAATACAATTTTTAGAATAGTTTGGTTGCTCACATTAAATTAGAAAGGATAATTGTGTTTTGGATTCAATTGAGCCCAAAAATTAAGATTTGGTTCATATAAGTTCACTATTTAAGCCTAAGACTTAGATAAAGTGTGAAAATTGATAAAATGATATTAATTTTTTTATCTTTTCAAAAATGACATTTCTTCACTATGAAAAAATAAATAATAGAAAAGCATTAATTTAAATTTTATTCATTTTGTAAACCTCAGTAAAATTTAGTATAATTTAGTGATTTGGAAAAAAATACACCCTTTTCCAAAAAAATAAAAATAAATTATTATTATTATTATTATTATTATTATTTAAAAATCAAACATTTTGGACAATATATATATTTAAAATTGTGTATATAAAAAATAACGAAAAATATGTCAAATTTATTTTTTTAAAATGATATATTTTTAGAATATATTTTTTAAAAATTAGTTTTCTAAAAATAATAAATTTTCAGAATGATTATTAAAAAAAATTAAGATAAAAAGTTTATCAAATATTATGGTAGAAAATAGTTTTGAAGGGTATATTGGTCTCTTTATTTTATATCCTCCTCATCAATTATGCAACTTATATGGATCAAAACTTAATTTTTGGGTCCAACTAGGTCCAAAATACAATTGTCCTAAATTAGAAAGCTTAATAAATGAAAATTCATTTGTAGTAACTAAAATAAAGTGATAAACATATGATTGCATCCGTAGTACTATTTTCACTCGTATTTAAAATGTTCAACAACATGTTTTCACTTACATTTTGTTATATTTTTACTTATATTTTCACATGCATTCCTCGTAACCTCCAATTTCTTATTTTTTATTTTTTCTAATTTCAAGAATTTTATTTTATTTCAAATACAACTAAAATAGTTTATTACTACTATTTTTACTTACAATTGCTAAAAATTATGAGAAAAAATTTTGAAAAATTTATGAGGGTACAAAGAATGTGAGAATTTATATTCTTCATACCGTCCTTACATTTTTCTTACCCTTCAAATTTTACAATTTCATTTTTAATTTTAAGCATTTTTTTTTTTACTTCAAATACTACTAAAATAGTTTATTACTATTATTTTGATTTACAATTGTTAGAAATTATGAGAAAAATTTTCAAATGTACAAAATTTGAAAAATTGGGGAAGGTACATAAAATATGAGGCGGGTACGAAAAATGCGAGGAATCCTTAAATTCTTCATTCCCTCGTCACATTTTCAATGCCCTCCAAATTTTATATTTATTTAATTTAATTTTAAGATGTTTTTATTTATTTATTTATTACTTAAAATACCACTACAATAGTTTTCACTACTATTTTCACTTACAATTGCTAGAAATCATGAGAAAAAAATATTTAAATGAATTTTTTTTTTAAATAAATTGAAGAGGGTACGACAAATGTAAGAAATCCTCATTTTCTTTATACTCTTCATCATTCTTCATACCCTCCAAATTTTATATATTTATATTTTTTAAATTTCAAGATTTTTTTTTAACCACTTCGGTTATCACCAAAATAGTTTATTTCTACTATTTTGACTTACAATTACTAGAAATTATGAGAAAAAAAAAAAAATTCAAATGAAAAAAATTTGTCACATTCTTTATGCCCTCCAAATTTTACATTTTTTTTTTTTTTTTTAATTTTAAGATTTTTTTTATACTTCCAATAGCACTAAAATAATTTATTACTACTATTTTTAACTTACAATTGCTAGAAATTATAAGAAAAAAATTCAAATAAAAAAAATTGAAAAAATGGGGAGAGCATAAATAATGTTAGGAGGATGAAAAATGTGAGGAATCCTCACATTTTATCCTACCCTCTTCACATTCTTCATATCTTCCAAATTTTAGCATTTTTTTTTTTTTAATAAAAGTTAAAAAACTGAAAAAAAGAAAAAAAAAAAGATAATAATTCTAACATAATAAATAAATAACAATAAGTAAAAATATCTCATAACAAAACCATAAGTAGTTAACTATAATCTTGAGAATATAAATGTAAAGTGAAAAATATAAAATTAGTATCCAGAACACAACCAGGCTATTCACTCTGCTACTCTGAATACTTTGGGAGTTAACCTCCAACAACATTACAACAACATAATCATACTTCTACTGCATTACGTACCATTCTCAACCTTCTTTACCCTTATTCTTCCCATGCTTCTCGACCTCATGAGTTAAAGTTCCAGAATAAGCCTAGCTCTGTATTTCAAGCCCACCCCATAACCACCAAGGTGGCTGCTGCTACCCTACTAGTATTTGTCTTGACATTTGGACTTGAGTTTACTTTCCATTCTTATTCTGCTGCTCACCTCCGTACTGCTCCCTCTTACTGGCTTTCTTGGCATCACTGTTGTTCCTGGATACATGACCACAGCCCGTTCTATACATATTTCACCTACACCTCTGCTTTCACTCGGCAGTTTGCATATGATAGTCCAAACAGACTATTCACAAAAATGCAACAATGGAACATGAGAAGAAATTCAACACTTTTTTAAGCGTAATTGATAAAAATTCCACCAATGTCATCAATAATCCAAACCATTATGACAGTTTAAAATTCACAATCATAGATAATAAAGATAACCAAAGGAAGAAATAGAAGGGGCAAAAAAAAAAAAAAAACAAAGACACAAATTTCATGTGGAAGATCTTTGAATTAATAAAATACCATGGGTCCATAAGCGATAAAAAAATTCCATTATGAAGCAAAATAATTTAACACAAGGTTTTACCAAATTCAAATCTATGACTCCTCTTCTAGGAACTTAACTAGTACCTTCAAACTTCAACTATACACTCTCTTCATCAAGAATAGACTTCGAGTTATCGCCAAACTTGACCTTAGCGGCTTCTTGATGCCCAATCAAGAAGAAAAGGGTTTTATCCCAATCACAAGACAACAATAAGGAAGGAATGGTATGACAAGAATAATCAACCCTATTTTTGAAAGAAAACTAAACTAAAACATGTTTTTCAACTCAAAATGAGTAAATTTCTGGGGAAACAAACATTGCCAATTTGCCAAGAAGGAGGAGCACAAAGAGAGTGTCTTAACAACTACTTGATTTCCTCAAACCTTAATTTGGAAATTTAGGTTTAAATAGTAGAACTATAAATCAATCCAACAGTTGTGATTCAACTAAAATATTTTCAAAGAATTTTTTATGATGATTGATTGAACTTTGATTTGAACAGATGGATGTATACCAAACTGCCAATCCTCAGTTCTTAACATGGATATTGAACCGGATGTTAGATAAATTACAAATAGAGCATAAAAGACTAAGCTAAAAAATGACACTTTCCAACACCCTTTATCTTTTATTAGAAAAAAATTAACCAAGATACCCATAATTAAAAAGAAAAAGAAAACTCAATTGTTTAAATTTTGTCCATCTACAACCTTTGAATAAGTAATTAATCCAAGGGAGATTTTCAAAGAACCAAACTAGAATCCTGAAATGCTAATCCACTTGAAGCACTTACAGTTTTCATATTTAAATTAAACTAATTTTTCTATTTCTCTATGAAGTTTTTGTTAGGTAAAAATCCAAAGCCTTGCATGAAAGGGAACTCCTCAGATTCGGCTAGAGAAAGACACCCTTGTAGTTAAGATCTTGGTCCCGATCTTTTTGTTGTATTTTTTTTTCTTACTTTCTGTCTTTTCTTTGATTTTTATGCATACAATAGGTTGCGCACTCTTTCCCTCTAGCTCACAATGGTATCATTGAAGCCGAGGAGACTGTGTTAGAATTCCATATCTACTTATTAATCTAACTGAGTCAATAATGGAAACAAATAAGGAAAATAGATATGCAAACATTTTGGAGATCAGGGTAACTTCCGGAGAAATAGAATGGAGGAACCTGTGAAATGTAGCCATGATGGTTAGGGGATAAAAATGGAGGGGCCTTCTCATGTGCCATTGTCGCCTACCTGTTAGGAATCCCATGATGCCAAAGAAGCCCGTGAGACGGAGCCATAAAACACACGGTAGTGGGGACGAGGGCAGCACAAATAGGAGAGATGATAAGAATGGAAGATTAACTCAATTCCGAATGCCAAGACAAATGCTAAAGCTAGCAACAGCCACCTCGGTAGGTATGGGGTGGCCTTGAAGTACAGAGTGGGCCTATCAGAGAGATCGAGGAGTACTGCTACAATGAAAGTACGGGAAGGGCGAGATTGGGTATAAGGTAAGTGGGCACTAGATTATGTTGCTGTCTTCCTTCCCACAATGTTGATGAAAGCGGCAGCGTGAATAGGCATGAGATCCCGATCTTGTTAGAGATTCATTCCCACAGATCGATACAGTTGGGTTATGAATACTCATCTTGGATCTGTTCCACAAAAACCCAAAAAAGGAAACCCTAAATTAGAAACAAGCCGATCTCCTCAAAGAATCAAGGAATGGTAAAGAGTAAGATGGAGATATAATTCAGCATACAGAAATTCATTCAACCAATAATTTCAGATAGACTTACCCGATTTCTCCTTTTGCCGCTCTCTCACAGTCTCACACCATACCTTTCTCTGCACTTCTCCCCTCTCAAGATATTCGACTCATTATTCTCATCGATATTCTATTTCTATATGAATGATTTGAAAATTGAGTTGCCAGAAATACCCTCGTTATATATATGTATATATTTATGATATAATGATTAAAATATATTTAAATAAAGAAATTTTATATATTATTTAATGCACTTAATAAAAAACTTTAATTTATTTGGTTCAAATTAATTTAGGATATTGTAAATTAAATAGGGTAATATTAAATTAATGAGTCTCTAACATATTAAAGGGTAAATTAATGAATATTATTTTTTGTAAATGTTAATAATTATTCATGAATTATAAAAGAGCTTAAAAATATGTGCTTAATAATTATTTTTAATCACTAAAATGTAAATGTTTTTAATTTTAATTTCATTTTAATTATATAAAAGGGTATAAGTGGAACCATAAAAATCGATCACATCAAAACAAATCAAACCAAATGTAACCAACCCGACTTATTTGGTTGGGTTTTCATTTGCAAAATGTTTGGTTCGATTTGAAAAATTGAACAACCGAGTAACTCAATTCAATTTTCTCCATTACACCCATATCTGTCAACTTCCCTCATTATGTAATGCAAAAAAAGGGTCTACAAACCATTTTTTTTTATTAATATTATTAAAATAAAAGCAAGACTATGTGTCTCAACTAATGAGTACTTGTCTTAGATCATTACTCTTCTCCACATGTAACCACCACAAGATGAATTATGGTCTTCTCCTTTTTCCACAAAAACAACCTCGTAGCCCCCACACTCCGTAGAATGGAAGATTTGTGGTTCACACATCACTTGCAAATCTCAACCAAAAAGTCATTTTATTTTTATCTTTTTTCTTATTCTCCACTAACACTTTTCTTCAAATTGATGTTGGCTTGTTGTCGGCATTCCCATTCCACCAATGGCAATGCAAGTTCCAAGAACCAATAAGATTTCAAGACTTTGTGGAGTTGGATCCAACCTCGATCGTCATGGGTCCTCATTTTGCAAAGAAATATGTACCTGGCAAAAGATGATATTCACATAAACAATGATGCCCATCGGGGAAAACTTTTTATATTACTTTATCCCCCTTTGTTACAACTAAGAGAGGCTTCTTTTTTTTATCATTGCATGAAGCAATGTCTCCAATATCCATTCATATGTAGCAATGGTGATGATGGTTAAAACCAAGTGGCTTCTTATAAGCATTGGTTCATTATGTTGTATCACATGCCAACACATCATCAAAACATGTATAATCCAACCGAGAGGTAGAATTTGCCCAAAACAAGTTTGATAGTGGACCTTTTTCACCAATATTGAATTTATAATAAAAAAAAAGGTATTTTCTGCCTTTTTGCACAAGTAAGCCAAAACCCCTTCCACATCTGTGTCCTTGATTTTGAATCTGCACATTGCATCAACATGATTGTATGGATCTTTTGATGTGAAATCAATATTTTCATGTCCTCCCAATTGTTGTACCATATAATCCATAATTTGACTAGTTTGACACCAACTCTATGCATTGCATGAAACTAAGTCTTATCCAAAATGTTTATTGTCTGATAAGATAAAAGAAATTGTGGATCAATTACTTCGATCAAAGGATGATTATGGTCCCCTCAAACTCTTTAACAATCTATTTTTCCAATTTTCTACTAAATCCAATACAAAATGTAGCTTCATAACCGACTCTAGTAAATGGTCTTGGCTCTCTTGTAGATTTTCATTTTTAAAACACTTTGACAATCAATGTCTTTTCTTATAACAAACCCACTTTTGAGATATAATCTCTGCATTCTTGTTATGTTTCAAATCATCTTTTTAAATACTAAATACAATCACTCTAGCATACATATAGTAAAATGTTTCTGCTTCATCTATACAATTAAATTTCAATTTTCAAACTTCTTTGATTGAAATACCATGTAACAACTTGTCATAATTAATTCATCAATCGGGGTTAGAACTACCATCAATATTAGCATCTTCATGAATTTCAATTCATCTCCAAGGTTAATGATAAATTCTTTGACCTTCCCTATCTCCACGTCATCCACTACCAAAATTACATAAAATGATATAAAAACAATATTAATTTGTATTTGTATGGCATAATTTGAAGACATGAAAATATTCTAATTTTTAATTTGAAGGCATACAATGCAAATAGATGATAATGAGTTAATGATTTATTTAATTTTAAGAATTATTTTTTGACTTCAAATCACAATAAAATAATCATTTGAATTACTATTAATAGAAGTTTTGAAAAAAATATTTTAAAATTAAAACAAACATTAACTTGTCGGTACCCTAGCAATTAGTTAGATTTCAAATACTTTAAATTTAAACACCGCAATCTTGACTTGAAATGACAATATAATAATTTTATAATAGTCCTTTCGATTACTATTGAGATGCATTTTGATAATAAATTTTTAAAATAAAAATGATTTTTTTTACATGGTCATTAGGTTATAACTTTCTTCATGTCCTTCGCTACCAAAACTACATTATAAATAAAATATCAATATTAATTTCGAATTTTTAACAATATTAATTTGTTAAAAATAAATACTAGTATTAAATAAATAACAATTACTCTTTTAAGAAATTTTTATTATTGGATAATCACATTAGAAATGTTTTTTGTTTTAAAATTACGATTTTTTTCTATAAATAAAATAAAAAAGAAAAGAAGATAAGTTCTTTGTTAAATATGTTTGATAAAAAATTTATTTTTTAACAAAATATATGAGTTATAACACGGATTTCTTGAAAAGATAACATGATTTAATAAATAAACTTTCTTACTTTAATAATAAAATTTTCAACTTTGGTATGTTATCATCACCACAAAATTCTTCTAATTTCTCCCTTCACCAGTCCATTGTCAAACCTTTTTCTTTTGCATTCTACATTCAACTTTGATATGTTTTTTTATTTTCCATACTAATAATTTTTAATTAATTTTTAATTAAATAATTTTTTAATTTTTTACCACATTTAGTGAAAAAATTTCTTAACAAGTATAGTTGATTGTTGTAAATATAATTTTTAGAATAATTTGGTTGGTCACATTAAATTAGAAAGCTTAATAAATGAAAATTCATTTGTAATGACTAAAATAAAGTGAGAAACATATGATTGCATCCATATTACTATTTTCACTTACATTTTGTTATATTTTTACTTATATTTTCACATGCATTCCTTGTAACCTCCAATTTTTATTTTTTATTTTTTAATTTCAAAATTTTTTATTATTATTTCAAATACAACTAAAATAGTTTATTACTACTATTTTTACTTACAATTGCTAAAAATTATGAGAAAAAATTGAACTGAAAAAATTTTTGAAAAATTTATGAGGTTACAAAAAATGTGAGAATTTATATTCTTCGTACCCTCCTTACATCTTTGTTATCCTTCAAATTTTACAATTTCTTATTTAATTTTATGCATTTTTTTTTTTACTTCAAATACTACTAAAATAGTTTATTACTATTTATGAAACAAAGGTTTGGTTAATCTCGGTTTTGATGATAACAAAATAAGGTTTAGAATTAATAATTATATTTTAAGTGTGATTAGGCAAGACGATTTCCAAAGTGGCAATCACAAAGACAAATGAAGCCAAGAAGAAATCACGAAGAAGAATACCACCTCAAAGAGAAGTGTTTTTCAAGACTCAAGTTTCATAAGATCTCTTTGTAAGGTTGTTGGTGCACTAGGATTTTCATGCATTACATTCTTTACTTATGCACCAAAATCATTCAAGAGTTATTTTGTTTTAAATGTTTTTAAATTGGATAATTTCATGTTTTCAACTAAATTCTTATGTAAAATGTTTTCCAAATTTGTTTTAAAGGTTTTAAGTTGAAAAAGTTGGGTGTTAAGCCAAAAACGGCTCAACAGGTTGAACCGGATGAGGAATCGGTCAACCACCTAGCTCAACCGGTCGAGATCCGAGTCGACCCCCAGCTCAACCGGTCAAGGCCCGAGTAGACCCCCAGCTCAATCGGTTGAGGGTGCAAAAAACTTTCTCTTTCTTTCAAAACGGTTGTTCAATAGGTCAAGATTGAACCTCAACCGGTTAAGGTCCAACGGTCACCTGTCAAACATTAAATGCTAACGGCTAGTCAACTGGTTGACCCCCACCTCGATTGGTCGAACCCCCAACGGTTAGTTTGACTTTTTTCTTCTATAAAAAGGCTTCAATCTTTATTGTTCATGAGTTTAACCTTCCCAAACCTTTCTTGAATATATTTGAGCCTTTGAAGAGTGTTTTGAGTGCACCATTGTTCTAAAACTTGCATATCTTTAGTGCACCATTCAATCCTAATTTTCTTGTATTATTTGAGCTTAAAGTTTTTGTACTAGGATTTTATGAGATCATTCATTTGTAAATCTTTGAGAGGAAGTTTCTCAAGTGTGGGGTATCACTTGAGTGGTTGTTCAAAAGTGTGGTATCTCTTGAGAATTGTAAAGGGTGTTTGGACCCAAAAGTCTAAGAGGGTGGATTGGAACCATAATCCAATTGTATTGCTTGAAGGTTTGGTTTGGAAGCCTTGAACTAGTGGAACCTCAAGCTTAGGATTGAAGCTAGAGGAGAGTGGATGTAGGCCGGGTTGCGCCGAACCACTATAAAATCTTGTGTTCGCATTCTCTCTTCCTTACTCTTTTAATTTATATGCAATTGTCTTTATATTGTTTATTATATACTTGCATATAATTGTCTCTTACATTCACATAGTTTAAATTTTCAAAAAGAGACCATCATCCTATTCACCCACCCCCCCTCTAGGTTAATTACCATAGGTTGGATTAGCCTAATTTTTCTAACACTATTATTTTGATTTACAATTGTTAGAAATTATGAGAAAAAATTTCAAATGAACAAAATTTGAAAAATTGGGGAAAGTACATAAAATATGAGGTGGGTATGAAAAAAGTGAGGAATCATTAGATTCTTCATTCCCTCATCACATTCTCAATACCCTCCGAATTTTATATTTATTTAATTGAATTTTAAGATGTTTTTATTTATTTATTTATTTATTACTTAAAATACCACTATAATAGTTTTTCACTACTATTTTCACTTACAATTGCTAGAAATCATGAGAAAAAAGATTTAAATGAAAAAAAAAAAAATTGAAGAGGGTACGAGAAATATAAGAACTCTTCATACATTCTTCATACCCTCCAAATTATATATATATATTTTTAAATTTCAAGATTTTTTTTTTATATTTTTTATTTTTTAACTACTTCGGTTATCACCAAAATAGTTTATTACTACTATTTTGACTTACAATTACTAGAAATTATGATAAAAAAAATTCAAATGAAAAAAATTTGTCACATTCTTTATGCCCTCCAAATTTTACATTTTTTAAAAAAAATTTAAGATTTTTTTTTATACTTCAAATAGCACTAAAATAATTTATTACTACTATTTTTAACTTACAATTGCTAGAAATTATGAGAAAAAAAAATTGAAAAAATGGGGAGAGTACAAATAATGTCGGAGGATGAAGAATGTCAGAAATCCTCACATTTTATCCTACCCTCTTTACATTCTTCATACCTTCCAAAATATAGCATTTTTTTTAATAAAAGTTAAACAACTAATTTATCCTCACTCAAAAAAAAAAAAAAAAAGAAGATAATAATTCTAATATAATAAATAAATAAATAACAATAAGTAAAAATATCTCATAACAAAATCATAAGTAGTTAACTATAATCTTGAGAATATAAATGTATAAGTGAAAAAGATAAAGATTGTAGTTTTGGGCCAAAATTAATAACCCTCTTATAGGAAAAAATATATCAATTCTAGGTGCTTTGACAAACTAATGTTTAAAGCAAACATTTTGTTACCATAGAGAAGCCACCTCATTTTATTTATTATTTTTTTTCCGAAAAAGTTGAAACCAAATTTGCCAAATGTGGTTTCATTTTTTAACTTTTTTGGGCTTTTTACTTCACATTTTTAAATGTTTTTCTTAAGATTTTTTTATTTTGAGATTATTAATTTATTGATAAATAAAATAGTATTCTATTATTATTTTTAAAAATTATCTTTATTGAAGTAAATTAGGGTTTGTTTGGTAAATGTTTTCGAAAATAATTCTTAAAAATAGTTTTTGAAAATTGTTCTTTAATTTTTATAGAACAAAAAGTCTGTTTGTAAATTCAAGATATTTTTAACATGTGTTTAATATTTTTAAATATGTTTTAAAAATAATTTTTATATCTAGTATTTTATTTTTAATCATTCTACATGTTTGTATAATTATTTCTTAAAACGGCCCTTAGAAAACAAGTGAGAACAACTAAAATATATTATTTGAAAATACAATATTTTCTAATTTTAAGAGCAAAAAATAGAAAACAGTTTTTGGTTGTCAAACATATTTTCTGTATTTTTGTTCCAGAGAATAAAAAATTATTTTAAAAAACAATTCCCAAACAGACCCTTAGACTCTTGAGTTTAAATATATATATATATTTTGTTTATTATTAAAATATATATTTTTAACTTCATGTAAATGAGAGTATTAATTGGAAAATAATAATCTTTAATATATAACTTTTATGTACTTAATGATATTATTTGTACACACAACATAAAATGGTTTCTTCATTATTTGTAACATTTCTCTACTTGGGATGTTAGGATCTCTCTATTCCATGTATAATTGTTCTTGAGTTTTTTGAAGTTTCACCCAAGCGTCATTCTGGTCATGGATAGATCACCTAGGTTTGTGTCCATAAATGACAATTGTCCTATGAAGACTCGCTTTTGCTACGATTTCAATGGGTACCCTTAAGCAAGCCACTATCTATGAGTCGTTGGCTCATTTTTCAATAGGCATACGTTAGAGCACCCGTCTCTTCCTACTACTTGGGAGCTTATAACTTCCATACCTGTTTTTAATTATTTGAGACCATTTCCTAAATAAAGAAAGAGTAAGAGTTAAAGAAATGAAAAGATGATAATTGAAATCATGATTTATCTGATACCTTATATCAAATCACAAAAAGCAAATAGAGGGAAAAATACCAAGAAAATGTTATGTTGTATTATACTACAACAACCATGGTAATAAAGAGGATGCAAGTGTTATTTGAAATGATTAGGTGGAAAACATTTATAGGTGGCCTTTTAAGTCTATCATCAAATCCCAAGGCTTGACAGGCGATAAAAACTACCAAGTTGGAGTATAGTAGGGGCAGATGGAATTTCCAATGAAGTAATAAAACGCGTAGAGATTAGAAAGAATACCAACGGTGAAAACACTTTGTTGGGCTGACATTGACATTGAGAGACGAAAGGTAGGGGAGCAAAGAAATATTTTGTTGTTTCTTTAACAATTTCTAATCTTTAGTAGACTTCTTAATAGGATTTGAACCTAGATAAAGTTTTGATCATCTATTAGAAAAAAAGGAACTAATGGATCTTGAACAATTTTTTCATAAAATATCATCTACTAATCAAGTTTTTATTCCAACACAGAAAGAAAAGGACAATATATAGGATGGGTTAGAAGGAGTTGTGATACTTGACTCAATGGATGGCCAGGTTCATTTTAGAGTCACAAACTTTTTGTTTTCATACCCCAAGGCTCTTAACAATCTTTATGATATGAAAAGGTACAAAAATAAAAAATAATCTTATTTGTTTCTTATTTTATTTGATTAGATAAAAAAGAAACGTTGGGATTGTTGAATCATAGAGGAAATAAACATACAAATAAATATATAAAAGTTATATATTAAAGATCATTATTTTCCAATTGATACTCTTATTTACATGAAATGCTTTAATAATAATAATAATAATAATAATAATAAAATTATATATTTAAACTTAAGAGTCTAGTATTACTTCAATAAATTTATTTTTAAAAATAATAATAATAAATTAATATTTTATTTGTCAATAAATTCATAATTTTAAAATAATAAAGTTATATTAAAATGTTGTCTTTGTTTGTATTCTTAAAAATAACTAGAATTAATGTTTATTATAAATTGATTTGTTCAATGATATCATCCTAATGGTATTTATATTGTATTATCATATGCAAAAATTATGTTTGAAAATGAAGATAAATTATAATATTAAGCTTTTTTTTTTTTGCTATTTATACTAAACGTGATTCAAATTGATGAAAATATATAATAATATCTAAGTTGTTAAATAATAGTATAAATCCATGGGACCAAAGTATGAGCAAATGAAATCAATCAATGTCCAAACAAATGAAATCAATTTAATATCTCCATTTGTCATTTTATTTAAAACTATTAATTTAAATTTTAAATAAAAATTAAAATATTTTGAGTTAATCTATTAAAATTTCTCAATTCTATTAGATTTAAAAGAAAAATGAAAAAAAAAAAGTAAAATTAAAAATAGGGCTTACACAAGAGACACCGTCTGGTCAATCTTATCCAACAATTATATTAATCCCCAAACCTCGAATTAGTCCCCACACCCGACATTCAATCATTGAGGCTAGAAAATTTATGAAAATTCTCCTAAAATTTTATGAAGTTTCTCAGCAACCATTCAAAATACTAGTGACATCAATCATGATAGACATTGAATATTTTGTTGCTCCAAACCCCTACCCAGGTGAGTCCCTTCTCTTCTCTTTGAAATAAAAAATAACTAAATAAAACCTGTTTGGTCACTGAGAAAATAGGAGAAATAAAAGATAAAATCATGATTTGGGTCTTGCTTTTTGTGAAGCCTCGTCAACAAACCAAAAGCTTAGAAATATTGATGCAGTGACAAGTTTTTCCACCAGATTTTCACTTTCTACGAATTAAAAGAAGGGATTGCAGGGGTAATAATTACTTCAGCCACGTATCAACCCTATCAGTAGAGGTGGACCTTTCACTCATGGGTGCAAACGAAAAGGTGAGTAAGGTGAAGCAAAGCCGAAACATACAATCTCCGGAAGTTAGGGCTTCAGTGTGGGATTTTTCATGCTTCAGAAAACAAATTTAAGGATTTCAGTTTTTTATGTCATCATGCATTTTTTGGATCCAGATCACGTGGGGTTTTGGATTTCCAATTTAGCTTTTTGTTTTATTTTTTAAACAATAAAGGTATTTTAGTGATCATTAAATGATAATATCTTTCCAATCAGTTTTTATCGCTTTGTCATGTCCGGGCCCATGCGTGCGCAATGGATCTTGACCCCTTTATTAGCTCCAAGTCTACAATATGATTGCGACCCCCACCCCACAAAAGCAGAAAATAAAAAATGTACATACCCTACCTTAATCCCACAAAAGCACACAAAAGGCCATGCACATATCTCCCAGTGTCAGACTCCATAAAAAACACATCCTTTTCCGATCGAAAATTCTTCCTTCGGGACCCAACCTCCAAAAGTTTCAGACCGTTAGCATGAAAGATTTTCAATCCAGACCATCTAAATGGTTAATGAATTTAAAAAAAAAAGAAAAAAAGAAAAAAAAGAAAGGGGTGTACAGGTTTTCCCGCCGATAGGGTGTCACATCTTCCCCGCTGATTGTATATCACTATTGCTATTGGTTAAAAATAGTGGGTATGAGGTCGGTCCATAGCAAACCCTTCTTCCAACAAGATAAAAAAGAAGCAGGTTTTGTCTTAGTTAAAGATTGTGGTTCCCATAGAAAAACCCTTTTCCTAAAGATCAAAAAGAAACCACTGCGGATTCCTCTCTTTTGCCAAATGAGACCTCCTATGCCTCCTAGAAACATTCCTCCAAAAAGGAGACCCCTCTACCTCCCCGGAGGGAAGGTCTACTAGAAAAAAGGGTAGGGCTACAACGCTGGTCCCTCAGAAACTCTGGTCATTTCTTCTATTTATTTGGGTTGCTTGAGCTCCTTTGCTCAGTGGCCTCACTGTTACTATCTATTGGTTTCACAACCATGCCTACTTCCAACGTTAACGGTCTGGGAATCAACCACCAACACCATCACAATTCTACCGCAAGTAACTCCATTCTCTCCCTTCTTAACCTCATTCTTCCCGTGCTTCTTGTCCTCATAGACTTCAAATTTAAGAATGAGCCCACCTCTGTATTTCAAACCCACCCCATAACTATCAAGGTCGGTGTTGCTAACTTACTCGCATTTGCATTGGCATTTGAAATCGAGTTCACCTTCCATCCTTGTTATCTCTCTACTACTTGCGCTGCTCTCCTCCGCACTACCATACTGTTTTGTGGTTCCCTCTCAGTGGCTTCCTTGTCATCGCTATTGTTCTCAGATGCATGGCGACCTCTCATATATCTCATGTACGCCTTGCTTTCACTTATCAACTTGCATGGGCTAGTCCGAGAGTGGTGTGGGCGGGTTCACCATGGGATCATGGAAAAATTGCAGACAGTATGCACAGGCATACAACAATGGTACGTGAGAAGAAGCGCTCCGCTTTTACCCTTATAGTTGTTATATGGTTGGCCTCCGCTTTCCATGTTTCCAGATGTTATTTAAAGCCCAGGCCAAAGTCCAGCTTCCCTTTAAGTCTATAGAGATAAAGAGCCTAAAACAATCGCACAGCTTGTCTGTTTGGTTGCTGACAAGCCACTTAAGATTGTATTTCATAAGTGGTTTTATAATAAAGGTGAGTTTTTGAGTAGTAGTGTGATTCTAATTTTGATAATGTTGTATTGGAATGGTTTCTACAGATGCGCGTAAGCCTTAATGGTATTGTTTATTTCCATGCGCGTAAACCAATGATTTTAGCATTCGATGGATTGGATAGATGACCCAACCAATGATTTTAGAGAGTGTGTAATCAATAATTTTGGGTCGTACCACTTGGTAGCATTTGGTCAATGATTTTAGAGAGAGTAACACCTTTGTCTCTAAATATGTTTTGGCGCGGGGATCACGCTGTTGCAGAGGTGGGGGTTGTTCTTTGTTGGGGGTATTTGGGTAATTTTAGAGACGAACGGTACTGTTCTGTGGGGTTGTTCTAGGCCTTTTTGGCAACTAAGTAGTGAGTGTGAAAATGAAGACTGAATGAAAGGAAAAAGGCAGCTGTATAATTGAGTGGAACTACAACAAAATAAAAAATAAAAAGGAAAGGTGACAACACCCATATTTCTCGTGGGGAGAAACAAAGCTACAACCCATTCTTTACCAAATGTGAAACTGATTTCCAGCTCTTTTATTCTTTTAATTTTTTATTATGAATATTTTTGGATATTTATGTCTTATTTTAAAGCATTGAATTAAGAATCATAAATTAAGATTGATTCAATTTGTCATCTAAAAACATTAGTTGTCTTTTATTTTTATTTAAAAATAGAAATTAATAGGTTTAAAACATATATGGGCATTTATGTTTTTTTCATTTTCTAAAAAGTAAAAATAAAAAATCTTTCAATTTGATTTTGTCAATCTTAGTGAAAAAGTCTTTTCTAAAAGACGGTGTTTCCAATATTTAAAATTTTTCATAAGAGGAGAAAAAAAAAAAAAAAAAGTTTTCCCAAGAAGTGAACAATACCCACTGCAGTGATTATTTATTTTTCCTACAAAATGTGTTGTTCTAGAAAATTTATTTATTTATTTTTTATTGTAAGAGGTTAAGTATAAAGAAAAATATTAATTTAGTGAACTAAAATAAAATAAAAAATATATCAGCCATAAGTCCAATGCCCCTAATGCCCAACTCTGTATTTCAAGCCCACCCCAAAACTATCAATGCCGCTGGTGCTAGCTTACTGGTATTTGCCTTGGCAGTTGGAATTGACTTTACCTTCCATTCTACCCATCTCTCTCTCCTACTTGTTCTCATCTCCTCAGCACTACCATAATGTTGAGCGGTTCCCTCTCAGTGGCTTCATTGGCGTCACTCTTGTTCCCTGATACATGTCGACCTCTCATATCTCATCTACCTCATGCTTTTGCTTGGCAACTTGCATGGGCTTATCCGAAAGTGGTGCAGGTGGGTCTGCCGGGGGATCATGGTCAAACTCCAGAAGGTATTCGCAGGCATACAACAATGGTGCGTGAGAAGAAATGCTCCACTCTTACCCTTAACCGTGAGGGATATACTTCACAAAGCCCATCTAGGTACAAATCCACAGCTACAGGTACTCCAAAGCTAATTTGGTCTTGTAATTATAGTTGTTCCAAACCCCAGCCCACTAAGTCTAGAGTGACAGTCTAAAACTTCTCTGTCTGGCTGCTTATGTACCACTGGCAAGCCACTTGAGATTGTATTTCCATAAGTGGTCTTAAAATTTGGGTAAGGTTTTGAGTAGTAGTGTGATATATGTTGTTGTAATGGAAGGGTTTCTGTGCATGCATGTAAGCCCTAATGGTCATTGGACCTCTTCTCACTCAGATTTGGCATGTCTTTATTTATTTATTTATATATTATTATTATTATTATTATTATTATTTTGTCTGCTTCAAATTTCAACCACTATCATCTTCTTCCAGTACTCGACATGCACTCAGTCAAAAGGAACGGAAAAATATACTAAAAAGGTTTCTTTCCACTACTCTTTCATTGGACCCCATTTTCATGGTATAACTTTATTATTCTAAAAAAAAAATGGGGCTAATGTGGGGCTTTAGAAGGGATTGAGAGAAAAGAGGAAAAGAACCCCACAAAAAAAAAAAATTAAAAATTAAAAAATGGAAAAGGGAGAGAGGTTTCTCGCAGCTCAGAGCCCCTCGGCGGTGTGATTTGAAAATAGTATTTTATTTTTTTAAAAACAAAAAATTAATTTTAAAATTTTCTAATATCGTTTGGGCTTTGTTTTTTTAAAATAGTTTTTTTAAATAAGATGAAATAATAAATATTTTTAAAAAAAACAAGTATAAGTTATTTTCACTAATTTTAAAAAATAAAAAATAAAAATAGAATTTAAAAAAAACATAAAAATTAAAATTGAGCATAATATCATTTCCTTTTTTTCTCTGTGATTTAATATTAATACCATAAATCCTAAAATATGATTTTCCTTTAATTACATGTACTTTTATAAAATTATTTTAATTTTTCTAAAATTTTTCATCAATCAAATAAATTTCAAATCAAATTGTCTTCATAAATAAAATTTATTAATTTTCAAAAATAGTTTGAAACTCAAAAATCGATTTAATTAATATTAAAAAGTCATGAAACTCAATTAAAAGAAAGGCTAAATGCATTAGATTCATTAATAATTCTAGTAATTTTTAAAAATAACTTAATACTCAAATACTAATCTAATCAATACAAAAAATTTATGGACAAAAATTTGTTTAAAGTGACTCTTGTTTTTTTTTTTTTTTTTTTTGTACATAGAATTATTATTTTTAAAATTTTTTTTCAACCAAGCAAATAAGCTCCAAATTAAACAAAATTTAATGTACTAGATTCATTAACAAGTTTAGTATTTTTTAAAAATAATTTGAAACTCAAATAATAAATTAATTAATACCATAATTTTATGATTAAAAATGGCTTCATAATAATGGCTGTATTATTATTATTATTTTTGTACATAATTATATTTTTATGAATTTTTTCACTATAAAAATGAACTTCAAATAAAGTGATACTTTGTATTGAATTTAGGTAAATTAATTATAAATTAAATAAGACATAATTAATAATTTAAATATTTTAATTAATTTATTAATTTTTAAGAATAATTTTGAATACAAAAATTTGAGCAAATTAATTATAGGTTAAATAAAAAAATTCTAAAATATTATGTACAAGTAATGAAAAACTATACTCATTTACATGTTAAAAAAGTTAAATTTTATTTATTATTTTCTTTAAATAAGATATTATTAAAAATTATTATTATTTATTTTTAATAAAAAGATGTTAATATCTTTATATTTCTAACCTATACTAAAATAATATATTTTTAATTAAAAAAATATAATTTATGATTTTATTATAATATTATTATTTATGTTTTACTAAAAATAATTTTTAAATTTATTTGTATTTATACAACTATTTTCATTTTTAATAAGACCTGAGTAGAATTATATTATGCAAATTGAATTTGCAATATTTTTACAAAACCAAAATAAAAAAATTATTTTAATCCTCAGTTTGATTCTCATTTAATCATTTCAACCTTGCAATTTCTCATTTCCTGATCATTTACCGATCAGTTTTGCTTGGTAGATTTTTCAATGATTCTTTGTGGGTTTGGCCTAAGACTAACCATTTCTATGGTTGTAGACATTCCATTACTAGATCCTCTCTAGTTTAGAATTTGAGATAGTATTAAGAGAAAAACAGGAAATAAAGAGACTAGAGGATTGAACCTTAAGCTCGGATATCATCAACCCAAAATTTTAAGCTGTTGGGTAAGGGAACACTTAGAAATATTCTCTAAATCATGACTACAGTTGGGGTACTCACCTGAATCCAACAAATTTGCTTTTACATGAGATCTATTTTCTCTGCACCCTGTCTCTTCTGGTGAGCTGTAGGAGCATTCTAATCTTTTGCATTAAAATTCAGCCGGAGAGAGTTAAGGCTATGGCATATCTGGGTTGCATTGACTAGCTAGCAGGCTCCTCAGGCTCACATCAAAAAATTAATGAGCTCCAAATTAGGATTGAGCTTGGCTTGTTTGTTTCACAATGAGCTGTAATCAAAGCTGCTGTTTAGATGGGCTTGGACATTTCAGGTTGTTTTAGAGACTTGGGCAATTCACAAGCCTGTCAAGGTACATATACTTTGGGTTGAATTTTTTGTCGCATGGTTGTGTTGCTGCAAAAGGACAAGCGATTTCTGCAAATGGTCCTTTTTCTGCATCATTCAAACTACTGAGCCCTCCTAAATAATGGTGTTTTATGTTTCCCTAGTACATTTTTTTGGACAAAAAGATACAGATTCTCTCTTCATTATTGAGTTTTGCAGGCTGGATTTTCGAAGCTTAGTGCTGGAAACTATCATATAGTTTTTTAATCAGATATCTTTATAACTTAATTAACCTATTTATTCAAAAACAAAGTTTTAAATGAAGCAAATATGGGTTAATTGGTTTAGATTTATGTTAATCAATATGATTTTTATTAAATGGATCAATTTAGATCAAATTTGTGTTATACAAATTGATCCAAAAACTACTTATTGATTAAATGGATTTTGCAAAATGACACAAATTTGACCCAAACACAATTGTATCCAATTCAAACCCACAAAAAATATGTTGCATTTTAGTGATGTTGACAAATCGTATCAAATCTTATCATCCTGCAAAATCATTCCCAATGCACTTGTTGAAACTTTATGAGTCAATAGTTGACTTTGTCGGATTCATACACTTAGGTTTTATTTTTTAAAAAATAAATGATGAATCTAGAATAAATAAATAGATACTAGTTTTTGAGATAAAATAAATTAATAGTCATTCTCAAATAAACCGAAATAAAATAAAACAAATCCCCATGAAGTGGAAATACAAAACAAAAAACAAAGAAAGGTGAGTACACACCCATATTTCTCGTGAAGTTCATTTTAGTTCAATTTTTCATCCAAGTAGAAATTCCATAAGAAACAAAACTAGAACCCAACTATCAAGAAACATTCTTTCCCACATGTGAAACTAATTTCTAACTCTTTTATTCACTAAGCTAGACTAGAACCATGTCAAAAGGCCTAGCAATGAACTCATTTTGAACTTAGAAACTCATGTTTTAGTATCTAGATTTCAATTTTACTTTTGGTCATATATTAATATCCCTCTTATATTCTTTTTTGGGATATTTGGACCTATTAAACTAATTGTTTCTGTTTATATTTTTCTTGTTATAATAAACTAATATTTGAGCTGGAAATTTGTAACAAGTTAGTTATAGGTTACAAACCATCATCATGCTCCTAATATATAACCTTCTTATATTTTCCCCAATTTAGATAAAAATTTGAGAAAGTTCTTCTTGCAGTCCTTTAAATTTTTTTTTTTTTTTTATATGGTATCAGAGCTATTCTTTGCTTTATCATTTTTTTTTTCTTCCATTTCTTCTATTTTCCCTTGTCTAATGGCTCAAGAAAGCAACCAAAATGTCAACAATGGCAATCGTCAGGTTGCGGGTTAATCAAATATGTCATCAATGGAAGATTTTGGAAGTCATTTTTATTTGCATAATGGTGATCATCTAGGTCTGGTTTTGGTTTCACACCATTTGATTGGATCTAATTACAACACTTGGAGTCGTTTGATGCTCATGGCTCTTACTACAAAGAACAAAACCAGTTTCATTGATGGAGGTATCACTCAACCAGCCTTTGATCATCTTCTCTTTGACGTTTGGACTTGTTGCAATAGCATGACAATTTCCTGGATTCTTAATGTCATTTTTAGAGAAATAGCAGATAGTCTATTATACATAGACAATGCTTCTAAAATCTAGATCAATCTTCATGATCATTTTCATCAAAGCAATGGTCCTCAAAATTTCCAATCAAGAAGCAACTTATTTCCGTTAACCAAGGATCTCTTGATGTCAATGAATATTTCACTAGATTGACAATTCTTTGGGTCTATTAACTCCCTCACAATGTCAACAACTCATCGCACTTTTGAGCTCACATCTATAGGGCAATCCTCGTGCCTCTCCAGAATTGCAACAATCCAAATCCTCAACTTGTAGCTTCAGTGGTATAATTTCTTCTTCTTGGTCTTTTTCCAATTTTTCCATTTCCTCAAAATTATGGGTCTTGGACACAAGAGCTACTCATCATGTTTGTTGCTCCTTAAGTTCTTTTACCTTCTCAATTCTAGCAACTAATTTGTCTGTTGCACTGCCAAATGGTCATTCAATTCCCATTCAATGCATAGGTTCAGTTCAATTGTTTGATAATTGGCTTCTATTAGAAGTTTTGTTTGTTCCTGATTTCCATTTCAATCTTATTTCCATTAGTTCTCTTATTAAAACTCATCAATTCTTAGTCAATTTCTTCACCGACTCTTATATTATCTAGGATCATACTTAGGGCAAAGTGATTGGAATGGGTAAAAGACAAGGCAATCTCTATGTTTTTTATTTCTCAAGTTCTTCTAAGTCTTCAGATATTTTGGCAGATTGTAATAAGGTCTCTTTGTCACAAAATGATCTTTGGCACTTTTGTTTAGGTCATCCCTCACATGTTAGACTTCATACTTTGAAAAATGAATTGAATATTTCAAATTTTTTTGCTAATTCTGATAAGTGTTCGATATGTTATTTAGCAAAACAACATTTTCCCTTTATCTTTTCAAATAATTTGTCTAAATCACCATTTCAATTGATTTACTATGACATTTGAGGTCCTTTCCACATCCTCATTATTGAAGGATATCGTTATTTTTTTACAATTGTCGATGACTCCAATCATTTTATATGGGTCTACTTTTGCATTCAAAATTCTAAATGATAAGAGTCTTTCCTACATTCTTTTCTTTAATTCGAACTTAGTTTGAAGTCAAATTAAAATTTGTTTGCTTAGACAATGCACCCGAACTTTTTGTGTCTAATTTCTTTAATAAGAAAAGAGTTATTTCCTTTCATCCTTGTATTGACAGACTACAACAAAATTCAATGGTTGAAAGAAAGCATCAACACATCCTTAATATTGCTAGGGCTCTACATTTTCAATCACATATTTCCTTAGGACATTTCCAATCCTTAATTGATTTCTTAAGGTTTAATCACATTTTTTTCATTGATAACACCCCTTGAAATGTTCATAAAAAAATTTATACTAAAGCCCAACCCACCTCATTGGTAACACCTCTCCCTCTTTCTCTCTCTCTCTCTTTCTCTCTCTCTCTCTCTCTCTCTCTCTCTCTCACACACACACAAACACACACATACACACACACACACACACTAGGAAGTCTCTCCTATTAGAGACCCCACTTATTCTCCAACTTAGTTTTCCTCTCAACATTATGACATTATTAGTTTGTTTCTCACTATTATAACTTCCTTGATCTTTCTCACATCACAACCTCATTCATCTCTCTCATCACCACGACTTCATCATTCTCTTTGTGAAAACTTCATCTTCATTTTCGTATATTACAAGATCAAACAAATTTAAGTGACATCTTCATTTCATGTTGTATCATAATGTAATGTGGTTAAGTTTTATTTATAAAAAAACTCAACTTAAATTAAGTTTTCAATCATTATAGTCAAATATTCTTCTAAACTATGTTGCAGTTAAGTTTCATTTAAAAAGAACTTAGCTGGGATTAAGTTCTTTGGCATTTAATATGGTTCATGGTTTTTGTTAAAGAACCTATTGAAAATTAACAAATTTAAAAAATATCCCAACACTACTCACTGAAATCTAGGGATTTAGACCAAAAACAACAATTGAAATCCAGGGATTTGGATAAAAAAAAAAAATGTTTAGATCCCACCTAGTGGAGTTTAGATGATGGTTTTATTGAATCATACTACTTGACAAAAATAAAGTTAGATCAAAGATTTAGCTAGACTTTTAATCCAATCTCATCTTCAAATTTGTAAGGTTAAGATGAAGCCACAAAAAACCTTAACCAAGAACAAAGCACAAAATTGAGAAATGAAAAACGTGATACTCCTTTTCTTCAAAGATTTCCATAATAGTAAATGATGAAATAAGGGAAACTAAGATACAGAAAGATGAGTCTCTTGGTGAGGAATTTTTCTTTAGAAAAGAAGAATGACTCCCTTGTTAGAACCTAAGATCTCTCTGTCCCTATACCTTGGATCATAAAGGTGCATGTAAAACTACCATAGGCTCTAGATCCTATGCAACAAAAGCAATTTTTTTTATTTTTTTTTTAACATTCTAGGATCTAGAGATAAGACATTAGAAAACTTTACCTTTGATTTGAATATTCTCAAATTAATTCCGCTTAGTGAAGATGAAGCCTAAAGAATTTGGAGGTCTCATACACTTAAGATTTTTCGTGCAATGACTCGAATCATGATCTTAGCACTCCAAGTTGTGGGCTTTGGAAGGGAGAAATCCTATGCTTTCTTTCTCTGAAGGTGAAAGATGGTTGTTTATCAAAAAGTGATGGAAACCATAACTCCTACAAGGGTACTTATAGGGTTCCCCTACTCAACTTAAGTGACTTGAACCCACTAAAACTTGAGTCATTTAATTTAGCCTGAAGTGGGTCTTAATTGATTAGTTAATCACATAAGGTCATTTAATTAATTAATTATCTCAATTTAAAGAACATGTTCGCTATCTCTTTTGCAACCTGTCGTAATTAACAAGACACTTTATGTACAAGACTGAACTAAAAGTCAATCCAACCTTCATAAATTGTGACATCATGGTATATGAGCTCAGAGTAGGGACCATCGGAACCTTATAGGAGTACTGGCTCCCTCATAATTCAATTTTGAAGTTATTCAACATTCCACTAAAGAGAATCAATTACACTCTAGTACCCTATGTAAATAATAATGAGATGAAGTTTGGGTCTATAACCTACTATCCACCCCATGTAGACTACCTATAAACTATAATCTATAATCTAACAAGATAAGATTATCACCTACTCGTAATCTAAAAATTGGGAAATATTTTACAACATTTCTCAATTTTAATTAAAATGATAAATTTAAAAATAAAAATGCAACTAAACACATCTTTAATGTAACTCTTAATATAAAAAAAGAAAAAAAACTCAAAATCTAAAATAATTTTCTTCACAAATTTGGGCTTAAAGAATATTAATAGACCTATAAAATGACATGAAAATGAGATGAATATTAAAGATGTGTTTAAGTAAAAGGTTTCTAGCTACTAGTTTAACCTATTGTCACTTGTTTAATTATCATGTTTATATTGATGTATTTAATTATTGTCACATATACATGATTACCATTAATCCCCATTTCAATATTATGCATGTTGACACACCAATGCGTGATTAGCACAAACCTAATTTAACTCTAATATTAGTATCTTCTTTTTTTTTTTTGAAAAAAAATTAGGATTAACAAAAAGTTGTCATTCTAATTTTAATAAATTGCTTGTGATTTGTATTTATAGGTGACATTTTAATTCTTTTTATAAAACACTTGAATAAATAAATAAAAGTTATTTAGAAAGAAAATAAATAAATAAATTAGAGGTAAAAATGAAATTTAAAAATCTTAAAATCTCAAAACCATTTATCCTCTTTTATTGCAAGTAGTTGTCATGGTTTTAAGAAGATTCAATCTTTAACTTTAATTTAATTGATTATAAAAAACATTGGAATAAATGAGAATATTTTGTTACTTTTCAACACTGGTCACAGTTTAAATTATTTAATCCCACATCAGAAAAAAGTCGATAGTCTAAATGCCTTCTATTTTAATGGAATTTGAATTTCCAAAAATGACAAGAAGTGTTAACATGAGCACCAAATGAATGAAAGCCATCAGATAAGGTGTGAAGGTCCCTCTCATAAGCCACACCTAATCCTGCAAAAAAGGCCAAGGAAACCAAAAATTCATCCCACACAAAAGGCCAAGACGAGGAAACCAAAATTCATCCCAATTGACTTTGTTGTTGTTGTGCAGTACAAAGTTTGAAATTCATCCCACACAAAAGGCCAAGGCCCAAGAAACCAAAATACATATCCCACACAAAAGGCCAAGGTTAGAAAACCAAAATTCATCCCACACAAAAGGCCTAGGCGAGGAAACCAAAGTTCATCACACAAAAAGCCTAGGTGAGGAAACCGAAATTCATCCCACACAAATGGCCTAGGCGAAGAAACCAAAATTCATCCCAAATGACTTTCTTCCTCTGCAGTATAGTGTTCGAAATTCATTCCCCACAAAAAGGCCAGGCCAAGGCCAGGAAACCAAAATTCAATACACACAAAAGACCAAGGCTAGGAAACCAAAGTTTATCCAATTGACTTTTTTATTGCCGTATCATATAGTGTGCGGTCCTCTCCACACAAATTATTCATCTAAAACTTAAAACTTAAGATATTGATTCATATTGGTATTACATTAAATTGACTTAGAATTAAATTAATGAGCATTCATAACTAGAGTCATTTTTTGATAATTAATCACTATGAGTCAAACTTGACAAAATTTGATCAATCATTTTTTCCTTTATTTATTTATTTAATTTTTGTCAATTAGGTGGAGAATTGAATCAACAATATCTCTTTCTTCATCATCAATTGGATCACTATTCACAATATAGGATTCTATTATATCATTAATCTAATCATCATTTAAGTTTTTTCTTGTTCTTATCAATGACTAGATCTCTTTACTTGTATGACTTAGATGCCTCATGTTTCTTGAAAAAGTGATTCAATTGATGAAATTTGGTATGATACTTATGAGATTGCTAGAAGTAAAACCCATATTTCTTTTAAAGAATCTTTTTATTGTTCCAGAACAATTAGAAAGAGATTTTCTAACTAAAAAGAATTTAGTTTAGATGTAAGATACCTATTCAAATATTTAACCTTTTCTAACTTTGTCTTAATCTCACTATAAGCTCGAGAAATAAAGAAAAGATGTGTATAAATGATATGTGTCGATATCTCAAATGATTGAATAGAAGAAGGAAACAAGAAGAACAAAAATGATTGAATAGAAAAACTCTCGAGCATTTGGCAATCTCAAATGTGTCGATATTGATGGTGACTCATTAGTTTGATGAATCATTTCTTTGATCAAAAGAAGATTATGTAAACATTACTTACTCAAAATCTCACTAATTAGATTTCATTGTGGAAGACACATTTTTTTTTTTATAAGAATTTGTCATGATATATTTGATACATAAATAATATCATGAAAAAATGAATTCAAATTTTGGATTACTACTTAATATAGGCAATTGTAAAGATGAGTATGAAAAACAAAATTATCATTGGAAGATATTCATGCCTAGGATCATATCTATACCTTGAATAAGTTCAATTCCAAGTACAATTACTTTCAAAATTCAAAATCTCTAATCGAATTATAGCCTAGATCATCTATAGACCCACTCAAGCTTTCACACATAATCTAAATGAACTGTACGGTATCTATGCAATAGGAAAACATTCAAAATTAATGTCTATAAAGAATCAATGATGTCAAAAAAGAAAAGAGATTTCAAGATATCTTTAAATATGGGTGAGAGAATCAGGAATCTTGCCATAGAATTGAATTCTAACTAAGAATTAATGTATTCTTATGTTGATCTTCATCTAAGACAATCTTCTTCCATATGAATAAAGGTTTAGCTATTAAACATGGTTGTTCATGACTTCTTGATTGTGTTCGGTAGCCAAAAAAAAAAAAAAAAAAAAAAAAAAAAAGAAAAGAATGAAGAAAGAGAGCTGGGAGGAAATTCAAAAAGATTGATCTTAAAAAATGATAAATGATAAAAAGTCCCTAATAATTAAGTAGCAACTAATCCTATTTATAATGTGCCAAATGTCAAGTGACAAAATCTCTCTTAATGTTAAAACCATCCAAAAATATCTCATAACAAAATTATATCTAGTTAATTGCACTCCCGAGAACATAAAAGTCATAAAAATGAAAAAAGGGTACAAAGAGGGGATTTTTTATAAGAGTACAGTAGTTTAAAAAAATAATTCCTAAACTACTATTATGGAAAAAAATAATTCTAAATTTACTGTAGTTTTTGCCAAGTAAGAAAGAGAATGTTATTTCCTTTTAAAACCTTCTCTTCGAAATACGATTTATATACCAAAGAAATCTTTTTTTGAAGATACGATTTCTAAAATTCATTTTTTGAAAAATTTACACACAAATCATTTCTTGAAGAGATGATCTTTTTTTTTTTTTAAAAAAAAAAAAAAGAAAGAGAAATCGTCTCTTGAAGAGACGATTTTCTCCAATTTTTATTTTTTTTTAAATAATAATTTGGGAGAAATTCTCTCTTGAAGAGACGATTTTCTCAAAAAAAAAAAAAAAAAAAAAAAAAGTTAGGATACATTGTCTCTTCAAGAGACGATTTTCTCCTTAAAAAAAAAAAAAATCCAATTTTTCATTCCCTATAAAATTTTTAATTAATGGTATATTTATATATATATATATATATATATATATATATATATATATATATATATTAAAATTAATTAATTTTATTTACTAAATTTAATATATAAAAAAATTATGATTATTGAGATATTTATCAAAAATAATATTTATCAAAATGTAAATTATGTTTAATATTTAGATATTGATTTAAAAAATATTTTCTTCTTAATCTTCAATTTTTTTCTTTAAATTCATTCAATTAATTATAACTAATAAAATTAATTTACTTTGATATTGTTTTTTATTTATAAGATAAATAATATTTATCTAATTTTTTTTTTATTTCTTTTGCTTTGTAATTTTAAAAAAATTATTATCAATTTTATGTGAAAATTGAGTTTATAAAAAACAAATTTGTTATTAATTTATTAAATAATTATTTACAAAATAAATAAATTTGTTTTTTTTTAATTTTTACATTAATTTTATTATATAAATTTTTAAATTAAAAATATTAATGTTTAATTTAAAATTTAATGGTAAAAGGAATACAATATAGAAAAATAAATTAATTTATTATTCAATAAATTAATTTTCATTAAGAGATATAATTTTTTAAGTATTAATAAATTTAAAAAGAAATAATAATCATTTGTATATTAAAATATTTTATTTATGTTGTAAAATCATAAAGTGAAAGGAGAAGAAAACAATAAAGAGAAATTAGAATGTAGGAAGAGAATGGAATAAGTTTTCATTAGAGGTATCTCCTTTTTATAGGGAGTCACAAAGAGATATACATCAATATGGATGATCATAAGAATATGCCTCATTAAAACCTTATCAGGAAAAACACTATGGGAAAAAAAACTCTAGTGAAGGAAAAAGAGTACAATATTTTTTTGGATTACTACAACTGCCTCGTTAAAAACCTTGCTAGTAAAACCCAATGGGACAAAACCTAGACGAAGAAAAAAAGAGTGCAGTATATCCATATTATCATTCTCCCCCTCATGTAAACATGATTATGATTTCTTCAACATTTCAAATAGTAGATTTCTCAATCTTCGTATTCCAAATCATACCTTAACTTTTTCAATGTGGTAAAAGGTAATGCCTTTGTGAATAGATCTGCTAGATTATTGCATGACCGAATCTATTGAACATTGATCTCACCTTTCTTTTGGAGCTCATGAGTATAGAGGAGATATGCTTAGTTCTGTCATCTTTTATGAATCCTCATTTAATTTGTGTGATACAAGTAGCATTATCTTCATGTAATTTGGTTGCATTGCCTTTGATGGAAGGTAGTCCACATGTTTCTTGAACATGTTGGATAATTGACCTTAGCCATACTCATTCACGGCTTGCTTCATGAATTGTAAGAATTTCTGAATGATGTGAAGATATGGCTACCATTGTTTGCTTGACTGATCTCTAAGATATTGTCGTTCCACCATAAGTAAAGACATATCCTATTTGAGATCGAGCTTTATAAGGATCTAAAAGATATCTTGCATCTGCAAACCCAATCAATTGTGATTTTGATTCTTTAAAATAATATAAACCTATGTCACTTGTTCCACGAAGGTATCGCAATATATGTTTAATCCCATTCCAATGTCTTCGAGTTGGATCAAAACTGTATCTTGCTAATAAATTGACAAAAAAAGCAATGTTTGGATGTATACAATTGGCAAGATACATAAGTGCACCAATAGCACTAAAATATGGTATTTCAGGACCAAGTAATTCTTTCTTCTTTTCGTAAGGACGAAATGAGTCATTTTTCACATCAAGTGATCAGACAACCATTGGAGAACTTAAAGAATGTGCTTTATCCATATAAAAATGCTTCAAAACTTTCTTAATGTATATTGATTGATGTAATAAAACTCCATTTGGAAAATGCTCGATCTATAGACAAAATTTTGTTTTTCCAAGATATTTCATCTCAAATTCCTTTTTCAAGTAATTTGTTGTTCTTGTAAGCTCTTCAAGAGTTCCAACAAGATTTAATTCATCAACATACATTGCAATAATTGCAAATTCGGTTTCTGATTTCTTAATGAAGATGCATGGGCATATAGGGTTATTCACATACCCTTCTTTTAGCAAGTATTCGCTAAGGCAATTGTACCATATGCGTTCAAATTGCTTTAATCCATACAAGGATCATTGTAACTTGATTGAGTACATGTTACGAGGCTTTGTACAATTTGCTTTAGACAATTTAAATCCTTCAGGGATTTTCATGTATATATCATTATCCATTGATCCATATAAATCTGTTGTAATAACATTCATGAGACACATATTTTGTCCTTCTGAACTGCCAAATTAATTAAGAAACGAAATGTGATTGTGTCTATGACGGGAGAGAATGTTTCCTCGTAGTCAATACTAGGTTTTTGCGAGAAACTTTGTCCTACTAATTGAACTTATATCTTATGATCTCATTATTCTTATTGCGTTTTCATACAAATACCCATTTGTACCCAATAGGCTTTACATCTTCAGGTGTTTGGACTATAAGTCCAAAAACTTCTCATTTTGTTAATGAGTTTAACTTTGCCTATATAACTTCTTTCCATTTTGGCCAATCATTTATATGTCGGCATTCTTCCACATTTTGTGGTTCATGATCTTCATCATTTCTTATGGAGACCACTTGGAAAGTGAAAATAATATTATTTTGATCTCATTTTTCTTCCGTGTATACATAACTTATTGAGATCTCACAATTTTTAGGTACCTGTGCTTCTTCGAGGGCTTCTCGTTCAATATGTGCCTCTTCAAGGGTTTCTTGTTCAATATGTGCCTCTTCAAGGGCTTTCTACATTAGTTGTGCCTCTTTTGGGGCTATAGATTTATCAATTTTAAATTGATCAGTTATTTTTTATGGCCTCTTTTAGAGTGCCAAGTTTTTCTTGGGTTCTCATCTTCCAGGGAGTTACATCCTTTGAGCCGACAAGTCTACCACGCTTCAGCCTTATCTTAGATTCATTTGTTAACTGTCCTATAGGGACATTAATCCGTGTTAAAGTATTTGCAGTCGGGATATATGATTTTGTCACTTTCTTTGTTTCAATGAATGCATCTGGTAATTGATTTGCAAGATTTTGCAAATGAATAATCCTTTGAACTTTTTGTTCACATTGATTTGTACGAGGATCAAGATGAGTCAAAGTCAATGCATTCCAAATAATTTCGTGCCGTTCTTCTGGAACTGGCTCTTCTCCCCCTAATAACGAGAAAGTTGTCTTATTAAAATGATAATATGCACAACATGTCATTCTACCTTTTAAGTATATAGGTAGACTAGTCACTAAATAAACACTTCGGGTTTTATAATATACATCCATATAACCTTTTACCCTAGGGGACCAAGTTGGTCTTACAAGATTCTTCTGGATCTAGTATCATATAAAGCATCATTCACATGGAATCAAATACTATTAGTGACATGGTATAAGCTCTTCTGGAGTCTTTAATCAAGTTTCGATCACTTGATATAGTATTAACATTGTTTGCCATTAATGTTGTGCAATTAATAAGACAAAAGTTTCATCAAAATAACAAGTCGTAAAACATTGTCATAAAGACTTCGTCTTTATAGAGTTGAAGAAATATTATCATAGAGAAATAGTTAAAATCAATGGAAAATATTAGTCATCGATGATGACATAATAAGTTGTATAAAATCAATGAGAGCATATATAATACAATGAAACAAATATGAAAAGATAATTTAAAGTTATGTATTTCTTAAATATCTCACACATTTGATTTTGTAAGTGTGGAGCAATTTATACATGAAATAACTAGGAAGTATTTCGATAATCGAACTAATTGTAATGATAGATCAGTAATTTTATTCAAAATATTATTATGATCTAAATCAATGTACAAAAATTTAATTCATAAATTAAAATTTCAAGAGAACATATCATGATTTAAAACATCTTATTGTTTCAAAACTTTAATTGAAATACTACAAATCCATCTGAATATATATGTAAAGATATAACATAATATATTGAGAACAATAGTTGAACCTATTGTAATTTCAAAATTATTTTTGGATAATGAAATTATTGCATTAATAAAAATACCATATGTGGCAACATGCAATAATATATATTATTTTATATAACTCAAAATTTTTTAATCATAAAAACATATCTTAAAGAAAATTGACATGCAAAATCAATTCATTAATCATATGACCAAGTCATATATTTCACATGTATCCAAAGAATCTCAATTTTCTAAATCAAAAGATTATTGTGTATTAAACAACTAGAATAAAAAAAAAAATTCCAAACTATCACCTGTAATACAAAAATATCATGCAATCCAAAATTCCACATTTATATGTAAATTTTTCTACTAATGATAGTATAACTTCTAATGATAGAAATTTATAAAAACTATCAAACACTTAGCTATTTGTATAACTTGATATACAAAAATATTAATCTTTTTATAATATGTAAATATTATCTATATGATTATTATCATAGCTCCAGGTTATAATATATTTCATTATAACTTTTGGTTATATAATTTTCATAAAGTTGTACAAAATTGTTAATTAACAATTTTGTTTTCTATAGCTTCTAGCTATAAGAAAGTACATATTAACAACTTTGACATAACCTTTAATTAGTACAAAGAATATTAATTTTCTCATTTTCATAACTTCGAGTTATGAATAATAATATTTATATAACTTCTGGTTATATAACAAAATTATGTATCTTCTAGGTATATAGTTGTTCATTGACAATTTTGTTTTGTATAACTTCTAGTTATACAAGAGAATTAGAAATTGTATGCATAGCTTCTGGTTATGAAACAATTGTTAATAAAAATTGTTTTCCATAATTCCTGTTGTGAAAAATAAGTGAGTACGAAATAAAAATAAAAAACCAATATTTTTCATAACTTTGAGTTATGATTATTTTGTCAAAACAAGAAAATATTCAAATTTGTACATAGCTTCAAGCTATGAACTATTTATGTATAACTTCTAGTTACACAATATAATTAAAAGAAATTAAAGAAATTAAAAGTTAATATCTTTCATACTTTCAGGCCATGATTATTTTGTCAGAACAAGAAAATATTTAAATTTGTACATAGCTTTAGGCTATGAACTGTTTTATATATATATATATATATATATATCGCATAGCTTCAGGCTATGAACATTTATTTATTTATATATTTATTTTATAACTTTTGGCTATATAATATTGTTTGGTATAACATCCGGTTATACCGTATAATTAAAAATAAATAATTAAGGATCATATACATAACTTCTGGTCAAGTATCTGTAATTCTGTAATTTTCCCCATAACTTTTGATTATAGGAATTGCACATATTTTTTATAACTCCTGGTTATGAATTTACCCCGTAATTTATAATTTACCCCATAACTTCTGGTTATAGGGATTATGCATATTTATGTATTCAAATAAAATAAATGAAAATAGAGATCAAAGGGTAATAAAATAGAAAATCATGATATAAGTTTATTACATAACTTTCTGTGAGAAAAAAGAGAGAAGATCTTTCTATTTTTCTGAAGGGAATAACATCTTTTTATTTCTCTAAAAGGAAGAACATCTTTCTATTTCTCCGAATAGAAGAATGTCTTTATATTTCTTTGAATAGAGAAAAACCTTTATATTTCTTTTATAGAGAAACCTTTCTATTTCTTTTATAGAGACTACTCGTGCTGATAACGTGTTGTAAAATTATAAAATGAAAGGAGAAGAAAACAAGAAAGAGAAATTAGAATGTAGGAAGAGAATGAAATAAGTTTTCATTAGAGGTATCTCCCTTTTATAGGGAGTCACAAAGAGATATACATCAATATGGATGATCATCCACAAGTTCTCATAATCCGATAAATTCTCATATTTTGTAACAATTTAGTAATTATAAATGATAAACAACTAAAGTAATTTGAAAAAATAATAAAATATTTCTTTAAAAATAATTTATACACTTAAAATTAGAAGTGATTAACTATTTTTTATTAAGAAAAAATTGAGGAAATATTTTGTTATATAGAATTTTTGATCTCTTTTTAATTTTTAATGTTATAGGTTTCAAGAAAATCGATCAAATAAAAAAGAATAAATAAAAATTAAGAAATCGTTCTTTCAAAAACTATATATCCAAATCAAAGCCTTGAAATTCAAATACACAATATCATAAATATAAACACCAAGTTAATCCTTAATTATCAAATGTTTTTAATATTAAAGAATTTAACTCACCGACTATCATGATTATAAGAAAACCAATAATATTGTTCATGTAAATACTAAAAAACTAACAAATATCCCAACAATTAATAAAGTATCAACCATGATAAAAGATCAATTATTATCATGAATGCAAAAAACCAATTACCTTGTTCATATGAACCATCGACAAAGAAATAATAAAAATCAATATCTAAATATTAAACTTAATTTATATTTTTATAAATATTATTGTTGATAAATATCTCAATAATTGTAATTTTTTATATATTAAATTTAGTAATTAAAATTAATTAAATTTATAATATATATATATATATATATCAATATATCATTAATTAATTATTTTTTTTGGAGAAAATTGTCTCTTCAAGAGAAGATTTCTCCCAAATAATTTAGTTTTCTATTTTTTGTTTTTTTATTTTTGGAGGAAATCGTCTCTTCAAGAGACGACTTCTTCCAACCTTTTTTTTTTTTTAAAGAGAAAATCATCTATTCAAGAGACGATTTCTCCCCTTTTTTTGGTGTAAATTTAAAAAAAAAAATGAATTTTATAAATCGTATCTTCAAAAGACGATTTTTTGATATATAAATCATTTTTCAAAGAGACGATTTTAAAAGGAAATAACGTTCTCCCTCTTACTTAGCGAAAACTACAGTAGATTTGAAATTATTTTTTCCGCAACGGTAGTTTAGGAATTATTTTATGGTAGATTTGGAATTATTTTTTCGACAACTGTAGTTTAAGAATTATTTTTTTAAACTGCCATACTCTTATAAAAACTCCTACAAAGAGAGGTCCCATATACAAATATGAGATTTTTGATAAGAGTACAAAAGTCTTAAAAAATAATTCCTAAATTATCGTAGTAGGAGAAATAATTTCAAATCTACCGTAGTTTTGTTCAGATAAGAAAGAAAATAAATTGGAAGTGAAAAATCATCTTTTCAAAAGACAATTTATGAACGTTTAAAAAATTTTTCTATCCAAGACACGATTTTTAAAATTCAATTTTATATATATGCATGTGTGTGTGTGAGAGAAATTCTCACTTTAAAAAAAAAACCAATTGGGAAATCGTCTCTTCAAGAGACAATTTCCACACCATAAAAATAAGAAATTCTCACTTAAAATATAATAATATATAAGTGAAAAAAAAAATCCTCACTTGTGTTTTTTTCTTTTATTATTATTATTATTATTATTTTATTTTAAGTGAGAATTTCTCATATATATATATATATATATATATATATATATATATTTGTAGAAATCGTCTCTTTAAGAGACGATTTCTCACTTGGTTTTATTTTATTATTATTATTATTATTATTTTTAGAAATTGTCTTTTCAAGAGACAATTTCCCACTTCTTAATTGTTTTTTTAAATCGTCTCTCTTTTTTTTTTTTTTTTTTTTTTTGTGAAAATTGTCTCCTAAAGAGATAATTTATTTCCCACTTTTTTGTGAAAATCATCTCTTCAATAGATGATTTCTTATTTCTTAAATTTTTTTGAAATCGTCTCTTTAAGAGATGATTTCTCATATGAAAAATGAAATTTTAGAAATTGTGTCTTAGAAAGACGATTTTTCTATAATTTTTTTAAAGTTCATAAATCGTTTTTTGAAGAGACGATATTTCACTTATAATTTATTTTCTCTTTCCTATTTAGACAAAACTACTATAGATTTGAAATTATTTTTCTTATTATGATAATTTAAGAATTATTTTTTAAAACTACCGTACTCTTATAAAAAATTCTACAAATATGGGTGCCACAGTCATTCCAAATTGATACATGGCAATAGCAACCTTGTATATTCATATCCTTCCGCGGTGCCGACTTGATAACCAACAAACCAAAATTAAGTCTTCCTCACACTAAAGGCCAAGAAAACCAAAATTACAAAAGACCGACAAAAAAACAAAATTACAAACGACCGACAACAAACCAAAATTACAAAATTAGGTATTGCGCACACCAAACCCAAAGACCGACAACAAACCAAAATTAAAAAATTAAGTCTTCCGTACACTAAAGCCAAAAGAAGAGACGCTTGCTACGATCAGGATTCGAACAACACCTTGACTCCGACAAACCAAAATTACAAAATTAAATTCTTCCGCATAAAATTCGTCCCACACAAAGACCAAGCCGAAACACTTTTCCCAAAAGGAGACCTCCTCTACTTCCTCGAAACATTCCTCCAAAAAGCTCCCTGGAGGTCTACTTAAGGGGAAGAAAAGGGGTAAGGCTGCAACATTTGTCCGTCAGAAACTCTTGTTATTTGTTCCATTTATTTGAGTTGCTTGAGCTCCTTAGCTCAGTGGCCTCACTGTTACCATCTATTGGTTTCACAACCATGTCTACTTCCAACGTTAACGGTCAGGGAATCAACCTTCAACACCAACACCATAACAATTCTACCGCAAGTAACTCCATTCTCGCCCTTCTTACCTTCATTCTTCCCGTGCTTCTTGTCCTCATAGACTTCAAATTTAAGAATGAGCCCACCTCTGTATTTCAAACCCACCCCATAACTATCAAGGTCGCTGTTGCTAACTTACTCGCATTTGCATTGGCCTTTGGGATCGAGTTCACCTTCCATCCTTGTTATCTCTCTACTACTTGCGCTGCTCTCCTCCGCACTACCATACTGTTTTGCGGTTTCCTCTCAGTGGCTTCCTTGGCATCGTTATTGTTCCCAGACGCATGGGGACCTCTCATATATGTCATCTACGCCTTGCTTTCACTTGCCAACATGCATGGTCTAGTTCGAGAGTGGTGTCGGTGGGTTCACCAGGGGATCATGGAAAAATTGCAGACAGTATGCACAGGCATACAACAATGGTACGTGAGAAGAAGTGCTCCGCTTTTACCCTTGTAGTTGTCATATGGTTGGGTATATAATTAAATAAGTAAATGGAAAGCCCTCCACTTTCCATGTTTCCAGATGTTATTAAAACCCAAGCCCAGTTTCCCTCAAGTCTATAGAGATAAAGAGTGTAAAACAAGCACTCAGCTTGTCTGTTTGGTTGCTGATAAGCCACTTAAGATTGCATTTCATAAGTGGTTTTATAATAAGGTAATGTTTTGAGTAGTAGCTATTGTGATTCTAATTTTTATATCGTGTTTTATTGGAAGGGTTTCTGCTGATGGGCGTAGGCCTTTATGGAATTGTTTTCTTTGGATGCACGTAAACCAATTATTTTAGCATTTGATGGATTGGATGATGCAACCAATAATTTTAGAGAGAGATTTAAATATGATTTTGGGTTGCACCACTTGGTGGCATTTGGTCAATGATTTTAGAGAAAGAGAGAGTAACACCTTTTGTCTCTAAATATGATTTTAGAAAGTGGTAGCATTTGGTCTGGCACATGGTGTAACGACATTTTGGCTCGGGGTTCAAGCTGTTGCAGGGGGGGTATTTGGGTAATTTTAGAGATGAAAGGTGCAGTTTCTGTGGGGTTTTTTCTGGGATTTTTTGGCTGCTAATTAGTGAGAGTGAAAATGATGGCTGTGAATGAAAGGAAAAAGGCAGCTCTATGGGGAGAGAAACTTTCTAGTGTGGGGCTTTAGGAGGATGCTTCCTCTAAAAAAACTCTATGATTTTGGATTTTTTTTTGGAGAGAAAGAGGGTTTTTTTTTTTAAAATAATAATAATAAAAACAATAATAATAATTCAAATGGCGCATGGGTATTAAGCTTGGATCTGGGATTAAGAGCCTAGATCATGGACTCCTTTTCTAAACTGTCATTTGTGAGCTGTCTTTGGTTTTTGTGAATAAAATTATTTTTATTCTTGATGTGATGAAATGACTTTTCCAAATTGATCTCAAATAATTTATTTTATTAGATCATAAATTCTTGGAGCATGAAATAACAAAAATCCAATATCCTCAGTTTGAATCTCATTTAATCATTTCAATCTTGCAATTTCTCATTACCTTGGTAGAGTTTGTTATTGGATTTTTCAATCTACCAAGGAGGTACAGTTTTCCTTGGTAGATTTTTCAATGATTCTTTGTGGGTTTGGCCTATGGTTGTAGACATTCCATTACTAGAAACTATACTTCCTCTCTAGTTTAAAATTTGTGATAGTATTAAGAGGAAAATAGGAAATAAAGAGACTAGAGGATTGAACCTTAAGCTTTGATATCATCAACCCAAAATTTCAAGTTGTTGGGTAAGGGAACACTTAGAAATATTCTCTAAATCATGACTATAGTTGGAGCACTCACCTGAATCCAACAAATTTGCCTTAACCTGAGATCTATTTTTCTATGCATTTTGTCTCTGCTGGTGAACTATAGGAGCGTTCTAATCTTTTGCATCAAAATTCAGCCATTGAGAGTTTGGCTATGTCATATCTGGGTTGCGTTGACTAGCAGGCTCCTCAGGCCCACATAAAAAAATTGATGAGCTCCAAATCAGGATTGAGCTTGGCTGGTTTGTTCCACAATGAGCTCTAATCAAAGCTGGTGTTTACTTGAGCTTGGACATTAAAGGTTGTTTTGGAGACTTGGGCAATTCACAAGCCTATAAAAGCACATACACTTTAGGTTGAATTTTTTGTCTCATGATTATGTTGCTGCAAAAGGACAAACGATTTCTACGTACAAATGGTCCTTTTTCAGTATTATTCAAACTACTGAGCCCTCATAAATGGTGGTGTTTTGTGTTTCCCCTGAGTCCATGTTTTGGACAAAATGACATGGATTCTCTCTTCATGATTGAGTTTTGCAGGCTGGGTTTTCAAGGCTCAGCGATGGAATCATCAGATAGTTTTGTAATCAGATATGTTTATAACTTAATTAACCTATTTATTCAAAAAAGCTTAAATAAGCCAAATATGGGATAATTAGGTTAGAGTTATAATTATGTTAATCAACATGATTATTAAATGAATCGATTCAGATGAAAATTATGTTATGCAAATTGATTCAAAAACTATTGATTAAATATGTTTTATAAGATGACACAAATTTGATTCAAACACCATTATACTCTATTTAAATTTGTGAAAAAAAAGTTGAGTTCAAATCTGTGAAAAAAAAGTTGAGTTCGAATTATATCAAATTTTATAACCCATATACAAAACCATTTCCAATGCACTTGTTGGAACTTTTTGAGTCACTACATGACTTTGTTGGATTCATACACTTAGGATTATATTTTTTATTTTATTTTTTAATAATAAGATAAATATTATTTTTAAAATTAAATAAAATAAATAGTCATTCTCAATTAAATCAAAATAAAATAAAACAAATCCCCATTAAGTGGAAATACAAATAATAATAATAATAAGACGAGAATACACCCATATTTCTATTGGAGTCGATTCTAGCTCAATTTGTCATCGAAGTAGAAATTTCAACCTAGCCATCAAGAAACATTCTTTTCCAAATGTGAAACTAATTTCTAGCTCTTTTATTCACTAAGCTAGACTGGTACCATGTCAAAAAGCCTAGCAATGAACTTGTATTGAACCTAGAAACTCATGTTTTAGTATCTAGATTTCAATTTTGGACCAATGTTTAATCATGTTTTTTTTTGCTAATGACACCCCTCGAAATGCCGATAAAATATTTTATATGAATGCCCAGCTTACCTTATTGATAACACCTCTCTCTCTCTCTCTCTCTCTCTCTCTCTCTCTCTCTCTCTCTCTCTCTCTCTCTCTTACTAGGAAGTCTCCGGTGGAAGCCCCCACTTAATTCTCCAACTAAGTTTTCCTCTCAACATAATGACTATATCAATCTCTTTCTCACTACTACTACTTCCTTGATCCATCTCTCTCATCACCACGACTTCATCATTCTCTTCATGACAATTTCATCTTCATTTTAGCATATTACAAGGAAAAACAAATTTAAGTAACATCTTCATTTTATATTGCATTATAATATATACTGTGATTAATTTTTATTTATAAAAAAACTCAACTAAAGTCAAGTTTTGAATCATAATAGTCAAATATTCTTCTAAACTATGTTGAAGTTAAGTTTCATTTAAAAAAAAAAAAAGAAGAAGAAGAAAACTTAATTAGGATAAAGTTCTTTGGACTTAAATATGGTTCAAGGTTTTTGTTAAAGAACCCATTGAAAATCAATAAATTCAAAAATATCACAAGTCACTGAAATCCAAGGATTTAAACAAAAAAAAAAAAAAACAAAAAAAAAACAAAAAAAAAAAAAAAACAAAAAACAAGAAAAAGAAACAAAAAAACAAAAATCCAATTGATATCAAAGGATTTGGAAAAAAAAAAAAAATGTTTAGATCCCACCTAGTGGAGTTTGGCTAGGGTCCCCTTGTTATCCTTTTTATGCATTAACATTAATTTAAACATTCATCTTATATAACTTGTATTGTACATGACTTAGATACAGTTGTGACAATTGGGGGTCCAGGGGAACTCCCCTGGCAATTGAGTTTCCCTTTTTTAAAAATGATTTTTCATTTCCATACCTTAGGTAGAGAGGTATGTGGAATCTCAATTCGAGGATTTGACTCACGATTGTCACCCTTCAACCGTTTCTAACTAAGCGAAGTGGGGATAAGTGGAAATTACCAGATAGAAGTATGTTTTGAATACTAATAATATCTAATTCCTGAAGTTTTTCAAAGTAGCCATCAACCTTCTCCTTAAATAAAGCGTAAACAACGTTTTTGATGAATAAAGTTGGCAAAGGTAGAGATATGAGTCTTCTAAACTAATGATGTAGTTTAGGCTAGCATCGTCTTTGGCTCGAGTCAATCTCAATCCCCCAGGCGGAGTCTGATGGATAAGACTTTGGAAAATGCAACTCCCCGAGACCTAAGGTTCCTCTGACTAGTAAGACATGAAAGACTTCATTCTAATCAACTGAGGGCCCTCCTTGAGGACTGCAAATTCCTTTTGCAAACGGTTAAGGGAACAGCTTCGCCTATGTTGATCCAGTTGAAGAGAGTTCTCATGATGTAGCTGGGTCTGAAATGGGAGTTAGCACTCAATTTTGTTGATACCATTACACAAATGATACAAGTCATGCATTCCTTGTAATATGATAAGTTGTTCATAATCTATTCATAGATTTAAGCAATTCAGTAAAGACTATAGTACACTACCTCCCAATTGGAGCAATGATTTGTCTTAGCTATCGGGATGGGTTTCCCATGGTGAGTGCACTAATTTGTATGGTTACACATTAGACAAGGCCTATGGTGAATCTAAAGTAAGGTTATCAAATTGTTATGATTCACCAAGCTGCTATGTTGCATGGACTCTTGACCTTGAGAAATATTAAACTTGTATTACAATCAACATAAGGCTTTGACCTATAAGTGAGACCCTAAGGTGGTTATATATCTTATGGATTAGGTCACTATTGATGAAAACTAGTAGCAATATGCATTCTTAATAGAGGCACCATGATATCTCATAAGATTGAGATAAGGTGTCTGATTAGAGCCAAAATATGTAATCTAATGACACATATTTGATGTAATTTATGCACCATAAGACACTTAAATCATCCAACTTGATCAAAATTATTGCTAAGGCCTAAGCCATGAGTTTAACTTGCATTTTAGAGATTTATCTTAAGTTTAAGGAAAAAAAAAAGTGAAAGTTGAATCCCCTTAGATTTTGAAAAATCAAGAAAGGGTATAAATGAGGACATGGGCGAGTCAAGACTCATAGACTATGAGGAAAGGCAAGTGAACATGGATAATGAGGCATGAATCAAATTCATCAAGTTGAATGAAAATTTGGAATGCAAATCTAATGGCAACATGTACTCTGAATTTGAAGTAAAATTTGGAGCACTTTATGAAGTCCATTTTAGGAAAGATATATATCGTTTCGAAGGTCTAGAATTCAAAAATCCAATGCTTCAAACAGTATGTGAATCAGAATTGAAATGAAGAAGTTATGACCTTTTGAAGATAACTGTGTAAAGTTGAAGGACCATTTTGAAATTCAACTTATGAATTTAAAATCCAAATCGAAATGACCCCAATTTCAAATTTACACACTGTCACATTGATATTTTGCCTCCTCTACTTCGGGAATTGCATCTTGGGTACTTCATTTGCCCTAAGTGGATCCCACACGACTAGAAATCACGATTTTATTATTTTTTTTAGTCATTTTAGGTAATTATTTGTAAAATAAGTGGCTAATATTAGGTTTTTTAGGGATTTCTTGATTTTTTTTTTAGGAATAGAGATGACTTGATGATTCTTGGGGGGAGAGAAGAAGACCTTGAAGGTTTGTTTTTTGGTTTGTTTTCTTTCTTCTTTTTATTATTAAATAAATAATTTTTTTTTAAAATTTCTTTGAAATAAAGAATGGTTCTTTCCTATTCTTTTATGGCCTATGTATGTGAGGACATGCACATAAGAGGCTAAAAACAAGCTTGAGGGGAAACATGAATACCTAGGGTTAGATCCAAAGGGAAACAATGGGTGAAATCGGATTAATAATAAAATGAATGAAAGGTTAGGACACTAGAATTGATATCAAAATACCCTCTAAAGTTAGTTTGACTTAACAGATGATACAATCACATATTCCTTGATACTAGGGATTCTTGGTAATTCTTAATCTCTAGTTATCAAAGGTTTTGTCATTGTTATCTACCCTAAGGCAAATTTACATAGAGTGATAAAAGCTTAAAAATGTTAGACCTAAACCTAGATTCCATGTCCATTCATCTATTAGGTAATTCAATTGAATAAAATATTAAAAGTTAGAATACGGATCAACTCTAAGGTGTGGAACTTAGGTTAATCTTGTTAGACAATGCATTTTGATTACCCTAAGACTATTAAATTACATATTTGTTTATATATTGTGAATGTTCATGAATTTTGGCAATTATTTGATATTGTATCTTGAGAATTTAGTGAAAGTAATTTGAGGTTGAATGCTTGAAATTCATTGATGTTTACATGTTGATGGAGTTTGAGGAATTTTTGGAGATTGCATGTTGATGATTATTAGCTTATTGATCTTTTGATATATTCATTTTTTATTTTTTATTTTTTAGTTTTAGAGAATCATTGATGATCATATATTAAAGTTTGATTGAAAATTATTGATGATTAGCGTGCAAATGATTGGTGTTAAATATTGTTTTATACATGATTGAAATTATCTTTATGATCAATTTGAAGAATCCCTACATATGAAATTTTCAAAAAAAATAGTTTTTCTATTTCCGTTGTTGATAGTTTACTATACCTTTGAACTTATAAATTGGAATCCAACCATTTAGAAACTTTTTAAAATTTTTCTAATTATTCCATAGTATTGTAGATTTCTTGAATTTGACTTTAGAATTTTGTTTGAATAAAAAATAACCAATTTGAAGATATAAATCAATATTTTAAAAGGTTCATTTTTCACTTTGTTTTTTACACTCAGTCTTGTTTTGAAAAATTAAATTATTAAATGGCCTCTTTAATTTCTTTAGATATTTTTTCCTTAATCTAGACTTCTTAAATTTTTATACATAAAATATTAAGAAATGATTCCTAAAATGAAAGATATGATTTTTTTCTTCATGCACCCATTGCATAGGTATTCCTTTAGAGTTGAGATATGTTAATTTAATTTTAAATATGTTGTGTATGTGATCTTGTCCTGGGATTATTTTTCATTAAAAATTAAAAATAAAATAAAATTGGCATACTAAATGAGTGATGTGAATTTTTGTAGGATTTAAGGGCATCTCTAAGTTAATTAAATAAATTAATTCTTGCATGCTATGGAAAATTGTTATGTTCTGGCTTGATTGTGCTTTTTATGAAATCTAGTACTAATTGAAGCATAACTAGTTAAGTTGGCTTTTTAGGTTGTAATCTAGACATATAGGAGTGGCTACCCAATTTTTTTCATGATAAAATTCAACCTCTAGAAATTTTTTTTTAGATTTATTTTCTAGAGTCTTATGTTTTGATCACTTGTCAATTTTTCTATGAAGTAACCTGATTGTGAATAAATTTGACTTAAGAGATGATACAATCACATATTTCTTGATACTAGGGATTCTTGGTAATTCTTGATCTCTAGTCATCAAAGGTTTTGTCATTGTTATCTACCCTAAGGCAAATCTATACAAAGTGGTAAAAGCCTAAAAATGTTAGACCTAAACATAGATTCCATGTCCATTCATCTATTAGGTAATTCAATGGAATAAAATATTAAAAGTTAGAATATAGATCAACTCTAAGGTGTGGAACTTAGGTTAATCTTGTTAGACTATGCATTTTGATTACCCTAAGACTATTAAATTGTATACCCTTGTTTTTCCTAAAGGTTCATACTCGAAGTTGGATGTGGACCCCCAATCCTGATTAATTGAATTAAAAATCAATAATTATTCTATAATTTAAATATGTTTATTTAGAAAATATTCATTCATATTTTATTCTGATTTATTTGAAATAGATATTTTTGTACCCTTAGCAAATAATTAATCATTTCAATCTAAGAACAAATAAATATATTAGAGCTGATTTGAGAGGACGACAATTTGGAATACTACAAAGCCATAGTAACTTTATTTCTAGTTTTTCTTAGCTAGAGTTATCATGTATTTAGGTTTTAGTATTTTATTTACAACAGAGATTTACAATTAGTGTCCTCTTAGATGATCCAAAGGACATGCATGTGATCATGAAATCTATGGTTGCAATAATTCCTTTAGTAGAATTTGACGTATGCTCCTTAGAGTTAGAGTATGTCAATTGATCACATAATAGGAGGATTTATAACTTAAGGATTAGAGAGACAATTTTGATGGTTTGATAACACTATTTTATTAGATTATGGACACCAATTCATGAAGAGTTTACATATAATGAATAATAGGTCATGAATCCAAGCTTTGCTCATTGTAATTTCACAGGACATTGGAGTGTAGTTAACTCTCATTAGTGGAGTGTTGACTTAATTTTAGAATTGGATTATGAGAGAGCTAGTATTTTCCTATGGGTCCCAATGGTCCTCACTCAAGCTCTTATTTCATGGTGGCACGTTTTGAGGGTACTTTAGGTGTGTAATCATAAGTATGCATGAGGGAGTTTTAGTAAAAATGAAAGGTTGCACTAGATCTTATGAATTAACTTTATAGAATGGTCTAACTAATTAATTAGATCTGGTTATGACTAACTAATTAATTAGGACTCAAGTGGGTTAGATTAGGCAATCCAATCCCAATTTGGACTTAAGTCGCATAAGCCTATATAAACTCCTTTAAGGGTTAGGGTTTTAGCCTTACAATTCAATTTTCTAAAATTCCAAAGAGAGGAACCCTAACCACCCTTTTGCGAAAAAGAGAAGCCCACCATTCTCTTGTTCCAAGACCCATGGAGGAAGGGATCGGGTGGAAGATTGTTGGGTAGATGAGTTCAACGATGACCATCGTGGTTTCAAAGTCTTCATCAAATGGAAATCAATTTAGAAACATCTAAATCACAAGTATGAGTTTTTAATCTCTAGATTTTTATCCTATTATGGTTTTTATAGCCATAGCTTTCCGCTGCATTAGATCTAGAGAACTCAAGGATAGATGCATGCATCCTATGTGATTAAGGGCCTAAGAACGGAGTAATATGAAGTTCTTAGCACCAATATTCCCTAATAAAGAGCTATCTAACCTTTGCATCAAATGTTCAAGTGCCTAACCAATCATTATAGAAACATGAAATTATTTCAATATTTTACTAAGCATGATTGACAAAAATTCAACCAATGTCATCAACAATCCAAATTAATATAACATTTAAAGTTCAAAATCATAGATAAATTAATAAAGATAGCCAAATGAAGAAATATAAAGAAACAATGACACAAGGATTTTATGAGGAAGATCTTTGAATTAATAAAAAACCACATACCCATAAGTAATAGAAAAAATTCATTATGAAAAAAAATAAATAAATACAAGGTTTTACCTAACTTAAATCTATCGATCCTCTTTTAGACTATTGAACTAATATATTTGAACTTTAACTACACAATTTCTTCATTAAGAATAGACTTGGCATTACTACCAAACTCGATCATGCCCAATCAAGAAGTAAAGGACTTTATCCTAATCAAAAGACAACAATGAGAGAAGGGATGGTATGACAAGATTAATCAATCCCTTTTTGAAAGAAAACTAAACTAAAACATGTTTTCTAGCTCAAAATAGTAGATTTTCTTAGGAAACAAACACGTCCAGCTAGGTAAGAAGAAGGTGCTCCAAAATGTTGTCTTGACGACTGCTTTGTTTTCTCAAACCCTAATTTGAAAATTTAGGTTTAAATAATAGGAATTAAATATCAATCAAACAACAATAATTCAACTACAATATTTCTAAAGACTTTTTTATGTCAATTGATTGAACTTTGATTTGGACAAATAAATATGTATTAAACAGCTGATCCTTAGTTCTTAGTTCTTAAGATTGACAAATTGAATATGATATTAGATCAATTACTAATAGAGAAAAAAGAATAAGGTGATGTTTATTTTTTTTACTTAATTCTAAATAGAACTTAAAACTAAATAGTGTTTAATTATATTAAGTATTAAGTTATTTATTTTTTTGATATTTTATTTCTATTAAGTATCATGAGTTAAAAAAAAAAAAAAAACTGACAAGTTACTTTTGGCATTAGGAAAAGTTAAATATTTTGATTTTTTTTATTTAATAAAAAAATTTAAGAAATAAATAAGAAGTTGGCAAAAAGCAAAAACCATAAATGATCTGAAATTTAAAAGCAAATTGCTTCATGCAAAAAGTTAAAAAAAAAACAACACCTAAACTAAAAGGTGACACTTTTTAATACCCTTGATCTTCCATCATAAAATTTAATCAAGATACCTAAAATTAAGGGAAAAAAAAAATTCAATTGATTCAATTTTGTCCATCTACAACCACAAACCATTTACTGTCCCCTCTAATGATCTTCAAGCATAACCAACTTTGAATTGGTAATTATTCCATGGGAGAATTTTAAAAGACTTTAAATTTTGACGTAGAATTGTCAATCCACCTAAAGCACTCATAGTTTTTGTTCATATTTAAATTAAACTAATTTTTTTATTTCTCTGCAAAGTTTATGTTGGGTAAAAACTGAAGTCTTGCATGAAAGGGCACTTCTCAAATTTGGCAAGAGAAAAACACCCTTGTAGTTACGGTCTTGGTCCCAACCTTTTTGTTGTATTTTTGTCTTGCTTTTTATCTTTTCTTGGTTGAGTCCATAGCAGAGGACTTAAAAAGGGTAGGTTGCACATCTACTTATAAATCTAATTGAGCCAATTAGAGAAGCAAACAAGAAAAGAAGATATGCAAACATTATGGAGATATTAAGGTCCATAAGGATCATTAGATACATAAGTAGAAACTCTTCATTAAAATTTAAAACAACCTAAAATCTCCTGACTACTTCAACCTTTCTTTCGAATCACCAAGGAAATACAATCTGAAGTGGGAAAGAGTGGTATGCCGGCAACCAAACCAAACAGAGAAGCTGTGTATTGTTTTAGAAATTCCCTCCTTGGACTTAGTTATACTGGAAGTCCTGTTTTTAAATATCTAGAAATCTAGCCTAGTTAGTACTAAGCATCAATCCCTTCACTTATCTAATTATATACCAAGACTAAACCAGAGTTACCTGTGGGGGAATAGGCATGGGGAAGCTATGAAATTGTACCATGATGGCTAGGGGGTACAAGTAGAGGGCCTTCTTCTCATGTGCGATTGTCGTCGCATATCAGTTTCAAGGAGGTTGTCCATGATTGTATGGTGAACCCAATGACACCATTTCCGGACTAGGCTATGCAAGTTGCCGAGTGATAACAAGGCGTAGAGGACATATAGATGGGGCCGCAATGCATCAGGGAACAAGAGAGATGCCAATGAAGCCAGTGAGAGGGAAGCGGAAAACACCATGGTAGTGCGGAGGAGGGCAGCACAAGTAGTAGGGAGACGACAAGTACGGAAAATCAACATAAGTTCGAATGCTAAGACGAACGCTAGTAAGCTAGCAATACAGAGTGTGCCTCTTTCTCGAACTTCAAATCAACGAGGTCGAGGAGCACCGGAACAATGAAAGAAAGAAGAGCGAGAATGGAGGTGAGGTGAGTGGACATGCGATTCTGGTGCTGTCCATGGTGGATTTCCACATTGTTGATGAAAACGGCAGAGTGAATAGGGATGAGATTCCGTTGTTGGAGGCTGATTTCCACAATGTTGAGAGTGAGATGTTGGACCGTTACTTTTGGGTCATGGATAATCATCATGATCTGGGATTTCTTCTGTAATACCCTGTCTCTCCCTTTGCTGCCTTCTTACACACCTTTCTCTCTTCTTCCCTCAGATATTTGCCTTAATCTCTTACCCACTGTACATATTATGCATGTGGTCGGCAGATACGAGCGAAGAGGGATCCGCGTCAAGCGGCCCCGCAACCTGACCTACGCGGCTTCTGGTGGTCTGTGTTGCTTTCCCCTTTTTCCGTTATGGATTTTGTTTTTGCATTTTCGGTTTGGAAACGGAAATTGACAAGAATGGTACGAATGAATCGTGGGTCTTTTTCCACTTCTATTATGATTCTACTTTCTTTAAAAATACCATTCTCTTCTATTACGAATTAATAAAATATCGGGACTATGTTTGATGCATCAACATGAATTGTCATTCTTAATTATCATTAAATCCCGACCTTCCCCTTCTTTTTTGTTGAATTTCTTTTCCATTCTCTCTCTAACCCTAACAAGTTAAAACAAAAAATAAAATAAAATTCAAGTTTAAAACATTTAATAAGTAAAAAATAAAAAATCATCTTCTAAAAAATAAATTAGGACTTTTAAATTAAAATCATATATATAGCAGATCACATTAAGGTGACAACAATGTACATACCCCTCAACTTTTCAACTTATGCTTTTTCATCTTCTTCATCTCACATTCTAAAAAAAAAATATATATATTATAAATAAGTCAAGTGATACTTAAAAGGTAAATGAATGAAGTGAAATTTAAGGGATAAAAATATTTTTAATATTTTTCAAAATAGAAAATATAAATAATTTTTAATTTAAATAATATTATATATGTTCAATAATTTTATTTTTATTCTTTGTCTTTAGAATTAGAAAAAAAAATCATATTTAATATTTTACAGCATGAAGTAATGATAATAATAATAATTTTTGGTAATTTTTCAATGAGTATGGATGGTTTCTCAAAAAATCAGGCATGTACTATCAATGTTTTTAGTTTGACAAAAATGAATAAAAGATGGGTGAGCTATGAGTGTGGTATCTCATTTTAAGTTTTTTTTTTTTTTAAGTTTAAATAAAAATTTTGAATTTCTTCTATCAAATTTTAAAATAAAAATATAAAATATGTTTTAAAAAATTATTTTCAATTTTTTAATTAAAAGATAGATTAAAAAAATAAAAATGCAACCAATAATATCTTTAATATAAGTATATATATTATTGATTCAAAAAAACAAAAATCAAACTTAAAATCTGAAAGTAATTTAGTTTCGGGAAATTATTTGTGTGAAATTTAAGGGTGACAATTCTTAACATGGCTTATAAAATTGTTTGAAAATGACATAAGTATTATTTTAAATATATTGTATTTAGGTGTAAAATCTTGACTAATTGAACCTATTTTCACTTGTTTAATTATAATATGGATCTACCACATCCACATGATTTCCATTAATCTCCCTTTCAATATCATGCATCTTAACACATTAATATGCATTGTTTAACTCACATGATGACATATTTTATTTTATTTTTAAATCTAATAATTCTTGTTAACAAAGTTCTCTCATTTTAATTTTAATAAATATCAATAATTTATATTTATCCTCTTTCAGTCTTAGAATGGGTTTGACATATAAGTGTTTTTACTCTTTTTAACACATGAAAATTTTTATTTTTTAGAATATTAAAAAGACTAAAAACGCTTCTTAAAATTATCATCAAACCTACTCTTAACTTTCATTCAATTAATTATCAAAATATATAGAATAAATAGGAATGTTCTATTTTATAAATTTTCAACACTAATTGATATTATCAAAGGCCTAATAATTTGGAAAAAATTGTATGAGTAAATTTTGTGACATAGGTCAAATTTTTTTAATCCCACATCGGAAAAAAGTTGACAGTCTGAATTGCCTTTGTTTTTTCAACCGACTATGATTCTTTCACAAAAATAAGGGTGAGTCACAAAGTGATCCTTCAATATATATGATCACCTTTCCTGAACAAATCCCTGGTGAAAAGCGAATTTGCTGTTTGACCCCACTACTAAAATATGGCAACCTTTGCCAAACACTACAACAGGGCTTTTAGTTAGCATCCCCACCTTAATGGAAGAAAGGGTTTCCGGCTGATTCGTTTCCCACGGGAAATGGTTACCGACTAATTGGTTTACCGTTTGGAAAATGTTTTTAAAAACTTTTTTTTTTTTCTCCAACAAAAATAAAAAAGAGAAAACATATTTTATTGCCAAAAAATAATTTTCTTTTATGAAAATAAAGTGTTTTCAAATAACATCATTTGGATGTTTCACTTATTTTTAAAGAACTATTTTAAAAAATAATTATATGAATATAAAAAATGATTAAATATAAAACACTATACATTATAGTTATTTTTAAAATATATTTAAGAATGTATAAAAATCATATCAAAAACATTTCAAGTTCTCAGATAGAATTTTATTTTATAAAATATTATAAAATATTATGAAATAATTTTTAAAAAGTATTTTCGAAAACACTGTTCAAACAAAACCTTGTATATTCATCTATCTACTTAGAAATACATTTATCAGTGATTTTAAAAAATATTTTTAACCATTTTTCATAAAACATACTCTTACTTTACAAATTCACCCTATTTATAGATCCATTTTAAAACATTAATTTCACTAATACATTTACGTAAAAATTTTCAATATACCTAAAATATTGTCCTCATTATTCTTTTCCATATTTACCTTCTTCTTCTCTTAATTTTTTTTCTCTTAATAACAAACGTTAAGACCAAATCTTTTCTTCGAAGTTTATTTGTTCACAATAAAGTATTTTGAGATAAGTTCAAAGTAAATTCCAATATTTGTTTATATTTTTTTAATCCACGCACAAATAATATGTACCATATGAATATACTTTAGGGTTTATGATTTATCTAAATTTTGATAATAATAATAATTAAAAAAAATTGATTATTGTAAAGATAGTTGAAAAATAGTTAGGAATAATTTAGAAGTGTTTCATAAATGAGCAATTTCAAGAAAGTGGAAGAAAAAGGAAATGATTTCGTGGTATCTGGACCTCTAAAGTTGGACATCGAAAGCATGTCCTTAAGTATAGTTTTGGAGCGCCTTTGAGGGAGTCCAGAAGTATAGTTTCGAACCTCCTTAGGGATGTCCAAAAGTATCATTTTGAACCCCCTCAAGGATGTCTAGAAGTATAATTTCTGGACAATATTTTAAGGGTATATTGGTTATTTTATTACGAGTCATTTTTGTCTCACAGAAATCTTAATTCTATGGACAGATGCAAATAGGAACACTCTTTAACATTAGCACATCCTTTTTCTCTTGTTTGTTTCCATGGTTAGCTTACTTAAGCTTGTTTGGCTCTGCTTTTTGAAAACACTTCTTGTATAAAAAAATATTTTTGGAGAAAAATTTGAAAATAATTTTTAAAAAGTATAAGAATCACTTATGATACTTCCTTGGTGAAATCTTTTTTTTTTTCATTGCTTTTAGAAAACAATTCTAATACAAAAAGCATTTTTACAGACAAATTAGATGTTTGGGAAAATTTTGAAAATAATTTTAAAATGTTGAAAAAACACTTATAATGCTTTCTAGAAAAACACTTGATAGGTGATTCTCACAAGAATTGCTTTTAATGTTCGACTCCCAAAAAATTTGAGGAAAATGTGAAGATAAGAAAATAAAAAGGAAAAGGGAAAGATAGAAATATTAACAAAAATAAATAAATAAATAAAAAGTCAACAAATTCTAAAATTGTTATTTCAAACTCGTTTCACTTATTTTAAGTTTTCGATACAAAAATTAAATAATTTAAAAATATATAAATTTTTTGTTAATTTTAATTATATTTAATTTTTTTTAATATTTTTCATAGAACAATCAAACATGAAAAAAAAAATTATTTTTTTAATTGATATTTTTTTAATACTTTTCGAGAACTAAACATAACTTTAATGAAAGCATTTTAATAGAAAAATATTTCAAATAAAAACACCCTGAAATATATTCAAAGGGTGATTCTCTCAAAAATAGTTTTAGAGAAATCACTTTGATTAAACACACTTAAATAAAAACACTTCCAATAACTCTCATTTTGCACAGCTTTAATGAAACACTTTCAATATAAAAAATGTTTTTTAAAAAAAATTAAGTGTTTGACAAAATTTTTAAAAAAAAATGATAAGGTGGATTAGAGGTAATAATGACCTAAAGGTAATCTAATTTGACAATTCTTATGCAAGATAAGATAAAAAGAGGAAAAATTCCTCAAACACTATTTAACAAAATTATAGGCTAAAATTTCATAAATATCCTTCAACTTGGTAAAAAAAAAAATTAGTACATTTATTAGCGCATTTAAAGCACCTAAACCAAAATTTTGGCTTTTAAATGTATAGTGATAATATAATTTGGTATCTAAAACTAAAATACTTCTAAAAAATATTTTCAAAACACCTAATTTATTTTTGGACACATTTTTATTTTTACTTCTATTTTTTTTTCAAAAATCCATAATTATGTAATAAGAATGATGATTTTCTTCATAATTTTTTTTAAAAAATTTTCAATTAATAAATTATGTTTTTATATTGAGTTTGTGGAAGACAAAAAAATGCCTAATTTTTCATTTGAGTTATTTAAAAGAATTAGAAAATGATGTAGAATGCTTAATTATCTTTAATTTTTTTATCATAAAATAATTTTAAAAATTTATATAATTTTTATATTTTTTTATTCCTTTTTTTCCTTTGCATTGTGTTTTTTGTTTTCTTAATTTTTATATAATTTTTATCATCCACAAAGCTTTCTAAAGAGTCTACAAATGTAAGAACCACAAGTTCAAAGGTCCTAGAACCATAATCCTCAAACTATGAAAGATTAGATGCATAGATTTTCCAAACAATTTTTATTCCTTGAAATTTGGACCTCAAATATCTACACCTAATCTCACATATGTGATGTGCGTCATTATTCTTCTTAGTGGATTCCTAAATTCCTTGGAATGATGTGATTCTCTTTCACAAATCTAAGAATGAAATGAACTAGTTTCGAGAGTTTTGGATGAAATTAAATATATAACTTCGTTTATCCATATAACAATATATCTTAATTTCCCTTTAAAACTTGAAAAACTCTTGTTAATAAAAAGTCCTAGTCTTAAATCTAATAAATGTTTGTAATTAAACAAAAGTCTTCATAGTAGTTTCGAATATGAGTGAACAGTGAGTCATTCATATTGCTCAACACCCAATTATTTTGGTGTCCTCTTTTATATCATAGGGACGACAAACAATAAGTAAGATTATAAACAATAAATAGAATGTTCTTATTTGAAAAGCTTCATGATCTTAATCTACCATATCTAATTGAATGAGATTCTAGATACATCCCATTTTCTTTCTCGAGCTAACCAAAAGTGGTTAATTATATGAATTTCAAACTTGAATTTTGGTTTTTGATTAATAATCAGTTTTTGTAGGTGTTCGGTAAATTAGTAACTTAAAGTGATTTAATAACTTAATTTAAGTCATTAAGTAAATTAAATATATTTGGTAAAATAACTTAATAGCAGACTTAAAGTCAAAAACAACTTTAAGTAATAAGTAAAAACAATTAACTTAATCTTAAGTCCACATCTTCATTTTATTTTCTTTATCTTCATTTGGTCTAATTACCTCTACGATCTCTTTTGCTACTCCACGATCTTCATTGTTACTCGATCTCTTTTTCTCTAGTTATAATTGTTAGAAAAATTAAGTTAATCCAAACCTATGGTAATCACCCTAGAGGGGGGTGAATAGGGTGATGGTCTTTGTTGTAGTATGCGAAAGACATATGGAGAAAAAATGGCAAATGTCGTTGCTTCGCTCTGTTCCACTTCACTACGCTCCATTCCACTCCACTTCGCACCGACATTTGTCATTCAGGCTTGTACTTTTTTGTTGTGGGCAAATGATAGGTTGGGGGGTGTAGGGGGTAACGCCCTCCATGGTACAGTTCAAGGGTATTTTTGGAATTTCATTCCTAAGGGTTAGTATAAATACCCTTTTATATAACCCTAATTTGATACATAGTGAAAATCCTCTTTCCCTGTTCCCATGGACGTAGGCAATTAGTCAAACCACATTAAATCTGCGTGTTCTTCTTTCTCATTTTTCTTATTTTTGCCATTAATCGTTGCATGAATTCCAACAATCTCTTTTTGCAAATTTAAACTATGTGAATGAAAGAAACAAATATATGCAAGTATATAATAAAACAATGTAAAGATAATTGCATATAAAATAAGGAGTAAGGAAGAGAGAATGCAAACACAAGATTTTTATAGTAGTTCGGCGCAACTCGGCCTACATCCACTTTTCCTCAAGCTTCAATCCCAAGCTTGAGGTTCCATTAATTCAAGGCTTCCAAATCAAGCTTTCAAGCAATATAATTGGATTATGGTTCCAATTCACCCTCTTGGACTTTTGGCTCCAAGCACCCTTTACACTTCTCAAGAGATACCCCACTCTTGAACAACCCCTCAAGTGATACTCTACCCTTGAGAATTCCTAAGTGATATCTCACACTTAGATTCTTCATCTCAAAGATATATAAATAATTTCACAAACTCTTAGTACAAAACTTAAGCTCAAATAATACAAGTAAACTAGGATTGAATGGTGTACTAATAATATGCAAGTTTTAGAACAATGGTGCACTCAAAATACTCTCTCAAAGCTTAAATATATTCAAAAAATGTTTAGGAAGATTAAGCTTATGAAACAATGAAGATTAGAGCCTTTTCATAGAGGAAAAAAGTCAAACTACCCGTTGGGTGTTTGACCGGTCAAGTTGGTGGTCGACCAGTTGACTAACCGTTAGCATTTAATGTTTAGCAAGTGATCGTTGGACCTTAACCGCCCCTTGACCAAACCTCGACCGATTGAGGTGGGGGTCAACCAGTTGAGGTTTTACCTTGACCGGTTGAACAACCGTTCTAAAAAAGAGAATGTTTTTTTGCACCTCTTGACTGGTTGAGCTGGGGGTCGACTGGTTCCTCATCCAGTTCAACCGGTTGAGCCGTTTTTTGCTCAACAACCAACATTTTCAACTTAAAACCTTTAAAATAAGTTTGGAAAACATTTAACACAAAATTTTAGTTGAAAACATGAATCTAATTTTAAAATATTTAAAACAAAATAACTCTTGGATGATTTTGTTGCATAAGTAAAGAATGTAACGCACGAAAATCCTAATGCACCAACAACTTTACAAATAGATCTTATGAAGTTTGGGTCTTGAAAAACACTTCTCTTTGAGATCTTCTTCTTCTTAATGATTTCTCTTTAACTTGATTTGTCTTTGTAATTGTCACTTTGGAAATCATCTTGCCTAATCAAACTTGAAATATAATCATTAATTTTAAATCTTATTTTGTTGTTATCAAAATTGAAATTAACCAAACATTGGTTTCATAATAATTTATGAGGATAACTATGTCAATTTGATTATATAAAATAAATTTTAAGTTATCAATTTAAATATAATTTAACTTAAAATCAATATAAATCATTAACTAATAAATATTAAGTTTTACCAAACACTCTTTATATATATATATATATATATATACATACACATAGGAGGAAACTTTCCGGTCTTACTCAATTACGGGGTATAAATTCCACATCATATGTAGATAGGTGGATTTCTCATGATTGGTGCTGCTGTGCATGCAACCATTTTGATCATAATAGTTCGCCAACCTCTCTAACTAACATAGGGTACAATTTAACTTCACACCAGGCCAAGATTTAAATCAAGGTCAGTTTTAAAATGATTACAATTTAGTTATAGTTAAAAACTTAATTGTTTTCCACAAGTACCTAAATAAATAATAACAGAAAAAAATTGTAATTTAGAGGCAGAAATGAAATTTTTAAATTGCAAAATCTCAAGAACATTAATGCTTTTTTTATTAAACGTATTCTCTCCAAATGTCAAATTAAGTGATTTAAAAAGAAAAAAAAAAGTCAAGAAAAATTATTTTTTTATCATAAAAAAAAAAAAAAAAAAAAAAAAAAAAAAAAAAAAAACTTAGAAACCATACATTTTCAAATTATCTAATTTTATATTTTCCTTCTTGTTTTCCTTCAAATTTTCCAAAAATCCTAAATAATAAATATAGGGTTAGTAGTCTTAACCTATTTTGTTACTTTTGAGCACTAATTGATGCTAGCAAAGGCCCTATTTTGAAGAACTATATAAGTAAATTATATGTCACAGGTTAACTAGCTTTTGAATCCCACATAGGAAAAAAATTGAGTGTAAATGAATTTTATTATTTTAACTGAATATAAACTTTTAAAAGGGAAAGTGACAAAGTGTGTTGACAGCACACATACGGGTGTCATGAGTAGACATTAACACTCCATGAAATTCAGTGGCCTCACTGTCCATTGATTTTGTCCCTTCTTATTACAAACTGATTTAAATCGAGTATCCATAACACAACATGCATATTCTCTATGCTACTTTCAACTTTTTGGAATCAATCTCCAACAACAAAATCACTTTTCTACTTCACATAACCATCCTCTCGCCCTTCTAACCTTTTATTCATAGCCTACTTCACTACCTCATTGATTTGGAGTGTTCCAGAATAAGCCAAACTCTGCATTTCAAGCCCACTCCATAACCACCAAGGTGGCTGTTGCTAGCTTACTAGCATTTGTCTTGGCATTGGGAATTGACTTCACTTTCCATTCTTCTTCTGCTGCTCTCCTCTGCACTCCCATGGTGTTTTCAAATTCCCTCTCTCACTGGCTTTCTTGCATCAGATGCATGGCGACCCCTTCTATGTCACCTATGCCATGCTCTCTGTTGGCACCTTGCATAGGATGGCCCGAACAGACTGTATTCACAGGAATGCAACAATGGCACATGAGAAGAAGCCCTCCAACTTTACCCTTGAACCATCATGGATACATGTTACAGACTTCACATAGTTGCAGGTTCCCCCAGTTTGGTTTCCCAATAAATAAAAAATTTTGAACTTGTCCTTAACTTGTTTATGACTCTTCTATCTAACAGCGGATGGGTTACTTATCGGAATAAAACCTGCCCCATTGTCATCCCGACTTAACATGTAAGTGGATAATATAAAATACAGTGAAAGAGGTGGAAGAAAAATGTTTATCTAATAGCAAATATTTTCCTTTTTACTTGTTTTTTTAAGTTGTGACTTGTGAGAGCTAAGTTCACCTAGTTGGAATTTGGAAATGAGTGACTACACAACCTCTCAAAATTATGATATATGTGTAAGGACAGTGTCATATTTTTTCTTCTAATATCACCATTAAAATATAATACGCATACTATGTATAACGATGGATGATAGATCTAATACCTGGATAGGAGCCCAGTTCCTCATGCTGCTCAAGCTGAATTGGTGCTTTTTTAGGCTGGCGACATGTTGCATTACTGGCTCCCCCCTTCAGAATTAATGACCAAACAGGTTCCATTGGTCATAAAGAAAATGTACTTTGCTTTCGCCTTTTCCTGATTGAGTTGCTTTCTCCATTAGAATCAAGGCCCCAAGTATGGAATAGCCCAAATCCTAGGAGTACATACACATTTCAATTATACAACTAAAAGAAAATGAACAACAAAACCTAAAGCAACGGAGCAAGTGAATGTAGAACAAAAATGTGAAAGTAGCATGCAAAGAGTTTTGCACCTAGAGGATGTGTGTTGTGGTTATTTATATAATTTCTCCATTCCAGTTCCCTTATCTACATACAATCTTCCCCGCTTTGCCTCCTTTTCCATTAAAATCGAAGTTGTTCTGTTAGACCAAAACTCTGGAGAACCTACATTGTCCTCTGTTCTCTTGGGATTGAGAAGTGGCTTACCACAATCACCATCTCCAACAGAATTCAGGTTCTAAGAAACCAAATGGACAAGGTCCCATCAAATATAATTGGACTTGGGCAATAGGCACAACACAGGGTATGCTCTAGAGGGGAACTAAGACAGGCAATCTGTATTTTGATGCTCAGAATATTTCCCTAGTTCAAAAATGGCATGATGTCAAGCCAGGACTCTAACCTTCCTCATAAATTTACGCATTCATATTTTACATAGAAAAGCAATAAATAAAAACGAAAGCTTTGTTTCTCCTGATGCAGATCCTTTTCAGTCATTAAAAGATGTGATTAAGTGAAGCAATCAAATTACCAATAATCTCCACGAATACAGGCTCCATCCTTGAACACATGAAAGTGATTGGCATCTCTAACCAATAACTCCCTTTGCACAGCCTTTGATTTGTACTTGGTCATGGTGTGGCCATCCCTACAAACCCTAATGTTTTTCATTACCTGCAAAGGGGTACCTGGTTTTGTATGACATTCCAAATGATATGGTCAGCCTATAACTGTGCCTGCAAAGCATGTCTCTCTTCTCATTGTCCTCAATCTCATGTAAACAAATTGTAAATTGGCAACATAACTTTCCTGAGCCATCAAGCCAGCAAATATCCCGAATAACTTATAGACCTCTTTAAGCTGTTTGAAGAACTTATCCCCACACCCAAAACATAGACCCAGTTTTGTATCTCCATCCAACCACATCCAGGGTCTTTTTTCAGTCCTTTAGCTTTGATTGATTTGCAAATTGGGCAAACTTGATCCCATTTCCCTATAGTTGCATAAACATTTGATACTAAAGCATAATACCCAGTATTTTCAATTTGTTGATTCGTTCTGATGTGCTTTCTACAATCTGGGTGTCTTCTCTTGCCCAAAAAGCACGAGTAAAGACCCATATCCTTGAATCTGACCTCCATGACATGGAAAGCTAAAAGGCCAGATCGAATTGGAGATCAACTACAGAACCATGTGCTCAATTTTGTGGTATTTTATCATCTGGTGGAAATAAGCAACACCTCCTACCAAACCAGAATGGGTACATGCAAAGATGATGGCATATTCCGCTAAAAGTAACTTCAATCATTTTTACCATAAATAAATTAACATATTAAGAATATAGATCTTACAATAAGTAAAAGGCATTCTCCTCTATTTTCTTATTATAACTAATCTACTCCTAATTAAACCAACCTCCTACCTAATTCTTCTTCACTAGAATTGTTATCCTAGTCTCCACAAAACCCCCAAAAAATGTAATTTATTTTCCCAAAATGGGTTGTTTGCAGTATCCTCCAACCATATTAACTACGCAAATCTATTAAAATATTTACTCCAATTCTTCATAACATATTCTAAATGAATGACAGTCCTCTTGGTTGGAAAATAGAGTTCATATTCTCTATTAGAATCCTTACCTTCTTGGTTGGACTCTGTTAGATATGCTTACCCACAAAATCTATCATAAGAAAATTGTAGACATACTTTCTTACAAAATCTACCATAAGCAAACAGTAAGGCACTTGGAATCTCTTTCTGCTCAAGAATATTTTCATGTGACCACCATCTGATGCTGCCCCATCCTTGATCACATATTCATCAAGTGCAAGTCTCCTAGATTTGCAAATCATGACTTAAACAATGCCCTTTGCATGTCTTGCATTTATTTAATGCAACTCGTGATAATAATTCCTTTTAAGTGATCAAGAAAAACATCTTTAGCAGTCGAATTTATCCTTAAATAAGTCAAAGAACAATATCAATAGATACTTTGAGAGTGGTAGCGAGAGTAGTAGTACCCTATGTCGATCCAAGAGTAGTATCTGTCAAGAGGTTGACAGCAGATCCCTGTACAGGTGCAAACCTCCTGGGATATGCAGAAGGTAGTATCACAAATCTATTCAAAATGGACCAACCCCAATTGGTTTGACTTTCACAGATTGTCTATATGGCATGGTCCCATGAGCCAGTCATCCTTCAGCATATTCCTCAACATCACTTTATCTCAGCCAATTTCATAGACGGTTTGAGCATTGCCATGCTTGCCCCTTAGGGTTTGTCATTCATTTGTTTCATGTTGTTGATGAGCATGGATGACTAGGAAATATCTAACTGGTCCATGCTTCAACTCTCATTCTTTTGACGATGGTCCATCTCTGGAGGTTACCTCCCATGATAAAAGGTCTGTAGCCTCCAAGGAATATCGTCCACCTTTGTAGATCAATTATCCCTTTTTGGTGGTCAACTCACATGATTAAAGAACCACATCCTTCATGAAGGACATTCTTTGAACGACTTTGGGCTAGAAGCTCTAGTAGTAACCACTGATTTTATTGGGACCAACTAGTTCAACTGAGATGATAGAAGGTCATATTCATGCAACTTCCTCTAAACTAGACATGTTGAACTGATTGAGCCATATACATCTAAAGCTACCAGATTATGATGAAGTTTTTGCTCGTCTTGCAACATTTAAAGAAAAGTAGAAGGATAGCATGATTAGAAGCTTAGACGCATGTACATTCACTCCCCTTAGAGAAAACTGAAATTCTTCACATGATTGTGTCTATTTGTAATCTTCTCCAAGTTCTTTATTCCATATGAAGAGTTCTTTCAGTGTTTCCATTCTTCTCCAAGTCTCTTTGGACCTTGTAAGCAGCAATAATGTACTAGGTTTTATAAATTATCAGATTGGCCTTTTCTTTAACCTCTAATATTAAAAAATTTTTGGTTCCATTTGCTTTTATATCTATATAATGTTTTCGTAAAGTAAAAGTATTAGCAATCAATGTTTTTTTTTTAGATGAAAATCAACTATGGATGTGTACTAGATAGAGGTATATAGGCACCTTTTGAACTTTGGGATGTTTCCCAATGAAAGGGTTATTACTCCCTTGATTTTTTCCCTGTTTTTACCTTGTAATATTTTCAGCAAACAATCAAAACACATGCAAGAATGAATGTACTAACACTCTCCCAACAATTAAAGCAATGCAAGTCACATGCAATGAACCAACACTCCTCAATCAAGAGCTATTTAACCTTTCAATGAGAAGCATTAAATATTCGCATGCCCAACCAATCATTAGACAAATATGAAATTATTTTAGAGCACAATTGACAAAATTCAACCAATGTCATCAATAATCCAAATCATTGTAGCAACTGAAAATTCACAATCCTAGATAAATAGATAAAGATAACCAAATGAAGAACAAAAAGAGATAATGACACAAGGGTTTTATTTGGAAGCAATGTTTTAAAAGGCTAAAGATAGTCTAGAGGAATTTTGCCTAAATGAGGCGAAGAGTAAGCCAAGTAGAATGCCACGTAAGCCTCAACTTAAACAAGTAAATAATAAATAAATAAATTATCAAAAAAATTTTTTTTAAAAATTACTCATAAATTCGTAAGAAAATTAAATAATAAAAAAGACAAACTTTATAATGATAAAATTAATTATTTGTCGTTGTTAATAAAAAAAGGCATAAACTTTATAATTTGGTTTCTTTTTCTCATAAAATTTAGCTCTTTCATAGTTTTTTTTTTTTTGGATCAAATGCTCTTTCATAGTTTTATCAACTAATTTTTGACATTACTATTTTTTACATTACTATCATTATCACTAGTAGGATCCCCCCCCAAGGAATATAATCACATCCAATTGCTATATTATGCTCCCTATTCGTGCTAATATCTTCCCATTCTTTTTCTTCATCCACCAATTGTGGTATTTTTATTTTTTACTTGTCAATAATAAGATAATGATTATACATGAGATCAGCCATTAGGGAAGTCAACAATTCCTCTATGCTTCTCAATCTTTCTTTTTCCCTTCTATTTAAAAATGTTAATTGGAAGTTAACTAACCTCATTTTGTAACCAAGTTAGACCCAATACATAATTCATGAACTCTATGTCAAAAGCCCACAAAGCAAAGATGATAGAACTCATTCAAACTCATTGAATATTGAGATTTAAGCCTCTTACAAAATATATACTAAAAGCCTATAAAGGCCGAACTTTAGATATTTGAGACTTAGGCCTCAATAGCTTTGAGGCTAACCTAATCAAGGCTATAGCCTCAAGGCTAAGTTATAGAGCCTTGCCTTGAGATGAGCCTTGAGGCATAAGTCTCAATAGCCTTTTAAAACACTCTGTGGAAGATCTTTAAATTAACAAAAAAGCACGAGCTCACAAGTGATTGAAAAATTCCATTATGAAAAAAAAAATAGCTAAAGCCTCAATAACCTTTTAACAAGGTATTACCTAACTCAAGTCTACCAATCTTCTTTTAGACTACTCAACTAGTACCTTTGAAATTCAACTATACACCTTCTTGATCAGGAACAAACTTGGAGTTACCACCAAGCTTGATCTTAGTGACTTCCTAATGCCCAATCAAGATGTAAAGGGTTTCATTTAAAAACGACAATGAGACAAAGGATGGTATGACAAGATTAATCAACCCCCTTTTTGAAAGAAAACTAAACTAAAACATGTTTTCCAGCTTCAAACAGGAGTAGATTTTCTTGGAAACAAACACTGCCAATTTGGTAAAAAGAAGATGCTCAAAAAGGGAGTCTTAATGACTACTATGTTTCCTCAAACCCTAATTTGGGAATTTAGGTTTAAATAGTAGAAACTGTAGATCAATCTAAAGATTGTAATTCGGTAGAAATTGTAGATCAATCTAATATTGTAATTCAGCTAGAATATTTTCAGTGAATTTTTTTATGTTGATAGATCCAACTTTGATGTTAGATCAATTAGAATGAGCAAAAAAGACTAAGCTAAAAAATGACACCTTTTAATTCTCTTGATCTTTTATTACAAAATTTAACCAAGATACCCATAATTTGAAAAAAATGTTGATTCAATTTGTCCATCTACAATCTCAAACCATTTACCTTAGCCTCTAACGACCTTTAGCATAATCAACTTCAAATAGGCAATTAATCCAATGGAGAATTTTGAAAGACCTAAATTGAGAGTATATATAGGAATTGATCCAGAATTGCCAATCCATCTAAAGCACTCGGTGTTTTCATATTTAAATTAAATTAATTTTTCCATTTCTCTATAAAGTTCCTGTTACTGTTAGGTAAAAGTGGAAGGCTTGCATTGAAAAGGACCCCTCAAATTTGGCTAGAGAAAACACCCTTGTAGTTAGGATCTTATTTAGGTGCATACGAAAGTACTTAAAAACAATAGGTTGCACACTCTTTGCCTCTATCTCATAGTGGTAACATTGAAGCTGAAGCGATTATGTTAGACTACACTTCTACTTATAAATCTAATTTAGCCAATCATGGAAGCGAATAAGAAAAAAATATATGCAAACATTATGAAGAAATTAGGCTCCTCAAGGATCATTAAGGACTAGATGCAAAAGTAGAAACTCTCCATTAAAACAACATACAATCTTTTTTTTTTATAGGTAAAGTAATTTCATTAAAGGCCAAAAGGCTAAGGAAAGAGTATACATAGAGTATACCAAGATACAAAAGAGTAAAACACCAAGGGGCAAACAAGCCTCACCCTTACTTGGTGGCTAGCCAATCTACAAAATCTATCAATGATAAAGTATGTTCCTTTATATACACCCTAGTCCAATTCACAAAAGTGTACAAAAAAAGGGACTTAATATCTTGGTCATTCCTTTCAAAAATGGACTTAACATACAATCTCATTACCACTCCAACATTTCTTTCAAACCACTAAGGAAATACAATTTGAAGTGGCATGGGAGTGGTATGTCAGCAACCAAACAAAGTCACTGTATTTTTTTTTATAGAAATTAACTCTTCTTTCTCTAGATTTAGTGGGTTGGGTTCTAAATATTTGGAAATCAAGCCTAGTTTTCGCTAAACATCAATTATTTTTACTTATTTAATTATATACTCAAGCTAACAAAAACTACAATCAAAGTTCTTGAGATATCAGACAGGGAGAAGCCATGAAATTGTAGCAATAAGCACTCTATGATGTGTACCCATGATGATTAGGGAGTAAAAGTAAAGCAGCTTCTATTGTCACATACCTGTTAATACAGTCTCAAGGTTGTACATGATTCTACGTTGAACCTGGTGATACCATTACCGGACTAGGTTTTGCATGTTGCTAATAATGCACCAGTGAACAAATAGAAGGGGCCATAATGCACCAGGAAACAAGAGCGATGCCAATGAAGCCAATGAGAAGGAACTGGAAAACACCATGGTAGTACGGAGGAGAGCAGCAAAAGTAGGAGAGAGATGACAAGTATGGAAGGTTAACTCAATTCCGAATGCCAAGAGAAATGCTAGTAAGCTAAGAACAACCACCTTGGTGTTTATGGGGTGGACTTGAAATACAAAGTCAGCCTCTTTCCAAAACTTCAAATCAGTGAGGTTGATGAGTAGTGGAACAATGAAAGTAAGAAAGGCGAGGATGGTGCTAAGGTAATTGGGCATGAGATTTTATTGTTGTCCATGGTTGATTCCCACATTGTTGATGAAAGTGGCAAAGTGGAGACATGAGATTCTGTTGTTCTAGGAGGTTGATTCACGCAACGTTGTAAATGACATGGTGAATCGATAGGGTTGAGTTATGGATAATCATCTAGGATCTGTTAAAAGAAAATCTCCAAATTAGTAATACCCAAATATAACATATATTTCATTCATAAAAGTAAATTAAACAAAATGATCTCCTCAATAAATTAATGGCAAACAATCCGATAGAGACATAATTCAGCAAATAGAAATTTATTGAAATATTAATTAACTCAATCAATAGTGTCAAATGGACTTACCCTATCTCTCCCCTTCACCGCCTTAAGGAGCTGCCCTTTCTCTTTTTCACTCGATCTATTTGCCTGATATATTCTTACTGATTTCTGTATAAACATATATACATATATATATTTATATATATATGTATGATGTGGCGGATCGGTGCACCATCCAAAACCTGCCTACATGTGCTTTAGTGTTAGATTTTGCTGACATCAAGTACCACTATAAAAATTGTAGCCTTATATTTGATTCTTAGAAAATTTGAGGAGAAATGCAAGAAAAAAAAATAGAGAGGAAAAAGAAAAGGAAAGAAAAAATGAGGAAAAATAAAAAGTAGATATAAAGTTAATAAATTATTTTTATATGCTTCTTCAAACTTATTTAACTTATTTTTCTTCCTCTATAAAAAGCTTAAGTAATTTGAAAATGCATAAGCTTCTATCTAATTTTAATTATATTTGATTTTATTTTGTATTTTACATGGTAAACCAAACATGAGAGAATCATTTTCCTTAATTATTTTTTCCCTTTCTTAGTACTTTTCAAGAACCAAAAATAGCATAGATGTTCATGCCTAGATTCACGAGATGGTTCATTTAGTTGCTGCTATGCAACTTACATCAAGAAGGACTTGGTACTTTGCATCAAGAAAGTCTAATTATGTGAAACACAATTTTATATGTTGTTTCTTAAACATATAACATTTTTATAAATTAAACTAATTACAGAGAATTTATTTAGAAAAATGAATAAATATCATACTTTATATATTGTTTTACATTTCAATTAACATATAGCTCATCAGTATAAATCATACATAATCCACAAAAGGAAACTTACAAATGAGTTAACACATATGCTCAATAGATAGCTAACCAAGTTGATGCATTAAAATTTCAAAATGAAAAAATCTTTCAATCTTATTTGTCATCTCCATCTCTAAATAGCTCCTCAAATCACCTCATTCCTGTGAGAAGGCATGGTTCAAAATCAGAATTAACTTTTCAAATAATTATACAAGCAGTAGAAAACAACAATGATGGAGTATAAACAACCCAAAGAGACTAAAGCACAGTAAAGGAACTAAAACAATCCATTGCAAAACTGTGTTTCAGATACAACGTGTCCCTTGGTGGAAAGGAACTGAAACCCCTAGAGGCAGTTTGTAGAATTATCCTTGCAAACTGGATTTGGAGCCTTGTTCTTGTTTGAGTTTGCTTCTTTACAGAGGCTGATTGGGTGCTAAGGGGTTGGAGATTCTAAAATCAAAAGGCTTTGTTTTTTGATGATTGGTGCCAAATTGCAGGCTGTTTTAGGGAAGGCATTCCAGGAAGGAAACTTGGGTAATGCTAGTTGGTTTACCACTACACCTATAGAACATGGATTTGCTTCTTCAATCAACACAATTATGGTGAGACTGATGAGAATCATCACGAGTTATAACAACTACAGAAAGAACACACTATGCCAAATCAGTGAATGAAAAAAAAAACAAAAAAGCACAATTAGCTACATACTTTGCTAAAATAATTGCCTTGAGAAAAGATAAGTGCCCAGAAAAAAAAACATGCCATTAAAAATTAAAATTGAAGATCAAAAACAGAAAAGAATGAGAACATGTGAACAAAAAAGGGAATTGAAGCTTCACTATGAAGAGTGACAACAAAAATCAGATCCCTAATTTGAAGTAACAGCTAGATTCACTTAAGCTCAAATCAATTCTTACAAGAAGAACCTAATTTTGCATCTCAAAGGAGAAAAAAATAATGCCTTATTGAGCTAAAAGGTAGCAAACTGCCAATCTTTGTTAGGATTGTAACTTTTCTCAGTGTTGGAGTCCTGGATTCCCTTTTTCATCATCCACTAATAAGTAATAAGGATACCCATCAACAGTATATGCATTCTCACCATCCCATTGTTTTGATAGTTTCTCAATAATAAAAAAGACTCAAAATCCTTATCCTACATGATAATTAATTATGTCATATTTGCAACACTCATTTCAAATATCAGATTTACAGAATCTAAAATTAGAGTTTTTATGTAGAACATTGTACAGCAGATGTGTTGTCCCACATATTTATTAAACTTTTAACAAAAGGGAATAGAAGGAAATGGAATCATCAGGAATTCTACAAAAAGTGAGAAATTTAAAGAGCGACAAGGAGCAGATTTTCCGAAAAGAGCCAAGGAGCAGATTATACCCGTCAAACTAAACATCACAATTTTGCTATGTTTTGCCCACCTCCCACGAATCCAATAAAGAGATAAATCCATCCATCCATTTTCTGTGACAAGAGCCACAAAGAGCAGATTTTGATTCCTAGGCGATCCTTATACCTTCTTAGGCAATTTTTCCTTTTCCATCACATTTCTAATCTCCTTTTTTCAGTTCACTATACCGCCATAACATCAACCCACATTTCTAACCAAAATCTAAACCCTAATATTCTCTACAATCACAATATTTTCTAAACAAAGAATGGAAAAGAAATCAATCTTTAATCTTTACCTGAATAATTCCCTGGAGGAGGCGGTGCCCTATTTCATCACTCAAAATCAGGCCGATGAAAGGCTGAGTCGAATGTTGAGGGTTGAAGTAAGAGGCAGCAGAATATGTCAATATATATAACATTCCAAAAGTAGCCTCTAACCCTCCTCTCAACCCGGTTCACCTTCGATTCGGCTCAACGGGTTTTAACTTGGCAAAATGGACCTCCATGTGCAGCTTATGAGCATTTTCATGTTATAGCTGGGGTTAAATAAATTTGATGGGTTGAATGAAGTTTATAAAGTTTCGATGTGGGATGAGTACGGTCCTACTTAGGAAATTAAATGTATGTTGGGACTTGAACCTTCGATCGAAGGGAAGGTATAACACACCATTGTGCTAACTGTTTGTGATTGTTAAGAATCGTAAAAGTAAAAGTAAAAGTAAAAGTTAAAATATGCATGCTATTTCAAAAATTTAATAAGTAAAATAATCTAATATTTTTAAACTTATAAAATAATATATATATATATATATATACATGAATTTATAATTTTTCTAGTTTTATGATTGGTATGATATTCAAAACATTACCTCAATTTGTCACCAATAATCACAATTTTTATTTTTCATTTTTTAAAAAAAATTCACAAATGGCAACCAACTATGTCACATAATTTTTTTTTCCTCTTCTATAGTACCTCATCCTTTTTACTTTTTTTAATGTGTTGGTTTCATGAAATATTTTAATTTTAAATTTTTTTTCAATATTCTATCTTTTCATATTTATTGATTTTAATTATTTATGAATTTGTTAAACATAAAATAATAATATATAATAAATAATTAATGAAAATAGATTTAATATAAAAATAAATACATAATAAATAAATTTAGAGATTCGCAGTGTAAGATTTCCTATATTTCTACTAAATAAAATGTTTATTTATTTTATAAATTTTATTATATTATCATATTATTTTATTATTTATATTTTTAAATTTTTCATGTGAAAATCAATATTGATGATTATGATTTTAGATTTTTACTTATAGATCTAACTTGACCGTGGTTTTAATTTATTTTTTTTATTAAAATGTTTAATATTTTTAATTAAATAAGATAAAAACTTGGTTGTAGTTTTAATATTTTTCTTTATTAAAATTTTTAATTTTTAATTTATATAAAATAAAAAATAAAATATATTTTTCATAAAAATTATATTTAATTATTTATATTAATTTTTCTTAAATTTACTAAAAATTAAAATTTTTACATACTAAAGTTGTTCATCAATCAACATAACCTTTGGAAAAGATGGTGTCACTCTTTTATGAAAAAAGTACTATTATGGTGAGAAGGAAGTACTACTCTTATTTGATTTATGTTAAGGTATGTTACTACTTTTCACATATTCAAATGTTATCACGCAATAACACTGATCAACACTATCATTGAGAAAAAGTATACCACTCTTTTATTCAAAAAGTACTATTGAAGTTTGTTAAAAGTATCATTGTGGTTAAAAAATGGTATAATGATACTTTTAACATGATAGTACTTTTAGCAAGTGGTACTTTTAGTACACTTCAATGGTACTTTTTATACATTTCAATGGTGTTTTTTTTAATAAAAAAGTGGTACTACTCTTTTAGCATAATGGTAATTTTAATAGTGTTGTTTACCCATTATAGTGGTACTTTTAATACACTTTAGTGATAATTTTAATGTACTTTAATTGTATTTTTTTTAATAAAAGAGTGTTACTCTCTTTTTTAAGAGTTATGTTTATTGATGTGCAATTTTAGTTTGCAAAATTTTTAATTTTTAATAAAATTAAGAGAAAATCAATATAAATAATTAACTACAATTTTTTATGAAAAATTTTATTTTATTTTTATTTTATATTAATAAAAAATAAAAAATTTTAACAAAGCAAAATGTTATAATCATAACAAAGTTTTTATCTTTTTTTTATTAAAAATATTAAATATTTTAACCAAGAAAAAAGTTAACACCGCGGTTAAGTTAGATTTATAAGCAAAAAGCTAAAACCACAATCATTGACTTGAATTTTCACATGAAAATTTAAAAATTTTAAAAATATAAATAATAAAATAATATGGTAATGTAACACGATTTATAAAATAAATATTTTATTTAGCAAAAATTTAGAAAATCTTATGTCCTTATATAGACCTGCATTTTTCACATGTGTCCTTACTTGTTGGTGAAACTCGTTTTTAAAGGTGAAATTTTGTATTTTATAAAAAATTGAAGTTGCCATTTATTTTTATTAATTTTTTAAGGGAAAATAAAACAAGTAACTAAAATCCTAAGAAAAATGACTCCTTAAACTTTTGAAAAACTCAAGTTTAGGTCCAAGGATTAGGCTACCTATCGGGAAGGTACCTTAAATAAAATTGAAAAATGAAATATGGAACTCACATAATTGAATATTAAAAATTCACATCAAAAAATAAAAAATAAAAAATAAAGCCAAATACTCACCTAATATTAAAAATCAAGCAATCAAAACCAAGATCCAACCTAAGTGAACTTAAGCCTAGAGAACTTCTAAGTGACCTAAGTGAGTTAGGGTGATCCTAAGTGGGCCTAAATGTGCCTAAATAGGCCAGGTGTACCTTAAAAAGGTCAAGGTATGCCTAGGTGACTTGAGGTGATAAGAAATGTGCCTAAGTGAGTTAGGGTAAACAGAAATGTGTCTAGGTGAACTAAGTGGAAAGTGCTTAGGTGCACTTAAGTGAAGCCTAAAGGCAGCCAAGGTCATAGTGAAGGCCTAAATGAGCCCATCAGCAAAGGGTCCCTAAAAGTGGCTCAAAAAAAGAAGTTGTATAAGTGTTGATTGACCACCAAGGGATGACTACAAGTTTAGAGAGAAGTACAAAAAAACACCTAGTGTCACATATGCTAAGATGACAAAATGCAGGGTCTACACCTTAATCTCTTTTTTTTTTTGTGTATTTATTTTTATATTAAATTTGTTCTCATTAATTATTTATTAAATTTATTATTATTTTGTGTTTAAAATGTACATAAATAATTAAAATACATAAATATGAAAGATGAAAATGTGAAAAAAAAAATTAAAAATTAAAAGAAAATTAATGTAAAATATAATTTTATGAAAAATATATTTTATTTTTATTTTATATAAATAAAAAAATCAAGAAAAAGATTAGAGCCACGATTAAGTTTTTATTTTATATAAATAAAAAATTAAACATTTTAATCAAGGAAAAAGTTAGAACTATAGTATAGTTAAAATCATAAGCAAAAAGTTAAAAATCATGATCATTATATGATAAGATTTATCTAATAAATAAATATGTAGCATTAAGAGGTAAACAAAAAAGTTAAAATTATGTAAATTTAGAGGTGTAGTTAATATCATAATTTTAGTTTGTATTCTTAATTTATTTGTAACATAATTTATTTAAAATAATTGAAACATGAAAAATTAAATATTTTTACTCCAATCATTAAAAAAAAAAAATGATAACAAATATTCATTCTTATATCTTAAATCTTAGAGGACGTTGGATTTGAGATTAATCTTGCCTTAGGAGTTTAGGCTTCCCATGCCTACTTGGATGGGAGCTCCTAGGCCAAGCACTACAACTATGTGTATAGTCCCATGGCACCCCCTGCACCCCATGGTTCTTAGGATGTTGCTCTAGCCACACCAACTCAGGAGGTAGCACAAGAGGCTCTTGTAAGGGAAGATGAGCTCCAAGCGATAGAGCAAGATGCTCTAGTTCTAGAGGCAGATTTTCCAAAGTCAGCTTTGAGAACTTGTTGCAGTCGTGGTCATGTTAGTTCTTCTCAAGCTTCTCATGCTGCATCGACTTCGGTTGACCCGACTACCAAAGACATATTGGATTCCATGACCTATCTTTACCTGAGGATGGACTCATAGAACACTTAGCTCTACGAGATCCAATGTCAACTTTCATATATTATCTCGTGGATCCACTCTCAAGGTGCTTTAAGCTTTGCTCCTTCTCTGCCTTCTCCTGATGCTTAGTTATATTTATCTTTGTATTAATTGATTTGGATTTTTCTATCATTTTATATCCCTTGTATCTAGATATATATATATATATATATCATGTTGATGCTTTATCTTTTTCTTATCTCTTATGTGTTCTATATACTTTGCCATTTTTGTGACAAAAAATAGGAGATCATTGACAATATTTGATTCACTTAAATAAGGGGAGCATATTACTTTTGAGAGCTTTTGAGAAAAGATATTTGAAATATTTCTTGACAAAAAAGGGGTCTTGTCAAAAATGAGGGGAGGGGGTGGGGAAGATATTCTTTTTCTTGTTTAATTCATTTTTTTAGATTTAATTTATTTAATTCTTAAGGGAAATTAATTGAAATATTGGAGGAAACTAATCCTAAGGCATTAGAGGAAACCAAATGAACTGATGAAAGCATGCCTTAGAAGTTTAAGAGACATACCTAACATAAATATTTCTTGGAAAATATTTATTTTTCATTTGTCTATCTCTATAAAACAATTCTAAGTCTTAGAAGTTTTTTTCCATGCTCTTCATTGAATATATCATGTTTGGTGAAAAACCTTCGTGCTTTACTGTTGATCTATTGTGTCTTATCAACCTTCTATTATGTTTGGTTGATTTGCATGATATATATTCCTTTAGAACTTTGCTTTGTATGTTGGTGTTGCTAGAGGAATTTGTTCCTCTTTCATACTTTCATAATGTATCAATAAAAAATCTCCAACTATCTTGTTTTGCTTTCTTCACATTACTTTATCGCACGCATTGCTTTACCTTAGGTATAGTTTTCTTTATGTGTGCTGGTTAAAGGATTGGAAGATAAGTACTACAAGACGCTGCAATCCATTTCCTTAAGTTATTTTCAATTGAGCATTAATGTGTATTATGTAAACTCCTTTATGAGAGTTTAGGTGGGTTTATGTAACAATATTTTGTCACAAAATTGCCAAAGGGGGAGATTGTTAGAACATTGAGTCTTGCTTTTAGGTTGACAATTTTGTTTCTATTAATGTTTAGCCATAGAAATCTTAATTTTTAGATACTTTTCTTTGATATTTTATTATTATTATTATTATTAGTTGCGATTTTTTTCTCCCAAAATGAACATCCCGTAGGAAAAGTTGAGACTTTTTTTTTTCTCCATAAACAAACATCCATAGCAAAAATGAGGTAGTTTGAAAAGTGTCGACATTAGAAGCAATGAAACCTTGGTGGATTTTAGATGAGTTTAAGTTTTGTTGGGAATAAAGCTTATATTTTTTTTCACATTCTCTTTACGGTTTTTTGTTGGTAAAAAACCATAAACCTTATTCTCAATAAAACTCAAACTCATCTTAATCTACTAGGGTTTCACTACTTCTAATGTCCACACTCTTCAAACTACCTCACTTTTGCTATGGGATGTTTATTTATGGAGAAAAAAGAAGTTTCAACTTTTCTTCCAAGGTGTTTTGTTTTTGGAGGAAAAAAAAATCCCAAATAAAAATAAAAATAACAATAATAATAAAATATCTAAAAGGAAAGGAAACATTTACGTGGAGGGATCTAGTTGTTAAATAATTTGATAATATGACAAGAATAATTAGATGACTCATTAAAAAATGCATGTATTTCAAATTATTTTTAAATATATAAAGTTAATATTGATTTAAAAATTTTGAGATTTTTTTTTCCATAAATTTTCATATTAGTGAGTAAAAACCCACTTTTCCCTTTGTAAAGTGTCATGATAAATTCACTAATACTTTTAGTAAACCTCTCAAGTTTAAAGATTTTGAAAAGCTAAGTATACTAGATATTGGAGTTACAAATAAAGTTTAAGGGAATATGTTAAGGAAATAAAGTTGATTTTAGGAAGTGATAAAAATTTGATTTAGTTTATAAATGTGTTAATAATTCTAATTTAAATAATTAAATTGTATAAGTTGTCTTTTTTTTTTTTTATTTTTTTTTTTTTTTTTATGTTTTTGTTTTTAAGAGTTTCTATTTTGATGGGTGTGAGTATCTATGAATATAAGGTTAGTGTAATAATTAATTAAAAAATATATATACATAGAGAACTCTAACAGAACAAATATAAATGATTCCTTGAACATGTATTCTTCTCTAGCAGTTTTATATATGTTTGTAGTCATATTCCATCTCTAAATGTTTGTGAGCAAGATGCTCATATTATACACCAGAGGCATTAATTGTATGTAATATATTTGTTCAAAAAAATAAAAATCTAATCGGAGCATATAGGACAATCGAATATTTATTCACCCAATCAAGTCCAATTACTTATGGTGCTCATTTTTCTAGTACTATTATATTAGATGAATGCTTCCTCCTTGTTCCCTTTCATTTTTTCTCCCTTTCTTTTTCTCTCTGACTTTGTTTATATTACAACTAACTAAAATATTTCATTTATTCAAGTTGCTGGATGTTTCCATAAATTGTTTTGGATTTATTAAATATAAAACATAAATTAATCATTTGTATATATAAAAATGAAAATGTCTTGGTGTGCTTTTGTTTCTACATTAAGTCTACCCACTAGCTGGAAGACTTATCAAAGATAGTCACGCGGTTGATTGCAATGATGAAGGGATTGAATTTTTGGATGCTAAAGTGGACGGCCAACTAAAGGAACTTTAAGCAAAAGAAACGATTGCTGGGATTTTATTTCTCCTGCATCTTCGGTAATAAACCCAAGACATGATTTAGAATGTGGTCCACATCATTCCATCAATTTAGGAACGAGGATTCATGCTCGGAACCACGTTCGCATCACTACCCCATGTTCTGTGCACGCTCCAAGCAGACTCGGTGATGGGGAGAGTCTTTAAAATGGGGTAGAACACTAATGGGTAAGGTTCCCTAAGCCTGCAATCTCTTTCAATTTTTCAAAAACACCATCTAAGTGGAGGTTGAGAAAGGTTTAGAAGCACCTGAAACCTGAAAATTGAAAAACACATTTTAACCTGTAGAATGGCAATGGCGGGAGGTATGTTTTCGATCTGTTTATAATTCCGCTTATGATCTAATTGCTATTTAATGATTGTTATAGCATGTTTAGATTATTTTTGTCCATCAACGATGTCATAAGACTGTTGAATTCCTTTATGCAGTTTGATTCAAGGTCAGTTGGATCAGTCACAACTTTGCTAGTGGTGATTCAGATTACCAAGTTTGACTGTGGAGGGCTAGCCATTGGCATAAGCATCTGCCACGCCATTGCAGATGGATTCACAATGGTCCATTTCGTTACTACTTGGGCAACCGCGAATAGAGTAGGAATAAATCAATTAACTCGATCAGATTTCAACTTGGCTTCTCTCTGCCCGACGAAAGATTTACCTGTTGTTAAGCCTGATCCCCCTCTTAGAATCCTAGGGTTTGATAAAGTTGTCACAAAGAGGTTTCTAATTGATGGAGACAAGATGTCAATCCTAGGGGCCAAGTACATGGCTTCTGATCTGGGAGTCAGAAGGAAACCTTCACGAGTTGAGGTGGTTACAAAGCTCATATGGTGAGCTCTCATTAGGGTAAGTCTAGATGGATGCTTGAGGAACTATGTAGTTATACATGAAGGCGACTTTACTTTGCATCCAGTAACATACTAGGATTGCATGTTTAAACCATATGAAAATGTTAGCCCAAGGGTTCTCCTAATCGGGTTTTGATGACAACAAACCATGGTTAAGTGACTAATTGGTTTAACTGGTTAAGAATCTCAGGCATAAACTCAAAAATTCATCAAGGACCAAACGGATACAAGATCGAGATCTTTTGGAAGACTTGTGATCATAGGAAACGAATGTAAGATGATTGCATGAGTGCACTTAGGATGTTCATATTGTTTCATGCATATTAGAAAACTCGGTTTATCCTTTAAAACTTGATTTTATTTAAAACCCGAGTTTTATCAAATATACCTTAGGCAAATTGATTTAAAATTGGCATATTAATTCACCTAAAGACCTTGCCTAAGTGTTGGAAAAGAAAGAATTTCAAAAAGATAGGTTTTCGGGGCCAAAGGCTCAACTGGTCGAGGCTATGGCCAACCGGCTCAACCGGTTGGGGAACCGGTCGACCGGTTGCCCTTGTCTGATCGAGGTCCGGTCGAGGGAGGCACAAAAACTTTCTCTCTCTCCCAATAGCTTCCTCTTCCCGGTTGAGGCTCATCCTTGTCCGGTCGAGGTCCAGTCGAGGCAACGGTAACCTATCATGCATTAAATGCTCCAACGGTTAGTGATTCGGTCGACCCCTAGCTCAACCGGTCGAGGTTACCTTTTGCTTTTTTTGACTCCCAAGCTTAGAAACCTATAAATTGAGAGCCCCACTTCATTTATGACTAAGAGAACCTTTGCAATCAATTGTCTACCTACTTGTTCTTGATCAAAAAGCTCTCATTTCTTTCTTAGTGTATTAAATCATCACTTGCATATCCTTTAGTACACTCTTGTGTATCATCCTAGCCTTCTCTTGTATTTGAGCTATCCTTAAGCTATGTTGAGAGTTTCATTCTTGTAAAAACTGAGTGTTAAAGCCTTCAAGAGGTTTGAATCTTGAAGAGATTGTGTAAGAGCCCATTGGAGCCGGAATCTAAGTGTAAGAAGATTGAAAGCTTGATTGAAGCTTCAAGTTAGTGGAACCCTCACTCGGTTAGGAGATTGAGGAGAGTGGACGTAAGCAAAAAAGTGTCGAACCACTATAAAACCCAAGTTTGAATTCTCTAACTCTATCTCTTCATTTTGTTTATATTGTGCTTGTATTTGTTGTGTTGGAAAAAATTTTGAAAAACCCAATTCACCCCCCCTTTTGGATGTTTTCCTTAATTAATCATAACCTTTATTTTCTCAATGGTATCAGAGCTAGACCTCTTGGTTAAGACTTAATCGTCTAAGAGGAAAATGGCTATTCCATCAAGCTCATCTCAAACTGAAAATTTTTCAAAACATAGAGCTCCATTCTTTATGGGAACCGACTATCCCTATTGGAAAACTAGAATGACTTGGTACTTACAATCAATTGATTTAGATGTTTGGGATGTCATTAAAGATGGCCCAACTTTTCCCACTATATTAGTTGATGGAGTTTTGGTTCCAAAACCCAAGCGAGAATGGAATGAGCTTGATAGAAGAAATTTTCAATTAAATGCTAAAGCTGTTTTTACTTTGCAATGTGCTATGAATAGAAATGAATATAATAGAATATGCCACTGCAAATCGGCTAAAGAAATTTAGAGGTTGCTTGAAATCACTCATGAAGGAACTAATCAAGTGAAAGAGTCAAAAATTAATTTACTTGTTCATAACTATGAATTGTTTTCAATGAAAGAAACTGAATCTATTGTTGAGATGATCACTAGGTTCACCGAAATTGTCAATGGCCTTGAAGCATTGGGAAGGACCATCAATGAATCCGAAAAGGTGATGAAGATATTAAGGTCTCTCCCATTAAAGTGGCATACAAAGGTCGCCGCTATTTAAGAAGCTAAAGACTTGACCAAGCTACCTATGGAAGAACTCATAGGGTCATTAATGACATATGAGATTAACTTGACAAAGCAGCTATAAGAGAGTGAAGACAAAAAGAAGAAGAACATAGCCCTCAAAGCTACAACCAAGGAAGAAGAAGATGTTGAAGAAGAAAAACCAAGTGAAGAAGATGATGATTTGGCTCTCATCACAAGAAAGCTCAACAAGTACATGAGAGGTGAAAGGTTTAGAGGGAAAAAGTTTACCTCTAGAAGAGATCCTTCAAGAAGGGAATCCTTATCACATGGTGACAAGGAGAAATGGGAAGAGAAAAGAGAATTGATATGCTTCAAATGCAAAAAGCTGGGACACATTAAATATGATTGTCCTCTCTACAAAAGTGAAGCCAAGAGAAGAATGAAGAAGGCAATGATGGCCACTTGAAGTGAAAGTGAAGAATCCTCCAAAGAAGAAAAGGAAAAAGAAGTGGCAAACATATGCTTCATGGCAATAGATGATCTTGATGAGGTAAACTCTAACTTTAGTGATGAAGATTCGCATGATGTTTTTGAAGAATTATATGAGGATTTTGAAAAACTTAGTTTGAAAAATAATTTTCTTAAAAAGAAAATTCAAGAACTTGAAAAGGAACTTGAGGAAGTGAAAGAAAGATTTTCAATTGTTGAAATCTCTAAAACTCATCTTGAAAAAGAAAATGAGATTTTAAGAAATGAAAATGAGATTTTGAAAAAGAAAAATGAATGGTTGACCTCCTCTCTTTCAATTTTATCTTGTGGACAAAAATCCTTTGAAATGATCTTAGCTAGCCAAAAATGTGTTTTTGACAAACAAGGACTATGATTCAAATCTTCAAAGAATCAAAAGTATTTTAAAAATTATTTTGTAAAAGAATCCTCAAGTGAATGTCCTTACACTATTTGCAACTTTTGTGGAAGAGGGGGGCACATTAGTAGTACATGTCCCTTAAGAAATGGTTCTCAAAAGAATTCAAATGCTAAGGTTAAAAAGGTTTGGATTGAAAAATCCAAAGTCACTAACCCTCAAGGACCCAAAAAGATATGGGTACCTAAATCAACTTGAATTCTATTTTGTAGGGTTCAAAAGAGGATAAGTGGATGCTCAAGACATATGACCGGGGATGAATCTAAGTTTGCCTTCCTTACAAAGAGAAAGGGAGGATATGTTACCTTTGGTGACAATGCAAAAGGAAGAATCATTGGTCAAGGCAACATAGGTAATGATACATCCTCTCTTATTGAAAGTGTATTGTTAGTAGATGGTTTAAAACATAATCTTTTGAGCATTAGTCAACTTTGTGACAAAGGTTTTAAAGTAATTTTTGAAGCATCTCATTGTATCATCAAGGATATTTAAAATGAAAAAACCATCTTCATGGGCCATAGATGTGAAAATGTATATGCTATAAATATTTCAAAATATGATGGCCATGATAGATGTTTTTCAAGCATGCATGATCAAAGTTGGTTGTGGCATAGGAGGTTGGGACATGCTAACATGGACCTCATTTCCCAACTCAACAAAGATGAACTAGTTAGAAGCCTTCCTAAAATAAATTTTCAAAAAGACAAAGTTTGTGAAGTTTGTCAAATGGGAAAGCAAATCAAAAACTCTTTTAAAAACAAAAATTTCATTTCAACATCTAGACCTCTTGAATTGTTACATATGGATTTATTTGGTCCTTCTAGAACACCAAGTCTAAGAGGAAAATCTTATGCTTATGTCATTGTGGATGATTTCTCTAGATACACATGAGTCTTGTTTTTAAGTTAAAAGAATGAAACTTTTTATGAGTTTTCAAAATTTTGTAACAAGGTTCAAAATGAAAAAGGTTTTACAATCACTTGCATTAGAAGTGATCATGGGAGAGAATTTGAAAATGTTGTCTTTGAAGAATATTGCAATAAGCATGGTATTAATCATAATTTTTCGGCTCCTAGAACTCTTCAACAAAATGGGGTAGTTGAAAGGAAAAATAGAACTCTTCAAGAAATGGCTAGAACCATGCTAAATGAAAACAATTTAACAAAGTATTTTTGGGCCAACGCAGTAAACACTTCTTGCTATGTTTTAAATAGAATACTATTGAGGCCCATCCTTAAGAAAACTCCCTATGAGTTTTGGAAAAACAAGAAACCCAACATTAGCTATTTCAAAGTCTTTGGGTGCAAATGCTTTATATTAAACACCAAAGATAATCTTGGAAAATTTGATGCAAAATCCGATGTTGGAATTTTTCTTGGCTACTCAACTTTAAGTAAAGCTTTTAGAGTCTTCAACAAAAGAACCATGGTTGTAGAAGAGTCCATCCATGTCATTTTTGATGAATCTAACAATTCTCTTCAAGAAAGAGAAAGTTTTGATGATGATTTAGGATTGGAGACCTCCATGGGAAAATTGCAAATTGAAGACAAAAGGCAACAAGAAGAAATTGGAGAGGATCCCAAGAAAGAAGAATCACCCTTTGACACTACCCCCTCCTCAACAAGTGCAAGGTGAATCAAGCCAAGACCTTTCAAAAGATTGGAAGTTTGTCATTAACCATTCTCAAGATCAAATCATTGGTAATCCATCAAGTGGGGTAAGAACTAGATCATCCCTTAGAAATATTTGCAATAATCTTGCATTCATCTCTCAAATTGAACCTAAAAACATAAAAGATGCTATAGTTGATGAAAATTGGATGATTGCTATGCAAGAAGAATTAAATCAATTTGAAAGAAGTGAAGTGTGGGAATTAGTGCCAAGACCCTCAAATCAAAGTGTTATTGGAACCAAATGGATTTTTAGAAACAAAATGGATGAAAATGGCATTATTGTTAGAAATAAGGCAAGATTGGTAGCCCAAGGTTATAATCAAGAAGAAGGGATAGATTATGAAGAAAATTTTGCCCCCGTAGCTAGATTAGAAGCAATTAGAATGTTACTTGCCTTTGCATGTTTTAAAGACTTTATTCTATATCAAATGGATGTGAAAAGTGCTTTCTTAAATGGTTTTATAAATGAAGAAGTATATGTTGAACAACCTCTCGATTTTCAAATTTTTAACTTTCCAAACCATGTTTTTAAACTTAAAAAGACACTTTATGGTTTGAAACAAGCACCTAGAGCATGGTATGAAAGATTGAGTAAATTTCTTTTGAAAAAGGGTTTTAAAATGGGAAAAATTGACACAACTCTTTTCATAAAGACCAAAGAAAAAGATATGCTCCTAGTTCAAATATATGTTGATGATATTATTTTTGGAGCTACTAATGACTCTCTTTGTGAAGAATTCTCTAAGTGTATGCATAGTGAGTTTGAAATGAGCATGATGGGAGAACTCAATTTCTTCCTTGGACTTCAAATCAAGCAACTAAAGGAAGGAACCTTCATCAATCAAGCAAAGTACATAAAGAATCTTCTCAAAAGGTTCAACATGGAAGAAGCCAAGGTGATGAAAACTCCAATGAGCTCATCCATCAAGCTTGACAAGGATGAGAAAGGTAAATCCATTGACTCAACTATGTATAGAGGCATGATAGGCTCCTTACTTTATTTGACCGCTAATAAACCCGATATCATGTATAATGTAAGCTTGTGTGCTAGATTTCAATCTTGTCCTAAAGAATCTCACTTAATTGCCGTAAAACGAATTCTTAGATATTTGAAAGAGACAATGAATATAAGCTTATGGTATCCTAAGGGTGATAATTTTGAATTGATTGGATTCTCGGATACCGATTTTGTTGGTTGTAGAGTTGAAAGAAAGAGCACTAGTGGCACTTACCATTTCCTAGGACACTCACTTGTTTCATGGCATAGTAAGAAGCAAAATTCGGTAGCTTTGTCAATGGCGGAAGCCGAATACATAGCAGTCGGTTTGTGTTGTGCACAAATTCTTTGGATGAAACAAACTCTTAGTGATTTTAATTTGACTTTTGAGCATGTTTCTATTAAATATGATAACACTAGTGCCATAAACATTTCAAAAAATCCCGTGCAACACTCTAGGACTAAGCATATAGAGATTAGATATCATTTTCTTAGAGACCATGCACAAAAGGGTGACATTACACTTGAATTTGTAAGCACAAAAGATCAACTTGCCGATATTTTTACAAAACCTTTAAGTGAAGAACATTTTGCCGATATTAGAAGACAACTAGGGGTTATTTCTCTTTGATCTAATGTTTGCCTAATGAATTCTTGTTGAAAATGCCTTATGATTGCATAAATTTCATTTCATACACATCATATAGAAATTTCTTAGGAAAAAGGTCAATTTTTGACCAAAAATCAAAATTCCCTTGGTATTGGACATAAAAAATTGGGGATTTCAACTGAAAAGGGCAGGGAGAGGATCACGAGACAAGAAAAAGCAAAATTTTTGGAGCGTTGACCGTTGACCAAGCGATCGACCGGTTCGTCGGGGCTGAGAATTTAAAGAGCCCCCCGTGCTTCAGTTTCTCCACTTCTCTCCTCCATTTCTTCAAAGCTCTTCATCTTCCAACCTTCAGAGACCAATTTGAGCAAGATTTTGGACTGATTTCAAGTTTGGAGTGGATTATTGGACGAGTTGAGGCTAGGGTTTCTGCCTTTGGGACGTTTTGACTTCAGATCTAGACGGGTTCCTCTCTGTTTGCACGCCACCACTTGGTTCAGCTCCTTCTCCACGCGCCTAGGGCTTTTATTTGAGTCAGTTCTCTTCTCAGGCTTCTTTTCTTCCATCTTTGGTCTTCGGATGACACCCAGGAGATAGATGAGTACTTCCAGGGCTTAAGGCAAGCGCCCTGCTGAGCCATCTCAGCCCAAGCAGACAGAGGCTCGCCAAAAGGCAAGGTACGACACAACCCTCTTCAGTTCCGTTGAACAGTATCAAAGATACAAGTAAAAATTCGCCCAGAGGAAAGTCGTGCCAGGGAGAAGCATCAATTTCTCCCAACTTTAGAGCTTTGGGTTTGAGGGGCTCTTCACTCGGATGGGATGACTGCCAGTTGTGACAATTTTCGAGCCTATCTTTCCGACTCTGGTGCGTGCCTTTTATTCCCGGGTGACCTTTGGAATCGGAGGACCGATCATGTCCACTATTTGAGGGGTGGAGATTGAGCTGAGTCCAGAGAGCATTTGCTGCATTTTTGACATCCCCTCAGTTGGACTCAGAGTATATGAGTCCAAGGCATGGCCTACTGTCCCGGGGTTCGAGCCTAGAGAGGCTATTTAGAGGCTGTGTGGACTTGCAGATGCCCACAGGATGGGCAAACCATCAGCACACAGCCTGACTGTGCCCAGCCGAGTCCTTTATCACATGATCTACTCCATCCTATTGCCATGAGGCGACCATCGAGACGAGGTCTCGTACCTTAAGGCATTCATTATGGACTCGATTCTCACTGGGAGGAGGATACACGTAGGATATCTGATGATGATGCATATGATATCCTATTGTGAGAGCGCCACCCGAGTACTCCCCTACAACCGCTTCCTTACTAGTGTGTTCAAGGATGCCGGGGTCGACCTGAGTAGAGAGACGGATTTTGAGGCCCCCACCATCTATGACACGTATGACGAGCAGTCCATGGGGCGCATGAAGTTTGAGAAGGCCCCGATGGCTCTTGGGTTAGACGAGCAGAGTGTGCACCAGCTTAGGGACATCCCGCGGTTGAGGAGGAGGCCGAGATCAGAGAGATGGAGGATGGGCTAGACCTTCAGAGAGGATTTGAGCATAGAGAGCTCGAGCTTGACATTCTTCACTTCAAACTGAGGATGTTTGCTTTGACACCACTTTTTCGGAGCCTATGATGTTTGAGCCAACGTACACAGCGGGGCCATCCTCTCAGCCGTCATTCACTGAGCCTGTTCACACCGAGTCACCACCTCATCCGGCTCCTCATGCTCTTGATCATCTGCCCTGGATGGATTTATCGGCACAGATCAGCTCTCTTGGGACTTGTATGGAGGAGTTAGCCATGGTCAGTGATACTCATTTTTATTCTATGGAGGATCGCATCAATTAGTATCAAACCGGCTTCACTTCTCAGTTTGAGTATCTATTACAGAGGATTGAGCGTCTTGAGAGCCGTTAGGAGAGTCAGCACGAGGAGATAATGGCTTACCTCCGTTTCGTGTTTCCACCTCCACCCCCTCAACCTTGATTTTGTGTGGGACCCCCTTCGTTTCTTTTTTATCTTGCCAAAGAGGGAGATATATATATTTAGGATAGGCTCTAGGAGACATACATGCATATCATTGTCATATCATACCTATATATGTTTATGTTTCATGTATTCTTGCCTTTACTATATATATGATATGATACTTTTTTGATTTACATTGTTGCCTCGCTTTAAATTTCCTAATTTTGAATTGATTAATCCATGTTTGGTTTGAGGGGGAGATTTCTTTGTCTCCTAGATAACCAAGGTTTGTCATCATAAAAAAGGGGGAGATTGTTAGCCCAAGGGTTCTCCTAATCAGGTTTTGATGATAACAAACCATGGTTAAGTGACTAATTGGTTTAAATGATTAAGAATCTCAGGCATAAACTCGAAAATTCATCACAGACCAAACAGATACAAGATCAAGATCTTTTGGAAGACTTGTGATCATAGGAAACGAATGTAAGATGATTGCATGAGTGCACTTAGGATATTCATACTGTTTCATGCATCTTAGAAAACTCGGTTTATCCTTTAAAACTTGATTTTATTTAAAACCCAAGTTTTATCAAATATACCTTAGGCAAATTGATTTAAAATTGGCATATTAATTCACCTAAAGACCTTGCCTAAGTGTTGGAAAAGAAAGAATTTCAAAAAGATAGGTTTTCGGGGCCAAAAGGCTCAACCGGTCGAGGCTATGGCCAACCGGTTGAACCGGTTGGGGAACCGGTCGACCGGTTGCCCTTGTTCGGTCGAAGTTCGGTCGAGGGAGGCACAAAAACTTTCTCTCTCTCCCAGTAACTTCCTCTTCTCGGTCGAGGCTCATTCTTGTTTGGTCGAGGTTCGGTTGAGGCAACGGTAACCTGTCATGCATTAAATGCTCCAACGGCTAGTGATCCGATCGACCCCTAGCTCGATTGGTCGAGGTTACCTTTTGCTGTTTTTGACTCTCGAGCTTAGAAATCTATAAATTGAGAGCCCCACTCCATTTATTACTAAGAGAACTTTTGCAATCAATTGTCTACCTACCTGTTCTTGATAAAAAAAGCTTTCATTTCTTTCTTAGTGCATTAAATCATCACTTACGTATCCTTTAATGCACTCTTGTGTATCATCCTAGCCTTCTCTTGTATTTGAGCTATCCTTAAGCTAGGTTGAGAGTTTCATTCTTGTAAAAACTGAGTGTTAAAGCCTTCAAGAGGTTTGAATCTTAAAGAGATTGTGTAAGAGCCCATTGGAGTCGGAATCCAAGTGTAAGAAGATTGAAAGCTTGATTGAAGCTTCAAGTTAGTGGAATCCTCACTCGATTAGGAGATTGAGGAGAGTGGACGTAGGCAAGAAAGTGCCAAACCACTATAAAACCCGAGTTTGAATTCTCTAACTCTATCTCTTCATTTTGTTTATATTATGCTTGTATTTGTTGTATTGGAAAAAGTTTTGAAAAACCCAATTCACCCCCCCTTTTGGGTGTTTTCCTTAATTAATCATAGCCTTTATTTTCTCAGAAAATTTATGCCAGATATCATTATGGAAATGAAGGAACTTGAGTCCATTTTTTGCTTTTGATGAAGAGGAATGGATCTTCTAAGGTTGTAGAGGGAACCACCTTTCTCAGCATTCTCTCTGATGATGGGAGCAGGAGAGAACGGTTCTGTTCTTATTTCAAAAGTTGTGATTATCCAAAATGAATAGACCTAGCCTTAATATACCTTCCTGTCTTATGGACCATTCCGTTAAAAAGATTGGGCCATATGTGTCTTAGGCCCATCATCTGAGACACACATGGTATTGGGCTCTAGACATGAGGTGACCCATACTTAGAACGAACAGAAAACAAATACTGTAAGAGGTGAATAGCTTAGTCATGAACGATTGTTAGATATGTGAGTCCATATCTTAACAATCTCCCACTTGGACCACATATATTACAAAACAATGTTCATGATAGTACTTTATTGAGCTCATCTTGCTATTCTATCTTAATATCCTTAAGCAATCTGGTCTACTAATTATGTTAATATAGGATTAAAACGGCCTTCATTAATCATAATTATAACTAGACCCATCAATGATCACAACATTAACAAAATTAGCAACATGGATCAAGTATGGATGTGTAGCTTGGAAAATACATAGAATGTGATATTTAATATGTCTATTTCCAATTGGTCCTACTTTATGACTAAAAATAGTCAAATTCTACTTTCAACACTTGATGCTAAACTGCTTCTGAAAGTCATCATTTCAATTCAGAGTATTCAAATACAATAGACTTTAAAATCAAGGTCTGTACAGATAACATAAACATAATATCACATCAAGAAAATAAACACAAAATCTAAATATAAACTCCCACTATACTAGCACATCATCAATGTGTATAACACCCATATGTGTGACATGCTCATGATATACTTTGGTTGGCAAACCCTTAGTGAGCGGATCCGCAATCATGGAGTTTGTGCTTATGTGTTCAATCGATACTTGAAGACTCTGAACTCTTTCTTTCACAACCAAGAACTTAATGTCAATGTGTTTGGACTTTGACGAACTTCGGTTGTTCTTAGAATACAATTTTGCAACCTTATTATCACAATTGATTCTCAATGGTTTCTTAATCCCATCAACAATCCGCAACTGAGTGATAAAATTCCGTAGCATATCCCATGGTTTGATGCCTCGTAGCAGGTTATGAATTCTGCCTCCATGGTGGAAGAAACAATAAGTGTTTGTTTAACACTTTTCCATGAAACTGCTCCTCTAGCCAACATGAAGATGTAGCCTGAAGTGGATCTCCTACTGTCAAGACGTCCTACGAAATTGGAGTCCAAATATCCCACGATCTCTAAATGACTGGATCTACGGTATGTGAGCATATAATCTTTAGTTCTTTGTAAATACCGCATAACCCATTTTGCCTTTTTCCAGTGATCCATACCTGGGTTACTCAAATATCTGCCTAACATTCCTACAATGTACACAATATCCGGACGCGTACAAACTTGTGCATACATGAGACTTCCTACTGCCGAGGCATAGGGAAATCTCTCCATATCCTTCTTCCCAAGTTCATTTTTTGGACATTGGTGCAAACTAAATTTATCTCCTTTTGCCACAAGCGTGTCTCTTGGTGCACAATTACTCATGCCAAATCTACTCAACACCTTATCGATGTAGGCCTTTTGTGATAGCCCAAGTATACCTCTTGAACGATCCCTATAGATTTGTATACCCAATACAAAAAATGCATTACCAAGATCCTTCATGTCAAATTTTCTAGATAGAAATCGCTTGATTTCATGCAAAAGTTCCACATCACTACTTGCAAGTAGAATATCATCAACATACAACACCAAGATAATGAATTTGCTCCCATTGAACTTGAGGTATATGCATTGATCAACGGTGTTCTCCTTAAAACCAAATGAAGTAATCACCTGATCAAACTTTCGATACCATTGTCGGGATGCTTGCTTTAAACCATATATGGACCTTTTTAATTTGCATACAAGTTGCTTTGAATCATTAGATTCAAAGTTCTCTAGTTGCACCATGTATATTGTCTCATCAATGTTACCATTAAGAAATGCAGTTTTAATGTCCATTTGATGCAGCTCTAAATCAAAATGAGCTACAAGTGTGATGCTGATTCTAAAGGAGTCCTATGACGAAACCGGTGAAAAGGTCTCCTTATAATCAATGCCTTTCTTTTGAGTGAAACCTTTTGCGACTAGGCATGCGTTATACCTAACAATGTTGCCTTTTGAATCCCGCTTGGTCTTAAAAATCCATTTAAAACCAATCGATTTTACACTTTTAGGCAACTTTACTAGGTCCCAAACACCATTGTCTTTCATTGATTTCATCTCATCCTTCAAGGCTTCTATCCACTTTTCAGAGTCAGAACTTTGTTTGACTTGACTAACTGAAATTGGATCATCTTCCAGACCTACATCAAACTCATGTTCTTGGAGATATACAACATAATCATCTGAAATTGTACTTCTCCTTTCTCTAGTGGATCTCCTCAATGGCACTTGTACTTGAGGTTCTTGAGGTTGTTGAGTTACCTCTTCATTAACTTGAACCGGTTCCATAACAGTAGGAGGAATCTCAGGCGTGTCTTCAATCTCTGTTATTGGCTATACACTCTGGATAGTGTCATCAAACATAATATGACCATGTCTAGTTGTAATAATAGGAATACTAACAGATTCCTCTTCAAAGACCACATTTCTTAATGGCTTTCTTCCACTTAACTCAACATCCTCAATAAACTTAGCATTGCTCGTTTCAAATAAGGATCTTGTTGAGAGGTCATAAAACTTGAAGCCTCTTGACCTTTCAGAGTACCCTACAAAGTAGCAGCTCACTGTTCTAGAGTCTAATTTCTTTTCATTTGGCTTGTAAGGCCTAGCTTCAATTGGACAACCCCAGACATGTAAGTGCCTAATACTAGGTTTCTTGCTAGTCCATAACTCATATGGGGTTTTGGCTACTGCTTTGCTTAAGACTCTATTCAAAATATAAACTGTTGTTTTGATGGCTTCACCCCAAAGTGATTCTGGTAAGGTGGAATGACTGATCATACTTCTTACCATATCCTTAAGAGTACGGTTTCGCCTCTCTGCTACACCATTTTTGCTTAGAGTCCCCAGCATGGTGTATTGAGGAATGATACCACACTCCATCAAATATTTGGCGAATGGCCCTGGACGTTGTTCGTTGAATTTGTCATATCTACCATAATATTCACCTCCACGGTCAGATCTAACGACCTTTATTTTCTTGCTTAATTGGTTCTCAATTTCAGCTTTGAAATTCTTGAACAAATCCAATGACTGAGACTTCTCATGAATCAAATAAAGATAGCCATAATGCAAGTAATCATCAATGAAAGTGATAAAATATTGTTGTCCATTCCAAGAAGCAGTAAGAAATAGACCACAAATGTCTGTATGTATCAATTCCAAGACGTCACTGCACCTATTGGCATCATTTTTCCTCATATTTGTTTGTTTACCCTTAATGGACTCTATACAGACTTGAAAGTCTGAGAAATCAAGTGGGTCAAGAATTCCTTTTGACACAAGCCTTTGAATTTGTTGATTTGAAATATGACCCAAATGCATGTGCCATAAAATTGATGAATTCTCATTTGTTAATTTTTGCTTAATGCCATAATTACTTGAATGCAATGTTTCATTTCCATTAGTGACCTTTATATTCAATTTGTATAATTTGTCTGTTAGACTACCTGTACCAATAACATTTGAATTTAGATAAAGACTAACCATTCTATTTCTAAATGAACAATAATATCCATATTTGTCAAGACATGAAACATAAATTAAATTCCGTCTAAATGATGGTACTACAAAAGTCTTTTCCAAATCCAAGGTACATCCAGAGTCTAATTGTAATCTAAAAAGACCAATAGCCTTGACTGCAACCTTGTTGCCATTTCCCACATAGATGTATCTTTCACCATCAGTTGGCATTCGACTTCTTAGGCAACCCTGCATAGTGACACTTGTGTAAGTAGTTGCACCCGTATCTATCCACCAAGTGTTAGTAGACACTATAGCTAAATTAATTTCTAAACAAACAAAGTTGAGAAGTGTACCTTTCTTTTCACGCCAAGCAACATATTTGGTTCATGTCTTCTTCAAATGACCAACCTTCTTGCAAAAGAAACAATTGATCTCCTTATCTTGTTTATTTTTCACCTTTAGCTTTGATGTCCCAGAAACTGCAATTTGTTTTCCTTTATTATCCCTCTTTCTTTTCTTGCTGATACCAAATCCCTGAGATGTGGAAGCCAAGTGAGCCCTTTCTATCTTTTCTTATTTCAATCTCTCTTCTTCTTGTACACACTAAGCAATAAGCTCATTCAAAGTCCATTTTTCCTTTTGTGTATTGTAATTGATTTCGAATGGACTGAATATTGTAGGCAGAGAGATCAAGACCAAGTGCACGAGTATGTCTTCTGACAACTCTAACTTTAGTGCCTTGAGTCTAGTCACAAGATTAGACATTTCCATAATGTACTCCCTTATATTCTCTTTTCCTTTGTACCGCATAGAGACAAGCTTACTAAGAATAGTGCTTGTCTCAACCTTTTCATTTGCAGCAAATCGGTTTGCTATCTAGTCTAAGAATGTCTTGGCTCGGGTTTTCTCAAGCATTGCACCCTTTATAGCTTCTGAAATTGAGTGCTTTATTATCATTAGACTCATGCGATTAGATCGCTCTCATTTTTCCATAGTAGACCTTTGCTCAACAGTGCTGGCACTAGTAAGGTTTGGAGGGTGATCCTCTCTTAATGCATAGTCTAAATCCATGCACCCGAGCACAATTATAATGTGCTCCTTCCATTTCTTGAAGTTTGTGCCATTAAGCATAGGAATGTTATTGACATTTGCAGATATAGAAGATGCTGAATTCATAATAATAAAACTCACAATTAGTCATATAAACATCATATATACTTGAATAAATAAACATCATATAAGATACCTAGCACAAACATTAATATTACGTCTTTGGACTGACATACAGCATGCAAGATAAACTTTACATGTCACATATTTATAACTACTTTATTTATTATTATATTAAAATAATATTTCTTTGGGTCGATTATTTTATATAATAATAATATGTTTACATATTTCAAAATAAATAAAATTACGTAACACAAGTTACTTTGGCAACAAATATACATAACCTATTTATTTTGAAATGTTAAACACAAATTCAGCAAGAAATAATTTAATTAAAATTATTTATTTATGCATAAACCCATGTATATATGCATATGTACAAGCCTTGATACCAATTGATGGGAGGAAAAGGGGCAAATGCCGGAGTGAAGTGGAGTGGAACGGAGCGGAGCGACAACATTTGCCATTCAGGCTTGTACTTTTGTGGGTGAACAATAGGTTGGGGGGGTGTGAGGGGCAATGCCCTCGCGATATGGTTTAGGGGTATTTTTGGCCCAATATTTTTAAAGGGAACGGTCATGCACTATTGGGCTTTGACCCATTTTTTATTTTTTATTTTTTAAAAAGAAATAGGTGGTCTAGCCATATGGACTTTGGGCCATGAGAGGCTATGGTGGAAGTGGGCTCCATTTAGCAAATGGTGGCCCATTTTGACCATTCATACTTCATCACTTAAAGATGCAGTTGGGCCATGACAAACTATTGCATGGAAAAGCCCATGCAATATTTAAAATGGGAAGCATATATATATATATATATATATATATATATATATATATATATATATATATATATATATTTTAATATTCACTACATGCCAAAACGACCCAAGATCGCCTGGAGCCGCATCGTCCATGGTGTCAAAACGGCGTCGGAGTAATCCTCAAGTGATGCCAATAGCGACACAATACTGCCAAATGATGTCGCAGATGGGGGACAACGCCAAAACGACATCTTTGACTGCATTCTGACTGGAAGTGACGCCAAACGGCGTCTTCAATTCCGATGTCTAAAAATGACGCAACAGCGCATGGAGATTGCGCTTCTCACCGGTGTCTGAATGGCGCCTGAACGGCGTTTGAATGACGCTTGTAACGGCGTTGCTGGAGTGCTTGAAAACAACACCTTAACGGCGCCTTAACGACGCTTGAATGACTCCTGCAACGCCTTCTAGAACACGCCTGAACGGCGTCCCTTTTGAAGCCTATAATGGCGCCCTCAACGGAGAATGCCAACTATCTGGATCCCTTGTCGCAGCGTTAAAACGGCGTTGGATGGGGTCACTTGATTGGGAGCGACGCCATAATGGCGTTCCTGCTTGAAATGGCGCAACAGCAGTGTTCCCAACCCTTCTTCAGGCGGCGTCGTGGCGATCCTGCGTTCGGAGATGCCGGCAGCAGCGCTAAACGACGCCACAACGTGCAAGGCGGCATCACCGTCGTCACCATCGCAGCGGCGCCAAGGATTGGAATCATCTTCTCCGATCACCAATCATCCGCCAAAACGCTATTGCAAGGAGGGCCACCTTGACAGGAGTGAAGTTGCATACTTGACAAGGGCTTTGACGGATTGGGTTGCATCGTATTTTACAAAGAAACATGCATTAAGAATTAAAGATGACAATTTCACAATGATGAAACATGTCTGCTCTGATACCAATTGAAGGCGACTCTATTTTGCATCCAATAACACATTGGGATCGCATGTTTAAACCATATGAAAATTTATGCTAGATATCATTATGGAAACGAAGGAACTTGAGTCCATTTTTTGCTTTTGATGAAGAGGTATGGATCTTCTAAGGCTGTAGAGGGCACCACCTTTCTCAATATTCTCTCTGACGATGGGAGTGGGGGAAAACGGTTTTGTTCTTATTTCAAAAGTTGTGATTATCCAAAATGAATAGACTTAGCCTTAATATACCCTCCTGCCTTAGGGACCATTCCGTTAAAAAGATTGGGCCATATGTGTCTCAGGCCCATCATCTGAGACACACATGGTATCGGGCTCTACACATGAGGTGGTCCATACTTAGAATGAATAGAAAACAAATACTGTAAGAGGTGAATAACTTAGTCATGAACTATTGTTAGATATGTGAGTCCATATCTTAAGAATACATTCAGTGAACTTGCCTAAAAAAATTATTCCGGCAATACCAGGCATATATTGTGGAAATCTCCACAGCACGAGTGATTGCCAGATTTATGGCGAACAAGGGTAAAATGGAGTTACCTGATTTGGTGGGTTTACTAAGGGATGCAATGTCTCAAGAAGCAGTACGTTGGGAGGATGTGTTGTAGACCGTGATAAGATCTTCCAGTGAGGTACATGAAGAATTGGGTAAGGAGGAGATATGTCTACTTTTTTTCTAGCTGGTGCAGGTTCCCTATTTATGAAGCTGACTTTGGTTGGGGAAAGCCCTTTGGATGAGTACATGTAGTTCGCCTTGTGAAACGGTTTTTCTGCAGGACACAGCATGTGATAATGGAATTGAAGCATGGGTAAGCTTGAATAAAAAAGACATGGTTCAATTTCAACAAGATGGGGACATCGCAAGCAGCCCTCAGTTCAAGTGAAGCAGCATGAGGCTGAGTCATTAACAAGTGGACTATATATCCTCAACGCTTTATCCTTGTATTAGTTTGGTGTTGGGTACTATTTTCCTTCTTATTTCAACTTTTGGAGTAAGAAAACAATTGCAAATGAATTTTGGGTTGCCTTTAATTGGTTCGAATGGATTTCTATAGTTCTCTCTTAATTTTGCACAAACCAGAGATTTTCACCTCTTTGCAGGTTCTTGAGGCTAGAGTAGTTTGGTGGTCCTTACATTACAAACGAAGGAGATAAGGACATTTGTTTTTTTAATTTATGGGTATCCAATAAGAAAATAATAAAAATTTTGTGGGTACAGAGAGATAGTGGATGTGTCTTCTTTATTAATTTATTTTTAAATTTTTTATCAGATATTTATCATTTCCTTTTAGCAAAATTTAATAAAAGCTTTTATTAAATCAGGATTAAGACAATATTTAACTTGTGCATTTAATAGTGCAAAAAGCAGCCGTAGAAGTAATTGCTATTATTGTATAAATAAATAAATCCATGTTTGAGAACTGCAATTTATTATCTTTTTTTTTATTAAAGATAATTATAATTTTTAAATTTTTTTTAATTAAACAAAAAATTTCACAAAAAGCATATATCAATGTCTCAACTTGTCCAAAATACATATAAATTATGTTTGGTTGAGTGTTTAATCAGAACACTCTTCAAAGTCTAATGAAGTTAAAGTGGTTTCAAAAACATCTCCACGGTGCTTTTCAATAATTCTTTTTATTTTTTTATTTTTTATTTCTTATCAAATGGCTGGGGGTGGGTGGATGACTTCTCTGAAGACCGAGAGTCAGGAGTGGACGAACAGTCATCATTTTTAATTATCAAATTTGAGTGGAGCCTTCCAGCTCCATTCTTGATTCCCATCTCATTTTTGAATTATAGGGCCAAACCATTTAGGGTCAAGGGTCAAATTGGCGAGAAGGTAAAGAAACGGGAGTGCAGGGCTGAACGTCTTGGAGCAGGAAACATTGTTTCAGGTAAATGTTAAACAGCTTACACTCATAATTAAGCCCGGATATGTGTAAATCTCAGTTAGTTTCCATATATATAACTGAAAATTCATTCTTGTTTTCCTGTTCCGCTGCTGGCTTCTGCTTGATTTACTTTGAAGATATGACGCCCGATAATGGAATATTTTGACCCATCTTTTAATTTTGATCCGCTTCTTGCTGTGATTGTGTAACTGGAATGTACTCCCTTTTTTTTTTACCTATATGGTGATATATGTATGTATGTTGTCTTTACTTCAACATATGAATATTTCTGAACAGATCCAAGCCAAGTGGCATGTCTACTCAGTACCGAGATGAAGCACAACTTTCCGGTGATGCCAGTTTCAAACCTGGGGAAACCAATTATGGAGTAGATGAACGTATTTTTGCATCCACTTCTCGCTATAACATTCTCGCCATTCTTGCCTGCCTCCATGCAGCTCTACTTTTCAGTATTGATCTGATGTATCGGGGAAAAAACGAGTCTATGTTTGAAGCACACCCCATAATCTCCAAGGTTGCTGTTGGTAGTTTACTGGCATATGGCTTCACATATGGAGTTGAGTTTAGCTTCATCAATTGTCTCCCTCTTGCTGGTGCTTGTTTTGTCCGCAGCACCATGATATATTTTGGTTCTCTCTCAGTAGCTTCACTTGTATCAGTATTGTACCCGAATTCCGCAACTGTGCTATATACCATATGTACCTTGCTTCCATTTGTAGCGCATGGACTTCTCAGAAGGCTGTGGAGCAAACAGGTTAACGAGAACGCCCTGATTCAGAGCAACTGTTGAAGGAAAATGAAAAATGAAAGAGGAAAGGGAGGCAGGGTAGAAAAAACTTGTTTGTTTGTGGGTTAATGTCTTCGATGAGAAACAGTTTCTTTTGTTTAATGGTTTAAGTCAGTGTTTTTATGTCGTTTGACGAGATATGAATAGTGAATACACCTTGATTTACGTTAAAAGAAATGGTCAAAGAAACGACGAAAATGGTTTGTTGACAAATGAGGGTGAAGGTGAAAAAAGGGCGAGAGAGACCAAATTTGTCACCATCATGATGTTGGGGCGTCTGGCCTTCTCTCAACTACTCGTTACGAAAATATTTTAAAAAATAATAGGTTTCATGCCCAATTTTTGGTCTCAGTATAGAGTATGATTAAACTTAAGACTGTGGAATGAAAGTGAAAAAAAAATTAATTACAAAGAAATAAGATTTAAGTATAAACTAAAATAATGAAATCATAAACTAATGGAAAAAAGAATGCGACGATATTGCAATGTGGTCAATTGTGGGATGGAATTGTTTTTAGCATGGTACCTGTTTGGGTGTCACCTAGGTCGCCCGCGTGGTGCAATGACAGTAGAGCATGTCATACTAGCATTTCGTGGTATCAAAATAAATAAAAATATAAAAAATAAAAAAGGTACAATCACATTAGGGTTTTACTATATTATTTATATTTATAAAAAAAAGCACCATCAACAAGGTGATATCTCACATATATCTTATAGTCTCATTGTTTATACAGTAGTTCTATTTGTTTATATTTTTATACATTTATCTTATTATTTTTTATAATTATTCAATGACCTATATGTCACTATACATATTCAATAGTTCACATAAATAAAATAAAAAGCGGGGAACATTAAAATACCTTAGCATTTCCAAAAAGTAAAAAAAAATAAAAATTGGGGAGTTTAGCAACATAGGACTTCAGGAGGATTTTATGTAGTTGTGAGCTAAAAATTATTAAGTGATAAGGATTAAATTTAGGATTTTAGGATGATTAAGAAGAAAAGATAAATGAGGAACTAGTGGGGATACAACGGGTAGTAGAAGGATAATTTAGGTCCTAAATTAATTGTGAGGTAACCCATTTTACCAAAAATGATGAGTAGATGATCTATTGCTGAAATAAGTTTGCTACAATTTATAAGAAAGGAGAACCTAAAAGATACAAATACATCAATCCAACTAGCTCACTACTACAAAAATTAAAAATAATGATGCTTCATTCCTTCACTCTTTTAAAAAGAGTCCTTGTTTGATATAATATTCTTTATTTATAATGATTATTGGAAATGTCAATATTTGATATACTATTTTCCCCTTTGCCTTGGTATACAATCGATGGCACTTTAGGTAACCATCATCTTTTTCCTTTTCCTCATAGTGGCTTCACAATTATTTTCTTATGTCGTTGATTATGATAACCTTTTTTATTTTTAATTATTTTAGAAGATGAGCATGGTTTAGTCACAAGTCATCAATAGAGTCATCAATACAAGAATAGTCAACTATTGTTTGTTATCCACTTACTTCAAATCAATGAGTCATTTCTTTTATACATCAAATTCTTATGAAAATCTAGGGTAATTCCTTCAAACCTCTTGTCAAAAATAAGATAGAGCAAGAAGTATGATTAATGCAATGTAGATGGTTTAGCATATACTAGAAAGAAGATTACAATTGGATTATTCAACTAGTATTTGTTGGGAACCCTAGATCTCTCTGTTCCCATATCCTAGATTTTATAGGTGTATGTAAACTATCCTAGGCTTCTAGATCCTATGCAACAAAAGCAAAAAATCATTTTTTTTTACATTCTAGGATCTAATGAAAAGGCATTAGGAAACTTTATCTTTGATTTAGACATTCTCAAATCAATTCCACTCAATGAAGATGAAGCTTGAAGAGGCCAAAGGTCTCGTACACCTAAGATCTTCCTCCTGATAACTCTAACCACAATCTTGGCACTCTAAAATGTAGGTTTTGGAATGGAGGAACCTTATGCTCTCTCTCTCTCTCTAGAAATGCAATATGAGACTGTCTCTCAAAAAGTGATGGAAACCCTAACCCCTAAGGGGTATTTATACTAGTGTGGACTTGTGCTTTTCACGTGTGTCCCCACTCGATGACGAGACTAGCTTTTTATTTATTTGGTGAAAAATTGATCTTTAGAAAAAGATTTGGAGTCGTCACTTATTTTTAAAAGGAAAAACAAAATAAGAAAGAAAAACCCTAAGTGTGACTCTTAAAGGAAAAACAGGTCTGTGAAAAATTGAGTTTAAGTCCGAGAGTCAAGTTACTTATTGGGAAGGTATGGTGGTGAGCCGTAACACCCCTCTAACCCCATACACATAAGGTCTCTATTAAATAAATTAAGAGAATTATGAAAATTAATTAATTAATTATGGATATTATGAAAAATAATCACGTAAATTAGTATGTACAAGTTATGGTGAAAATCAATATATACAAAAATAATGATGAAACTTAATTACAAGAATATGCAAAATAAGTTACAAGAGGATTATGCAAATTGATTTATTGAACTGATTAAAAAAAGATATTTTTTCAAGAAATTTCAAAATAGTTTATTAAAAACAATTTCAACTTAATGATTTCAATTTATTTATTTACAAAAAAAAAAAAAAGTTTCAATTCATCGACAATTAATGATTTGATTCAAATTCACTTGTGTTCAATTTTTAAGAAAGTTATTTACCCTTAATACTGTTAAAATAATTTATTAAAAATAAAATATATATAAAAAAATTGATTTTATTTACAAGAAATGATTTTTATTTACCTTTGTTAGGAAAAAAAATGAATTTTTATAATTTTATTTACAAAGTATTTCAAGTTTAATCCTTATTTAAGAAAAATGTTTCTTTTTTTTTATAAAATTATCAAAAAAAATTATAACTTTATCAACAAAAAATGTTTCAATTAAAAAAAAAAAAAAAAAACCAAAACTTTTACACATTTATTTAAAAAAAAAAATAACATTCAACCCAATTTTATTAATACAATAATAATAATAATAGAATCACAAATTTTTCCAAAATTAATTACAAAAATGTTTCAATCCTTTTTTTATCTACCAGAAATTATTTATTATTTTATTTTATTTAAAAAAATTAAAATTATTGAAAAAAATGGTTTATTAAATTTTATTAGGACTAAAAGTAAATAAATAAATAAACTAAAATGAAAGTTTATCCAATTTTATTTAAAAGTGAATTTTCAAGTTTTGTTTATAAGAGTAATACAATTTGATCATTGATTTTTTTTTTTTTTAATGAACTTCAAAATTTTATATTTTGTTTAAAAAAAGAATTTTACATTTTCACAATTTTATTTAAAAGGGATTAATTTTATTTGACTTTCACCATAACAAAAAGGATTTTTAAGATTTTGTGCTAAAAAAATTCAATTCAATTCAATTTTATTTAAAAGAAACTGTTTACAATTTTATTTATGAAAAAAAAAAAAAAGGAAAAAATCTCTTACAATTTTTATTTAAGGTAAAATTTGCTTAACCTTTATTAAAAAAGAAAGTTGCCCTACATTTTAAAAAAAAGAATTTTTTTTAATAAATTTATCTAAGAATAAAATTTAATTTGTCTTTTATCCTAAAACATCTAAGATGATTTTTTAGGTTATTATTTTCATTCAAACATTCACAAAAATAGGAATTATTATTTTAAATTTTTTTTTTTTTTTACAAATCTATGGTCACAACTTCATTCACTATAACTAAAGTTTACGTGTGATTAGTGTTTTATTTATTTATTATGAATAAAAAATTGTAACAACAAACTTTCTTGTAATGATATAATCACCTCAAGGTCCCATCCATTAAAATCATTGGAGACTTTAGTACTAACTCAATATTCTCTTAAAATTGAGAGTTCATTCAATATAGTATCTTGATAACCCAACCAAGTTATCCCTTTGATTAGTAGGTAGTATATTACAATTTCAAATGAATCGACTAAACTCATGAACTAATTGTGAATAATTAATCTACTTAGAATAAACTCATGACTTAGATTTTTCATATAACTTCTAATACACTCAATTTATATAAAATACAAGAGATGCTGGACTTGAATGTCCTAATAGTATAATGCATGAATAATTATAAATAATAATATCTTGTATTGTTATATCATATTATGTTTTTAAAGATTTTATTTTAATGTATTCAATATTGGTTTAGGAGTTATGGTTCATGGATTTCAAGGAAACAATTTAATGTTGCACTTGCTACTATAGAAGTAGAGTATATTTGTTTATCTGTAGCTGAATACCAAGCACTTTTGTTGAGATGCACGTTTGAAGAAATTAAAACATCATCAAGAGAAAGGAACATTTTCATTATGTGATATATAGTAGTGTAGGTATTGCAATAATCAAAAGTCTAGTTTTTTCATGTAAGGAGAAGGGACACAAGGATCAAGCATCATTTTGTTAGATATTTAGTTAAAGATGGAAAAGGTATCATAAAGTTCTAAAAGAAGACCAGATTGTAGATGTATTCACCAAACCAGTGAAGTTAGAAACTTTTGTTGTAGGAAAGTGTATTTTGTTGGGGATTTAAGTCTAAGGAAATGTCTACACTTCGGAAATTACAAATTAGGAAATTATTTTGAACTATAAATTTATTTATTTTTAATCAAAATGATTAATATAAAAAAAAAAACTAAATGATAAAAATAGATAAGAAGAATAAATTTATGATCCATGAGATGTGTACATCCCATATCTCAACTTAGGGTAATTGTATTCCATATAGTGGGGATATTAAAAAAAATGTTGTATAGCGTATTGCATCACTTACCCTAACTAATGATTAGGTATGGAATAATATATATCCTCTCATCTTTTTTTCAATCTCATTCTATATCTAGCAAACCAAATATGACGTAAGAGTTCTTGTATTTTGTATTTTATATAGAAGTCACAATTTTTTTTTTTTTTTTTCTGAATAATAAAAGAAGATTATCCAAACAAGTATGATGTAGTCTAATTTTGAAAATGAAACTGTTTCTGGGGTTATAATCTTAGATTTCATTAATCCCATATTCAACATAACATTGAAACATTTTGTTACATGCTAAAAAGAGCTGAGAATATTTATGATGATGAGATGATGACCCCTTGGACGGTTCTTCATTAAGAAAGAAGAGAATCGGGCCTCTCTTCATGATACTTGGAAATATAAAAATAGCGCACACACAGTGAACCAGGACATGTATCATTTTGATTCTTATTCATACTACTTCATGGACTCTAAATCTCTGTTATAAGCGATGTGAAGTGGTTCATTTAGATGCTGCTGCTGCAAGTTTGGCATCACGAAGGGCCTGGAACTTGGTAATCATCTTGTCTCGAGGTTGCCAGTTGTCCTTGATTAATGGAGAATCCGCAAAGTCTTTCATCCACGCCGACAACAATGGAAACTTGTCCTCACCCACAAGTTTCAGGCCAGCTACATCTTCCAATATGCTGATCAAGTTAGCAAGCCAACCCAATGCAAGATCAACAAACCCAATCCTTTCTCCACCAAAGAACTTCTTTCCCCTGAGTTCTTCTTCCAAGAACTGGAGGTTCTCCATGGCTTCAACCATAGCTTCCTCCTGCTCTTTACCTTCCTTGATGAGGACACCGCAAATAATTGATGTAAAAACCTGCATCCAAAACAAAATAAATGAATATGGATCAAAATCTATATATACAAGGCCTTTTCCAATTCCGTTTCAACCAAGGAACAACCTTATCATCTCCAAATTTGGCCCAGAAGCGGGCCATGGCTCTCTCGTAAGGGTCTTCAGGCAACAAGGGAGTTTCCTTCCATGTCTCATCAATGTATTCAAGAATGACATACGATTCAGCGATCGGTCTTCCATTGTGTACAAGAACTGGAACCTTTTTGTGGGTAGGATTATACTGGAGAAGTGAAGGGCTCTTGTTGGAGAGATCTTCAAATATGGTTTCATACTCTACGCCTTTGATTTTGAGAGCCCAAACAATCCTCAGAGCAAAAGGACTTGACCATGTTCTGAAAAGTTTCACTTCTTCTGCCATAATGTTTTGATATCTGTAAACGAAATAGCAGCTGAGCCTTTATGTATGCATTTAGGCTGTGAAATTTACATAATACAAGTTCTTTCAAGATACATCCAAGCAAAGTAGAAATATTGGTCCAAAATTCCCTTTCTTTCCAATCTCCAAACATCATCGATAACGTTTGGAAAATGAAAGTAATGTCCAAACATCAGTGATAACGCTGGGAAAATGAAAAAGTAATAAAAGCAAACCTCAAACAAGAGTCTTCTTCGTTATGTTTTGAAGGCTTTGAACTGATTAATTATTACTTTTAGTCACATGATGGACCCTTTGGAACGGAAGGATGTGTGTCACGACTCAAATTCTAGGCAACCCAAGACTTAACTCATGACCCCATGTCAAAGGTTTGACCCTAAGGATTTCTCTTAATCCAAGCTGACGGTCAACCAAACCACCTTGCAAAATTTTTTTTTTCTAAAAATAATTCACCACAAAACTTCCTCCAAATAAAGTTCCAACTCCTCAATATACAAACCAATACTCAAGAACAACAAGAGATAGTAATTATTATTAAAATTATATCACCCAAGTCTAAAACAAGAGTTTACAATTGAGCAAGTTAATCAAAATAAAGTCTCATTACAACAATATAGTTTCAAAGTCTGTTAATATAAATTCCAAAATAAACCAACATGACAACTATATTACAATCCACTAGGTTGCTCCAAAATTTCCTGGGGCATCCTGAAGCCCTTCCTACTCTATCTGTTGATCCTCAGGGGCTATATCCGCATCTAAAGGTTCAAACAAAGAATGGGTATTTTCACATTGTTCGTGGTTAATTTATATTACTAGGGTTCAAATATATACAAAATAAACATTCAATCATAAAGTCAACAACAAGGTTTGAAATATCGATAAATACGGATATACTGATATTTGGATTTTATGAATATATTGAAAATATTGGAGAAATATTTGTGGATATTTTGACAAAAATATCGATGAAGTAAAAATTATTTAAAATTCATGAAAATATTTGAAAAAAGTCTAAAAAAATTATAAAATAAATAAAAATACACATTTTAAACTTATTTTATAAATGTAATTGACATAGATATTGTTATGAAGAAAAATATTTATATACAAAGATATATCGGTTTTAATATATAATTTATTATTTATCTTATTAAACTAGTTTTAATTTATAAAATATTAGAACTTTATTATTATCATTATTATTTATATTTTATTTTTTAAAATAAATTTATATTTTTAATATTTTAAAATAAAAAAATTCAAAATTAAAAGGATAAATATAAAAAATTTAAAAGAAAAGTGCTACTAATTTTTTAGAATAGAATTAATGAGATAAATGATGATACATATATGATTTTTTTAATATTTATATTTTTTATATTTAATTATCATATATATAATATAAAAAAAACTTATTAAAAAAACTATAATATTGATTTTTATATTTTTATTAATCAATTAAATATAATTTCAAATAAAATAATTAGAATTAGGTTTCTTTTTTAATGATGAACCTTAACAAATTTAAATTGAACATATATTATTAAAGAGCATCTTAATCCAATGGTAGCCAGGAATTTGAACCCAGGCCTTTTGGCCTGGGTTCGAATCCCAAAATAAATAATGATGCATGGCGGGCGTGCAAGCTTGTTGGAGCGTGGGTTGGACCATAGGTGCATGGACTATGGGTTAGAGCATACACTAGATTGTAGGCGCACATGGGGACGTAGGAAATATTGGGAAATTTGTCGAAAAATCGATAAAAATACCGATTTGGTGACGAATATCATGTCGGAGCCTACTAGTAAGAGAAATTTCAGCGAAATATCGCCAAAATTTTTCAATATTTCAAACACTGGTCAACAACCCAAACATTTCATTTATTCTAATTATAACACTTCAACAATGAAATAAAATGTATGTGGGGATGCACTATCGTTCTTGAACTTTCACCAAAGGATACGCGTTCGTGGCCAAATACACTCCCCATTAGGAATGTTCCTAGAGTAAATTTTTGAATCTTTCACCTTAGGAATCTCACTCCCTTCTTAATTCGTCTCTCACAGGCCTCTACTGTTCATCATCATTTTATTATTCTTTCTTTTTCCATTTCATGTAACATTTCAACAATTTTTATTTTCCTTCACACAACAAATTACATATCATCATCCACAAATATCAAAGAAAATTCTCATTAATCCAAATATCAATAAAACATAATTTATACCATAATTTTATCTATTCTCAATAATCCCAAAAATTCTAATAACCAAACACAATTATCTTTCCATAATTAAATCACCAAAAACATCTAAATAAATTCTCAATAATCTAAATATTACTAAAACATAAATTTATACCACAATTTTAGTTATTCTCAATAATCCCATTAATTTTAATAGTCAAACACAATCATTTTTCATAATTAAATTACAAAAAAAATTCCAATAAATTCTCAATAATACAAATATTAATAAAACATAAATCATACCATAATTCTAGTTATTCTCAACAATCTCATTAATTTAATAGCCAAACACGATCATTCTTCTAAAATGAAATAATCTCATCATCACAAAAATTTCAAAGAAAATTTCTAAATGACTCAATAAAATTTCTCAAATCACAAATATTGTCTATTTAACTCCCAATAATAAGATTTATAATTTTTTTCAAGAAAATGGTATTAAATTAAAGTTTTTGGGTTAAAATACCCTACCACAGATCTAATAATCCACCCGTTGAAAATGAAATCCAACACCGTACGAATGTTCTTCGTGTTGAGTAGAGTGTTCCCTTCAAATTTCACACAAAACGGACGTCATTTGGCCATTGAAATGGCAGCCTAAAGGTGGACGGCGTTTTCTTCCTTCTCACTGTCGCCGACGCTTGCCCCTTCTGTAACTTTTTCTCCTTTCTCCTTCTATTTCTTTTTAAAACACCACATCACAGTGCACACAACTTTTATATATATATATTATATTATATTATATTATTTATTTAGTTTTTTTTTTTTTTTTCTTAATTCATTTTTTTCAACTACACTTTACTAATGAATTATCAAACAACAACATAAATATTTTTAATTTCCTCTAATTTATTAATAATTAATTTAATTTTTAATTAAATATTTTTTTTTTTTTTTTTCGTTTCCGTTTTTAATTTTTCAAAAAATTTTAATTTCTATATGGACCTGCGTTTTTCACTTGTTTTCCCACTTGACAACGAAACTCACTTTTTTATTTATGATATATGGTTTTTTTAAAAAGACTTCGAGCCGCAACTTATTTTATTTTATTTTTTAAATAAAAAAAAGAAAAAAACTAACTGCAAATCCTAAAATATATATATATAGGTGTGGACCCCGCATTTTGGCTCGATGAATTCCCACCCGATGGCGAAAATTTGATTTTTTGAAAAAGACTTGAAGTCGCCACTTATTTTTGTTTTATTTTTAAAGGGAAAGACAAAATAAGAAAGAAAAACCCTGAGTGTGAATCTTGAAAGGAAAACAGGTCTGTGAAAAATCGAGTTTGGGTTCAAGGGTCAGGTTACTTATTAGAAAGGTACAGTAAAGACCGTAGTACCCCTCTAAGCCTTTAAAAGTGAGTCTCTACTAAATAAGGTGAAGCAAACGTGACAATTGATTAAAGAAATCAATGGATACCAATAAAACGATCGAATAATAAAACAAATCGAGTATGAGAATGAATAAATAAATGGAGTAGAAGTGGGAGCGTACCTTAGCAGCAAGTAATAGTGCGCTATCATGGAAACAAGGTTAGTTCAAGTATAAAATTATCACATACATATAAAAAAACAGGACAAAAATCAAGCAATATTCATTAAGCATGACAGTTGACAATCAGAAGAGAAAATATGTAGGACCCCCACCAAAGCCCAATTTATCTTGCATGAATTAGTCTCACAAATTCCATTGTTTTAGAATTATGAAAAAATCCTTCTTACATATGTAAAATAAAGAGAAATAGAAGATTATTTGAGAACCGGAGTGGAATTAAAACTGTTCAAAAGAACATTGGATTTTTGAAATTTATTTAAAAATTGGAGTCTCGAGAATTATTTGAAAATTAGAGTCTTGAAAATTAAATTTAAGAATTGGAATTTTAGAAATTAAATTTGAAAGAAATTGGAATTTTAAAAATTATTTGAGAATTAGAGTTTTGAAAATTAAATTAAGGAATTGGAACTTTGGAAATTAAATTTAAAAGAAATTAAAATTTTTAAAATTATTTGAGAATTAGAGTTTTGAAAATTAAATTAAGGAATTAGAACTTTGGAAATTAAATTTGAAAGAAATTAGAATTTTGAAAATTATTTGAGAATTGGAACTATGAAAATTAAATTATGAAAATTGAAATCTTGGAAATTATTTGAAGATGGAATTTTTAAAAATAAATAAATAAAATAATAATAATAATGATAATGATAATGATAATGATAATAAATAAATGTGAAAATTGGAATTTTGAAAATTGGAAATTGGAGAATTGGAATTTCAGAAATTGGGAATTAAATTTGGAAATCGGAATTTTAAAGAATTATTTAAAAATGGAATTTTTAAAAATAAATAAATAGAATAATAATAATAACAAAAATAACAATGATTAAATAAATAAATGTGAAAATCGGAATTTTGGAAATTAGGAATTAAATTTGGAAATAGGGATTTTGAAGAATTATTTAAAGATGAAATTTTAAAAATAAATAGATTAATAAATAAATAGAATAATAATAATAATGATTACATAAGTAAATGTGAAAATTGGAATTTTGGAAATTGGAATTAAATTTGGAAATCGGGATTTTGAATAATTATTTAAAGATGAAATTTTAAAAATAAAATAATAATAATAACGAAAATAACAATGATTAAATAAATAAATGTGAAAATTGGAATTTTAGAAAAATAATTTTAAATTGGAAGTCATTAAAAATGAAACTTGGAAAACTTATTTGGGGATGAGATTTCTTAAAAATTAAATTTAAAAATTGGGATTTTAGAAAATTATTTGAAAATTAAAGTTTGGAAAATTAAATTTGAAAATTGGAGTTTTGAAAATTATTTGAAAGAAATTGGAGTTCTAACAATTGAATTTAAGAATTGAAAATTTGAAAATTAAATTTAAGAATTGGAATTTTAGAAATTAAATTTGAAAACTAAAGTTTGGAAAATTGAAGTTTTGAAAGTTAAATTTAAGAATAAGAGTTTTGAAAATTAAACTTGAAAGAAATTGGAGTTTTGAAAATTAATTGAGAATTGGAGTTTTGAAAATTAAATTTAGGAATTGGAGTTTTGGAAATTAAATTTGCAAGAAATCAGAATTTTGAAAATTATTTAAGAATTGAAGTTTTGAAAATTAAATTTAAGAATTAGAGTTTTGGAAATTAAATTTGAAAGAAATTGGAATTTTGAAAATTATTTAAGAATTGGAGTTTTGAAAATTAAATTTAGAAATTGAATTTTTGAAAATTAAATTTAGAAATTGAAGTTTTGAAAATTGGGATTTTGAAAATTATATTTAGAAGTTGAAGTTTGGAGTTTTTAGAATTAAATTTGGAGATTGAAATTTTGGAAAATTAAACTTTGATATATATAAAAAAAAAATGAAGAATTAAAATGGGAATGAGAGCTACACATGCATGAAAGAGGGTTGGAAGAAATTTAAGTGGAAGAAATAGTAAGAGAAAGGAAAAAATAAATAAATGAATAAAGAATGAGGGTTGGAAGAAATTTAAGTGGAAAAAATAGTTATCACTACCATAGATCAAACATCTATGGGCTTTGTTTCAGTTTTCACCACCATAGATCAGACATCTATGGACATTTCAGTTATTTCACCACCATAGATCAAACATCTATGGGCATTTCAGTTTCACCACTGTTGGCAGATCGGAGGGTTGGCCGCGTCCATCAACTCCCCTTGTGTTCGCCGTGGGCACTTGGGTGAATGCACTATAAGGCTAGGGTATGTATCTTTCCTAACAGCAATTGCTTTTAGGAGAGTTGGTAGCGTCTAAGGTCCTACAAGTGGTATCAGAGCCGAGGTCACAGGTTCGAACCCCAGGAGTGCTGCCGGGGGGGGGGAGTTTGTTGGCAGATTGGAGGGTTGGCTGCGTCCATCAACTCCCCTTGTGTTTGCCGTGGGCGCTTAGGTGAATGCCCTATAAGGTTAGGGTATGCGCCTTTCCTAACAACAATTGCTTGTAGGAGAGTTGGTAGCGCCTGAGGTCCTACAACCACAATAGATTTTCATCTATGGGCATTTTAGTTATTACCACCATATATCAGACATCTATGGGCATTTCAATTATCACCACCATAAATTAGACATCTATTGGCATTTCAGTTTCACCACCATAGATCAAACATCTATGGGCATTTCAGTTTCACCACCATAGATTTTCATCTATGGGCTTTGATCAGTTATCACCACCATGGATTTTCATCCTTGGGCCTTTGAGATTATCACCACTATAGATTTTTATATGTGGGCCTTTGAGAGTTTCACCACCATAGATTAGCATCTATGGGCATTTATGTTGTATCACCATCGTAGGTTTTCACCTATAGGCCTTCTATTTTAGCATTTAGAGTTAGCTTTTTGGTTTGGCTTCCAAAGCCATTATTTTCTCAGTTTAGCGTTTAGAGTCAGTCTTGTCTTTCAGAGCCACAGTTCTTGATATTCATGATCATTAGTATTACATGCTTTGTTCTCACAGTTTCATGTTTCATCTTACTTTTCTTTGTTTCATATGTGCTTCTCACTTCATTGTGATATTCTAGAGTTTCTTCTCATCTTTTGTGCAGTATATAGCTCTGTGAGCTCATAGCTTATGTCTTGATTGTATTGTTAGATACTCTACACCTTGTGTCCTCGTATGGTACACGCATGTTTTTTTTTCCTTCTGGACTCATTTCCTATGCTCTTTGGTGGTTCGACTGCTACTCGACTTCGATATTGATTTTCGGGTCACTTTGGAGACTTTTTAGGGGTAGTCTGGATCCATAACGCAGCTCTAGAGGCATTTTAAGGGCTACCCTTCTCTTAAGATTTTAAACCTTTTTTTGTTCGCTTTGTTGGTTTGAGCGGGTTTGTGTTTTTACTAACGTTCCTTTGGGGGTCTTTTTTGTTCTTCGGTAGAGTTCACTTCATTCCACTCATTATTCACACTTTCTTTTCACTCTAGTATTCATGTTCCTTACACTCGTGAGCTCTACCGAAGAGGGGCATATTTGTAGATCCCCTTGGGGTGAGAGGGCATTTTTTTTTCTTTTTTTGACCACCCTGGAAGTGGGCTGCTTTAGGCGGCCAGATGGGACTGGGAGTGAGCTGTTGTGGCGGCTAGACAATGCGGCTTGAAAGCAAAAACTAATAAGGAGCTAGTTTTAAAAGGAGGCAGGAAAAGGAAGGAAAGACAGAAGGTGACATAGGGAGATTTTTTTTTTTTTTTTTTTTTTTTCTGGGGGGAAAATCTAGAGAGAGGTACAGGGTTTAGAGAGAGCTTTTTAAAGAGCTTGAGGAGGATAGCTGGAGGAAGAAGAAAGTCGAGAGATGGGGCGAGAGAAACTGAAGAAGAAGCAGGGGAGGAACTTGTTAGTTCGGTTCAGGTATGATTACAACATTCTTTATATTTTCTCATTTCAGACTGTTCTGTCATGTTTCCTGCTGATTTTGGGTTCATTTGGATGCTTGAATGTGGACATCAGATACTATGTATGTTTGTGGAATTTACGACCATTTTTTTTTATGCACTTTTTTGCCTAATTCTAGTTTGGCTTTTCTGGCTCTATTTATGAACAACTTGAGCATTCATTTGTTTTGTGAATGACTTTTATCCACCGGTACACTGCCCTCACCTTCCCTGATTACCTCCCAACTCTCTGAAGCTTCGACACGACCTCATCTATCTCAAGTCTCCTCAAAGCCCGCACGATATCCTCTTATCTCAAACAGGTACATGCTCGCGTCATCTGCAAGGGCCTCCCACCAAGACCATTTTCTTGTATCCTAATTCCTCACTCTTTGTAATTCTCTCTCGAACTTCTCTCACACTACTAGTGTCTTCAACGACATTTCCTCTCCTAATACTATTCTGTGGAACACTCATATCAAAGGCTACTCTGAGAACTATTCTGTTTCTCTCACCGTCTCATTTTTTTATCCACATGAAGCGGTCCGATGCTGTTCCTAATAAATTTACATACCCCTCGTTGATTAAGGCTTGCTCCAAGGTGTGTGCGGTGAAAGAAGGCGTGACATTTCATGGGTTAGCAATGAGGTGTGGGGTTGGAGGTGATGTCTTTGTGATGATGAGTTTGATCGATTTGTATGGCAAGTGCGGGAGATTTTGTGTGCACACAAGGTGTTTGATGAAATGCGTAAGAGGAATGTGGTTTCTTGGACAGCTATGATTTTCTTGGGCATACCAGCAACCCACTCAAAAATGGAGATGAGGAACTTCAATTATTCAACCAAGACCTTCCAATCTGTAAGAATAATGGGAAAGTGGGCCATGAAAAGACATTAAGTTTAATAACCTCTACTCATTCCACCACCAAAACCATTCTTTATTCATTTATTTATTTTTTCCTTTCTCTCACTATTTCTTCCACTTAAATTTCTTCCAACCCTCTTTCATGCACATGTAGCTCTCATTCCCATTTTAATTCTTCATTTCTTTTTTTATATATCAAAGTTTAATTTTCCAAAATTTCAATGTCCAAATTTAATTCTAAAAACTCCAAACTTCAACTTCTAAATATAAATTTCAAAATCCCAATTTTCAAAACTTCAATTTCTAAATTTAATTTTCAAAACTCTAATTCTTAAATAATTGTCAAAATTTCAATTTCTTTGAAATTTAATTTCCAAAACTCCAATTCTTAAATTCAATTTTCAAAACTCCAATTCTCAAAATTCCGATTTCTTGCAAATTTAATTTCCAAAACTCCAATTCCTAAATTTAATTTTCAAAACTACAATTCTTAAATAATTTTCAAAATTCCAATTTCTTTCAAATTTAATTTCCAAAACTCCAATTCTCAATTAATTTTCAAAATTCCAATTTCTTTCAAGTTTAATTTCCAAAACTCTTATTCTTAAGTTTAACTTTCAAAACTTCAATTTTCCGAACTTTAGTTTTCAAATTTAATTTCCAAAATTCCAATTCTTAAATTCAATTGTCGGAACTCCAATTTCTTTCAAATAATTTTCAAATTTAATTTTCCAAATTTTCATTTTCAAATAATTTTCCAAATTCCTAATTTTCAAATTTAATTTTTAAGAAATCTCATCCCCAAATAAATTTTTCATGACTTCCAGTTTAAAATTATTTTTCTAAAATTCCAATTTTCACATTTATTTATTTAATCATTGTTATTTTCGTTATTATTATTATTTTATTTATTTATTTATTTTTAAAATTCAGTCTTTAAATAATTCTTCAGAATCCCAATTTCCAAATTTAATTCCCAATTTCCAAATTTATGATTTTTGCATTTATTTATGTAATCATAATTATTTTCGTTATTATTATTATTCTATTTATTTATTTATTTTTAAAATTCCATCTTTAAATAATTCTTCAAAGTCCCGATTTCCAAATTTAATTCTCAATTTCCAAAATTCTTATTTTCACATTTATTTATTTAATCACTGTTATTTTCGTTATTATTATTATTCTATTTATTTTTAAAAATTCCATCTTTAAATAATTCTTCAAAATTCCGATTTCAAAATTTAATTCCCAATTTCTGAAATTTCAATTTCCAAAATTTCAATTTTCACATTTATTTATTTTTTATTATTATTATTATTATTATTATTATTTTATTTATTTTTTAAAATTTCATCTTCAAATAATTTCCAAGATTCCAATTTTCATAATTTAATTTTCATAGTTCCAATTCTCAAATAATTTTCAAAATTCTAATTTCTTTCAAATTTAATTTCTAATGTTCCAATTCCTTAATTTAATTTTCAAAACTCTACTTCTCAAATAATTTTAAAAATTTAAATTTCTTTCAAATTTAATTTCCAAAGTTCCAATTTTTTAATTTAATTTTCAAAACTCTAATTCTCAAATAATTTTTAAAATTCCAATTTCTTTCAAATTTAATTTCCAAAATTCCAATTCTTAAATTTAATTCCCAAGACTCAATTTTTCAAATAATTCTCGAGACTCCAATTTTCAAATAAATTTCAAAAATCCAGTTTTCTCTCGAACAGTTTTAATTCCTCTCTGGTTCTCAAATAATCTTCTGTTTCTCTTTATTTTACATAAGCAAGAATGAATTTTTCATAATTCTAAAACAATGGATTTTGTGAGACTAATTCATGCAATATAAGTTGGGCTTTGGTGGGGGCCCTATATATTTTCTCTTTTGATTGTCAACTACCATGCTTAAAGAATATTGCTTGATTTTTGTCCTGATCTTTGCGTTAGCCCAAGGGTTCTCCTAATCGGGTTTTAATGATAACAAACCATGGTTAAGTGACTAATTGGTTTAAATGGTTAAGAATCTCAGACATAAACTCGAAAATTCATCAAGGACCAAACGAATACAAGATCAAGATCTTTTAGAAGACTTGTCATCATAGGAAACAAACGTAAGATGATTGCATGAGTGCACTTAGGATGTTCATACTATTTCATGCATCTTAGATAACTCGGTTTGTCCTTTAAAACTTGATTTTCTTTAAAACCCGAGTTCTATCAAATATACCTTAGGAAAATTGTTTTAAAATTGGCATATTAATTCACCTAAAGACCTTGCCTAAGTGTTGGAAAAGAAAGAAATTAAAAAAGATAGGTTTTCGGGGCCAAAAGGCTCAATTGGTCGAGGCTATGGCCAATCGGTTGGGGAATCGGTCAATCGATTGCCCTTGTTCGGTCAAGGTCCAGTCGAGGTCCGATCTAGGTCTGGTCGAGGCAACGGTAACCTGTCATGCATTAAATACCCCAACGGCTAGTGATCCAGTCAACCCTGTGCTTGAACCGATCGAGGTTACCTTTTGCTGTTTTTGACTCCTGAGCTTAGAAACCTATAAATTGAGAGCCCCACTTCATTTATGACTAAGAGAACCTTTGCAATCAATTGTCTACCTACCTGTTCTTGATCAAAAAGCTCTCATTTCTTTCTTAGTACATTAAATCATCACTTGCTTATCCTTTAGTGCACTCTTGTGTGTCATCCTAGATTTATCTTGTATTTGAGCTATCCTTAAGCTAGGTTGAGAGTTTCATCCTTGTATAAACTGAGTGAAAGCCTTCAAGAGGTTCAAATCTTGAAGAGATTGTGTAAGAGCCCATTGGAGCCGGAATCCAAGTGTAAGAAGATTGAAAGCTTGATTGAAGCTTCAAGTTAGTGGAACCCTCACTTGGTTAGGAGATTGAGGAGAGTGGACGTAGGCAAGGAAGTGTCGAACCACTATAAAACCCAAGTTTCAATTCTCTAACTCTATCTCTTTACTTTGTTTATATTGTGCTTATATTGTTGTGTTTGAAAAAATTTTGAAAAACCCAATTCACCCCCCTTTTTGGGTGTTTTCCTTAATTATTCATAGCCTTTATTTTCTCAATTGATATCAGAGCTAGACCTCTTGTTTAAAACTTAATCGTCTAAGAGGAAAATGACTATTCCATCAAGCTCATCTCAAACTAAATTTTTTTCAAAACATAGAGCTCCATTCTTTATGGGAACCGACTATCCCTATTGGAAAACTAGAATGACTTGGTACTTACAATCAACTGATTTAGATGTATGGGATGTCATCGAAAATGGCCCAACTTTTCCCACTAAATTAGTTGATGGAGTTTTGGTTCCAAAACCCAAGCGAGAATGGAATGAGCTTGATAGAAGAAATTTTCAATTAAATGCTAAAGCCTTACTTTGTAATGTGCTATGGATAGAAATGAATATAATAGAATATGCTAATGCAAATCGGCTAAAGAAATTTGGAGGTTGCTTGAAATAACTCATGAAGGAACTAATCAAGTGAAAGAATAAAAAATTAATATACTTGTTCATAACTATAAATTGTTTTCAATGAAAGAAATTGAATCTATTGTTGAGATGATCACTAGGTTCACCGAAATTGTCAATGGCCTAGAAGCTTTGGGAAGGGTCATAAATGAATCTGAAAAGGTGATGAAGATATTGAGGTCTCTCTCTTCAAAGTGGCATACAAAGGTCATCGCTATTGAAGAAGCTAAAGATTTGACCAAGCTACCTATGGAAGAACTCATAGGGTCATTAATGACTTATGAGATCAATTTGACAAAGCAGTTACAAGAGAGTGAAGACAAAAAGAAGAAGAGCATAGCTCTCAAAGCTATAACCAAAGAAGAAAAAGATGTTGAAGAAGAAAAACCAAGTGAAGAAGATGATGACTTAGCTCTCATCACAAGAAAGCTCAACAAGTACATGAGAGGTGAAAGGTTTAGAGGGAAGAAGTTTACCTTTAGAAGAGATCCTTCAAGAAGGGAATCCTTATCACATGGTGACAAGGAGAAATGAGAAGAGAAAAGAGATTTGATATGCTTCAAATGCAAAAAGCCGGGACACATTAAATATGATTGTCCTCTCTACAAAAGTGAAGCCAAGAGAAGAATGAAGAAGGCAATGATGGCCACTTGGAGTGAAAGTGAAGAATCCTCCGAGGAAGAAAAGGAGAAAGAAATGGCAAACATGTGCTTCATGGCAATAGATGATCTTGATGAGGTAAACTCTAACTTTAGTAATGAAGATATGCATGATATTTTTGAAGAATTATATGAGGATTTTGAAAAACTTAGTTTGAAAAATAATTCTCTTAAAAAGAAAATTCAAGAACTTGAAAAGGAACTTGAGGAAGTCAAAGAAAAATTTTCAATTGTTGAAATCTCTAAAACTCATCTTGAAAAAGAAAATGAGATTTTAAGAAATGAAAATGAAATTTTGAAAAATAAAAATGAATGGTTGACCTCCTCTCTTTCAATTTTCTCTTGTGGACAAAAATCCTTCGAAATGATCTTAGCAAGCCAAAAATGTGTTTTTGACAAACAAGGACTAGGATTCAAATCTTCAAAGAACCAAAAGTATTTTAAAAACTATTTTGTAAAAGAATCCTCAAGTGAATGTCCTTTCACTATTTGCAACTTTTGTGGAAGAGGAGGGCACATTAGTAGTACATGTCCCTTAAGAAATGGTTCTCAAAAGAATTCAAATGCTAAGGTTAAAAAGGTTTGGATTGAAAAATCCAAAGTCACTAACCCTCAAGGACTCAAAAAGATATGGGTACCTAAATCAACTTGAATTCTATTTTGTAGGGTTCAAAGGAGGATAAGTGGTTCTTGGATAGTGGATGCTCAAGACACATGACCGGGGATGAATCCAAGTTTGCCTTCTTTACAAAGAGAAAGGGAGGATATGTTACCTTTGGAGACAATGCAAAAGGAAGAATCATTGGTCAAGGCAACATAGGTAATGGCACATCCTCTCTTATTGAAAGTGTTTTGTTAGTAGATGGTTTAAAACATAATCTTTTGAGCATTAGTCAACTTTGTGATAAAGGTTTTAAAGTAATTTTTGAAGCATCTCATTGTATCATCAAGGGTATTCAAAATGACAAAACCATCTTCATGGGCCATAGATGTGAAAATGTATATGCTATAAATATTTCAAAATATGATGGTCATGATAGATGTTTTTCAAGCATGCATGATCAAAGTTGGTTGTGGCATAGGAGGTTGGGACATGCTAACATGAATCTCATTTCCCAACTCAACAAAGATGAACTCGTTAGAGGCCTTCCCAAAATTAATTTTCAAAAAGACAAAGTTTGTGAAGCTTGTCAAATGAGAAAGCAAATAAAAAACTCTTTTAAAAACAAAAATTTCATTTCAACATCTAGACCTCTTGAATTGCTACACGGATTTTTTTGGTCCTTCTAGGACACCTAGTTTAGGAGGAAAATCTTATGCTTATGTCATTGTGAATGATTTCTCTAGATACACATGGGTCTTGTTTTTAAGTCAAAAGAATGAAGCTTTTTATGAGTTTTCAAAATTTTGTAACAAGGTTCAAAATGGAAAAGGTTTTACAATCACTTGCATTAGAAGTGATCATGGGAGAGAATTTGAGAATTTTGACTTTGAAGAATATTGCAATAAGCATGGTATTAATCATAATTTTTCGGCTTCTAGAACTCCTCAACAAAATGGGGTAGTTGAAAGGAAAAATAGAACTCTTCAAGAAATGGCTAGAACCATGCTAAATGAAAACAATTTACCAAATTATTTTTGGGCCGAAGCGGTAAACACTTCTTGCTATGTTTTAAATAGAATATTGTTGAGGCTCATTCTTAAGAAAACTCCCTATGAGCTTTGGAAAAACAAGAAACCCAAAATTAGCTATTTCAAAGTCTTTGGGTGCAAATGTTTTATATTAAAGACCAAAGATAATCTTGGAAAATTTGATGCAAAATCCGATGTTGGAATTTTTCTTGGCTACTCAACTTCAAGTAAAGCTTTTAGAGTCTTCAACAAAAGAACCATGGTTGTAGAAGAGTCCATCCATGTCATTTTTGATGAATCTAACAATTCTCTTCAAGAAATAGAAAGTTTTGATGATGATTTAGGATTGGAGACCTCCATGGGAAAATTGCAAATTGAAGAACAAAGACAACAAGAAGAAAGTGGAGAGGATCCCAAGAAAGAAGAATCGCCTTTGGCACTACCCTCTCCTTAACAAGTGCAAGGTGAATCAAGCCAAGACCTTCCAAAAGATTGGAAGTTTGTCATCAACCATCCACAAGATCAAATCATTGGTAATCCATCAAGTGGGGTAAGAACTAGATCATCCCTTAGAAATATTTGCAATAATCTTGCATTCATCTCTCAAATTGAGCCTAAAAACATAAAAGATGCTATAGTTGATGAAAATTGGATGATTACTATGCAAGAAGGATTAAATCAATTTGAAAGAAGTGAAGTATGGGAATTAGTTCCAAGACCTTCAAATCAAAGTGTTATTGGAACCAAATGGGTCTTTAGAAACAAAATGGATGAAAATGGCATTATAGTAAGAAATAAGGCAAGATTGGTAGCCCAAGGTTATAATCAAGAAGAAGGAATAGACTATGAAGAAACTTTTGCCCACGTAGCTAGATTGGAAGCAATTAGAATGTTACTTGCTTTTGCATGTTTTAAAGACTTTATTCTATATCAAATGGATGTGAAAAGTGCTTTCCTAAATGGCTTTATAAATGAAGAAGTATATGTTGAACAACCACCCGATTTTCAAAGTTTTAACTTTCCAAACCATGTTTTAAAACTTAAAAAGACACTTTATGGTTTGAAACAAGCACTTAGAGCTTGGTATGAAAGATTGAGTAAATTTCTTTTGAAAAAGGGTTTTAAAATGGGAAAAATTGACACAACTCTTTTCATAAAGACCAAAGAAAAAGATATGCTCCTAGTTCAAATCTATGTTGATGATATTATTTTTGGAGCTACTAATGACTCTCTTTGTGAAGAATTCTCTAAGTGTATGCATAGTGAGTTTGAAATGAGCATGATGGGAGAACTCAATTTCTTCCTTGGACTTCAAATCAAGCAACTAAAGGAAGGACCCTTCATCAATCAAGCAAAGTATATAAAGGATCTTCTCAAGAGGTTCAACATTGAAGAAGCCAAGGTGATGAAAACTTCAATGAGCTCATCCATCAAGCTTGACATGGATGAGAAAGGTAAATCTATTAACTCAACTATGTATAGAGGCATGATAGGATCCTTGCTTTATTTGACCGCTAGTAGACCCGATATCATGTATAGTGTATGCTTGTGTGCTAGATTTCAATCTTGTCCTAAAGAATCTCACTTAAGTGTCGTTAAACGAATTCTTAGATATTTGAAAGGGACAATGAATATAGGCTTATGGTATCTTAAGGGTGATAACTTTGAATTGATTGGATTCTCGGATGCCGATTTTGCCGGTTGTAGAGTTGAAAGAAAGAGCACTAGTGACACTTGTCATTTCCTAGGACACTCACTTGTCTCATGGCATAGTAAGAAGCAAAATTCGGTAGCTTTGTCAACGGCAGAAGCCGAATACATAGCAGCTGGTTTGTGTTGTGCACAAATTCTTTGGATGAAACAAACACTTAGCGATTTTAAATTGAATTTTGAGAATGTTCCTATTAAATGTGATAACACTAGTGCCATAAATATTTCAAAAAATCTCGTGCAACACTCTAGGACTAAGCATATAGAAATTAGACATCATTTTCTTAGAGATCATGCATAAAAGGGTGACATTACACTTGAATTTGTAAGCACAAAAGATCAACTTGCCAATATTTTTACAAAACCTCTAAGTGAAGAACAATTTTCCTATATTAGAAGACAACTAGGGGTTATTTCTCTTTGATCTAATGTTTGCTTAATGAATTCTTCTTGAAAATGCCTTATGATTGCATAAATTTCATTTCATACACATCATATAGAAGTCTCTTAGGAAAAAGGTCAATTTTTGACAAAAAAAATCAAAATTCTCTTGGCATTGGACATAAAAAATTGGGGATTTCAACTGAAAAGGATATGAGGAGGATCACGGGACAAGAAAAAGCAAAAAATTCAGGGTGTTGACCGTTGACCAAGCGGTCGATCGATTGGGGAACTGGTCGACCGGTTCGTTGGGGCTGGGAATTTAAAAAGCCCCCCGTGCCTCAGTTTCTCCACTGTTTTCCATCGTTCCTGGAAGACTCTTCACGTTCCTGCCTTCAGAGACTAGTTTGGGCTAGTTTTTGGACCAATTTCAGGTTTTGGAGTGGATTTTGGGACAATTTTGAGGCTAGGGCTTCGGATCTTCTGACCTAGGGTTGCGTCTTTGGGACTATTTCTTCTCTGCCTGTGCGCCACCACATGGTTCAGCTCTTCTCCGTGCGCCTAGGGTTTTATTTGGGTTTGTTTTCCGTCTCCGCTTGCTTGTTTTAGTTTCTCCGACTTCATCTTCCTTCTTTTTGGATTTCAGATGGCACCTAGGAAGGAGACGGGTGCTTTCAGGGCTCAGGGTAAGCGCCCTGCTGAGCCATCTTAGCCTGAGCAGACAGAGGCTAGTTGAAAGGCGAGGAACGACACTGCCCTCTTCAGTTCTGTTGAAGACTATCAGAGGTTCAAGCAGAAATTCGCCAAAAGAAAAGTCGTTCCAGGGAGAAACATCAATTTCTCCCAACTTCAGAGCTTCGGGTTTGAGGGACTCTTCACTAGGATGGGATGGCTACCAGTTGTGACGATTTTCGAGCCTATCTTTCCAACTATGGTACATGCATTTTATTCCCGGGTGACTTATGGACTCGGAGGACCAATCGTGTCCACCGTTCGAGGAATTGAGATTGAGTTGAGTCCTGAGAGCATTTGCCGCATTCTTGACATCCCCTCAACTAGACTTAGAGTATATGAGTCCAAGGCATGGCCTATTGTCCCAGGGTTCGAGCCTAGAGAGGCTATTCAGAGGCTGTGCAGACTTGCAAATGCCCACGGGATGGGCAAACCATCAGCACATAGCCTGACTATACCTAATTGAGTCCTTCACCACATGATCTACTCCATCTTATTGCCACGAGGCGGACATCGAGACGAGGTCTCCTACTTTCAGGCCTTTATCGTGGACTCGATTCTCACCGGGAGGCGGATACACGTAGGATATCTAATAATGATGCATATGATATCCTGCTATGAGAGCGCCACCCGAGTTCTTCCCTACGACCGCTTCCTCACTCATGTGTTCAAGGATGTCAAGGTCGACCTGAGTAGAGAGACGGAGTTTGAGGCTCCTAGCATTTATGACACATATGACGAGCATTCACTGGGGCGCATGAAGTTTGAGAAGGCCCTTGATGGCTCTTGGGTTAGGCGAGCGGAGTGTGCACCAGCTCAAGGTTATCCAGCGGACGAAGAGGAGGTCGAGATCAGAGAGATAGAGGATGGGCTAGATCCTCAGAGAGGATTTGAGCATAGAGAGCCTGAGCTTGACATTCCTCCACTTCAGACTAAGGATGTTCGCTTTGACGCCACTTTTTCGAAGCCTATGATGTTTGAGCCAGTGTACACAGCAGGGCCATCCTCTCAGCCGACATTCACAGAGCCTACTCACACCGAGTCACCACCTCCTCCAGCTCCTCATGCTCCTGTTCATCCACCCTGGATGGATTTATCGGCACAGATCAGCTCTCTCAAGACTCGTATGGAGGAGTTAGTCGTGGTCAGTGATACTCGCTTTTATTCCATGGAGGATCGCATTGATCAGTATCAGACCGGCTTCACCTCTCAGTTTGAGTATTTGGTGCAGAGAATTGAGCGTCTTGAGAGTCGCTAGGAGAGTCAGCACGAGGAGATGATGGCTTACCTCTGTTCTGTGTTTCCACCTCCACCTTCTCAGCCTTGATTTCATCTGGGACCCCCTTCGTTTCCTTTTTATGTTACCAAAGGGGGAGATATTTACTTAGGATAGGCTCTAGGAGACATTCATGCATTTACAATCATATCATACCTATGTTTTCATGTATTTTTGCCTTTGCTTTATATATGATATGATATTCTTTTGATTTACATAGTCTCCTCGCTTTAAATTTCTTAATTTTTGAGTTGATTATTCCATGGTTGGTTTGAGGGGGAGATTTCTTTGTCTCCTAGATAACCAAGGTTTCTCATCATAAAAAAGGGGGAGATTGTTAGCCCAAGGGTTCTCCTAATCGGGTTTTGATGATAACAAACCATGGTTAAGTGACTAATTGGTTTAAATGGTTAAGAATCTTAAGCATAAACTCGAAAACGCATCAAGGACCAAACAGATACAAGATCGAGATCTTTTGGAAGACTTGTCATCATAGGAAACGAATGTAAGATGATTGCATGAGTGCACTTAGGATGTTCATACTATTTCATGCATCTTAGATAACTCGGTTTATTCTTAAAAACTTGATTTTCTTTAAAACCCGAGTTCTATCAAATATACCTTAGGCAAATTGTTTTAAAATTGACATATTAATTCACCTAAAGACCTTGCCTAAGTGTTGAAAAAGAAAGAAATTCAAAAAGATAGGTTTTCAGGGCCAAAAGGCTCAACTGGTTGGGGAACTGATCGACCAGTTACCTTGTCCGGTCGAGGTCCGGTCTAGGTCCAATCAAGGCAACGGTAACCTGTCATGCATTAAATACCCCAACGGCTAGTGATCTGATCGACCCCTTGCTCGACCGGTTGAGGTTACCTTTTGCTATTTTTTACTCCCAAGCTTAGAAACCTATAAATTGAGAGCCCCACTTCATTTATGACTAAGAGAACCTTTGCAATCAATTGTCTACCTACCTGTTCTTGATCAAAAAGCTCTTATTTCTTTCTTAGTGCATTAAATCATCACTTGCATATCCTTTAGTGCACTCTTGTGTGTCATCCTAGCTTTCTCTTGTATTTGAGCTATCCTTAAGCTAGGTTGAGAGTTTCATCCTTGTATAAACTGAGTGTGAAAGCCTTCAAGAGGTTCAAATCTTGAAGAGATTGTGTAAGAGCCCATTGCAGCCGGAATCCAAGTGTAAGAAGATTGAAAGCTTGATTGAAGCTTCAAGTTAGTGGAACCCTTACTCGGTTAGGAGATTGAGGAGAGTGGACATAGGCAAGGAAGTGCTGAACCACTATAAAACCCAAGTTTGAATTCTCTAACTCTATCTCTTTACTTTGTTTATATTGTGCTAATATTGTTGTGTTTGAAAAAGTTTTGAAAAACCCAATTCACCCCCCCTTTTGGGTGTTTTCCTTAATTATTCATAGCCTTTGTTTTCTCACTTTGATATGCATGTGATAATTTTATACTTGAGCTAACCTTGTTTTCATGATAGCGCACTATTACTTGCTGCTAAGGTATGCTCTCACTTCTACTTCATTTATTTATTCATTCTCATACTCGATTTGTTTTATTATTCGATCATTTTATTGGTATCCATTGATTTCTTTAATCAATTGCCACACTTGTTTCACCTTATTTAGTAGAGACCCATTTTTAAGGGCTTAGAGGGGTGTTACGGTCTTTACCGTATCTTCCCAATGAGTAACTTGACCCCCAAACCCAGACTTAATTTTTCACAGACCTATTTTCCTTTTAAGAGTCACACTTAGGGTTTTTCTTTTTTATTTTATCTTTCCCTTTAAAAATAAAACAAAAATAAGTGGCGAGTCCAAGTCTTTTTCAAAAAATCAAAATTTCACCAGATAAATAAAAGAAGCAAGTTTTGCCATCAGGTGGGAACGCATTGAGCCAAAATGCGGGGTCCACAATAGGTATGTGAAAAATTGAGTCTAAATTCAGGTTTCAAGTTACCTATTGGGAATGTACGGTAATGAGTCGTAGCACCCCTCTAAGCTCGTACACATACAGTCTCTACTAACGAATAGAGGAGATTGTGGTAATTAATTAATTAATCATGAATATCAAGATTAAATGAACAAATCAATATACACAAAAATGATGATAAAATCTAATTATAAGAATGGACAAAATAAATGACAAGAGAATTATGCAAAATGATTTATTGAACTAATTAACAAAAATTCAAAAATTAGTTTTTCAAGGAATTTCAAAGGATTTTATAAAAAACAATTTTAATGAATGATTTCAATTTAATTTTTTACAAACAAAAAGTTTAAATTTATTTGCAAAAAATTATTTGATTGAATTTCATTTGTATTCAATTTTCAAGAAAATTATTTATGTTTATTGTTGCTAAAAGAATTTATTAAAAATAATTTCATAAAAGAAGAATTTGATTTTATTTATAAGAAATTGATTTTTATTTACCTTTGCTTGAAAATGAATTGTTAGAATTTTATTTACAAAAACATTTCAATTTAATTTCTATTTAGAAGAAGATACCTTTTATTAAATATAAATAAATAAAAACCTGTTTTTCAAGTTCTATTCATAAGAGCGATACAATTTGATTTTTGAAAAAACAAAAACTTCAAAATTTTATATTTTGTTTAAAGAGAGAATTTTACATTTTCACAATTTTATTTAAAAGAATTAATTTTACTTTACTTTTACCATAACGAAAAATTTAAGATTTTGTGTAAAAAAAGAAAAAAGAAAAATCACAATTCAACTTTATTTTAAAATATCCTTTTACAATTTTATTTATGAAAGAAAAAAAAAAGTCTCTTACAATTTTTATTTAAATTAAAGTTTGCTTAACTTTTGTTAAGAAAAGAAATTTTCCTTTTATTTTAAAAAAAGATTTTTTTTTATTTATCTAAAAATAAAATTTAATTTATCTTTGATTTTTTTTTTAAAAAAAAAAACCTTTTCACAATTTTATTTACAAAGAAAGATTCTTGGCTTCAAAAAAACAAAAGAGTTTTTTTATTAGTTTATCCAAAAGGATTTTTGTTTAATACTTAGTAATAAAGAAAATCTTTTACAAATTTAATTGGAAAGAAGAAAAAAAAAATTCCTTAAATAAATAATAATAATAAAAAAAGTTTATCTAAAAGGAATTTGGCTTATCTCATATTTATTAAAAATGGTTTTGACAATTTTAAATTTATTAAAATCCTAATAACAAATTATAAAATAAAATAAAAAATATTTATTTTTTTTTTAAAATAATTTATTAAAAGAATATTTCAGTTGGTTAAGAAGAGAAATTTCAGTTTACTAAAAGAGATATTTTTTTCTTTAGTTTTATTCTAAAAAACTTCTTTTTTCTCACTTTTATTAAAAAACAGTTTTTTAATTTTTTATTTTGAAGAGTTTTATTTATACAAGAGAAAGTTTTTGATATAATTTTAGCAAATGGTCTTTATTTATTAATATATATATAAAAAATACCTTATCAAACAAAAATTTTAGATTAGTAAAAAAAATATTATTTAAAAGAATTAAATTTTTATTCCAAAATGAATTTTGGTGCAAAGAAAAAATAAAATTTTAAAAGTAAAATAAAATAAAATCTCATTATAGGATTATTCTATCGGGATAAAACACAAATTAATTACACTTTTCATGCATTTTTCATTAACAAAAAAATAAATAAATAAATGAACAAAGACTAACTGAGCATATCAAATGCGAATAACAAATAAAATAAATCCATGAATGACAAATTAAATGGATATACACAATAAAACTCTAAACAAGTCCATTTACATGTATATTGGAAGAAAATTAAAATAAATATATACAACAAAAATTAGGAGGATAAGAATGAATGAGTAGCCTTAGAAGTGCAATCCCAATAACAGTAATGACCCTCAAAAGCTTCCAAAATGAAGCTCAAAAATACAAAAAACTCTTGACCCTCTCACAAATAGCATAGAAAATACAAAGAAGATTTAGAAAAGTCCCAAGAGTTGTCCCTCCCTCTCTCCTCTTTTCTGCTCCAATCTTCCTTTTTAATCCCAAAAATTCCGGTTCTTAGTCAATCCGATCCATACCTTGTCTTCAACTACACTAACTGCTCCCAATATACTATGCCTTTTCTCACTCTCAGCATAGTGCCAAGCTATCAACCCGAACATAGGGAACCCAAAAGAGTAATAAAGCAAATGCAATTAGGCCCAAATCAAACCAAACAACAATCCAACAAGCCAAGGTCTAATACCAATAAATGGAAAACAAAAATCAACCCAAAATAGGCCCAAAGAAATAAATCAAAGGCCCAATAGGAAATCAAATAACCTAAATCCCACAACCCAAATCCAATGATCCAAAGCAAATACCCAAGGCCTATAAACTATTATTGTACGAATTAATGGGGAGAGAACTTACCTCCCTTTGAAGAACCCATGTGCAAGCCGACATCGAGTGGAAAAGATGGAGGCTCGTCTACGATGGTAATGGAGGAAAAAAATAAAAATAAACAAATAATAATAATAATAATAATAATAATAATAAGATACAAATTGAAATTAAAAAATAAAAATAAATAAATAAATAAATAATAGAAAGAGAGAGGAAGAGTCATGGCCAGTGGATGAAGGGGGTGATGGTCATTGGTGGTGTGAACTATGATGCTATCGGTGATGGCTTGGTAGCAGTGAAGTTGGTGAGGAAAGTGGATGAAGAAGAAAGGAATAAATAAATAAATAAATAAAGAAAAGAAATAATAGAGGAAGAAGGGGAAGTGGTGGATGTTGTGAGTGGAGAATGGAGAATAGGAGAAAAGAAAGGAAAGAGGAAAAAAAGAAGAAGGTGTAGGGAGAAAAATGGGTTGTCAAAATGAGAGGATGAGAGAGAGAAAATTAGGGTATCTTAGGGTTTTTTCCAAAATGGATGGTGGGAATACAATCTATGAATAGATGGATGGGATTTGATACCAAAATGGGTATTAAAGATTGGCCAAACAAATAAAAAGGAATGAGCCTAAAAACATGAACAAAATAAGCCCTAAAATAAATTTTAAAAAAGTAAATAAATAAATAAAAAGAAAGGGTGAGGCAAATTTGAAGGTTTACATTCTACAAAACTAGAAATTTCATACTAAAAAGTTGACGTGACACAAAAATTCAACTCTTTTGGTTGACCACTAAAATCCTTTGAATTTCATCAATTTAAATTTGACATGTGTTCTCCAATTTGCCTTTTTGACTTTTCAACTATCACCACATAGAAGAATTTTCAAACTTGAAATTCTATTGTGGCCTAAAATACCTGGTCATTACAATGTACATGACCCCTATTCAAATATTGTAGACCCCAAAATTTGTCTCAATTTTATTTTTATATTGATTTTGAGCCTAATTTTATCCTTAGATTTCAATCCGATAACATTTGATTTTTTTTTCACACTTATACCATTTAAATTTAAATTTAAATTTAAATTTTTATTATTTTATGTTATTTTTATTTTTATTATTTTATATTATTTTACTTTTTTTTTTCTTCCTCTTTTTCCTCACTTACTCCCTCACTCTCTCTCCTAAACCATACCCCCCATACCTCCCACATCCCAAGACACTCCCTCCCCCCTGTTGGTGCAGTGTTAACCAGATTTAAGTTTGTCTAGCTTCTCTAGAGTTAAATGGGTTTCTTCCCTGCACAAAATGATGTCTAGATAGGTGGTCTGAGCACGCCCCTTTGAAGCTTAAGTCAGAAAGTAATAAAGATGGGTCTAGTTGTTTCAAATGGGACTGTACGCGCATATCTTTTTCATGCTTCTTAAGGGGTTTTTATAAAGCGGATGACGCCATCGCCATAGCATTGAGAAGCATTTATGGCTTTTTTTGTGATGATGATTGCAATCAGGGCAGAAATCAAACCTTAGCAAGAGAGTCAACACCATCATCTCTACGCGGATTGGGCAATCATACAAAAAAAAAAAAAAAAAAAAAATCCTCTAACTAGTGTCATTTGCTAGCTATCGAGCAAGAGTCTCAGACCATGTAGTTGACTATGCATTTATGTTTGTCAATGTCGCTGATTACACGTAGCAATTAGTAGACATTGACTTTTAGGTGTAAATTTCATTGAGGTAGTTGCTTAGGCACTAGGTGTGATTATCCATTTGTTCAATGCTTGGAATCTCTGGCTGTGTTGGTTAATCCATCTGAAAATCTCAGTTGGCTTAGTTTGTCCATTCCGTCTAGCATCAAAAAAGAAGGAAATCTCTTTCCTCTTACTATAGACAGAGTTTGTTTTGGTTTAGAGGGATTGATATCAAACGGATCATTTGTTTATCTTAGACGGACCAAGGGTTTTTGATTTGGGGGAGGAAACGTGAAGGAAAACTTCCCACAATGCCCCCTTAATTTGTATGCTTCTGTCTCTTTAGGTTATTTGGGTGCTTAGGAACACGTGTCATTTGGGGCTACAATGGTGGGTCACATCAATCAAGGCTAGCTGTCAGGTGGCGCACCTCTTCACTTGGCTTTGGGAAGTGTTTCCAAACGGCTTGTCCCTTGGAATACTTAGGCTTTTGGATCCCTATAAATAGAGGGGCTCCATACTTTTTGGGTCACTTTTTGGTCTTTTCCAGCTTTGGAGTTTCCTTGCCCATGTTGCACCTCCACTTTTGTTGTATTTGCCACCGGTCGTTGTTTTTCACTTTCCTCGTCTGCTGTTGTGTTTGCCACCGGTTGCTGTTCTTTGCCTTCCTCGTCACTGGCTTTAAATGTGCTTTCGATGGATTTCTTCCCCGCTTAAGAGGGTTCATTCCTGATTCCAGTAAGTTTTCTGCCACTCACCATTCTTTTTGCAATGCTTGTTGTTCTTCTTTGGGCTGTGTCGGCGGTTGGAGACCTCGACATCCAAATTTAGGGTTTCTCATTGTCTTTGCTTGTTCTGGGTGCCTTGTTTAGGAGAGAATGAATGTGTCGATGACCGAACTTAAGGCTTTTTGGTTTCCTTTTTTGCTCTTGTGCTGTTAAGGCATTTGTCATTGGTTCATGTTATTTTTTCATTGTGATCATGCTGGGGCAATGGGAGTGATTCTTCCTCTGTCATTGGCTAAAACACTTGCTCTGTAAGTTTCAATAGTCAACCCATCTAGCTTCGGGCTTTTGGTCCGTCCAGGTTCCTTTTTTGTATTACTGAGACAACATTGAACAACGGATAGGTCGGGTGATTGGTTCTGATAACTACGTTGACTTGCGCAGGTTTCCACACGGCCCAGATCCACTTAGCATAATGGAAAGAGGAGGAGTCACTTTTACCAATGGAAGGCCTTAGCAAAGTGGACAGAAAAACACAAAAGTCGAGCACCACAAATCAGAGCGTCCAGTTGGTGTCCTATTTGAATAGAAATTCCTTTCGAACAATATGTCGATTCAACTAATAGATGACGAGGCTTTATCATCTACTGACCTTCCTAGTAATATGATGTAATTCACCAATGAGCAATTTTCTGCTGGGCTCCGTTTTCCTATCCCTTTTCTTTTCAAGCAATTCCTTTATTTCACACAAATTTTTCCAATTTTTCTTCATCCGAACGTTGTCCGGGTGTTGATGGGGTGTAATGTGCTGGACATGCTCTTCTAACTAGATCTGTCATTGCTGGAAGTCTTGTTCGTTTATACCGTTAAGATGAGTCAAAAGGAAAGATTCAACTTGTCTGCTCATATTCCTTCCCTCCAACTGATGATCAGTCTTCCAGATTCATGCAAAGGCTAGGCCAAGGAGCATGTTCTAGTATCTGATCCTTGGAGTGGTTCGTCTAAAGGACCAAACGAAGTTTTTTCTTCACAACGTTCATTGGAGATTTCGAGTAGACTACACTTCTGTCACTTTCTTTATATCTTACAGTTATTTCTTCCCTGCTGTAAATTTACTAATGATCTTTCTGTTTGTATAATACAAGCAAGGAGAGGCGGGGAAGCCTTGTTGAGTGGGTGGAAAAGGCTTTATTCACTCGGCTTAACAGGTTGTTCAAGATAGACATGACCGAACGAGCTTACAAGGTTCTTTTGACGAACAAGAACTTGCTAGCATTGATCGACAATCCTAAGCCATTTATCATCCCCATATTTCCCTGGCTAGCTCCCTCATCTTTGGTGCCTAGTAAACACTTTGTGTTGAAGGATTTGTCTTTCTACGAGGTTGCTAGTTTGGCAGATTCTGAGGCACGTTAGGCTCGTCTAGAGGAGTGGGAGAGAAAACATCAGGAGGGGACATTGAGGCAAGCTTCGGCTACTAGTCGTCCATTCTCCAGTTCCGTTGTCCGCCCTCTCACTCAAAAGAAAAAAAAACCTACTGCTTGTCCTGTTTGGAGGGTGAGGACTTCGCCTCCTACATCCTCGTCTTCTCCATTAGTTTCATCATCTTCATCATCTTCATTTTCTAGCGACGAACCGGAAGAAGGGGTTGATCGGGTAGTGCTCACTATTATTTGCAAGGAAGAAAAGGAGGAAGAGGATATGGCTTCCAACTTGAGGATCGGATTTCGTGAGAGGCAGCGTAAGCGCTTATCCAAATCCATTGTTGTCAATCCTACCCCTTCAAAGAAAGCTTGTCCAAAACTTGCCTCAATTCCTCCACCCATGCTAGTACCTTCGACCATTACTGTGATCGTTACTCCTGAGTCAGATGAGAAACCTCCCTCCGCTGATGATATTTCTTATCACGAGATGAGGAGGCCTTTTGTCCTCCCGAATAACCTTAGCGAAGAATCGTTTTAAGTGCATGACTTCCTCTCCTCCCCGTCCAAAGTTAGCAAATGTCCCCAACCAGGAGGAGATATCTAAGCTTCTAAAGTGCATCCCTTCCTTCACGAAAAGAGAGTCCCCAGTACAAAACATGAGGCTGCTCTTTCCAGCTACTTAGTGGATCCTAATCGAGATAGATGACAATCCTAGTAAATTTTTCACGGCATGGCTTCCGTACGATATTCCAGACACCGATATTGCCCACATTCTCCATATGCAAGACTACACAACTTTTGAAATAGCAGAAATGGTATGTCATCTCTCCTCTTTTCACTTGTTTTTGCCTTAGTATCTCGTTTTATAATGATTTCTTTGTTGCCTCTAAGTGATAGCCGGAGTCCGAAATCTTATGCAGCAGCGTGCTCACCTTTTCCATCGGTTAGAGGCAACCAAAACCATGAGAGCATATGTTGCCCATAACATGGATGGGAATGAGGATCTTCTTGCCAACTTGGAGACAACAAAGAGTCAGGTCGTTGCTGCCCAGAAGCTTGCTGAAAAGAGTGTCGGTCTGCTGAGGAAGGCCGAGGAAGAGAAGGAGGTATCTCTGGCTGAAGCTCGGCGGCTGGTTCAAGAGAAAGTGGCTCTAGCGATTGACAAGAAAAAGACTGAAGAAGAAGTAGTCCGACTAAGGCATGAGCTACAGGATCTCCGAGCAGGGTTTGCTGCTCATAAGGAAAACTTGGAGGCAGACTACCAAAAGCAGGTGGATGATATGTTCTTCTATGACTACTGATGTTGTGTGAAGAAGCATGACATTGCCTAAGATATTCCCAACTTTCTCTCCGATGATGAGGACGAGTTTCTAGACGGCCTTGCCTAGGGAGAAGGACATGCTTGAGCGGGCTTGATTTTTTTTTATATTTTTTTATTCTAGCTTATTGTGACCTAGACTTCTAAATTTTGTAAATACAATGGATGCTTTTATTAATTTTTAATTTAAGTATACTTGCTTTAGTCGTTTGTCTCTGCTATATAATTTTCATAAGCAATCTTTATTGATAGTATTGCTTTAAGTTGGCTACATTTCATAGGTGGAGCAGGAGTACGCCGTCTAGCGTTTGAAGATGGTATACTCTTAAGTCTCCTACCTTATTTACACCATATGGCCCTTCCCAATTAGCTTGAAGCTTTCCGACCCCTATTTCAGTTGTGTTCTTTAAGATTCTTTTGAGGACTAAAGTTTCTGATCAAAAAACCATGGTCGTGCCTTTTTGTTGTACTAAGTGCATCTCCTCACATTTCGTATGCCTAATCCAGTTTTCTTATGTGTTCTTCATCACTGTCACTTTGATCGTACATGACTGTTTTGGTAGTAGGCATACTAATTTCAGTTGAAATAATGACCTCCATCCCATAAGCAAGGGCGAAAGGAGTGGCTCTCGTTGGCCGCCTGGATGTTGTTCGGTAAGCCATAAGACTCTAGGCAGCTCGTCCACCCATTTTCCTTTTGTCCCTTCCAACCTTCTCTTCAATACATTCAATAGGGTTTTGTTTGTCACCTCCTCCTGTCTGTTGATTTGTGGATAGCATGGTGTTAAGTATAAATTCTTGATGTTTAACTTTGAGCAGAATGTTTGGAATATGGTACTATCAAACTGTGGTCCATTATTCGTATTAATCGCTTATGGAACCTCGAATCAACATATGATGGTTTTCTAGACGAACTTGGAGACATCTTTATCTTTGATGTTGACATAGGCTTTTGCTTTTACTCATTTGCTAAAATAGTCACTTATAACAAGTAAAAACTTTTGCTTTGTTGCAGCAAGCAAGGGGCCGACTATGTCCATCCTCCATTGTGCAAATGACCAAGGACTTATGATCGGGTTGAGAGCTTTTGAAGGTACACGGGGGATGGGAATGTGTCATTGACATCGATCACACATTTTAACATAGCTTTCAGCATCCCTCTTCATGATGGGCTAGTAGTACCCTTGTGTGTAGGCGCGATGTGACAAAGTTTGTCCGCTTGGATGATTGCTGCATATGTCTTCAGGGAGTTCGACCATGACATATTTGGCTTATAACCCACTCATACACTTTAGGTATGAACCTCCAAATGATCGTCTGTGTGCTTGCTTCCCGTATTCTAGTAATTCTCCAATTTGGAGGTATTTCACGATGTCATGCATCTAGCATGATTTCGCTTCACTGGTACTGCATATTGGTTTGGGTGTAATTGAGGGCTCGACTTTGAGGTAGACGGGCATCAACACTGCCTCTTTTATGGGGAAAGTGGCAGTTATTCCAGCCAGTTCGTCTACCTTCACATTCTCTTTTCATGGCACCCACTCGTCCAACTCTTTTAGGCGATCTTCTACCATGGCGAGGTAGCGAGCCATTCGTTCATCCTTTGTTTCATACTCCCGTTGAATATGCCTGACAATTAGTTGAGAGTCGCTCTTGATTTTCGACTTGGTTGCTACTAATATTAGGGCAAGATCAAGCCCGACTAGGATAACTTCATATTCTATTTCGTTGTCGGAGGCAGAAAAGTTGAGATAGATAACTTGCTCCATCAATTCCCCAGTTGGTGATTGTAGGATCAAACCTACTTCGGAATCAGACACTTTGGATGCTCCGTCTACATGAAGTGTCCACCATTGCTCTCCAAGGTGATTAGCCAAATGTGCTTATTTTTTAGGGAGTTTAGCTATAAAGTTAGCCATAATTTGTCTATTCAATGATAACCTTGGCTAGTACTTGATTTTGTACTCACTCAACTCGATGGCCCTTTTCAACATTCATTCGGATAGGTCTAGTTTGTGCAGGGTAACTCGGAGTGGCTGGTTTGTGAGTACAGTCACTTGGTGAGCTTGGAAGTATGGGCGGAGCTTTCGAGCGACATTTTTAGTGCTAAAGCGGTCTGTTCTACCTGAGAATATCGAGTCTCAGTGCTTACCATTGCCTCACTCACGTAGTAGACAGGCCTTTGCTCTTTGTCTCGTATCTGAAAAAATAAGATGACATTGACAACATAGTCAGATGGAGCTAAATACATATAGAGTTCTTCGTTGGACTTGGGGTTGCTTAAGATGGGCATTAAAGTAAAGTAGTGTTTGATTGCTCCAAATGCCTGCTCACATTCGTCTGTCCAACCGAATGTGCTTGCTCCCCTAAGTGTGAGGAAGAAAGGTCTTAACTTGTCTATGAAATAGGCTATGAAATGTCCCAAAGCTGTGAGACAACCCGTGAGGCGTTCTAACTCTTTCTTGTTGTTTGGAGTGGGTGTTTCAAGGATGACTTTCATCTGAGTCGAATTAACTTTGATTCCTCTTTGGGTTACCATAAACCTTATAAACTTCCCCTCATTGACGCTAAAGGCACACTTAGTTGGATTAAGCTTCATGTTGTATGCTCATATAAGATAGAATGCTTTTTCCAAGTGTTAGGCATGCTCAGCTCAGGTTTTGCTCTTTACAACAATGTCATCCATGTAGACCTCCATAGTTCAGCCGATCAAGGGTTTGAAAATTTTTGTCATTAGCCTCTGGTAAGTAGCACAAATGTTCTTGAGTCTGAACGGCATGACTTTGTAACAGTACAACCCTTGCGGTGTAACAAAGGTTGTCTTCTCCTTATTCGGCTGGAACATGGGGATTTGGTGGTATCTAGAAAAGTCGTCTAGAAAGAAAAACATCCCATGCTCGATGGTGGCGTCGACTATCTGGTCTATCCGGGGCAAAAGAAAGCTATCATTTGGACATGCCTCATTTAGGTTGGTGTAATTAACACAGACTCGCCACTTTCCATCTTTCTTCGGAATTACCACCACGTTTGCTAACTAGTATGGATATTTGACTTCTCTGATAAATTCGACTGCTAATAATTTGTCAATTTCTGCTTGAATGATTTTCTGCCTATCTAGATGGAAACACCAGACCTTTTTTTGGATAGGCCACAAGGTGGGTGAGACATTCAGTTTGTGGGAGGTCACATACGGATGAATCCTCGGCATGTCCGAGTAAGTCCAGGCAAAGATGTCCTTGTTACGCTCGAGCATACTCTCTAGTAGTTCCTATTCCTCCTATGTAAGCAGGGAACTGGTATAAGTGATTTGATCTATGTGGTATGAGAGGCATAATGGTTGAAGTGGATTAGTTGCAGATAGATTTTTCTCTATTAGGCTCAATGATTGTTATTGCTCCCTTGTGTTTGATGATTTCGAGCGTGTTTTCTCACCGACCAAATGTACGAACTCTAGTGTCACCTGATAGCATTGGCGCGCGACTAACTAGTTACAAAGTAGATCGACTTGTCCCTCTTTTGTGAGGTAGCTCACCACCTAATGGTACGTAAAAGAAATGACTTTCATTCTGTAAAGCCATGCATGCCCCATGATGGCATTGTATGGGGACAAGTTGTTGACCACTGAGAATCGCACATATAGGGTAACTGGGCTAGCTTGGATGGGCAAGACAACGTCACCTAATGAAGTTGTTGTAGCTCCATTGAATCCGGATAGAAAACGCCTTAGGTTCTCTAGGACACATGGTGAGTAGCCCATCTTCTTGTAGGCTAACATTTGCAAGAGGTCAGCTGAGCTACCTGGATCAACCAGAATCCTTCTCATGTTAAATCTACCTACCCTTAGTGTTAGGACTAGGGCATCTTCATGCGGTTGTAACACTCAATTAGCATCTACCGGAGGGAAGGTAATTGTGTCGTCAATGGGGCGCACACTCCCTTCTGAAAAGTTGTGTTGAACAGAGTTAACCCACTCTTTTACAAAGGTTGTGTGGAGCAACCTTCCTCTTTTCCGCTTAGAATTATTTTTATCGTCTACAGGACCTCCATGTATGTAGTTGATGATAACTCTCAGAGCTACCAAAGATGCACGGGTTTGGACGACTGCCTCTTACGCCGTTTCTCTTTGTCTGCTAGTTGTACGGACATATTGTTTTAGGTGTCCAACCTTGATTAGTTTCTCCACCAAGTAATGGAGACTCTTGCATTGCTTGGTGGTATGGCTGTGATCCTTATGATAAGAGCACCTTCTATTTCGATCTAACCCTAGACAAATCTGTCTTGATGGGTTCCAACCATCTGAAGTCTAACAGATCGTGAATGATCAGGAAGAGTCTTTCATAGGAGATATCGAGGGGGGTGAGTCTCACCTACTATTGTTGGCTAGCTCGCCTCTTGCTAGCTTGCCTCGATTGGTTTGAGGGCTTAGAACTCCTCGTCTTGTTGTTCTTGGTCGGTCGATTAGTAACCAAGATCTATTGAGACGTTGCTCGGACATCGTCTTCGAGCATAGAATATTTGTCCACCCATTTAAACAGGTCATCCATCGTTCTAAGTGGCTTCTTTGCTAGAGACTCAAAGAATGGTGTGCCTGGGTTGATGCTTCGCTTGAAGATCTACAGGATGACATTCATACTATAGGATTCCACTTAGAGTATTACTTGCCCAAACCGCTTCATGAAATCTCTGAGTGACTTGTTCTCCTGCAACTTGATGTTCTGCAGGGTGCTTATGTTATGTTTTTGGCTAGCGGAACATAAGTAGTGGCTCACAAAGGCTTCTTAGATATCTCAGAACATGTTCACGGAATGCTGTGGGAGACGGTGGAACCATGAAAGAGTCGGGTCATGTAAGATGGCCGAAAAGACCTTACACATTAGTGCATCATTCCCTATGTCAAGGGTCATAAGTTGCCTGAAGTGCATGATATGATCGAACAGGTTGCTCATTTCGTTGTACATTGTGAATTTTGGCACTACGAACCCCTTAGGTGGCTCATAGTTGATAATATGGGGCCAACAGCATGGAGAGCATGTCATCTAGCCATCGACTGATAAAGTCGAGTGGAGCTCGCTGATTCGTCCCCAATTAATGTTCTACTTGATTTAGCTCAATCAACTAATGTGCTTTGATTTCAATCCTCAAACGGGAGTTATCAACAAAATTTATAAACCTATTTCACCATATACTAGGGTAGCATAGCTAGCATAGCATAGTGGCTCTAGGATTGTCCACAGAGATGGGTTTTCACTTCACAATTGATATTAGTTCAAAAGCTGGATTGGTGCTTTCCCTTTCCAAGGTTAGCTTTAAAAGAAAATATAAGTTTGCATGAAAACGGATGGTTTTAAGCTAACCAAACATAAAGTAACTAAAAGTAATTAGAAAGAAAGATGTTTCTTGGGATCTCAGGTTACCAGGATCAGGTGCCATCTACAAAAGAGGAGATTCCGGTCACTTGAATCTTTTCCTCGCGTTGGGGATTTAACATATAGTTATTTCCCGAACCGGTGTGGTACAGATGCTTACCATTAATGGTTCCAAACACTAAATTCCTCTCACTGATACACCTTGCAATGGTTCGTACCTCTCACCTAGTATTTGCCATTCAAGGTGATCTTTAACCTTGGATTACCCTTCAAAAGCTCGCAAGAGATAACTAATGGATGCCTCCTTGGAGTCCAAAAGCTTACCAAGTGTTGGCTATTCTAGAAAATCCTACTTTTAAACCACCTCCCAAAGGCTCACAAGAAATAAACTAGTGCATCTCAATGGATGGAGATCACTTGCCTTACCAAGTGTTGGCCTAGGTGATTAAAAGGCGTTTTAAGTTAACTAAAAATATAGAAACCATAAACGGGTCACACTTTCTTTTCATTAAAAATGGAAACAACAAAAACTCACGCTTATGTAGCCGGCACCTTACTTAGCTTCCCTCACCCAAGAAATAAAAAGCCTAGCCACTCATCCTCTGAGGCCTCAGAGGATGTTTGGCTAGAAAGAAATTGAAAAAAAAGAAAACAAAGATGAGATGGAAAAAGCAGGGCAAGTGCTTTGTATAATATATTGATCAATCCTACCTATCTACATGATGATTTTTACAACGGATGCAAGAGAACATATATAGGGAAGTTTTTCCAACCTTCCTAGCTAAGTAATCCTATGATTGGTGGATTACAAGGAGAAAATAGGGATTTTATACAAAAATATCTTAAGAAAATATCACACGGAGTCGGTCGCAAATATCTGGAGATTGCATAGGTGGATTTCACAGCATGCAACATGGGCTGTGAAAATTTCGCAAGAGAAAAAAGTGGCTGCGAAATTGCCCTTCAGCTCAGAGTGATCGGCTTTCAATGGCTGTAACTTCTTCATTTCAACTCCAATTTGCACATCGTTTGAAGCATTGGACTCTTGACTTCCTGAGCTTTGAAATGGTATATAGCATATAGAAAATGGACTCTAGGAAGTGCTCCAAAAGTGTGAAAGAAGACTGCAGCTGCTGTCATCTGTTTTTCTTCAAGATTTCCTTCTCTCTGTTTTTCCTCCTTGTATGTTGTTGAACGACTTTGGCAAAGGGTTATGGAGCTCCCAAGCTTGGTTTTTCATGAATTTGAGCTTCCAAAAGCTTTTCCATGAACTATATACAGATCTCCCTCATTCTTGGATTGCTTCGGTGATCAAATTACTAACAAAAACATCAAAACTTACACACTTTGATTAGAATTGATTGCAAGGGTCCTTAATATGTTAATTGGGTTAAAAGGTAATAACTACTCAAAAGTGTTTAAAAGAGTTAATTACAAGCTTACAAAATAGCACTTTCGAGTAGTAATCACTCGCATTGGCGGTACTTCAGCTTATTGCCTTGGTAGTTGAGATGGCCGTTTTGACATAGGTGTTGTGGCTAGGGGACCTAAACGGGCCCTCAGAGTCTTTGACATGCATGATTGTCCTTCCATGCTTGGCGCTTAAGGTCCCAGCTGGGCTCACATTGCATCTGATAAATGAAACCTTCTATCGCGCCTCCTTTTCCTGGAAACCCGAGTAGAGCTGGTTCCTTCATTTGGTTGTATTTGGCAATTCGATGAAGATTCCTCCGTGGACTATCTTGAATAACGGCTAGAGGAGAACTCTGTGCCCTCGAGGTAGGATGCCTCAGTAGTTCGCCTCGAGATTGTGTGTTGGCTCTGAGTGTGCTAACTTTGAGAGGGGCTCGTTGTTGACATTTGAGCCTACAACTCCTCATTTTCTTCTCTAAGTCGTTTCATTTGGTGGAGCAGAGTTCGCATCTGCCGATCATTTTCTCATTGATGTCTCTCCATCATTTCACACCATACAAAATAATATTTGCCACCCATAGTTGACGATTGACTTCTGGAGGGTGTTGACATCCTTAGTTCTTTCATTTCCCACAGACAACGCCAATGTTGGTGCAATGCCAACTAGATTTGAGTCCGTCTAGCCTCTTTGGAGTTAGACGAGCTTCTTCCCTGCACAAAAGGATGTCCAGATAGGTGGTCCGGGTACGCTCCTCCGAAGCTTAAGTCAAAAAGTATAAAGCGGATGACATTATCACCATAGCGTTGATGGTGCATTTATGCTTTTTTTGTGATGATGATTGCCATAAGGACGGAAATCAAGCCTTAGCAAGAGATTCAACACCATCATCTCTGCGTGGATTTGATAATCATACCAAACAAACTCCGTTGACTTGTGTCATTTGCTGGCTGTCGAGTAAGAGTCTCAAACCATGTGGTTGATTATGCATTTACGTTTGTTAATGTCATTGATTACTCGTAGCAACTAGTAGACATTGACTTTTAGGCGTAAATGTCGTCGAGGTCGTTGATCAGGCACTGGGTGTGATTATTCATCTATTTAATGGCTGGAATCTTCTGTTGTGTTGGTTAATCTATCTGGAAATCTCAATTGGCTTGGCCTGTCCATTTTGTTTGGTATCTAGAAAGAAGGAAATCTCTTTCCTCTTGTGCCAGACGAAGTTTGTTTTGGTTAAGACAGATTGATCTCAGACGGATCATTTACTTACCTTAGACAGACCAAGGGTTTTTGATTTGGGGGAGGACACGTGGAGGGACATCCCTCACAAACCCCCACACCCCCTTTCTTTTTTCCCTCATTTTCCTTTTTTTATTTTTTTTTCCTTCTTTCCCTACCAATTTTTTCTTCCAATGTTTATTATTTCCTAAAAATCTATCACCATCACTGTCATCGACAAGACCACAAATCAATTACCATCGGTGGGTCATTGCCGACTGACGACTCCCTTTTCCCCTCTCTTATCCTTCAATTTCCCACACTTTCTCTCTCTTTCTCACTTCACCCATTTTATTTTATTTTATTTTTTTCTTTCATTTTATTCTCATTTTCCATTCTGCCATTCTCAACCATCTCCATTGTCACTTTCTCATCCTTCCAAAGATTTGAAATTGTGTAAGTTTCTTTTTATTTTTCTTTTCCTTCGATTTTAATAGTAATTGTTGTTGAAATTGGGCTTGTACATTTTTGTTTGTTTGTGAGCCTTGTGTTTGAGCTTTGAGATTTGGGTATGCATATTGGATATCTAGTTGGACTTAATTAAATTAATTGTTTGTTTTTTTTTTTTTTTTTTACATGTGTGCTCTACATATTAAATTTGATTTGATTTCAGTTATGGATTTGTGTTTATGTATTAAATTAGGCTTGAAGTATGAAATATTAAATTTAGGCCCAATTGAATTTATTTTGATTTGTCATATTTTGGGCTTGTTAATTAATATAGAATTTGGACTCATTTTTTGTTAATGAAATTTGTTAGATGAATTTATGATTGATATAGATTTTTGCCATTTGAATTATTTAATTTGGCATGAGACAATTGTGACATATTTTGAATATTATTTTGGGTTTGCATATTAATTTTAGCTTGATTTTGATTGTGGATTTGGGCTTATATATTAAATTAGGCTTGGATTATGGGATATTGAATTTAAACTAATTGAATTTATTTTAATTTGTCATATTTTGGTTTGTTAATTAATATGAAATTTGGGCTCATTTGTTGTTGATAAAATTTGTTGGATGGATTGATAATTGATATGAATTTTTGCTCATTTGAATTATTTAATTAGGTATGAGACAATTGTAGTACATTTTGAATGTCATTTTCGGTTTGCATATTAAATTGGGTTGATTTTGGTTATGGATTCGGGTTTACATATTAAATTGGAGCTTATTTATTTTGGATTATTAGATATTAAATTTAAGCTTAATTGAATTTATTATGATTTGTCATATTTTGGACTTCGTTGATTATGCTTATATATTAATCATTAATTTGAAAATTTTGGACTAGGACTTATGGCATTTGAAATATTTTTGTTGGATTATATTTTCTAATTTGGGCACATTTTTAATTGGTGAAGTTTATTGGACTAATTTGAAGTTTGAATTTAGACTTAAATATTTGTTTTGGATTTTGTACATTTTTAGATATTTACATTTGGGTTTATTTTTGTTTTGTATGGACCCATTCCGTCGAGTATGGATCAATGACACGTGGAAAATTGAATTTCATGAAAGGAAATAAGGTACATGAAAATATTGAACTTGTTATAAGCTTATTGGGGTACATGTTTTTCCCACTACTATTTGATTTTATTTTTATTGGTTTCTGTAAATATTTGTTTGTATATATTTACTCATTGTGTATAGAATTGAATATCGAATAAACCATAAATTTTGTTTAAATAAGGGAAACAATTCATTAAACATGTTTTAATAAAATAATAGTTTTAAAAATATTATTTTTAATAAAAGTAAGTTTTCTCAATAAAAATTCAAAAAAGTGTTTTTAAGAAAATCTAGAAAATTGTTTTCAATAAATTAAAAAAAAAAAAATTGTAATAATAATTGTCCGGAAATTGTTTTGTAAATAAAGTTGTCCCAAAAAATGAATTTTTAATAAAATTGTCCAATTTTTTTAAAATAAATTATTTTTCTTTAATTAAAATTGCATTAAAAGTAATTGTTAGAAATAGAAGATTTGAATAATTTTTTTTTATAATGAGAATAGAATAAGAGTTATTTTTGCAAATTAAAGTTGTAGAAATTATTCTCTTAATAAAATTGGATTGAATTTTAATATTTTTATAAATAAAGCTTTAAAAGTCTTTTTTTTTGAAAAAAAAAAAATCTTTTGCAAATAAAGTTGTATTTTTTAAAAAATAATTTGTATAAATCACTTTTTTTTTTTTTTTAATGAAAATAGATCAAAATATTTTTGTAAATGAAATTGTAAAAATTCATTCATTTCTAGTAAAAGCAAGTAAAAATAATTTTTGTTATTAAATTGAAATTTTATAATAAATTCTTTTGATACAATAAGTGTAAATAACTTTTTTTGAAAATTAAAGACAAGTGAAATTAAATCAAATCATTTATTGAAAATAAATTGATTTTTTTTTTTGTAAATAAATAAATTGAAATCACTCATTCGAAATTATTTTTAATAGTCCTTTGAAATTTCTTGAAAAAGTTTTTTTTTTTAAATATCATTTTTTATCATTTTAATAATTCAATTTGCATAATTCCTTTGTCACATATTTTGTGCATTCTTGTAATTTGATTTTATTATCATTTTCATATATATATATATATATATATATATATATATATATATATATATATATATATATATTGATTTGTTCATTTAATCTTGATATCTATGATTAATTAATTAATTGTCACAATTTTCTTGATTCGTTTTATAGAGATTGTAGGTATATAGGCTTAAAGGGGTGCTACAGCTCACCACATTCCCAATAAGTAACCCAACCCCCAAATCCAGACTCGACTTTTGTAGACTTGTCTTTTCCAAATAAGGAGTCACACAAGGTTTTATTTTTTATTTTATTTTTCCTTTAAAAATACTAAAATAAGTGACAATTCTAAGTCTTTTTTAAAAATCAAAATTTCATAAAATAAAAATTAGTCACACCATCGAGTGGGGATGCACGTGAAAAATGTGAGTACACAAATATCTTGGATAAAAAAAAAAAAAAAATTATACTCTTGGATAGAAAGTATAACTACGTACACAATTTTTCATCTATTTTAACTTGTGGTGAAAGATTATTTACAATCACGAGTGCATGATTTATTGTATCATGGTGATGATTTCTTTATTATTATGAACATATAGTATAGCTACAATAAGATTCATACTTATTAGATATTTATAGAAGCAAACGATGTTAACTCTAAAATTAAATTCTAAACTTTAAATGGGCATACTCTTAGCCATAATTATTCCTAGATAGAGAAAAATAAAATTGTAATTTAAAATAATTTAGACAATATTTGATAAAACTAAAACCTTTATGCATGAAATAAGACTATTTAATCCAATTAATTTCTTCTCAATTTTTTTAATTAAAACTTTTTATATAAGTTTAATTATTAACATGATTCGGTAATATTGCTTGGGAATTTTTACTATCCTTGTATATACATGGAGGTATATATACTCTCCTTGCCGATAGAATTAATGTCAAAATGGTGTGAGCAACTGCCGTGTCTTGGACTAAAAAAATGCAGGGATTGACATGTATTAGAGGCACAAGAAATGGAGACATGTGGTTGATGATACATAGATGAAAGCAGTGAATGAAAAGAGCAAAATGTAGAGAAGGTTAAATGGAGTAGAGAATAAAGATGGTAACCAAAATTGAGAAAGAATAGAGGAGGAGGAGAACCAATAAGGAATGATAAGACCAAAAGGGAATTATTATGCAGAAGAAAACAAATTTGTGAAATTGATATTGAAAATATAAAAATATGATGGCTAAGAAGATTGAAAAATAAATTAAAAAAGAGAAGCAACGTACATGGTTCTGTATTATGCCTACATCCACAATAGCAAAGATCATTAATCCACCAAAAATTTCAAAAAAATATAAAAATAATTAGAAATTATTTTCAACAACTCTTTAGTATTTTTAGTTTCCTTCATGGAAATTTCAGATGAATTGATTTTTATGCAATTTTTATGAATTGTTGAAGCTGAAAATAATCATTTTTAAGGAAAAAACATACAAATTACCTTTTTAGGCTATTATAGACCCTCTATTTTGTCTTCTTGGCATATTACATGTAGGATTACCCTCTTACATCCTTCGATTTTTAGAGGGATTAGGTTGAACCAAATCTTGATTTTAGTGATTTTTGAATTTTAATTTAGGACTTTATTTTGATTGACTTATAGCACATTTAGGCTTGTTTAGAACTTTTGAAACCTTTAATGCACAAGACAACTTCGTAATTTGGATTAATTGATGATAGATTTCATTTTCTTAAAAAATGAACAATGAAGGTTTGATATTGATTTAAGAAAGGATTTTTCATGAATATGATTTAATTTGACCCAACCATTTTGTTACCATCGTTTTATGAGTTACAAAAATCAAGATATTAACGAAGATGGTTAAATGAGTAAAATTGAAAAATAAATAAATAAATAAATTTTAAGCATACTGAAATAATATTCTTTTAATATCTCACAAATTGTAAATTAATATAAAAGTTTGAATTTTTATACTATTATTAAATCTATGCTTAAATAATACAAAACTAAGTTATTTTTACAGAAAACCAATAAATTCTTTTAAATTCTTATATGATCCTACATATTTTAAATAATGAATTTTGATTTGAGCATGATCCAAAGCCTCTTACCTATCAACCCGTACTGCAATCTCCACCTAGCCATCATAACCCCATGCATTCCAAGACCATATTATTCAAGTCCACATCACCCATAATTTTTAATATTCTTTCAAACAATCACACCAAATGCTCATTTTTATTTATTCTCCCAAAAGCACACTTTCATCCAGCTGCACCCATTCCTTCCAAAATGTCCAATAACCGGTCAACTCAAACTGCACTTATCTTCCTCACCCATGCAAGTCCATAACCCTAATATCCTAGCTATTTATAGCTGTAAAATATAACCCTCACCAGCCATCCATCCTTTGGTCTCTCACATCAACCCACAGCTCCACAATTTAGCTTCACGTAGCTGTGATATATAGACTTCACCAGCTGTACATATGGAGCCACCCTCCAGCCATTTTTGAGTACCTTTCCTCTGTTAAATTTCCATCACAGGACCACCTCAACTCAGCCCTGCACCAGTCGTCCATTCTCCCCTGCTGCAACCTTCATTTTTGGCTGCCCAAGACGTCTCTAACCTGCTACAGCACACCTTTTGGCTGCCCAAGACTCCTCAACACAGCCCCTACCAGCCATCCTTCTCTATCACAACCATACCTCCTTATCAAAACTTCACCCTATAACTCCACAAAATCCGTTGGACCAGTCCAGCTTAGGATACGCCTACAGAAATGCCTACCACCTTTCTTATACATCACTCCTTCAGCTTCCCGTCCTCTCACTCTCACCCTCTGTATCCTCTCTCTCCACCAACACCTCCATCAGAAGCAGCAATGGCACTTTGAACCAGACCAAGCTCAACCCCAAGATCACCACCACCAACATCTTCATCTCCAGTACACCAGACTCACGCATCAGTTTTCTACAAAATGCGCCATGCCTTCTGGATAATATGAGAACCAATTCATCCTATGCACCAGTTTATCCTCAACATCTAGTTTCCCACATTTGCAATTCATATATGTTTTCCGCATCTCATTTATCATAGCAAGATTGTCTCCACTTGTGCCAATTTACCTACAACTCCAGATCAGTGCACGTCATCCTCTTCATCAGCTCCATCATTTGATTATAACCTGCGCACTAGCAGCGCATTGCCATCTCATCATGGAAGACACACTAAATGAGATAATTCTATGAATAATCAGTTCCGATCGCACTTGTCTGTTGAGACTCACCATGCCTTTTATTTTTTTATTTTTATTTTTTTGTTTACTTGTTTGATTTCATATTACTATCATTTTATTTTCTTAATTTTATTCTTTGATATTTAAATTTTTTTAGACATCTAAGGGGCGGGAGAATTAGTTTGGTAAGGCCCTGTTTGGCGGGGAAAAGCGGAGAACCGTTTTGGAAGTTCAGCCTGGGTCACGTGAAAAAGAGAGGTTCGAGAGTTTGGTCTTTTGGCGGTGAGATTTTTCGATCCCGGTTCAGAGAGAAAAGTGAGAGAAAACAGAGAGAGTCTGAGAGAAAACAAAGAGGAGTGAAGATTGAGAGTTCCGGCAGAAGCTGTCGTGCCATAGAGTTTCAGGCCAACAAATTTTCTTGAATATTGCATCTTCTATTCAGGTTCCAGTTTTTCTAAGTTCCTCCATGTATTTATGAAAATCAAGTCTATGATCGACTGATGTTATTGTTCTTATTTTTTTTGGTTTAGATTAGTTTACTTTAGAGTTTACGATTGCATTAATTTCCTTCATCCATTGTTGATCTGTATTGGCTTTGGTGTTGTTGGAATTTGAGATAGAATTTTCCGTAGGCTCTGTATTTTATATCGTGAACTTTTGTGGAATCCGAAGGTATTATTTCTGAATATTTTTATATATAGTGATTTGGATTAGACCATTGGGAAGTTTTGGTGGTGTTTTATCTGTTCGTTTTATGATCTGTTGCCTTGGAACATTGAGAGATCCTTTTCTTTCTGTAGTCTCTGTTCTTCTATGATTAACTTGATTATTTCTTTTCTGGTGATTTTTTAGTAATCAGGTGAGATCATTCTCAGATTTTATTGACTGGATTCCCATTTGTTTGTTTGGATCTATACTGTTTTTCTCATTTTGAAACATTAAGATGAACTGATAGAATCTATATTCTCCATTGTCACCCAAACACGAATACAAGATATATTAAATCAACATGCCTTGATCACTAGAAAAAAGAACCAACCTGAATCCATTTTGATTTGTTGAAGAGATAAGGTATGGATCTTCTAAGGCTGTGGAGGGTACCACCTTAATCTGATTCTCTTTAACGATGGGAAGTGGGAGAGATTAGGGTTCTGTTTTATTCAAAGATATTTTTTTTGAAAAAACAGAAACTTGGCCTTTTATACCCTCCTGCCTTAGGGACCATACCCATTGGGCTATTGGGCCTCACGAGTTTTAGGCCCATCATCCAAGGCCCTTGATGGCGTTGGGCTCTACACATAGGTGGCCCATACTCTTGAAAATCGATACAGAATAAATACTGAATAGGCGAATAGCATAATCATGAAATATGTTACATATATGTGCGTCCATATTTTAACAATCTCCCACTTGGACCACATATATTACAAAACAATGTTCATGATAGTACTTTATTGATCTCATCTTGCTATTCTTTCTTAATATCCTTAAATAATCCGGTTTGCTAGTTATGCTAACATAGGATCAAAGTGGCTTTCGTTAATCATAATTATAACTAGACCTATCAATGATCACAATATTAACAAAATTAGCAACATGGATCAAGTATGGATGTGTAGCATGGAAATTACATAGAATGTGACCTTTAATATGCCTATTTCCAATTGGTCCTACTTTATGACTAAAAATAGTCAAATTCCACTTTCAACACTTGATGCTAAATTGCTTATGAAAGTCATCATTTCAATTTAGAGAATTCAAATACAATAGTCTTTAAAATCAAGGTCTGTAGAGATAACACAACATAATATCACATCAAGAAAACAAACACAAAATCTAAATACAAACTCCCACTATATTAGCACATCATCAATGTGTACAACACTTATATGTGTGACATGCTCATGATATACTTTGGGTAGCAAACGCTTAGTGAGCGGATTCGCAATCATGGAGTTTGTGTTTATGTGTTCAATCGATACTTGAAGACTCTGAATTTTTTCTTTCACAACCAAGAACTTGATGTCAATGTGTTTGGACTTTGACGAACTTCGGTTGTTCTTAAAATATAATTCTACGACCTTATTATCACAATTGATTCTCAATGGTTTCTCAATTCCATCAACAATCCGCAACTGAGTGATAAAATTCCGCAACCATATCCCATGGTTTGATGCCTCGTAGCAAACTATGAATTCTACCTCCATGGTGGAAGAAGCAATAAGTGTTTGTTTAACACTTTTCCGTGAAACTGCTCCTCCAGCCAACATGAAGATGTAGCCTGAAGTAGATCTCCTACTGTCAAGACATCCCGCGAAATCGGAGTTCGAATATCCCACGATCTCTAAATGATTGGATCTACGGTATGTGAGCATATGGTCTTTAGTTCTTTATAAATACTGCATAACCCGTTTTGCCTTTTTCCAGTGATCCATACTTGGGTTACTTAAATATCCGCCTAACATTCCAACAATGTACGCAATATCCGGATGCGTACAAACTTGTGCATACATGAGACTTCCTATTACCGAGGCATAGGGAAACCTCTCCATATCTTTCTTCTCAAGTTCATTTTTCGGACATTGGTGCAAACTAAATTTATCGCCTTTTGCCACAGGCATGTCTCCTGGTGCACAATTGCTCATGCTAAATCTACTTAACACCTTATCGATGTAGGCCAAAAGCATATGGAGGCTAAATAAAGCAAAACCTAAAAGGAAATCATTTTTAAAACCTAATGAAGTTATTGTTTTGAAACCAACCTCAACAAGAAATTTAACTATTTAGATCATTCCTTATGATTTTTTAAACCAAACACTTTCCTTCCCGTAAAAATTGTCCAAGGTTTCCATCAAACTATAACAAGTCCTAAATGCCTACAAATCATCACAAAATGCTTCATTTGGGTTGCTTCGAAAGACCAAGAAAAAAATGACAACACAACCAGCTATAATTTACCAAGCTCTACAGAAAGGTACATGAAAAAAATAAATATGACATCATATTGAATGAGGATAGGAAACATAAATGACAAATTTAGCAAGAACTAAAACTACACCCAAATTATGTAAATGGAAACTAAAAAATACCTTGTTCAACTAAAAACTACACATTTAAGGTTTTTTGACTCATATAATAAAATTTTTCTATACAAAAAGGACTTATCCTTAGAAATCAAGGACCTCCAAGAACTTGTCTTTTCCACATTTGGAGCTTGAATATTGAGGAGACAAATGAACTATTGTTGATCACCAAAAAAGCTGTTTTGGAACAGCCCCACCAAAGCCAGAGAATGTGGGAAGCAAAAACAGCTCTAAAACCAGAGTAAAACAACACATTTGCTTGTCTAGAATTCAATTGCAGCCAAAGAATCTCAAATGCTTAACAACGAGACAAGTCCAGTTGAGACTCAAAACCAAAAAAACCCAGTCACTAAATATTCAACCATCACAAAATCCAACACTGTTCTTCCATATATCACAAAGCAAACCAGAACAGAACCCAGTAATTAAAGATCTAATATGGGGAAAATGTGGGGGGGTGGTTTCTGGGGATCTCTCAAGTTTAATGTAGGTGCAACAAAATCAACATAATCTTGATTTCAAATATTCTACATGACCAAAAAAGGAAAATAGATTATTAGAATTTAACTAACATGAACAAATAAAAAGAATAAATATTATACTATTTCCACACTTCATTTAATCGATTGAAAAGAGGCAAAGACCCATTAAAAGCCACAAAATTAAGTGCCTAGGGATGAAGAACCCATTTGCATTGAAAACCCAAACAACATGTGTATTTATCGGTATTTTTACCGATTTTTCGGAAAAATTTCTCGATATTTCCTACAAGTCCCAGCCCCGCGCACCAGAGGATTCAAAATCTATCCATTTTTTATTGTTTTAAAAAAAAAAACATAAAGATGCTATTGCTATCTTCTCATGATTTGCAAGGCAAAGGTTGTGTTTTTTCAACCTTGGCTCAAAAATCGTGGATTTAGGGTTTGTGAAATTTAAATCCAATGGCACAAAAGCAAAGAGACCCCTAGAACCGATCCAGAAAACATAGGGAGCAAAAACAAAAAGCATTTTTTTGTTTTCTTGGGGGTTTTGCATGATTTTCTTCGGAAATCAACGACGATGAATTTTCCAGGAAATCGAATGGGGGATGGATTTTCTTTGGAAGTCAAACGGGGTTTTGCCAAAGAGAAAACTCGGGAGCAAAAAAAAAAAGCAATTTTTTTGGTTTTCCTTGGGGTTTTGCATGGATTTTCTTGGAAATCAAACGAGGATGAAACTTTTTCCAGAAATCGAAGAGGGAATGGATTTTCTTGGGATTCAAAATGGGGGTTTTGCAAAGAGAAAACACAGGGAGCAAAAAAAAAAAAAAACATTTTTTTTGGTTTTCCCTTGGGGTTTTGTAATGGATTTTCCATTTCTCGGGAAATCAAACGAGGAGAATTTTCTTTCCCCCGAAAATTGAATGGGGATGGATTTTCTTGGGAAATCAAATGGGGGGCAAAAAAAAAAACTACAAAAATAACATATTAATTAGTACCTGCGTGAGGATATGAGAGTCGCAAGAGAAAATAGGGCGGATTCACTCGTTTGGGGGCAAGTTCATAAAAAGGGTTTCTCGATGCCCGAGGGCCCCGAGTGAGAAGCACTGGTGGCCCCTTTTTTATTTTTAGATTTAGTAGAGATAAAAAAAAATAATAAAAAATAAAAAGGAAATAAATCAGAGAACAGTTTTTCTCTCTCTATATAAAACTTTTAATAATTTTAAATTATTTTAAATAAATTAATATTAATAGAAAAAAGTGGTAATCACATCTTTTAATATAATTATAGAAATTACATCTCAAATAAAATATTATTTATATAATTAAATTAATATTTTCATTTAAAATATTTATAAAACGTGTATTTTAATAAAAAAATTTAAATTTTATAGATAAATATTATCTTCAATAAGATGGACTCCCTTCATCTAACAATATGATGAAATCACCACATCAATCTTCATATGATACTAAGACTATTGGCATTTCATATTAATAAATTTATGTATAAATTATTTTTATTCAATAAAATCAAATATTTTTAACTCAATTCTAACTTTATACACTTCCAAAATTCATATTTATTTATCTTAAAATTCAAATAATCGAATCTACCAATATATCTTTGTCTGCTGATATTTTTTGTTTTTGATCAAATTTATGTTAATTATATTACAAAATTACTTGAAAATACAATTCGTACTATTTTATCATTTTTTTGAGTTTTTCCAAGCATTCCTATTAATTTAAATAAGTTCACTCACTGATAATTTGTGAAAAATATTCATCTAATATGTTTCAATATTTCTAATATATTCGTAAAAATCGAAGTTCCAATATATTCGTAATTAGGGGGGTCAAATTTTTCATCCTTGTTTAGAGCAAAGAAATTTCAAACCCTAAGCTCTCAAAATGAAATATCGGTTTTGAGAAAATGAGGCGTGTTCTTTGTAAATACCAATAGGAATCCTTGACAGGTAATAATAACCATGATATATTGACATATAATCCATATTATTTAAACATTTTACGAAAATAAAATGGCATACAAGTTTAAATCATATCTTACTTTTTTGATTTTATGTCAACTAGTCCAAATTATATAAGTAACCTTGACATATGAACTACTAACTATGCATTGAACTATAAATTATCTGTCAAGATTCTATTTATATCAGTCATGAAAGAATTCAACAACATTTTATATATGTCATTATTGTTCAACAAGTTGTAATGTCATAATTGGTCATTTAAAATAGCAATATGGACACATAGTCACCTTAAGTCAAGATAATATATATCAATAATGACCTTTTTTTCTTGTATGTAAGTTTGTGGGGGAACATTAATTTCTTTAGGTTTAGAGCTAATTCATAAAAATGTTTTGAAACTTCTTGATTTTGAGCCTTTATTTTTGAGTTGATTCATAAGTCAATGATAAGATCTTGATTGCTATGATCGTGGTTGTTGAGATGGAATTTTGATATTATTAGATTTGGAGATCATTTGGATGTTTGTTCTATTTGGATTGAGATTTGATGTTTGGTCTAAGTATGGTGAATTTCGATAACGATCCTATGTTGCATGCTTAAGACATTTTAATACAATAGACCCCCAAAATTTTTTGGATGATTAGAGATCACAACAAATCTTAGAACTTGCTAATTGTTTACACGAGCGAAATTCCTAGAATTCATGTACTATAGGAGATGATTTAGGCATTTTTTGGACCGTTTGAGCTTTTTTCTTACCTACCCAAAATATTTATCCTTAGTTATACCCCATGTTGAGCCCTTTATATAATGCTAGACTTATTTTTCTTTCTATAAACCTATCTTCCTACCTTAATTTCAGCTTAAACACTATCCAAACCTTGATGAGAACATTTACCATGTTGTCATTTATTTTGAGAGCCAAAATATTTTATTAAGGAGGAAAGGATGGAAAAGGTATTATTAACCCCAGTTATAAATGAGAAATAAGTTTAGGGTTATTTGAATAATCAAAAAAGAAGTGCAAAAAAAAAAAAAAAAAATGCATTAGTGGTGAAATTGTAAAAAGTGGTTGATGAACACGAAAGAAAGAAAAGAATGAAAATGTCAAGAAGATGTGAAGTGATTGTTATGAAATAAAAGCTCTTGAGCTTTTGAGTTTGTTACATTTTGCTCAATTGTGGAGTGTTCTCATTCTTTGAATTTATCCCTTCCATTCTTTTTTTAAGCCAACACCTTAGCCTAACATTACAAGCTATTAAAGCCTTTTGATCCGAGGTAACATGATGAGTCTACATATTAGAGAGTGACAAGAAGCCAAGCTTATGAGTATCTGGCTATCAAACATTACTTTTTAGAGGTCGACCTTTTGTCATAATTGTTTTTTTATAAATTATCTAGGTCGAAAAATTGATTGATTGAAAGGTTTGCTTACTTGGATTTTTCGGAAAGATCAGAAGGTTTTGAATGAATGTGAAAAAACAAAGGCTATGAATAATCAGGAAAACCCTCAAAAAGCGGGGGTGAATTGGGTTTTTCAAAACTTTTTCACACACAACAATATAAGCAACAATATAAACCAAAAAAAAAAGGGGGTTTAAAGGGATAAGGTTAAGAATTCAGAACTCAGGTTTTATAGTGGTTCAGCACTTCCTTGCCTACCCACTCTCCTCAATCTCCTAACCAAGTGAGGGTTTTCCACATCTTGAAGCTTCAATCAAGCTTCAATCTTCTTTACACTGGATTTCAACTCCAATGGGCTCTTCCACAATCTCTTCACGATTTGAACCTCTTGAAGGCTTTCCACACCCATTTTATACAATGATGAACCTCTCAAACCTAGCTTAAGGATGACTCAAATACAAAGAAAGCTAAGGACAACTCCCAAGAAGTGCACTACCGGATATGCAAAGTGATGAATTAATGCACTAAGAAAGATATGAAGCTTTTTGATCAAGAACATAGGTAGATAATTGATTGCAAAGGGTTTCTCATAGTCATAAATGAAGTGGCTCTGTGCAATTTTTAGTTTTCTAAGCTCGGAGTCCAAAAATAAGAAAAGGGTAACGCTCGACCGATCGAGCAAGGATTGACCATGACACTAGCCATTGGGGCATTTTAATGCATGACAGGTTACCGTTGCCATCGACCGGACCTCGACCGAGGGACAAAGGCAACCGATCGATCCGGTTCCCTAAACTGGTTGAGCCGTTGGGCCACAAACCCGACCAATTGAGTCTTATTGGGCCACGAAAACCAATCTTTTGAATTTTTTTCTTTCAACACTTAGGCCAAGTCTTTAGGTGAGTTAATATGCCAATTTTGAATCAATTAGCCAAAGGGTATATTTGAAAAAACTCAAGTTTTAAAAGAAAATCAAGTTTTAAAAGAATTAAACACTAGTTTAACTAAGATGCATGCAACAGTATGAACATCCAAGGTGCAACTCAAGCAATCATCTTACATTCGTTTTCCTATGATCACAAGTCTTTTCCAACAATCTATATCTGTATCCGTTTGGTCCTTGATGAATTTTCGAGTTTATGCCTGAGATTCTTAACCATTTAAACTAATTAGTCACTTAACCATGTTTGTTACATCAAAACCCAATAAGGAACCCTTAGGCTAACAATCTCCCCCTTTTTTGATGATGACAAACCTTGGTTATCTAGGAGACAAAGAAATCCCCACTCAAACCAACCATGGAATAATCAACTCAAAAATTAGGAAAATTAAACGCGAAGACTATGTAAAATAAAAGAGTATAACAATCATATAGAAATTAAAGGCAAAAATAACCGAAGCATAGGTAGATAAATGACATAAAATGCATGAAAAATGACTCCTTAGAGCCTATCCAAATAAATATCTCCCCCTTGGCAACATAAAAAAAGAAACCGAAGGGGGACCTAGATGAAATAAGGCAAGAGAGGTGGAGGTGGAAACCCAAAACGGAGGTAAGCCTCAACTCCCCTCGTGCTACTTTCCTAGCGCTCTTCAACCGCTCAATCCTCTGCACCAATACTCAAACTGAGAGGTGAAGCGGTCTGATACTGAACGAATGTGATCCTCCAGGAAATACAAGCAAGTATCACTGACCACGACTAACACCTCCAAACGAGTCTCGAGAGAGCTTGATATGTGTCGATAAATCCATCCCAGGGTGGATGATCAGGAGCATGAGGACCGAGAGGTGTGACTCGGTGTGAGCAGGCTCAGTGAATGTCGGCTGAGAGGAGGCCCTGTTTTGTACACTGGCTCAGACATCAAAGGTCTGAAAAAGTGCGTCAAAGCGAACATTCTCATCTGAAGTGAAAGGAATGTCAAGCTCGAGCACTCCATGCATAAATCCTCTCTAAGGATCTAGCCCAATCCTCCATACTCTCAAATCTTGACCTCCTTCTCGTTCAATTGGATGCCCTGAGCGGGTGCACGCTCCGCGTGCCTAACCCAAGAGCCATCAGGGGCTTCATACAAACATCATGTCCATATTAAAGCTTGTCATACGTGTCATAAATGCTGGTGCCTCAAACTTCGTCCTCTCTACTCAGGTCGACGCCGCATCCATGAACACACAGTGAGGAAAACGGCGGTAGGGAAGACACGTTGTGCTCCCACATAGGATATCATATGGCATCATCATCAGATATTCTTTACTGTATTCGCCTCCCGGTAGAAACCAATCCACAATGAAGGCCTCAAATCGGAGACCTCATCACGTTTCATCATCGGGCAACAAGATAAGCAGGTCATATGGAGAAGGACTCGCTGGGCACGTCCAGGCTGTGTACGTGGTTTGCCCATCCCGTGGTCATCTCAAGTCCTGCACGCATCGAAAACCTTTCTATAAGCTCCTACCTCTGGGATATTCAAAGCACGAAACCTGGGATAGTAGGCCATGCCTCGACTCATATACTCTATCCAACTGAGGGGATGTCAAGAATGTGGAAAATGCTCTCAGGACTCACTCAATCTCAACCCCTCGAACAGTGGACACGCTCGTCCTCCGAGTCCATAGGTCACCCTGGAATAGAATGCACGCACCAGAGTCGGAATAGATAGGCTCAAAATTGTCACAACTGGTAGCCATCCCATCCTAGTGAAAGTTCCTCAAACCCGAAGCTCTGAAGTGGGAGAAATTTGCTGTTTCTCCCTGGAACGATTTTCTTTTGGCAAATTTCTACTTGAACCTCTGATAGTCTTCAACCTGAACTAAAAATGGCGTGTCGACCTCGCCTTTTCGGCAGCCTCTTCTACTCAGGCTGCTGAGATGCTCCGTAGTCGACTTGCCCCTGAGCCCTGGAAGCACTCGCTCCCTCCTAGGTGCCATCAAAATCCAGAAAGAAGGAAGATGAAAGCCGGAACTAAAACCGAAACTGCAGCGAGAGGGAAAACAAACCCATATAAAACCCTAGGTCAGGCGAGTAGAGCTGAAACCAGATGGTGGGCGCAGCAAGAAGAAAACAGTCTCAACAACACAACCTAGGTCAGAAAATCCAAAGCCCTAGCCTAGAAAACGTTCCCAAAATCGACTCCAAAACCTGAAATCGTTCAAAAACCTAGCCCCAAACAGTTCTTTGAAGCAGGAACGTGAAGGGTCTTAATGGAACAATGAGATCAGTGAAGAAAACTGAGGCGCGGGGGGCTTTCTAAATTCCCAGCCTCGACGAACCGGGTCGTCCCCTTGGTCAACGATCAACGCTCTGATTTTTGCCTTTTTCATGGTCCCATGATCCCTGTGTCCCCCCCCTGCCCTTTTCAGTTGAAAATACCCCCAATTTTTTTATGTCCAATGCCAAGGGAATTTGATTTTGGTAAAAAAAAATTACATTTTTCTAAGATTGCTATAGATGCTCTGACAAGAAATTTATGCTATCATAAGGCGTTTCCAACAAGAATTCATTAGCAAACATTAGATTAAAGAGAATAACCCATCGAGTTGTCCTTCTAATATCGACAAATTGTTCTTACACTTAGAGGTTTTGTAAAAATATCGGCAAGTTGATCTTTTGTGTATTACAAATTCAAGTGTAATGTCACCATTTGTGCATAATCTCTAAGAAAATGAGTCTTATTTCCTTATATGCTTAGTCCTAGCGTGTTGCATTTTGCAAAACGGATTTTTTTGAAATTTTATGAAGTGTTATCACATTTTAATTGAACATGCTCAAAAGTCTAATTACAATCAACTAAAGTGTTTATTCATCCAAAGAATTTTGTGCACAACAACACAAACCGACTCAGCTAATGTATACGGCTTCCGCCGTTGACAAGCTACCAAATTTGCTTCTTACTAAGGCCAAGAGACAATGAGTTCCCTATGAAATGACAATGCCACTAGTGCTCTTTCTCAACACTAAACAACCGGCAAAATCCGCATTCGAGAATCAATCAAACAAAGTTAACACCCCTTAGGATACCATACGTCCATATTCATTGTCCCTTTTAAATATCTAAGAATTCCGTATTAAACGACCGAAGTGAGATTCTTTAGGACAAGATTGAAAATCTAGTACACAAGCATAACACTAACATGACACCGGGTCCTAACTAACGATAAATAAAGCAAGGGCTCCTATCATGCTCTATACCTAGTTGATCAATAGATTTAAAACCTATCCCCATCCATGTCAAGTCTTGATGGAATAGCTCATTGGAGGTTTCATCACTTGCTTCCTTCCAAGTTAACCCCTCTTGAGAAGATCCTTAAATACTTTGCTTGATTGATGAAGGTTCCTTCCTTTAGTTTGCTTGATTTGAAGTCCAAGAAGAAATTGAGATCTCCCATTATGCTCATTCAAACTCACTAAGCATACACATAGAGAAGTCTTCACAAAGAGAGTCATTATAGCTCCAAAAATAATCTCATTACATAGATTTGAACAGGAGCATAATATTTCTTTGGTCCTTTATCAAAGGTGGTGCTCACTTTTTTCCCATTTTAAAACCCTTTATCAAAGAAATTACTGCATCCATTCATACCAAGCACCTAGGTGCTTGTTATCAAACCATAAAAGTTGCCTATAATTAAAAAACATGGTTTTGGAAAAGGTTAAAGCTTTGGCAAACACGGTGGTTGTTCAACATATACTTCTTTATTTATTAAGCCATTAGGAAAGCAATTTCACATCCATTTGATATAAAATAAAGTCTTTAAAACATGCAAAGCAAGTAACATTACTAATTGCTTTCAATCTAGCTACGGGGGGCAAAATTTTATCTTCATATCTAATCCTTCTTCTTGAATATAACCTTGGGCAACCACTCCTTACCTTATTTCTTACTATAATGCCATTTTCATCATTTTGTTCTAAAGACCCCCTTGTTCCAATAACACTTTGCTTTGAAGGTCTTGGAACTAATTCCCCATACTTCCTCCTTTCAAATTGATTTAATTCTTCTTGCATAACAAACATCCAATTTTCATACAACAATAGCATCTTTTCTGTTTATTTAAGGCCATTTGAGAGATGAATGCAAGATTAAAACAATATTTTTAAAGAATGATTCTAGTTCTTTACCCCACTTGAAGGGATAAATACCAATGATTTGATCTTGTGGATGTTGATGACAAACTTCCAATCTTTTTGGAAGTCTTGGCTTGATTCACCATTGCATTGTTGAAGAGGAGGTACGCCAAAGGGCTTCTTCTTTCCTTTCATGGGGTCCCTCTCCACTTTCCTTCTTGTTGTCCTTTTGTCTCAATATGCATATATTCCCATGGAGGCTCCAATCCTAAATCATCATCAAAACTTTCTCTTTTCTTGAAGAGAATTGTTAGATTCATAAAAAATGACATGGAGGACTCTTCTACAACATGTTTTTTTTTTTTTGAAGACTCTAAAAAGCTTTACTTGAAGTTGATAGCCAAAAAAAAATCCCCCATCGAATTTGGCATCAAATTTACCAAGATTATCTTTGTGTTTGAATGTAAAACATTTGTCACCCAAGACTTTGAAATAGCTAATGTTGGTTTCGTGTTTTTCCAAGCTCATAGGGAGTTTCTTAAGAATTAGCCTCAACAATCAATCTATTTAAAACATATTAAGAATGTTTACGCTTCGGCCCAAAAAATACTTTGTACATTGTTTTTCATTTAGCATGGATCTACTAGCCAGTTCTTGAAGAGTTCTATTTTTCCTTTCAACTACCCATTTTAGTTGAGGAGTTTTGGAGCCGCAAAATTGGGTGATTAGTACCAAGCTTATTGCAATATTCTTCAAATCAAATTTTATTAAATTCTCATCCACCCTATTCACTTTCTATGCAAGAGATAGTAAAACCTTTTTCTTTGCGAATCTTGTTACAAAATTTTTTGAAAAACGCATAAAAGCTTCATTCTTTTGACTTTAAAAACAAGACCCTGTGTATCTAAGCAGAAATCATCCACAATGACATAAGGCATAAGATTTCCTCCTAGACTAGGTGTCGCAAGAAGGCCAAATTAAAATCCATGGTACAATTTAAGAGGTCAGATGTTGAAATAGAAATTTTTGTTTTTAAAAGAGTTTTTGATTTTTGCGTTCCCATTTGACAAGCTTCACAAAACTTTGTCTTTTTGAAATTAATTTTTGGGGAAGGCCTCTAACGAGTTCATCTTTGGTTGAGTTTGGGAAATGAGGTCCATGTTAGCATGTCCCCAACCTCCTATGCCACAACCACTTTGAACCATGCCCATGCTTGAAAAACCATCTATCAGGGCCATCATATTTTGAAAATTTATAGCATTGACATTTCCATCCTATGGCCATGAAAGGTTTGTCATTTTGAATATCCCTTGATGATACAATGAGATGCATCAAAAATTACTTTAAAACCTTTGTCACAAAGGTGACTAATGCTCCAAAAGATATGTTTTAAACATCTACAACAAAACACTTCAATAAGAAGGATGTGCCATTACCTAAGTTGCCTTACCCAATGAATTCTTCCCTTTTGCCATTGTCTCCAAGGTAACAAATCCTCCCTTTCTCTTTGTAAGGAAGGCAAACTTGGATTCACATCCCCGTCATTGTCTTAGCATCCACATCCAAGAACCAATTTATCCTCCTTTGAACTCTACATTAGACAATTCAAGTTGATTGGGTACCCATATCTTTTTAGGTCCTTGAGGATAGTGACTTTGGATTTTCAATCCAAACTTTTTAACCTTAAGCATTTGAATTCTTTTGAGAATCATTCTTAAAGGACTGTACTACTATGTGCACTTCCTCTTCCACACAAGTTTCAATAATGGAAGGACAAATCACTTGAAGGATTCTTTTACAAAATAGTTTTTAAAATACTTTTGGTTCTTTGAAGATTTGAATCCTAGTCCTTGTTTTTCAAAAACACAATTTTTGGCTTGCTAAGATCCTTTTGAAGGATTTTTGTCCACAAGAGAAAATTGAAAGAGAGGAGGGGTCCAACCATTCATTTTTTCTTTTTCAAAATTTCATGTTCATTCTTAAAATCTCATTTTCTTTTTCAGATGAGTTTAGAGATTTCCAACAATTGAAAATTTTCTTTCATTCCTCATTCCTTTTCAAGTCTTGGAATTTTCTTTTTTGAGCGAATTATTTTTCAAAACAAGTCTTCAAAATCCCATATAAGTCTTCAAAAATACCAAGACATAACTTCATCACTAAAGTTAGAGTACTCATCAAGATCATCTATTGCTATGAAGTCACATGTTTGCCACTTCTTTCTCTCCTTTACTTTCTATTCTTGATAGTCAAATAAATTAGTCTTTGTATGATTTAGAAATCAACCCTATTATTGACCAATTAGGGTTTTACTAAATTTGAGATTGAATGACACGTAATTAAATAATTTGGCCTTTTGGGCTATAATCTAAGCACGTTGAAGATGCCCTTCTTTTCTTATTTTGATGAAATAATACTTCTAGGTATTTATTTAGGCTTTATTTTATGAATACCTTTGTTTTGCCCTGTTGATGATACTATGTATGTTTTTGATAATTTGACCTCTTTTGTGCATGGTTGTTATCTCCTTTAAAAAATAAACAAAAATAACTAGTGATTCCAACCTTTTTAAAAATCAAATTTTCACTAAAAAAGAGTCTCGCCATCGAATGAAGACACACATGAAAAATGCAAGTCCATAGTATCCTATATATATATATATATTTGGATTACTATAGGATATCAAGCAAGAAACTTTAAGAATTCTTTCTTTTCTCTTTCGTCACCATAGATGGATAAAAAAATAAATAAATTTTTTACAATAATAAAAAGAATTCCTATGCTCCTATAATGGAGCTTACAACCCATCTATTGAAAACAAAATATTTTTAGAATAAAATAAAAATCCTATACCCCTTATGAGGTGTACAACCTAATCTAGAGAATAAATGGCAAAGATCACATCTCTTCATATTCATTCATTCAATTGAACAAATAATAATGAATCACAAAATAACCATCATATTACATTTATTCATCCTTTTAGGCCATCAAATGAATAAACATACCCAACAAAATAGATGTGAGCACACCCTAGAATAGATCTAGCATACAAAAGCCTACCCTAGGGCTCTGATACTAGTTGTTGGGAACCTCGAATTACTCCATTCTCCTGTCTTGGATCTTTTAAGTTGCGGTGCATGCATCTATCCCTAGGGATCTTTAAATCTAACACAACTAAAATAAAAGGCTTAAAACACTATAGAGTAATACAAGTCTAGGGATTAAAACTTATATCTATGATTTGGATGCTTCTAGATTGAAATCCATCTGATGAGAAACGTGCCTGAATGCTCTAAAGTTCTCGTACACCCAAAGCTTTTCGTCTGATGACTCAAACCATGTCCATGGCACTCTAAAGAGTGGACTTTGGAAAGGTAAATGCCTAGAGTCTCACTCTTTCTTTGGATTTGGAAGACAATAGTAAAAAAGGCCATTAGGAAACCCTAACCCCATAAAGGGGTATTTATAGGGCTCCCCTATTGGGCCTAAGTGACTTAAGTTCATATGGGCGTGGGTCACTTAATATAGCTCAAAATGAGTACTAATTGATAAATAAATCACATAAGGTCATCTAATTAATTAATTAACCCAATCTAAAAACCTTATTCACTATCCCCTGTGCAACCTTCCATAATTACCATAAGGCCCTTGTGCATAAGAGTGAACAAAAAGTCAATTCAACCCTTATAAACTATGTCAACATGGTATATGAGCTCCAAGGGGCGCATCACTAGGACCCATAGGAGTACTGGCTCCCTCAAAATCTGATTATGAAGTTGATTCACTATGTCATTATTGAGAATCAATTGTACTCTAGTAACTTATGTAAATAACAACGAGACAAAGCTCGGGTTCATGACTTACTATCCGCTACATGTAGATCCTACTTATTATGTGATCAACTAACATACTCTAACTCTAAGGAGCATATATCAAATTCCACTAAAAGAATTACTAAAACCATAAATTTCGTGATCATATGTCCTTTGGATCACCCAAGGGGGACATGTTATCTCAAACCCATGAGATATCATGGTGCCTCTATTGAGAATACTTATTGCTACTAGCCTCTATCAATAGTGACTAAATCCATAGGGATATATGGCTGCTGATAAAACAAAGGCTATGAATAATTAAGGAAAATACCCAAAAGGGGGGGTGAATTGGGTTTTTCAAAATCTTTTTCCACACAACAATATATGCACAAAATAAATAAAGGAAAGAGATAAAGTTAGAGAATTCAAACTCGGGTTTATAGTGGTTCGGCACTCCCTTGCCTACGTCCACTCTCTCGGGTTTAAAGAAAATCAAGTTTTAAAGAATAAACCGAGTTTTCTAAGATGCATGAAAAGGTATGAACATCCTAAGTGCACTCATACAGTCATCTTACATTCATTTCCTATGATCACAAGTCTTCTAAAAGGTCTCGATCCCGTATTCGTTTGGTCCTTGATGAATTTTTGAGATTATGCCTGAGATTCTTAACAATTTAAAACAATTAGTCACTTAACCATGGTTTGTTATTATCAAAACCCGATTAGGAGAACCCTTGGGCTAACAGCTGCTTTAGAGTCTCACCTATAAGTCAAAGCCTCTTATTGATTCTAACACATACGCAATATTATTTCAAGATTGTGAGTCCATGCAATATAGTAGCTTAGTGAATCATGACAATTGATAGCCTTACATCATAATTCACCTTGGGTCTTGTCCAATGTGCATCATATACAGTACTAGTGCACTTGCCATGGGAAACCCATCCTGACAACTATGACAAGTCATCCCTCTAATTAGATGGTGGTACACTACAACCTCTATAGGATTACCTAAATCCATGAACTAGGGATTATACTCAAATATCTTTGGAGAATAAGGGATTATTTGATTGTGAGTTTTTGCGATGATTGGTACTCATAAGGTATCAAGAATTAGACCTTCAATTTGATGAGGACTTGACCGAACTTCTCTATTGTACCAAAATACTTAGCCTTTTTACGTAGCAACTCTGGTCAAGAAAAACTAGAGAAAGAGTCACTACGGCTTTTGTAGTATTTCGGGTATCGTCCTCAAGGACTGGCTTATGGAAATTGTCAATACTAGAATAAATGGATTGCTTTCGTTTAAATCCTAAAGTGAAAAACGATATGTGAATAATGTGAAACTAAGTAAAAGAAATTAAATTAATAATAAAATGAATATTAATTTTAAATTCAATTGATTCAAGTTTGGGGTTTTCCACAATCCAACCTAGGGTATAAAAATTAGAGAAAACAACGGTCTTTTAAGTAATATGATCTTAGGGTTTTTGGGATCCTTGGCCACTCGCGATCAAGTTGAGTTCTATAACTCAAAATTGCATTCGAAACCTAATTTTTCCTTTTTAAAACAGATTCCTAAAACCATCAAATGAATGAGATTGATTACCAATTTAAGATTTGGCTTTTTAACCCTTCCTACTCCTTATAGCTTTGTTTAGGGGCAAATAACGATAGGGAAGACAAGGATAACTAATGATCAAGAATTACTAAGAATCACTAGTATCGAGTAATAACCTACCGTATCATTCCCTAAACGAGCTCACAAGGATAGGATAAAAAAATGATAAATTGTCACCCAACCAATAATTAATCTCATTGTTATAATAATTTACCCATTGTTCCTATAGATTTCCTAGCCCTTAGGTTCTCATGCTTCAAGCCCTAAGTTGGCTCTTAGCCTCTCATGGGGATGATGTCACATTCACAATCCATAATAGGGTAAAAATTCATAATTTGAATCAAAAGAAACTAAAAACAATATATTTAATGAAGAAGAAAAAGAAAACAAACCAAAGTTCTCGTCTTCTTCCACCTTCAATGTCAAACTCCTTGGAAAAAAAATCCAAGATCCCCAAAACCTAAAATTGAGAGAGTTTATATAATACTATCAATTACCTAACATGTGGCACACTCTCATTGGCCACTTATTACCAAATAATTTCCTAAAAATGATTAAAAAATAATAAAATGGCAATTTCTAGTCGTGTGGGGTCCACTTAGGGCAGATGAAGTGCCTTAGATGCAATTTCTGAGGTAAAGGAGGCGAAACATCAAAGTAGCAGTGGGTGAATTTGAAATTGGTGTCATTTCGAAGTGGATTTCGAATTCATAAGTTGAATAGATGCAATTCCTGAAGTAGAGGAGGTGAAACATCAAAATGGCAATGGGTGAATTCGAAATTGGTGTCATTTCGAAGTGGATTTTGAATTAATAAGTTGAATTTCGAAATCATTTCGAAATGACCCTCCAGCTTGGTGCAGTTGTCTTCAAATGGCCATAACTTCTTCATTTCAACTCCGATTTGCACACTGTTTGAAGCGTTGGACTTCTGAATTCTTGAGCTTCGAAAAGATATATATTATATATACAATGGACTCTAGTAAGTGCTCTTAATTTATCCTCAAAATCAGAGTATATAATGCCATCAGATTTTTGAGTTCTAAATTTCCATGCAGCTGAAACTTGCTTCATGCCTCATTTCCCATGCTTTCTTGCCTTCTTTTTTACTCCATAATGGTCATTTCTCATCTTCCAAACTCATGATATCCTCGTCTTGCCTTTACTTACGGTCCATGAGTCTGGACTCACTTATTTCCTCATTTAGCCCTTTCTTGATCTTTCAAAATCTAAAGTGATTCAACTTGCACCATTTTCTTCCCTTGAACCTGAGATAAGTCTCCAAAGTACAAATTAAACTCATGGCTAGGGCCTTAGCATTGATTTAGGTCAAGTTGGGTGATTTGAATATCTTTTGGTACACAAATCATATAGAATATGTGCCATTAGAGCACATATTTTGGCTCCAGTCATCCGCCTTAGCCTAAACTTTGCTAGTCCCTAGCAAATGAAAAGAGTAAAAAAGAATGAAAATTATGTAATGAGATTCATGAAACCATATTAACTCAACATAACATGTTTCACACACAAGATACCCAAGTAAACAAATTTCCTAGAATTGAGCAAGATGACACAAGATATGCAATTTCTTAGTTTTCTTACCTTATCTTTGTATACATAAATGTGCATCCATGTTTCGCATTCTCCTTAGTGTCTCTTGATTTTCCCTTGATTGGTTCTTTCCACCTGAACCTCATGTGCTTAGTTTTGGTGTCCCCTCATAGTATTTTTCTTAAGACTTTTCTTAAAGTCAAATTTCATCATTCTTTAAGTTAAAGAGGGAGAAAATTTTATTTTGATTTTTCTTTCTTAGTTTAGCAAATCTCCTTCTATATGGCTTAATAGGGATCCACCAGCAACTCCCGAGTTTTCACCCAAGGTACCAAGTATTGAGGACCTTTATAGGCCACTTATAGGCCACTTACCCCTCAGGTATCACCCTAGCTCAAGGTAGAACAAGGTCGAATTTCCCAAACATTTACTCTTTTTTTTTTTCAAAACTGAGTTTAGCTTATGTAACGAGCAAGATACCGATGACTCCTAACTAGTTGGTTTCAGGCACCAGGGCTTGAAGACACAAGGCCATTACCCCCTCAGATAATTGCTCAAGCTTAAATCAGTCATCTTCAATTTTATTTTTTTTCAATTTATTCATTTTTTGTTTTTTTGTTTTTTTTCATTTCCTCCTTTTATTGCTTAAGAACAACTCCTTTTAGGCTAAAGAAATTATCTTAATCAAGATACTATAAGGGCATACGTGCTTTGTATGTGCTTTGAGTCTTAAATAGAAAATAACCATTAAAGAAAAATTGAAGGTATTCCAAGGATTCAACCTAACTATTTTTGCACTTAAAGGTATATAAAGATAAGGTAAGTGAACTAATACTCTTGCTCTAACTGTATTTTTTTTCTCAAATTCTAAAGAAATAATACTACTTAAAGCATTCTCATGCAAAATAAACCATGAGTTACCAAGGCAAATCAAGAATCTCATTAACTAACCAAAGATAACATGAAAACTTTTGAAAAAAATTAGGGCTAATAGGCCTTCCCCCCTCAACATAAATTACACATTGTCCCCAATGTGTAGGATAATGGGTCAAAAGAAAGGAAAAAAGAAAGATATTACCTCAAGATCATCGAGTGAGAAGTTTGCTATGAGGACTTCATATAAACTGTAGGAGCTTTGTCACGTTGAACACATGTGAGGCTTACCTTTTCACTCCCTTGAAGTTCGCATTTACCTATATCACTCGGATGTTTGCAAGCTAAGTTGCTACAACTCATAAACTCATTAGTAAGTTAAAAACAACTAAAAAAAAAAAATGCTAACCATATTGCTAATGACTAATTGAAAATGTAAAACTAAACAAAGGAAAATAAATAAATAAAATAAAATAAAAGAGAAATTAAATAAATAAAAGTTTTACCTAATCTAATTTTTACCTACTGGATTTTAAAAAAAATACTTCAACCCTTTTGAACATCCCCATCAAGAAAATGGAGATTCTCCTCTTGTGTCTCAAATCTTTCAATGAAATGCTTTAAGCGTTGGCCATTAACTTTGAATTCATTACTAGTCCTCGGATTTCAAATGGTCACGGTGCCATAAGGGAAGACTTGTCTTACCACATACGGGCCATTCCACCTTGACCTAAGCTTTCCTAGAAAAATGTGAAGCTTGGAGTCGTACAACAACACCTTTTCACCTTGCTTGAACTCCCTTTGTAAAATAAGCTTGTCATGGTAGAATTTGTGTTTTTCCCTTGCATTACGTAAGCATTCATAACTCTCATTTCGATATGCCTCAAGTTCATTCAGATCATATTTCCTTTTAGCTCCAGCTTGATCCGAATCAAAATTCATCTTCTTTATAGCCCAATATGCACGATGTTCAAGTTTTACAAGCAAATGACATGCTTTACCATAAACAATCCGATATGGTGACATGCCAAGGATAGTCTTATAAGTTGCCCTATATGCCCAAAGTGCATCACTCAACTTGGTAGACCAGTATTTTCTCGTAGTATTGACTACTTGAGTGAGGATTCTTTTAATCTCCCGATTTGCTAGCTCTGCTTGCCCATTCATTTGAGGGTGATATGGGGTGGGCACTATATGCCTCACTCCATATTTCTGCAAAAGAGTGGAAAATGGCTTGTTACAAAAGTGTGAACCTCCATCACTAATAACTGCTCTCGGAATGCCAAACCTAGAGAAAATATTCTCCTTTAAAAATTTGAGCACCACTTTGTGATCATTGCTCTTGCATGCCACTGCTTCTACCTATTTAGAGACATAATCCACTCCCACCAAAATATAGAGATTACCAAAAGAAGGAAGGAATGGTCCCATAAAGTCAAGGCCCCAACAATCAAATACTTCAACCACACAAATATAATTTTGTGGCATTTGATACCTTGTGTTGATTTTTCCCAATTGTTGACATTGTGGACAACTTTTGCAGTGAGTGTTACAATCCTTGAACATAGTTGGCTAATATAATCCAGTTTGTAGAATTTTGGCTGAAGTCTTCCTTGAAGCAAAATGACCTCCACAAGCTCCCTCATGGCACATTTGCAATATGTCCTATTGTTCATCCTCTGGAACACATCTTCGAATAATTTGATCCGGGCAAAACTTATACAAATATGGATCATTCCAAGCATAGTGTTTTGCCTATGAAAGAAAATATTTTTTCGTCCCCATGTTCCATTTTGAGGGAAGCTCTCCAATAGCCAAGTAGTTGACTATATTTGTGAACCAAGGCAACTTCTCTACTGTACAAAGTGCATCATCAGGAAACTCATCATTAATCTGTGCTTCCTCGAAATGTGACTCTACTTTAACTCAGGAGAGATGATCAGAAACCATATTCTCTACCCCTTGCTTATCCTTGATTTGAATGTTAAATTCTTGAAGAAGAAGGATCCATCTGATAAGTCTTGCTTTGGCATCCTTTTTGTTGAGTAGATACTTCAAGGCTGAATGATCAGTAAAAATTATATTGAAGTTCCCAAAAGGTAGTTCCTGAATTTATCAAGTGCGAACACCACTGCAAGGAGCTCCTTTTCAGTAGTTGTGTAGTTCTTTTGAGCATCATTGAGGGTCTTACTAGCATAGTACATCACATATGGTTTTCCATCCTCCCTTTGATGCAATACGGCTCCCACTGCATAGTCACTGGCATCACACATCAACTCAAATGGAAGAGACCAATTAGGAGGTCTCACAATTGGTGCAGTAGTGAGGAGTGACTTTAGCAGCTCAAAAGCTTCTTAGCATGCTTTAGTCCATATGAATTTTGCATCCTTAAGTAATAAAGCACAAAGAGGTTGAGAGATTTTTTAGAAGTCCTGTATGAACCTCCTATAAAAACCTACATGCCCCAAAATTTGTCTCACCTCTTTAACAGTAGTAAGCGAAGGTAGCTTTGAGATGAGCTCAATTTTTGCTGGATCTACATGAATGCCCTCTTTAAAGATGATATGACCAAGTACTACCCTTGAGGTTGCCATGAAGTGACACTTCTCCCAATTTAGGACCAAGTCCTTTTCAATGCACCTTTTCAAAACTTTTTTCAAATTTAAGAGACAATCATCAAAGGTCTTCCCATAAACAGTCAGATCATTCATGAAAACTTCTATGATTGTCTCTACCATGTCACTGAAGATACTAAGCATACACCTTTGAAATGTGGCTGGTGCATTACAAAGACCAAAAGGCATACGCCTATAAAGCATAGGTGCTAAATGGGCATGTGAATGTGGTTTTTTCCTAATCCTCCAACGCAATGGAAATTTGAAAATAACTTGAATAGCCATCCAAGAAGCAATAATAGTCATGACCAGCTACCCTCTCCAAAACCTGATCTAAGAAAGGTAATGGAAAATGATCTTTCTTAGTGACTGCATTCAACTTCCTAAAATCAATACATACTTGCCAACCTGTAGTCAACCTTGTAGGAATGAGCTCTCCTTCATCATTCTTCACCACAGTTATCTCGCTTTTCTTAGGTACTACTTGAGTGGGTCTCACCTAACTACTGTCAGAGATAGGATAAATAATACCTGCATCTAAAAGCTTCAATACCTCATTTTTTACTACATCTTGCATAAGGGGATTTAGCCTTCTTTGTGGTTGCCTTATTGGTTTTGCATTCTCTTCCAAATAAATATGATGTGTGCAAATCAAGGGATTTATGCCTTTCAAATCTGAAATAGACCAACCAATTGCTCTTTTATTCTCTTTAAGCACCTTCAAAAGTTTGATTTCTTACTCTTCAGTTAATGTAGCTGAAATGACCACATGTACTTGTTCTTCATTTTTCTCTAAATAAACATACTTTAAACCATGTGGTAAGGGCTTTAACTTTGGCTTGCTGATCTCAACCTCCCCCTTTTTTGCTTTCTTCATCATTCTCAACATTGTTCAAAGATTGAATGGTACCTTTTTCTTTCCACTTTGTAGCAACTTGAACACCTTCTTCATTAACGATTGTAGAGAAAAATTCATTTATATTTTCTTCCATTAACTTCTCTATGTGTTCTTGCACCAAGGCCTCTATAAGGCATGCTTCCTCATTCTCCACATCATCATGGTCCATCGGTTGCTTGCATAAATTGAAGACATTCATTTCCATTGTCATGTTCCCAAAAGATAACTGCATCAATCCATTCCGACAATTAATGAGAGCATTAGCTATAGCAAGGAAGGGTCTCCCAAGAATAATTGGAACATAATTCACACCCATTTTCAACGATTCTGTATCTAACACCACAAAGTCCACTGGATAGTAGAACTTTTCAACTTGCACCAAGACATCTTCGACTACTCGTCTGGGTACTTTAATTGAATGGTCTGCTAAAGATAGCGTAATGGTAGTAGCCTTAAGCTCTCCCAATCCCAATTGCTTATAGATTGAATATGGAAGCAAATTTACACTAGCTCCCAAATCTAACAAAGCCTTTTCCACGAATGAGTCTCCAATTTGGACTGAGATGGTAAGACAACCTGGATCTTTGTACTTAACCATTGCCTTATTCTCAATGATGGCACTGACTTGCTTGGTGAGGAATGCTTTCTTGCTTAATTTAATCCTTCTCTTCACAGTGCATAAGTCTTTGAGGAACTTTGCATAAGCAAGCACTTGCTTGATCATATCAAGGAGTGGAATGTTGATCTTCACTTGCTTCAAAACTTCCAAAATCTCCAAAGTCTTATCCCCCACTTTGTGTCTCTATATAGCTGAAGGGAAAGGCAAATGATTGGAAACACTCCTTTTATCTTTCCTCACAATGACTTCCTTATATTTTTTAGACTCTTTCTCATTTCTAGCATTTTTCTCCATGGTTGGTTCATCTCTAGTAGGAATATCTTCACTTATCGGTAGCTTAGGCCCTTCATATTCTTTCCCATTTCTGAGTGTGATAACTGCATTGCAATCTTCATTTTGCACTCCAGAAACTTCATTTACTCCTCTCAGATTTTTCTATGGTTGATATGGGAATTTTCCTTTCTCCTGAGATAAACTTACAGCAAGTTGGCTCAAAGTGGTTCGAATATTTGCTAGTTCTTGAGAAGTTTGAGCGTTTATCCTATTTTGATCTTCATTACGCTTGTCTTGCTTCTGTATAAACTCTCTCATCATATCTTCTAGGCTTGAGTTAGATGCTGAGGTTTGATATTGTGGAAAATTTTGAGATGGCATGCCTTATGGTTGAAAACCTTGCTGCCCATTAGTCTGATTACCCTGAAATTGGTTTCCTTGCTGTTGAAACTAGCCATTGTTACCTCCTCTCCATGATAGATTTGGATGATTCCTCCAATCCGGATTATAAGTGTTGGAATATGGAGAATTGCTAGAATATTGCTTGTATGTCCCTAAGGCATTGGCTTGCTCCATAAACATGTTTTGCACTGCAGGTAGAGTGAGACAAGATTGCACACCAAAGATTGCACACCATGTTCCGTAGACTTACATATCAAGCATAGTTGAGGAGTTACCCCCTCATTGACTATTTGTACCTCTTGAACTCCCTTGACTTCCAAATCATCCAGCCTTCTCATAATGGTTGCAAACTTTGCTTGGACATTTAAACCCTCTAGTAAGGTATACACTCCACTAGCTCTTGCCCTATTTATTGTTCTATCTCTAGGTGGTTCCTTGACAATTGTTTCTTCCCAACTTCTAGATACCTCAGCAACATAATCAAGGAATTGAAATGCTTCATCGGGGTTTTTATTCATGAAATCTCCTTCACACATAGTCTCAAGAAGTTGTTTCATTGGTGGTGACATGCCTTCATAGAAATACGATACTAGCATCCAATTGTCAAATCTGTGATGAGGGCATGCTGCAACCATCTCCCTGAATCTTTCCCAGCATGCAAAAAATTTCTCATCCTCCATAGCCTTGAAATTTGAGATCTCCTTTTTCAATGCACTAGTTTTATGTGTTGGAAAGAATTTCTGCAAAAACACTGATTGTAGATCACCCCAATTTCTGATACTATAGGGTCTAAGACTGTTTAACCAAGTCTTCGCTTTATCCTTCAATGACAAGGGGAACAACTTCACACGGAAAATCTCCAAAGGAGTGTTGGCTTCACAAAAATTGAAACGATGTTCTCAAATTCCTTGATGTGAGAGTATGGGTTTTCATTTTCCATCTCCCTAAAAATGGGTAGTTGAGATACCACTTGAGGCTGAATGGTAAGATGATCATGATTTGGAGGTAGCATAAAACACGATGGTGTGCTCAACTTGGGAGGATTTAGAAACTCTCTCATAGTTCTTTGGTCCTGCATAGATGGTCGTGCCCTATTGTTATTGCTATTGGATTCTTCAGTGTCCTCCCTATTTGGTTGAGATTCCTCAGTTGTTCTTTGAAGTCTACCTGAAAGATCTCTTTCCCAACCAAGCATAAAATAGAAGAATATATATATATAAAGAAAAACAAAATTAAAAGAACTAAAACAAAGCAATGCACTATATCCTAGTTATGACGATTGCCAATCCCCGGCAACGACGCCAATTTCTTGACCGAACTTCTCTATTGTACCAAAATACTTAGCCTTTTTAAGTAGCAACTCTGGTCAAGAAAAACTAGAGAAATAATCACTACGACTTTTGTAGTATTTCGGGTATCGTCCTCAAGGACTGGCTTATGGAAATTGTCAATACTAGAATAAATGAATTGCTTTCGTTTAAATCCTAAAGTGAAAAACGATATGTGAATAATGTGAAACTAAGTAAAAGAAATTAAATTAATAATAAAATGAATATTGATTTTAAGTTCAATTGATTCAAGTTTTGGGTTTTCCATATTCCAACCTAGGGTATAGAAATTAGAGAAAACAAGGGTCTTTTAAGTAATATGATCTTAGGGTTTTTGGGATCCTTGGCCACTTGCGATCAAGTTGAGTTCTATAACTCAAAATTGCATCCGAAACCTAATTTTTCTTTTTTAAAATGGATTCCTAAAACCATCAAATGAATGAGATTGATTACCAATTTAAGATTTGGCTTTTAAACCCTTCCTACTCCTTATAGATTTGTTTAGGGGCAAATAACGATAGGGAAGACAAGGATAACTAATGATTAAGAATTACCAAGAATCACTAGTATCGGGTAATAACCTACCGTATCATTCCCTAAACGAACTCACCAGGATAAGATAAAAAAATGATAAATTGTCACCCAACCAATAATTAATCTCATTGTTATAATAATTTACCCATTGTTCCTATAGATTTCCTAGCCCTTAGGTTCTCATGCTTCAAGCCCCAAGTTGGCTTTTAGCCTCTCATGAGGGTGATGTCACATTCACAATCCATAATAGGGTAAAAATTCATAATTTGAATCAAAAGAAACTAAAAACAATATATTTAATGAAGAAGAAAAAGAAAACAAACCAAAGTTCTCATCTTCTTCCACCTTCAATGTCAAACTCCTTGGAAAAAAAAAATCCAAGATCCCCAAAACCTAAAATTGAGAGAGTTTATATAATACTATCAATTACCTAACATGTGGCACACTCTCATTGGCCACTTATTACCAAATAATTTCCTAAAAATGATTAAAAAATAATAAAATGGCAATTTTTAGTCGTGTAGGGTCCATTTAGGGCGGATGAAGTGCCTTAGATGCAATTCCCGAGGTAGAGGAGGCAAAACATCAAAGTGACAGTGGGTGAATTCAAAATTGGTGTCATTTCGAAGTGGATTTCGAATTCATAAGTTGAATAGATTCAATTCCTGAAGTAGAGGAGGTGAAACATCAAAATGGCAGTGGGTGAATTCGAAATTGGTGTTATTTCGAAGTGGATTTCGAATTCATAAGTTGAATTTCGAAATCATTTCGAAATGACCCTCCAACTTGGTGCAGTTGTTTTCAAATGGCCATAACTTCTTCATTTCAGCTCCGATTTGCACACCGTTTGAAGCGTTGGACTCCTGACTTCTAAAGATTCAAAAATATATATAGTATGTATACAATGGACTCCATTAAGTGCTCTAAATTTGTCCTCAAAGTCAGAGTATATAATGTCATTGGATTTTTGAGTTCTGAATTTCCATGCAACTGAAACTTGCTTCATGCCTCATTTCCCATGCTTTATTGCCTTCTTTCTTACTCCATAATGGTCATTTATCATCTTCCAAACTCATGATATCCTCGTCTTGCCTTTCCTTACGGTCCATGAGTCTTGACTCACTTATTTTCTCATTTAGCCCTTTCTTGATCTTTCAAAATCTAAAGTGATTCAACTTGCACCATTTTCTTCCCTTGAACCTAAGATAAGTCTCCAAAGTACAAATTAAACTCATGGCTAGGGCCTTAGCATTGATTTAGGTCAAGTTGGGTGATTTGAATATCTTTTGGTACACAAATCATATAGAATATGCGCCATTAGAGCACATATTTTGGCTCCAATCAAGACTCTCACAAGTCTACCTCTAGGTATGTGTATACTCTAACTAGTTTTTATTGCCTCTAAAACAACAAAGGAAGAAATTTGGCTTAAGCTTAGCTCCCCTGGCTGTATAATCAAAGATCCTATTTTTGGTAACAATGGGATGGTGGCAGAGTCTAAAGAACCAAAGTACCATTAGAAGAGAAAATGTATAGAGAGGAAGCATTACTTACTTTATGAGATAATTAAGAGATGTCATGTGATTCTAGAGCAAATTCTTTCTATGGTATCCAGTTTGCTTTTGGGGCTAGTGGGAGTTTGTTGGCATTGAGCCCTTAAAAGTAAGATACAATGTAAAAAAGTCAGACTTGATTGTCCCTTTATTATTCTTTTTGTGTATTAACATTGATTTGCACATTCAATCCATATCTCTTACATTGTCCATGACTTGGGTGCATTAAGAGTTGCTTAAATGATACAAGTCATAGGTTCCTTGTAATTAGATAAGTTGTTCACAGTCAATTCATGGATTTGGGCAATCTAGTAGAAACTCTAGTGCACTACCTCATAATTGGAGGGATGACTTGTCTTGGCCACCAAGATGAGTTTCCCATGGTGAGTTCACTAGTGTATGTGATGCATACTCAATAAGACTAATGGTGAATCATGACATAAGATTAACAATTATCATAATTCACCAAGCTACTATATTGCATGGACTTTCAACCTTAAGAGGATATTGAGTTTGTGTTAAAAACAATAGGAGACTTTGACTTGTAGTTGAGACCATAAAGTGGTCATCTATCCTTCATGATTAGGTCACTGTTGATAAAGGTTGGTGACAATAAGTATTCTCAATAGAGGCATCATGATATCTCCTGAGTTTGAGACAATGTTTCCTCTTGGGTGATCCAAAGGACATGTGATCATGAAATTTGTAGCCCTAGTAATTCCTTTAAAGGAATTTAATGTATGCCCTTAGAGCTAGAGTATGTCATTTGATCACATAATAAGTGGGATTTATAACTCAAGAATTAGAGAGGTAATCTTAATGGGTGATGGTATTACCTTGTGATTACGGACACCGGTTTATAGGGAGTCTGCATATAGTAGATAGTAGGTCACATACCTATGCTTTGTCTTGTTGTTATTTAAATACGATATTAGAGTGCAATTGATTCTTTATAGTGGGACGTTGAATCAACTTCAAAATTGGATTATGGGAGATTTAGTTCTCTTATGGGTCCTAGTAGTCCCTACTCTAAGCTCATATACCATGATGACATGGTTTATGAGAGGTGGATTGGCCTTAGGTTCACTCTTGTGCATAAGGATGTTTTAGTAATTACACAAGGTTGCATAAGGAATAGTGAACAAGGTCTTTAGATTGGGGTAATTGATTAATTAGATAGCTTTGTTAGGTTAAATAATCAATTTGTACTCGATTGGGGCTTTGATTAAGTGACCCAAGCCTATATGGGCTCAAGTCACTTAAGCCAATAGGGAACCCATAAATACCTTCTTAAAGGTTGAGGTTTTTAGTTAGTCATCTTCCACCTCTAGAGAGAGAGAACCAAAGTTTCATCTATTCCAAAGCCCACCCTTTGGAGTGCCAAGGTTGTGGTCAGTTGTCAGGTGGAGGACTTTGGGTGTATGAGACCTTCGCAGACTACAAACTTCTTTTTCATTGGCTTATATTCAATATGGGAATATATAAATCGTAAGTATGAAATTCAAATCTCTGAAACTTAATTCTAAAATAGTTTTTGAAGCCATTAATTTTTATTACATTAGATCTAGAAAACATTGGGGATAGATGCATGCACCCTATAAGATCCAATGCTTAAGAATGGAGTAATCTAGGGTTCCCATCACCTACAACTAGTAACAAAGCCATAGCTTATATAGGAGCATGATAAAACCTTTCTAAAGGGTGTTAATGGCTATTTTCTAAGATTATTGTTTATCTCATGGCCCTAGAGATAAAAACTTTGTGCATGAATTATTGTGATCTCTTAAACATGATGTTCATTATTATGGTTGAGATTGTTGCTTTACTCTAAATTGGTTGTAAGCCTCATTAAAAGAGGCATAGGATTTTTCTTGTTTGTAAATATCCCATTTTTCTTAGAATTATTGTAAACTCCGATTTGATGGAGTATGGGTTTTTGTTGTAAAAATCATTCTTTTACCATTCTTTGTAATTGTTGGAGCATTTGGAAGGAATTTGAATGATCACATGGTGGTTGTGGACGTTGTCTTGCCATAAAGATGTAACTTTTATGGAGTAAACGATTACTGGAGTTTGGATTAGCAACATTGGGTGCGCAGGGAAAGGATTTAACACTCAAGCGCTTAGATTAGTGCTCGAGCAATTAACTAAGTGCTCGAGTGGCTTGTGCGATTGAGAAGTGCTTTTAGTAATGATACACTACTTCTAAAAGTCAAAATTTTTGGGCGATCTAATGCTAGTGATAGCAAATTGGCAGTAAGAAAGGGATAATTGCTAAAAGAGGCATATTTTAGGATCTTTGTAATAAACTAGGGTTTACTTGTGACCCTTACTACCCTAATTTTTGTTATAGGTTTATTTTTGGTAAATTTGGATTATAATCCAAATATTTATACAATAGGTTTCCTAAGGCCATGACAGTTGTTGATTTATTTTATTATTTATTCTATGATATGTTTATTGTTAGCATGTAATAAATGAATAATAAAACATTGGAAAAGTACTTTTTTTTACTTAAGAAAATAAATTTTCATGAGAAGTTAAATTTCCATTGTTATTTTTCTTTGAAGTGATCATTGTTAAAAGATTATTGCAATTCCTTTTTGGACTATCCATTTTTTTAGATAGGTATTTCTCTTAGTTGTCCCCTTTAAGAGAAGTAAAAAGACATATATGATGGTCCTCCAAGCTCTTCATCCCAAGATAAAGTGGAAACCATCAAGTCCTTCAGACTCTCCACAATTGAGAAAAAGAGGACTTTTGTGGATATAGATTGTTCAATGATAAAAGAATAAGAAAACAATCCTTTTAACATTGGAGTCCCAGTTTAAGAAGTAAATAATGAATTTGAAAAATCTCATGATAGAGAACTTAATTTAAGAAAGGTACCAAAATTGCTAAAAGTCTCTCTTTTCGAAAGATTAAATAGGAGAGAGCATTAGCAAAACTCATGACCTCTATTGTCGAGCACATCTTGATTTGAGTTCATTACCATCCTCATGATGAGTTAGACCCTATGAATCAACTGACATGGATTCTCCTTATTGACGAGACTTTACATGTTTGTAGTAGGAGCAACCACCCCCATAGTGGGGTTCCTTACTTGGTGACATTGATAGTTCAAGAACAATGGTTATATACACAATATTGGATATAAGCGATCAAATTGCCTTACGTGGTCCCATTTGCAGAGCTCATAGACCAAAGAAAAGGTATGTTGATCTTGCCTTTAGATATCATTCATGGTTAAGGTAGGGAGATTAATCTTAGATGGTCTCTAACTAGTAATAAGATCATGACCTGCCCTACGTAGGCTTGATTCTTATGATACTAGGATACCTTGAGAAAAGATATTTAGTTTGAGAGCACTACATTTTTGCGAAATTAATTATTAGTTTGTTGTGTATGCTTAACAAATTAACTATAGTTACAGATATCATGTCTTATGATATGATAAATCTCATTCTCACTACTAATAAATTGATGGGACCAAACTATGTGGATTGGAAAAGAAATCTAGGCATAGCACTCACTCAAGAGAAGCTAAAGTGAGTAACTGAAGAATTAGCTTTATCTCCCCCTAATGAACATTCCACTCAAGAGGTGATTCATGCATATCATAGTTGGCAGATGCCGGATCAGAAGACTAAGTGTATTATACTTAGGTCTTTGGATAATGTGTTGTAACATCAACACATATCTATGCCAATAGCTTATGATATACTTACTAGTCTCCAGGACGTGTTTCGTGGCTAGGTTAGGTCAACTAGATAAGCTTCCCTTAAGACAATTATGAATACTCAAATGTCAGAAAAAACTCCCATTAGAGATCATATAATTCATATGATCAAACTCTTTAACGAGATAGAAATCCTTGAAGTTGAGATCGATGAGGAAACCTAGGTTAACGTAATTCTAAAGACCTTGTCAAATTCTTTTGAGCAGTTCAAGCTCAATTATTTTATGAATAAGATGTTTATGAGCTTAACTAAATTGATGAGAGAACTCTAGATGGTTTAGGGGATTCTTAAGGACCAAAGAAGCATTTATATGTCAGTCAATGTTTCTTTTAGCTAGAATAAAACACCAATAAGACCACCAAACAAAATTGGAAGTTCAAGGGAAAATGGATGAAGAAGAAGAGCAAAGGTCAGGGAAAGTGTTTCTTTTGTTGTTAAAAAGGCCACTGGAAGGAGGAATGCCCTAAATTCCTAAAGAGACAATCAAGTATGCATCATTCTCTTCTAGTTGAATCATGTTTAGTGTTGGATTCCACTAATTATTGGTGGATAGATTTTGAAGCTACTAATCTTGTTTGTAATTCTTCATTGGGGGTTCAATATAAGGAGAAGATTGAATAATGGGGACATGTACCTAACATTAGCTTTTGAAGTAAGGATTGTTGTGCAGGCAATGCGAGATGTTACCCTTATCTAAGATGATAGTTGTCTTCTAAAGCTAAAAGGTTCTCTTTATGTTCTTAAGGATAGGAAGAATTTAATTTTGGTTTCTAGTTCATATAAAGAAAATTACTCATTAGTTTTTTTTTTTTTATAATAAATAGGTTTTTAACAAATTAAATACTTCATTTATATACTCAAGATCATTGATAGATAGTCTTTATTGTGTTTCTCCATTATCTATTTTTCAATGTAATGAATAATTTATTTTGTGTTAGAAAATTGAAAATATTTGATGTGATATATGATTGAATAGGAAAATTTTCAATCTAAGTCGATTTAATTTTGTATGGTTGAAGTTTTAGCTAAAATAGACAATAGAAATGGATTATTATATGATTATATTGTACTTAATTAGAATGTTTATGTTCCTCAGGTACAAGGATCCCTACGGAGAAACATGAGAATTTTCACGCCCCTAGAATTATTTTGGATGAAGATATTGTTTTTCTCTGACTATAAGAATATCAAAGAGAGAATCATGGAAAGTGTCAAGAAATGAAGGAACAACCTAAATGACGGTCTTTTTAACTTATATTAATTTTTTTTGGTATGTACTAAGTTGGATTACATGGATGATTGTGACTTCAACCATATTTTGTTATTTTTGGCATAGGGACTAGTGTAGAATTTGGATAATTACCTCATGTGGATAAAATATTAACAAATTAATGGTACTTATGAGCAAGTGATACCTAATTAAGGGAAATTCACTTAGCTAAACCTTTATTTATTAATTGCTTTAAAATAACATTTCAATTTATTTCATGAAAATTGGGTTATCTAGTTGACTATCAACTTGGACAGAGTATGACCCTCGAGGTTAAACCTTTGACATTAGGTTGCCGTGTGAGGTTCTAGTGTCACCTAGAATTGGTGTTTTGATATATATCCAAATATTGAGGGTTAACCCGATAGAGAATGTAAGAGGGTAGGTAATTCTAGATTTTCAAAACATTCTATATATATACATATATATAAAACATGGGCATTGCCTTATGAATTCTCTTGGAGCACAAGGAAGTTTTGTACTACACCTATTTAAGCTACTTGAATTAAAACATCTTAACTGTTTCCACTAAAATAAGTATATGTAACCATAGGAATAGTGATGCAACAATTAGTAATTCTTGCTAAAATACAGTCAATAATTCTCGTAGGATATTTGATTTAATAGATGGTGAAATTTAGTGGAAGAATTCACCTTCCCATATGTACTTCCAAAAAAGCATAAGAAAGAAGATTCTGCAAACCTTTCCTCTTATATGGTTGGATTGGATTAAGTTAACTGAAATTTTGGTCTTTGACTGCTGCAATTTTTTCAATAGACTTACACATATCATTCAACTGGATTGAGTTAGCAGAAACATTGGTCTTTGGGAGTGGTGATGATTGATGCCTTTGTGATTTCTGGTAGTCATCTCTTCCAAATGATCTGGGAATGTTACTGCTTTCAGACTCGTGTTTGATTGGAGACACAAGTACTTCAAACTGCAACTTTGGTATACAAGATTTATCTTTTTATCATCTTCCATTGTTGGCAACTTTTCCCATGAAGTGGTTCATATAGAACTTTTCATTGTCACAATCTGCTATAGTAGCTTCTTCTTCCATTGTTTAAAGGGTGCAAGAATGGTTCAGACTGGCTTACTAAAACCTACTGTTGAGAAAATTCCACTGGCTATTCCTTTGATTTCTTGAGGATGGGTCCTTGGGTGTGGTATTTGCTTCTGCCCTTCTCACTGAGAACCAAAGTACTTGTTTCTCCTGGACTGCTTGGACAGTTACGATCGTATGGTTTCCACTAAGAGAAAGAACTTGGTGTCCCTTTACCACATGAGGGTGCAATATTGAAATCTGGGCCAATTTCTGGTGTATCACTCAGCTTTCTCTTTTTCTAGTCCCAGGGAATTTCCAAATTGAGCTGCAACACATGGTGAGATTTAGTCAAGGTATTACATTCCAAATAATACATCCAAATATATTACATTTCAAACAATGCCAAATGTAACTAGACAACAAAAACACTTAAAGAATGCAATAAAAGAGACCTATAAAATCATTCAAGTCAATTGTATTAATTCCAATATTATTTTCTGTTCAATGGTACTTAAAGGTCCTTTGACTCCTACATACACTAGTCTTCAAATAAACTCTTTTCCTCAGTGGTCTCAATTTTTTGAACATTTGAATCTAAAAATGGAAGCAGTTTAGCATCTGGTTCCTCTTCAATAGGGCTCCTTTTTAGGTGTCCACCTACGAGTAGCTCCCCTACTATTTAACCTTTTTAATTACATCTGCAATAGAAACACATCTTTTATTGTTTTTAAACCCATCTATGGAGTTAAATGTTGATATTTCTTTATAGCAATGTCTAGTCCTTCCAGGTACTTCTCTATAACTTACATTCCATTAATCGCTACATCATATATCTAGTCTTTCTAGGTACTTTTCCCTAACTTATAATTTATTGATGACTGAATCATATTTTATAGTTGTTGCTAACTTTTAGTAATTTGAAGTCAACAGAAAAAAACGATAAACAGACTTATCAACTGTTGATTTGAAATTATTGCATATCATCTAAAAAATAGAAAAGTTTTTTGCTATTTATTGGCTACTAAGCATTAACTATTTAGGTATACCAATGCAAAAGAAGTTATATCCCATGATAAATCTTAATCTGGATATTTGTTCTCTTTGCCATATATACTTAAATTGTAGCTAACAAACTAAAAAACAAACAAATAACAAAAAACAATGGAAAAGAGAGCATAGAGATAGTGGTTTGGCTTTGAATTGTTGTTATGTAGTGTCTCTGAAAGCCTACACGAGCCCATTTCTAGATATCTTAATAGCCTAAATTACTGCACAATTAGCATCTAAATGATTGTTTGTTTTAATATTAACACATGAAGTCTTTCACCACTGGTCCCTCTCATCAATGGTAACTTTGATGACTCATCAAAGAACAAGAAATCAACACTCTTCCACTAAAGTATCATGATTAGTTCTTCCTTCAACATTCCATTGAAGTTTACCTAGGTAGAAAACCAAAACCAACAACAATTCTCATCAGGTTAAGAATTTGAAGAACACAACTTGATATTTAAGAATTAGATATCTTTAAGTCATCTTAATAGTCTTCTAGAAGAGTAGATATTAAGAACACCAATAGAAAGCATTGTATGGTTTTCGAACTTCTATTTCCTCATGAAATAGTTGTCTTTGGAACTAACATGAAATGCAACTCCTTATTCTCTTCTCGTTCTCCCTATAATAACTGTTTACTTAGTTTTACATAATATATAATCAATAAATTTAGATTTCAAAGACAATAATAGCTAAAATCACAAGATAGATTGGGGATACAATTAGTAAAGTAATTTATAGAAAGGTTCAACTAAAAGATGAGTTTAATAGGAGAGAAAGTTACAGTTGAGACCCTTAGGTTTGAGCCCTAAAAGAAAGAAAGACAAAGTGTCCTTAGGTTAAAGACCCACAACATACCTTAAGAAGAACCTTGTTGGGATTAAATAATTGGGGGTATAAACATATGTCTCTAAGTGAAAGTTCCTAAATTTTAGTGAATTCAATTGAATACTAATAAAAGTATATCAAAGCTGGTATTGGTTGTTGTGTTATATGGATTATCCCATAGCTATTGACGTATTAGTGAGTTGTGTGCTTATTACCAACAACGTATTATGATCCCTAGTATTTTTGTTTAAATTTTACAATAACATCTTCTACTATAAAAATTTCATATAGTTTTAATTATACCAAATAGTCTTCTACTTCATTAAGTAATTCTAAGATTAATTCTTGTTCTTTGGAGATAAAATTTATTGTTTTAGGTTGACAATCATATTTTTTTTGATCACTAGAGATTTGAGTTACACTTTTATTAGTATCTTCCAGATGGTTAATATGGTATTCATTATTTGATTAAGTTATGGATTCAGATTTTGAGATGTTTAGCATTGAATCATGTAACATATTTTTTACTTGATCTAAAAAATTCAATCATTAATTCCTTTTTTTAATTTTGCAATCTTTCTTAAAATGTCTAACTTTTCCACATTTAAAGCATATTGCATTTGAGTGTGATGAAGTTTCTTTTTTTTTTTATGAGGTTCCCCTATATGGATTTTCTTATGTTATGTCTTAGTCTTTTAGTTTTATTTTTTCTATATTCCATGTGTTCCTTTTTTGTTATGGAAAGCTTTTTTCCTTGGTTTCCTAATTATTTGTCCTTTCTTACATTACTTAAATGGAGATTTTAGCTAAATCCAAACTAACTACAAAATGTTCCAAATTCATTCTTATAAATATTTCATTCAGATTTCATTTGTTGATTAAGCTTAACATCATTACATAAATTAATTCCTTCTATAGTGTTAATAGTTATAATTTCTCCATACGTTCAATTACCATAAGGGATTTACCATAAAATTATTCTTTAATCTTAATCCTAACATTTTTTAGAAAAGTCTTAAGTAATTTTGAGATAATTTTTTTTTTTTTTCCAAAAGATTGATTATGGTTTGATCTTAACATAAGTTTCATTAAAAACCATGTCTTTCTACCATCTAAAAACTTGAAGTTTGGGACACTTAAGGTTGGTTAATAGATTCACTATTTTATCTTTGATATTGGATAGATCTCTTGAGAAATGTTTATAGATAGAGAAAATTGGAGTAGCAATTGCATCCTTTATAGCTTCTCCTTCTTCATTCTTGACTACTCTATTTTTTTAGTTAGTTTTGTAGGCACTTAAGGTAAAAATCCTATCTTCTGGTTCTGAGTTCGTTGAACTATCTTTTTTAATAGATAATATAGTTAGTCTATTTAAAATTTCTTTTCACATGGTAGATCATAAATAAGACTTTATTTATTTTAGTTTCAAATAACTTCTTTCTGCAAAAGCAACCATCACATGTATATTTAATAATATTATATACACAACACATGCATTTGGAAAAGAATTTAATTTCTTTATATAGTTTAGTATTGCAATTATATTATGTATTCCTACTTGCAAAACCTTCTTTAAAACATGTAACTCTGAAAATAAATTTAAACCATCAATATGAGATAACTCATCATGTTTCATGATCTATTAAATCATGTTTATTATTACTAGAATATTTACTTATTGTTGTTTTTTGAAATTCAATTAATGTATATATTTTTCTCTTTTCTTTTTAGTTTTATCATATGTCAATTTATATTTTCAAGCAAACATATTATTTTTTTTTTTTAAAAAAATACAATAACATAACACAACAAAACATTACAATGAAGCAAACAATTTGGCACCACAAATGAAAATAAATTATAAACAAAATTAAAATATTAATAAATCAAAATATAAAATTAGAACAACATAACTTGATTTAGAAGAATGTGTTATTGTGCTTGAACTTTGCTTAATATGAACTTGATAGAAATTGACTCCTTATATTTAGTACAAAGCAAGTAAAGACCTACTTCAATAGTCTACTAGGCTATATTCATGTAAAGGAGTTTCCTATTATTATAAAGGAAACATCTAATAGATATGTTTGATAATTATACAATTAGTTTCCTATATGAAATCTCTCTTTCTCTCTCTTTCTTTCTTTCTCTCTCTCTCGGAGAGAAAGTAAGAGAGAGAGAGAGAGATTTCAGTTGAGTGAGAGTCTCTTTTTAGGCGTACATGAGACTTACGATTTTAGATATCTAGGGTTGTAATCTCCTTAAAAAATAGTAGAAGTTCTTCTTTGTTTTCACTAACCATGTAAATTGATATGTGCTTTGTGTGTTTTATATTTTTGTTTTCTTATTTTCTTCTCCCTATTATTATTTGTCATTATTGTTTTTCATAACAAAATGATATCAGGGCTTAGGTTATTAGACCTAGTATGGTAACAAATTTTGAGGTTGAGAAGTGTGATGAAAGAAATGATATTTAATTATAGCACATTAAGATAAAGAACTTGTTGGTTCAACAGGGGTTATCCAAAGTACTGAAAGGTAGAAAGGCTCTACCAACATTGATGTTTGATGAAGAAAAGGATGAACTTGTGGAGAAAGGGTGTAGTGCTACTTTATTGTACTTGGTAATGAGGTATTTCATGAGAGGCTACAAAAGAGGATATGATTGCCAAGTTGTGATTGAAGCTAAAAAGTTTATGTATGACAAAGTCTTTAACAAATCATTTGTATTAGGAGAAGCAAATCTTCACTCTGTAGATGAAAACAGGTACATCTTTTAAAGATAGACCACCTTGATGAGTTTAATAAAACTATTATGAAGTTAAAGATTATTGATGTTAGAATTAATGATGAAAACCAAATCTTAATTTTGATACATTCTCTAATGAATTCCCATGAATACTTTATGAATATCATGGTGTATGGCATAGATAATCTCTTTATAAAGGATGTTAGGCCAATGGTGAGCTTAAAGGAGTTGGAAAAGAGAGCATATGAGAGTAGAGAAGAAAGCTATAGTGAAGTTTCTAATGCTAGAGGGAGAATAGAACAAATAATAACAATGATAAGAAAGGTTGACCTAGATCGAAATCAAAGTCCAAGGGAAACAATAAATATTTCAAATACCACAAAGAAGAACATTATGTGAGAAATTGTGCAAAACATAAAGGAAAAGAAAAATACAAAGCTTCTAATTCTGATGATGCAATAGTTTTAGAAGAAAATCCGTATACTATAGATATCCTTTCAGTTATTGTTATCAACTTAGGTGATGAGTGGATCCTTGATTGAAGGTGCTCCTATCATATGTCTCCAAATAAGGATTAGTTTAGTACCTATAAACTTATAAATGGCAAGAAGTTTTCATAGGAAGCCATGTAGATTGTAAGGTTGTTGGAATAGGTATAATTCAAATTATGATGCATGATAGATATTGTCAAGACATTGATTGATAGAAAGCACGTTCTAGAGTTGAAGAATTTTTTTTTTCTTTAGGGACACTTAACTCCAATGGATGCACTATAATGATGGAAGCATTCTCAAATGGTGTTTTAGATGTGATGAATAGAGAGAAAAAAAACTAAAATAAAACTAATGGTCTTTATACATTATAAAGTAGCACTGTTACAAGTGTAACTATAGTTTCAATCTTAAAATTAATTTGAGAGACTATGAAAATATGGAATATGTGGTTTAGGCATATGAGTGAGAGGGTTGACAATTTTGAGTAAATGAGGTTTGCTTGGTGGGAATAAAAAGGAGAACTTGATTTTTGTGAGAATTATGTTTATGGGAAGCAATGTAAGTTTAAATTTAGCATAGCTATTCATGAGACAAAAATTACTTTGAATTACATCCATTTAGATCTTAGGGCCCTTCTCAATTTGTATCACATGGTGGTTGAAGATATATGTTGGTCTTCATTGATGATTACAACATAAGAATGATGTCTTCAAAAAGTTTAAGTAATGGAAAGTTATCATTGAGAAAACAAACAACAAAAAAGATCAAGCACTTGAGAACTGACAATGATATGGAATTCTATGGGAAAAAGTCCAATGAGTTTGCAAGAATAAAGGTATTGTGATACATTACAAAATCAAACATAATCCATAATAAAATGATGTTGCATGATGGAAGAATAGAACTCTTCTAGAGAGAGCATGTTTTGAAGCACTTCTGAGTTAAAGTAGCTAATTCAACTTATTATCTTTTGAATACCTCTCCTTCAATTTCTATTAATTATAGAACTTTTGAAGATATATGGTTTAGTTCTTCTACTAATTATGAAAAGTTCAAAATTTTTTATTGTCCTTCTTATGATCATGTAAATAAAGGTAAATTAGAACCAAGAACAAGGAAGTGTATATTTTCAGGATATGAAATAAAGTAAAAGGGTACAAGTTGTGGTGCTTAGATTCAAAATCTTCCAAATTTTTTATTACTATGGATGTGACCTTTGTAAGTCTATAATATTGAAACTTAAGAATAAGCAATTTGATAGACAAAAGAACCTCAGTGGGAGAGAAAAGTCGAGTTTGAGTCTAAAGCTTCAGGAACAATAGAAAACATGTTTTAGTAAATCAAGATAAAGAAAAGGTATAAGATCTTGACAATAAAAAAAATGCATCATAAGAGCAACAACACACTTTGGCTAGTGATAAAATGATGAAGCAAATTAAACCACATAAGATGTATGCTTATACAAATATGGTGTCTCATACACTTACTATGTCAAAAAGCATTGAAAATGAGGAATCTCATGCTTATCATGAAGCCATCATTGGTATAGAGTCTACAAAGTGGATTGTCAATATGGATGAGAAGATTAGATATCTTTAAAAGAACCATACTTGGCAACTAGTTGAGAAGCCTAAGGAGCAAAAGGTTGTTAGGTTGCAAGTGGGTCTTTAAGGAAAGGAATTTCAAGAATGGAGGATGCTCGATGACAAAGGGATATGCATAAAAGGGTAGTGTGGACATCAATGAAGTGTTTTCTCTAGTTGGGAAACATAGCTTAATCAGGGTGTTAATTTCTATTACTACTTTATTTGATTTATAAACAAAGTAATTTGGTGTTAAGACTGCTTTTCTACATGATTATTTTGAAGATCATATTTATATGCATTAATTTGAGGGATTTATTATTGGGAAAGGAAGGTCATGTTTATTTTTTGAAGAAAAACTCTTTATGGCTTAAAGCAATCTCTCAGGCAATGGTATAAAAGGTTTGATACTTTTATGATTGGTAATGACTAGTTTAGAAGTGAGTGGGATAGTTGTTTTCATCAAATTTTCTAATGGTTTATTTATTGTTATATGTTGATGACATGTTAATTGTCAACAAGAATATGTTTGACATCAAAAGGCTAAAAACTCAATTTGATTGAAAATAACATTGAAATCAATAATTGAATAAATTTATTCTACAATGGGACATTTACTCATTGAGTTCAATAGAATAATATATTTTGATTATTAGCTAAAATTTTAAGTCAAAATTATTTTATACAATCATCATAATTTTAAATGTGTGAAACTCATACTTATTTCCAACTCTGTTCATATCAGATAAATTTTCTATCTTTTGAAGCTACATTAAAAAAAGAAAAATATGAACTTGTTATCTTCATAAGATTATTAAATATAAAAATCAACAACCAAGTATAAAAGAACAAAAAAAAAAAAAAAAAAAAAACCATAAACACAAGAAAAGAATAACTTTATCCTCTAGCTACCTTGGATAATTTTGCTTTGGTTATTTGTCTTTTTCTTTTGAATGGTTACGTGGTCTACTTAAACTCAATTTGATTCTCTACTTAATAGTATGTGAAAAAGGTGCATGATTTGAGCTCATTCTCATTAATTTTTACTTAATTATTTATTGTTACAGTTCCAACATGTTTGGAGACCTATTTTTATGTTAGTTCATGTGTGTTTGGTTGTTTTATTTCATTGTAGGTTTCTTGGATGGATATTTTCATGGTTTTGCATTACAAAATATGTTTTGGGTGCTCAAAGAAGCATGGGAAGTTGAATGAACATTTTGGGTGCTCAAGCCCTCAAAGTTGCTTTAAGCCATCCTCAAGCACTCAAGTGCTCTTAGTTCCATCCAGCTCCCTTTCCCATTCTCGAAGCATTAAAGTGCTAATCTAGCGCATTAAGCATTGCATCAAACTCTCTCGTAGGCTCTTTTCCTATAAATATCTCTTTCTCATGTCATTTTCATCATTTCATACATTTTAAAGGGTTTGAGTAGCCCAGTTCTTGTGTTATCTTCATTGTTGTTCATCTCTATGTTCCAATTTCAAAGGATTATTAGTCTTAGGGGTTTCCTAAGTACTTTGAGTACTTTACTTTTTCATTTCCCCATACCTGCTTGGCATGTCTTGGTGTACCTACTAGTGTCAAGTTCTCGCTCCTATCATCTTCTAGTTTTGTATCTAAGCTTAGTTCCCCAATTAAGGGACCATTTGAGGTTGATAACCTTTTTTTTTTTATTCTTTCTCCATGATTTTGAGCATAAAGAGCTACAATATGTTTGTTTGCATCATTACCGAGTCGTGGTTGAGTGAGAGCCCTCCTTAACATCCTTAAGATATATTATGGTTTGTTAGATTTTTCAGGATTGTCATTAGAATTCTTTAGTTTCACTTTCTCTGGTTCTGTATTCCCATTATGTTTGGATATTCTATTTAAGCATTTGTTAACCCATGCATCATTTTTCCGACCATGATAGATTATTCTGGTCTTACCTTACTCTATTGATCGAGCTTTGCATTTGCAACCTTTCATAGAGGTCATTCTTCATTTCTTGGATGAGGTTAATTTAGACTTAGAATTGGTTAGCGCTACCTTGCTAACCTATTTAGGGGGGCACAAGAGCTTCTTATGTTTTCCCTAATCAAACTCATTAGATTCACTAGTTTGTAGTGCATTTTATCCATTCTATTCTTAGTGGCCAACCTATTGATATAGCTACTATGATGATAGATATAATGGTTAGTTATCAAAAGTCAACTCGACCTAGAAGTTTACAATTTGCACTCATCATTTCCTATCTATTAGTGGATATTGTGTTTGACATCTATGTGACTTCTAGGTGCTTGGCTATTATGCTCTATTGATGAGAGTTCCTGATCCAAGCATGTGAGTCATACCCTTAACTATGATTAATGCTTTGACTGTTGATGAGGAGGATGTGATTGATGAGTTGGAACTAAGTCATGAGACCTCACACTCATGGCTTGGGAGTCGAGGTCATCATGCAAGTAGTTCTAAAGCTATAATAGGTTTATACCAGCCTGTGGATGGATTCCCTGGTTTGGGTTTTCACATCATTGATCAGCTTCACCTTTATGTTGATGATTGTATTAACTGACTTTGTGGCCATCTTAACTCATGGATTGATGAGATTTATGATTGATCTCAGCACGTGGATGACCAACTAGCATCTACTTTAGCATGGATCATGTTTTCTCTTGGCTCAAGCTTTAGTCAGTTTCTACCACCACCTTTAAACAACTCTAGCAAGATGTTTTAGAATGATTAACTCTATGGTTAGGATTTTTGGATTGTATAATAGACTTATTTATTGAATTTCTTATGATCTAGTTATTTTGATTATCTTATGGTGGTATTTTGAGCTCATTATCTATCATTGTGTTATATTCAGTTGATTCTAATTGCATTATGATATTATTTGTTTTTCTTTCCACACAATACTTTTCATAGGTATTAATGTTTTAGTGTGTGCAAATCACAAGTTCCATAGCACATGAATTTTCCCAATGGGTTGCAAATATTTCATATTAGTGATTATGATGTTTGTTTGAGGTATAAGTGATATTGAGTGATTTTTATAATCAACCTAGATTAAACATGTAAGTATAGTTAAGTTCATTGAGGATAATGACATAAAAGTTATAAATTGGATTCTTAGGGAAATAAAAAATATAATTGTTTTGAAAACAAATATTATATTGGATGTTATGTTATATAAAAAAGGAAATTGAAATTTAAAAATTGAAAAAAAAATAGTGAGAGTGCTTAAGCACCCTCAAAGGCTACTGAAATACTCCTAGCACTCAAGCACCATTCTAAGGGGCTCAAGTATTGCTTGAGATCAATTTTACTCAGTTTTGAGGATTGTCTAAATTTGTTGATATTTTAATTCTAATTTTTGTAAAAATTGATTTCTAAATGTTTACAAGTGCACTAGGGTTTACACAATATATGTGTGAGTGCTTGTGTGTGTATATATATACCTAATATTGAGCAATTTTGCTCTTTAGGTACCTAAGATTTAGGTTAGTATTCCTTGCCTTCAACCTGATACTCTCAAAGTGTTGCAGCATTGTTTTTTTTTTTTTTTTTTATATTGTGGTAAAAAAATCATATTCCCTTAAAAGTGTTGAAGCGCCCCCTAAGGAACACAAAATAGTTGTGTTATGGACATGAGAGTAGGTGTGTGTATTATAGTGTAGGTCTTTACATTTACAAAGTTTATAAGGGCCTTTTTGGGTTATTTTCCACATAAATCTCATTTCCTCTTGTGTGATTGATTGTCCTTTTCTTTCATTGATTAATTATATCTTAAAAATAAGTAAATAAACAATAATTAATATTTTTGGGTGATTATATAAAGAATTCTCTATTCATCCCTTCCCTATCTCCCAATTTAAGAAATTCTTGCAATGCTATTGGAATTCATTTTGGCTAATTTTCTTTTTTGTCGTTATCATGATTAGTCACTTTGAGCACTCATTGTTCACCCACCACATTAATTTTCATGGTTGTTATTCATCACCATCACTATTCATTAAGTATAAGACCTTATAGTAATACTAACTAAAATTGCATGATGAGTGAGCAAAGCTAGGTATTAAGCAAAAGATTTAATTAGCCATGAATACAAAACTTATATATTAATTACCAAAACCTAAAAAAATAAAAATAAAAGAACATCTTAATCAAATCATTAGAATAGAGTAAAACTTCCTTTATAAATGGTCAAAACTACTATATATCTAATTATATATATAACTAAGAGAACTGCTTCAAAATAAAATAAAATGTAATTAGTAAGTGAGTTTTATGTGCATTACTATGTGAAATCATATAGAAATAGAATTTATCAATTGTAATTAATATATTGGCATGTTAACTATACTTGTTCAATAGTATTTTCTCATTGATTCTAATAGAGAGTTCTTCATCATCTACATACCCCACTAGTATTTTCTCAATTTAGAAAATTGTGAATGATATACAATAAATAAAGAAAAATAAAAGAATAGGGAAATAAGGAATAGAAAATTGTGGTTGAGATGATCCAAGTCATTAACATCATTTGGGATGTAGTTAAAACACCCCTAATGATTTTTTTTTTTGGCATGTATTTTGGTAGCATACACTCCTTTTTAGTTAGAAGAAAGATGAAGTCCAATTATATTTAATAGAGCAATAAAACAATAACTTCTATATCTATATAGTTTGACCATCATAAAATGGTCAATATACTCATATGTTGTTTCCATCATAGCTTGTCTATTTTTAATTTACACTCGTATATTTGTATGTTGAAGTTTATTCACAATAACAAAACCTAAAGATAGTTTTAGAAAGATAAAGGATATTTAAACTTAATGAACTTATTTTCAATTTTTTTTGTTTTCTTTTTTTCTTTTTTTCTTTTTTTTTTTTATCTTTTTTATTTTTTATTTTTTATTTTTTATTTTGTTTTTGGTTTTTTTTGTTTTTTTTTTCCTTGCTTTTATCTCTTATTGTTGGTTAGAGCCTCAATCCTAAGGGAACCAAAGTTTGACTACTGTCATGACCAAGACTAGTTTAGTATTATATAAGCCAATGGAAAGTGGAATTTTTTTGGGAGATGAACATTCAAACTCATGGAGTGTTCCTAGTGTCCTCAATATTCAAACATTCCTTGCAAGACATTCAAATGTAGGTTAATCTTATGTTATTTTCATTTTGCATTTCATAGTTTTTGGAGGTGATTTTGTAAATTTAATATAATAATTGTTTTTCAAATCTTAACACTAGGTTTTTGAGTATAAATACTAAGTTTATTAATCTTTCAACAACATTCTTTAAATACCTTCTTGCAAAGTAGAAGTTTGAGAATTCGATTCACTAAAGAATCAATACTATTTTTGAGGTAGTCCATTAAGGAGTATGAGGGAGTGTCATGTCGATGATCTAAAAGAATAGAGTAGGTGTTATCGATATAAAATCCTACTGAGTAGCAACATTTACTTAGGTAAACCTATGTATCTTCTTCTCATATTTAGTGAATTATTTATGGTCGATAGACCATCCATAGGTTTTCATACCTAAGGATTTTTAGGTAGTTTGTTGACATAAATCTTATATTCATTACATAATTGATTTTTGTTGTGCATGGGATTGATCTATTTTTATTATTGAGGTATCTATGATGACAAATAAAAAATCAAGTTATAGATTATAACTTTAGAAATCTTTTACTTAAATTGCCTATTCAGCTTCTCTAGAAAATTCTATATGCTAAGACAAGTTCTTTCAACTAAAAACAAATACTACATAAGTTTCACCCACTATTAGTTTTCTACATGCATTTTGGCAAATTTATTCGTGTGTAAATCCAATATAATGTAAAATAATATGAATCAACAAAAAATGAACCTCTCTAGGACAAAAAGATTTCCTACTTTTGTCTAACTATGAATTAAATTATCAAATCTCCAAATCATTAAATAACTTATCTAATTATAACTATGAATTATACATACACAATAAAATAAATTTTCAGAAAAAAATTGCAAGTTTTATAAACAATTGACTAGTATAATTTCCAATTTAATTATAAATAACATTGAAATGAATAATTCAATAAATTTGTACTACAATGAGACATTAGTTTATTGAGTTCAATAGAATAATATGTTTTTATTATTAGTTAAACTCTAAAGTCAAAATTATTTTGAATTACCATTGAAATTAAATGTGTAAAATTCATACCTATTTCCAACTCCACTCATACCATGAATATTCTCCCCTTGTGAAGCTACATTAAAAAACAATTCAGATGTAAACTTGTTAACTTTGTAGGGTCATTAAAAAATTGATAACCAAGGATGAAATACAAAAACACAACGAAGATAACAACTTTGTCATTTAAGGAAAAAAGGAAAAAGAAAAAAAAAAAAGGAAATGGCAAGTTAACAATTGACATCAAAAAAAAAAAAAAAAAAAGGGTATGGATGTCATACATTACCAACTCATGCTTTAATATGTTAGGGTCTTTGGTTCATTTTCACTGCAATCTTAAATAAATTCATATTTCTATTACTACCTATGGTAAAAAATAATTTTGTAGGTTCATTTTTTAAAACATAAAAGGTCCCAGGAACAATTTAACTTGCGTAACATAAGGGAAAATGTTCTAAGTTATGAATATAATTTAAGATATTTGACTAGATCTTTTAGGAAAAGAAAATTCTAATGCCTTACCATCTAAGAAAATTGCAGGTAGTATTTTACAACTTTATGATATATATATATATGTGTATATATATTAAATAATTCAATTACTCAATATTTCAGTTTCAGTTAAAAATGTAACGTTAAAATTTAAAGTGTGTTCAAATTCTTAAATTTGATTGTTAGCCTCATCCTATAACCTAAATGCCTAAAGTTTTTTACTTTATTCAATAATTTAAGTATTGTGCTCCTTATTTTAAAATGGGCCAAAAAAAAAAAATCATTTAGGTGCAAGAGTGTTCTTGGGATTTAGTAAAATAATAAATTACTCATACATGATAGAACCTATGAAAGTAAAGTAATTTTAGTTTCTTAAGATACCTCAACCTTGATGAACTTTATAGATCAAACAAAGAAGCTCAAAATCTAACAAATTAAATGATGGATCCCTACTTGAAATTGAAAGTTCATTTAATGAAATGCTGTAAATACAAACTTCCACATAGGGTTAGTTTCTAGTGAAAATCTTCTTGAAAATTGTTCTATTAGATTGTTGAATGATAATATTTTGTTCCTCTAGAAAGTGAAAGGTCCTTCACACAATCTATTATTGAGATTTCTTTTCACCATCTACCTATTGATCATGAGGAAAACCCTATTTGTTAGGAAACCAACTTATAAACCATTAATGATAACTAATACAAGCTCTAAGCAAGTTTATTATGTGAAAACACATAAAAAAAAATAAAAGAGAGAGAGAGAGAGAGAGTCCATAATGGTACTCATTCTATTTTGAAAAATTAAAATGGATCGCATAAAATAGGTGTAGATGCTAAGCAAGTATATTATGTGAAAAAAAAAAAAAAAGGTCCATAATGGTACTCATCCTATTTTGGAAAAATAAATGGATTGCATAAAATAGAAGGTGCAGATGAAGATCGATGATGATGCAAAAGAAATTAAAATAGCATTGTAACAAAGAGTGATTCATGGGGATATAACAGTGAATTTCTCATCTAAAATTTAAAAGTAAAGAAATAGACTTTAATGTTTCCAATGATATTTGTCATTGACCTAGTGTAGCAATGTTTATCATACTTGAATATATATACAAAGGAAATATTGGATATTGACACATAAAATATAGTTATAAGGAGATAATAATAATAAAAACAATGGTTCACCAATTAAAAATTTATGCATTTGGTGTAGAGCTAAAACTTATTAATTGTTTGGGATACAATGTTCACATATGAAATATATAATTTGTAGCTATACAACTTATGTGTAATTTAAGACTAGATCAAAGACCACCATAAAGTTGTCTATTAGTTTTATTATTATTATTATTATTATGAAGAATACACAATATTAGAAGCATCTATCAACAAACTTGATAAAGATATTCATGGTAGACAAAAACTATTGATCTTAGAAAACATGTATTTCAATTATTTTTGGGAACAATTATTTTATATAAATATATATACATATCAAAATTAAGAACTAAGGTGTTGTTTGGTGGAGTTGAAATTCCAAAGTGAAGCATGTTTTGGTATCATATGAAATTTTATAGCTAAAATATACTAGAAATTTAAAATTTAATCATCTTTGTTTTATAATCTTACAATTATGCTTTACAACTCTTATTAAAACCTTATTGATGTGGCAATAGATGTATAGATATGTTCTGGCTAGGAATAGAAGATCTCATAGAAAAATCTAATGAGATAATCCACTATGTTTAATTTTTTTCTACAACCTACAATTTTTTGAACTTCAATTATGAAATACTACTTGTTATGCCTCATTCTAATGATTATTTTAATTTTTATAACCTGTAGTCAATTGGCTAACCTTTTATGTGTTTCTTTTACCTCATATGCCATTTGATATTGATCATGCATGTGTTATAACTCTCATCCCTCTTGTCCTTGTGGGTTTCTCATAAGCACTATCTCTTTTGCACATTGGATTTAGAAGTTTTCCAAAGACAATTATTTCTTAGTTATTTTTATCTTGGTTCAATATCAATGTTCATTTCTCTTGAAATATGTTTTTGTCAAACTATGTATAGGCTATATCTAATAGTCAAATCAGAAAAAATGTTTTGATTAAAATAAAATTTATCAATTCTTGGGACTTATTGAACTGAATGTTCTAAAAAGATTGTATTTTGGGATGGATGACAATAAAGTTGAATTGAGGTGTGGACCAATTCTCCTTTGCATCATTTTAAGAACAATTTCAAATCTCAATTTTAAAAACTCTCTCGCAAAATGTTCAATAAAAATCAAATGTTTGAACTTTAAGACACTTGGTGTAGAATGTAGCATAAATTTAGAATTTTGTTTGAGTGAAATTTCTTTTTAATAGATACTTTAGATTAATTAAAACAATGGAAAGAAATATCTATGAGACTTAAAGGAAGCTTTTCCAAATCATTTTTTTGAAAAGATAATCTTATAGTTTTTACAATGATTTTTTGTTCTTACCAATTTTTTGAAGAAACATAAACCTATAGTATTTACAATTTAGTAGTTTTAGGAATTACAAACATATATTTTTCACATCTACTTGCACATAATAAATGTAAAAAGCCACACACTTTGAACAAGTTCGGTAACCAAGATATTTTAGTTAAAGAAAATTAGAGTCAAAAATACAAAAAAAAAAAAAATAAAAAAAAAATAAGACCTCAACAAACTTTTTTTAACAACATTTAATAAATATTTCTTACCCTGTTTCAATAGCTAAGATTTTCTCTTTCTATCCCCCTTAATTAAAATTATCATTTTGTTTTAACATCGCATTCTTCTTCCTTAGGATGTACAACTATTAGCATCTATTCTATTTCTTTCGAAGACAATTAGAAAAAGGATAACCCCAATTAATTGAGAATGGAAAGGAGAAAAATAACATATAGTGGATCAATTTCAAAATGATAGCTTATAGTTATGTAATAGAAGTGAGAAGAGGAGAAAAAGTGAAACTATATGATAATTATGCATAAATTTCTAACTTCATTCAAAATAATTTTCTAAAGAAATGATATATAAGGAATCTCATGTTAAGATTGAAAATCAACAACAATAGAGGTTGGGAATAGTAAAAGACATACTCATAAATCTAGAAATTTTTATATTTTACCTCGATCTGAATTATCAAATAAAAACCCTTGATGTAAAGTTGAATCCTTCAATTTCTTGCTTGAAAAAAACCAAGTATCTTCCATCACGATACAAGTCGACACTAGTGTAGGGTTGTGTGGGATAAAAAACAAGAGAGGAAGAGAACATATGGTGGCTACTAGGTTTCATGCCTCTAACCTAAGGCATAAAGATGCTTTTATAGTAACCAAGTTTGACAAAATTACAATCTTACCATTATTGAATAAATTACAATTTTATCACTAATGAAATATTTATAACCTATAGCCTCATAATTCACCCTTATCTATTTATCACGTAATTTAACATAATACACAAATTATGGGTCAAATGGGGACATTGGGGATTGGTAAAATAAAATAAAATAAAATAAATTTTCTAAAACTTCATTATTAATCTTTATTCCGCTTTAGAAGATTAACAACACTGAATTCTTTTACCATCAATTGAAACAAATAATAAACACTTTTTTGAGGCCTATTATACCATTTTATTGTATTCCTTGTGACTTGACATTCATAATTCTAATAGGATATTGATATCTACCTTTCAAACTACCTCTCTATTCCTTAAGTCAAATTTACATTTTCTTTTGATCATTGAATATGTTCATATCCACAAAGATAAATATCAAACTCCAAATAAATGAAGCTACAACACTTATGGATTCAATATTACCAATCAACTTAGCATTACTCAAGGAAATACAATCTTTGTAACCGAGGCATCATAGTGTTTGATTGTGAAGATATATATTACAACTTGTTAACTATTAATCACCTGTCTCTTTAGAATTTTACTTATACATAAACTCAAATCATTTTATAATTTAATCCTCATTACAACATCTTCTCAAGATGAAAATTGTACAAAGATATAACAGCTTAATGATATGGTAAATCTAATTTATAACTTTTAAGCAATCAATATGATGAAGTCCTACTGAAATGTATAACACATACACTAAAACAACAACTTTGGAATTTGAAAATAAAATTATTATGTAGTTTTACTTACTATTGACAAATGATTTATGATAAAATCTTTTGAAAACAAAATTGAAATTCCATCCTACTCTATTATAGTCAAAATCAAATAGATAGGAGAAGGTATATGCCTAGGTAGTCACACCCCAAGATTGAAAATCATGGCTCAAACTTAATATTTAAAAACAATCTATAATTAGCAAAATTGAAATGTGAACTATGAAAGATGTTGCAATGTTTATACTAATTAAATTAGGGTATATGTCTCATTTCAAGTCGAATTGGTGTAAAGGCCAATCTAAATTTGCTACTAGAGATAGTAAAACTCTAACAATGTTTAGTTTTGCTACTAGTGAGAATGTCTCCTGATAGTCTAAGTCATATGTTTGTGTATATCCCTTGGCTACAAGCCTTGCCTTGTATCTCTCAATGGACCTATCTGCCTTATGGTTAATGGAGAACACCGATTTACACCCTATTGTTTTCTTTTCCTTCAGTTGTGAAACAAGATCCCATATCTTATTCTTTTGTGGTGCCTTCATTTCCTCTTAAATTGTTTAGGCCCATTTTGAATCTACTAAGGCTTCATGTACTCCACAAGGAACATGACAAGAGAACAACTTGTGCATAAAGGCTTTAAGAAGCTCAAATAGTCTCTAGGTGGTTACGTGATTAACAATCAGGTACTTTGATTCTTTCTCTTCAACATTTGGTGAGTATCGAACTAGAGGTTTACCTCTATTATGCTTGAAAGGTAAGTGATAACTAGTTGGAGTATCCAAAGCATGACTAGAAGATGATACAAGGGAACTTACTTCAAGAATATTATTTGGAGAACAATTATTAGGTACATGAGGGAGAGGGGTTTTTATGCTAAAGGGTCCAAATTCACCTTCCTCCACATTGTTGCCACCATTTCCATTTCCATTTCTTTCATCCATATTTTCTACACTATTCTCCTTATGTTCTTTTATTGCTACAACATCATTTCCTCCCCTTATTATCTTGCTAGATCTAAGTTCTTGATCAATTTCCTTAACTTCCTTAAAACACTTCCACTACTATTCTTCATCCTATGTCTCCCCTTAAAGATCATAAGTGGATTCCAATGAAAAGTAAAAAAATTTCAACTTCCAAAAATGTGACATCTATCATGAGATAGGTAAATTTGGTTGTAGAATTGTAGCAATGGTAGCCTTTTTTATTTGTAGCATACCCCAAAAAAATGCAATGAATGACACAAGGATCGAGTTTTGTTCATTGATTTTTATGCAGATGAACAAACGTAACACATCCACATGTGTGGTGGAATAAATAGTATGGAGAGTAAGGTAACATGGTTAGATAAAGCCTATAATGGAGTTTGAAACTTCAATACCTTCTAGGGTAGTCGATTCAATAAATGTACAACAATAACAATAGCATCATCCTAATGTCGACCAGGTAGTTTTGCTCCAATTAATAAAGCATGTGCCATTTTTAAAATGTGTCTGTCCTTTTGCTCAGCCATGTCATTTTGTTGTGGAGTGTGAGTATAAGAAGTTTCATGAAGACAGTCACTTAATTGAAATAGCTTGAAATTATTGGTTGACATACTCGTCTCCATTGTTTGATCGAAGAATTTGAACTTTAGCTAAGAATTGATTTTGAATCATGACATGAAATGCACAAAACACACCAAATACCTCATCACGTTGTCAGATTTCAATTTCTTCTCTTTCAAGCCCATCTCATTCTCCACCATGGCTTTCCATTTTTTGAAAACATCACAAACTTTTGATTTCTTTTTTCAAAAAATAAACCCATACCTTCTTAGTAGAGTCATCGATGAAGGTGATGTAGTACAATGAGCTTCTAAGAGATGAAACCAGTGATGGCCTCCACACGTTTGTGTGAACCAGTTCTAACTTCTCTGCTTTAGGTGGAATGCCAATCTTTGAAATAGCTCTAACGCATGTTTCACAAACCTCATTTAGAGAATTAATAGAAGGCAACCCAAAAACCTTCTTAGTAGCAAGTAATTTTAAACTTCCAAAATTTAAATGTCCAATACATGAGTATAATAACTAAATTTTATCATCAATTATAGAGCTAAAGAAAGTGATCAATTATCCACAATTAATATTTAACGAAAATAAATGATTTTGTATCATATTTAGCTTTGCTACTAGTCCTTTCTAATCATTTTTGATGGTATAAACACCCATATAGATCCACATATCAAACCCTTTTTTTAAAGTTGCCTTATACTTAACAGATTTTGATGAAGACATGAAGACATGGACTAACATATAACAAATTAGAGATAAAATTTTAGGATCCATTATTTAATTGAATGAAAATCTTACCTTTATCCTTAACTGGTACTACTATATCATTTCCAAATTTTACCTCTAAATTAAAAGTCTTATCTAACTTGAAAAGCATCTCTTCCCTACCACACATATGACTACTATAGATTGAATCCAAAAACCATGTACTTTTGTTTTCATTCTTTCCAGCACTATAAGCTAATAACAAAGTCTCTGAATTTTCAATTTTACCTTTTATAGCATTAGCCTAAAAATTCATTTCATTCGATCTCCAAGCCCTATGTTTTAACTTGCAATGACCATATTTTTTTTTTAATTATAATATTATATATGAGATTTATTATTATTTTTAGTTGAAATATTACCTCGTCCTCATTGTTAGCCTAATTTGGAATTTCCTTTTCTATTTTTTAATTCTAACCTTTCTTACTTGATTTAGAATTATTTTGAGACTCATTTTTTCTCTTCTAAGACTTACTTGGCTTTTTAGTGCTTCTTTCGCCTCAATCTAAGACCTTTCATCCAAGTGTTGTTCATGGGCTTGCAAGAAACCTATCAATTCATTTGATGTCATGGTACTATGATTGTTCAATTCTTCAATTATTATTACCTTATACTCAAATCACATGGTTAAGGTTTGAATAATTTTCTACATAACTTGGAGATGTGAAACATTTTCACCATTAGATTTCATTTGATTTTAATAATTTAGTCACTAAGGAATGTGATTTCAATGCTCATTTCTAATTTTATTGACCGAAAAAATTGCATTGGACGAGTATCAGGTATAACCAAAGGTGGAGTTGTTCCCTATGAAGGGGGAAGTTGTCATGTATGCTTTGCATGATGATGATGATATGCCAAGGAACTTCAAGGAAGCTCCCCTTTACTTGTGAAATGTGAAAAGCTACAACCAACTCCATTTGGAAGTTGGTTGAACTTCCACTTTTAGCTTAAGATAATTAGGAGCAAGTGGGTTCTAAGGGTCAAATGCAAGATAGATGGTTCAATAGAGAGGTATAATGCTTGACTCATGGCCAAAGATTACATTCAAAGAGAGGATGTAGACTTTAAGGAAACCTTCTAATTGATAATGAGGTTTGCCTCAATTTGCCCGATTCCTTTCCCTCCTTTTGAAGTAAAAGAAAGCTCCTCTATTGATAGGAAAATTTAGAGAGGATTTTACTTATATGATATTTGACATTCTTTTCTAAATTTTAAATTTTAAATTGGAATGCTTTAATTGCAAACTTGCTCTTGATGTTGGCACATATGACATGGAAAATGTATTTTGATATGATTTGGGTCCACTAAAATTTGGAATTTAGTCCTAAAGGTAGTACTATTTATATGAATAATTTCTTTTTTGCTTTAATATACTAGAGAAAGAGAAAAAAAAAATCAATAATGGAAATTAACATTTTTTTAAAAAAGGTTAAATTATTATCCTATTGTTATAGATAAATTAGATTATTTGAGAAATTCATCATATCCAGTACTTCATCTAAATAACCACAAAATATTCTTTGAGTATATTTTAGGTGATATTTCCTCAAAAGTAGGGAGTCTTATAAATTCAGTATATTGATGGCAAAAATAGATTATCAAATACTTATTAATTGAAATCATATAAAACCCACTTTGGATTATATATGTGTGTGTGTGTGTGTGTGTGTGTGTGTAAGATTGAAATCATATATGTATGTATGTGTAAGATTGAAAACATTTAGGTACAAAAAAGAGCAATATTGTTAAATGTATACTCTAGTAGAAAAAAAAAAAAAGACTTGTCCAACTTTTATTTTTCTTTTTTGTGAATTAAAAACCACTTGATTTATTAAGATGATAATTTAAAAAAAAAAAAATTATAATTTATGGAACAACTAAATCCTTATAATAAGATAACTTAACTAATCTTTAGGGTTTTTTTTTTTTTTTTTTTTTTTTTCATATACATAAAAAGTTTGATATATAGCCTATTAATATATTAGAACTCATATGTGTTGTCTTTGCTCGCAAACTTGAATGGAATATTATTCACCTATAAGATTAGAACTCATATGTATAAAATAAAATTAATTAATTTGTGAGATATAAAACAATATATATGACACTCCACCCAACAAAAGTTTGACATGAAATGCAGTAGAGATGGACAATATTCATTTGAGTTTTTAGATTACAAATCAATAAGTATACCCAAAGTTTGTTCTAGGACTAGTCCAAAGGTTTACTTCTACACATATAGAAAATCAAAATTTATAGAAGTCAATTTTCTTCTTCTTAATCTAAATGTCATGTAGTCTTGAATTTTTGGCACAAAGGCAATAGCTAGAGATTTGAAAAAAGGTCAATCTTACAAGAAAAAAATGTAAAACTTATTCATTATTGATGTGACATTAGACAGTGTTGGAATGGCTATTGGAGGCAACATCCATAAGAGTAGAAGAGAAAGCATGAAATCTTGCAAGCTAAGCTTTCATTACAAGTTATATATAAATTAAGATAAGACCAGAAAAGAAAAAGTACTTGAACTCTATTATCAATTTTTTGAATTGTTCATGCGTTGAGAATAGATCATCTTGATATTATATTTTCTTATAATATAAAAAAATTATTAAAACTATCTCTATAAATATTTTAGGTGGGAAAATGTTATAGGATAGAGATGAACTTATGAAGACTATACGTGATGGATAGAAATATGGTGACGAGTAGTTGGAAACATCCAGTGGAGTGAAGGAACTAATCATACTTCATACTTCAAGATATAGATATAAGAAGTGTTGAAACATAAGATGTTTCAGGACTTAATAATTATATATAGTTTCTATCCTCTATAATATGTTTGCACCAAGGAATTAATCCTTTGAGAAAGCTCAATGATCTAATTTGAATTAATAGATGTCATGAAATCTCAAATCTTGAAATATAACACATTATATGAGGTATGCATTTTGGACTAATATGGTAATTAACTTTTATTCAAATGTTATTTAGTTATTGCAATTCAATCTCAAAACAGTCAAGTTCTTTTTTAATGGGATAATCTCTAGCATAATATTTGAGGGCTCCAATCACTCTATTATACCAAAAGGAGTGTTCCTTCCTTATTTGTTTTTTGTTTTTTTATGTTATTTATATATTTATTTATGGTAAAGCAAATTTTTACTAATCTATTAGAAAGTGATTAGAGATTAACTTTTGGAAGGAATGGGGCAAAATTTTTTATAAATAATAGTTATTAGCTAAATTCTTTTATTTAAATATTCTCTAAATAGAATCCTTTAATTAGCTATAGAATACATTTCTTTTTGGTAAGACATCGTTAGCTTGAATCAAGATTAATCAATGAATATGATGAGCAATTTCATTAACATATATATGAGATCTAATTGAAGGGTAAACAATTTATAATTAAGGTACCCATTTTTAACTCACTACTTATATTAAAATGATTAAAAAAATTTATTCAATGATGTTTAATAAAAAAGGCTCCATACTCCAAAATAAAATTACTTGTCCAACTTTTTATTTTTCCTTTTTGTTAATTAAAAACCACTTAATTTATTAAGATGATAAGAAGTTTTTAAAAATTTATAATTTATGAAAAAAAAACTAAATCCTTATAATAAGCTAACTTAATCAATCTTTAGGGTTTTTTATCTTTTTCTTTTTTTAATTATAAATACATAAAAAAAGTTTGATAGCTTATTAATACATTAAAAAATTAGAACTCATATGTATTTTCTATGCTCGCAAACCAGAATGCACTATTGTTCACCCATAAGATTGGAACTCATATGTATGAAATAAAATTAATTAATTTATGAGTTATAAAGCAATATATATGATAAATCTTTACTATGATAAATAAGAGCAAGTATATTTTTGTTCGATTTTTCGTTTACAAGAGTACACCCCATATAGAAGTAGTTCACGGACCAATAGAGAACTAGTAAAGGAAAAAGAAATTCTAGGCTAGAAATCAGGCTAGCAGAATACAAGGGATTTATAATGACTATGACAACTAATTAGTCTTATAATCACCCTAAGTTAAAAAAGGAATTACAACTCATGTCAACACTCCCCTCAAGTTGGTGCATAAATGTCTCTAGTGATCAACTTGTCTAGTGAGCCATGGAAGCTTTTACTTGAAACGGCCTTTGTAAGCATATCTCTGAGTTGATCTTCTAACATGACAAAAGGAAATCGAATGACTTTTTCTTCAAGATTCTATCTGATAAAATGTTTCCACCTGAATGTGTTTGGTATGATTATGTAGGAATTCTTTTCATAAATTTTCTCTAGTTTATTTGATAGAACTTTTGAAAAATATATATATTTTTTTAGTAAAAAGTGTGATTTTGTTACTATTTTTTTTCTTTTCTCTTTTTTAGAAAAGGGTAAATATTTAGTTAGGAAAAATAAATGACATGTTTAGATAATAAAAAAGGTATATGAAAAACACTAAGAAGTGGATGTAATTAACTACTAATGGTATATTAATAGTGCTAACAAATAAAATGGCCTAATAATACACTAATTCTCTTCAAAATTTCATTTTCATAGTATTTTTATTATTTTTATTACTATCATTTTATCAAGGATGCCATAAACGCCCCAAGTAGGAGATTAATAAATAAATAATATTTTTTTAATTATAGAAGTGATATGGGAAAAGAGTTTCCAAAGTTGAGGTAAGATTCAACTAACCAAATTATTTATCATATCTTCCTTTACCTAATGAAATCCTTATTTTCAAATTTAATTTGTTCATAAGATTTCAAAATATTACCTTTAATTATTTTTTTTTAAAAAAAAAAAACAAACAAATTGTTCATGTTCTAATAAAATAAATTTCAAAACAATATGACTATTCTCTCCCCTACTCTTTATTAATTAAAAGATGTAAACAACCAACAGTAATTTTCTTTATAATTTTTTTTTTCATTTTTTTTCCTTGATAAAGAAATGTAACGTCACTTCAGAACCATTAATTATTACAACACAAAGTTGAAAATTAGCTAAAATAAAATATGATCAAGATTAGAGTATTTGAAATATTACAACCTATCAAAATAGCCCCAACAGCAACAAAACTCATCATCTCATACTCGAACACTTTTGGCTGTGAATAAAGGGTCAAGAGCGGTGATTTCAGCGAAGAAAGAGATCCTGTGTTGGAGTAGGGTCCGGTGTTGGCATGGTTCATCTCGGTGTTGGAGTTGGATTCGGATTTTGTACCTGATTGATGATGAAGAAGACCCAGAAGAAATTGCCGAATGAGAAATTGCTGATTTCACATTCATCATTTTTTTCTCAGTCTTCATCATCTATCAGGTACAAATTCTTTAATCCCATGTTTCTTTTTCTTGATATCCTTGACAGGTTAATTAGCTGTGATTGACAAGTATGATCCACGACTGTTTCTTTCTCAGTTTCTTGGTCAAGAATCTGAAACTCAATTTCACTTGGGAGTCGTTAATTTCTTTTTTCTAATCAGATTCCTTCTTCACATGGAAGCAGTTGCTTTCAAATTAATCCAGCATGAGTACATTCTAATCAGATTTCCTTTTCTTCCTTCCTTTCTTTCGTACTCTCTTTCTGTAGAGATCCATTACAAGTTCATTTGTTTTGTTTCCTATATAAGATTCATAACTGTTTCTCTATCACTTTCTCTCACTTTCGCTCACTTTCTCAAGAAAATTAAATTAAAGTTTGCCAGTTTTCAGGAATCTGATAACTTGGCTGTAGTTGATTTCACATTCAATAATTTCTTGTCTTTTTGGTCATCACTCTGGAAAAATTCTCCTAATGCTTTACTTTCTTTCTTTCTGTAGAGATCCATTTCAAGTTCATTTGCTTCGTTTCCTATATAAGATTCATGACTGTTTCTCTCTCACTTCCTCTCACTTTCTCTCCCTTTCTTCAGAAAATTAAATTCTAAGTTTGGTAGCTTTCAATGATCTGATAGCTTGGGTATCGTTGATTTCACATTCGGCAATTTCTTCTTTTTGTTGTTCATCATCAATTAGGTACAAATATATTAACTAATCCTTTCTTTTGTCGGATATCTTAACACATCCTTAACTGTTTGGCACTCAGTTTCTTGGTCAAGAATCTGAAGCTCAATTTCACTTGGAAGTTGTTAATTTCTTTTTTTCTAATTAGATTGCCTTTCACGTGGAAGTTGTTGCTTAATTTACAATTAGAAAAAAGAATTGATGTGTTTTTAGGTGTTTTTGCTTTTAAAAAATATTTTGATAAATAATTAAAAATATGAGAACACACTGACAATTTCTGTGTTCTGTGTTGCACATAAAGTGTACACAATACCTTTATGTTTCGCTCTCTATTAGTGGTTTTTCTCACTTTCTTGGGAAAATCTAAGGTGATGGTGGTCTTTTTCACTTGGAACTAAGTTGTTAGGAGCTTTCACCTTGAAGCCTTCTTCATAAATATCTGGTATTTTCATAAATGGTGGTCTTTATTCTTTTTCTTCTTAATTTGTCTGAATGATACTGCAGGATCCGTCAAGAAGAGTAGCTGTTAATCTTTGATATTCCAAGTTCCAGTGGCGCTTCCACCAGAAACTGCACGTATGCTTAGTGCTCTTGAAGCCTTTCTGGATGCCCCACCACTTTCTTGCTGACTCTCGCTGCATCCGTTGTCATAGTTACATCGCTTTTGACAACAATTTTATTCAGGTAGTGTTTCTTTTCTGTTATAAACATGATTTGTGATTTTAATTAAGATTTGATGCTTAATTAATTAATTAATTTCTTTGCTGTTCTTGTAGGATCTTTTTCCATTTTCCATGACTCAGCTCCTCTTTGATGGCGGCGTGTAAGGTTCCCATGCTATCAGAATTAAATGTTGTTGATTGTTTTAATTATAAGATTTCTGATGTTCCAAGTGTGCAGTATTTGTGTGATGCGAGATCGTCTTCATGATGGTCTATATGTTGGTGAACATCCTACAGGGAGTCATGTGGATGCGTTTTCTGTCTACTGTACTTCATGTGGAAACTGGCTTGGGTGGAGAATAGTAAGGATTTATATATTTCGAAAATTAATTCATTTTTTATTTGATTTATTTATATGTTAATTGATATTAAGAGTGATAATCATGGCACACATGTTGATTTGGCAGCACGATTACCGCCCTATAATCCATGAAGGCCAATTTGTACTTGTGGTATGTGGTGATGGTGCAAGCATAGAGGTTGTATATCCTATGTAAATTTTTCTTTAGATTTCTATTCAGTTAAAAAATCATCAAATGTTGTGATGTCAATGATTATGAATATAATCATAATTGTTACTACTAATTGCTGAAATATATGGTGCGTACAGTTGCCTCCTTACTATTGGTGCCCTAGAAAGTGAGTAATGGTTACAACTCATCAAAATTTGATAATTTAGTTCTTACTAATTAAATGAATATAATAAGGAACATGTTTTACTTAAACAAATATTTTACTATTATCTTTTTTCTTTTGAAGTTTTGGTTGTGATTTCAATGATCGTTGCTAATTTTATTGATTGAAAAATTTACATTGGATAATGAGTATTGGGTAGGACCAAAGGTGGAGTTGTTCCCTATTACTTAGGGGGAAGTTTACATGTTTACATATTGGGTAGCCTCTCATCGTTTACTTGTGAAATGTGCAAAGTTGCAATGAGTCTATGAGAAAGTACTTCGTTTGAGAATTTGTTCAACTTCCACTTGGGCTCAAGGCTATTGGGAGTCATGGTTAAAAGTTATACTCAAAGAGAGGGTGTGACTATGAGGAAACCTTCTCATTGATAATTGGATTTGTCTCAATTTTCCCCATTCCCTTTCTCTACCCCCTTTGGAGTAAAAGAAAGTGCCTTTATTTATATGCATGAAAGTGATTGTGACAGTGACAATTATCGATGAGAGGAAACCAAAACTTTCTTTTGAAGTTTTGGTTGTGATTTTAATAATTTAATAACCAAGGAATGTGATTTCAATGATTGTTGCTAATTTTATTGATTGAAAAATTTACATTGGATGATGAGTATTGGGTAGGAGCAAAGTGGAGTTGTTCCCTATTACTTAGGGGGAAGTTTACATGTGTACATATTGGGTAGCCTTTCATCCTTTACTTGTGAAATGTGCAAAGTTGCAATGAGTCTATGAGAAAGTACTTCGTTTGAGAATTTGTTCAACTTCCACTTGGGCTCAAGGCTATTGGGAGTCATGGTTAAAAGTTATACTCAAAGAGAGGGTGTGACTATGAGGAAACCTTCTCATCGATAATGAGATTTGTCTCAATTTTCCCCAATCCCTTTCTCCACTCCCTTTGGAGTAAAAGAAAGTGCCTTTATTTATAGGAAAATTTAGAGAGGCTTACTCATTTGATATTTGAAATTCTTTTTCAAATTTAGAAATTTAAATTGGTAGGCTTCAATCACAAACCTACTCTTGATGTGTCAGGTTGGCATATGTGACATGAAGAATGTATCTTGATATGATTTGGGTCCACCAAAATTTTGATATTTAATCCTATTTTTTATTTTTCATTTTTTAGTGTAGAAAAAGTTTTTCCAACTTGTCTAAAAAACCTAGCAACAATATATATATATATATATATATATATATGTATTTTATGTAAATGAAAATATTGAAAGGTAGTATTACTTATATGAATAAGTTCTTTTTTTTCCCCCAAATATACAAGAGAAAGAGAAAAAAACTCAATAATAGAAATTAACATTTGGTGTCCTAGTCCCAAAGACAACAAAAAGTCTATGCAAGCTACATGGAGTGATACAAATTTTGAAGAAAGTGACTCCACTACTTTTGAATCATGATGATTATTTAACTTTTGTTGAATCTCTTGATTCTATGCATGAGAATGATTGTGATAGTGACAATTATTGTGATTACACTGATGAACAAAATGGTGCTTATTGAAATAATCTAGCTGTTGAGCATGAGAATCTTATTAAAAAATATTTGAAAAATCATGATATTCTTCATGCCCACAAGCTAAGATTGAATTGCTTAAAGAGGAAAGGACTAGTTACCTTGAAAAAAAAATTTGATTTCTCGAGTCTAAACATAATTCTTTTCTTGAGAGAAATAATGTTCTCATTCTAGAGATTGAAACAATAAAATCCTCTTCTTTTGTTACTGAAATCTTTCACCTTGGAACTATAGTACTTAATGTAATCTTTGATAAATGTAAAACCCATGGTGATAAGAGAGGTTTAGGGTATGTGAATAAAGTTGAAACTCTTACTAGTAGAGAAATTATTTTTGTTAAAGGAAAAGATGAAACCCCCAGCTAAGTAGCACCTACCAGCACTCCTTCACTTTGCACACATTGTAAGAAGTCTAGACATGCTCAACATAAATTCCACACCAGATTTCTTGAGAGGTAAGAGTCTCAATTGAATAGACTTGTGAATGATTTTAATTCTCCAAAAAACAACATTCTAAATAGTGGAAAATGAAGAAGAACAAATATTAAGTCTAAGAATTAAAAAAACACCCCTAACACATGTTCAAAATAAGGGCTTAATTATGTCTGAAGATGTTCCTTTATATTCTCTTAGGAATTTGGATCCTAGGAAATCTTTAAGAGTCTCTACCTCTACTTAGCTCATCACTCCATAGCCTAGGACCCTCTTTTATTGGTTTATCTTTGTCCTAGAGCTATGTTCTGTTTAGAAGTCTTTTATTCTCTCACGATTTCTTTTTAGTATTTTTTTTTTTTTAAATGAACGTAAGTTTCTTGTTTAAGGGGGGTTCTTCTATCTTTTACTTAAAAAATCATTGGGTGTAAGCCTAAGGATTCATGTTTTTAATCCTCATTTTTTTCTTTCTACTCCTTGGCCTAAACCAATTCTTCTTATGGAAATTTTGGATACCCTTGTTAGTTGCCTTATTAGCATGATTTGTAATATCTTGAGTGTTTAGCCTAGAGAAATATATTAAATCTACAAGATTTGATGTCAATATTCCTAAGATATTTGTTAATCTCTTTTAATGTATAAGATTCAAGATGAATAAACATCATTGTATAGTGGAAAATAAACTAAAGTTGCATCTTGTGATTGATCAAAAGGGAAACTTCTTAAGTTTAACTAATAAAGTAGATTTTGATTTCTTTGGAAGGATTAAAAGTCATGTCTAAATCTTATTGTACACATATCTTGTTTGGCTAAGATCAATATTGTTGTTTCCCAAAGTGAGTTAATGTAAAATTGAGTTCTTAGCTAAGATTAACACTTGTATTCTTTCCAAGATTCAATCTTTAAATATATGTTGCTCACTTGCAACATTTGGAAACACCCTTACACTTTTAGTGATAAAAATAAAAGGATGATTCTAAAGATGAAAATGATAAAAGAAAAAAAAAATGTTATAATGTTAGAAATCCTGTGAAAGGTATATATATATATATTAAGTTACAAATATTTTTATAGAGTCATGAATATTAAAAAGCGGGTATATTCAAGATGTTGAAAATGGCATTGGGTGATATTAAGTATAGAAAATATATATTAATTTTATTTAAAATTAAATCAAAAGAATTTTAGGAATTTGAGAAACATTGAAATTATAATATATTTAGGTTTTTTGGTGTTATTTAGGAATCGTTAATTTAATTATGGTTTCTCTAAATGCCGATATAGTTCTCTAAATGGACTTGATATTTTTAATTTTTTCCAGTAGTTATGATCAGAATATTTCATCAACTCTACTTGATTTATGCATGGGGGTGTTAATTTGGATTAATTGCTTCATTTTCTCAGTTGTACTTTATAGTACATGATATGATATTGACTTTCTTTCTTTTTTATATATATATATATATATATGTGTGTGTGCGCACGCGCGCGTGTGCGCATGTATATATTTGATTCTTATTGTGTGCAGATTTGGGCTTGTGGTAAAGATGGTAGCATGGGAGTTATCCATACACGTGATGAAGAGCATGTATGTAACTAATTTGATATAGCTGGCTCTTAATTTCATTTTTCTTCTTGGATTGGTCTTAATTTCCCATGGCAACAATATTTGACCTATAAATTTAATTAATATCTGAATGTGCCATATCTTATTGATAAAAAATTTCTTGTTGCAGCCTATCCTTGCACTGTTTGGGATGCACGATGCATATGATAAACCCATATTGTGTTGCTCTTGCAATGATAATTCTGTCATATTATATGAATTATCATCGTGAGTGCATTACCCATATACTAATATTGATGTTTTTCACATCCGCATATGGTCATAATTAATTCATATGATCCGTTTGTTGATGTAGGTTTACTAAGAGGGGAACGATCTTTGGTAAGCAAGAAGTTGGAAGAATTCAATCAGGTCCAGGGGGGCTTTTCTTCACTGGTGATGGGACTGGACAGGTTGCTGTGTGGAAATGGCTTACTCCACGCACTGCTTGAACAACTAACACTTCTTTCCCTGTAAATTAATTTACTCGAAAAAAAAACTACTACCTGCCTTGACACCTCTACATTGGAGTCCATAAATATGCCACATTGGCAACTTAGTTAGAAACCAACCCCCACCCCTGTGTGGCTGCAGCCTGTAGTGCAATTGAATTGCGCGGAGTTACAAGTGCTGGGACACCTGCAAATGAAGTGGTTGATGTTTTAAGGGGTTATTTCCAGCTTATGCTTGACACACCCAGCACGTACACTAAACCCTGGTTGTAGGTTGAAAATTTGAATTTCTTGGCTTAATTTCTTATCACTATGTTGCAAGATGGATGAAACGCTTATAGTTGTGTTGGGACACCTTGAGTAGAAAAGAAAAAAAGAAAAAAAGAAAAAAAAAGGGCCTGCTAAAGCCTTTGATGACTTGAGGGAGAGGTCCGAGGGGGATTTTCTGCCCCGGTGCCCTAAAATCGTCCGGTTTGGGAGTCACCGACTTCAATCTTGATACATGGGTCAGAGAGGGGGATTAAATAGACCGCTGTTGGTGCTGTACTTATGTAAGCCTTTCCGATTCGAGAGGAAGCCCGTAGGGGACCCTTTAAATCCTAATGCCCTAAGCCCAGAAAGGGTTGGGAGCCATTGGTGGAATCTCGCTACAGGGATCGGATAGAAAGCCAGTATAAGCAGCATTGCACTCCAGCAGTAAGCAAAAGGAAAAAAAAAAAAGGTGCGTTCCCTGCCAGCTTATGTGAGGATTCCATGGCGCGATATACAAACGGCATGTAACAGTTGAGGACATGCAAATTTGATACTTACAGCCAGGGGTTAGTAAAAAAAATTTACACTCAAGTAGAGGTTGGAAAGACTTTTATAGAGCAGTGAGTATGAGCAATTGTGGTGTTTCCGCAAGCGGGCTTTTTGCAAGGAAGTTGCACTCAGGTGTGTTGTTGTGCAGATATATATAGGTTAGGTTGGGGGAGTAGGTTCATTTGATACATAAGATTATTTAGAAAAGGATTTGTAATTAGTAGGGGTGTCAAATCTGATCAGTTCAATTTGTTTGTAATATAACCACCATTTATTGAATGAGAAGTTGTTGTATTCATCATCCTTGTATATCTATATATCTCTCTATTCATTCTGGTGGGCAGTTTTTATCCAAAATATTCTATGTTAATTTGAAGTTGTGTTTAGAATTTAATTAAACTTGAAATATTGCAAACAATGTCCATAACCCAAGACATTCCATGACATATGAGTCCAACCAAGAAAGCATATGAAAATGCAACTTATATGCATGCAAATTGTCTGTTGTCTCAGGCTTCGAATCAGAATTCCTTCGAACATAATCCCAGGTCCAAATGCTAATGCCAGTCCCCATTCTTCTCCTCCCTTCCTCTTCAACCCCTCCCTCATGTATTCCATAACATAGAAGATTGTGTTGCTACTCACATTCCCATAGTCCATCAGAGCTCTTCTGCTGCACTCTAGCTTCTCACTTCTCAGCTTCAGAGTGCTCTCTAACCGGTTCAGAATTGCAGGCCTGCTAGGATGAATTGCTCAGAACAAGTCATTGAACTGTTGAAAATTTTTAAATGCCAAACAGGATCTCATGAAAGACATTAAAGCATACAGTGAAAGAAATTAAGGATTAAGAAAAACCTTACCTTGATTGATTCCATGGAAAGTCATTCCCGTGCTCGTCTAGTGTTTAAGGATGCGTTCAATTCGTGGAGGAGAGAAACTCCAGGTTCAATTTGCTCTTCCCTTTCTACACCCAAAACAATCTGTGTGCTCTAAAGAGTTCGTTCGTTCTCTTCTCAGCCCTAAGAGAAAATAGAACAGGAATGGGATAGCCACCCCTGCCCTTTTTCCCTTATATATATATATATATATATGTCACATATTACACAGTTTGGACCACTTGACTTAATGGGCCAGTCAAGTGAAATAAGGTGAGCCCATAGAAATCAAGCAATAATGTGTCTAGCCTCATTATGAACCACAATGCAAAAATAAATTAACACTGATTTATGACATTATTAAATTGATTATATAAGTCCACACATAAAAAATTTCAACAATTCTCCCACTTGGACTGCATAATCAAACATCACAACATCCACATAATCATAAATCAATGTCCTATAGAATCTCATTAAAACAAATAATAAAAAAAAAACAATCATATATGCTTCATTGCTTGATTCATAGGGAAATATATGATAATAGCAATCCTTCCAACAATAGCATAATATTACAATACCAAAAGTGGCTCCCACTAACTTAATGCAACCTAGGCTTCCAACAACCCTATTTGAGATACATGTTCCTGAAACACAACTATGGGTAAGCCTTTTGTTAGTGGATCCGCCAACATACTTTTTGTGGACATGTGCTCAATATCAATAAGAGACTCTGCCACTTTCTCCTTAACAAAATAGAACTTTACATCAATATGTTTGGAGCGAGAAATACTCCTAGTGTTTTTAGAGAAAGCAACAGCTGCAAAATTATCATAAAATAATTTCAACGGTCTAGAAATGAAGTCAATAACTCCCAAAGTCAACAGTCTAGAAATGAAGTCAATAACTCCCAAAGTCCTAGAGGAATCAATCATGTTACTTTCTCTACTATTTGGCCCCTTACACATGATTTCTTCATTTATTCAATTTTTTCTCCTCGTTTGGCTACTGAGAAAGTAAAAAAATAAACAAATGTTGGGTTTTATGATTCCTTTTGTTTTGGTTTTCATAAAATAAAATAAATCAACGTCAACTAATCCATATAGTTTAACTAGCCCTAGTTCAGTTGGTCTTAACTTTATTTCATTTTCTTAGAAACCAAATGAAGCATTATTTTAATTTTTTTCATAATTTTTATGTCTAATTTTGTCTTGATGTTAATATAATCATTTATGTGCTTTGTCTGTTTTTTTGTTCAAACAACTATGCACCCTTCAATCCAAACATTACTTTCATGGTTGAGCTTAAACGCTAATTTAAGGGTTTTAATTGGAAAAGACAATTATCCTCTCCAAAAGATAATGCTTTATGAGCTTTTTCATTTAGGGAAAATTCTTAAATCAGGTCCAAGGGGGCTTTTCTTCACTGGTGATGGGACTGGATGTTGAACCTCATAACAGTCTCAAAACTAATTACCAAACTCCACCAGAAAACTCCTCATCTGCAGCAGATAACAGTCCCGTTTGTTATTCTGTTATAGCTTAACTAATGTAATAGTGTAGAAAATATATGGAATGAAAAGAAACCTTCCTGCAAATCCAGTTTCTTATATGGTATCTGAGTCATTGTCTATCCTCATCATCCAAATTTTTTTTTAGCTAAATCCATGGCCAATTCCATCCAAAGTTCCAATCCGCAACAATTCCATGGTCCAGAAGTCACCTCATCACAGCAGCCTAACATGGTTCAGTCACTGCACATGCTGAATCATCCTCTTCCTGTTAAGCTGGATAGAAACAACTACGTTCTTTGGAAAACTCAAATGGAGAACGTCATATATGCAAATGGATTTGAAGAACACATTGAATGACTCAAACCTTGTCCTCCCCAAATGACTGCAATGAGTGAAGTTAACCCAGATTTTCTTACCTGGTGACGTTTCGATCGCATGATCCTGAGTTGGATCTTTTCTTCTCTTACTCTCGAGATTATGGGACAGATAATTGGATACCAAACATCCAATACAACTTGGGTAGCTCTTGAGAAAATCTTCTCAGCTTCATCCAAAGTCAGAATAATGCAACTCAGACTTACATTTCAAACAACCCGGAAAGGATCTCTACCCATCATGGAATATATCCTAAAAATGAAGACAATCACAGATAGTCTTGCTGCCATTGGAGAACTAGTGGCTGAACGTGATCAAATCTTGTAACTTCTTGCTGGTCTCGGAGCTGATTATAATCCTATTGTAGCTTCTTTAACAACTCGTGAAGATGATCTTACACTACATTCAGTACATAGCATTTTGCTCTCACATGAACAAAGACTTCATTTCCAAAATTCTACAGCAGAAGATGAAGTCATTTTAGCACATATAACTACTCAAGATCATCCTCAACAATCCAGAAAATACCATACTAGAAAACCTAGCTCTTCTTTTAATAGTCAGAATTCATTTCATCACCAGCAAAATAGAAGACGTCCAAATGCTCATGGACAAAATCAACGCACACATCAATCTGGTAGCAGACCCCAATGCCAACTTTGTGGCAAATATGGGCATACAGTAATCTCTTGTTATCACATATTTGACATTAATTTCCAAGGACCAGATATATTACCTACAAACCCTACCAAAGCTTCATCAAATGTACCAGTCAACACCAACAAAATGCAAGCAATGGTAGCTTCACCTTCTTCAGCCTTCAATGATTCCTGGTTTCTTGACACCGGCGCCACTCATCATCTATCCCACAATGAGGGTCAACTCTCCAACATACAACCCTATCAAGGCAAGGACCAAGTCACAGTTGGAAACGGTAAGCAGTTGCCCATCTCCAGTATTGGTTCCAAATACTTTCATTCCTCTCATAAATCTTTTCAACTTCAAGATGTCTTTCATGTCCCTCAACTTACCACAAACCTTATCAGTGTGTCTAAGTTTTGTACTGACAACAACTCTTTTTTTGAATTTCATCCCAATATCTATCTCATTAACGACAAAACTACAAAGTAGATTCTCCACCAAGGCACAACTGAACGAGGTCTATACAAGTTTCCTAGCACTCTTTGTCACGGTTCAGTATCATCTTCATATAGTCCCTCAGCGTTTACTGCTCAACCAAAAAATGAATTCTCCAAGTGGCATAACAGACTTGGACATCCAGCTCCACCAATCTTGAAACAAATTCTTGCTTCTTGTAAAATTCCTTGTAATACAAATACAAAACAAATTTGTTGTGCATGTCAGTTGGCCAAAAGCCACAAGCTATCTTTCACTTTGTCTACCTTTAGGGCTTCTCATCCTCTTGCACTTGTTCACTCAGATTTATGGGGTCCTGCTCCCATCCTTTCCACAATAGGTGCTCGTTATTTTCTTCTATTTGTAGATGATTTTTCAAGATTTACTTGGATATATGTTTTGCATTCTAAAGATCAAGTGTCTTCTATATTTCTTAAATTTAAAGCCTTAGTTGAAACTCAATTCAACCTATCCATTAAAAGCCTCCAATATGACAATGGAGGAGAATTCAAAGCTCTTGCTCCTCATCTTGCTAAACATGGGATTCATCATCAATTCTCATGCCCATACACTCCGGAACAAAATGGACGGGCTGAAAGAAAAATAAGACACATTGTTGAGACCGGCCTAGCTCTTCTTAACACTGCTTCCCTACCTTTAAAATTCTAGACTTATGCATTTCAAACAGCAGTCCATCTCATCAATTGTATGCCCACTCCAACCCTTCAACATATGTCTCCATTTCAAATTCTCTTCCATAAACTTCCAGACTATAGATTTTTTAAAACTTTTGGCTGTTTTTGTTACCCATATTTACGACCATATTCATCCAATAAACTTCTTCACCGCTCAGCTTCATGTATCTTCCTTGGTTACAATTTGTCTCACAAAGGTTATTTGTGCCTCCATCGTTCCACCAATAGAATTTACATCACTAGGCATGTAATATTTGATGAGTCCAATTTCCCTTTCCATTCATCTACTTCTTTTCCATCGTCTTCAACGTCTTTCCAACCAGTTATTATCCCAGTTGTTCCAGCTCCTCTTCATTCTTCACAACTAATTCCCTCACCATCCTCAGTTTCCTCTCCACCAACGTCCCATAATTCTACATCTCATATCCCCATTCCTCCTATAATTCAAGTCTCATTCTCTAATTCATCCACTTCCAATGCTATTTCCACTTTCCACAAGACCAACTGTCATCCCATGCTAACTCGATCCAAAACTGGAACACTTGAGAAAAAGGCATTCACCGTCTCTGCACCAGCTGAACCATGTACAGTCAAGCAAGCCTTACAAGACCCTAATTTGCGCTAAGCAATGGAGGCTGAGTACATAGCTCTACTAAAAACAAATACCTGGACATTGGTTCTACCTCCTTCACATGGAAATGTTATTGGCTGCAAATGGGTTTTTAAACTTAAATACAAACCAGATGGAACCATTGATCACTACAAGGTTTGACTTGTTGCCAAAGGCTTCAATCAGACTCCGGGAGTTGATTACTTTGAAACCTTTAGCCCGGTGGTTAAGCCTTCGACCATCCGAATTGTTCTCTCTCTTGCACTATCTTTTCAGTGGCCAATACGACAACTAGACATTCAAAACACCTTCCTCAATGGAGATCTCCAAGAGCAAGTATACATACATCAACCTCCTGGTTTTGTGAACACCCAAAACTCGTCTCATGTCTGTTGTCTTCACAAGGTGCTTTATGGACTCAAACAAGCTCCCCGAGCGTGGTTCACTAAGCTGAGCTCCTATCTACTCACATTTGGTTTTCAAAATTCCTGGGCTGATACCTCACTCTTTTTCCATCACACAACTACAGATTTACTCATTATACTCATTTATGTTGATGACATTGTCATCACCGGCAGCAGCACAACTTAGGTCTTCTCCTTCATCAAGCACCTCAGCAACACATTTGCTCTTCGTGATCTCGAGAATCTTAACTATTTTTTGGGAGTTGAAGTCACTTCTTAGTCAGATTCTCTTCATCTTAGTCAGCAAAAATATATACAAGACTTGTTATATAGAACTGATATGGTTGATGCCAAACCAGTACGCACACTTGGAGCTCTCAGACAACAACTTTCTCTTGTTGATGGAGATCCTCTTCCAGATGCCTCCTTATATAGAAGCACTATTGGAGCACTTCAGTACATTACCATCACTTATCCAGACCTTGCATTTGCTGTAAATAAAGCATGCCAATTCACGGCACACCCAATCACAACCCATTGGAATGCAATTAAACGAATTCTACTCTATCTCAAAAGCACCCCCTCTCATGGTCTGTCATTACACGCCTCCTTATCCTTTGAACTCCAAGGCTACACTGATGCCGACTGGGCATCATCCCTAGATGATCGTCGTAGTACCGGAGGATACTGCATATTTTTCGGACCAAATCTCATCTTCTGGTCTTCCACTAAACAAAAGGTAGTCTCCCGTAGCAGTGCTGAATCAGAGTATTGAGCCCTTGTTTCACTCATAGCTGAAATTACATGGGTGCAAGCATTATTAAAAGAACTTTGTATCTCTCAAACAACTGTTACTTTGCTCTGGTGTGATAATGAAAGTGCTGCAGCCTTAGCAGCCAACCCTGTTTCTCATGCACGTTCCAAACATGTGGAATTAGATCTTCACTTCATTCGTGATAAGGTTCTACGTCAAGAAATCCAAATTCAATATATCCCCTCCATAGATCAAGCAGCTGACATCTTCACCAAGCATTTACCAAGCTCACAGTTCATCACTCTTGGTACAAAACTCTCCGTGGTTCCTCGCCCTGTGAGCTTGCGGGGGGATGTTGAACCTCATAACAATCTCAAAACTAACTACCAAACTCCACCAGAAAACTCCTCATCTGCACCAGATGACAGTCCCGTTTGTTATTCTGTTATAGCTTAACTAATGTATTTGTAAAGTGTTAGTTAGTTATCTCATCTTCTAGAAGTATATAAATAGGTTGTAATAGTGTAGCAAATATATGGAATGAAAAGAAACCTTCCTGCAAATCCAGTTTCTTACACTGGACAGGTTGCTGTGTGGAAATGGCTTACTCCACGCACTGTTTCAGCAGCTAGCACTTCTTTACCTGGAAATTAATTAACTCGAAAAAAAACTCCTACCTGCCTTGACACCTCTACATAGGAGTCCATAAATATGCCACATTGGCAACTTAGTTAGAAACCAACCCCCACCCCTGTGTGGCTGCAGCATGCAGTGTAACTGAATTGCACGGAGTTACAAGTTCTGGGACACCTGCAAATGAAGTGGTTGCTGTTATAAGGGGTTATTTCCAGCTTATGCTTAACACACACCCAGCACGTACACTAAACCCTGGTTGTAGGTTGAAAATTTGAATTTCTTGGCTTAATTTCTTATCATTATGTTGCAAGATGGATGGAACGCATGGATTTGTTTTGGGACACCTTGAATAGAAAAAAAGAAAAAAAAAAAAGAGACTGCTAAGAGCCTTTGATGATCCGAGGGAGAGATCCGAGAGGGATTTTCTGCCCTGGTGCCCTAAAATTGTCCGGTTTGGGAGTCACCGACTTCGATCTTGCTACATGGGTCAGAGAGGGGGATTAAGTAGACCACTGCTGGTGTTGTACTTATGTAAGCCTTTCCGATTCGGGAGGAAGCCCGTAGGGGACCCTTTAAATCCTAATGCCCTAAGCCCAGAAAGGGTTGGGAGCCATTGGTGGAATCTCGCTACAGGGATCGGATAGAAAGCCAGTATAAGCAGCATTACACTCCAGCAGTAAGCAAAAGCAAAAAAACAAATGAGGTGCGTTCCCGGCCAGCTTATGCGAGGATTCCATGGCGCGATATGTAAACGGTATGTAACAGTTGAGGACATACAAATTTGATACTTACAGCCAGGGGTTAGTATAAAAAATTAGCACTCAAGTAGAGGTTGGAAAGGCCATGGAATTGTGGTGTTTCCGCAGGCGGGCTTTTTGCAAGGAAGTTGCACTCAGGTGTGTTTGTAATATAACCACCATTTATTGAATGAGAATGAGAATCACAAGTTCCATTCATCATGCATAGAACAATTACAAATATAGAATCGGTTAATTAATTAAAGAAGTAGATGCTATTTATAGAATATATAAAAATGAACAGTTACAAATATTTATCATATTATATGGAGGCTTCTAATGATGAAAATCTTTAGAATGTTAACCTCATAAATCTTTTATAAATATTCATTAGCAGAACAAATATTCACGAAAAAAAATTCAATAAAAAGTATAATTAATTAAATAAAGAAACACATATTGATACAAAGTGAATGACATTATTTTTATATTATATTTTAATTTCCACTTTTTGAAATTTTATTTTGTTAAATTTGAATTTGAATTTATCCTAAAATGGCATGAAAATTCAGCCCCACTTCACAACTGTTGTTTAAAAGAGTTTTATACTCTACGAAACAAAAAAACAAGAAAACATGATTAATAATTAGAAAATAAATAAAAATTTAATTTTTATGCTTAAAAACAAAAAATAACATATTTTAGTCGTTTTTAATTGTTTTCATTACATTATTTTCAAGAAACAACAATTTAAAAATAAAAAATTGAAAACGATTCTCAAATAGACTTGACACTTCCGACTTCTAAGGCTTGTTCATTATTTGCCTTTTAAAATTAAATCCAATCAAATTTGCAATCATTATATCATGGCTAATTTTTACCAAATTTATTATATTAAAAAGATAAGATGTAATTCTTTTTGAAGAAAGTGAACATAAAATTAGCTATGTCCAAGTTAAAAAATTGTATGGTAGTAAATATTTTGTTATGTTTCTTAAAGTAAAATTAGTTATGTTTTTTATCTTTAGCAAATAATTAATCCTTTTAATCTAAAAACAAACAAACACAATAGAGTAACTCTCATTCGACGACAATCTAGAATATTATAGAGCCGTGGTAACTCTATTTCTAGTTTTTTGTGGTTAGAGTTCTCACATATTTAGATTTTAGTATTTTATTTATAATAGAGTTCTATATGAAGAACATGGCATCGTTATTAGGGATCCACGCTGTTTAGTTGTTTTTAGTTTCAAAATTAGTTTTTGGCTATTAGGTTATATTAGGTTTTTATTTTTTTATTTTTTTTTAATTTATATTTTTTCTTTTATTGGATTTCACTTGTTTTGTGTGGAGATTTTTGTTGGAATGTGGTTGCTAAAGTCCAAAATTTGGGTGCTATAATGGAGTACCGGAATCATGATTACTACAGTACTACCAGAACACCATCTAAGTCTGCACTAGTTTACAAGATGACAAGGTACCACCTTCATTCCAGACCTATATCAGAAATTATGGTGTGTTGTGGTGTGTGGTTTGTTCTCCACCACGGCTGCAAGGTGGGAAGATAAAGCAGCCCACACATTAAAGGACGACGATCATCCATGTTCATGAACAGGTTGTCCATTAGAGGAGATGCAACAACACCATTGGGAATCCTTCCCAACACACACACTAGAGGTACGATCCACCATACAAAAAGGTTGCATCATTATTGAAAGACACCAACACGCACCTTGAGGAGAAAAAGACAGAGTCCACTCACACGGCTTCAAGTAAAAGATGCACAGCCCCATCCATATTCAAGGGGACTGCACCTAAAAGATCACCGCTCACATATTGGTGCAAAATCATGCACAAGCGGGCTACGCCTTCATGATAGAGGGGGAGCCATCAAGCATTCACTCGACAAGCAAGGGAAGCACATAGGCCGCACCATTCTCCAACAAGACACAGCAACATGCATTCTTGAAGGTAAGTTCTTTTTTAAAATTTTATTATAGTTTAATTTTAATTTATTTCATCAGTTTAGATGTTTTTATAATTAGTTTAATTAATTCTACATGATAAAGTTCTTATTTTTCAATCCCATTTAGTTTAGTGTTGATTTTTCTTTTAGTTTAGATGTGTTTGTGAGTTTCTAATTTTTTTTTGGTTTAATCAATTTTATGTGAAAAAAATCACGTTTTTAGTCTACTTTAATTAAATTTAATTCATCTATTTAGTTTAAATACTTTTGTAGTTTTAGATCATTGATAAAATTGATTCTACGTTTGAAAGTTCATACTTTTAGTTTGCTTTCATTTAATTTGGTTTATTTTAATTAGTTTAGGTACTTTTATAATTTTAGTTCATTAATAAAATTAATACCATGTTTGAAAGTTCACGTGTTTAGTTTGCTTTAATTTAATTTGGTTCATTTTAATTAGTTTAGGTATTTTTATAGTTTTAGTTCATTAATAAAATTGATTCTATATTTGAAAGTTCATGCTTTTAGTTTACTTTGATTGAGTTTCACTCATCTATTCAATTTAGGTATTTTTATAATATTAGTTCATTAATAAAATTGATTCTATGTTTGAAAATTCATGTTTTTAGTTTGCCTTGATTTAATTTGGTCCATTTTAATTAGTCTAGGTGTTTTTATAAATTTTAGTTCATTAATAAAATTGATTCTATGTTGAAAGTTCATGTTTTTCTTTTTGCTTTGATTTAATTTGGTTTAGATATTTTTATAATTCTGGTTCATTAAAAAAAATGATTCCATGTTTAAAAGTTCATGTTTTTTAGTTTACTTTGATTTAGTTTAATTCATCTAGTTAGTTTAGACACTTTTATAAATTTTAGTTCATTAATAAAATTGATTCTATATTTGAAAGTTCATGTTTTTAGTTTACTTTAATTTAGTTTGACTTATCTATTTAGTTTAGATACTTTTATAATTTTAGTTTCTAAGCATAATTGATTCCTTTTTTTTTTAATCTTTTATACTAATTAGGAATTTGGGACACTTCCCAACAACACGTCCTTTTGTTGATTATTGGAATTAATACATTTCAATTTTTTTTATAATTTTTTTTGCTATATTTTGAAGGAATCTATAAAAAATTGTACATGTTGTGCCAGCAAAAGCTTTGATACCATTCAAAAATAGAAATATAAAACAATTACTCACACGGTACACGAGATTTTAACGTGGTTCGACCAAACACGCCTACATCTACAGAGGAGAGAATCTTTCCACTATACAATAGAGAACATAACAGATGATAGAACTAGATACAACTATTAAGTTCTCCAAACATATCATATTCCCCCACTCTTTGTATCTATATCCTACCATAAGCTCTCTCGCTCCACCGGGTATCTCTCGTTCTCCTCACATCTCTATCCACCTCATATGATTTCTATAGAATCATCTCTATCTCATAACATTTTCCTCTCATGACCTAAAATATTTATAGGGATATTTCCAATACCTTTTTTATTTTGTAAGGAAATCTAATATTACAATAATATGTCAATTTAGAAAATATTATATATAATATTCTTTACAGAAAGAAATCTATACTAATTAGGAATTTGGGACACTTCCCAACAACACATCCTTTTGTTGATTATTGGAATTAATACATTTCAATTTTTTTAAAAATTTTTTTTGCTATATTAGTTGTCCACTTTATTTTGCAGGAACTGAAACTTATGCATACAGCCATCTTATTGAAACATTCAAACGCACCACAAATCTAGCTTCTTAACTAACCAAATCTTAAATAAATCCATTTTGTAGAGGCTGGAGGCGAATTGGGAAGCCCTTGGAAGGAATGGGTGATGGATTATATGCAACCTTTTCACAGGGATCTACTTTCTCCCATTTGAATCTTGTCACCACATTATGTATGAATGCAAGTACCTGCGCTCGAGCATATTCCCTTCCGGGGCACATCCGAGGCCCTCCCCCAAAAGGCACAAAAGTGAATGGTTGAGGCCCTTTTCCTTCAAACCTCGAGGGATTGAATTTCTCGGGGTCAGGAAAATACTTGGGATCTCTATGTGTAGTATTTACATTCCAATGCATCTGCAGGACAAAATTTTGCAGTAAGTTTCATGAGTGTACAACACACAATTTGATTTTACAAAACAGCACTTTATATATGACATACCTTCCATCCCTTTGGAATTGTAAAACCTGCATAAGTGAAGTCAGTTATCGCTTCTCTAAAAGTTCCTTGCACAGGTGGGGTTAGCCTCATTGTTTCATTTGCCACATTCCAAGTATATTTCATCTTTTGAATGTCATCCCACTTCAGAAACCCTTCCGGACCTTTGCTCTTTGCAATCTCCATTTGCTCTATTGAATAAAAAAATAATAATTTTAAATTTGGTCTAATGAACAACCCTTCACAATAGTTGGGGAAACATGAGGAAAAAAAACCAACTTAAAATTTTTAAAATTTTTTGTCAACGAATCTATTCACCTACCCCCATGGATCAAGGCCAAGACAAAAGAAAAGACAAATACTTGATATCTCGCCTATAAACATTTTTAAAAAAACACTTCAAATGAAAACACTATCAAACAACAATGCATGTAAGCTTGAAATGGATTCAAAAGAAAGGAGACAAAGCCGGTTTTTTAGGTATTACCCTTTAAGACTTTGCTATAGACATCAGGGAACTCGGCCAGGTACTTGAGGATGAATGTGATGACAGAACTTGTGGTGTGATGGGTAGCAAAAAGCAGACAAATAACTTGAGTACTGATCTCCATCTCACTCTTAACATTACAGTTTTCATCTGATACTAAGAGCATGTGAGACAGTAGGTCTCTAGTAGCAGAGTCTCCCTTCTGCTGTAACTCCATTTTTCGCTTTCTGATGATTGCTAGAAGCTCATTGTGAATGAATTTGCTGGCTTTGAGAGCACGGTTGAATGTCGTCCCAGGAATATCTATAGGCACAGAAAGGAATCCTTCGTTCAAAATCTGGAAGTGATGAGAAATCATCTCAACATACTCAGGATCAGCAATGCTCATAAAGAGCCGGAAAGCCAATGCAAAGCTGTACTTCCTTGCAAGCGGAAAAACCAGTACCTCTCTATTAGGAGACCAATTCAACTCAATGTGTTCGCTTGCCATCGAATCCATGGTGACTATGTAGTGTTGCAGAGCTTCTGGCTTGAGAAATTCAGGAAGGAAGGTAGGGGGTCTGAAGTTATCTCTTGTTAAAGTTTCGTTGAAGACAGATGGGAAGCACAAAATCTTCTTCATTGAACGCTGCCACCATGAGACTACAAGTTTGTCCTCGTTGGAGAAAAGAAACTTGTTCCCCGATGCCCCGCATATCACAGCCATGTTCGCTTCCAATAAGGAGGTCTTGAACACTTGAGGGGAGTACTTGTTCATTCTATCGTTCAAGAATCTCCCCGGATTCCCCCCTTGACAAGCCGAAGCAAATTCCAAAGTTTCTCCTATGATTGGCCATCCCATTGTCCCAGGGGGGAGGTTTGGATTGGAGGATTTGTGCCTGTAAGTAATAAGGAAGACTATTGGAAGTGATATGAAGAGTATAAAGTATAGTAGATATGAAAAGAAGAGATCCATGTCTGTTATTCAATGATAAAAGATGGGCAAAAGGAGAGGTTGAAGATGGAAAACCTAAAGCCAACTTCTGGGGTATATGTAGGCAAGTGGACGGGCTCCAAATGTCTGTGTCTCACAAGAACCGTTTAATGCTTATCTTTAGTTAGTAAAGCTCAAAAAGGTTGTTCCCATGTCATCAAAGGAAAATCAACTCTTAATATCAAGTATGACTAATCAATATCATTGATGAAAAAAAAACTTAAATAAGAGTAAGACTGTACCCGACAGTTATTTCAGAAAAAACTAAAAAGGTGTTTGGTGAAATTTAATATTTATTATTTAATAACTTAGGTTGACTTTAATTATACTTAAATTATACTTAAGTTGTTGACTTAAAGTTTATTCTACATCATTAAATTGACATATTTATCATCATAAATTATAATTAGGGCAGAGGAGGTTGAGTAATAGTGAAGCTTGTGGAATAGCAAAGATTCCAAGAGTAATTAGGGCAAATGGGGGTAAAAAGGTAAAATAAAGATATGAACTTAAAAATAAGTTAATTATTTTTACTTATTACTTAAAATTGTTTTTAACCTTATGTTATACCATTAAGTTATTTTACCAAACATACTCAATTTACTTAATGACTTAAATTAAATTATTAAGTTGGTTTACCAAATACCCACTAATTCTAAGTTTAATATATATATATATATATATATATATATATATATATATATATATATATTTAAAAAATGAAGTATTTGATAAAGCTTAAAAAAAAAAAACACTTTAAAAAAAGTTGGAAAAATCTTTAAGAAAACACGTAGAAAAAAGTTTTTCACAAAAAAAAAAAAGGGTATTTAGTAAAACATAATAGTTATTACTTAATAACTTAAATTGACTTTAAATTAAATTATACTTAAATTGTTAACTTAAAACTTATGACTTAATTCTTATTTTAAGTAATAAAGTTATTTGATAAAATTTATTTTAAATCATCAAATTAATATATTTATCCCCAGAAATTATAATTTGGGCAAAAAAAATTGAATAATAATGGAGACTCTGAAATAGCAAAAGAGATCGTGAAGAAAAATAAGACAAATAAGGGTAAAAAATAAAATAAAGTAAGTGGGATAAAAGTAAAAAGAAACAAAATTTAAATATAAAACATGGTATTCTAGTTAAAAAAAAAAAAAAACATTGATACCATTGCTTAAGTATAAAAATGATATATCACATGAGTACTTTTCATTGGATGTGATTTCTCCATATATGACTCCTCACAGTATAAAAAACGGCTGCCTAAAAAGGAAATTTGGAAGAGAACATGTTGGGCTGCATTTTGACAAAAAAGCAAGTGGTGATGAAATGATTGTCCTAACAGCAAGCACTCAGGGGAAGGGTCCCTCAATGAAATTAATGCGTCTTAGTATCTTATCCCTACCCTTTGTCATTGCCATGGCAATCAATGAGATTCCACTATTCTTTTGACTTTATAAAAGATATTCTGATTTATGGATGTGGCCGACCTCATGACAAATATTATAGATACTTGTCCATCATAAAAGATATTTCCTTTTTTGGTTTGTACTTTACTTCTTCAATCATATATCATATAAATTTGTATGAAATATTTATGTTGGAGTTTGGTTATGTGAATTCTATTTGGTCCAATCCAAAAAACTTATGGTGTGAAATATATGGTAAAACCATAATTATGAGATTTTTTTTAGGGTTTATGATGGTAGTAGATCGTTTTCCACATAAATCTATATGTTCTTATTTTATTTTTAATTTCTTATTTTCGTTATTGTGTAACAATTTTATTGATATTATTGGTTTAAGGTAGAAATGAAAATTGCTTTGTTTCTATATTGATTTTATTATGTATAATCAGTCTTTATCCATGACCCAGCAATCTCTCTCATATTTAGTTGAATTTTTCAGCTCACCAGTTCTGAAAGCTATGGTGGGTGCATGCATGGTTGTGCACAATCACCAGCGCCCCATTTTTTAATTCTTACATTCAGATTTTTTTATTTTATTTTTTTATCACCATAATATTAATTTCTGACTTGAAGGACCAAGCCTTTCGTTTTATTTTATTTGTTTATTATTATATTTTTAATTTGCCCAATTACGATAGATCTTGCACAATCTCTTATATATACTAATTTTAGGATCTGATTTTGACCATTTCATTTGAAAACCAATTGATGGTCAATAAAGATAGGCCAAACCTTTGGCATTCAACATCACACCTTAAAGGCCTATTCTAAGAGTCATTATCTGGGTAACCCATTCCTGGACTTCAAAACTTTTTGTGACATTTGATATCACACCCTAGGTGCTTGTTCTAAGAGTCATCATTTGAGTAACCCATTTCCAAACTTAAAAACGACATTGTTACACGCCATATGTATATATAAACACAATCCATTATCAATGATAAAAATTAAAGTATATAAATTATTGTCATCAATCATGAACACAAAAGCAGCTTACACCCATTAGAGGCAAGTATATACTCATGAACATGGTATAAGCTTGTTGCCTAGAGACCATCAATTAATTAAGCACTACTTTATTAATTATGAGAAGTGCTGAGATGTATTACAAGAAATTTAACTATACAAAAAAATTTATTTCCAACCAAATACGAGGAAATATTTAAGTCAATGTAATCATCATTTTTATTTATTTAGCACCCAATGTCTCAATTAAAAATGAGTGAAAAGAAATATATCCCTATCAAAGACTCATGATATGGTGCCCCTACCAAGGTATATATCGAATCTGTCTCCTAAGTGGGATTCCTGTTGATGGTATTGTTGTTGATGGGATTCATTTGAGAAGATCACAGAGGGTTCATAGGCCGGCTATTTCAGATGATTACATGATTTATTTGCAAGAGCATGGGTATGATGGTTATGATGCTTCTGATCCAGTCACTTATCAAGAAGTAATTCATTGTCCTCAATTCACTTCTTGGAAAGAAGCCATGGATGATGAAATGAACTCTATGTATATGAATGGTGTTTGGGATTTGATCGAATTGCCACATGGTTTTAAACCAATTAGGTGCAAGTGGGTCTTTAAGACCAAACATGATTATAGCGGGCAAATAGAGAGATATAAAGCTAAACTTGTGGTTAAAGGTTATAGTCAAAGAGAAGGAATTGATTTTAAAGAAACCTTCTCACCTGTGTCGACCAAGGACTCTTTTGGAGTGATTATGGCCATAGTAGTTCATTTTGATTTGAAGCTACATCAGATGGATGTCAAGATAGCTTTCTTGAATGGTGATCTGGATGAGGACGTGTATATGGAGCAACCTACTGGTTTTGCAGAAGTTGGAAAGGAAGATTTAGTTTGTAAGCTCAATAAGTCAATTTATGGTCTTAAACAAGCTTCTAGGCAGTGGTATCTGAAGTTTGATAGAATTATCACCCAAAATGGTTTTAAAGGGAATACAGTTGACAGATGCATATATTTGAAGGTCAATGGGAGTAGTTACATATTTCTTGTTTTATATGTTGATGACATACTACTCACATCAAATGATTTTGACTTGTTGATTAAGACAAAGCACATGTTGTCAACCCATTTTGATATGAAGGATCTTGGTGAGGCTTCTTATGTTTTGGGCATAAAGATTCTTCGTGATAAAGCTAATGGGGTGCTTAAATTGTCTCAAAGAACCTATATTGAGAAGATATTGAAGAGGTTCAATATGCACAACTATAGTTCTGCTAGAGCGCCAATTGTGAAGGGTGATAAGTTTTCAAAGGCTCAATGTCCTCAAAATGATAATAAGAGAGAGGAAATGAGAACCATTCCTTATTCATCTTTGGTTGGCAAGCTTATGTATGCTCAAGTATGTACACGCCCTGATATTGCGTTTGTTGTGGGCATGTTGGGAAGGTACTTGAGCAATCCTAGGAGTCAACATTGGAAAGCTGCTAAAAAGGTCCTTATGTATTTGCAAGGAACTAAGGACTTAATGTTGACATATCATCGCACCAACATACTTGATGTAGTTGGGTTTTGTGATTCTGATTTTGCTAGCTGCATAGATGATAAGAAATCCACTACGGGCTATATTTTTGTGATGGCAGGAGGAGCTGTATCTTGGAAAAGTGTCAAGCAGACACTTATAACATCCTCAACTATGGAAGCAGAGTATGTGGCATGTTATGAGGCTTGTTGTGATGCTATATGGATGCAGAATTTTATTTCAACTTTGGGAGTTGTTGACTCCATTTCTAGACCGCTGAAATTATTTTGTGATAATTCTATAGCTGTTGCTTTCTCTAAAAACACTAGGAGTACTTCTCGCTCCAAACATATTGATGTAGAGTTCTATTTTGTTAAGGAGAAAGTGGTAGAGTCTCTTATTGATATTGAGCACATGTCCACAAAAGGTATGTTGGCAGATCTACTAACAAAAGGCTTACCTATAGTTGTGTTTCATGAACATGTATCTCAAATGGGGTTGTTGGGAGCCTAGGTTGCATTAAGTTAGTGGGAGCCATTTTTGGTATTGTAATATTATGATATTGTTGGAAGGATTGCTACTATTGTATATTTCCCTGTGAATCAAGCAATGAAGCATGTATGATTGCTTTTGATTATTTGTTTTGATGGGATTCTATGGGACATTGATTTATGATTATGTATATGTTATGATATTTGATTATGTAGTCCAAGTGGGAGAATTGTTGGAATTTTTTATGTGTCGACTTACATAATCAATGTTATTTTATTTTTGCATTATGGTCCATAATGGGGTTGAAAACATATTGTTGCTTGATTTTTTTTTTTTTATGGGCTCACCCTAATTCACTTGACTAACCCATGAAGTCAGGTGGTCCAATTAATGTGTATAATGTGTGGTATATATCAATATATTTATTTATATATATACAAAAGTGCAAAAGAAGGCTTTTGTTTTTTTTTGGGTCTGAAAAGGGCACGCGCTGCACGTACTCTTGAGAGCACACACAGACTGAATATTGGGTTTAAAAAGGGAAGAGCTCATTAAACCCGGATTTTCACACCCTCACTAACTGAGCATATTCCTGGACACCAGTGGAGCATGGAAATGGCTTTCCATGGCATTAATCAAGGTAAGCATTTCATTAATTCCCATTTTACTGCATGCTTTAATGTCTACATGTGATCCTATGTAGACGCAAATCCTCTTGGTCAAAGCTTCTGCCGGGTAAACTGGGATGGCCCATCATCGGGGAAACCTTAGAATTTGTTAGGAGGGAAAAATGCTAACCCTGCAAGATTTATAAATGATAGAATGATGAATACTCCCCAATCGTGTTCCAGACCTCCTTGTTGGGGGAGAAGGTCGCCGTGTTCTGTGGCCCAGCGGGGAACAAGTTTCTATTCTCAAACCACAACAAGCTCATTACCACTTGGAAACCATCATCGATGGAGAAGGCATTGCTCTTCCAGTCTTCTCCCCCAAAGGCAGAATCGAGGGGAATATGTAGCTTTGTCCATGAATTTCTTAGGCCAGATGCTTTGCAACGTAACATACATATCATGGATTCAATGGCACACCAGAACATAAACATGGATTGGGCTCCTCATAAAGAAGTGAATGTTTATCCACTATCAAAGAAGTACACCTTCTCATTGGCTTGTCACTTGTTCATAAGCATCAAAGATCCTGAGCATATCGCTAGGATTGCTCGTCCCTTCCATCAGATGTTATCTGGGCTCGTGTCTTTGCCTATAGATTTTCCTGGTACAGCATTTAACTCCGCCTAGAAAGGAGGCAACATGCTTCGGAATGAGCTTGTAGCAATTATCAAGCAGAGAAGGAAGGAGTTATCAGAGAAAGGAGAATCGGTTGCCCGGGACCTACTATCTTCTTTGTTTTTAGCGACAGATGAGGACCGCGTCGATGTGAATGACATGGAGATCTTTGATAAAATTGTTGGTTTATTTCTTGCTAGCTTTGATTTAACAAGCACGACTTTAACATTCATCTTCAACTATCTAGCAGAGTTTCCCCATGTCTATGATATGGTCTTCAAAGGTAAAACCCTTGCCTCCTCTCTATTGAAGCCCTATCAAGCTTGCTTAGTTTATTAGCAAACGAAATATACTTTTGGACAAAATAAAAAGAATATTTGGTCGTAAAATGTATGTTAATTGTGTAGAATTTAATCTTGTTTTCTGAATCCAGTTTAATTTTTTTAGGGTTAAATACACTCTTTACCCCCTCAACCTTTAGCGTGTTTTTCCCTTTATCCCCTCACATTCAAAACCTAACACTTTACCTTCTGAACCTGTTAAAGATCAACATTTTGCCCCCAATTACTAACTCTCCATTAAATTATAAAACGGATCGCTCTTTTTTACACTCTGGTTTGAGCACTGGTTTGAATATGGATAGAACCAACTTTGAATTAGCAACTTTTAAATAAAATTTCTCAAATGTCTTCAAAATATAGTAGCTATCAAATTTGATTTTTGATTTTAGATAGATGTTTGCATGATTATTTGCATGCTGTTATGAAATATGACAGTTTCAAACTTAGACAATAAATGTTTTCATTACATTTCAGCTTTGTTTCTTAACTTAACAACTTATTCATTGATATTTTTAATAAGATTGGGGGGCAAAGTGTTTCTTTTTAACAAATTTGAGAGGTAAAATGTTGACTTTTAAATGTAATGAGGTAAAGTGTAAAATATGGGGAAAGTTGAGAGGATAAAGTGTATTTAATATTTTAAAGAAAAAAACTAAATCAATCAACCAAAGCCAAATAATTGAAATTATTCAGGTTTCCCATAAACGGACAAATCAGATGTTCTTTCAGGATTTTTTTAATGCTGGCATAGAGAGAATTTGCTAGTTGATGTCTATATAAAGCCCACTGCCCCCTCCACAGTATCTGTTGATGAATCAGGTTTCATTTCATTTCATAAGGGGTTCTCTCTGTTGCGCAGAAATTAATTAATTTGCTCTGCCAACAAAATAAGTTTGTAGAAGTTCATACAAACTGGTGTGCCATTTATCTGATTTGGGGCATATTTCCCTATCCATCAACTTCAAAATTTCTATTTCTTTATTCATGTCACATAACTTTTCAGTGTGTCAAATGTATAACATATTTCTGGAGTTTTTATAGCAAATACCCACCCATATCTTCATTTTGAGATTCGATGGCTTTAACATGACAATATTTATCTTTTGTATCCATAATTTTTCAGTTGGAATCTCTCTACAGAGATGGATTTTTAAACAAGTTTAATAGTAATATCCTATTGGTTTCTGCTTACATACATAGAACAAATGAAGATAGCAGAGTCCACAGATCCAGAAGAGTTTCTGAAGTGGAATGACGTTCAGAAGATGAAGTATACTTGGTGTGCGGCGAAGGACACAATGAGGCTAGCCCCACCTGCACAAGGAACTTTTCGAGAAGCCGTAACTGACTTCACTTACGAAGGTTTTACCATTACACAAGGGTGGAAGGTAACCTACATTTAAATATGGTTCGGTTGAGTTAAATAACACTGTAATTTTATGCCTGTAGAATGTTGAATTGTGAAACCTAAATCAATTTTATTGGGCTTCATTCGGGATGTCGGGGTCAGGCTCCTTGAGCTTGTAGGATCAAGCTACCCAGTCAGCTCACAAGGGTTAAAGAGAGCAATGCCCTCTAGAATTTTTTTATTTTTTTATTTTTTATTATGTGATGAATAATGAGTTTGCCCATATTATATATATGTTTGGGTTTTGGTTTTTATAAAGAGCGCAGCCGTAATTGAGAGGTTTTAAAGAGTTTCACTATTATAACTCTTTTTTTCTTTTGATTAGTAGATTGTTAAGTGTTAGTATACTTCGTGGACGTAAAAATCATATTAATTGTTGAACCACGTTAAAATTCTCATATTTTTTCTTTATTTTTTATTCGTATGTGAGTGCAATTTGGTTAACATAGCTTAATACAGAGCTTTCCATTTTTTGCAGACATATTGGAGTGTACATTCTACAAACAAAAATCCCAAGTACTTTCCAGATCCAGAGAAATTCGATCCCACGAGATTTGAAGGAAATGGTCCTGCACCATTCACTTTTGTACCTCTTGGAGGAGGACCTCGACTGTGTCCAGGGAAGGAATATGTTCGATTGGTAATACTAGTATTTATCCATAATATGGTGACAAGATTCAAATGGGAGAAAGTAGTACCAAATGAAAAGATCATATATAACCCTTCACCATTTCCTGTAAATGGTCTCCCAATCCGCCTCCAGCCCCATGAGAAGTAGATTGATTCACCATTTGAGAAGGCTACCATGTCTGGAGTAGTCGAACTATTCTGCAGTGGACTTATGTTAAATATTTGAACTAGCAAATAAATGCCATATATAAGCATGCATTCTGATGTTTCCATAATGGATTTACAATAAGAAAGCAAAGTTCCAATGATGAAATTTTAGATAGGTATATAATTGACCATCAATATGCATACCTTCAGTAAGGGTTACATAGGTTTTTTAAAGAAGTGATTACACATATTAGGAGTTACACAACACAGTAATGTTGTGTTGAGCTATGGTCTTAGAAGGGGTGTGACCTACTTTAAAGATAGCGATTACACATCTCAACCAATTGCAATATGTTTCCCCATTCATATTTGATTTTTACAATTTCATTTCCCTATTTAGATTGGATTCTACAATTTTCAAGTTTAGTTTCATGCATTTTGATTCTTGTGAATATCTGCATGTGTTCAATCGCATTACCTTAAAGAATAATTTTTTAAAGTAGATTAGAGGTCATGGAAGGTTCCTTAACATAGTAAATTTTCAAGTTTAGCTTCATGCATTTTGATTCTTGTGAATATCTGCATGTGTTCAATCGCATTACCTTAAAGAATAATTTTTTAAAGTAGATTAGAGGCCATGGAAGGTTCCTTAACATAGTCAAACAGACACATCCAAGATAGACCTATTTAATGGGTCTGATTTAAGAGATAACAACACATGTCTTCTTTACCATCAGTGTCATTAATCTAGGACATGTTTGATTTTGTCAAAATCCAATGAGACCTCTAAACCCTTTGTTGACTAAGAAAGCACAAACAAACAAGTTTGTCATGCTATCTTGGGTACCTTATCAAATAAGTTGTTAAAATATGTCTTTGAGGGTGCGAGACCTTAAAAATGTCATAAGGAATTTATAAATTGCTAAATGAGTGAAAGTATAGATGTATCATCTCAAATCCATTCATAATATTCATAAATTAATGACCTGAAGAATGAACACATTGAGCTCCCTAAACCTTTTTTGTCGTTGGGTATCCCATCGAGACCTTGCCTAAATCCTAGAAAGATTATAAAAATGGTATAAAAGTACAAGAGGGAACCATTTATGAACAATGTGAACGCAAGCATGAATTCCTTCACAACACTAACTTATGTCATTTATGAACAATGAACTCCGTAAAACTAAATAAACTCTCAAAATAAGAAAGAGGGATAAAGAAACAGAGATGTAAAACATTTCCTCTATCAATATACCTCTATAAGTTGTAAACATCTTAAAACATGGGTCCATATATAAGTAAATAAAGGTATAGAATTTTCAACTTTTTGGATATATATTTGTCAACTAAAAAGACATCATCATTCTATTAAAAGGTCTCTTTGAGTTTTATAGAATATAAGTGGATATAGTATATTTTTAGATTTTAGATTTTATTCAATCTCGAAGTATAGAATTATTTTTAACCTTTATGGTTTATTTAAAATATTTAAAATTTTCTTTCAATTGTTTAACAATAGGATATCTATAAGTAAAAAAATCAAGTATTTAAAATTAAGATCAAGTATTTTTTATGTCATATAAAATTAAGTCAATTCATAAACAGGATTGATCATTATTAAATGGTTGGACAATCAAATCTTAAGACACCCTATGTAGATTAACTTCTATACTAATAGAAACCCACCAATTTCTTATGCTCAATTTCTAGAAATCGTGTCACACTTGGCACCCTTGCAAAGACTCATGGAATACTTTGTGTATGATTTTCAATCATGAGTTAATGATTAATACATAATTATCCTTTCATTAACTATGAGTCTTTATGATTCATCATGCAAAATTTGACTGCATAATGGTCATTTCACAAATTACGGCCACCATCCTATCAAATCTGTAGGAAATTTTGTGTTGATGTGCATTTAATCTTTATTTGTTTAATATAGGTTTGAATCATAAAATTAGTGAAGAAGGAAATTCTTTTATTATTATTATCTATAAATATAAAGAAGTTCAATAGCTTGAAAACTTTTCTTTATCTAAAATACGCTCCCATATATCAAAATAATCTTATTATATCTTCAATTTTACTCATATCTCATATCTTTATTATTTGAATTTAAAGCTTTACATTATGTTTGGTTCCGAAAAACCCTAAGGAAAGAAAAAAAAATGTTAAAAAAATTTATTTTTTCATGTTTGGTTGTATTAAGAAAAATCTCAAATAAAATTAAATATGATTGAAACTAGTTAGAAACTTATGTATTTTAAAATTATTTAATCTTTATATCAATGAATTAAAATAAGTAAAAGGAATTTGAAGTAGCAAATAAAAATAATTTATTAACTTTTAATCTATTTTTTATTTTCTTTCCTTCTATTTTTCCTTTGTATTTTCTTTCCCTTTCATTTTCCCTCAAATTTCCCGGGAACCAAACACAACCTTAATAAATACTTTCATTATTTAATTGTAACAATTCTAATAAATTCATCTCTCATTGTTCATTATATCAGAAAATACTAAATTTATTTTTAAATTTTCCCTCTATTCGAAAATTTGATAATTGCTAAAAGAAGTTTTTGAAGAGATATTTACATTTCCTCCATAAAATCATTTTTTTTTCATTTTTATGGTTATAAATAGGAAAGAGAAAACCTTTTTAATTTTAGAAAAAAAATTAAATAATTTATTTACTTATTAGTTAGTCTAAAAATTTTATAATTCAAACAGCTTTCCTCATTCACAATTTAAATAATTTATTCACTTATTGATTAATTTGAAGCTCTTATTTTTGTATTTCTTTTGGATTATTTATTTTCTTAAAAAATTAAAAATAATTTATTATTTTATATTATTATACATCATTTTTCCTTAGTCTATATTTTTAAGACTATGTTTGGTTCCTAAAACGTATTAAGGAAAGAAAAAAAGTATTAAAGAAAGTGATTTTCTCATGTTTGGTTTCACCATAAGAAATACAGAAGAAAATCAAATATAATTAAAATTTGTCAAAAATTTATATATTTTTTAATTATTTAATCTTTATATAGTAGAGGGAAATAAGTAAATGATATTGAAGAAACATATAAAAATAATTTATTGAGTTTAACCATATCAAAATAAATCTATAAAACTCACCTTGTGACATTGTGATAAAGATCACCTTATATAGATTGTCTACAATATTGAGTTACTTTTAGTAGCACTTTGTATCTCTTGAACTGATATTGGCAACTTGTATCTTCCCTCTCCTTACTCTCTCACACTTGATATTTGTACAAAATGATAGAAAATCTCACAAACTTGGGATGAGTGCAGAGAGAAACCAAGAGCTCTTTTATATCATTTCAAGTGACCTTCCATCAAGAGTTAGAGATGAACACTTCCTTCTACATATATGAATTCTCATTTCTTAATTCTATGTAGTAGTCATGATATATTAAAACTTTAGTTTAGGTGCATGACTTTGTTCATTATACCATGTACACAACTTGGTAGGTTCATGATCTTGGTCATAATACTTTGTATTTTCTAAATATCATGTACCATATATTTTAAATTTTCCCCATACATTAAATATATAAAATGGGAAATATAAATACATTAGGTTCATGACTTTGTTCATGAACCCTTAGAATAGTGGAGATTAACTTCATGTTGACATGAAGGCCACAATAATCCCAACAGATGACTCATCTCACATGCTTTGAAGGGAAAAAAAATCATTTTAATTTGATTTCTTTTCTGACATTTACTTGGAAAAAATTTATGAACTTATGGAAAGAAAAATAAAAAAATTGTATTGAACATAAAAATAAATAAATTTTAAAAAAGGGTTTTTAGGACTTGTTCAATAACCTTTTCTAAAATAATGTTGTATGAACCCATGGAAAGAAAAACAAATACTTGTTTTGAACTTAAAAAAAAAAAAAAAAAAAAGGCTTTTAGAAGTTGTTTAATAACCTTTCCTAAAATAATATTTGTAAGAATAGTTTTTTGATATTTTTTTAGAATAAAAGTTTGTTTAAAAACTAGAAATATTGTTAGTCCCTTTTTTTTTTTTTGTTTTTAGATATTTCTTAAAAATAATTTTTATTTTATTGCTTTGTTTTCATTTATTCACCATATTTATATAATTATATTTAAAACAATTAAAATATGTTATCATAAAACTCTTTGTTCTTAAAAAACTGCTTTTTGTCAAACACATTTTGGAGTTTGGAAAATAGTTTTCTGTTTGAAAGAAAAAAAATTATTTTAAAAACAATTCTCAAATAGTCACTTAATATTTTTAAAAAATAAGGGTAGTTGGTGAATTGTTTTTAAAAGGATTTTTAAAAAGCAAAAAAAATTGTTTAAATAAATAAATTTTATTTGCTTTTAGCAATAAACTTTCTTTGATTTTGGAAAAAAAATTGTAAATTGAATTTATATAATATTAATTAAATTTAATTCAAGTTTTATTGAAAATAAAAATAATTTTGAAAGCAAGAATAAATTAAAAAATAAATCATGTTTAGTAAAACATGAATACTAATATTGTAATTAAATTATAAATGATAATTTTATTAAAAATGATGCTATTTTAGTATATATATTATTAAATATGAATATAATTGATTTTTTTTGTTAATGAGGCATAAATTAAATTGAAAAAAAAAATAATGGTTAACAGTATTTTATTTAAAAACAAGAAATATTCTTTAAAATATATCAACAAACCAAGTTTTTCAATACATTTAGTAATCATATACAAATAGAGAATTTTGTACTAATTTTGATTCAGCCCATAATTGGATTCATTAAAGAATTGAAACCATTAAATTTTACTAGATTTGGTCTTACTTAGAATCTATTTGTTTAATAAGAAAATTTGGAGTGGTGGTGTGCTATAGAGAAATAGCATATTCATGACTCATTCTATACCACCTTTGTTCTCTTATTTTTAGTTCCAAATTATTTTTGAAAATTACTCAACTCATTAATAAATGTAACTTGTTAACTCTCACTCAATTTGAAATTTATTTAAATTACATTCAGAGTAACAATAATTAGATCATTTTAAACTAGTTTTAGTTTATGAATTTCTAGTTGGTGATTGAATTATTATTTTAGTTTCATATTATTTTTTAAAATTAATAAATTTGTTAAAAGGAGTTAATTTTAAACTAGTTTTAATTTGGGATTTATTTTTCCAATGAGAAAATTTAGAAAAATAATGTCCTCAGAAATTTTTTGTCCAAAAGTTTCTTGTACTAATTGAGTTTGAGTTTCAAACTATTTTTCAAAAATTACAAGACTCATTAATAAATTAAAAGCATTGAGTTTACCTAATGAAAAAAATTAATATATATATATATATAATTATACGTAAAGAAGAAACTAACAAAATCAATTAGTATCAATTTTGATGTGCATTAATTTCTAGTATAATTGGATCAGTTTTTAAGTTTTCAATTATTTTAAACAATTAATAAAACCTCTATATCAAGGGTCACTTGATTTGATATTTATTTTTTTAATAAAAATTTTAGAAAATTTTAAAAAATTAATAAATAAAAAAGAGTGTATATGGTTCAAAAAGAGATAATATTGTGAGATTTTCGATATTAATTGATGGAAAATGAAAGAATACAAAGATCGTATTACACTTTATTTGCTTTTTATAGTTTTTTTTTTTAATGTGTTTTTATTTCTCAATATTTTTGTTTTGTTTTTTAAAATGTGTGAAACCTACATTTACTTATTCTATAAAAACTTTTGAAAACCTATTTCCAAAGAACAAATGTCAAATAATGTTATAATTTTTTTAAAAACAGCAAAATCTTGAAAAATTTTAAGTCTAGGCTCCTATATTTCTATCTTATTTTTATTTTTGGAATAATTATTATTAATCTCTTTTGATATTGTAGTTCAAAAAAGTTGAGGTTTGATAAATGCACACACACCAGTGTGTGTGTGTGAATGAGCATGCATGGCATGCATAACATGCATATACAACCAATGAAAAATGAATCAGCAACTTGTATTATTAAGTTGGCCTGGCATACAAAAGTAAGAAATTAATTCAAAGAAATAATGCAACCGGTCCGATAATTGAACTGAGCCGGCAATAAGATGAATGCATGGTACATCGATCTGGTCCCATTTTTCGAACCATGGAAGCATCTTCCTTCGTCATGGGGTGGCTCCCATGCTTGTCTTTATTTTGCTTTCTTCTTTCTTGTGTTATCGAGTGAGAAACATGGATCTCTCCTCCTCTCTCCTTCACTTCATACTTCTCTCCGACACTCTTTCAGTTATCTTCCTCATTTCCAGCCGCAAATTCTTGTGTTATCGAATTTTTTTTTTTTTTTTTTTTGAGAAAAATATAACTCTTAAGTTAAATATTTTTATACCCTAATTTTTTAAATAATTTTTAAAATCATTAGCTTTTTAGCGTAAACATTTATGAATTATGTTATCTTATATAAATATTAGTACTATTTTTTAATTTTAAAAATAGAATCTTCGAAATTAAAGGTGGGGTGGGGTGGATCTTCGAAATTACCTGCCCCATTGTCATATCTTGGTATAGGCTTGACTCGATTCTTTGTGCCCGTACCTAGCCCAAGTATCCAAGGACTAGGCTCAAGCCCTGGATTTTCTTACCAGCTAGTGGATCTCTATATAGCTTCCCATAATAAAGAGTATTAGTTTTGGCTTTTTTATTTTACAATAATGTGGATCATAATGATATGACCTATGTAATATATTTTTTTTTTTTAGTTTTATATTAGAAAGGTTATTGTTTTTGGAGGAGATTTTCGACAAGTGCTACTAGTTGTACTTCGAGGCACAAAAGCTTAAACTATTAATGCAAGTTTAGTTATGTCTTACCTTTGGCCTAAAATGGAGAGCTTAAGATTAACTATAAATATGAGGACTCTTTCTATACCATTTTTAGCGAATTTCTTTTACATGTTGGGAATAGTGATGAACCCGTAACAGATGAAGATATGATAGAAATCCCTAATGAATTGATTAAATATGGAGATGATGAGAATCCAAAAGAATGTTTTATTAACAATGTCTTTCATTCACATTAAGATCATACACACTCAATTGAATATATCATAGAATGAGCTATCCCTACAACAACAAATGATAATATTGATATGCTAAATGAAAAGCTCATTGAATTAAACGTTTCTAGGGGAATCTAGAACATATTATAGTTTCGAGTCCACAATTGATGATACTCAAAATTATTACCAAGAAGAATTTTTTAATACGCTAACACCTAATGGGCTTCCTCCTCATAAGTTAGTCTTAAAGAAGAATTGTCATATCATGCTCTTACAAAACTTAGATCCATCAAATGGACTTTGCAATGGGACTAGAATGGTGTGCAAAGGTTTTGAGTTAAATGTAACAATAGGCTAGAAAACAAGTGTTACTCCCAAGAATACCTCTTTCACTTGCATAAAATGAAGGATACCCTTTTCATTTCAAACGATCACAATTGCCAATTCAACTTAGTTTTGCAATGACTATAAACAAAGCATAAGGACGAACAATCGCATATGTCGGCATATATTTACCATCAACTGCCTTCTTGCATGGTCAATTATATGTTGCATTGTCACGTGATACTTCAATGACAATAATAGAAGTCCTCATTAAAGAAAGCACTCCCAAATGTACCATTGGCAAATGATCTTATACTAAGATTGTGCTATATAAAGAAGTTTTAATTCCAGGAAGGTAATGAACCCTACCCATACTTTTTATTTTTCATTATTTTAATTAATTAGTTTCCCTTTTTTCTTACCGTTAGATTTCTTATCCTAACTAATTTAATTCTTCAATTTTTTTGTAGCCACAATGTCTAATGAAGAAATTAATGCCTAGGGCTTTATACCTCTTAGCATGTTTTGACCTTTTCACAAGGATTGGACTATAAAAGCGCTTGCTCTTTATCAAGAATTAATAGAATTGTATAATACTTCAAAAGGATTGTGAAAACTTTGAAAGATAATATTGATGGATGATAAGGTTTGATAAGTTTTTTTATAATTGTGTTCATGTTTACTTTGATTTACTTTTTGCTTAATTTAGGCATGCATCTAAATATCTTTTTGTGCTCTCACAAGGCACAAGAATGCAAGCAATTTTATTCAATGATGCAATTGACATGTTTGAGAAGGAATTCTTTAAGGAAAAAGCATATTTTATTTCAAATGGATTGGTCAAACAAGTGAATGCTAATTTTTTAAATGTTCATAACACTCTTGAGTTAACGCTATCTATCCATTCCCAACTAAAGGAGGCTACAATTAGCATTGACTTGTCAAATCCTATGTATAACTTCATCCAATTTAATGACATCAACCAACATTTAGAAACTAGTGATCTAATTAGTAAGCAGATATGTATTATTTAGAAAATTTCATTTCATTTTTACAATTTTAAAATACTAACATTCAATGTTTTCATATTTCCTTATAGATTTATTAACTGGTGTTGTGAAGGTTGGTCCTTCTATTTTCATAAAGAGACATGGACCTTCTGGTGACACTTGTAAGCACAATGTTAGACTCATGAATTCATCGTACCTATTTATGCTCTTTTAGAATTAATATTTTTAGATTCTAACAATTATAACTTTATAACATATTTTATTCATGTTTATTACAATAATGATACAATTGTATTAACATTATGGGAAGATCTTACAAGAAATGAAGGTCATATATTGGAAGAGCAAATCACTTAAAAATCAATAATTGCATTATTAAAAGTAAAGATAACAACATATTGTTGTATGTATTACACATTATTTAATTTTTTAAAACATTTTTATTTATTAGTTATATATATATATCAGTATCAACTATTTAATAATTCTATTGACAATTGGGGAATTTATGTCTATCCACATTAATTGTTGATTACCACACTTCATGCAAATCGAATTTGGAAGAAGTTGTGAAAATCAAGGAATGGTATACTTTAAAAAGTAAATGCCTCAAAAAAAAAAATTATCTCTACGTTCACATACCACTACTATATTTGAGAAATGTTTTTGAAATTAGTTCTAAAAATAGTTTTTAACAACATTTGTACGTATTTCATTGAGAGAGATTAAAAGGAAAAAAAGAAGCATGAAACTGTTATTTAAAAATAAAGCTTAACCTTTTTTCATTTGAATATCTCAAAAGAAATTAATGAGAAATTTTGAAAATTCTTCTAAAGTTATAGTTTCTGAAGATGAATCTCACTTATGGATAACACCTAGAGGGGGGTAGGTATTTTTTAAAACAATTAGAGATCGTATCTCACAAATGCTCACAATTCCCCTATTTTTCCCTTTTACAATGATCTTCTTTTTCAACCTTATGAACAAACAAACAAATCGCAAGCAACAATGGATGCACCAACACTCTCTCAAACAAGTTATTCAATGCAAGTAACATGCAAACGAGACAACTCTCCTCAAACCTAATATATAAAATAGTGCATCAATATAAAAACTCTTTTTCACATACCCTTTGTCATCAATCAACAACTAACATATATCTTGTTCTTTCAAAGATACAACTCACACATTTCAGCTCATGGTCCAATTAATTTAATCACCATAACGCAATGGAAAATAACATAATCTCATGAAATGTTAATCAAAAGACAAGATAGAAATGAGAGATAAAGACACCAATTTTTTTTACGTGGAAAACCTCTAAAGAGAAAAAACCACGGGCCTCAAGCAATCAAATAATCCACTATGAAGGAAAAATAGTTGAGTAAAAGGTTTTACTTAGCACAAGTCTTTCACCCTTTCCCAAACCACTTGCCTAGAACCTTCAAGTTTTAGCTACCACCATTCTTCTTTAGGAAAACACTTGGAATCTACTCCAAACTTTGATCTTGGCCTTTTCTTGAGTCCACACAAGAAAGAATCTTGGGTTTTACCCCAATAAGTTGGATATGAGAGCAATATGAGAGCTAGGATGAAGAACACAGTGAATTAAGCCATTTGGAACAAAGATTTTTTACTCAAAAACTGATTTTCAATTCAAACCCATAAATTTCTTACAAGGCAAACACTCTCCAATATAGTAAGAGAAACTTAAAGCTAAAAAACCTAGGGTTTTCTCTTTCATTGTTGCCCACACCACATCTAGAAAGAGGGCTTAAGTATTAGGGTTTTGAAACTCATCCAATGGTTTAGATTTGTTTCGAAAATCATGAAAATTCGTAGGTATAATCAAAGTCCTATTGATAAGACAAAACTGAAAAGTCTGGATTCAAGACAAATTGTTACCCTTTAGTTTGATTGATCAGAAATCAATCCAAATGTTTTAAACACAATGTTTTACACTTTTAAGCTTCAATTTAAGGATAAAAATTTAAAATATGATCATTGTTTGTCATCATCCATCACCTCAATTGCACTTACCAATTCCTCTGGCCATTTTCAAATATGAACAATTTGGAAAATGCAGGTGTCCAAGGGAGGATTTGAAGAATATGAGCTATGAGACACAATGCGAATTTTGATCCGAAATTGCTAATACACAAAATACAGTTGCATATTTTTTTTTTTTTTTTGTGGTATTGTTTCCAAAACTTGCATTAAAATGAAAAATGGAAAGAAAACCAAATCCAAAGTTTATAATTATAATTTAACACGATCATGTGGCAATTTGGTGTATTTTACACTCTGTCTCCATCTGTTCCACTTTCTTCTCCACCTCCTCTTAATGTGGACCTGCCTGTACCTTGTGTGGATATAGATTTACTTGCTTCTTCTCGTACTCACAATATCCATCCTATGGTAAACAAATCTAAGGCTGGTATCTATAAGCCTAAATTGTTATTGAGTGTCTCCACAGGTTCTCTCACTGAGCCTACTTCCCTTCTTTAAGCTATTAAAGATCCTTCATGGAAGCAAGCCATGGAATTGGAATTTGCTACCCTTCAGCACAACAAGACCTGGCATCTTGTTCCTTCACCTTCCTCAGGCAAGGTAATTGGCTGTAAATGGGTCTATAAGCTAAAGCTCCAGCCTGATGGCCAAATTGAGAGATACAAGGCCCGCTTAGTAGCTAAGGGTTATCATCAAACCGAAGGTATTCACTACTTCAAAACATTTAGCCCTGTTGTCAAGCCTCCTACTATCCATATTGTGCTCAGTCTTGCTCTTTCACAGAATTGGTGTATTAGACAGCTGGATGTTCATAATGCCTTTTTATATGGTGACATGGCTGAAGACGTTTTCATGGAACAATCGCCTAGATTTGTTGATCCTCTCTATCCTACTCATGTCTACAAGTTGGATAAGTCTCTCTACTGCCTTAAACAGTCACCTGGGGTCTAGTATACTAAGCTGAGTACTTCTCTGCTATACTTGGGATTTGTTACTTCTAAGAATGATTCTTTCTTATTTATGTCATTTTTCTCATAGGTTACTTCTTGTTCTTGTCTATGTGGATGATATAATCGTCACTAAGAGCCACTCTACTCAGGTTACTCACCTTATCCAACAGTTGCATCATCAATTTTCTTTAAAGGATCTTGGTCCTTTACACTATTTTTTGGGCTTGGAGGTTCATCGCACCCCTACTGGTATTCACCTCAGCCAAGCAAAGTATATCACTAATCTCCTTACCCGAGCTGCTATGTTGGATGCCAAGCCATGTCCCACTCCTATGTCCTCCAACACAAATCTCTCTCTTCATGATGGTATGGCTCTTGAAAATGGTTCAGATTATCAAAGTTTTGTTGGAGCCCTTCAGTATTGTACCATGACACACCTAGATATAGCTTTTGCAGTAAATAAAGTGTGTCAATTCATGCACCATCCCTCTGATGTTCACTGGCAGGCTGTTAAACGTATTCTCCGGTACTTAAATGGCACATCTCATTTTGATATCTTCTTACAGCCTTCTTTTAACTTCAACATCACTTGCTATACAGATGTCAACTGGGCTTCCTGCCCCGATTATAGGCGTAGCACCAGTGGCTATTGCCTCTTTATTGGCTCCAATCTAATTTCTTAGTCGTCTTCCAAACAAAAAGTGGTCTCTCGCTCCAACACTGAATCAGAGTACCGAGGGGTAGCAAATGGGGCTGCTGAAATTGCTTGGACTGAATCTCTTCGTCGTGAACTTTCCATTACTCCCACCTAACCTTTCCTCATTCTCTGTGACAATATCAGTGCCACATACTTAGCTGCCAATCCTATTTTGCATGCCCGCACCAAACATGTGGAAATCAACTATCACTTTGTCCAAGAACGTGTTCTTCAACGCTCTCTCTCTCTCCAGTTCACACCTTCTAATAATCAGCTTGCTGATTGCATGACCAAGCCTCTTTCCACCCAACGTTTCATCACTCTATGCTCCAAGCTCATTGTTCTCACTAGACCAATGAGCTTGATGGGGGATGTTAAGCCTAAAGATGTAATTAGTTAGGATATTCTTTTCTCTCTAGTCTTGTAGCACTACGTGTGCAGTTGGTTAGGATGTCTATCTCCTGATTGTATATAATGCCTACCCTGTTATTGTAGAAGATAATTGAGTTAAATAATATCATCATTTTTCCTCTCATCTCTCTCTCTGTTTCCCTCTATTTTCATCTCCTCTTTAATCTGAATGCATTCATTATTTTCTCTCCCTTTTATTCCTTCTTTCTGGTAAAACCAGTAATATACATATGCATATTAGGGTAAAAGACAAGATTAGTTTGGCAACCCCTATTTCCGTGCATATCACTTGGTCACCACCAAAACATCATATCTGCATTATATCCATTGATGTGCTGCAATTTCACACCAGCATTATGTTAAGTTTTAGACACACACCTACAGTTAGGAAAACATTAGAATCTCTATGGAATCACGTCACGAAGACAAAAATATCAATTATATTTTCTATATCTCACTATCACTCTAACATTAGGGAATTCCATTTTGAAAGTGCATCAGATCTCGATTAACGCGCATATCATCCATATCGAGATCAGTACATAAGCAGACAACATCTCCATTCTGCATCTCCATATTACATACAAGCGGTTTTGAAGCTTCACTATTTCTATGGACATTGACATCACATAGTTGTTGCTCTATCCCTCACACACCATCTTCTTCAACCTCTCTAGAGCAATTAATGCATACCATCACTAATAATCAGTAGACATCATCAGATCCTTTTTTTATTTTAAACACCGAATTGCTTTAGAAGGAAGTTTGGGCGTACTGTTAGTGGAGAAAATTTATTGATGTGAATATAAGAGTTTAATGGATTTAGTATGTGTTAGTAGAGAAATGGAGTGGCATTAATGGAGATGTGAGGTGCATGAATTTTCAATAGTGAAAATGTGGAATTCAATGGATGACTAAGCGGAGATATGAAGCCAAGTTTTTATGGATTAAATCATGGAATAAAGTGGCTTCATATAAGGTAATTTTGTGGCTGAAAATTCCCTTGAATTAATGAGAAAATATATGGCCCATATGAAAGCTTAGAAAAGATTAAGAATTTTTATATTGCATATAAAGTTCACAACAAATTAGGGTTTGTCTATTTAGTGTTTTCGAAAGTAATTTTCTATTTTTTAATAACCAAAACAAGAAACGAAAAGAAAGAAAATAGGTTTGATAATCAGAAAACATACTAAGAACTATTAAACACAATTTTCAAAAATATTTCCAAACAAATCAGTAGTTGTTTATGCATTAATCTATATAAGATTGATTGAAGCTTATGCTAAGTGATTATTTTAAGGATTTTAACCAATATATAATATTACTTGAATGCCAACTTATTAGGTAAGGGGAAATACTATTTAAGAAATGTTTTTGAAAATAGTTTTAAAAATAGTTTTTAACAACATTTGTATGTATTTCATTGAAAGGGATTAAAAGGAAAAAAAGAAGCGTTAAACTGTTATTTAAAAATAAAGCTTAACCTTTTTTTCATTTGAATATCTCAAAAGAAATTAATAAGCAATTTTAAAAATTCATCTAAAGTTATAGTTTTTGAAGATGAATCTCACTTATGGATAACACCTAGAGAGTTGGGGGAGGGGGGGTTGAGTAGGTATTTTTTAAAACAATTAGAGATGGTATCTCACAAATGCTCACAATTCCCCTATTTTTCCCTTATACAATGATCTTCTTTTTCAACCTTATGAATGAACAAACAAATCACAAGCAACAATGGATGCACCATCAATGCAAGTAACATGCAAAGGAGACAACTCTCTCCGAACCTATATATAAAATAGTGTATCAATATAAAAACTCTTTTTCACATGCCCCTCGTCATCAATCAACAACTAACATATATCTTGTTCTTTCAAAGATACAACAGACACATTTCAGCTCATGCTCCATATCGCAATCACCATAACACAATGAAAAATTACATAATCTCATAAATGTAAATCAAAAGACAAGATAGAAACGAGATACAATGACACCAATTTTTTTTTTTTTTTTATGTAGAAAACCTCCAAAGAGAAAAAACCATGGGCCTTAAGCAATTAAATAATCCACTACAAAGGAAAAATAGTTGAATAAAACTTTTACCTAGCGTAAGTCTTTCACCCTTTCCCAAACCACTTGCCTAGAACCTTCAAGCTTTAGTTACCACCATTCTTCTTTAGGAAAACACTTGGAATCTACTCCGAACTTTGATCTTGGCCTCTTCTTGAGTCTACACAAGAAAGAATCTTGGGTTTTACCCCAATAAGTTGGATATGAGAGCAATATGAGAGCTAGGATGAAGAACACAACAAATTAAGCCATTTGGAACAAAGATTTTTTACTCAAAAACTAATTTTCAATTCAAACCCATAAATTTCTTACAAGGCAAATACTCTCCAATATAGTAAGAGAAACTTTAAGCTAAAAAACTCAGGGTTTTCTCTTTCATTGTTGCCCACACTATTGGGATCCCTCGTATGTGAAGGAATTGGCCCCATATGCTTAGGGACCAAGTCAATTACATTTAAAAAAAAAATATAAGGAAATCGGGAAAGGAAAAAAAATAGAGAGAAGAGAATAGAGAGAGAGAAAGGAAAAACACATATACCAAATTTCATCAACAAGTCAATCCCGCTTCATCTGTGGTCTGACTGAGTCAAAATTTGGAGAAGAGGTTTGAAAATCAAGTATCTATAATCTGAATGGTGGAGATTAGATTTTGAGCTCAGGAACTGATGTTACTACCCATAAACAGTAACAACATTTTTGGTATACTTTCTCCAATATTCTTTGTTTTCGCCAAGAGAGATTGTATAAACCAAGGCTATATGTGCTCTTGATGTATTTGGCAGCCTCTAGAGATTATTCTAGAAAAGACAGGTGTAACCCATTATTGTTAATAGTGGAAGTTTGAACTGGACTAGGTCCCATGGTTTTTCCCTTCACATTGGGGGGTTTTCCATGTAAAAATTCTATTGTCTAATTTATTTTTCCGTTGCATGAATTTATTTATTTATTGCTGCTAGTTGATATTGCCTATATAGTTTTGCACAAAGAAATGGTAGAAAAATTCTGGTGTTTGTTGGAATATTATGAATTCACCCTAACAAGTGGTATTAGAGCCAAGCTTATTATTAGTGGGATCTCTTGTGTGAATTAAATGGAGGAGGCTGGTAGTCGAATGATTAAACTTACAACTTTCAATTATTCAATTTTGGCTAGGATGGAGGATATTATATATTGCAAAGAGTTGTTCAAGCCCATTGAATATAGGGGTTATAAGCCGATTACTACAATTGAGGATGAGTGGAAGAAATTAAATAGAAAAACCATTAGACAGATTAGGTAATGGGATGATTAGAGTGTCTTCCATCATGTAGCCAAGGAAGTTGATGCATATAGCCTTTGGCAGAAATTAAAGAGTCTTTATGAGAGAAAGACTGCACAAAACAAAGCCTTTATGATAAGAAGGCTTGTGAATTTAAAGTACAAGGACGGTAATAGTGTTGCAGAGCATCTCAGTAATTTTCAGGGACTGTTGAATGAGTTGTCTACCATGAAGCTTAAGCTAGATGATGAGGTGCAAGCTTTACTTTTGTTGAGTTCTTTACCAAACAGTTAGGAAACTTTGGTGGTATCCTAGAGTAATTCAGTCCCAAATGGTGTGATAACTGTCAACATGGTAAAAGACAACATGTTTAATGAAAAAGAAAGAAGAAAAGAGTTAGGTATTTTCTCTAATACAAAAGCACTTGTTACAGAGAGGCGGGGGAGAAGTAAAAGTAGAAAACCTTCCAGTGATTATAATTGTGACAAATCAAGAGGAAAGTCAAAGTCCAGAAAAGAGATAAAATGTTTTTATTATGGCAAGCCAGAGCACATTAAGAGAGAGTGCAGAAAATTTAGAAGAGAATAGTTTAAAGGAAAATGTGAAGAACAGAAAGAGGACAAAGACATTACAGCAGTTGCATCTGATGGTGATACGATCATTGTTTGTGATGATGCATGTGTAAACCTTGCATGCCAAGATTCCACTTAGGTGGTTGATACAGTAGCATCGTTTCATATTACTACACGTAGAGATTTCTTCTCTTCCTACACCAGTGGCAATTTTGGTTGGGTTAGGATGGAAAATGAAACAAAATGTGAATTGGCATGGGAGATGTAAAGCTAGAAATTAGCATTGGGTGCAAATTGGTTCTAAAAGATGTTAGACATGTTCTTGAAATGCACTTTAGTTTGATCTCTGTTGGGAAGCTTGATGATGAGTGCTACCATAGTCACCTTGGAGAGGGTAAGTGGAAGCTTACTAAGGGTTCTCTTGTCTTAGTTAGGGGAAAGAAAAACAATACTCTCTACAAGAGAGAAGCGAGACTAGTCAATTGAGAGGTGAACATCGTTGAGAATGAAGCCTCTACTGAGCTATGGCATAAGTGGCTTGGTCACATAAGTGAAAAGGGACTTCAAGTTCTTGCTAGAAAGAAGTTTCTACCAATTAAAGGTATGTCACTATTACCTTGTACACATTATCTGTCTGTAAAGCAAAGTAGAGTTGCATTTCGTAAATTTCTTTCACGTAGAAAACTATATATTCTTGATTTAGTTCACACTGATGTTTGTACCATGCAAAGTAATACTCTTGGTGGTGCACTTTATTATGTGACTTTTATTGATAATCATTCAAGAAAGGTGTGGGCATATGCTTTGAAATCCAAAGACTAGGTACTTGATGCATTCAAAGATTTTCATCTAAAAGTTGAGAGGCAAACTAGCAAGTAGTTAAATTATGTCAAAGCAAACAATGGTGGTGAATATAGGGGGCCATTTGAGCAATACTGCAGAAGTCATGGCATCAGGCTTGAGAAGACAGTTCCTAAGACCCCACAACAAAATGGTGTAGTTGAGAGAATGAATAAAACCATCTGTGATAGAATCAAGTGTATGCTCTCTCATGCAAAATTGCCTAAGTCTTTTTAGGGTGAGGCCATGAGAATAGTCATTGATTTGATTAATCTATCTCCATCATATCCTTTAGAGGGTGATATTCTAAAGAGGGTTTGGACAGGAAAATTTGTTTCCTTTGAGCTCTTGAGAGTGTTTGGCTGCAAGGCATTTGTTCATGTTCCTAAAGACGAGCAATCCAAGCTTGATAGCAAGACTAAATAGTGTATTTTCCTAGGTTATTCAAATGAAGAGTTTGGATACAGGTTATGGGAGTCGGCTACCAAAAAGATTATAAGAAGTAGAGATGTGTCTTCTTTAAAGATCAAACCATTGAAGACTTGGATCGGGTTAAGAAGCTAAAGCCTTTTAGTGAAGAACAATTTGATTTGGGTCCAATCTCTTCAAACTCTATGGGGCATAATGAACACAGGGAAGTTGTGCAAGAAGAATATGTTGATATAGTTGACAAAAATGATGAGTCTGCAGTTGATGATATAGAATAAAATCCTACAATTGAGAATGATGGCCTAAAATAGTAGCAAGAACAAGCTAATTCAGAGTTGCCTACTAAAACACAGTTAAGAAGATCTACTAGAGAGTGTCAACCTTCTAGAAGGTATACTAGTGATGAGTATTTGTTGCTTTCTAATGGGAAAGAGCCAGAAAATTATCAAGAGGTTTTGCTACATGATGAGAAAAAAAAGTGGTTGAGAGCTATGCATGAAGAGATGAAATCCTTGCATAAGAACAACACTTATGAATTGATGGAGTTACCTAAGGGTAAGAGAGCATTGAAGAATAAATGGGTACTGAAAAGGAAGCTTAAACCAAACAGATCACAACCAAGGTACAAGGCAAGATTGGTTGTGAAGGGTTTTAGTAATATAAAAAAAAAAGGCATTGACTTTGAAGACATTTTCTCACCATGGTTAAGATGTCTTTGTTCCGAGTTGTGTTAGGCTTGGCTACCAGTATGAATCTAGAGATTGAACAGCTTGATGTGAAGGTTGCTTTCTTCCATGGTGACTTAGAGGAGGAAATATATATGGAGCAACCAAAAGAGTTTACAATCAAAGGCAAGGAACACTTAGTGTGTCGATTGAAGAAGAGCTTATATGATCTCAAGAAGGCACCGAGATAGTGGTACAAGAAGTTTGATTCCTTCATGGTTGAGCATGGGTATGATAGAACTACTTCTAACTATTGTGTGTTTGTGAAGAAATTCTCTAATGGAGAATTTATTATTCTCTTACTATATGTAGATGACATGTTGATTGTTGGTCATGATACTGGTAAAATTGATAAAATAAAAAAGGAGTTGAGCAAGTCATTTGAAATGAAGGACTTGGGGTCTACAAGTCAAATTCTTGGTATAAAGATTTCTCGAGATAGGATGAATGGAAATTTGTGGCTATCTCAAGAAAGCTATATTGAGAAGGTTTTAAACAAGTTCAACATGGGCAAATCAAAACCAGTGAGTTCTCCACTTGGAAGTCATCTAAAGCTAAGTTCCAAACAAAGTTCTTCAAGTGAAAAAGAAAAAGAAGAAATGCAAAAGGTGCCTAGCCGTGGGTAGCTTGATATATGTCATGGTGTACACGAGGCTTGATATTGTTCATGCCGTTGGAGTTGTCAACAGGTTCCTTTCTAATCGTGGCAAAGAACACTAGGCTGCAGTGAAATAGATTCTCAGGTATCTGAGGGGTACTTCTAAGACATGTTTATGTTTTGGGATTGACAAACCTATGCTTGTAGGATGCATAGATGCAAATATGGCTGGGGATGTTGATTTCAGAAAGTCCACTTTTGGTTATTTGATCACTTTTTTAAGGGGAGTAGGGTCATGACAATCAAAGTTGCAGAAATGTGTTGCTTTGTCGACCACAGAGGCTTAGTATATTGCTATCACTGAAGCTAGCAAGGAGTTGCTTTGGATGAAGAAGTTCCTACAAGAATTGGGTCTACAGCAAGAAAGGTATCTACTCTACTATGATAGTCAAAGGGTTATTCTTCTCAGCAAGAATCCAATTTTTCATTCTAGATCCAAGCATAGTGATGTGAGATATCATTAGATTCATGATGCACTAGAAATTAAATTGTTTTGCCTTGAAAAAATCCATACTGATGAGAATAGATTAGATATGATGACAAAACCAATACCTACAGAGAAGCTACAATTCTGTAGAAAGTAAGTGGGCTTGGTAAAAGCCCCTCACATAGTCGGGAAGGGGAGATTTGTTGGGCTCCCTCGTATGTGAGGGAGTGGGCCTCATGTGCTTGGGGACCAAGTCAATTACATTAAAAAGAAAAAAAAAATCGGGAAAGGAAAAAAAAACAGAGAGAAGAGAAGAAAGGGATGGGAAAAACGCATCTGCCCAAATTTCATCAACAAGTCAATCTCGCTTCATCTATGGTCCGATCGAGTTGAAATTTGGAAGAGAGGTTTGAAACTAAAGTATCTATAATCTAAATGGTGGAGATCATATTTTGAGCTCGAGAACTGATGTTACTACTTGTGAATAGTAACGACATTTTTGGTATACTTTCTCCAATCTTCTTTGTTTTTGCAAAGAGAGATTGTATAATCCAAGGCTATATGTACTCTTGGTGTATTTGGCAACCTCTAGAGATTATTCTAGAAAAGATGGGTGTAACCCATTACTGTTGATAGAGGAAGTTTGAACTGGACTAGGTTCTATGGTTTTTCCCTTCGCATTGGGAGGTTTTCCACGTAAAAATTCTGCTGTCTAATTTATTTTTTTGTTGCACAAGTTTATTTATTTATTGTTGCTAGTTGATATTGCCTATTTAGTTTTGCACAAAGAAATGGTAGAAAAATTCTGGTGTTTGTTGGAATATTGTGAATTCACCCTAACACACACCACATCTAGAAAGAGGGCTTAAGTATTAGGGTTTTGAAACTCATCCAATGGTTGAGATTTGTTTGAAAAATCATGAAAATTCGTAGGTATAATTGAAGTCTGATGGATCATACAAAACTGAAAAGTCTGGGTTCAATCTTACAAGACAAAAATGTTAAACTTACACATTATTGATGTGGCATTGGATAGTATTGGAATGGCCATTAGAGGCAAAATCTACAATAATAGCAAATAAAGGATGAAATTTTGCAAGTCGGGCTTTCATTACAAGTTATATATGAATCTAGATAAAACTAGAAAAGAAAAAGTACTTGAACTCTATTATCAATTTTTTGAATTGTTGGTGCGTTGGGAATTGATCATTGTGATATTATATTTTCTTATAATATAAAATAATTATTAAAAATTTCTTATAAATATTTCAAGTGGGAAAATGTTATGGGATGGAGATGAACTTATGTAGACTATACATGATGGATAGAAATGTGACGATGAGTAGTTGGAAACATTCAATGGAGTGAGGGAATTGATCATACTTCATACTTCAAGATATAGATATAAGAAGTGTTGAAACATAGGAAGTTTCAATACTTAATAACTATATCTAGTTTTTATCCTCTATAATATGCTTGCACCAAGGAATTAATCCTGTGAGAAAGCTCAGTGATTTAATTTGAATTAATAGATGTCATGAAATCTCAAATCTTGAAACTTAACACATTATATGAGGTATGCATTGTGGATTGATATGGTTATTAACTTTATACAAATGTTATTTATTTATCGTAGTTCAATCTCAAAACTATCATGTTGTATTTTAATGGGATAATCTCTAGCATAATATTTGTGGGCTTCAATCACTCTATTATGCCAAAAGGAGTGTTCCTTATTTCTTTTTTCTTTTAATGTTATTTATATATTTGTTTATGACAAAGCAAATTTTTATTGATCTATTAGAAAGTGATTAAAGAGATTTTTGAAAGGAATGGGGTAGAAGATTTAATGAACAATAGTTATTAACTAAATTCTTTTATTTAAAAATTCTCTAAATAGAATTCTTTAATGTGATATAGAATGCATTTTTTTTAGGAAGACACTGTTAGCCTGAATCAAGATTAATCAATGACTATAATGAGTGAATTCATTAGCATATGTATAAAAGATTTGTATTATGAAATCAAATTTAATTGTAAACTATTTATAATTGAAGTACCCATTTTTAACTCATTTACTTATATTAAAATGATTAAAAAAATTATTCAACGATGTTTGATAAAAAAAAAAGGTTCCTCATTCCAAAATAAAATTACTTGTCCAATTTTTTATTTTTTTTCTTTTTTTAAATTAAATACCAGTTGATTTATTAAGATGATAAAAAGTTTTTAAAAATTTATAATTAATGGAAAAACTAAATCTTATAATAAGCTAATTTAACTAGTCTTTAGGGTTTTTTCTTTGTTTCCTTTTTGAATTATAAATACATACAAAAGTTTGATAGCTTATTAATATATTAAACAATTGGAACTCATATGTATGAAATAAAATTAATTAATTTATGAGGTATAAAGCAATATATATGATAAATCCTCACTATGATAAATCAAAGCAATTATATTTTTCTTCTATTTTTAGTTTACATGAGTACACCCTATATAGAAGTGGTTCACCGAACAATAAACAACCAGTAAAGGAAAAAGAAAATTCTAGGCTAGAAATTAGGCTAACATAATACAAGGGATTTACAATGAATATGACAACTAATTAGTCCTATAATCACTCTAAATTAGAAAAGGAATTATAACTCACGCTAACTCTCCGCATGAAGTTGGTGAATAGATGTCTCTGATGCCCAACTTGTCTAGTGTGCTGTGGAAGCTTTTACTTGAAATAACCTTTGTGAGCATATTTGTAAGTTTATCTTTTGACTTCACAAAAGAAAATTGAATGAATTTTTCTTCAAGATTTTGTTTGATAAAATTTTGATCCACCTCAATGTTGAATTGGGTTATGAGAAATTTCAATTGTTGCTTTTTTGTCACAAAACAAATTGTTTTCTATCGTTGGTGCAAACCCAATCTTGGTTAACAGCTTGGAATTCCTTTGAACTCTACTTAGACAATAGACAATGCAACCACCTTCTACTTTTTGCTTCTCCCTTTAACCAAATTACCACCAACAAAGGTTAGATACCCAGATGTCGACTTTCTATTAGTAGTAGTTCTTACCCAATCCATGTTTGAGTAACCATCACCATTGAGATGGTGATTCTTAGAGAGCATGAGTCCTTTACTAGGGGTAAATTTTAAGTAGTTGAGTATCCAAATTACCGCCCCCATATGATCTTCACTAGAATTGTGCATGAAGTAGCTTATTAGGCTGACAACGTAATTGCAATATCCAGACAAGTATGAGATAAATAGATTAGTTTACCCACTAATCTTTTATATTTCTTTTTATTAGTTGGCACTTGATTTGAATGTTCCCTAAGTTTGTGAGTTTGAACAATCAGTGTATTAACTGGCTTGCAATCAACCATCCCTACTTCAAATAATAAGTGCAATGCATAATTTCACTAGGAAAGAAATATACCTTGGCTTAATCTGGCTACTTCTATTCCTAAAAAGTATTCTAGTCCTCCCAATTTCTTCATCTCAAATTTAGTCCCAACTATTTCTGAAGTTGGGAAATTTCTTATGTCATCTCCTGTGATAATCATATCATCCATTTAGATTATAAAGGTAGTAATCTTTCCTTATTCATGTTTAAAAAAAAAATGTATGATTCCAGTTACTTTGTTGAAAACCATATTTTCTCATAGCTAAGCTAAAATGACCAAGCCATGCTTGAGATGACTGTTTCAGTCCATATGCTCATTGCAACTTACATACTACTCTAGTTCTTGATGATGCAATGTAATCAAGTGGAATATCCATATACACCTCCTCCTCAAGGTCTCCCTGAAGAAAGGCATTCTTCACATCGAATTGGTGTAAAGACCAATCTAAATTTGCTGCTAGAAATAGTAAAACTCTAACAATCTTTAGTTTTGCCACAAGTAAGAATGTCTCCTGATAGTCTATGTTGTATGTCTGTGTATATCCCTTGGCTACATGCCTTGCCTTGTATCACTCAATGGACCTATCTACCTTATGCTTGATGGAGAACACCGATTTACACCCTACTGTTTTCTTTCCCTTTGGTAGTGGAACAAGATCCCATATCTTATTCTTTTGTAGTGCCTTCATTTCCTCTTAAATTGTTTGGGCCCATTTAGAATCTGCTAAGGCTTCATGTACTCCACAAGGAACATGACAAGAGGAAAACTTGTGCATAAAGGCTGGAAGAGGCTCAAATAGTCTCTAGATGGTTGTGTGATTAAGGTACTTTGATTCTTTCTCTTCAACATTTGGTGAGTATCGAACTAGAGGTTTACCTCTATTATTCTTAAAAGATAAGTGATAACTAGTTGGAGTATCCAAAACATGACTAGAAGATGATACAAGGGAACTTACCTCAAGAATATTCTTTGGAGAACAATTGTTGGGTACGTGAGGGAGAGTGGTTTTTTGCTAGAGGGTCCAAATTCACCTTCCTCCACATTGTTGCCACCATTTTGATTTCTTCCGTCCTCATTTTCTACACTATTCTCCTTATGTTCTTTTATTGCTACAACCTTATTTCCTCCCCTTATTATCTTGCTAGATCTAAGTTCTTGATCAATTTCCTTAACTTCCTTAAAACCCTTCCACTAATATTCTTCATCCTATGTCTTCCCTTGAATATCATAAGTGGATTCCATTGAAAAGTAAAAAAAATTCGCTTCCAAAAATGTGACATCTATCATGAGATAGGTAAATTTAGTGGTAGGATTGTAGCAACGGTAGCCCTTTTTATTTGTAGCATACCCCGAAAAAATGCAATGAATGACATAAGGATCAAGTTTTGTTTATTGATTTTTATGCAGATGAACAAATGTAACACATCCAAATGTGTGGTGGAATAAATAGTATGGATGGTAAGGTAACATGGTTAGATAAAGCCTATAATAGAGTCTGAAACTTCAATACCTTTTAGGGCAGTCGATTCAATAAATTTACAACAATAACAATAGCATTATCCTAATGTCGACCAGGTAGTTTTGCTCTAATTAACAAAGCATGTGCCATTTTTAAAATATTCTTGTTCTTTTGCTCAACCATGTCATTTTGTTATGGAGTGTGAGTATAGAAGTTTCATAAAGAAGGTCATTTAATTGAAATAGCTTGAAATTATTGGTTGACATACTCGCCTCCATTATCTAATTAAAGAATTTGAACTTTAGCTAAGAATTGATTTTGAATCGTGACATGAAATGCACAAAACACACCAAATACCTCATCTTGGGTAAGCCCGTGTGTATTCTCATGCTTCTAACACATTCATTTAGAGTTTTGTTCAGGCACTCTACTACACAATTCTGCTAAGGTGTCTTGGGAATAGTTTTTTCCAGTTTAATTCCATTAGTTGCACAAAACTCTTTAGGCTTCTCATCTCTATGCTCTCCTCTATTATGGAACTTCAACCGCTTCACTTTCAAGCCCATCTCGTTCTCTACCATGGCTTTCCATTTTTTGAAAACATCACAAACTTTTGATTTCTTTCTCAAAAAATAAACCCATACCTTCTTGGTAGAGTCATCAATGAAGGTGATGTAGAACAATGAGCTTCCAAGAGATGAAACCAGTGATGGCCCCCACATGTTTGTGCGAACCAGCTCTAACTTCTCTACTTTAGGTGGATTGCCAATCTTTGAAACAGCTCTAACGCATGTTTCACAAACCTCATTTAGAGAATTAATAGAAGGCAACCCAAAAACCTTCTTAGTAGCAAGTAATTTTAGACTTCCAAAATTTAAATGTCCAAAACATGAGTATAATAACTAATTTTTATCATCAATTATAGAGCTAAAGAAAGTCAATTATCCATAATTAATATTTAATGAAAATAAATGATTTTTTTATCATATTTATTAACATATAACAAATTAGAGATAAAATTTTAGGATTCATTATTTAATTGAATGAAAATCTTACCTTTATCCTTAACTGGTACTATTGTGTCATTTCCAAATTTTACCTTTAGATTAAAAGTCTTATCTAACTTGGAAAACATATCTTTCCTACCACACATATGACTACTATAGATTGTATCCAAAAACCATGTACTTTTGTTTTCATTTTTTCCAACACTATTAGGTAATAAGAAGATCTCTGAATTTTTACCTTTCCCTTTTATAGCATTAGCTTAAAAATTCCTTTCATTTGATCTCCAAGCCCTATGTTTTAACTTGCAATGACCATATTTTTTTTCAATTATAATATTATATATGAGATTTATTATTATTTTTAATTGAAATATTACCTCTTCCTCATTTTTAGCCTAATTTGGAATTTCCTTGTCTATTTTTCAATTCTAACCTTTCTTACTTGATTTAGAATTATTTTGAGACTCATTTTTTCTCTTCTTAGACTTACTTGGCTTTTTAGTGCTTCTTTCACCTCAATTTCAGACCTTTCATCCAAGCGTTGTTCATAGGCTTGCAAGAAACGTATCAATTCATATGATGTCATGGTATTATGATCGTTCAATTCTTCAATTATTGTTACCTTATAGTCAAATTACATGGTTAAGGTTTGAATAATTTTCCACATAACTTGGAGATGCGAAACATTTTCACCACTAGATTTCATTTGATTTTAATAATTTAGTCACTAAGGAATGTGATTTCAATGCTCATTTCTAATTTTATTGACTAAAAAAATTTCATTGGACGAGTATTGGGTAAAACCAAAGGTGGAGTTGTTCCCTATAAGGGGGAAGTTTTCATGTATGCTTAATTTGCATGATGATGATGATATGCCAAGGAACTTCAAGGAAGCTCTCCTTTACTTGTGAAATGTGAAAAGCTACAACCAACTCCATTTGGAAGTTGGTTGAACTTCCACTTTAGCTTAAGATAATTAGGAGCAAGTGGGTTCTCAAGGTCAAATGCAAGATAGATGGTTCAATAGAGAGGTATAATGCTTGACTCATGGCCAAAGATTACATTCAAAGGGAGGATGTAGAGTATAAGGAAACCTTCTAATCCATAATTCCCTTCCCTCCTTTTGAAGTAAAAGAAAGCTCCTCTATTGATAGGAAAATTTAGAGAGGATTTTACTTATTTAATATTTGAAATTCTTTTTAAAATTCAAAATTTAAAATTGGAATTCTGTAATTACAAACTTGCTCTTGATGTTGGCACATATGACATGGAGAATGTATTTTAATATGATTTGGGTCCACTAAAAATTTGAATTTAGTCCTAAAGGTAATACTATTTATATGAGTAAGTCCTTTTTTTTTTCTTTTTTTTTTTTGCTTCAATATACTAGAGAAAGAGAGAAAAAATTCAATAATGGAAATTAACATTTTTTTTAAAAAAAAAGGTTAAATTATTATCCTATTGTCAAAGATGAATTAGATTATTTGAGAAATTCATCATATCCAATACTTCATCTAAATAACCACAAAATATTCTTTGAGTATATTTTAGGTGATATTTCCTCAAAAGTTGGGAGTCTTATAAATTCATTTTATTGATGGCATATATAAATTATCAATTAATTACTTATTAATTGAAATCATATAAAACTCACTTTGGATTATATATATGTATGTATGTATGTATGTATGTATGTATGTAGGTATGTGTTAGATTGAAGACATTTAGGTACAAAAAGTACAAATATTGTTAAATGTATGCTCTAGTAAAAAAATTAATTGTCTAACTTTTATTTTTCTTTTTTGTGAATTAAAAACCACTTGATTTATTAAGATGATAAGAAGTTTCTAAAAATTTATAATTTACGGAAAAGCTAAATCCTTATAATAAGATAACTTAACTAACCTTTAGGGTTTTTATCTTCTTCTTTTTTCATTTTTTTTCTAATTTTAGATACATAAAAAAGTTTGATATATAGTTTACTAATATATTAAAAAATTAGAACTCATATGTGTTGTCTTTGCTCGCAAACCTGAATGGGATATTATTCACCTATAAGATTAGAACTCATATGTATGAAATAAAATTAATTAATTTATGAGATATGAAGCAACATATATGATACTCCACCCAACAAAAGTTTGACATGAAATGCGGTAGAGATGGACAATATCCACTTGAGTTTTTAGATTACCATCAATAAGTATACCCAAAGTTTGTTTTAGGACTAGTCCAAAGGTCACATTGCCTCTACATATATAGAAAATCAAAATTTATACAAGCCAATTTTCTTCTTCTTAATCTAAATGTCACATGGTCTTGAATTTTTGGCACAAAGGCAATAGCTAGAGATTTGCAAAAAGGTCAATCTTACGAGAAAAAAGGTAAAACTTGCTCATTATTGATGTGACATTGGATGGTGTTGGAATGGCTATTGGAGGCAACATCTATAAGAGTAGCAAAGAAAGCATGAAATATTGCAAGCAAAGATTTCATTACAAGTTATATACAAATTAAGATAAGACCAGAAAAGAAAAAGTGCTTGAACTTTATTATCAAGTTTTTGAATTGTTCATGCATTGAGAATTGATCATTTTGATATTATATATTCTTATAGTATAGAAAAAAATATATTAAAATTATCTCTATAAATATTTCAGGTGGGAAAATGTTATAGGATAGAGATGAACTTATGAAAACTATACGTGATGGATAGAAATGTGACGACGAGTAGTCGGAAACATCCAGTGGAATGTGGGAACTAATCATACTTCATACTTCAAGATATAGATATAAGAAGTGTTGAAACATAAGATGTTTCAAGACTTAATAATTATATATAGTTTCTGTCCTCTATAATATGTTTGCACAAAGGAATTAATCCTTTGAGAAAGCTCAATGATCTAATTTGAATTAATATATGGCATGAAATCTCAAATCTTGAAACATAACACATTATATGAGGTATGCATTTTGGATTAATATGGTAATTAACTTTTATTCAAATGTTACTTATTTATTGCAGTTCAATCTCAAAATAAACAAGTTGTTTTTTAATAGGATAATCTCTACCATAATATTTGAGGGCTCCAATCACTCTATAATACCAAAAGGAGTGTTCCTTCCTTATTATTATTATTATTATTATTATTATTATTATGTTATTTATATATTTATTTATGGTAAAGAAAATTTTTACTAATCTATTAGAAAGTGATTAGAGATTAACTTTTGGAAGGAATGGGTCAAAAGATTTTATGTATAATAGTTATTAGCCAAATTCTTTTATTTAAATATTCTCTAAATAGAATCCTTTAATGAGATATTGAATACATTTCTTTTTGGTAAGACATCGTTAGCTTGAATCAAGATTAATCAATGAATATAATGAGCGATTTCATTAACATATATATGAGATCTAGTTGAACGGTAAACAATTTATAATTGAAGTACCCATTTTTAACTCACGTACTTATATTAAAATGATTAAAAAAATTTATTCAACCATGTTCAATAAAAAAAGGCTCCACATTCCAAAATAAAATTACTTGTCCAACAAAATAAAATTACTTGTCCAACTTTTTATTTTTCTTTTTTGTTAATTAAAAACCACTTAATTTATTAAGATGATAAGAAGTTTTTAAAAATTTATAATTTATGAAAAAAAAAAATACTAAATCCTTATAACAAGCTAACTTAATTAATCTTTAGGGGTTTTTCTCTTTTCCTTTTAAAAAAAAATTAGAACTCATATGTATTTTCTATGCTTGCTAACTAGAATGTAATATTGTTCACCCATAAGATTGGAACTCATATGTATGAAATAAAATTAATTAATTTATGAGTTATAAAGCAATATATATATGATAAATCTTTACTATGATAAATCAAAGCAAGTATATTTTTGTTGGATTTTTCGTTTACAAGAGTACACCCCATATAGAAGTAGTTCACGGACCAATAGAGAACTAGTAAAGGAAAAAGAAATTCTAGGCTAGAAATCAGGCTAACAGAATACAAGGGATTGATAATGAATATGACAACTAATTAGTCCTATAATCACCCTAAGTTAAAAAAGGAATTACAACTCATGCCAACACTCCCCTCAAGTTGGTGCATAAAATGTCTCTAATGATCAACTTGTCTAGTGAGCCGTGGAAGCTTTTACTTGAAACGGCCTTTGTAAGCATATCTCTGAGTTGATCTTCTAACATGATGAAAGGATGACTTTTTCTTCAAGATTCTATTTAATAAAATGTTTCCACCTCTGTGTTTGGTACGATCATGTAGGAATTCTTTTGGTAAATTTTCTCTAGTTTATTTGATAAAACTTTTGAAAAATATATTTCTTTTTTGGGTAAAAAGTGTGATTTTGTTACTATTTTTTTTTCTTTTTTCTTTTTTTTCTTTTTAAAAAGGGGCAAATATTTAGTTAGCAAAAATAAATATGACATGTTTAGATAATAAGAAAGGCATACGAAAGACAGTAAGAAGTGGATGTAATTAACTACTAATAAAATGACATAATAATTCACTAATTCTCTTCAAAACTTAATTTTCATATTATTTTTATTATTTTTATTACTGTTATTTTATCAAGGATGCCATAAACGGCCCAAGTAGGAGATTAATAAATAATTAAGATTTTTTTAATTATTTTGAACATTGAAAGGAAAAAGAAGAAGAAGAAGAAGAAGAAGAAGAAGAAACAAACAAATTGTGCATGTTCTAATAAAATAATTAAAAGATGTAAACAACCTACATTATTTTTCTTTATAATTTTTTTTCATTTTTTTTCCTTGATAAAGAAATGTAACCTCACTTCACAACCGTTAATTATTAAAAAACAAAGTTGAAAATTAGCTAAAATAAAATATGATCAAGAGTATTTGAAATATTACAACCTATCAAAATAGCCCCAACAGCAACAAAACTCATACTCGAACACTTTTGGCTGTGAATAAAGGGTCGAGAGCGGTGATTTCAGAGAAGTAAGAGATCTTGTGTTGGAGTAGGGTCCGGTGTTGGCATGGTTCATCTCGGTGTTGGAGTTGGATTCTGATTTTGTACCCGAGTCTTAGTCTTCATCATCTATCAGGTACAAATTCTTTAATCCTGTGTTTCTTTTTCTGGATATCCTTGACAGGTTAATTAGCTGTGATTGACAAGTATGATCCACGACTGTTTCTTTCTCAGTTTCTTGGTCAAGAATCTGAAACTCAATTTCACTTGGGAGTTGTTAATTTCTTTTTTCTAATCAGATTCCTTCTTCACATGGAAGCAGTTGCTTTCAAATTAATCCAGCAGCATCTGTACATTCTAATCAGATTTCCTTTTCTCCCTTCCTTTCTTTCGTTCTCTCTTTCTGTAGAGATCCATTACAAGTTCATTTGCTTTGTTTCCTATATAAGATTCATAACTGTTTCTCTCTCACTTTCACTCACTTTCTCCAGAAAATTGAATTGAAGTTTGCCAGTTTTCAAGAATCTGATAACTTGGCTGTAGTTGATTTCACATTCAATAATTTCTTGTCTTTTTGGTCATCACTCCGGAAAAATTCTCCTAATGCTTTACTTACTTTCTTTCTTTCTGTAGAGATCCATTTCAAGTTCATTTGCTTCGTTTCCTATATAAGATTCATGACTGTTTCACACTGGGTATCGTTGATTTCACATTGGGCGATTTCTTCTTGGTGTTGTTCATCATCGATTAGGTACAAATATATTAACTAATCCTTTCTTTCTTCGGATATCTTAACACATCCTTGACTGTTTGGCTCTCAGTTTCTTGGTCAAGAATCTGAAGCTCAATTGCACGTGGAAGTTCTTAATTTCTTTTTTCTAATTAGATTGCCTTTTCACGTGGAAGTTGTTGCTTTACAATTAGAAAAAAGAATTGATGTGTTTTTGCTTTTAAAAAATATTTTGATAAATAATTAAAAATATGAGAACACACTGACAATTTCTGTGTTCTGTGTTGCACATAAAGTGTACACAATACCTTTATGTTTCGCTCTCTATTGGTGGTTTTTCTCACTTTCTTGGGAAAATCTAAGGTGATGGTGGTCTTTTTCAATTGGAATCTCTTGAATCAAAGTTGAAATCTGGAAACCTCAAGATTATTCTTTTTTTCCTTAATTTGTCTGAATGATACTGCAGGATCCGTCAAGAAGAGTAGCTGGTAATCTTTGATATTCCAAGTTCCAATGGCGCTTCCACCAGAAACTGCACGTATGCTTAGTGCTCTTGAAGCCTTTCTGGATGCCCCACCACTTTCTTGCTGACTCTCGCTGCATCCATTGCCAAAGTTACATTGCTTTTGACAACAATTTTATTCTGTTATATACATGATTTGCGATTTTAATTAATATTTGATACTTAATTAATTTGATCTTTTTCCATTTTCCATGACTCAGCTCCTCTTTGATGGCGGCTATCAGAATTAAATGTTGTTGATTGTTTTAATTATAAGATTTCTGATGTCCCAAGTGTGTTGTATTGGTGTGATGCAAGATCGTCTTCATGTTGGTGAACATCCTACAGGGAGTCATGTGGATGCGTTTTCTGTCTACTGTACTTCATTCAGAAACTGGCTTGGGTGGAGAATAGTAAGGATTTGTATATTTCACCAATTAATTCATTTTCTCTTTGATTTATCATGGCACACATGTTGATTACCGCCCTGTACTTGTGGTATGTGGTGATGGTGCAGGCATCACCATGGTGAGGTTGTATATCCTATGTAAATTTCAGTTAAAAAACCATCAAATGTTGTGATGTCAATGATTGTGAATATGATCACAAGTGTGAGTAATGGTTACAATTCATCAAAATTTGATCACTTAGTTCTTACTAATTAAATGAATATGATAAGGAGTATGTTTTACTTAAACTATTATCTTTCTTCTTTTGAAGTTTCAGTTGTGATTTTAATAATTATATTGGATGATTGAAAAAATTATATTTGGAAACACCCCTAAAAGCGGATACAAAGGCAGCTCTGAGTTTTATAAATTTTCATTTTAATTTGCTCCATTTAATATTAGGCTTAAAAGACTTTTTATTTTATTTTATAATTTTTTATAAATAATATTGATTTGAAAATAACACACATCATAATAATAAGAAGATTTTTGTAATTTGTAGGATGAAATATGAATATTTAGAACAAAATTGATACTACATGTTTCTCTTAATTCAAAATATATTTGAATTTTTAAATAAAAAATATATTTTAAATTGATTTGAATAATAAATTATCTTAATAAAATCATTAAGAAAGTTTATTAAATATTAAATAATTATATATGGATGGAGATTTATTTATAACAAGAAACCGAACCAATAAAGTTGGTGTTTAAAATGATTGAAAAATAAACTTTCCTCCATGCCCAGAGGCATTGAATGATAGATCATATCATACCTACCTGATTAGAGGAGATGATGACTCTGCTTTTGCTAATCCCACAATGACTGACTGACGAATGACACGATGGGATTGATTAGAAGACCGCCGCTCCAAAACCCTAAACACACCAGACACTTCATCCCCCAATTTATCGCGTCACGAGAAATTGAACGAGTCCTACACTGTGGGGTACATCACGAGCACTATTTTATTAACTTTAACTACTCAACTATGTAACTTGGGTTTGAACGTGGGTCCCACCACTTGTCCTGGCTTACCAAATGTGGGATTCGGACGTTAAATTAAAAATGGTGTTAGAATCGGATAGACTAAGATAGTGTTTGAAGCATTTTGTATGCCACTCCTGCCCTAAAGTTTTCTTAAAAAAAAAGTTTTATTTTCTATTATTTGGTATAGTCTCATATTTTATTTTTTATTTTCTTTTTCAACATTTAGCTCTCATTTTTAAATTTTATTTTTTTATTTAATAAATTAAAAAGAATGTATTTTCACACTCTTAAATAAAAATAATTATAAAATAATAATCATATAAAAATAATTTAAATTGTATGCACTCACCCGTTTAAAAATAGTATTTCTATTATTAAAATATAGTAGTTAGTTAAATGATAAAAGGTACTATATTTGATAAAAAAAATATATGAAATATTAATTATTTTTAAATAATTGTTTGAAATTTATATTTTGTAATCTTTAAGTTCCTATTTAATGATTTTTTATATTAAAATTTAGTATAATATCAAATTAGTATAATAAGATTATCGTTTAAATTAATATAACTTGCAAGATTGACAAGCTACTATATATATATATATATATATATATATATATATATATATATATATATATTATGAAAATATAAAGTTTTAGTTATATCTTTTAATATTATTATTTTAATGGACTTAATGTTTTTTTTTTTCAATTTGAATTCAAAAATTTATACGAGAAAATCTCATACCGTGTATCAAAATATTTTTATGGTAAAAATAATGATGAACTTTTCATATAAAAATTAGCATAAATACGTCATTAAAACTATTTAATTATCCTTCAAAATCTATCTACTGTTACCATTTTAGCATATATCACATAGTTAAAAACTGATAATTAAAAGAAGATTTTTTCAAAATTTACAACTCTTAGGTGACATTTGTTTGTTTTTTGTTTTACTTAGTTATAAATAGAATTTAAAACTAAATAGCATTTAATAACGTTAAGTATTAGTTTGTTTGTTTTTGTAATATTTTATTCTATTAAATATTAAAAAGTAAATAATATATATATATATATATATATATATATATATATATTATTTTTTTATTAAAAAATTAAAATATTTTGATTTTTTATTTAATAAAAAATTTATATTAAATTATAAAAAATAGAAAAACAAACAATTTAAAGTCTAAAAATAAATTATTTTTAGTAAAAGGCTAAAAAACCAAACACCCTTTTAATTCACTCAATAATTTGCTTAATCAAATCGGATTAATATACAAATTTTTAGGAAATAAAGCATCCAGAAAAAAACAGATGTTGAATTTTTGAAAAAATAAAGTACAGTAAAATTTTATTTTATAGTTCCTCCAAATTATTATATATAGATTTTAATATTTAATTGTACTAATGCTATAAAGTTATAAAAAGTTGAGATTTAGGTATTACCAAAAGGGTTGGATGCTTAAAACTATTTTATGTTGGTGGATAATTTCTGTATGATTTAAAAAAGGAAAGAAAAGGGTATGGGCATATAAGGGCAAATACTAGATTTAACGCTGTTGTCAAATATTACTTCACACCAAGGACCATACATATGAGGGAAAGTAAAAGGAGGAGACCCTGTGTTTGGCCATAAAAAGGAATCTTCTCTTCTCCAACAGTGGTCACTGCTCTTTCTCTATCTTTCTTTTTCTCTCTTCCAAACAATTGGTGGCTGGGAGTGTGGGGTTTGTGCCCCGTCCACACAACTGGAAGCAACATACAAAGGTAAAAATGGAATGGAAATCTAGATAGCCAATCCACTATGCAAGCTCCATCTGTGAAAATTGCAGTGCTGATCAGCCCAATGTCTTTGGAATATTGCTAGGATTTTTCCTTTTCCTTCAGCTACCGCCTGGCTCCTTCAACCTTGGTTTCTCATCCAAGTCATATCTTTGGCATTCTTTTTCTCTCTTTAGGGTTGGTTTTAGATTCTTTGCTTAATTTGGAAATGTGCTTCTCTCTTTTCATGTATGGTCGTTTGTTTATTTTTTCTCTTATCTCACACCCACATTTTTTTTTTCTCTTTCCAAACCCCCATTTCTCTCTCTCTCACTCTATTGAATTCTCTTTGAAGTACCAGTTTGATCTGTGAAGGGTCTGATTTTTTTTCCTTATTTGTTCTCTCTCTCTCTCTACATATAAGGAGTAAAATGGTTCTTTGGTCTGATACGGAGTTGTGTTGATTTTTTCTGTGAAGGGTTTGGTTGAAAATTTTCCAATGGCGCGGCAGAAGATTCAGATCAAGAGGATTGACAACACAGCAGCAAGGCAAGTGACCTTCTCAAAGAGGAGAAGAGGGCTTTTTAAGAAAGCACAGGAGCTCTCAACACTGTGTGATGCTGAGATAGCGCTTATTGTCTTCTCAGCAGCAGGAAAGCTCTTTGAGTATTCAAGCTCAAGGTTAGTTTTCTCATCTCTCCCGTTCCTTCTTTTTATACATAGATATATGAATCTCAGTGCATTTTGCAGGCAATCCTAGTACCCTTTCTTTATTTGTTCGCAATTTTTTTTTTTATCAAGCTCAAACCCTAGTTGTCCTATGCATTTGGAAAAGCATCATCAAATCTAATAAACAAATGGATACCCTCCCAAATGCACAGTAATGTCTGAATTGTTTTGTCAGAGTGGAGAGTATTCTACTATTTTACACTGTGTTATGTTACGTATAAAAATTTAAGTTCAACATCATTCTCTATGATGTAGCTGCTTGTTATGGTGATTGTGCTATCCTAATTGTCTTCTGCTTAGCTTAATTTCCCCTCATGTTTTATATATCATTTTCTCAGCTGGTTTCCCAAGATCACCTGACAGAAAAGAGAAGAAAATTTAAACTCAGAAGCATTTTTTTCCCTCTCCATTGGAGCAATCAAAGCTTTACAACCAAGAAATAATAATGTATAATTTTCTTTCCTAGATATACACATTGGAAAATAACTATACATGGTACTTTTTCTGTGAAATATTATTTAGCTTAGGGCAGTGTTTGATCCATTGTTCTTGGGTTCATTTGAAGGCTCAAACTTTTTCAGATCTTTCAGTTTTCCTTACACAGTGATTCTATTTCTTGCCAACTGTAAGCATGTGATAATATATGATTTGTGAATCACATGCATGTACTGTAGTACTATTAGATATGATGCTCTAGTGAAGTATGAGCTATGAATTAATATTCATTAATAATTAATCATAATCAATAATTGAGGTTTCTTCCTGCTTTTAATTAAATTAGGCATATATCTAATTATCCTAGACTGAAGATATGGTTTTTTTTTTTCTAATTATCATCTTTGTGTTTTGCGTATTGTCCTTCATTTTGACAAGGAGCTGGTTTTCTTCCTACTGACAATCATTAAGATGATTTTGTAAGGAATAAGAGGGATTAGGGAGACAGATGGAGCTTGAAAGAGCATCCTTTGTTGGGTAGATGTCACAGAATAATTAGTTGGCTAAGCTAAAATCACAAGAAAACATACTTGCACTGCATAAATTAAAGGAGGACATGACGCCAAATTATGACATCAATGACCATGCTTTTAATAACATATTCTGCATTAATTCATATGTATATATAATTTGATTTGGGCATGGAATTTGTTTGATGATCTGTTGGAGTCATTAATTCCTATATTTTTCATAGGCCTAAGTTCATATAGCTATAGATTTGTTTACAATTCAATATTAGGTTTTGGAAAATAGACAGGTTCATTGAATTGGTCCCATGATTAGCTTGGGTTTGACTTGACTTTAAGAAACCTATTATTTTTGTATGAACCTAATCCGAGTTTGAGCACTGTGAGAGGTAAAAGCTTGGGAAATCAATGCCATATTAGACACTGTAGGGCTTGGAAAAAGGAGTTTTACATCCAAGGTGATCTACCACATGGAGAAGAGATATATACATTTATGAACATTTACATACGGTTCTCTCAGCTTTTGATCTATGAACTTTTGTTTTTGTAAAGGTAGTCTCCTTACAAAAGAGAAAGTACTACAAATGCTCAACAGTGAGATTACAACATATCATAAGGGATTCATTGCATTAAATCTCATTACTTCATTGTACTACCTTGGATAGCTTTGAAACTAGGATGTATGAAAAATACTGAAAATAGCTTCAAAATTTGGCCACACATGCATGGAAAAATCAGTCCAAAACAAAATCAGACAATAAGTACTGCATATATCCAATTACATGCATGTTTGTTGTGTGTATATATAGACCGGAGTGTGCTAAAAGCCTAGCTAGGTGCCATTTGCGAAGTTTAATTTCTTGTCTTTTCTCATTTGGTTGATTTAGCAGAGAAGATTGGTGAAGGTAACAGGAAGTTTGAAGCTTTCCTAAACTCTTGTTGTTTAGTTGATGTGTGGAGATTCAGAAAAGAAGTTCAACTCAAATTTGAAAGAAAAATTTTCCCTAGACAATTTAAGCACCATAGTTAATTAGCATAAGGTATATATGCAGAACTGCCTGCTTACACAAACAAAGAAAAATAAAGGAATAATCTCCTCTTTCTTTGTTTCTGTTCCACTTTCATTTTCCTTTTCTTTCCCTTATTTAGTTATGAACCAAAATTTTCAAACAATGATGAATATTTTCATTTAGATTATAAGAAATTTATACAAAAGGACAACATAGAGTACTACCATTCTGTAAACTGTATTGAGAAACTATATAGACCATCAAAATCATGTGTGTACAGCCCTCTAACAACTGATGATTAATGAGCTTGCTAACAGTCTCTAGTAAATAATCATAAAGTTCTTGAGAAAATAACTTTGGTAATAGTTTTATGATTTTAATCATTAATCTTCTAGCAATCACTTTGTATTGAAGCATACAGCTATTGCAGGAAACCTCAAATCCAGATAATCATGCCAAGCTTGGCTGATTCTGTTACCTGTTCAGTCACAAAGTCATTCTCAAAATCCATAAAATCTTGCCAAACTTGGCTGCTTCTGTTATCTGATAGTCATTAAGTCATTACAGCCTCTGGCTTCCATTTCAATATTTATCCCAAAGGGCTTCATCACTTGTATGTCATTGTAGCCAAAACTATGCATACCCTACCTTCATTTTCTGTTCTTGTAGTTTACTCATCTTAATTTCTTCTCCCAAACCAATGCTTTGATTATAACCCCAAAATTTCTTCATTCTCCCTTGCCTTGAAAAATATTTCTCAGTCACATCTCCATCAAACTTGAATTGCATATCCACATAGTTTAGAGTGATGGCATCAAGAAAATCTTTTGAGAACATATCTAATGTACAGCCTCCTTTTCACCATTGCCAACTACATTGCCAACATATTTCATAGAATCAATCAACAAATGACTTGATAAAAATTAGTTTGTGAAGAGTTGCATGAACTTGATCTAGAGTACTTGGGAGCTCAAATACCTTCAGCATCCCTATGGCAAAAGAGGTAATCAATTAGTCGTCCTTTCAGCTGTTATACCAACAATCCGTAGCCTCGAAACCGTCTTTATAATAAATTAGAAAATCTGATGAAAGGGGATGATGCTGGCCTTCAACTTTGCCGTTATTCAGTAACAATCATTCATGATTGCTCTTCCAAATGTTGTTTTTGTTGGCAGCTCAAACCCACTAGATATATTCCAAAATATACATGTGATAACAGCTGTTTTGCTGAAAGCTCTTCTACATGATCTTTTGTTAAGTATTGCCAATCCAAAACTCCTACACTAAGGCAACGGCTCTTTATCTTTTCTGACTTATTACACTTTTTAGAGCATTAAGAAGTAATTAGCATGCTGCGTGTCTTTGTTCTTATTACAAACTTCTTTGCTTACCCAGAAAACTTTGATCTGCCAGCTGTTAACAACAAAAGAAGGGGTTCCTTTTCTGCATCTATTAAAAATTCAGTTGCCTTTTGAAACTCTTAAAATACCATATAGATGCAAAAAGGGACACTACTACTGTCACATGTGAATCAGTTGATGGAGTAGCCACTTGTCACAATTATCCAAGATTTCATAGAGAATTTATTTGAAAAAATGTCATAAAATTAGTCATGGCACCACAATTGTTGTCTTTCACCACTCGTATTCAAAAATTACATTGTAGATATTCACACTTAACAAGGCAGAAACTTGTAACAGCAAAAATATAGAAACTCCTATTAATAAAATATAGAAATCCTTTAGTACTCAATTACTTAAATATAGAAACTAAATCAACTACTCGAAATAAAATGTTTTCTTTGACTTTTAGAAAGTAAATCTAATTGTAATATTTAGAAGCTTCCGAAATCAAGTTTAACTTTCCAACATGCTCCCTTAAATTTGATTTATAATTCCAAGTAACATCCTTAGTCTTCTAAAAATTTTAAACTTGAGAAGCTTTGTAACATATCCACAATTTGATCTTAAAACTTTGAAAATTTTAATTGCACTTCATCTTTCACTAAAATAATATCTTGTATTGATGAGCTTGCTTCAATCATGAAAATTAGGATTTTTTTGTACATTGCAAGAAATGATTTCTTGTTCACATAATCAATGCCTTGTTATTGCTCATGACTCTTAGCCACCAAACTTTCTTTGTATCTATCTACTTCTCCCTTTACATTCTTCTATGTCTGTTATATTCATCTTATTCTAATTGCCTTTTTCCCTTTTGGAAGAGGTATTATTTCTCATTCACATTCGTCTTTATTGTTTTTATTTTCTCGTCCATAGCCTCTTTTCATCTTTTATTTTGAATTATTTTTTCAAAACATATTGGTTCACAATTTGCAAAAAGACAAAAGAGGATTAGATTGTTTTGATTTTTTGTTACCTCAAATCTCTTGTAAACTTCCAAAATGCGTTTTCCTTTCGTTTGAGTTTTTCAATGGAGGTGATGTTGTTAGAACTTCAATGATGGAGGTGTTGATGAAGGAGGAGTAACAATCTCTTGCAAGCTTTCTCTAATTTATTCTTCTTCTTCATAGAGGGGAGGAATATCGTAGTTATCTTCTTGAGCACCCTAATTTTATGTTTCATTTTCATTAAACATGATATCTCAACAAATAATAATATTTCCATTGTTTGGATTGTATAACATGTAGTCTTTGGAGCTTTAGTCATAATCAATGAAAATATATTTTCGTTCTTGTCATTTGATGTAAGTTGCTTTTGATCTAGAACATGAGCATATGCAATACCTTCAAACACTCTCAAATGTGAAATACTCGACTTTCTTTCATTTCAAGCTTGTTATGATGTGTTATTCCTTACACTTCAATTAGGAAAATGATTTAATAAATAAACCACTTTAGCGTAAAATTCTTTAGTCATCTTCTCATTTTTCTTTCAACTACATCACTTTGTCGTGGAGATTATGGAACTGTTAAAGGTTGACAAATCTCATGATTTTCACAATATTCTTCAAATTCTTTTACTGTCAATTTAACTCCTTTATCACATCTCAATGTCTTTATATTATAGTCACTTTCCTTTTCTACAAGTGTTTTAAATTCCTTAAAAGCATTAAATACTTAAGATTTTTCCTTGAAAAAATGTACTCATGTTTTTCTTCTAAAATCATTAATAAAAAGTAAAAAAAATGTTTCTTCTTACCAAAAGTGTTTGGATGAATTGGGTCCATACATCTAATGAATGAGCTTTGAGGTCCTTTTCTCTTGTCATTGCTTCCTTTGAAAAACCTTTTTAGGGACGTTTTCCAAGTAAGCATCCTTCACCTAATTGATTCAGGTGATATATTGAGGTCAATCCTTTCACTATATTTTCTTTGTTCAACAATTTTAAACCTCCAAAATTAGATTTTCAAATCTTAAGTATCAAATTCTAGAAGAATCATTGACATAGGATTTTAGATATTTTACATCATTTTGAATGTTCAATAAAAATATTTTATTTTTTTAATCATAGACACATTCATAATTAAATTGGCATATTGATTTCTTATCAAGAGACTTTGATTTTTCACATGAATATTATATTCATTTTTTTAAGAGTTGACCTAAACTTAATATATTATTTTTCGTGTTAGGCACATGATAAACATTTGAGATAAATTGATGTTTTTTATGTTTCAAATGAATTAAGATTTTATCTTTACCATTTACCAAAATTTTGGATGCATCTCCAAAATAAACATGGCAACTTTTTGATTCATTAAGTTTTGCAAACATATTTTTGAATCCACACTTATGATTGTTTGCGTTGATGTCAAGATATCACGTGTTTTTCTTCTCACTTTCTCTTTTATATGCCAATAATACAATAGCTTCTTGTTGATTTTTCTTTTCAATATAGTTGATTTGCCTTTCCTTATTGTTAGTGGCACTTCTATATTCATAAGCATAATGACCTTATTTTTTATCGTTATAACATTGAATTTCGAATTTATCATACTATTGCCTTTCATTTTATCTTGAGTTGCATCATTTTCCATTCCCTCTCGAGGAATATGAGTTTTGGTTTGTTCCTTCATGTTTGATGAATTGAAACCATCTCTTCCTCTATTGCCTTGATGACGTCCACACCACGTCCACAATTATTTTGACTTCTTTTATTAAGATTTTCTTCATGCTCTTTTATTGACTTCTTTTATTAAGAGTTGATATAAACTTAATATATTATTTTTCTTGTTAGGCACATGGTAAATATTTGAGATAAATTGATATCTTCTATTTTCAAATGAATTAAAATTTTATCTTTACCTTTTATTGAAATTTTGGATGCGTCTCCAAAAGTAACATGGTCACTTTCTGATTCATTAAATTCCACAAGTCTATTTTTGAATCCACACGTATGATTGTTCGCTTCAATGTCAAGATACTATGTGTTTTTCTTCTTATTTTCTCTTTAATATGCCAACAATACAGTAGGTTCTTCTTGATTTTTCTTTTCAACATGGTGGCTTGCCCTTCCTTATAGCGGCACTTTTATATTTATAAGTATTATGAACATATTTTTTTTTTTTTACAATTATAATATTAAATTTAGGACTTATCATATCTTCTCGTCTCATTTGTCTTGAGTTGTGCCATCTTTCACTCCCTTTTGAGCGATATGAGTTTTGGTCTGTTCCTTTATTGTTTGATGAATTGAAACCATCTCTTCCTCAATTGCCTTGACCACATCCACAACTATTTCCATGATTATTTTGACTTCTTTTATTAAAATTTACTTCATTCTCTATTATTATAAGTTTTTTTTGGAGAACCTGTTCTAATTTTTCTTGGTTCTTCTTTTTCAATCTCTCTTCATAGGCTTGTAATGATATTATAAGTTGATCAATGGTCATAGAATCTAAATCTTTAGATTCTTCAATGGCCATAATAATATATATAATCAAACTTCAAATCTAAAGATTAAGGTATTTTTTCAATCACTCAAATGTCATTTAAACTTTCACTTTAATTTTCCTTTTAATAAATTTACAATAGTCAATACTTCAGAAAAAATAATTGGAGATTAATTATGATACTTTCATGTACAAACCTTTAAGTTCTCCTTTAATAGTTTGAGCACAAACTTTTCACACCTTATCAACTATATTTTGTAATATCTCTCTTGCTTCTTTGGAGATGCTTGTACTTAAAATCTTCTTAGAAGTAACTTTATCCATTGCTTCATAGATGATGGTGAGAGCTTTCTTGTCTCTCTTTCTTATATTTTTCAAAAAATCCATTTGATTTAGGGATAGAGTGGTTTCATTTGATGACTCTTTGTAACTTTTCTCCACAACCTCCCATACATCTTGTAAACCAAGCAAAACTTTCATCTTGATAGTCTAATTATCTTAATTATTTTTTATGAGTTGGAGGCTTGAAACGGATATATTCCACTTGCTATCTTTTTTGTATGACTGATACCAGTCTCTTGAAGTAATAGTGTTGAAAGAGAAAAACAAACAATTACACAAAGGAAGATAAAAATTCAAGGAGAATAACAAATTTACCACCTTCCACCACTTTTGTTTAAATGTTACATGACCTTTTGTTTATATATACTCAAGTTTAACAAAATAAAAACTCCTAGTAATAAAAACATAAAAGTTTCTAAATAAAAATAAAAACCTTTTAAGATTCAACTGCTTAAATATAAAAACCAAATCAATCACTAAAATTAAAATGTTCTTTTTAACTTTCAGAATCTAAATCTAATTTTAGCTTTTAGAAACTTCTTAAATCAAATTTAACTTTATTACACTACTTTGGCATGTGAATTAGTTGATGCAGTAGACACTTGTGACAATTATCTAAGATTTCATAGAGAAGCTATTTGAAAAAATGTCACAAGAATTAGGCATGGCACCACAATTGTTTGTCTAAACATTCTTATACAGAATGAGTATTCAATCCATGAGGAAAGGTGATAATTAAGAAGCTTTTTCTGGTCTATTAATTTTCTACTAAAAGTGCCAATCTTATTCATTGTGGAACCTGGAGGCCACCCCTTATGATATGTATTGTTTTTAGTAGTGTATCATTTTATTGAACAATATTACTCATACATCACTTGGTTTCATCCACTGGAAGACACAATTCAGATGCTTCCACATGCTTTTGTTGTTTAAACACAAAGGCTGAAAGCATCTTTTGCAAATCCTCTTCAAGATGATGGTGCTGTCAACTATTTCTCTTTCATTGCATGTGAAATTCCTTGTCCCATTTTGCATTTTTCCTATGGGTACTGCCCATGCTGTGCTTTAAGGTGTCTGCTAATTTCCATGTCTTCGTGTTATGGCTCCTACTGCTTTTATTCTTTAAACTGATGAGTCTCATGAGATGTTATAATTTGGTTCCATGGTCACATTTTCAATTTGGATTAAATTAATTCTAAATAAAATTTTGTCTTCTCCTAATCATAATTTCTAATTTATCTGATTTTATTTATTATTATTTTTAATTGCTTATTGAAGGAGAGAAATTATGCTTTGCTTAATTCTTATTTGACTTACCCAAAAAATTTAATTAATTAAATCGAATATTCACATAATTGATTTGTGCAAATAGTGTCTATAATGCTATTTTAGTGAGACCAAGTACATAAATGAGTTCATATATAGTGGATTTATTTCATTACAAAGAGGCTAGTATGTAACGACCTGCTCCCAACCATGTAGATATTGTTCGCTTTAGACCCAAAGGGGCCCTCACGACTTTAAAACGCATCTACAGGGTTAAGAGAAGTCCATACTTATATAGTGCCAGGAACTTTCCCCCTTATCCGATGTGGGAAGTCACAAACACCCCCTCATGCAGACACAACGTCCTCGTTGTGTCTCACGGGATTGCGGGGCCAAACAAACAAATACCACTACGGGGCCAAACAAACCCCCACACCGAGGTCGAGGATCGGCTCTGATACCATTTGTAACGATCTCCTCCCAACCATGTAGATATTGTCCGCTTTAGATCCAAAGGGGTCCTCACGGCTTTAGAATGCGTCTACAGGGTTAAGAGAAGTCCATACTTATAAAGTGCCAGAAACTTTCCCCCCTATCCGATGTGGGATGTCACATAGTATGTTAATATTATGAGTTCTATTAATTAAAGCATCTAAAAAAAAGGTGTTCAATCTTATATAATGGCATTCACTTTTCATCTATCTCACCAAAGATAATGTAGTGTAGGTCTATGTGTAGAAGAATATGATTAAATTTGGATGGCATTACATGTAATTTATCTGATTTAAATGCTTAAGCTTGGGGATAAAAATATTCGCAGTTCTAATTATTTATAATTTACATCCATCTCACCATGATTTATATGATTTACATGAGCTAGGGTTTTATATGGTACTTGAATTTGAGTCTATAATAGAAATAAAAATATTTTCTATTGAACATTCCTTAAAATTACCTCGGTCAGATTGTAGAAATACCCTATCTTCTATTTAACACTCATGCATGATCATTCTGAACAATGATTAGTAATCTGAGGGGGCTCTCTGCTATCACTCTTGTTGTTGATCCTTCACCTTGTACCTACAAGTTATCTATCTTGTTAGCCCCCTCACCAGTAGACCGCAAGACAAAGGTTGTAAATCAAAGGCTATTTTTCTATCAAACATACTATATAATCCTTTTGCATTTCTGTTCATTTGTATGATTAACCCACAGCTTGTATTTCCTGGATGATGTCTTCCATGCATGATTGGAATTTCAAGACCTTCCTTTGTATTAAAATAACATTGATGTTTGCCCTAGCTCATCCTTGGATGAAAATATTTTGTCTGGATGCAGATGAATATATATCCCTCCAGGCCTCAATTCTACAGAAACCTTCAATTAGTTGTTAACCCTTCTATAGTTCTTGATAGGCACTTCCACAAACACCACTTACTTCACTGTGAATCAAACGTTGAGCCCTTCCAGTTTTCATCAAGCATCTCAACTCTTTACAGAAATTTGCAATGACTGATCTTGGAGACATAACATTTTTCCCTTGGGGATTGGAGGTCTAGCTCTTTTGGTGATCCTATTTCATCCCAAACCAAGTACACCAACTAAGTCAGATGAACTTGCCAACATAAAATGCCCCCCAGACAAATGTTATTCCATAAAACATCAAGCTTGCTTATGTTGAACACTTTTTAAGACTTGTCTTTACTGCTACCATTTGTTAAGAGTATCAGACTGACACTTGCAAAGATTGCATGCAAACTAACTACTTGTACATATGCTTTGACATTGTCAAGGAAGTCATAGTTAGTTCCATAACAAGTGTACATTAAGATCTGTAGCTGTTAGAGACTTATCTTTTGTCCCAACAGATTAGATAAATGTCAAAGTGATCACATGTGTATCTTCCAATATTATTTTCTTAATTTGTACTCGCTTTTGATATTCTTGTTCAAATTTTCTATAGGAAATTGTAATAGCCCATCTAAATATGATGTTTGTTTTTTATTGTAAATGTTGTATGTTATTGAGGATGTGAAACTTGTCTATAACATCATAGCAAGGTTTATTGAATTTTTTTGAAGTTTTGAATGGAGAATTGAGTTTTTTGGTTGTATGCCTAAAATTTGTTTATTACATCAAGAAAAGGTTAAGGTTGTCAGCAATTTCTTCTTTTAACGGGCCTCTTAATGGAGAATTGAATTGTTTCCTCCATAAGTGCTTGCCGAGACATGACTTGTGTAACTACTAGTCTTTTGTATGTATAATTAACCTTAGTAACCTTAGGCTAATCAGAAGAATATGTCCTGCAAAAAGATCACATTACTTCAGTCAATGTAGTTGGCTGTACTGGTAGCACAAGTCCATCATCATTTTTGATCTTTTAACTTATAGATGGAATCATCTCCAAAACCTAGCCTGCAGCAATGAACTCTTACATGCAAACAAATTAGTTTTCACACTCTGGTATAAAGAGTCTTTTAATAGAACATATAGACAAGGGCTGGATAGGACCTTTGAGGAACAATTTTTTCATGCATTATTCATAAGTAAACTACAATTAAGAGAAGAGCTGAAATGAGATAGCACTAAAACACATGCTGGGCAGCTTCAAGGGGTTTTTTTTTAGCTATATTCTGGCCTCTAAACTCAAAGCCTTGGAGATGGACCTAAAAGCTTGGGACAAAGAGGTTTTTGGTAGTTTCGTAGTCAGGAAGGAATTGATGTTTTTTGAATTGAAAGGAGAGGTAAGCTACGCACTTTGTTGAAGAGGATGAAGCTAGAAGGGTGGTAGTGGAAGAATAAGCTGGCTATGCTGGGAAAAAAAAAAGAAGAAAAAAACCTTCTCATAGGCAGAAGTCTGGATAGTTTGGTTGAAGGAGGAGAATAAAAAGACCAAAATTTTCCCCAAAATGGCTGATGTTCATAGAGGAAGCAATTACATGACTAGAACAAGAGTGAATGGTTTTTGGCTCATAGAGGATGTTGAAATTAAGGAGGTGTCTAATTCCTTTCAAATTCTCTTATCTAATCTAGGGGATTAGGGACCTAGTATCAATGGGACGTCCTTCGATACTTTATGGATAGAGGATTCGAGGGGTTATAGCTGTCTTTTCATGATCAGAGGAGGATGCCTTCTTTCACTTTATCCTAGTTGTTTAGGGATAAATCTTCTGTGCTGCAAGAGAGATTTCACAAAAGACTAGCTATGCATAAACAAAAATTCTTATCTAGCATGCTAATTTACTTATGTCATAGTTTCAAATTCCAAGAAAGGTAAGTTGAGACTTGGGAAAATTCAAAGAGATTTTCTTTGGAAAGGAGGAGCCCTTGAGAAAAAGTTTCACTTGATAAAATAGTCGATTGCTTGCATGAAAAGAAGGAAGATAGACTCACAATCAAACATATTTGTCCTTAACAAGACTCTTCCTAGTGAGTGGAGCTGGTAGTTGACTTCAAAAATAGAGCCCATATGGAGATGAGTCATTATTAGGAAGTCTAGGAAGAAGTTGGCTGTTCGTATTCATGTAAAGTGAGGGATGAGTTTGAAGTAGGGTTATAGAAGGCAATTAGGACGGGTAGGATATTTTAAAAATATAACTTGTTTTATTACAGAGCATTAGAAGGATATATGGTGTGGTGATTCAGCTTTGAGCACTTATTTTTGCTCACTATATGCCATAACCAACTCAAATGATTCATGGATTTCAGTTATGTGGAGATGTTGAAGAATTTGTTGCTTGAAATAATTCCATGATTGAAAGTTGGGAAAGTATCAAAGACATTTATTTTGGTCTTGCAATGGAGATCAATTTGAAGGGATAGTGAGAAAAAGGTCGTTGGGATAAATTCCAAGAGCAGAAAATTCTCAACCAAAGCCTCATATTCCTTTTTTTTGTTTAAGGCAAAATAGAGTTTTCATATTAAATAGTTTGGAATTCTTAGGTTCAGATGAAAATAGGGTTCTTCAATTAGGAAATAGCTTGGGGGAAGATTGTGACCTTGGATCAATAAAAAAAATAAAAGATAAGGGACCTTAATTAGAATAAGTTTTATCTTTGCCAATATGAAGAAAAATCATTTTATCACAATCTCATTCAATGTACTAAACCAAGATTCTTATGAAAACTCGTATTCTCTTTGTTGGGCAGAAAGTAGTTGTTGCCTTCTCTTGTAAGAGATATTGATCTTTTAAATCGGTATAGAACTTTTGTAGGGAAGAAGTAAACAAAGGCTTGGAGGGCTGAAATTTTTGTGCTTAATTTGAACATTTTGAGAGGAGAGAAAGCAAATTATTTGAGAGTGTGGATCCAATGAACCAAGCTTGCAAACTCTAATTTTTTTTCTGCCCTTTTGCTCTAGGCAAGAAAGTACAAGAAAGCTTATAGATGAGACTTTATTGTCTATGATAAATTTTGTTGATTGATTTGTTACTTAGCAAATGGAGTAAGTTTTTTTTTCCCTTTTTTCTCTTTTGCTTTGTGGCTATTTTTATTTTTTATTTTTTGGCACCATTGTATTTGTCTTATTTACTAAATATTGTTATTAATTTTTTTTTTTGTCTAGAAAAATATTAGCATGAAAATGTATATAATGTCTCAAATATTAGTATGCAAATGTTATAAAGTTATTAGGAATTTTTATGTAAATATTTTAGGTTATGAGATGGAGAAAGATTTATGAAGATTATATTATAAAGCAATGAGCTCATGGTTCAAGGTGTAGATTCAAGGAGTAGAAAAACATGGGACGTTTCAAACCCAATATTATTGTTGTTTAGTTTTTATCCTTTATAATAAAGTGGAATTATCACTTTCATCCATGCATGTAGGAAAAGTTGGAAAACCTTCTGTATCTTTGCATATATATTATTTTATCTTTGTTTTTTTGTATCAATATGTTGGTATTAAAACTATAGCCTACATAATTGGTACAACCAAAATTTTAACTCCTCAAATGAGACTAAAAGGGAAAAGGGAAATTCATCATTTCTCAAGCTCATTTAAAAAACAATCAGGGGATCTTATTCTAATGAACATTTCTGGAATTGATTCAAGATATCAAAATTGTGAAATACTTTGTATCCTTGTATGTTTTAATCACTTAGATTGTCTGTATGTATATTCAACTGGAGAAAAGTTGAGAATTGGCCTTAATAACAATTAATGACCTGATTGATGGAGAATGGTATCTTAACAAAGGAGCCACTGCACATATAGCAAATGGTCTAGGTGATCTCAGCCACTTCATGGATAAGGTTTTTTCACCTACTTCTTCTTCCTGTTCTCTCCTCAATATAGTAGGGAAAATCTTTTATCTGTATCCAATTTTCTATTGATAATAAATGTTTATTTGTCTTCTATTGTTATATCTATATCAACAAGCAATGAGGAGAATTATGGGAAAAAGATACAACAAGGAAATCTATGTATTTGATTGACCCATTTCTTTAATTTTCTTTTCAAAATAACTTTTACACTATGTTTGGTTTTGAAAATTTTGAGGTAAAATATAAGAAAAATAAAATAGAAAGGAAAAGTAGAAAGAAAGAAAAAGAAAAAATAGATTTAAAGTCGATAAATTATTTTTATATGCTTTTTCAAACTCAGTTAACTTATTTTTCTCCATTATATAAAGATTAAATAATTAAAAATATATGAATTTCTAATTAATTTTAATTATATTTGATTTTCTTTCATATTTTTCATAATGAAAGGAAATATGAGAAATTATTTTTTTTTATCATTTTTCTTTCCTTAATACTTTTCATGAACCAAACATAGTCTTAGTCTAGGGGTGGTGATTCGTGTTTGTGGGTAGTATTCATGTCATGTCAAAACTTAGGCATTCTATTACATAGGTCAATCTAAACCTAACATGAATAATAATTGTACAAAAAATATAGACCCAAATGTTATCTAATTATTAAACAGGTAACACGTTTGTATAATTCATTTAACCCATTTGATAATCAGGTCCTATTTAATAATTAGGTAAAGTTAGGTCTTATATATATCTATATGATTTATGTCTGAATCAAACATGTTTATAACTTAATTGACATATTTATTTAAAAACAAATTTAAAATGAGGTAAATATAAATTAAATAGTTTAAAAATATAATTAGGTTAATCAATAAGATTATTAAATAGATCATTTCAGGTCAAATTTGTATCATATAGGTTGATAAAAAAAACTACTTATTTATTAAATGAGTTATACAAGTCAACAGGAATTTGACCAAAACCCATTTCTAATCAACCCAAACTCGTAACAATCATGTTGGGTTCAAATCGTGTTGACAAATCATATCATTTTTGTTGATGATTTTGTGATTTTTGTTAGTTTTATCCTATATAACACACATCTGATTTTCCTTTTTGGTTTCTTATATTTCAATATTTTGTAGTAGATTGAGATTGCTGTATTCATTTTCATTTCTTGGATGACATGTATTTAATTAGTTGTGCGGTTTCCTTTGGTTTTTAGCCTTTCTTTTTCTTAACTATGATGACCGCTAGTAGTACTCTATGCCTGCCTAGTAGCTTGTTTTTATCATCACATTGAAATAATTAAGATGATCAACCTATGAACGTGCTGGAGTAGATAGAGCCTGTTTTGTAAGAATTTAGGAACATCATCAGCTACCAGTCGAGCATCCTCCTATATGAGTCATCCAACATCAAATTGATATGATTTCCATGAGTCTATTCTTCAAATGAGTGCAAAATAACATGATCAACTCAATTAATAAAGCATAAGATTTTCAAATAATCATGATTCAAAGTTGTGATAGGAGATTATTGATTCGGAAGATCGAGATACATCATCGGTATCAGCATCTCGATTGAATATTGGATGATATGTAAAATAAGATAAATAAAATTTAAAAATTATAAAAAATATTATATATATATATATATATATATATATATATATAGTTTTAAATTTTAATAAAAAATATTATAAAATTTAAAATTGTTTAATATTTAATATTAAAATTGAAAACAAACCCAACTCTTCATTTACAAAATTCAATTAAAAAAAATGAAAAAGTTGGAATTTTATACCACAAATATTCATTAGCATTTAAAACACATTAGTAATATTCAATATATATCACACCTATCAACATTTAGAACCGCAAGAGTCCATGTATTCAAATGCCTAATTGTGAAACCCACATGAGAGAGAGAGAGAGAGAGAGAGAGAGAGAGAGAGAGAGGAGCACCCCGGCTTGGCAGAGGCAGAGGGCTACCTCTACAGCATACAATGACGCAAAGAGATAAGAGAGATGGGAGACCAAGTTGTCAATGGAAGAGGAAGGATATGATATTTCTCGCTAGTTACCACAATGGCACCACTGACACGAAGGCATTGTAGTCCATCCGTTGTGAGGTTAGCGATGAAATACTCTCAACCTTTCTTTCTTATACACCTCAAAGACAACCACGGGTTGGATTGAAAAACTTTTCAAAGCCTTCATAGGACCATCTTTTTCATCATGTGTTTTCAATCATGGGTTCTGAGAAATTTTCCCTTTTGAAGAGAATCATTGATTTTTCAGATATTTCTTAATTTTGGTTGTTATCTCGTGTGTCTTTTGCTGTTATTTTGAAGGAAAAAATTAATTTTTTAGTAATGATTTGACAACTTGGACGACTTGGCCGAGTCCACTCGGATGGCATGGCCGAGTCAACTTGGCCGAGTAACAAGTCGATTTGGCCGAGTACCGAGTCGACTTGGCCGAGTACTGAGTCTACCCAAGTTTAATTGATTTTTGACTGAATCTTTGTTTAAAATGGTATTAGGTATCAGACTTGGTGCAGAAAGGCTAAGTCATATCGGACTCGGACACTTTGAACTTTGCAAAGAACACGATACTTGTGGTGGTAGTTGTGCAATTAGCTGGTTTTACAGTTTATGGTTTCTGATTCTGAGATTATATGATATGTTTGCATGCTTTCTAAAGATCTAAGTCTTCCTGGTTTTGAAATTCATCATGGGTCAAACTATCTTACTAATGGAAGACCATTTTCAAAATCCTTGAGGTTGTGTGGATAGTGTTATGCTGCGTGATTCTTATTCTATAGAGGAAAATTTAATCGTTCCCATGAGGAATAGGCTTACTTTATGTGGTTTCAGTGACGTTTTCTTATTGGTAAACTAAGGAACTTAGTATCTCAAAGCCAACTTGATTGATTAATTGCAAAACATGAAAAAGGATATTTACCAAGCCTTAATAACTTGGACTATTGACCATCTTTCAAAGGGTGCCTAATATTTACCCTTTTTTTCCTTCTGTTTTTTCTTTCTCTGTGTCTACTGTGCTATGGTCATAAGCATGTAGCAAATATAAGGGTCTCATTAAAAATGTCGTCGAAATTAATAATCTCTTCATCCATTTCAACATCTAATTGAAAACAAAACTCTTGGTGCCACAAGAGAAAATCAAACTAGAGTATTCTCCCACCCAATATCAGGCTATAGGGAAGCGGCCAAGCAATTTGATGATCATGGGATCTGGACACGATAACTGTATTTCCTCAACAGCCTTGTGATGAAAGAGATTATGCAACTCTCACTGTCCACCATATGTAGAAGTTGCATCAGAAGCCTTCTTTTGCTCTGGTCCATGATAAATATGGTACTGCATGCAAAGATTTGGCTCTGTAATATCAGGCTCTCTCACACCTGGATTTCTAGTTTTAGACAATGTCTGTTTTGTATTCTTTTTCTTATACTAAAATGGAAATAGAAGTATTGTCTAGAAATTATAATTGAAAACAACATCAGCACATGGCGTTTTTAAAGCAAAAGAATAGATAGAGATAAGCAGACATACAAAATGGCTAGTGGTGGGTACTTCCTGATATTACTTGCAATTTCACCTTCATATATGTTCTATTCATTTTATTTATCAAGTGAATGTGCCATGCTTTTTGTTTTGAAGTGTGAGCCAGGTGATTGAAAGGCACAATCAGCATCCACAGACTCCAGAGAAACCACCATCTCTGGAGCTGCAGGTAAGATGTGGCCTCTTCTATAGTCCTTGTGTAAATTAAAGTGTTCTCTGTGTTTGTTCAACATAAATAAATGAACCGAAACAGAGGGAAACCTAACCTTTCTGGATAAAAAAAATTCTAAGATCATCGACAGTGTTCCCTTTAACATTTCATTATGGAAGGCATTCGATAAAGTACTTTTTCCTAATGTTTATTTGTCTCATATGTATACTTGTCAGGTAAATAGTACCTAACATAATCTCACCATATCTTTGATTTGTATCTTTACACTTCTTGGTTATTTTTCATTCAAATGTTTTTGAGTTTTACTTCCTAAATATTAGGTCTTGGTGTGTTTGGATTAAATTATAATAAAAGATTTCATTTTCCAATTTTCTTAACAAAATGATCCAATACATGCATGCACCTAACAGGGGGATTTGAAAAGTCCAATGCAAACCAATATTGTTTTGTCTGAAGTTTGGTTCATTGATATCTGAAGCAATTTTAGGGAGATGACTTCTAATTGTCCCTGCAATCATATTACAACATGGTACTGCAGATGCCTTTCTTGTGAGAAAGGAACATTGTTGCAACTTCAGACCCTGATTCTATGACAAGTGACATCCAGAAAAGCCCTTAAAATTTCTTCCTAATGGCGGGTAATGCCTTTCTTTAAACAGGGACACATCCATTCCAAACTTGACTGGAGTGGTACACAATCCTACTTTTGTAAGATCAATTAAAAGTCATTTTCTTGGGGGTTACTTGCAAGAACTTTAAGTTCTGTACTGGACCAACTAAAGTGGGAACATGATCTTTAGCTTGCATAAGACCATTTGGAATTGGTTTTTCATGGGAGTTACTTGCATGCACCCTAATTTATATTCATATTGTATATAAATACTAAAGAATTTTCGATTGGAACTTTTTCTAGCTGGAGAACAGCACCTGCGCAGCCTTGAGCAAAGAAATTGCCCAGCAGACTCAGAGGCTGAGGTATAACAGTACAACTATTACATTACTGGGATGTACAGTAAAAAGATGCAGGGGATATATTTGATATTATCATACTTCCATTCACTTTCTCCATTACATACCACATTGTAATTCTGAGACATAATCCCATCTGCAACAGGCAAATGAAAGGAGAAGAGCTCCAGGGATTAAAAATAGAAGAATTGATTGAACTAGAGGAATTACTTGAAGCTGGTCTGTGCAGCGTCGTGGAAGAAAAGGTCTGTTTTATCGAATTATGATTATGACATTTTCTGACATACTTTAACTTGTTGAACTTTCTTTTGGTTTCAGGCTGAAAGAATTCGAACAGAGATCAGTGACCTCCAGAGAAAGGTCAAGAACCTAACTTCTAAATTTTCCAAAGCATTCCATATACAAATTTTTAGAGTAAAAGAGAAAACCAAAGAAAATGGAGACTAGCTAGTATCAGGTTTACATTGAAAAGTTTGACTTTGTGATTGGTTCTTAAGCGATGGTTTCCACCATTTATGATGCTTCCTGGCTCTTTTAACCTTTTGTTAAAAGTCTTAACCAATGCATTTGTTTATGGAAAAAAATTAATTACTATTGCAACTGAAGTAGTGCCAATACAAGTTGCAATAAGTCTATGAAGATCAAGTTTGCTATTTGAAATAAATATTTCAAGGAAATTTGCAAAAAGAAGGTTTGAACCTGGAAACTACAACAAATTCAACAACGATGAGACCAATAAAACTCAGGAGGGACTTGGGACTTGTTGGATTACGCACACTCTGATTGTTTTGACAATAGCTCTAGGAAGGCTCAAGACGTAATTAGATTACACAAACATTTTTTTTGGGATGTCTTGCTTGTCTGTGTATGCAAGCTTTCCCAAGCCCAGGGTTTGCTAGTTTGACACCTCAAAGGGTTCCCAAGTGAAAGGGATGCGCACACGAGGGCCTCCCCTTAATAATTTTAATTTGTTGACAATAATTGTTGAAAAGTACCTGATAAAATTTAGTTAGATGCTTTGGTTAATGAACATCTTAAGAAACAAGGTAAAGTTTCTGCACTTTTTTTAGATTTTATACAGTCAGGGTCAAGCTGCATGCTTTATGCTTTCACTGTGCTTTTTGTAGAAGAAGAGATATGGAAGGAATAAAAGGTATAAAATTCTTTTCTTTTCTTTTTTTGTTTTCAGCCTATACAGCGACCCACATATATACAAAAACTCCTAACAAAAAAATTAGGAACTTTCCTAACCTAACCTAATTAAACTAGATCCCTTTGATTAGGGTATTGCCTAATTTTCTTCTCAATTACAAAATTATGGTTTTCCTAATTTCATTCTTCCACACTTCCCCTCAAAGATGGTGAATAGATGTTTTTCATTCCCAACTTGGGTACACTTACTTGAAATGTTGTACTGCTTAAGCCTTTTGTGAGTATATCTGCAAGTTGGCGATTGATAGATACACAAGGAGTACGATCAATCCACTATTTAGTTTTGCTTTAATAAAATGTCTATCTATCTCTATGTGTTTTGTTTGACTGTGTTGCACTAAATTATGTGCCTTGTTGATTGACTAATTGCAAATTTGTTGTTGCAATAAAATCTCATTGGGTCATCCTATTTAATCTTCAAATCTTCCAAAGTGATCTTTAACCATAGTAGTTCACAAACTCCTTAAGCCATTGCATGAAATTCTGTTTCTGCACTAACTTTGCCACCAAACTCTATTTCTTACTCCATGTCACCAAATTCCCACTAAGAAAGGTGCAATACCTAGTGGTTGATCTTTTTTCAACCACAAATCCAACATAATTTGCATATGTGAATGTTTCAAGTACTAGTCCCAATCTTCATTTAAATAGGATGCCCTTTCCTAGAGGCCCTCCCTTAAGGTACTGTAGCATTGGATTAGCAGTTTGTAGAAGAACCTTTTTTGGATGTGTATGAATTGACTAATCACACTCACAACATATGCTATATCCAGTCTTATGTGAGAGATAAATGAGTCTTCGTACTGGATGTTGATACACCTTTCTATCTACCATAACATCTTCCTCAACCTCTCAAAGCTTATGATTAGGATCTATTGGTGTGCCTGTTGGTTTACACGCCAACTTCCTTATTTGCTTGAGAAAGTCTGTTACATATTTTTATTGAAAAATAAAAATTCCTTGTTTAGAAATAAAAATTTCTTACTTAGAATGTACAATCTCGATTCCTAGGAAGTATTTCAACATTCCTAACTATTTAATCTCAAATTACTTGGTCAAGCATTGCCTCAAAGTCTATCTCTCATTTCCATCATTTCCTGTCATGATGATGTTGTCTACATATACCAGAAGGGTTGTAACTCCTCCTAAATTTGAATGCTTGACGAACAATGTATGATTTTCTTGACTTTGTCTGTATCCCATGTTTTTCATCACTTTAGGAAAACCTTCCAAACTACACCTTTGGAGACTGTTTCAGCCCGTATAGAGCTTTCTTCAGTTTATACACATTTTCAGTGGTTAGGTTGCATCCAAATCCTAGAAGGACTTTCATATAAATCTCTTCTTCTAGATCTCCATTGAGAAATGCATTTTTTATGTCGAGCTATTGTAGATCCCAATTATAATTTGTTGTCAATGATAACAAAATTATGACTGTGTTCATCTTGGATATCAAAGAAAATGTCTAGATAATCCACATGTTATATGTCTGAGTGTATCCTTTAACCACCAATCTTGCCCTATACCTCTCTAATGTCCCAACTGCTCTATACTTAACAGTATAAACCCACTTACATTCTATTGGCCTTTTTCCTGCAAGCAAATGTACCATCTTACAAGTTTTATTCTTTTCCAGGGCCTCTATTTCCACATTCATGGTTCGTCTCCAATTTTCATTAGATAAAACCTCGGATAGAGTGGTAGGAATATGAATATGGTTCAAACTTGTAAGAAAACTTTTAAGGGATGGAGACAACTTTTCGAATGACACAATATGGGAAAGTAGATACAAAGGATGTTTAGTGCATTCCCTTGTTCCATTCTTGATGGCAATAAAGAGGTTTTGATGTATGGGTTTTTCAGGCTAAAGTTCTAACTCAGTTTGTAAGGGAGGATGAGATACTATTACCTCATTTCTAGAAGCTGATTCAGATTCTTAGACTTGTATAAGTCTAGGGATTGCAACTTTCTTCCTTGAGTACACTTTGCTAGTCATTTGATTCTCAGGTGCAGATTCAATGGACGATGACTCAAGTTTGGAGGAGGGTACAAATATTGAATCAGATACCTTAGGAGGGTCAATGAGAAAGGGATCAATGAAATAGGAATCTCGATGATTGTCTTCCTTGATGGAATCCTCCACCTAAAGATAAGGTTGGGGAAAATAAGACTCACTTTCATTAAAAGTAACATGAACTGAGACAAAAAACTTTTTAGATAGTGGATGGTAACACTTATATCCTTTTTGAGTTGAATAATATCCCATAAAAATACATTTGATTGCTCTTAGGTCTAATTTCCTCCCGTTTGAACTATGAATGTGCACAAAGGGCATACACCCAAATACTTTAAGAAGGAGATGGTTCGTGGTTTTCATATGAGCATAGAATAGTGAGAGTATTTTCATGAGACTTTTGAAACCTAAGACTCTCGAAGGTAATTGGTTTATGAAATGTGGCAGTTAGAAGAGTGTCACCATAATAATATTTAGGCATATGGTTTTGGAACAAAAATGCTCATGTTGTATCGAGAAGGTGGTCATTTTAAATAATTCTTTCCATTAAGCCTGCATGCTGCTTGGATATTACGCAATTATCCTATGTTGTGATTAGTAATCACACTTTTAGATTGAGTAGTGACAACAATAGTTTTTGATATCTTGAACATTTTTCCTTCTTTTTTTTTAGGGAAAATATAAAAAAGCTCTTAGGTAAAAAAAAAAACTCACTAAAGACTACCCATAGGGCTCAGAGAACCATGTTAGCAATCCCATTGGCATTGATGTGGGATATTGGTGGCTGCAGCAGCTGTGTCGGAGGTCTATCACTCTCGGCGGTCATGAAAGTACGTTGAAGGTCTAACACCCTTGATTTTCGACTATATTTACAATGCAAGGAATGCCTTTAGAAGGAAAAATCTTCACTTGTAGCAATAGTGAGAAAGAGATTTAGTGTGAGGCGGAGACGTTACATGCAAGAATCCTCATTGTTGGTAGAGACAACCGGGTGACAATGAGGGTTTTGTTGAGGTCTTCGACTATTTTCACAATCAGTTTTTCTAAGGCTTTGTTTGCAACAATGGCACAATGCAAACGAGAGGCAAATTCTTAAGGTCGACAATAAAGATCGACTATGATCTCCAACTTGGCAATGAAGGCCAAAACAAAAAATATTCTTCTCTTCCCAGATTCACGAGCCTAGGGCTCTAAGATTATGTAGAAGAAGAGAGATGGAAGGAATAAAAGGTATAAAATTCTTTTGTTTCATTTTCAGGCTGTACAATGACCCACATATATACAAAAATTCCTAGCTACAAAATTAGGAACTTTTTTAACCTAATTACACGAGATCCCTTTGATTATAAGATTGCCTAATTTTCTTATCAATTACAAAATTATGGTTTTCCTAATTTCATTCTTCCACGCTTGTTAATTTCTCTTATTTTCTTTATATTTAATTTTCATGCAGGGAGACCTGCTGCGGGAAGAGAATGAAAGGTTGAGAAAGGAGGTAAGAACTTTAACTATACCTTCTTTTTGCTTTTTATTTTTCGATCTTTTGTGCTTCATGTTTACAAGAATGCTAAACTTTCCTTTTGCAGATGGAGAATATTTCTGAAGCACAACCTCTTCTTTAACAGGGCCACTCATCTGAATCAATCACAAATAATATTTGCAGCTTATCAGATCCTAATCAAGGCCATCACAACTCTGATACTTCTCTCAAGCTGGGGTATGTTTATTTGATATATTTGCATGTCAAATCTGAGATCTTATTTCATTCAAAACAGTCAGTAGTATTGCCTATGCAGACGCATTTTTTATAGGTAGGGAACATGTGCCCATGCATGTAACTTGACTGCACCGTGAAATACTTTGGAAATTTAAAATTTTGAGATTAATGTTATGTTTGGTTCCCAGAAATTACCAAGGAAAGAAAAAAAATACCAAAGAAAATGATATTTTTGTGTTTGATTATAGTGTAAAAAATATGAAAAAAAATTAAATACAATTAAAATTAATTAGAAACTTATGTATTTTAAAATTATTTAATTTCTAAGGCTATGTTTGGCTCTCGAAAAATTTGTGGTAAAATGTAAGAGGAAAAAAATACAAAGAAAAGTAGAAGGAAAGAAAAGGTAAAGGGAAATAAAAATTAGATTAAAAGTCGATAAATTATTTTTATTTACTAATTCAAACTCAATTTATTTATTTTAACTCATCAATATAAAGATTAAATAATTTAAAAATACATAAGTTTTTAACCAGTTTTAATTATATTTGATTTTTTTTATATATATTTTTTATAATGCAATCAAACATGAAAAAATCATTTTTCTTTATGATTTTTTTTCTTTTCTTAGTATTTTTTGGAATCCGAATATAACCTAAATTTTAGAGTTAAAATAAGTGAAATGGGTTTAAAGAAACATATAAAAATAATTTAATTACTTCAAATTTAGTCTTTATTTTCTTTCCCTTGAATTTTTCCTCTAAATTTCCCGGAACCAAACATGGTTTGTCTTTTCTGGCCTGAGAGCTGCTTTCACTGTCTGTCAGGTTGCCATTCTCCAAGTGAATCTGAAGGGGATGGAGAAGCAAGAGGAATGGATGCCTGAGAGAAACGAAGAATAAAAGAGTGGAGAGGCATGGGGGAATAAACGGCGGAGCTTAATCTTTTTGAAATAAAAGACATACAATTTGATGGCATCTCTATTTCTAATATTTATGCTCAATGTAATCGGCAGCTACCTTATCCCATGCTACTCAGAAGTCAGAACTGCCTTGTTTTATATTTTTAGACGCTTGTCTGTCAGAACTGCCTTTTTGTAATTACTATTATTGTTTCCCAAAGTGAGTTAATGCAAAATTGAGTTCTTAGCTAAGATTAACTCTTGTATACTTTCCAAGATTCAATCTTTAAATATATATTGCTCACTTGCAACATTTGGAAACACCCCTAAAAGTGGATACAAAGGCAACCATGAATACAAATAAAAAAAAAAATATAGAATCATGGTGTATAGTGCCTCTACTTAGAAAAAAAAAAATCAAATTAAATGGGAGTTAAGTTGTGTTGTATGTAGATCAATAATGTCGTATTAAATAGAAATCCGACGATCTTAGAACAAATAGATTAGATGTGTTCTTAATTTGACCGAAGGCATGACTTGATTTCTTCTAAAAATTCTATCTCAAAATATGTATGTGGGCCTGCATTTTTCACATGCTTTCTCACTTGATGTTGAGACTGGCTTTTTAATGAAAAACTAATTTTATAAAAAAATTAGAGTTGCCACTTATTTTACATATTTTTAAAGCGAAAACAAAAGAAGAATAAAACCCTAAAAATGACTCCTTATTTTGGAAAAACATGCCTTTGAAAATCGAGTCCAAGTTAAGGTACTAGAAGGTAGCACCCCTTTAAGCCTTAAAACAGGTCTCTACTAAATAAGTTAAGGTAACTATGATAATTGATTTGTAAATCAGTGGATACCAAATATAATAAAAGTGATTATGCCTAAATCTTTATAGGATGAAATCAATCACATGTAAAAGAAAAGGATATGAGCATACTTGAGCCAAAATCCAAAGCGCTTTCATGAAAACACTAAAGCTAGTCTAATAAATAATACAACATGCAATTCATATCATTCAAGAAAACCAAGCAATGATTAAAGCATAGGAAAGGATAATCAAGCATAAAGATGTTTACAAACACAGCATGTCTATTTATAGTGTTAGAGAAATAAAGGAAACAAAGGACATACCTTGATTGCATTTATAGCTTTCAATATGCCTACATATAGCTACGGCGATTAGAATAAATCATGACAATAAATAACTAAGATAGTTAGCCTTAATTTACATGGCATATGTATGGCTCAAATGAAATGAAAAGAATCTTTAAAATATCAACTATCATATAAGATACACACACAATTTATTATCAAAGATGAACTAATTCACTAGAGAGCTTAAAAATACCAAAATTAGTGACTAAGTCAAAATATGCAATAAAGTGACTGAATAGTCAATTGCTTTAGGAAAAACATAAATAAATACCTAAAAGCAATATTTCATCATGAAAAATTTTAGGTATGCTAAACAACACCAGATTAAATAACAAAGCAAGTATTGTACTAGAATTTCAGCATGCAGTTAGAATAGAAAGGTTCAAAAAATAAATTTTAAAAAAATACCTATAGTGTGAATTTAATTAGAAATTTTTTTAGGGAATATCTCATACATGTTTAGTTTATTACCCAAGTGACCAAAACATTTAATAAAGTTCCAATTAATTCCAGTTCACCAAAATATCCTAAAAGTCCAAAACAGGACTAAATTCTATACCATGCATAAATCAATTTTTTTAACCACTCCATAAATGTGATAAAATCATATAAAAAATCATAGAACAATTTAAGAGTGTATATTTTACAAGAACAATATTGATAAGGCAATAAAACATATGTATAAATTTTATAAACAACCAGACTTCCCCTTGGTTCAAAATTGGGATAGTGTAGTGGGTGAAAAAAAGGAAAATTACATCTTCGTCAAAAATTAATTTGAAGATGTCTAGAATCAAATAAAAAGATATAAAGAAATTAAAGAGATTATTCAATAATTTAATTTTGTAAAGGCATTTTGAGTATCCAAAATAGTGCTTAAACTATATCTGTTGGAAAACTAAATTAAATTTATTGATTGGAGAAGTGTTTTAGGTTAAAAAAAAAATAAAAATTATTTCATACATTTGGTGAGTCTAGAGCAATATCCAAGAATTGAAATAATTTTAGGGTCTCTAGGTTATTGAATTCCAATTTATAAGTTCAATGGTGTAGTGGGCATTTAATAGTGGCAATAGGAAACCAATTTTTGGAAAACTTTATATATAGGTATCTATCAATACCCTTTTTTAATTTCCACAAATTCATCCATAATTCTTTTCCTTGAATGATCATTATAAGTTCACAAAGGTTAAGAGTGACTTCATTGATTGGAGCTATAAATTTTAATTCATGTATCATTCAAGATCAAAATTCATTTTAAAACCTTTTTTAGTATGCATACCGAATAAAATAGGGTTGCATTGTCGTTTGGAAAATTGAAATTTCATACCTAAAGGAAAATTACTCTAACCACAACTTTAATTTATCAAACAATCAACATTCAATCACCTAATTTCCTAAATGTCAAATTCTAACAACACTCATGTGGCCCAATTTGTCCACAGCCAAACCTAATCTAAGGTATATGAAATTAATGAGAATTTATAATAGAAGAAAAACAAAATTAAGACTAAAGCTCTGCAAACTTACCTTAATCTTCTTCCAAAGCTGATAAAGTATTTTCCCAATATGATTTTTTTTTTTCCAATATGCATCTACTATATCTTCATTATTTCCATGAGAATCAGCCATGAATTACCTCTAGCTACTTTGAGGATAATGGATCGCTTGCAGACTATATACTTGGTTCCAATCTACCATCCTCATCCATATTTGAAATATTGAAAGCTTCCAAATTCTCTCTGACATCTTCCCATTCCATTGTTATCTGCTACTCATCGTCTAGGGCATTAGATTCATCAGAGGTGATTTCCTGCCATGTATCAAAGGGAGCAATATCCATGTAGAAATTAGAAGTTGTCATGACCCAAATTTCGGGCGACTCAAAATTTGGCCCATGACCCCAGGTCAAAGGTTTGACCTTAAGGGTTCCTCCTATTCCACGCTGGCAGTCAACCAAAACACTCTGAATTTTTTTTTCTACACATACATCCCACTAGAGTTCTCACCAATTACAATATCTCAAACACTACTAAAAAACAACAAGATTTAATAATTTTCATTATAGTTCAAAAATAAAAGTTCACAATTAAACAACTGAATCAAAATAGGGTTTCATTACAAATCCATAGTTCATAGTTACTAAAACAAATCCCAAAACCACAAACACAATAAAAATGACACGCTCCACTAGGCCGCTCCAGGAGCATCCTGAAATCCTCCTTACCCCACCTGTGGATCCTCAGGAGTGATATCTACATCTAAAAAGATGTAAAAAGGAAATGGTGAGCATGTCCACATTGCTCAGTAGGGTGCCTAACACCCAAGGGGTTAATGAGGATTACTAAGTTTCAAAGAACACAAAAGGAACATTTCAATAGTATTAATCAAGCCACATAATTTAATATCTAATATTATACACATTTCCGCAACATTCAATAATTAAATGAATGCATATGACCGTGTGACACACAGTCATACAATGCACTATCATTCTCTAGCTTTCACCGAATGATACACGTCCGCACCCAAATACACTCCCCATTCGGAGTCTTCCCGGGGTAAACTTTTAGGTCTTTCACCCTAGGGATTTCTTTCCCTTCTTAATTCGCGTCACACGAGCTTTTACTTTTCATCACTATTTCAATTTTTTCCTTTCATTTTCCATTTCGTACACTTTTCACAATTTTTATCCTTTCTTCATACAACCATGATGCAAATGAATGTCACAATTCCAAAATTTCCCAATAATTTCAACAATTTCAACAAATTTTCAAAAATTCACGTATCAATAACTTGAAATTATACCACACTTTCGGAATTTTCTAACAATTCTAATAATTTCCAATATTTGAAAATAATTAAATTTCCACCATAAAAATTCCAAAAATATTCCAATCAATTTCCAAAAATTCACATATCACTGGATTTGAAATTATACCCTAATTTCAGAATTTTCTCACACTTCTAATAATTTTTAACAACTCAAAACAATTATTTATCAACCAAAAAGAAATTCCCGAATTTACAAAAATTTCAAAAAAATTTTAAATCATCCAAAAAGAAATTCATACAACACCAATATTACCTACTTAACTCATAATGACAAGATTTACAATTTTTTTTTCAATGAAAAACACATTTAATTAAAGTTTTAGGGTTAGGTTCCCCTACCACAGATTTAAGAATTCGACTGTTAAAAACACGATCGGCCACCGTAGTATTGTTCCTCTTGTCGAGTAGAGAACCTCCTCAAAATTTGAGCCGAAACGGAGGTCGTTTGACCATCCAAACGGCTGGTCAAAGTTCCGGCAACAAGCAACTTCTACACAGTCCGCCGCGACCCTCTCTCTGCCCGTTCTGCCACTTTTCAAATCTTTCCCTTTTTCCTTTTTTTTTTTTTTTTTTTTTTTTTTAAATTCATTTAACCATCAGCCACCACAGGCCATGGCCCAAAAGCCCAAAAGCCCAAAAGCCCAACAAATTTATTCCCTTTTTCTTTTGAAACCCAATTCATCCAAGGCCCAAATCAATTCCTTTTTATTATTTATTTATTTATTTATTTTCATTTGCTTATTTTTTTTCTTTTCCAATTTATTTCATTTTTCATTCATTTTTTTTAACAACACAATTTAATTTATTAAACACCAAATGCAAAAGTATAATTTTTCTCAATTTTATTAATAATCAATTTAAATTAATTTTTACTTAATTAATTCTAATTAATTTTAATTAATTCACTTTTCATTTTCATTTTTTGTTTTTCGTTTCCGAAAATTTTCAATTTCTAAAATCCTAAAAAAAAAAATTCTACCATAAGGCTGATGTGGCACAAAATTTTCAACTCGCCTAATTAACCAACACAAAAAATAGAATTTCACCAATCCAAAATTAACACGTGCTCTCCAAACATTTTTCTTTTTGACTTTTCAACCACCACTCAAAAGAAGACTTTTCAAACTAAAATTTCCAATGTGACCTAAAATACCCGGTCATTACAGAAACTATGTCTCCTAAATCATCTCGACCATCAGACTTCTCCAAGGCAATTTCCTCTCTACATCAATGCGCGATGAATATGGAAATCCAGAAGTTGGTGTGCACGTGCTTTGAATGAGGTATAGAAGCTGGTGTAATGGTAATCAACTGGTAGTGTGTGCTGATGAAGAGGAAGAAGCCATTAGCGCGTGCTACAGTTGATGCAATCTACTAGTGCGCACTGTAAATGATGATTTGCTGAGAAAGGTAGAAACTAATGCATGCTTTATTGGAATTAATGAAGGAATACTGTCAGTGTGTTGTGTGTCCATGGAGATGCGAAGCTTCTAAATCATGTGAGAATGTGCGCCTGTAACAGTCATGGTGTCGGTGTGATGGCAACATCTGAAGAAAATGGAAATCAGGTTGTTCAAGTGAAAATGATCTGTTGCATTATGATCTTATCCATGCAGTGATCAATCTGACATCCAAATGATGTAATGCCTATGAACCGATATTACAGGTCCTGCAAATTATCGATGAATGATGCACCGTTAAGGAGGGGTGAGAAGCAAAACTGGTGGAGAGGAGCCCCTCGTGCGTGATGATGGGATGATCTCAAGTTATTAGTGATGAAGACAACAGACATGATGCTGCTAATGACCTGTTCGTGAGAAAAGAATTGCAGGTCCCATCGAGGAAGAGTCCAGAACCAGTAAAGGAAGTTTCCTGTTGGTGTGGTGCACAGGTGCTTCTTGTTCTGGTGGTGAAGCCTCTGCAGCTCTCCAAAGGAGGTATCAGGTGCATGGAATTATAAAATTCCCAAGGTTGAGGCGATCTCCTGTTTTCAGAAGAAATGGAGATGATCCTGTTCATGGAGGTCCTCCATATGTCGGTTTTCTGGAATCTCCATATGGTGGTGTATTCTCTCCCTCCGATGTCCTTCGATATTCTCTAGAATCATCCAGAAAAATTCTCCGTAATGAGTGACCATCGCCTTCCTGCAACGTGATAGTCTCCTAATGATGCCTTGCCAGTGACCTGTGTTCCCTGCGAAATTTGGAGCTTCTAGAATTCTCCTCCAATGTACCCCGAGAAGAGTCTTCCAGAGAACCTCTAAAAATGCGTGATCTTTGGCCCCACCTCCTCACGTAACAACCCTCACCAACTCCAAATGCATGCACGCCCCTCACGTGGTGATCACAATATTTTCTGTGGGAATTCTATAGAAGACACGTGATGCTCCTATCATGGTAAGATGGTCATCCACTGATGGTATCCTCCTGCACTCCCAAATAGAAATAGTGAAAACCCTCAAAGCCATGAAATGAATTAAAATGAGTTAATTTAAAACGAAACTAATTGAATTCATCTAAAAGTGATACCAAATGAATTAATCTAATTAAAACAATACTGAACGAATTCTTCTAAAATAAGACTAAGTGAATTAATCTAAAATGAAGGCAATCTTAAGAAAAAAAAAAAAAAAAAAGGAAGAAAAAAGAAAAAAACACCAAGCTAAAAACAAAACAAAATAAAGAAAATTCACTAAAAACAAGATCTTAAACTAAATTTGAAGGTAACTAAAATCACATTAGGAAACCATAAAACTTCTCCAAGGCATATCTCCAAAAGGGATCCAAAAACAATGACAAAGTGAGTTATAGTGAACCATTAATGCAGGCTTGAAAATGACTTAGAAAGGTATGTTCTAAGAGGACAAAATGGAGAGTCTACAATAGAACTAGGCAATAAGTTGTTTTTCCCTTGAACATCAATGCTTATGTTTCTATGTTGATCCTCTTATGCTCTTATAGTTATGCATCAAGTTTTTGAGCTGAGATTGGGATTTATTCTGTTATTTTGATTTGGGATATCATTCTTGTTTTGGTTATATTGTATTTTCTAGGTATTCTACTTGTTTTATTACTCTTTCATTCTAATTTTGTGAGCTACCTCTAGGATTTAATCTTGCCCTTAGTTGACCTCTTGAATTGTCTTCATGTCTTTAACGGCTATCTCTTTGGTCTTTTTGCTTCTTTACTATTCTTTAGTGTCGTTATTCCTTCGTAAAGCCTTTTGTCCAGGTTCAGACACTCCCAAGCAGTCATATATATATAAGTTTAAAAAGGGTGAGAATTTTAATTTTAGAGGGAAATTTTTTTTTTCCTTATATTATTGTTTTGCTTCCTTTAATGCATTAAGTATAGCTTCTCACTATCTTGTTTTGCTTTCTTAATTATATTTTATCCCACACAATGCTTTACCTTTGGTATAGTTGTTTCTATGTGTGTAAGATATAGGATTGGGAGATGTGTACTACAAGTTGATGCATTGCCTTCCATCGAATCTTTTCTAGATGAGTGTACTTAAGTGTTATGTAAACTCCATTATGAGAGTTTGGAAGGGTTTATGTAATGATGTTTTGTCACAAAATCGCCAAAGGGGAAGATTGTTAGGACAATGAATCTACATTTTATGTTGGCAATTTTGTTCCAATTATTTTTTTAGCTTAGAAAGCTTTTTAATTAGATAGTGACTTACTCTCCATTGAAGATTCAAGGTTGTTGTTTGCTTAATTAGAAAGTCACAGGTAAGTCTAAAAAGGGTTGAGTAAAGGCAAATTAGTTTTTTTGATATGGTAAGGTTAAATTGGAAGTTTTAATAGAATTATTATTTTTTAATTATTTGGAAATAATTTTAAATTGAGAATTTTTAAAAAAAACTTCCTAAATAATTTGGAAAGGAATTTTAAATAGAAAAATTTTCTAAATCTTTTTAATTTAAAATATGAAATCTTTCCAAATATTTTTAAAACCCTCAAGTTTGTAAATTGTTTTTAGTGAAATATGATTTCTAAATTGATTCCAATTTCATTAAGTTTTCTTCTATATATACCCTACCTAAATATGTATTTTTTGGGGAGAACATATTCAGAGAGATTCAGCCTAAGTTGCCATACCATTCCAAATCTCTCAAAAAAGATTCATAGTACTAAATCTTGGGTTGTTTGAAGTCATGTATTCCTTCAACGAGGTTGAGGTGTATTCATAGGAGCAATTGAAGATTATTGCATCAAGGATGTGGATCAAGTTGTAGGGTTCGGAAAGTGGGGCTTCAGGGAAAAGCAACCAAGTAACTCTATGTGACTTAATCTCATATAATAGATTTAGATTTGAGGTCTTAGACCTTATGATTTTTCTATCTTCATTGTTAGTGTGGAGGTTTTCCACATAATTTTTTTTGTGTCCATTGCATATCTTTTTATTATCTTGATTACTTTGATTATTATAATTATCCTAGTTATCTCGCAGGCTTAATTGGGTTAAAAACTCAACTCCCTATTTAAGAAAATTATAAAATACACCCATTCTACCTAAGTCGTGTACAATGCAAAAGATGCAAGTCAGAATACTTATAAGATATAATGCATGGAAATAAGAAATATAAAAGTGAACTAGAATTATATTAAACAAATAATAAAATTCAAGAGTTTATTAAGGATGATGGTCTTCAACCTAAGATTCAAAGATCTAATCCTTGAATGAGGGATTGAGAATGGAGTGGAACTTCGGACTTTTCTCTCTAGGAGATCCTTTCTTAGGAATGAAAGGTCTCTCAATAATCTTTCTCCAATCTCATAACCTCTAAGGGTTATTAGGGAGGTATTTATAGGTAAGAGCTTAAAGAGTCTCAGTTTTGGAAGGTTTCTCAATTGAAATTATGTGAAAAACTTGACAGAAATTGCATGACTGCTTGAGTGCCTTGGGCACTTGAGTGCTCCAGGTTTGAGCAGGCCTATTCAATTTAAAAATCCGATTTTAAATCATTTTAAGCTCAAAACAAAACTAATCCTCTTAATACCTTAAAAAAGCCTAATTTTTCACAAGCCAAACCTCTTTAGATGTGCATGTGACTTTTCCGTTGGACGAACAACAACCCTTGATCTTCATCACTATCCAAAAAGACTTCTATGACCAAACTTAAAAAGAAACAAAATTGCCAACATATAAACAAGATTTAATGTTCTAACAAAAATGATTTAAGAACATCCAAATGAGAGATAAGTCATGAAACAACTTAGAATTTAAAATTTTTACTTAGCATATACCATTTCGCCTAAGATCTAATGGCATGCTCACTTCTATTCATCCCACAACCCCTATCCTAACCAAGGATTCATTCCCATCAACAAATGGGACATGACCACTATTGATCTACTCAAAAGTGGTAGAGAAAGACTTATATCCTATCATGTTCCTAGAGCATCCACTATCAAAATACCACTTTCTAGGTTTTCTAGCCTTATGTGTGGTAAATACAACATATTACCTAACCTAGTTCTTAACTCATACTTGCTTGACCTTAGGAGGCATGTGTACCTAACTCTTCCTATTCCTAGACTTAGTATTGGATTTTTTCCATTTCTTAATATTCAAGATTTAATTTGTTTTAGAATTTGGAATTCACTAACCTATCCACATGTAATTGAAATCTATTAAAGGGTCTACTTTAATACTTACTCTAAACGTTTCTAAGTTTGTCACTGGGGGAGTAGTGCTAGTGGAGACCTCCAGGGATGATACACTTCCCTAATCCTTAACCAATATTGTTTTTCCACTATTAGAAAGTCTCATCTTTTTTTAGATACCTAAGCCTCTTTCATCTTCATTGGTCTTCCCTTTGCTAATGATTTTATTTAATATCTTAGTCCTTGGATGAAATTCTGCATTTTTAGAGGCCAAGTCTTTTCCCATTCTTTCAATTTCTAAAGATAGGGATCTACTTTTCTCAAGTACATGGTTATGTTCATTCTCTAGAAATCTTACCTTTTTAAAAAAAAACAAAAACTCAAGTTAGAGATTTCATTAAGAAGATCTACATTTTCAGACTTATGTGAATCATTTATGACATTTATTTTTAAAGCTTTATTATTCACTTTTAAGTTCTCTACCTTAGTTTTCAAACTTTCCTCTAGAAGGACATTATATGAAACTTTTAAATTATCTTTCAAAAGATTACAATCTAAATTTATAGATGCCAAAAATGCAACAAGATTATCAGTATAATCATACTTGCTTTCTCTAGAGTCAAAAGATTCGCCTTCACTTGTTCTAAAATCGCTCTAAGTGGCTTTGTGGACCCACATTTTTCACGTGCGTCCCCACTCAATGGCAAAACTTATTTTTATTGGTGAAAAATTAGTTTTGGAAAAGTTGGAGTCGCCACTTATTTTATTTTATTTTATTTTAAAAGGGAAAATAAAACAAGAAAGAAAACCCTAAAGAAGTGACTCCATAGTTTTTGGAAAAGCGTGTCTTTAAAAAACCCGAGTCTAGGTTCAGGGATTAGGTTACCTATTGGGAAGGTACCTCTAAAAGCTAGCACTCCTCTAAGCCCTATAGAGGTCTCTACTGGCTAAGTTGAGGGAAATGTGACTATTAATTGGTTGATTATAGATACCTAGGTAGGCTAGGTGATTTCAAAAATAGCATGCCAAACAAGAAAACCAATCATAATCATAAAGAAGATTTAGGGTGTGTACCTGGACTGCTTCTTAAGCACTGTCACAAGACATTAATGGTTAGTTTGGAAAATAAAACACACAACATGTATTTTACCCTAGTCTCTTAATCAAACATGGCAAGCAAAACAAACAATAAAAAAATAAGTTGTACAGGTTGAAAAGCACATACGAAGCAATACATAACGATCATGTATAAAGCGATACATAATTTATGGAATTAAGATACGAAGGTAAGAAGCATACCTGAATAGCATAGGTAACTTATAATGTGCTTCCACAAGACATGAAGGGTTAAATTATAAATAATAAAAGAAATAAATCCTAGCATGCTTGGTATCTAATTAGCATAGCAAAAATGATCAAAGTATACAAGATCAGCAATTATCACATACATCTTGTATATAATTCCTAAAAAAAATAGATAGATATGATTACAACAACTAGCAAAGGTGGCTTTCTAAAAAATTTTGGTGCTCACTCATTTAAAAATATAGTAGCTTTCTCAAAAATTTGGTTTTATAATATGAAAACATAGGATTGTAAAAGCATGAATGTAACAAATAAACTGAATTAAACTAAGTAGCTCAAGAGTGTATAAACCAAAAGCAATTAAACTAGGGTAGGATCTAATTGAAGTCAAAATTAATGAACTCGACATCTAAATTACGCATCATTGCACCTCAAAATAATAACTAAAATATCCTAAAAACTTAAAAATTAATTAGAATTAACAAAACTACAAAAAATCAACTTGAAGATATAACAAAAACTAAGACTATAAGATGCTAAAAAAAAATACATGAGATCAATTAGACTAAAAATTAATAACTAAGACAATAGCATGGATTGAATTTAAAAGTGAAAACCTATAAATAAAGAATTATTTAGAATCAACTAAACTAAGGAAAATCAACCTAAGGACATTGCATGAATTTAATAAAAAGAAACTAAGAACATAAGATGCTAAAAACATGAGATCAATTAGGCTAAAAATTAATAACTAAGGCAATAACGTGAATTAAATTCAAAACTAGAAATCTAAAACTAAAGAATTAATTAGAAACAACCAAACTAATAAAACTTAACTTGAGGACATCACATGGATTTAATAAAAATTAAGAATATAGGATGCTAAAAAAAAATACATGAAATCAATCAGGCTAAAATTAATAACTGAGGCAATAGCACGGATTAAATTCAAACTAGAAATCTAAAACTAAATAATTAATTAGAAACAACCAAACTAACGAAATACCTAACTTGAGGACATCACATGGATTTAATAAAAACTAAGAACATAAAATGCTAAAAAAATACATGATATCAATCAGACCAAAATTAATGACTAAGGCAATAGCGTGGATTAAATTCAAAACTAAATAATCGAAAAGTTAAGAATTAATTAGAATTAACCAAACTAAAAAAAAAAAAAAAAACAGCTTCTTTAGAGCATGGCATGGATTTAACAAAAACTAAAACTATAAAACATTAAAAAAAAAAAAAATCGGAGATCAACCAAACTAAAATTAATAACTAAGATAATAGCATGGATTAAATTCAAAACTAAATAATCTAAAAACTCAAGAATTGACTAGAATTAACCAAACTAACAAAAACAACTTTTGAACATGGCATGGATTTAACAAAACTAAAACCATAAAACATAAAAAAAAAAAACATTTTAACTTACCTAGCAGACTATGCATGCTACAAAATGACCCGTAATGGTGCGTGGCTGTCTAGAGAGAACTGTTTTGGAGAGTTTCCCAAAATCTGTAGCCGTGTGGATGGAAGACTTGATGCGTGGTTGCTATGGTGTTTGGGGGCAGGTGGCAGCAGGTTACGGTGTGGAGATGGTGTTGTTGGAGAGAACGTGAAGTGGTGGTTGGTTATAGCATGAGAGAAGATGGTAGTGCGTCGGTGCGGCTAAATGTATGGTGGAGGTGGTGTCTGATGCTAGTGGGTGGAGATGAGGGTGTGGGGCGGTGCTGCTGTGCGTGAATCTGGTTGTCTAAAATCCTTCCTCCTCCCCAATCCAACCGTCCTTGCTTTTCTTTATAGATGTAATGCGACTATGTTCTTCCCCCCTTGAAGCCTTTATGGTGCCGCCTGCTCTTAGGAATTGCAGTCCCTTGAGATTGTGGTTCCCCTCTCCGCTTTGTGGTAAGTCCCCTTTATGGCTGTGTGATGGTGAAAAAGTGGGCAGCAATGATTCTTCAAGCAAATAGGATTTCATTTCTAACGCTTCCATGAATCTGGGAAGATCTAAAATTTTGAATTCAATTCAAACGAGGTACTCTGTTTGTGTGATAAAATGTCAACCTCTGTACAGATAAATCCATAAAACTGCTTTGAAACCTTTGCTTCCGGATCACCAGAGAAAATTGACTAACTCATACAACAAAATAGCTTTTAACGAATCTTCGAAGCAATGAGCCTTCACCAACATTGGACGTCATTTTCAAAAGAGTACTCTTGAAGTCTACAGTACGTTCAGCCTTTGTTGTCTATCGACACGTCATCCTCAAGAATCTGATGCATCATGTTGAAGACATTAGGGTAAGCCTTCTCAATTTTGCCAAAGAGAACCACTGTGTAAGGTCGGAGTCCAACAACTCTAGTCAATTAACCACCCTCAGTATAACCCACATAACCAGGAGGTGACCCAATCAGTTTGGAGACTGTGTGTCTCTCATTTATCAAACTCATGTTGCAGTAAGCATGCAAAAATCCAACGTAAATGACCTAACTGTTGCTTGATGCCGGGATACATCAGAGAAAAATCCTGGAGCTACTGTTGAGATATGAGGAATGTTTAGATATTAGGAATATTGAGATATTAGGAATGTTGAGATATTAGGATATTAATTGTTCTTTCCTTGTATCATTCTTTCCCATTCTTAGAATGGTGATTACCCTCTATATATACTCTGTACATGAACGAATGAAAGTATGAATGAAAAACTACCATTCATCAATTTGAAGATGGTATTAGAGCCATGGAACTGAAATCCTGGATATTTTGTCAGTAAGGCCAGCCATCGCCCCTCCTTCGCGATAAAAAAAAAAAAAAAAAAAAAAAAGTGTGAAAAAAATACTATTTGTTTTTCAATCTGAAGGTACTTTTAATCCAGGAATTATTTTGACTGAATCAAATTATGACGTTTGGTCACAACTCGTGGAGATGCGTATTGCCAAACGGGAAAAACTTTCCTACATTCGAGGTAAGACAAATCCACCAAAAGAGTCAAAAGATGGATATGAAAAATGGTATGCTGAGAATCAAAAGGTGAAGAGATGGTTGTTAATGTCCATGAGTCCAGAAATTATGAAGCGTTACTTATGCTTACCCACCACTCAAGAAATTTGGAGTGCATTATCAAAGGCCTTCTATGATGGAAGCGATGAATTACAAGTTTTCACTTTGAATCAAAAAGCCTTCACTGCCAAACAAAGCGACAGGTCTTTTTCTGAATATTATGGAGAGTTAACTGAAATTTTTTACGAATTGGATCATCGGGATAAGGTAGTCATGAAAGACCCTGAGGACATTGCAGCATACCAAAAATCCATTGAATGACAACAGGTGCACATCTTTCTTGCTGGATGATTCCATGCCTAGCTGGTGTATGCCCTGTTGATTTATATTCAATCAACTGGTGTACCTTGATTGCGGTCCGGAGTAATCAACAAAATTTATAACCTATTGCACCATGTACTAGGATAGCCTCAACTAGTATAGCATAGTGGCTCTAGGATCGTTCACTGGGAAGGGTTTTCAAATTACAACTTACATCAATTCAAAGCTGACTAAGTGCTTTTTCATTTCAAGGTTAGCTTTAAAAGAAAACATAATCTTTGGTTTGGAAAAGGATTGGTTTTAAGCTAACAAAACATAGTAACTGAATTTGACTTAGAAAGAAAGATGTTTCTTGGAGTTTTTGGATCACTGGGCTCAGGTGCTAACTACAAAAAGAGAGTTTCGGTCACTTGAATCTTTTCCTCGCATTTGGAATTTAACATATAGTTATTTCCCGAACTAGTATGGTACAGATGCTTACCATTAATGGAATCAAACACTAAATTCCTCTCACTGATACATCTTGCAATGGCTCGTGCCTCTCACCTAGCATTTGCCATTCAAGGTGATCTTTAACCTTGGATTATCCTTCAAAAGCTCGCAAGAGATAACTAATGGATGTCTCCTTAGAGTCTAAAAGCTTACCAAGTGTTGGCTGGTCTAGAAAATCCTATCTTTGAATCACCTCCAAGAGGCTCGCAAGAGATAAACTAGTGAAACTCAATGGATGGAGTCCACTTGCCTTACCAAGTGTTGGCCCAGGTGATTCAAAGACGTTTTAAGTTAATTAAAAACATAGAAACCATAAACGGATCACACTTTCTTTTCACTAAAAGCTGAAACAACAAAACTTCCAATTTTTGCATTCGGCACCTCACCCGGTTTCCTCAAATCCAAGAGACGAAAAGCCTAGCCACTCATTCTCTAAGGAAACATCCTCAGAGCTTGTTTGGCTAGTAAGAAAAATACAATCAAAATGGGACGGTAAGGCAAAGCAAAGCTCTGTGTATTGCTTCCTTCAAAACTATACAAAAAGTTGTCTCTGAGAACAAGCTCCCGAGAGATCCTTGGTATGTTATTACAAAAGAGTTTATATAGGAAGGTAATTTACCCTTCCTTGAATACTTTCTAGCTAAGGAATCACATGAGTGGCTGATTACAAGGAGAAAATAGAGATTTAAACACAAAATATCTGAAGAAAAAAATCTAAAAGAGTCGGTGCACAAATATCCCAGTTTTGCATGTAGATTTCGCACGTTGCATGGTGACTTGCGAAAATTTCGCAAGTTGATTTCGCAACTTGGAATCCATTTTCGCACATTGGAGTTCCAATTTCGCAAGGTGCGAAATTGTCCTTCAGCTTGATGCAGTTGTCTTCCAAAGGCCATGTCTTCCTCATTTCAGCTCCAATTCCTACACCGTTTGAAGTGTTGGATTTTTGACTTCCTGAGCTTTGAAATGGTATATAGAATGTAGAAAATGGACTTCGGGAAGTGCTCCAAATGAGTGAAAGAAGACTGCAGCTACTCTCCTCTATTTTTTCTTCACTCTGTTGTTCTTTCCTTGCATACTTTGAAAGACTATGGCAAAGGATCACGAGGCTCCAAAGATTGGTTCCTTCATGAATTCGAGCTTCCAATTGCTTTGTCATGAACTATACAAAAATCTCCCTCATTCTTGAATTTCTTTGGTGTAGCTAAAAGCTATCAAAAACACCAAAACTTAACACAATTTGATTAGAAGCGATTGCAAGGGTCCTTAACGTGCCAAGTGAGTTAAAAGGTAGTAATTACTACTCAAGAGTGTTTAAAAGAGTTAATTACAAGCTACAAAATAGCACTTTTTGAGTAGTAATCACTCCCCCCAACCGACATATTGCTAGTCCCTTAGCAATGAAGGAGAGAAAAAGAACAGAAATATAATTTACAAAATCATGCTGATCACTCCAAAAAATTTCAAGTGGCATGATTGATCAAACTCTCACATGGAACATTAAAGAAATAAAACTCAAACTTTAATAGGGGTTATCAAATAACTTGCCTAATCACAATTCATACAGAGTAGGCATTATGCAAATTTAAGCTTCAAAATAATTTCCACTCCCAAAGGCCCAATCCTTACTCTTCCACAAAAATCTATGTGTTACTTCTTAGTTTCCGAATATAGTATGTCAAACTAATCTCTCCCCTCAACCTAGTTCTTTTCAAAGCTTAGCAAACTGATCAACCTCTAATAGGCTAAGAACGCACCTCTTTTCTTTCACATTTTTTCTTGTAGGAATGCAAAGCTTAAAGGTATTCTTTTCTAAATTGTCCCTGTAACGGGGGTCTATCGATGACTCCCAACCAATCAAGGTTTAGGGCATCAAGCTTTAAGGATTTTTCAACCACTAACTCCTCGGATTTCACTCCGGACTTTTGAGAATGAATTTTTAATACCCAAGCACCTACAATATGTTAAACTCCACCTATTCACCCATGTAACGAGCATTGAGGTCAGTGACTCCCAACCAATGAAGGCTTAGGGCACCAGGTTTTAAAGATTTTCACCATATACCCCTCAGACCTTGCTCAGGTTTCAAGGCAAGTAAAACACATTTCTTTCTTTCTTCTTTTTTTTTTTCAAAGGCTCATTGGCCATTTATAAGGTGTCCCAACACTATTAAAATGAGATCAAAGGTACCAAGTCTAAAATTTCCTAAGTAAAGGGGGAAAATAGCTTTTCATCTTATAATCGGAACCTAGTGTGCACAGTGTGTGGTAAGCTTAAAGTGGAAGAAATAAGGTTGAAATCAATAGGAGTTCAATAAGCATAATACAACTCTAAGTTTCAAGTAAGAAGACAAAAATTCAATTTCTCCCATTTTATTTTGAAAATTTTTCCTTAATAACCATGGAGAGTAGAATAAAAACTTTTAAAAATTTTAAAAATTAAGCAAAAAGCAACTAAATTACCAAAATAACTTAGCATTAATAACAAAACTTCCTACCTCAACTCTCCCCCCAACCAAGCTGAACATTGTCCTCAATGTTTCAAGAGCGATTAAAAATAAAGGGAGGAAGTGGTACCTCCTGAGTGACATGGAGTCTGAGTGGTATGGGAGAAATCACATGTTTCAAAAACACAAGAGTAATGAGAAAAGGAAATATAATAAAAAATGGTATATATGTATTACTTTGAAAAGGTATAATATGCATGATGTTCAAGTAATACATCTAATCCCAGTACATAAAACATCAAAAAGATGGGATTCACAAGTTTAATATAAAAAGTAAATACAAAAAAATAATATAGAGATGATCAGATAGTAGTGGGATCATGTGATGGCTCTGCTGTGATCTCCTCATCTGGTACTGGAGGCTCGGATGGTCCATGCCTATCATGCCCAGGTGGTGTCTACATACCCAGATGTTGCTGAATCTGATGAAGGATGGCAGTATGCTGGGTCTGAGTAGCAATGATCTGATCCTGGTGTGCACGAATAGTGGCCATCTGTTGGAAAAGAGCATCCTGAGTGGTGCTCAATGTCTACAATGAATGTACTAAGCCTCTAAACTCCCTAAGAGAAACGGTAACAGTAGGCTCAGATGAAGGCGAAGGCGCTGAGGTAGCTGGCATGTCTAGTGGAGTGTCCCGAGTGGTAGGAGAAGCAGAAAGTGTTGCCTCCGGCATGGGCTCTGGGGTGTGTGCTGCAGGGGCAGGGGGTATAATGTCAGTGAGAATCTCACCCTGCTGTGCCTGTGGTGGCTGCTCCTCCTGGTCTAGCTCTGGCGGAACAGGCATATCTGGGGCTCCCTGAGGTATAAAATAAGCTGCCAAGTGATTCCATTTGTTGAGAGAGAACTCCTCTCGGCAATGACGGCGTCTCTCAAGATGGGGCTTTAAAGGATAGCCCAGGTGCTCTAGAATCTGGCAGAGTAGCCTCGGAAATAGTAAAGGAATGACATCTGCTCTCTGAAGCTTCCTCTGATGGACTTTCTCTTCAAAGTGAAGAAGAGAAGTCATAATCAAATGATGAGGGCCAAAGTAATACCCCTCAGAAATCCTGAATAAAGCCTCTAGTATAGCTCCTCTCCTTTGAACTTTATGTTGAAGTGGGAAGATGTTGGAGCGCAGGAGGACATCAATAAGGAGCATCCCAGATGGAACCTCCTTTCTTGTCAACACTGAGGCTGTGGATGTCCCTCTCGACAAGATATGAACCATGTCCCTCTAAGAAAAATGGGACCACTCCCTGAAATCTGCCTGACTCACAGGCTCATAAGGAATATGGAGGGCCTCAGCAATGTGGCGAGCTCCAATAATACCCTGGTGTCCATCGATACTGAAATGGATGAGAGTAGGATCCTCGACGCCTCGAGTAGTCATAGTCTGATAAAAGTCTAAAACTACTCTGGGATAATAAAACTGTCTAGGAGTCAGTAGATGCTCCATATGATACCTCTGTAGCAAACGAAATGAATCTCTAAGCTCTGGTTGCTCTCTAAAAGTATCGATGTCGAAACATATCTCTGAGTGAAATGATCTATCTCTGCAATCCAGATTCCCCTCTATAGGCGGCCCTGCTATCATAGGCCGTCTGATGATGGTCTCCAGAGGAGTCCTTACAGGAATCTGAGACTCCGTAGTAGGAGGCTCTGACTGAGATGGCTGGGATGTCTCTCCAGGACTCGAAAGCTTGGCTTTCTTTGCAGATGGCTGAGTAGTTGACTTCTTGGCCTTGGTAGTAGCTGCCACAGGTGTAGTGGGTGGCCTTCTCGTTTGATATCGGCGCTGAGGAGGGCTCGGACGCGTTCCACCCTTAGATGGGGGAACTGTGGAGTCCTGTGGGGCCTGAGAAGTGGCATCTCGCATGGGTGACACTCTCGGTCTAGCAGGCGGCGAGGATGGGGATGCGGATGGCCTCCCCTTGTCTTTGCCATGGCCAAATTGAAGAGAAACGACTACTTGCGATTTCCAGAGAGCTTCAGATGGCGCGCGGGGCTTGCGTCTCTTTGACTTCGCTCTTATAGGGCTTTAAAAAGAAATAGAGGGGCTAAATTTGAAAGGTTTGATGTTTAAAAGCTCCCTCAAAAATTGAAAAGGCGTTTTGGAATAATAAACAAAGTCCCGGGCGGTAAAAAATGGGTTTCACACTTTAGTTTTCATCGTGCGAAAATTTTCGCACTCAAATTCGCACCGTGCAAAATTTTCGCGCCTTGTTTCGCATTGTGCGAAATTGGTTCGATACTTGAGGTGATGGCACTCGTGTGCCAGGAGGGTGTTTCGCATTGTGCGAAATTTTTCGCACCTTGGTTTTCATCGTGCGAAAATTTCGCACTGTGCGAATTTTTGTTTGGGCTGTGAGAATTGGCACTCGTGTGCCAGGAGGGTGTTTCGCACTGTGAGAAATTTTCCGCACCTTGAATTGTGGTGTGCGAAATTGAAGTGGAGAAAATTCGCACTCTACCTAAATTTTCGCAAGTTGGATTCCACCATGCGAAATTTTTGCATCTTGAAATGCAATGCTCTGTTTCCCCTGTTTTGCTCTTCAAGGCTTCTCCAAATTTTTCTTTAATTTTCTGGAATTTAACATCAAAATTGACTCAGATTAAAATAAAATAAACCAAATTTGAGTAAGAATTAAAATCAAAAGAAATAATAAAGTTATAAAAATAAAAAATTAACTATAAAATTCATGGACTTATGTAGTCTTTTCATAGACTAAGTCCATCTAAACCTGTTCTCTCAAGGTTACTGTGGTTCAAGGAGGCTGATTTCCTCCGTGTCTTGATTGTAAGGCTCCATGAATGGCTTGAGACGATGGCCATTGACTTTGAAGGTTTGATTGCCTGTGGAATCGAGTAATTCCACCACTCCATTGAGATGCACTTGATGAATGAGGAAAGGGCTTGTCCATCTTGACTTTAACTTCTCTAGAAAAATGTGGAGCCTAGAGTCATATAGCAAGACTCTTTGTCCCTTCTGAAATTCCTTCCTTGAGATCAATTGGTCATGCCACCTCTTCATCTTTTGTTTTGCAATTTTGGAGTTGATATATGCATCGTTTCTTAATTCCTCCATCTCATTAAGGTCTAAGCACCTCTTCATTCCGGCTCGAGTCAAGTCCATATTTATCTTCTTGATGGCCCACCAAGCCTTGTACTCAACTTCTACAGGAAGATGACATGCTTTACCAAAGATAAGGCGATAAGGAGACATACCAAGAATGGTCTTGTAAGCCGTCCCGTAAGCCCATAGTGAATCGTGGAGCTTAATAAACCAATCTCTTCTGTTTATGTTTACCACCTTCATCAATATATTCTTGATTTCCCCGTTTGCTAACTCCACTTGCCCAGACGTCTGAGGGTGATAAGGTGTAGCTACCTTATGCTTCACCCCATACTTGGCTAAGAGGGCTTCAAAAGGCTTGTTGCAAAAGTGTGTACCTCCATCACTGATTATGGCTTTGGGCACCCAAAATCGAGAGAAAATGTTTTCTTTGAGAAATTTGAGAACCACTCTATGATCATTATGTTTACAGGGGATTGCCTCAACCCATTTAGAAACATAATCTACTCCCACCAATATATAAGAGTTACCAAAGGATGTAGGGAAAGGTCCCATGAAGTCAACGCCCCAAACATCAAAAAGATCAACTATTAAAATGGGGTTCATAGGCATCTGATTCCTACGAGTTAACTTCCCAAGCCTTTGGCCTCTTTCACAACTTCTACACATGGTATGAGCATCTTTGAAAAGTGATGGCCAACTGAAACCTGATTGCAACACCTTCATAGCTGTTTTCTGAGAGGCAAAGTGACCTCCACAAGCATTCTCGTGGCAATGACTAAGGATCCCTTGTTGCTCTTGCTCAGGGACACACTTCCTTATTATTTGATCTGCACAATACTTGAAAAAAAAAGGTTCTTCCCAATAGTAGGCATGGATTTTCGCCAAGAAGTGCTTCTTATCTTGTGCTTTCCACTCCCTTGGGACTTCATCGGTAACTAAGTAGTTAGCAATATGAGCATACCAAGGGGCATCTTCCAGCAACATAAGTGACTCCTCTGGAAAATCATCATTAATTGGCAACTCATGGGAATTATGTGATTTAGCTAACCTTGAAAGGTGGTCAGCTACCATATTTTCTACTCCTTTCTTGTCTTTGATTTGGAGGTTGAACTCTTGTAATAGAAGAATCCATCTAATCAGCCTTGCTTTTGCATCTTGCTTTGTCAATAAATACTTCAAAGCTGAGTGGTCAGTAAAACCCACAATGAAAGACCCCACCAAATAAGCTCGAAACTTGTCTAAAGCAAAAACTACAGCTAGCAATTCTTTATCTGTAGTTGTGTAGTTTCTTTGGGCTTCGTTCAAAGTTTTGCTTGCATAATAAATCACATAGGGCTTCCCATCTTCTCTTTAACCAAGAACAGCTCCTATAGCAAAGTCACTGGTATCACACATCAATTCAAAAGGTAATTGCCAGTTGGGGGCTTTCACTATTGGGGCGGTTGTCAAGAATAGCTTCAGTTGTTCAAAACTCCTTTGGCATCTTTCATCCCATTTGAATTTAGCATCCTTCACCAATAGCTCGCAAAAAGGTCTAGAAAGTTTGGAAAAATCTTTGATGAACCTCCTGTAGAACCCAGCATGGCCAAGGAATTGTCTCACTCCCTTGACAGTTGTTGGGGATAGCAATTTCCTGATTAATTCCACCTTTGCTTTATCAACTTCAATGCCTTTGTTGGAGATGACATGGCCAAGGACAATTCCTTGTTGTACCATAAAATGACATTTCTCCCAGTTGAGCACCAAATCCTTTTCAATGCATTTGTTCAGAACTGCTTTCAGGTTAACTAAGCATTCCTCAAATGTGCTTCCATATATGGTGATGTCATCCATGAAAACTTCCATGATGCGCTCCACCATATCACTGAAAATACTTAGCATACATCTTTGGAATGTTGCGGGTGCATTGCATAAACCAAAAGGCGTTCTTCTATAAGCATAGGTTCCAAATGGACATGTGAATGTGGTCTTCTCCTGATCTTCCACATCAATTTCTATTTGAAAATAGTCGAAGTAGCCGTCCAAGAAACAATAGAAAGGATGGCCTGAGACTCTTTCCAACACTTGATCAATAAATGGCAATGGAAAATGATCCTTCCTTGTCACAGCATTCAATTTTCTATAATCAATACACACCCTCCAACCTGAAGTGAGGCGTGTGGAAACTTCTTCTCTCCTATCATTTTGCACCACTATGATCCCTGATTTTTTTGGCACTACTTGAGTAGGACTCACCCATGGGCTATTTGATATGGGGTAAATTATACCGGCTTGAAGTAGTTTTAGGACCTTAGCTCGCACCACCTCTTGCATATTAGGATTCAATCTCCTCTGAGGTTGCCGAATTGGTTTAGCCTATTTTTCCATGTATATATGATGTGTACAAACCAAAGGACAAATGCCTTTCAAGTCAGATATTTGCCATCCTATTGCTTTCTTACATCTCTTGAGAACTTCAAGTAGACACACCTCTTGAGGGGTAGTAAGAGATGAAGATATAACAATAGGACATTCTTTATTCTCTTTCAGGTATGTGTATTTCAACTCCGTGGGCAGGGGCTTCAGATTGAACTTTGGGGTCTCCTCTTTAGCAGCTTCTTGTGCCTCTTCTTTATTGAACAAAGGTAGAATTTCTTCTCTCCTCCTCCAACCTTGTTGAACAGCAAGGAACTCTGAGGGTTCAGGCAACCCTTCTTCAAGATCCTCAAGACTTTCATTTAACTCCTCATGCATCTTCTGATTACAATGCTCCTCTACTAGAGTGTCAATGATGCACACCTCTTCTGGACCTTCTTCCTCTTTCGGACTGATTGGCTTTTTAGACATGTAGAAGATATTAAGCTCCAATGTCATGTTGCCAAATGTGAGTTGCATGAGCCCATTCCTATAATTTATAATTGCATTCAATGTAGTTAGGAATGGCCTTTCAAGGATGATAGGAACATAATTAGTTTCCTTAACAATAGGGTCCGTATCAAGAACAACAAAGTCTACTGGATAGTAGAAGTTATCAACTTGAACTAAGACATCTTCAATTATCCCTCTTGGAACTTTCACTGATCTATCTGCTAGAGATAGAGTGATTGACGTTGGCTTCAACTCACCAAGCCCCAATTGCTTGTAAACAGAGTATGGTAGCAAATTCACACTTGCTCCCAAATCTAACAAAGCTTTCTCCACTACAGTTCCTCCGATCATAATTGAAATGGTGGGGCAACCCAGATCTTTGTACTTCAAAGGAGATTTGCACTGTATGATAGCACTTACTTGTTCAGTCAAGAAGGCTTTCTTATTCACATTCAACCCTCTTTTGATAGTACACAAGTCCTTAAGGAATTTTGCATACGTTGGCACTTGTTTAATCATATCTAGCAATGGGATGTTGACCTTCACCTGCCTCAATACTTCAAGAATTTCTAATGCATTTTTTATTCCCTTCTTCCCATGCAAAACTTGAGGAAAAGGGGGAGGTGTTAGTTTCTTCATCACATCACCCTTGATAACTAGTTTCTCCGGAGGTGCTTTCATTGTTGAATCATGGTCCTCTTTCCCTTCTCTGCTATCTTTCTTCTTTCCTTTCATTTCCTCCCTCTTCTCTGTCTCTTCTTCTTCTTCTTTCTCAACACGTGGCTTGGGTGTGGGCAACTCAACCTTTTTACCACTCCTTAGAGTAATCAAGGCTTTAACATCTCTCACCTGTGAAGACTCTCCTTCATGAGTTTCCACTTCATGAATACCCTTGGGGTTTTAGTGAGGTTGAGAAGGAAATCTCCCCTTCTCTTGCACTGTGTTAAGGTTAGTGAGCCTCGAGATTGAGTATTGGAGATTGTCTATTTTCTGAGATAAATCATTTTGCATTCCATCCATCTTTTTGTTCAATGTGCTCTCTACATTGTCAATTCTTTGGCTGAGTTGAGCATTGATGGCCTTCTGATCTCCAACAAAATCTCCTACAACCCTGCTTAGATTCTCTATTGGTTGCTCAAGATTTGAAGCTTGTTGAGATGGTTGAGCTGGCTGTGTATACTGAGGTGCTCTTGGCTTCTAGGAGAAATTCGGATGGTTCCTCCAATTTGAGTTATACGTATTGCCATATGAAGCATTGTTATTGGGCTTGAATTGTCCAATAACGTTTGCTTGATCTCCAAAGATTTCCCTAACAGCTGGTATGGTAGGGCACTCCTCCACCAAGTGCTCATAAAACTGACAAATGGGACATGGCTTGAATTGCACTGGTGTCTCAGCAATAGCTTGCACTTCATATATCTTTTTTCAGTTCTAGCTCCTCCAATCTTCTTGTCATTGCCACAACTTTAGCTTTCATATCAATATCCTCATTCAAGGTATACATCTCAGCCTTAGCATTAGAGGTATTTGATTGAGACTTCATCTTTCCCACTTCTCCTTTGTTCGGTTCATCCCATCCCCTTGAAACTTCAGCCAGATAACTCAAGAAGTCCATGGCTTCCTCCGAATTCTTACTCATGAAATCTCCTCCACACATAGTCTCTAGGAGTTGCTTCATTGAGGAAAACATTCCGTCATAAAAGTAGCCCACCAATAGCCATGTATCAAAACCATGGTGAGGACAAACATTGATGGCCTCCATGTATCTCTCCCAGCACTCATAGAATTTCTCATTCTCTTTAGCTGAGAAGTTTGAAATTTGCCTTTTCAAGCCATTTGTCCTATGAGTAGGGAAAAATTTCTTGAGAAATTCAGCTTACAAATCAGTCCAAGTTCGGATGCTCCTTGGACTTAAAGAATTAAGCCAAACCTTGGCCTTATCCTTCAAAGTAAAAGGAAATAGCTTAAGCCTCATCAAGTCGATTGAAGCTCCTCCCTCTTGGAATGTATTACAGACTTCTTCAAATTCCTTGATATGTGCATAGGGATTCTCATTTTCCATCCCATGGAAAGTAGGTAGAAGTGGAACAATATGCGGTCTGATAACTAGTTGCTCTGTAGGGGGCACAATACATGATGGTGCACTCATACGAGGTGGATGCATGCGGTCTCTCATTGATCTGAATACATTGGGATTGTCTTGATGACCATGGTGACTATGCTGATCTTCAGGTGTAGCTTCCATGATGTTCAAGCTCAAGTCCAACTCCTTTTTATGAGGTGTTTCAAGTTTTACAAGTCTTCCTCCACTATCTTGTATCCAATTTGGCATACACAACTAGTATCAACTGTAACAAAAACAAAGAAACAAAAGAAAACAAAAGAAAACAAAACTACAACAAGATTAAGATTATCTAAAACTAATTTATACAATATGCTAAAATATGAACAAGTAGGAAAACGATCAAGAAGAGTTAATAAAGTGAAAGAAAAACTACCAAACTTGTGATGAAAATCACAAGTACTTTGAAAAGAAGATTTCACTGTAAAATTGGCACCTTCCCGGACAACGGCGCCATTTGATTCCGTGCCTAGCTAGTGTATGCCCTGTTGATTTATATTCAATCAACTGGTGTACCTTGATTGCGGTCTGGAGTAATCAACAAAATTTATAACCTATTGCACCATGTACTAGGATAGCCTCAACTAGTATAACATAGTGGCTCTAGGATCGTTCACTGGGAAGGGTTCTCAAATTACAACTGACATCAATTCAAAGCTAACTTAGTGATTTTTCATTTCAAGGTTAGCTTTAAAAGAAAACATAATCTTTGGTTTGGAAAAGGATTGGTTTTAAGCTAACAAAACATAGTAACTAAATTTGACTTAGAAAGAAAGATGTTTCTTGGAGTTTTTGGATCACTGGGCTCAGGTGCTAACTACAAAAAGAGAGTTTGTGTCACTTGAATCTTTTCCTCGCATTCGGAATTTAACATATAGTTATTTCCCGAACCGGTGTGGTACAGATGCTTACCATTAATGGAATCAAACACTAAATTCCTCTCATTGATACATCTTGCAATGGCTCGTGCCTCTCACCTAGCATTTGCCATTCAAGGTGATCTTTAACCTTGGATTATCCTTCAAAAGCTCGCAAGAGATAACTAATGGATGTCTCCTTAGAGTCCAAAAGCTTACCAAGTGTTGGCTGGTCTAGAAAATCCTATCTTTGAATCACCTCCCAGAGGCTCGCAAGAGATAAACTAGTGAAACTCAATGGATGGAGTCCACTTGCCTTACCAAGTGTTGGCCCAGGTGATTCAAAGACGTTTTAAGTTAACTAAAAACATAGAAACCATAATGGGTCACACTTTCTTTTCACTAAAAGCTGAAACAACAAAACTTCCAATTTTTGCATTCGGCACCTCACCCGGTTTCCTCAACTCCAAGAGACTAAAAGCCTAGCCACTCATTCTCTAAGGAAACATCCTCAGAGCTTGTTTGGCTAGTAAGAAAAATACAATCAAAATGGGACGGTAAGGCAAAGCAAAGCTCTGTGTATTGCTTCCTTCAAAACTATACAAAAAGTTGTCTCTGAGAACAAGCTCTCGAGAGATCCTTGGTATGTTATTACAAAAGAGTTTATATAGGAAAGTAATTTACCCTTCCTTGAATACTTCCTAGCTAAGGAATCACATGAGTGGCTGATTACAAGGAGAAAATAGAGATTTAAACACAAAATATCTGAAGAAAAAAATCTAAAAGAGTCGGTGCACAAATATCCCAGTTTTGCATGTAGATTTCGCACGTTGCATGGTGACTTGCGAAAATTTCGCAAGTTGATTTCGCAACTTGGAATCCATTTTCGCACATTGGAGTTCCAATTTCGCAAGGTGCGAAATTGTCCTTCAGCTTGATGCAGTTTTCTTCCAAAGGCCATATCTTCCTCATTTCAGCTCCAATTCCTACACCGTTTGAAGTGTTGGATTTTTGACTTCCTGAGCTTTGAAATGGTATATAGAATGTAGAAAATGGACTTCGGGAAGTGCTCCAAATGAGTGAAAGAAGACTGCAGCTACTCTCCTCTATTTTTTCTTCACTCTGTTGTTCTTTCCTTGCATACTTTGAAAGACTATGACAAAAGATCACGAGGCTCCAAAGATTGGTTCCTTTATGAATTTGAGCTTCCAATTGCTTTGCCATGAACTATACAAAAATCTCCCTCATTCTTGAATTTCTTTGGTGTAGCTAAAAGCTATCAAAAACACCAAAACTTAACACAATTTGATTAGAAATGATTGCAAGGGTCCTTAACATGCCAATTGAGTTAAAAGGTAGTAATTACTACTCAAGAGTGTTTAAAAGAGTTAATTACAAGCTACAAAATAGCACTTTTTGAGTAGTAATCACTAGATTGGATGGTGACTTTGAGCAAATTCGAGGAGAGATTCTACGCAAAGATCCTCTTCTCGATTTGGAAGAATGCTATGCACTAATTCGACGAGAGGCAGTGCATCATGCTAGTATGAAAGCAGAATCTGACAACCCTGACACCTCAGTTATGGTAGTCCGACAGCAATCAACCCAGAATTGGTAGGACTAATCCAAGACCAACCATCCTAAGATAGGCCCTAATATTGATAAGTCAACTTTCAAATGCACTCACTACAATAAGACTGGTCATACCAAGAGTCATTGCTTTGAAATTGTGGGATATCCAGACTGGTGGGATCATAATCGTGATCAATGGAATAAGGATTCCAAGAAAACCTCGACTACAATTGTTGCCGAAATAAAAACAAAGGCTAATGTTGCTGAGAAAGGCTCTGCATTGGTAGCCGCTACAGATTATGGTGGTAAGTTTTTAAATGGATAATTGATTCTGGTGCTACAGATCATATGACTTTTGATTCTAGACAAGTCTCACCCCTTAGACCTTCCTTACAAAAAATTGTTTCCACAGCCAATGGTAACACAACCCCAGTCATTGGGGAAAGGTCCTTAACTCTTACTGATACTTTGAATTTGGATTCTGTTTTAGTTGTTCCATCTTTCGATTACAATCTTTTGTCAGTTTCTCAAATCACTACAGTCTTATCTTGTATTGTCATTTTTTGGCCTAAATTTTGTGTTTTTAAGGACATCCAAACAAGACAGATGATTGGTTGTGGTAATAAGCGGGGAAAACTCTATTACTTGGACTTATAGTCAAAGGATTCAAATAAGTTGCAACAAGCCTTGATTGCAGATGGATTTGAGGGGGAGAAGAAAAACTCCGAAATTTGGTTGTAGCATCAACATCTGGGACATGCTTCCTTTGGTTATTTAAAAAATTGTTTCCTAGTTTGTTTGCAAAGAGTGATATTTCTGGTTTTCGTTATGATATTTGTGAATTGGCTAAAAGCCATCGTGCTTCATTTCCATTAATTTTGAATAGAAGTCCGCTTCCTTTTATGGTTATACATTTTAATGTTTGGGGCCTATCCAAAGTCCCAACTTTGAGTGGCTTACGTTGGTTTGTTACTTTTATTGATGATTGTACCAAAATGACTTGGTTATGCTTGATAAAGACCAAAGATGAAGTGAACTTGTTGTTTCAAAATTTTCATAAAATGATTAAAACTCAGTACAATGCAAAGGTTCAGGTTCTGCGTAGCGATAATGGTGGAGAATATAAGAGTTCTGATCTTCAAAAGTATTTGGAAGGACATGGCATCTTTCATCAGACTACTTATTCCAATACACCCCAGCAAAATGGAGTCGCTGAACGGAAAAATCGGCACTTATTAGAGGTTGTTCATGCTTTCTTGATAGCAGCAAAAATACTAATATCTTATTGGGGAGAAGCAATCACATCTGCCGCATACTTGATCAATCGAGTACCTTCCAGCTCAATTGACTTCCAAACACCTCTCCAAGCTCTTACTAATGTCGTAGTTGCCCCAACCGTCCTAAATCTACCTCCTTGTGTTTTTGGTTGCATGGCATTTGTGCATCTACACAAACACCAACGCACCAAGTTAACTTCCCGTGCATTGCAATGTGTGTTTGTTGGATATGCATTGCACAAAAAGAGATATCGATGTTACCATCCTCCAACTTGACGAAGGTTTATTACAATGGATGTGGTGTTTCATGAAGATTCAATGTATTTTTCATTTGAGTTTGAACTTCAGGTGGAGTACCAAAAGGAAATTTAGACTCTCGATTATGATTATCATATCTCTGAGGAGGATGAATCTGGACAATCTGAACTAGTGAACCAGGAAGCGAGTGAGTTGGATATGAGTGGTACAACTTTGGAACCAAGTAGTAATGACCACCCAGAAACTGAAGAAGTGATAGAAGAAGAAAGAGATAGTACAATTGAACCATCACCACCATCTGAACAATTTGGGTCCGAAGATGTTTTCACTGAAATACCAAACCAATCGTGTCTGTTGAGGGTGTTCTTAATTTGGAACCTGATCCATTCATGAAACGGTTACCACACCGTCATAATAGAGGTATTCCTAAACCCACCTATGAACTTGAATTGTCTACCAAAGTCAAATATCCCATGAGCAACTATGTATCTAACCATCGTTTGTCTGAATCAAATAAGTTATTTGTAAATCAATTATCTACTGTAGCTATTCCTAATAGTGTGTAGGAAGCCTTAGCTTATCCAAGGTGGAAAGTAGCCACGAATGAAGAGATGAAATCATTGCAAAAGAATGAAACATGGGAACTTGTAGAATGTCCACCAGGAAAGAAGCCAGTTGGGTGTCATTGGATCTATACTGTGAAGTACAAGAAAGATGGTAGTATTTAACGATTTAAAGCAAGACTACTAGCAAAAGGGTACACTCAAACTTATGGAATTGACTACACAGAGACATTTGCACCTGTAGCTAAGATCTACACAGTTCGAGTATTACTATCTTTAGTTGCAAACCTAGATTGGCCATTGCAACAGTTCGATGGGAAAAATGCCTTTCTGCATAGCGAGTTATTTGAAGAAGTATATATAGATCTTCCACTAGAACGCATGGTGTCAGAAAAGCAATGTCAGATGGTGTGCAAATTGAAAAAGTCATTGTATGGGTTGAAGCAATCCCCGAGAGCATGGTTTGGAAGGTTCACAAAGTCAATGAGAGCTTTTGGCTATCGCCAAAGTAATTCAGATCACACTTTGTTCCTGAAAAAGCAACATGGTAAGATTATGGCACTCATCGTATATGTGGATGACATGATAGTTACAGGAAATGATCCTGAAGAAAGAAAAACTCTGCAGAATTATTTATCTAGAGAATTCGAAATGAAAGATCTAGGTCATCTGAAATAATTTCTTGGGACTGAAGTTTCTCGATCAAGTGAAGGAATTTTTCTGTCTCAAATAAAGTATGCCTTAGATATTTTACAGGAGACTGGAATGTTGGAATGTCAACCTGTTGATACACCAATAGAAAAAGGTCTGAAATTGTGTATTGAGCCTAATCAAGTATCAACTGATAAGGGAAGATACCAGAGACTTGTGGGGAGATTAATGTACTTAGCTCATACAAGACCAGATCTTACTTATGCATTGAGTGTAGTGAGTCAATACATGCATAATCCTGGAGAGCAACATATGAATGCAGTCATGTGTATTTTGAGGTATTTGAAGAATGCTCCTGGGAAGGGAATTTTGTTCACTAAAAATGTTGATCATCAGAGTATAGAAGTATATACTGATGCTGATTGGGCCGGTGCAGTGGATGATAGGCGATTTACATCTGGTTACTTTACCTTTGTAGGTGGTAATCTTATGACATGGAAAAATAAGAAGCAGAATGTTGTCGCTCGTTTAAGTGCAGAAGCGGAATTTAGGGGTATGACTTTAGGACTTTATGAGGCATTATGGCTAAAACTCCTCTTAGAAGATTTAGTTTACCTATCTAGGCAACCAATCTGATTGTTTTGTGACAATAAAGTTGCATGTGATATTGCTCATAATCCAGTACAACATGATTGTACAAAGCATGTCGAGGTAGAAAGATTCTTCATTAAGGAGAAGTTGGCTGATAAGATTGTGGAATTGCCTAAGATTCGATCAGAAGATCAATTGGCTGATATCCTCACCAAAGCTACAGTCTCAAGTCGAGTGTTCTAAAAAATTTTAGACAAGTTGGGCATGTATGACATCTATAAACCAACTTGAGGGGGAGTGTTGAGATATTAAGAATGTTTAGATATTAGGAAAGTTGAGATATTAGGAATGTTGAGATATTAGGATATTAGTTGTTCTTTTCTTATATCATTCTTTCCTTGTATCATTCTTTCCCATTCTTAGAATGGTGATTACCCTCTATATATACTTTGTACATGAACGAATGAAAGTATGAATGAAAAACTACCATTCATTAATTTGAAGAGCTACCTCACCTTTTCCATGCATTGACGACCCCTCGATCATACCCAGAAAACTCCCTTTCATTTCTCTTTTCTGGTTGCTTCGGTTTTTTCTCTGTTTTGCTCTCCTTTGCCTTGCTTGTCACCTTCCCATAGCTTTTTCCTCTCATTTCCCTTCTGCCCAAGCAGCCTTCTCTCAAAAACCAAAAAAAACCCCTCTAATCTCCTCTCTTGTGGCCCTCAGCTCTACATAGAAAAATTCACATTACCGAAGTAGCCCTTCATCCTCTGCTACCCGTCCTTTTTCTCCATGGAGTAAATCCTCCCTTAAAAATCTGTGAGTCTCCCCCATCCCTGCTGGCCATCACACCCTCCACATGCCTATTGACTTTTATTTTTTTTCAAGAAAAAATCTCACTTTTCTCTAAAGAACCCTCTCACTTTCTTAAACGCACAACCTTATAATTCCTCCAAAACCAATTTGGTAGTTTTCCTTTTTGCCGTGTCAATCTTCAATTGCTTCTTTATCTCCTACAGCCACCTGTCCTTAAACTCTCCCAAAACATCCACACCTACCTTCCAAATATCAATCTCAATGTGACCGTGCACACCTTTGATTACTACTCAAAAAGTGCTCTTTTATAGCTTGAAACAAACTATTTTAAACACTTTTGAGTAGTAGTTACTACCTTTTAACTCAATTGGCACATTAAGGACCCTTGCAAGTGTTTCTAATCAATTTTTGGCAAGTTTTGGTGTTTTTGATAGCTTTTTGATCATTAAAGCAAGCCAAGAATGAGGGAGAACTTTGTGAAATCCATGGCAATAGGTTGCCAAGCCAATCAAGTATGCAAGGAAGAGAATTAGAGAAGAAATCTAACAACCAGCAATTTCGCATGGCTATGCGAAATTTTCACATAGCATGCGAATTGTCAAAAGAAGCACAAGCTGCAAGACAGAGAGCAAGACTGAGAAAAATGAATTTCGCACCCTGTGCGAAATTTCGCAAGCCTTGCGAAGCCAAATGTTGAAGAACCATGCCAAAATTGAATTTTGCACACCATGCGAAATTTCGCATGGTGTGCGAAATTCACATGGCCTGTGAAATTCTCCTGTGTAATTTTCAAATATTTGTGCACCGGCTCCGTTAGATTTTTATCTCCAGATATTTTGTGTAATTTCCTATTTTCTCCTTGTAATCAACCAATGACAGGATTGCTTAGTTAGAAAGGTTGGAAAAACCTCTCTATATAGTCTTTTGCATCGTTTGTAAAGATATAGAATATCATATAGATTTTACACTTGTAAAAAATTTTCGTAGTAAGAAATATATAGAACCTTGCTCTGCCTTACCTTCTCATTTTGTATTTCATTTTCTTTCTAGCCAAACAACCTCTGAGGATGTTTTCCCAGAGGATGAGTGGCTAGGTTTTTCGTTTCTTGGACTGAAGGAAGCTAGGTAAAGGATCCAGATACAAAGATGGGAGTTTTCCTTGCTTTAAATGAGGAGAGTTGTTACCCGTTAATGGTTTTTGTTTCTTTTTTGTTTAACTTAAAATCCCTTAAAATCACCTAGGCCAATACTTGGTAAGCTTTTTGGACTCCATGGAGATCCATTAGTTATCATTTACGAGCCTCTGGGAGGTGGTTTAAAGGTAGGATTACCTAGAATGGCTAATCCTTGGTAAGCTTTTCAGACTCCATGGAGATCTATTAGTTATCATTTACGAGCCTTTGACGGGTAGTCCAAGGTTAGAATCACCTTGAATGGCCAATACTTGGTAAGCTTAACGGGCTCCATGGAATCCATGGATGTCTAGTAGTTATCATTTACGAGCCATTGGAAGATGATTCACAGTGAGAGGTCTTTAGTGTTTAAAACCATTAAGGGGAAGCAACTACAGTTTTTCATGAACCAGTTGGATCAAATCTTAGTTGCCAAATACACACTAGTTCGGGAGATAACCATCCTTTATGTTATTATCCCCAACGCGAGGAAAAGATCCGGAATCTCCCCCTTTGCGTAAGGAACCTGAACCTAGTGACCTAAAACTCCTAGAAACCTTTTCTTTGTAATTAATTTCAGTTACTATTTTTGGTTGACTTAAAATCAATCTTTTTCACCCAAAATTATGTTTTCTTTTAAAGCTAACTTTTTAAGGAAAAGCACCGTTTCAGTACCTTAACTAATGTCACGTGTACTATGAAAACCCATCCTTGAGGACGATCCTAGAGCCACTATACTATGTTAGCTATGCTACCCTAGTGTAAGGTGATTTAGGTTTATAAATTTTGTTGATAACACCCGTTTGGGCCAGAATCAAATGGAACAGCCGCTATGGGACGAATCAAATGGCGCCATTGCCAAGGATGGTGCCACAGTACAGTGATATGACCTTTCCAGAACACTTGTGATCTTCATCACAAGTTTGGTGATTTTTCTTTTCTTTTACTAATTTTTTTTATTTGTTCCTTTTTATTTGTTTCTGTTTTAGTTTATTTTTTATCTAGTCTTAGTTAATCTTAATTTTTTTTTTCTCTAGAATTGTTCGTCTTTTGTTTTCTTTGTTTGTGTTTTTGTTTCAGTAATTTCTAGTTGTGCATGCCCTATTGGATACGAGATAGTAAGGGAAGACTGGTGAAGATTGAAACTCCTTATGAAACAGAGTTAGAATTGTGCTTGAACGTCATGGATGGACCACCTGAAGATCAACATAGTCAACATGGTCAGGAGGACAATCTCAACGCATTTTGATCCATGAGGGACCACATGCATCCACCTCGTACGAGTGCACTGTCATGTATAGTGCTTCCTACAGAGCAACTAGTGATCCGACCACATATTGTGCCACTTCTACCTACTTTCCATGGGATGGAAAGTGAGAATCCCTACTCGCATATCAAGGAATTTGAGGAAGTTTGTAATACATTCCAAGAAGGAGGAGCGTCCATCGACTTGATAAGGCTTAAGCTATTTCCTTTCACCTTAAAGGATAAGGCCAAGATTTGGCTTAATTCTCTAAGGCCAAGGAGTATCCGAACTTGGACTGATTTGCAAGCTGAATTTCTTAAGAAATTTTTCCCGACTCATAGGACCAACAGCTTGAAAAGACAAATTTCAAATTTATCAGCTAAAAAGAATGAGAAATTCTATGAGTGTTGGGAGAGATACATGGAAGCTATCAATGCTTGTCCTCACCATGGCTTTGATACATGGCTATTGGTGAGCTATTTTTACGATGGTATGTCTTCCTCAATGAAGCAACTCTTAGAAACGATGTGTGAAGGAGACTTCATGAGTAAGAATCCGGAGGAAGCCATGGATTTCTTGAGTTATGTAGATGAAGTTTCAAGGGGATGGGATGAGCTGAATGCCAGAGAAGTGGGAAGAATGAAGTCTCAGCCTAATGCTAAGGCTGGGATGTATACTTTGAACGAAGATATTGACATGAAAGCAAAAGTTGCAGCTATGACAAGAAGATTGGAGAAGCTAGAAATGAAGAAGAAGATGCAAGAAGTGCAAGCCATTTCTGAGACACCAGTGCAAGCTATGCCATGTTCCATCTGTCAATCTTATGAGCACTTGGTGGGGGAGTGTCCTACGATTCCAGCTGTGCGGGAAATGTTTGGGGATCAAGCAAATGTTATTGGACAATTCAAGGCCAATAACAATGCTTCATATGGCAACACCTACAATTCAAATTGGAGGAACCATCCAAATTTCTCATGGAAGCCGAGGCCACCTCAGTACATGCAATCTGGCCAAGCACCTTCGCAAGCTTCGAATCTTGAACAAGCTATAGTGAATCTTAGCAAGGTCGTGGGAGACTTTGTGGGAGATCAGAAATCCATCAATGCTCAGCTTAGTCAAAGAATTGATAGTGTAGAGAGTACATTGAACAAAAGGATGGATGAGATGCAAAATGATCTATCTCAGAAGATAGATAACCTCTAGTACTCAATCTCAAGGCTCACCAACCTCAACATAGTACACGAGAAAGGAAGGTTTCCTTCTCAACCTCATCAAAACCCTAAGGGAATTCATGAAGTCGAGGCTTTAGATGGAGAATCGTCACAGGTGAGGGAAGTCAAAGCAATGATCACTCTAAGGAGTGGTAAAGAGGTTGATTTGCCAACATCCAAGCCAGAGCATGATGAAGAGATTGAAGCAGAGAAAGAGAAGAGGGAGGAAATCAAAGGAAAGAGAAAATAGAACAGTGCAAAGCATGAGGACCATGTTTCTACTGCGAATGAAGAACCGGAGAGGATCATCATCAAAGAAGATATGATGACCAAACACACGCCTCCACCTTTCCCCCAAGCTTTGCATGGAAAAAAGGGAATCAACAATGCATCAGAAATTCTTGAAGTATTGAGGCAACTGAAGGTCAACATCCCTTTGCTAGACATGATCAAACAAGTGCCGACTTATGCAAAATTCCTGAAGGACTTGTGCACTATAAAGAGAGGGTTGAATGTGAACAAGAAAGCCTTCTTGATTGAGCAAGTGAGTGCCATCATATAGTGCAAGTCTCCAGTGAAATACAAAGATCTGGGTTGCCCTACCATCTCAGGGATGATTGGAGGAACGTGTGTGGAGAAAGCTTTGTTGGACTTGGGAGCAAGTGTGAATTTGCTTCCCTACTCTGTCTACAAGCAATTGGGACTTGGAGAGTTGAAGCCAACATTAATCAATTTATTCTAGCAGATAGATCTCTGAAGATTCCAAGAGGCATGATTGAAGATGTCCTAGTTCAAGTTGACAAATTCTACTATCCAGTGGATTTTGTTGTTCTTGATACGGACCCGGTTGCCAAAGGAATTAATTATGTTCCTATCATACTTGGAAGACCATTCCTAGCTACATCAAATGCCATCATCAATTGTAGGAATGGAGTCATGCAACTCACATTTGGCAACATGATGGTGAAGCTCAACATCTTCTATTTGTGCAAAAAACAATTCCATCCGGAAGAAGAAGAAGGACCAGAGGAGGTGTGCATGATTGACAACTTAGTGGAGGAGCATTGTGATAAAAAAATACTGGAAGAGTTGAACGAAAGTCTTGGAGATCTTGATGAAGGGTTACTTGAACCCTTAGATTTGCTTGCTACTCTACCCCCTTGGAAGAGGAGAGAAGAAATTCTACCTTTATTCAATGAGGAGGAGACACAAGAAGTCGTTAAGAAGGAGTCCCCAAAGCTTATTCTGAAGCCACTACCACGGAGTTGAAGTATGCATACCTGGAAGGAAACAAGTAGTGCCCTGTTGTTATATCTTCATCTCTTACCACTCCTCAAGAGGATTGTCTACTGGAAGTCCTCAGGAGATGTAAGAAGGCAATAGAGTGGCAAATTTTTTATCTAAAAGGGATCAGCCCTTTAGTCTGTACCCATCATATATACATGGAAGAAGAAGCTAAGCTAGTTCGTCAACCGCAGAGAAGGTTGAATCCTCACATGCAAGAGGTGGTGCGAGCTGAAGTGCTTAAGCTACTTCAGGCTGGTATTATCTACCCCATATCAGATAGCCCATGGGTGAGTCCTACGCAAGTCATGCCAAAGAAATCTGGGATCACAGTGGTGTAAAATGTTAAGGGAGAAGAAATTTCTACACGCCTCACTTCAGGTTGGATGGTGTGTATTGATTACAAGAAGTTGAATGATGTGACAAGGAATGACCACTTCCCGTTGCCATTTATTGATCAAGTGCTTGAAAGAGTCTCAGACCATCCTTTCTATTATTTTTTGGATGGCTACTCTGGGTATTTTCAAATAGAAATCGATGTTGAAGACCAGGAGAAGACCATTTTCACATGTCTATTTGGAACCTATGCATATAGGAGAATGCCTTTTGGCTTATGCAATGCACCCGCAACATTCCAAAGATGCATGTTAAGCATTTTCAGTGATATGGTGGAGCGTATTATGGAAGTCTTTATGGATAATATCACCATATATGGAAGTGCGTTTGACGAATGCTTAGTCAACTTGGAAGCTGTTCTGCACCGATGCATAGAAAAAAACTTAGTGCTTAACTAGAAGAAATTCCACTTCATGGTATGCCAAGGAATTGTCCTTGGGCACATCATCTCCGAGCAAGGCATTGAAGTTGATAAAGCAAAGGTTGAACTCATTGTCAAGTTGCGATCCCCAACAACTATCAAAGGAGTAAGGCAATTCCTTGGCCATGCTCGGTTCTACAGGAGGTTTATCAAAGATTTCTCTAAGCTTGCAAGGCCTCTTTGTGAACTATTAGTGAAGGATGCTAAATTCGTATGGGATGAGAGATGTTAAAGAAGTTTTGAAGAATTGAAGTTGTTCCTGACAACCGCTCTAATAGTGAGGGCTCCCAACTGGCAACTGCCCTTTGAAGTAATGTGTGATGCCAGTGACTTTGCTATAGGAGCTATTCTTGGGCAAAGAGAAGATGGAAAACCTTATGTGATCTACTATGCGAGCAAAGCATTGAATGAGGCATAAAGAAACAACACAATCACCAAGAAAGAATTGTTAGCTGTAGTTTTTGCCTTGGACAAGTTTCGTGCTTACCTAGTGGGGTCTTTCATTGTGGTTTTCACTGATCACTCAGCTTTGAAATATCTATTGACAAAGCAAGACGCAAAAGCAAGGCTGATTAGATGGATTCTCTTGCTTTAAGAGTTCAATCTCCAGATTAAAGACAAGAAAGAAGTGGAGAATGTGTTAGCCGACCACCTTTCAAGGCTAGCTATCACACATAATTCCCACGGTTTGCCCATTAATGATGATTTTCCAAAGGAGTCGCTCATGTTGGTAGAAGTTGCTCCTTGGTATGCCCATATTACTAACTATTTAGTTACCGGAGAAGTTCCAAGTGAGTGGAAAGCATAAGATAAGAAGCACTTCTTTGCAAAAATTCATGCCCACTATTGGGAAGAGCCATTTCTATTCAAGTATTGTGCGGATTAGATAATACGGAAGTGCGTCCCTGAACAAGAGCAACAGGGGATCCTCAGTCATTGCCACGAAAACATATGTGGAGGCCACTTTACTTATCAGAAAACAGCCATGAAGGTATTGCAATCGGGTTTCTACTGGCCATCACTTTTCAAAGATTCCCACACCATGTACAAGAGCTGTGATAGATGCTAGAGGCTTGGGAAGTTAACACGCATAAACATGATGCCTTTGAACCCCATTTTAATAGTCGATCTTTTCCATGTCTGGGCCATTGACTTCATGAGACCTTTCCCTATGTCCTTTGTCTACTCCTACATCTTGGTGGGAGTATATTATGTTTCAAAATGGGTTGAAGCAGTCCCATGCAAGCACAAGGATCACAAAGTTGTTCTAAAGTTTCTAAAGGAGAACATCTTCTTGAGATTTGGGGAACCCAAAGCCATAATCAGTGATGGGGGTACTCATTTTTGTAACAAGTCGTTCAAAACTCTCTTAGCCAAGTACGGGGTGAAGCATAAGGTAGCTACACCTTACCACCCTTAGACTTCTGGGCAAGTAGAGTTAGCAAATTAGGAGATCAAAAACATACTAATGAAGGTGGTGAATACGAGTATAAGAGATTGGTTTGTTAAGCTTCATGATTCACTGTGGGCATATAGAACAACTTATAAGACCATTCTTGGGATGTCTCCTTATCACCTTGTTATGACAAAGCATGTTGTCTCCCCGTGGAAGTAGAATACAAAGCTTGGTGGGCAATTAAGAAGCTTAACATGGACTTGAACAGAGCCGAGATGAAGAGGTTCTTAGACCTTAATGAGATGGAGGAACTGAGAAGTGCCGCCTACAATAATTCAAACATTGCAAAACAAAGATTGAAGAGGTGGCATGATCAGTTGGTCTCCCGCAAAGAATTTCGGAAGGGACAAAGAGTCTTGCTCTATGACTTTAAGCTCCACATCTTTCCAGGAAAGCCGAAGTCAAAGTGGATAGGTCCTTTTACCATTCATCAAGTGCATTCCAATGGAGTAGTAGAACTACTCAATTCCAACAGCACCGGGAGCTTCAAAGTTAATGGCCACCGTCTCAAGCCATTTGTGGAACCTTTTTCTCGTGACAAGGAGGAAATCATCCTCCTTGAGCCACATCAAGCCTGACAGGACCAATGGTTAGATGGACTTAGTTTTTCGGAAGACCATTAAGTCCATACTTTTTGTTTCAATGTTGATTTAAAAGTTTCAGTGTTTTATTACTTGTTTTAAGTTTGATTTCTTGCTTTAATTTTATTTTGTTGTGATTTAACTTAATATTTGATGATCAATTGTAGGTGGATTTTAAAACAGTTGGGAAAAACCTTAAAGAATTTTTGGCAAAGAGGAAAAACCAAAAACAAAGCATTTCGCACACCCTACGAAAATTTTCGTAGGGCATGCGAAAATCCAAAAATCATTTCGCAAGGGGTTCGAAAATTTCATACACCTAATACTTTGCAAAAAAGTTGTGCGAATTTAGAAAGGGTGTGCGAACCCATTTTGCAACTCTAGAGCCATTTCGCACCTTGTGCGAATTCCAAGGGACACTCTGCGAAAATGCCAATTATCCCTTAATTCCTATTTAAACCCCTCCGGGGCCTGTTTTCATCTCGCACACCCCATTCCCCTTTGCGAAAGCCTCTGTCACCTTGCGACGCCCCAACTTTTAGAGTTTTCTTCTCCATTGGATGCCTCGTGCCCACGCATCTGAAGAGGCGACCCACACCAAACCTGTGGAACATAGATTTGAGCCAATTCTTTTCATTTCTGACATGGCGCGGACTAAAGGAGCCCATGAAGACGCTTCACCAACTCACAATCAGAGGCCGAGAGCCTCCTCTGCGCGGGATTCGATATCTCAGGTCTTAGATGACCAGACCATTCCACCTTTTGAGGGTGGAGTACCCTCTAGTCCCCCTCAGTGCAGATACGAGACACGGAAACCACCAACTACACCAGAAGAGACCACTTCGCGCCCTGAGAGCTTAGTATGCCGCACTCAAGCTAAGAGGGCCAGGACTTCAGGCCTAGGAGAGTCGTCTAGACCTTCACAGCCTAACCCTCGGGCTTCGGCCGATTCTCAGCTTCTTTTCGGCATGTCACCGGAAGCTATTATCAGACGACCCATGGTCATAGCGCTGCCCATTGAGGGCAATTCAGATTGTAGAGCCAGACCATTCCACTCTGAGCTATATTTTGATCAAGAGACTTTTCAACAGCAGCTGGAGCTTCGAGACTTATTTGGCCTACTCTAAAGGTACCATCTGGAGCACCTTATGACTCCTCGAGAGTTTTTCTACCCGAGAGCAGTATTAGACTTTTATCAGTCTATGACTACTCATGGAGTCCTGAGTCCTACCGCTATTCACTTCAGCATTGACGGACGCCATGGTAACCTAGAGGCTAGAGACATTGCAGAGGCTCTCCACATTCCATATGAGCTAGTGAATCCAGCAGACTTCCGGGAGTGGTCCCCTATATCTTAGAGGGACATGGTCCACATCTTATCCAAGGGGACATCTGCAGACTCAGTCCTTCTTCGGAAGGAGCTTCCACCTGGGATGCTCCTCGTAGACGTAGTGCTCCACTCTAACCTCTTTCCCCTTCAGTATTCAGTGTAGAGGCGATGAGCGATTTTGGACGCTTTATTCTGGATATCAAAGGGCTTTTTTTTTAGTCCTCATCACTTGATTATGGCCTCTCTCCTCCACTTTGAAGAGAAGGTCCACAGGAAGAAGCTCCAGAGAGTTGGCACTATTCCACTACTATTTTCAAGGCTGCTCTGTCACATATTGGAGCATTTGGGCTATCCTACTGAGCCTCACTTTGAGTGCCACCGCCTTTGTCGAGAGCGATTCACTCTCGAAAAATGGACCCAATTGGTGGGCTATTCAGCACCTCTAGTGCCCCCACAGGTAGAGTAGGCACAACATGGTGAGCTTCCCACAGACACTACACCCCCTGCCCCTGCATCCCCTATTAGAGCACTGCTTGAGGCTACTCCTACTGCGCCCCCTATGTCTGAGCCATCTTCTGCTGTTCCACCGGTTGCTCCTACTACATTCGAGCCTTCTTTCACCATCTTTGCTGCGGAGTTTTGCGCCTTTATCAGTACCTTCCACACACTGTGCACCACACACAATACCCTCTTCCAGCAGATGGATGCGATGTGTGCACAGTAGGACCAGCATATTGCTATTCTTCGTTAGATTCAGCAGCATTTAGGACTTCTGCCACCACCTCAGCCTGACCTCCTTGGAACATCAAAGCCCATAGCTCCAACTGAGCAGACTATTCCACCTAGGGAGACTACCAGAGCAGAGGTCCATGTCCCGATCCTGCCTACTCAAGAGGCCACCACAGATGCATCATCTCCACATGACCCTACTACTACTTGATCATTTCTTTATCTTTTTGTATTCATGTATTATATTAGTAGACATAGTTTCTTGTTTTGATCCTTTATATTCTGGGATTGAATGTATTACATGATGATATCTTATATTGTACTTTCTCAGAGTAATATATAGACTTGCCATTCTTCTATTTCCTCTACTGATTACTCGTTTGTTTTTTGAATCATGTGGTTTCTCCTATATGACTCAGACTCAGGAGGTACCACTTCCTTCCTTTATTTTCATTCGCTCGACACATTGAGGGCAATGTTGATCTCGGTTGGGGGGAGGGGAGAGTTGAGGAAGGAAGTTTTGTTAATAATGCTAGGTTATTTTGTTAATTTAGTACTTTTTTCTTAATTTTAAAAAATTTACTCTACTTTCCATGGTTATTAAAGAAAAATTCTCAAAATGAAATGGGAGAAATTGAATTTTTGTCTTTTTACTTGAATCTTAGAGTTTGTATTATGCTTATTAAAGTTGATGAATTATTGAAACTCCTATTGAATTCAACCTTATTTCTTCCACTTTAAGCTTACCACACACTGTGCATACTAGGTTCCGATTATAAGATGAAAAACTATTTCACCCCTTGAATTTAGGAAAATTTCGACTTGGTAACTTTGACCTCGTTTTAATAGTGTTGGGACACCTTATAAAAGGCCAATGAGCCTTCAAAAAAAAAAAAAAAAAAAAAAAAAACAAAGTGTTACACTTGCCTTGAAACTTGAGCAAGGTCCAAGGGGTATATGGTGAAAATCTTTAAAACTTGGTGCCCTAAGCCTTCATTGGTTGGGAGTCACCGACCTCAATGCTCGTTACAAGAGTGAATAGGTGGAGTTTAGCATATTGTAGGTGCTTGGGTATTAAATTTCAATCTCAAAAGTCCGGGGTGAAATCTGAGGAGTTAGTGGTCGAAAGATCCTTAAAGCTTGATGCCCTAAACCTTGATTGGTTGGGAGTCATCGATGGACCCCCATGGACACTTTAGAAAACAATACCTTTAACATTGCACTCCTACAATGAAAAAATTGTGAAATAAAAGAGGTGCATTCTCAGCTTATTGGAGGTTGGTCAGTTTGCTAAGGTTTGAGAAAGAACTAGGTTGGGGGGAAAGAATAGTTTGACATACTATAATCAGGAACTAATAAGCTTAACACTTAGATTTCTGTGGAAGAGTAAGGATTGGACCTTTGGGAGTAGAAATGCTTTTGATCCTTAAATTTGCATAATGCCTACTCTTTATAAATTGTGATTAGGCAAGAGATTTGATGACTCTTGTTGAAGGTTGGGTTTTGCTTCTTTGATGTTCCATGAGAGAGTATGTTCCGCATCATGGCACTTGAAATTTTTTTGGAGTGGTTAACCTGATTTTGTAAATTATTTTACTGTCTATTTTTCTTTTTCTCTCCTTCATTGCTAAGGGACTAGCAATATGTCGGTTGGGGGGAGTGATTACTACTCAAAAAGTGCTCTTTTATAGCTTGAAACTAACTGTTTGAAACACTTTTGAGTAGTAGTTACTACCTTTTAACTCAATTGGCACATTAAGGACCCTTGCAAGTGTTTCTAATCAAATTTTGGCAAGTTTTGGTGTTTTTGATAGCTTTTTTATCATTAAAGCAAGCCAAGAGTGAGGGAGAAATTTGTGAAATCCATGGCAATAGGTTTCCAAGCCAATCAAGTATGCAAGGAAGAGAATCAGGGAAGAAATCTAACAACCAGCAATTTCGCATGGCTATGCGAAATTTTCGCATAGCATGCGAATTGTCAAAAGAAGCACAAGCTGCAAGACAGAGAGCAATACTGAGAAAAATGAATTTCGCACCCTGTGCGAAATTTCGCAAGCCTTGCTAAGCCAAATGTTGAAGAACCATGCCAAAACTGAATTCCGCACACCATGCGAAATTTCGCATGGCCTATGAAATTCTCCTGTGTAATTTTCAAATATTTGTGCACCGGTTCCATTAGATTTTTATCTCCAGATATTTTGTGTAATTTCCTATTTTCTCCTTGTAATAAACCAATGACAGGATTGCTTAGTTAGGAAGGTTGGAAAAACCTCTCTATATATTCTTTTGCATCGTTTGTAAAGATATAGAACATCATATAGATTTTACACTTGTAAAAAATTTTCGTAGTAAGAAATATACAGAGCCTTGCTCTGCCTTACCTTCTCATTTTGTATTTCTTTTTCTTTCTAGCCAAACAACCTCTGAGGATGTTTTCCCAGAGGATGAGTGGCTAGGTTTTTTGTTTCTTGGACTGAGGGAAGCTAGGTAAAGGATCCGGATACAAAGGTGGGAGTTTTCCTTGCTTTAAATGAGGAGAGTTGTTACCCATTAATGGTTTTTGTTTCTTTTTTGTTTAACTTAAAATCCCTTAAAATCACCTGGGCTAATACTTGGTAAGCTTTTTGGACTCCATGGAGATCTATTAGTTATCATTTACGAGCCTTTGGGAGGTGGTTTAAAGGTAGGATTACCTAGAATGGCTAATACTTGGTAAGCTTTTCAGACTCCATGGAGATCCATTAGTTATCATTTACGAGCCTTTGATGGGTAGTCCAAAGTTAGAATCACCTTGAATGGCCAATACTTGGTAAGCTTAACGGTCTTCATGGAATCCATGGATGTCTAGTAGTTATCATTTACGAGCCATTGGAAGATGATTCACAGTGAGAGGTCTTTAGTGTTTAAAACCATTAAGGGGAAGCAACTACAGTTTTTCATGAACCAGTTGGATCAAATCTTAGTTGTCAAATACACACTGGTTCGGGAGATAACCATTCTTTATGTTATTATCCCCAATGCGAGGAAAAGATCCGGAATCTCCCCCTTTGCGTAAGGAACCTGAACCTAGTGACCTAAAACTCCAAGAAACCTTTTCTTTGTAATTAATTTCAGTTACTATTTTTGGTTGACATAAAATCAATCTTTTTCACCCAAAATTATGTTTTCTTTTAAAGCTAACTTTTTAAGGAAAAACACCATTTCAGTACCTTAACTAATGTCACATGTACTATGAAAACCTATCCCTGAGGACTAGAGCCACTATACTATGCTAGCTATGCTGCCCTAGTGTAAGGTGATTTAGGTTTATAAATTTTGTTGATAACACCCGTCTGAGCCAGAATCATATGGAACAACCGCTATGGGACGAATCAACCTTCCATACCTTCCTTACAAAATTTCGAAGTTAATAGATTAAATCAAATAATAATAATAATAATAATAATAATAATAATAATAATAATAGTAATAGTCATAGTAATAGTAATAGTAATAAAAAAAAAAAAAACATTTAAACAAAATTATTAAATTAAAATAAATAAGGATAAGTATTATGGAAAAGTGACAAAATAATAGGAAAATAAAATAAAGGAGGAAATAGGCAAGATAATAAATAAAATAAACAAAAAAATAATATAATAAAAAGTCAAGTCATGTGATTTTACAAAAATGAGCCATGTAAGTCATGCAAACCACGTGAGACATGCAAGATGTGCCAAAAAAAAAGTGACCTAAGCAAGACTAGATAAACCTAAGTGGGCCAAGGTGTGCCAAAATGGGCCCAGGTGGGCCTAAGTGAGCCTAAGTGGGCCAAACGCATCTAAATGGGCCCAATATGCCTAAATGGGCCTAAGGTGGTGTCTAATGGGCCGAGTGTACCTAAGTGGACCTAGGGTGTTTAGGACAGTGCCTAAGTGACCTAAAGTGATATAGGGTGAATGTGTACAAGCTAGAAGGTGTCTAGAATGTTTAGGACAATGCCTAAGTGTAAATTAGGGTTGCCAAGGGTCACAATGGGGTTAGATAAATCTCTCAATTAGAGTCTCCAAGGTGGTTCATAAAAGATAAGCTACATGAGTAATAATGGGCCACAAGGGAATTGTTGTAAAGTACCAAATGAACACATAATAGGACATGTGCTAGAAGGACAAAATGAAGGGTCTATAGGCTTGCATAATTTATTATCAATTATTTTTCTCTTCATTTAGTTTGGTTTTTAAAATTCTTTTTCTAGGCCTTCACTATAGTTCTAAATTTTCTTGTTATTAAGGTTAGATCACCAAAATTCAAAATATTTGCAATGGATACATCCAACTCTTTTCATTAATTTAAAGAGGCCTTTAAGGTAGTCCACATACTTTTAAAAGTAGGAACTGAAATTTCATGTCTATAGATACCCAACAAATTGGTCAATCCTTAAAGATTTAGATGTCTTATCTTTTTTCTAAAGCAGTAACATTGAGTGTGAATCTCGAAGGAAAAGACCTTGGTATTTTCTAACAACTTTTAAATCACAATTTTTTTCTTCTATTTCACTTAACTTCGAATCAGTTTTAGAAACTCATCCTCTTGCATTTATATGCTCTTAAATGTAGTAGTGAGCATTCATATCTTAAACAACGTCACAACTGAAGTGCCCTCATGCATGACTAAAAGAATATCTGATGGCTCTTTAGCATGCTTTACATGTTGTCGTACCAAACTTGTCGTAACTCACCCCATTGAAGATGCTATAGAGAGTTTGAGCATTTGCCTCACTACCCTCATTGCCCATTTTATCCCATTCTTATTTAAGCTTGAGTTCACTAGTAGATCTACCAATCCATTCACCTTCAATGGAAGTTCTCAATTGAATTCAACTAAATTCCATACTTGTTCCCCTTGCCTTTTGAAAAAGAACTTAATATATGCTTCTAGTGGAGATAGTTGGTTTCCATGAAAGGAGTGTTGATTGTTTATGGATAATCTCATTCTATGTGGTTCCATGATTCAAGGTCTTAGTAATCTAAGAATTCAATCACACAAGTACTCAAACAATTTTCTTGAAATGCCACACATAACACCTTCAAAAGAATTTGTGAATGTAAAATTCATGAGGTCAAAGAATTCAAAGTTAATTTCTCCTAACTATGAAAAAGTACTTCTTAATGGATTCCACAATATCTTAAAAGTATGTGATCCTCTACCATAGAGTCGAAGAATAATGGTGATATACTTTGAGAATGTTGGGTTAAGAACAGAGTAATGACATAAAAACTAGGCATATATGCATAGGTTGAACCCTAGAGGGTTGAATGAAATTTAAAACCAAATCCTAACCAAATTGAATTTAGAAGGAGGGTGAATTTTAGAAATTTCTTAAAGTTAGGCAAATTTCATCGTGAGTACTTGAGTCCATTCTAAGGCACTTGAGCGCTCTTACAAAAATTTCACTTTTCAAATGTTTTTTCATGCCCAAATGCCTATTTCCTTTTTATTTTTTCTAGATATCTTAATTAAAATTCCTTTTCAAATTAATTTTTATGTTAACGCTCAATTTTCCTTGTTATCCACTATATATGTTTTCAACATTATTAGTCTCTCGTTAATGTAATCATACTTGGTTGTCCAAAGTTGATTCATAGCAACCTTGAGTCTTCAAAAATTGGGTAAGTCATAGAAAATTATATAGTCCTAAATCAAGGTCAATGGAGCATAATGAAAAATTATTATCTTTTCATTGTTTTCAGAGATATATATTTTTGAAAGTACTCTTTAAATATTTTTTGTCATAACAAAAATATTATTGTGCCAATTTATAATGATACACTGGCCAACTTTTTCAACAACATACAAATTAAACCTAGTCCATGTGTATTCTATAATAAAATAAATTAAATTAAATTTGTCTATCATATAGATATATTCTATAATGAATAAAATCTATCATAATGTGTCTGTCAATAGTTTATAATCAACATCAAAAGCAAATCACTTTAAAGAATATTGAAAACCTTCCTTTGCTGATTTATGCAATTTTATGGTACAAATGATACAATTTTAAGTAATTTTATTACAATTTTTTTTCTTAATGGGGGGAAAAATTGCTAGCCATTTTTTCTTAATTTGTTGTTCGCTTTTTCTTTCTCTCTCTCTCTCTCTCTCTTTTTTTTCCTTTTTCTAATAAATAAAAATATTAATTATACAAAAGAGCAATGACGTGGCATAGAAAAAGCGGCTCTCCTTGTCAGCGTGGAAGTGAGATATAACTGATTTTGAAACTAATTTAATTAATGTAAAATGAAATACCTGCCTCCATAGCAATATACATATATACTTCAAAGCCAATGTAAAATGGACTGCAACAAGTGGATCAGTTGCTAACCAAGAAACCATGAAGCCTCCCACGGGAAAAAGAAATCAAGGTGACTCCAAGTTTAGGATTTCTCTTTTTCAAGATTTCATTTGATATTTCTCTCTCCTTTATCCTCTGCATGCTTGCCAAGAATCATGAGGGACCAGAATCATTTCCACCATTTTGAAAATGGTTACTTCTCCTCGGATATAAGAATTGGCCAGTATGAAGTATGACGTATGAAGTTACCAACTTATGTATTCAGATTAACAATGGGATAAACATTATGATGTGGGATGGAAAAAGTTTGCCAAGAAACCCAAGAAACTTGGAAAGTAGTCATACTAATAACGTGGACTGAGAAACTTGTAGATAAAACCTTTCCTTCTGGTTGACTTTTTCCATCCTTTTTCTTCTCATCATCCGATCTTTGTTTATCGCATCTCATTTCATGAAGCTGAATACTTTGATACAATCCTAATGTCTATTGTTGATTCACATCTGCAGGAGAAGTTGATGAAGACAGTTTGTTGAAGGCAAAAGTGGGGAAAAGACCGAGGTAATTAGTTTGATATTTTACAAGAAACGAAGCTTAAGATTTTCCTTGATGAACATGGTTGTCAATAAATGGTAAATTAAGAATCATGCATTCTAGTAATTAAAAGTTTAAATAAATATAGAAAGAAGAATGCAATTAATAGAGGATGGTTGTATGAATTGATCCAGAACGACTCTGGGTTGGAGGATGGTTGTGGAATTAAACTCATGAAGTGATCTCGGTGGGGTGGGTTATTTTCATAATCAGAACCAGTAATAAACTTGAAGAATGTATGAAATTTATTTATTATCATGAAATGTGATTTCACAAGATCATAGAAAATTCTCTAATTCCTTGCTGAAATGCTAGAATCCCATTCTTAATTTTAACAATTTCTTGGCAACCAAGTCTATCCACAAAAATCTCAAGCTTCGTTTCTTTCAGAATACCAAACTTGGATTATTTTTTCCCATTTTTGCCTTCCAGCTGTCTTCATCAAAAATACGAGAACAAAAGAGAACCAAGAATGGTAGGACAGGTCATGCATATAATCTATATTTCCATAAATCAAGACCAATCAAATATTTGGGCAATGAGGAGAAAAAAAAAAAAAAAAAGAAAGAAAGAAAAAAGTCAAGTAGAAGAAAAGGGTTTCTCAGTCTCATTATTCTAAAACTTTCAATGTTTCTTAGGTTTCTTGACAAACTTTCGTCGTGCAAGCGACTTTTTTAGGTGGGCTAATCCTTGTGTTTATATCATTCTTGATTTTTACAAGCGACTTTTTTATATTGTTAAACTAATAAATAAGATATGTTGTTATGCTTTTCTTAGTCACAATTAAAATTATGTATTTCCTATCTTTTTTTTATTAGTATTTTTTTAAAACATAAGCTAATATGTAAAAAGGTAATTTTTTTTTCCAATTAATATACATTATTTTAGGTGTTCCTTGAACATGTTTATCAAGATAAAAATTATTGTCCTATATCTCATTTAATAATATATATGTTTCCTTTTGCATAATTATATGTAAGAATACATATCTTGTATAATTTTTTTCTTCATAATTACATGTAAGAATATTTTTATAATTGATAATACAAAATGAAATTTTCATAATTGTCTAGAATAATCCCCTAACAAAGAATGCATTTCAAATGAGTAGATGCTATGGAGTTGGTTCTTGATTTATAAAATAGGAGTAAAAGGGAATTTGAAAATATATGTTGACTGTTTTTGAGTAATCTTTCAATTGGTTATTGTTATTCTAGGCCCTGATTAGTGGGTTTGAATGGAGAGTTATTGGCGGTATCATAGGGTGTTTTTGTTCTTTTCAATTCAAAGAGGGAACTCTACATTTTTTTTCTTCTTTTACATCAGTAAATAATCACCACAATGAGAGATTTATATCAAATGCCAATGAATAAAGCTTTGAATGATATATCATAGATGTCATGGGTCTGTCCTCCGTCTTAAGGCTATCTTTGATTTCAAGAGCTTGAAAGGACAAACATAGAGAGAAAAGATATAAGAATTTTAAAAAATATTTAGCTTTTTTTTTTTAAAAAAAAAATTAATTAATTCCTTGTCGAAATATTCATGCTCTCAAAGTTGTTAAATTTAGTTTTTTTAATTAATCTCATTTAGTCTATGTGCTTTAGTATTTAGTTTTTTTTTTTTAATTTAATTAATTCCATGTCGATATAATTGTGCTCTCAAAGTTGTTAAATTTAGTTCTAATTAATCTTGTTTAGTCTATGTGCTTTAGATTTTTAGCTTTACTTAATTTAATTTAATTTAATTAATTCCATGTTCATATATTCATGTTCTCAAGTTGTTAAATTAATCTCGTTTAGTCTATGCGCTTTAGATTTTTTAGTTTTACTTTATTTAATTTTATTAATTCCATGTCAATATGTTGGTGTTTTCAAATTGTTAAGTTTAGTTTTTCGATTCATCCTATTTAATTCAAAAGTTTTTAGGAATTTGTTTTAGTTTATTAGGTTATTTGTTCCCATGTGAATAAGTTTGATGAATACATTTGTGAACTTTAAGAATTCAATTAAGTACGTGAAATGTGGCAGATTATAAGATATGTTAGTAGCTTGAATTTAAAAATAAAAGAATTAATAAGTGAACGTGAATTGTTGTGAGATCTTAACTTAGTGGTTTGGCTAAGGAAATAAAAATCAATGAATTGAAATAACACATGCTGCCATGGATTGCTTGGTGTTGGTGGCCTAGTAAAAAAAAAAAATCAATGAGCTGAAAATGCCGACCTTGGATTTATTTGTGTTAGTGGTATTTGCTGAGTGAATAAAAATAAAAATGTTTTTTTAGAATTTTTAGTTAATTAATTTAGTGAATCTCGTGTTTGTGTTTGCGTGTTTCTGAATTCGTTAATTTTAGTTTTAATCTATTAATATTCAATTTTGTAGTTGATTATAATCCTGGTTAGTTAATTTAGTTAATCACATGTCATTGTTTTCGTGTTTTAAGTTTGGTAGTTTTAATTTTGATCCATTAATATTTAGTTTGAGCATTTTAGAGTTTTAGTTGATTAATTTAGTTAATCACATGCTATTGTTTTCGTGTTTTAAGTTTGGTAATTTCATTTTTTATCCATTAATATTTAGTTTGAGTTTTTTGGAATTTTAGCTAATCAATCTAGTTAATCACATATTATTGTTTTCATATTTTCAAGTTTGTTGAACTTTAGTTTTTAATTCATCATATTTTGTTTGAGTGTTTTTTCAGAATTTTAGTTAATTTATTTTAATTGATCCCATGTTATTATTTCCATGTGTTAAGTTTGTTAGTTTTAATCCTTGATTGATTTTATCTTAGTTCATGTGCTTTTTGAATTCTAGATGTTAGTTCTTGGTTAATATTTAATTAGTTTATTTGATCTGGAAGTCATTAGTTTGTTACCATGGGGATTGTTTGTCAAAATTTTTTTTTTTTTTTTTGGAGGCCATCAGAAACTCATGAAGGTTGGCCTCTACTCTCACCATATTGGTTTGGTTGGTTGTAAAAAATTTCACTTTGAAATTCTGTTTTCCTCGTGTATTGTTGTTTGCAAATAATTTCTTTCCTTTTAAAAAGAAACCTTTTCCCAAAATATCCCTTTGAAAACCTATTTCAAAAATTCATTTAGAATCCTTAGGGTCAAAATCTCTTTTTTCAAAAGAAATGTGCAATTATGTCTCATTCAGTTTGTACCCTTTTGTTTTCAATAAAAATCTGGTTTTGAGTGGAACACGAATCCAAGCTTGTGGTCCCAAATAAATGGGATAATTCTAGGCTAGATTTGTGCATATCAATTGGGGATTTGGTGAAATCACCACATGAAAATCTTTTTTCAGAAACCTTTTATTGTCAGCTTGTTGGATTTACTGCACATCTGAAATAAAAATTTGATTTGACTCATTTAGAATGTTCCTAAAATTTTTCCTATGTTTTTATGATTTTTTTGACTTCTTGAACTTGAATTTAGAACTTTGTTTAAGTTAAAAAGCATTTTTCAAATTGGACATATGAGTTAATCTTTTGACAAGTTCTGTTTCTGCATAGTTTTGGACACCTGAAATGTTTTTATAAAAGTAAATTAATAGATATCTTTTTAAATTTTATTTGATATTTTTTCTTAATTTTTAACTTCTGGAAATTGAATGTTGACACACAAAATGTTGAAATACATGTCTTCTAGAGGGAGATATTATTTTTTAAAGTCACACCTACTGCATGTGACCAAATCTGGATAACTGATGGATTATAGTGTTCTAAAAATTCTTGTGAATGCTTTCTGACCTTGGATTTATGTTTCATACAATCTAGACATCTTAAATGACTTGTATGATTTTTTTTATGAATTTAGAAGCCCTCTATCTATTTTTTAAACTTCAGTTTACACTGGTTACTGTTTTCTGCTTGGTTCTAGACCTTCTGGAACTTTTGGGTGTTTTTGCTTAAATCTGTTATTTGAAAGAGTGTTTGGGCATTTTTATATTGTTTCATACGTGTAGGAGACGTTTCCTAAATTTGTTTTCAATTAAATTCCACTTCAAGATATTTTTTTTAAGATTTGTTTTGTGATGCTTCTTATTCTGACTGCATGCTGATGATTTTGTACTTTACTTGAGTTTGTTATTTATTTTGGAGTTATCTGACTTATCTTGGCTCAACCTTGGCTTTGGTATTGTATGTTAGACATAAATAGGATGTTATATAATTCATTCCATGATCAAATAATGCTCCTATGAATTTAATTAGGATTTTTGTTGTAAAGGCTATTATTCTACCCCTTTGCCGCATGTCTTGTCTTGGTCACTAATTTTGATTTTTCTTTTAACTCTCTTGTACATTAGTTTAGCTTTAACCTTGAATTGCATGTATGTCATATACAATATTTAATGTTATTTAGGGTCTCAAACTCATTTTTGACAGTATATTAAGGTTTGTTTTGTTGATTGCATGAGATGTATGTCTTGGAGTTTATTTTTTTCCTTGTCATTCGATCTTGCTAAGTTCTTGCTATTTCATTTGAATTATGCATGTACAATGTGTATTATGATTCACTATCATTATTATTTGTCATTGTACTTGTCTTAACCCACTCTAGCATTTTGGGAAGCACTTTGTAACTTATGCATGCTATCCAAGTACGCCTCTCCCCCTTTTATCCTTTTAAGTTCTATAAATAGATATGCTTTGTGTGTAAAGTACCTTCATGCTTGATTGTGTTTCAGATTGATTTGACTAATGTTGTCAGACTTATTGTTTGGGTGGATATGTGATTGATTCTTGTTGTTTGGTGATTTAGAATTGAATTTAGGTGAATTCATCTCTAGTTATTTTTACCTAAGCAAGCCATTTGATAATCATATGAGAATTGGCTTTGAATGAGTATGTTGATCTTGATTCACATGTCTTTGGATTTTGTGTTTTTAGTTAATTAATGTTTGCAAGTTCACATGTCATGATTCACATACTTAGGTTTAATTAGGAACTTGTTTAGGATTCTTTTGGTACTTGATTTGGCACTTAAAATGGGTCTTTAATTAGTCACTTATATGGTTGCATATTTGACTTACACATTAGGATTCTTTTGTTATTTTGTGTTTTGGTGTTCCTGAAATTGCTTTCAACCTTTTCTAAAATAAATCAATCCTCCGACTTCTCTTTAAAGTTCATCATAGGTCATTAGGTATAAAAATCCATTCTCAAAAAGCTATCCTACCTTTTTCATTTGGTATGCAACTTTCCATTGATTTTTAAGTGAAATTCAACTCTAAAACACATGAAAATAAATTCATGGCTCCACATCAATGGAGTAATTCCTTACCTAGGTGAGCTTATCCATGATCACTTGAGGTTAAGGAAGCATGGATAATTTTCATGGGCATTAATTTGGGAAGTGGTAAATCCCTACATTCAAGTTCTTCAAAAACAAGTATCCTATTGACTATTTGGTTGATTTGTTGAACCTTTTAAATAAAAAATTAGATTTGGATTATTTGGTCTTATGATGAGTGCATGATGTTGTACACTTCCTAAATATATTAATACAACTTTGTTTGAGTCAAAAATCATTTTCCAAATAAGAGATATCAATCAATCTTTGAACCCTCAACCAACATCAAATTTGTGATTGGTCAAAATAGGTTGGCACCACCAAGCTTGACACAACTTTGCTCCTTTAGATCCATTTATGCTCTATGATATGATGTCCCAAGGGGTTTCCATGACCATCATTCTAATGAAAATAGATGTAACGGACTAAATGAAAAGTGTGGGAAGATTGAGCATATATAAGGTAGCATAAAATTAGCTACTTATAGTGTTTGTTTAATACTAAATTTGAGACTAGGATATGATTTTTGTCTTAGTTACCATGTAATGACATGAATCGATTATGGATATGAATGAAGAATAAAGATAATTATATCTTCAAAACAATCATGCAAGATTATAATTAATATACTCAACCAATTTCATATTACTATTTTACCCTTTCAAGTTTTATATATCTAGATCCGAGAAAATTGGTATATGTTGTTGATATGTGTTGTTTAAGTACATTTCAATTTATTCTGCATTTGATAATAAGGGTCAAGGATTATGAACAAGGAATTTGTTGAGGGTTAAGATTCTAAACCACATGGTCTCGTACATTTTTTTTTACCACATATTAACATATTCAATATTATTAACATGATAATATGCTAAGATCCTTTTGGAATTAACTTATTTCTAACTTACTTGGATATCTTTTTTATACATACATTCATGTCTGTGTATCTTTTGTGCACATACATTAAAGGGATCTATACTAGAAATTTAGAGATTGTTATAAAAGGTTTATATTTATTGAAAAGAAATTATATGAAGTAATAATTTTATTTTTTATTTTAAGATAAATTATAATTATTATTTTTAACCTTAACAAATTATACTATCTCACATTTTTATTCCAGATTTAGAAAGTGTCAATTGCTACAAATTCAAAATTTTTGAAGGAGCCTCCATGGAATATGCTTTGAATTATTCTAAATATTTACATCAATTACCTTATTATGCCAATAATTTAATAGTTATATATATAATTTGATTAACTCAACTTCCATTAATTATCTTATTATTTCAATAATTTGATTAACTCAATTTTGCATAAGCTTAGGATAAAACCAAGAAAATTAGTTTTTACTGGTTTGATGAATTGAGACATTGATATATGCTATTCAAGTGCATTTTCACTTACTCTACATATGATAATGAGAGAAAATCCCATAAAGAAAAAACTTGATTTTTTTCATGGAAACACACCATTTAGTCCAATGCGAATGGGGCAGTCCTGTATTCCTAAATGAGTATAAAATTAGATATTAATATGATTTGAAATAATATTTTATACATACACATTAATTTTTTTTTTTTTTTTTTTATTCTGTTTTGCCTAAAAATCTTCTTTTTTTTTTATACAAATGAAACATTTTTTCATAAGAAGTTTGAAGTATGGTAGATAAAGGATGAATGAAAAAATGAATGAAAGTAAAGAGAAGAAAAAATTAGGATCCATACTATGTACATGTTATGTCTCTTAACTCAAACAAAAACACTTATATCACCTACCTGTTTTATCTAATTTTCAATCAAACATGATATATCAAATAAAGTAAGCGTGGAACTACATTCAATTTCCTTTAATTTTGATTTAATCATTTTATTTTTTATTTTTTTTCCATTTTATGAAATTATACTATTGATAGTTCACATTGATCATCATCCAAGGTCCTTAATTTTTTTCTACTTCATAAAATTGTACTATTGATAATTTCATTGAATATCATCCAAGGTCCTAAACATAGGCAGTGTATCTAAGCATCTCCAATTGTCCAAGCTAATAATTAGAATTCTTTTGATAAATTTTCTTTAGTTTAATTAATAAAACTTTTGAAAAATGTTCCTTTTTCTTTTTGGTAAAAATTGTGATTTTTTTTTTAAATTACTAATTTTTCTTTTTAAAAAAAGAAAAGAAAAAAAGGCCAAATGTTTAGTAACAAAAATAAATATGATTCGTTTAGATAATTAGAAAGTAAGTTGTATGAATGAGATAGTAAGAAGTGGATGTAATTAAACTACTAATGGTATGATAATAGTGCCAACAAATAAAATGGCCTAATAATTCACTAATTCTCTTCAAAACTTAATTTTCATATTATCATTATTATTTTTACTACTATCTTTTTATCAAGGATGCCATAAACATCCCAAGTACAATATTAATGAATAATTAATACTTTTTAATTACATAAGTGATATGGGAAAAGAGTTTCTAAAGTTGAGGTAGGATTAAACCATCCAAATTATTTATCATATCTTCCTTTACCTAATGGAATCTTTTTTTTTTTTTTCAAAATATTACCTTTTAATTTTAAAAGTAAATATGTATATATAAGTTGCTTATATTTTAAAATAACATTATTGGAGATTGTGCATATTCTAATGAAATAAATTTCAAAACAATATAACTATTATTTCCCCTACTCTTTAATATTAATGGTTATAAAAAATAATTAAAAGATGTAAAAAGCCAACATTATTTTAAGGGTTTATTACACTTTGCACCCCAACCTATACCGTGTTTTGCACATTGCCCCTTTGAGTTCAAAATTGAGCAATGTACCCTCCATCATGTATAATTGCATGTAATGTGCATTTTCTAAGTCACAATGTCATATTTTTGGATGAAATGGCATATGCTCTGCGCATGATCGAGGGTAAAAGGGTCATTCCATTTTTAAAACCTCAATCTACCATCCTCCTCTCCCCCATCAACAGTTTCTTCCCCTATTGCTGTTGGTGAAGCCCTCCCCCGTTCTTTCTTCCCTTTGAAGCCCTAAAATCCCAATCCCACAAAGCTAAAACCCCACATAATTTCCCAAAGTCCGTTGTTCCTCCTTGTCTGTAGGGTAGAAATTTGAAAAATCCACAAATAATTTCTCCAACCCTAGAATCCCACATAGCTCCCTGAAGCGGCGATCGTAGTTGAAGATTTATCCATTGAGGCTGAAGATTTCTGAAGGCAAATGACAACTAGAAGATTAATGGATCCTCCAGTTCATTGTTATTATGGTAATGAAGCTTATGTGATGACATTGTGGACAAATTTAAATCCTAGTAGAAGGTTTTTAGGATGCCAAAATTACAAGGTAATATTGTGTTTGTTTGTCAAAATTTTTCAAATTTATCCATGGTGTTTTTGTAGACATATGCTCAGATTTGGTACAGAAGTACAAAGGTTTTGGATTCTTCCTTTGGTATGATGGTCCCATGTATGAGGTTGTGGATCCTTACAGAGTTGATGTCTTATCTTTCTTCTATAGCAGTAACATTGAGTCTAAATCTTTAAGGAAGAGACATTGGTATTTTCTAACAACTTTTAGAACACAATTTTTTTCTTTTATATCACTTAACTCTGAATAGGTTTTCAAAATTCATCCTCTTGCATTTATATGCTCTTAAATCTAATAGTGAGCATTCATATCTTAGACAACTTCACAACTGATGTGCCCTCATGCATGACTAAACAATGTCCCATGGCTCTTTAGCTTTCTTTTCATGTTGTTATCCTACCAAACTTGTCATTACTCACCCCATTGAAGATGCTATAGAGAGTTTGAGCATTTGCCTCACTATTGTCATTGCCCATTTTATCCCATTCTTATTTGAGCTTGAGTTCACTAGTAGATATATCAATCCATTCAATTTCAATGGAAGCTCTCGATTGAATTCAACTAAATTTCATACTTGTTCCCCTTGCATTTTTAAAAAGAACTTAAGAGATGCTTCTAATGGAGATAGTTGGTTGCCATGAATGGAGTGTTGATTGTTTATGCATAATCCTATTCTATGTTTCCATGATTCAAGATCTTAGTGGGATAAATTTTTTTTTTAAAAAAATTTTCCACACTTGAATTCCAATTTAAAGTTTAAGATCATGTATGGTGGAATTGGGGGGAGGTAAATAGGTTGTCACTTTTTATTTAGCCAAAATATTATAATTTTATTTATAGATTTTCCAATTAAATTGATAGTTATTAATTAGTCTAAGAATTCAATCACACAAGTACATAGACATTTTACTTGGAATGCCACACATAAAGCCTCCAAAAGAATTTGTGAATGTAAAATCCATGAGGTCAAAGAGTACAAAGTTAAATTCTCTAACTATGAAGAAATACACTGTAATAATGGATTCCTCAATATCTTAAGAGAATGTGATCCTCTACCATAGAGTCAAAGAATAATGGTGAAATGCTTTAAGAATGTTAGGTTAAGCACAAAGTAATGACATAAAAATTAGGCATATAAAGAATGAAATTGCTCAATATAGGCATATATGTATAGGTTGAACCCTAGTGGACTGGATGAAATTTAAAAATCAAATCCTAATCAAATTGAATTTAGGAAATTTCTTATAGCAAACTATTTATTAAAGATTGAAAGTATTAAATTGGCTTTATGAAAACAAGCCATAATTTCTAGAAGATAGTAAATTAAGTATTTTGTAACATGGGGGTTAGATTAAAGGTACCTAGTCAAAAATTATATCTTTTTGAAATGACCATATAATATTGAGTGGGATAAGTAATGAGGTATAATTGGTGGAAGGCCATGATATTTATTTCATTGTACTTACCCAATGAATATTTTAATAAAATAATGCACCACATCCTTAAGATAGAGCAAAATAAAAATGGTAGAATATGTTTTGTATTTTAGAAAGTAATTGTACAAAATATTGTCATTTTCCGAAAATAATAGAGCAAAATAATTGATCATTATTTCAAAAGAAAAATAAAAGGTAATTCAAAAAAATCATGATCCAAGCAAGGGATAAATTTTTAATATGCATTCTATTTGATGTAGGACTTTACACATGAGGTCTCAATATTCTTTTACTAATTTATTTTTTATATATAAAAGCATTTGACGAAAAGTGGTAATATGAAGGTGATTGAGTTTAGTCATGATCTTGCATGACTGCTTAGAGTATATATAATCATCACTATTTCTCTTTCACATTCATAACTGTCTTTCAAACCAATAACAAACTCTTGCTTCCTCCCACTTTCTCTAGAAAATTCAAGTTGCAAGTTTTCACCAATCTCTCACTTTCTCTCACTTCCCCAAGGAGTTTTTTTTTTTTTTTTCCAAACAATACCTTAATTTTTAAAACAACTTTTAATAACAAATTATACCCCACATTTACAAAAAAATAAAAAAATAAAAATTAAAGACAAGTAAAATGGTTGCCAATTGGAATAGTCAGTTGAATTATTCATGTTTCTGATAGGAATATTTGACAGTAAAAAACTCATGGAGGGCAATATTGAAAACAACTTGAAAAAAACAGGCAAAGACAAACCTTTGCCTCCACTTCATTGAAATTGAAGAAGGTGGTGAAGCCATGGAGGCTGTCAGCGTTTTCATGGAAGAAGTTGAGTATTGTTGATGATTTGGTGTTCAAGATCCTCTATGTGTTGGAAGCCATTGTACTTGTCTCCACTCTCTGCTTCTTCTTCCTCTGCTGTGGCTGCCATATCTGAACTTCATGTTCTTTTTATTTGAATTTATTATTAATTTGTTCATTCTTTCAAAAAAAAAAAAAAAAAACAGAGGCCTTACGCAAATGGGTGATGTTTGTTTTTGTAGTGTAGGTGCTTAATTTCATCATAGATGTAATTGGTTGAATCAGAAATTTTGATTTTTTTTTTTGATGTGCCTTGTATTGCCCATGTGATATGTTGTCAATTTTCTATTAAGAACCATGATATGGAATTTTTTTTTTAAGAGTAGCAGATCTTCCACGACTTCAATTAAAAACCACTTGATTTGTTAAGATGATAAGAAGTTTTGAAAAATTTATAATTTATGGAAAAACTAAATCCTTATAATAAGATAACTCAACTAATCTTTAGGGCTTTTTCACTTTTCCTTTTTTTAATTGCAAATGCATAAAAAAGTTTGTCATATAGCTTATTAATAATACATTAAAAAATTTGAACTCATATGTGTTGTTTGTCTTCACAAAATTGAATACAATATTATTCACCCTTAAGATTGTAACTCATATATATGAAATAAAATTAATTAATTTGTGAGTTATAAAGCAATATATATGATAAATGCTTACTATTCTCCACCAACAAAAGTTTGACATGAATGTAGTAGAGATGGGCATTAATAACTACTTGAGTTTTTAGATTACCATCAATAAGTATACCTAAAGTTTGTTTTAGGACTAGTCTAAAGGTCACATTACCTCTACATATATAGAAAATCAAAATTCATACAAGTCAATTTTCTTCTTCTTAATATGAATGTCACATAGTCTTGAATTTTTGGCACAAAGCCAATAACTAGAGATTTGCAAAAAGGTCAATCTTAGAAGGCAAAAATGTTAAACTTACACATTATTGACGTGGCATTGGACAGTATTGGAATGGCTATTAGAGGCAACATCTACAATAGTAGCAAATAAAGGATAAATTTTGCAAGCCGGGCTTTCATGACAAGTTATATATGAATCGAGATAAAACCAAAAAAGAAAAAGTACTTGAACTCTATTATCAATTTTTTGAATTGTTCGTGCATTGGGAATTGATCATTGTGATATTATATTTTCTTATAATATAAAATAATTATTAAAAATTTCTTATAAATATTTAAGGTGAGAAAATGTTATGGGATGGAGATGAACTTATGGAGACTATACATAATGGATAGAAATGTGATGACGAGTAGTTGGAAACATTCAATGGAGTGAGGGAATTGATCATACTTCAAGTTATAGATATAAGAAGTGTTGAAACATAGGAAGTTTCAGTACTTAATAATTATAATAAAGATTTATGAGGTTAATGTTTTATAGATTTTCATCAATAGAAGCCTCCATATAATATAATAAATATTTGTAAAGGTTCATTTTTATATATTTTAACCGATTCTAAATATAAAATCTACTTCTTTAATTAATTAAGCATAAAAATCATATTCAATAAATATTATATGGGCTGCACCTTGGGGATGGAGCTGCAGCGGTCCTCGTTGGCACCGACCCGATACCGGGCAAAGAATGCCCTTTCATGGAACTGAACCATGCAATTCAACGGTTCTTACCAGGGACGCATAATGCGATAGATGGAAGACTATCAGAAGAGAGCATAAACTTCAAACTTGGGAGGGACCTTCCAGCAAAGATTGAAGATAACATCGAGGAATTCTGCAAGAAGCTTGTGGAGAAAGCCGGATTAGTGGAGTTCAATGACTTGTTCTGGGCAGTTCATCCTGGCGGGCCTGCAATTCTGAACCGATTAGAGAGCACTCTGAAGCTGAGAAGTGAGAAGCTAGAGTGCAGCAGAAGAGCTCTGATGGACTATGGGAATGTGAGTAGCAACACAATCTTCTATGTTATGGAATACATGAGGGAGGGGTTGAAGAGGAAGGGAGGAGAAGAATGGGGACTGGCATTAGCATTTGGACCTGGGATTACGTTCGAAGGAATTCTGATTCGAAGCCTGAGACAACGGACAATTTGCATGCATATAAGTTGCATTTTCATATGCTTTCTTGGTTGGACTCATATGTCATGGAATGTCTTGGGTTATGGACATTGTTTGCAATATTTCAAGTTTAATTAAATTCTAAACACAACTTCAAATTAACATAGAATATTTTGGATAAAAACTGCCCACCAGAATGAATAGAGAGATATATAGATATACAAGGATGATGAATACAACAACTTCTCATTCAATAAATGGTGGTTATATTACAAACAAATTGAACTGATCAGATTTGACACCCCTACTAATTACAAATCCTTTTCTAAATAATCTTATGTATCAAATGAACCTACTCCCCCAACCTAACCTATATATATCTGCACAACAACACACCTGAGTGCAACTTCCTTGCAAAAAGCCCGCCTGCGGAAACACCACAATTGCTCATACTCACTACTCTATAAAAGTCTTTCCAACCTCTACTTGAGTGTTAATTTTTTTTTACTAACCCCTGGCTGTAAGTATCAAATTTGCATGTCCTCAACTGTTACATGCCGTTTGTATATCGTGCCATGGAATCCTCACATAAGCTGGCCGAGAACGCACCTTTTTTCTTTTTTTTTTTTTTTTTTTTTTTTCCTTTTGCTTACTGCTGGAGTGCAGTGCTGCTTATACTGGCTTTCTATCCGATCCCTGTAGCGAGATTCCACCAATGGCTCCCAACCCTTTCCGGGCTTAGGGCATTAGGATTTAAAGGGTCCCCTACGGGCTTCCTCTCAAATCGGAAAGGCTTACATAAGTACAGCACCAACAGCGGTCTACTTAATCCCCCTCTCTGACCCATGTATCAAGATTGAAGTCGGTGACTCCCAGACCGGACGATTTTAGGGCACCGGGGCAGAAAATCCCCCTCGGACCTCTCCCTCAAGTCAGCAAAGGCTTTAGCAGGCCCTTTTTTTTTTCTTTTTTTCTTTTTTTCTTTTCTACTCAAGGTGTCCCAACAAAACTATAAGAGTTTCATCCATCTTGCAACATAGTGATAAGAAATTAAGCCAAGAAATTCAAATTTTCAACCTACAACCAGGGTTTAGTGTACGTGCTGGGTGTGTCAAGCATAAGCTGGAAATAACCCCTTAAAACAGCAACCACTTCATGATAAGCCACGACGGTCAGCAAGGGCCCTTAGGCCAAATCCCAAATATTTGGGATGAAGTTGGACGTGGAAAGATAGTTGCATGCAACATGCATGCAGGATTGTACGTAGGACGTACGTGGAAAGAGTCGCAGGCGAAGTGCATGTAGCTGGGGTAGACTGGGTCACCTACAAGACTGGGTCACTGGCGTTGTGGTAGTGGCGTTGTGGTTGCGAGTTTTACGTCATTTTCTGTTAGTCATGGTTTGTGTTTAGTATGGGTATTGTTCTGTTTCCATTTCCAGCTTTCCTTTTATTTCGGTTTCCGTGTATGGCTTGGCTTATTTAAAGCAGCCAGAAGATATCAGTGAGGGAATAAAAAAATTGCTATTCAGAATTTTGTGGTACTTTCTCACCCGAAGAGAAACCCATTTACTAATTTTTTTATATTATTTGAGTTTAGGACCTATCACTTCATTTGCAGGTGTCCCAGCACTTGTAACTCCGCGCAATTCAATTGCACTGCAGGCTGCAGCCACACAGGGGTGGGGGTTGGTTTCTAAGTAAGTTGCCAATGTGGCATATTTATGGACTCCAATGTAGAGGTGTCAAGACAGGTAGTAGTTTTTTTTTTGAGTAAATTAATTTACAGGGAAAGAAGTGTTAGCTGTTCAAGCAGTGTGTGGAGTAAGCCATTTCCACTCAGCAACCTGTCCAGTCCCATCACCAGTGAAGAAAAGCCCCCCTGGACCTGATTGAATTCTTCCAACTTCTTGCTTACCAAAGATCGTTCCCCTCTTAGTAAACCTACATCAACAGACGGATCATATGAATTAATTATGACCATATGCGGATGTGAAAAACATCAATATTAGTATATGGGTAATGCACTCACGATGGTAATTCATATAATATGACAGAATTATCATTGCAAGAGCAACACAATATGGGTTTATCATATGCATCGTGCATCCCAAACAGTGCAAGGATAGGCTGCAACAACAAAATTTTTAGCAATAAGATACTGTACATTCAGATATTAAATCACATCAGAAGCACCATTGGCCTTTCCAGGCCAAATATTGTTGCCATGGGAAATTAAGGCCAATCTAAGAAGAAAAATGAAATTAAGGAGTTAGTTACATACATGCTCTTCTTTACGTGTGTCGAAAACTCCCATGCTACCATCTTGATGACAAGCCCAAATCTGCACACAACAAGAAGAATCAAATATACACAAATATATATAAGAAAGTCGATATCATATTATGTACTATAAAGTACAACCGAGAAACGAATTAACGAACCTTAATTGTTTGATCCAAAGAACACGACAATAAACACCCATCCCGACTCAATACGAGAGATGTGACAGCTGCACTGTGCCCCAGTAGTGTCTGACTACATGTTAGTGTGTCAAGATCCCACCTCTGAAAGCAACAAAAAATTAATGAAATTTGAGAAATAATGAATGGAAAATGAAGCAATCAATCCAAATTAACACCCCCATGCATAAATCAAGTAGGGTCGATGAAATATTCTGATCATAACTATCCGAAAATATTAAAAACACTTGATTTTGGTATAACAACTAATTAACCACACCAACTTACTCGGATCGTATTATCCATTGAACCGGAATATAGTGACTTGCATCCTGCTTGCAGTGAAAGGACGCTGGCAGTGTGACCTTTCAAAATTGTAATCAACGGAAATGAGTTGGTTTTGGGATCGTATTTCAACGTGAATATGCTTCCCTCCTGCAAATGAAAGGAAATTAAATTAATTGGGAACAATTAAGAAGCCAATAATTTGCTCTAATTAATTAAACTAGAGTAAAAGGTGTAAACGGAAGCTAAGATAGTTTGTTAGTCCGTAAACTAAGTAGCTAGTTAGTTACCTCCATCCCAGCAAAAAGCACATCTTCAGTGGTTGCCTCAAGCGCATAAACTTGCCCAACCGGTCCATCGATACTGTATTGCGTTTCCGTTTTCAGGTTCCATGCCTGCAAGAACCGCCAACACAAGCAGTAGAATTAACTGAATTGTCCAGAAAACAATTACTGGGCCTCATTGATCAGATTCAAAAGAAATTAATTTAATTACTTTAACGAGATTCCTTAATCCAGCAATAACCATGGGCCATGGCTGATTAAACATCCAATCTGAGCACCAAAATTGCCTTGATGAACACATCGACAGGTATGGCAGTCCCAAACGCGAAGGTCTCCATCTCCACTTGCAGTGTAGAGCTTGTCGGAGCCTGATGGAAGCGCAATCCCGGTAACAGTCTGACAAAATTAACAAGTTAATAATTAAAATCACATTGACGAACAAAAAGAAATTAAAGATATCAATAATGTCTACGGATCATCCATAACATATATTGCATAACAAATACGTGCGTACCTTGTTATGCCCATCCAGCTGGGCCAACCTCATGAACAAGTTGGTGATTCCATCTCCTGAAGACCCTCTTGTGGCCAAAGATGATTCCTCATGAGATTCAGGGTGAGAATCTTGCTGAGAAATATGGCTTGCGTGAGTTCCATCTCCTGATGGTCCACTTGTTAAAGACAAAGACTGTTGCTGCTGCTGCTTCTTTTGCTTTGAATTAGAATTTGAAGTAGAATCAGTTGGATTCTTCCGATGGTAGGTGTAGCTATTGCCATTGGTGGGCTTTGGAGTAATATTAACTTCCCCAGCTGCATGCACAAACCTACAGGGGTTTCTGTTGCACCTCCCTTGAAGCCAATACATGCAAACCGCACCATTCTTCTTCTTCCCGTACCCTCCCCTTCCTGGTGTTCTCACTGGTGCTTTGCCTCCGACTTTTAACTCTTTTGTCATCCATTGCTTTATTATAGATCACTATACATGAGAATGAGAACGAGAATAAATACCGAATCAGTCAAGGGGCTCGAAATCCTGATCCCTAAAACTAAAAACATCAACCAACTAATATCCCATACTCCACTTCCCACTTTCCAATCAAATGACTCTTCTCTTAAATCTTAACTAAACCTAAACCCTGCTTGGAAATCTTGAATACCAAGAATCAAAGCTAAACATCAACAAGGACATTAAAAATAGGAACAATTGTGTTTTGGACTTAGTTGGGCCCAAAAATTAAGTTTTGGTGTATATAAGTTCACCGTTTAAACCCAAGACCCAGAGGGAGTTTGAAAATTGAGAAGAAGGACATGAATTTTTTATTTTTCAAAAAATGACCTTTATTGACTATGAAAAAAAGAGAGTAGAAAAATATTAATTTATGTTTTATTTCTCTTGTAAACTTCAATCAAATTTAATTTAATTTAGTGATTTGGAAAAAAATACACCCTTTTCCAAAAAAATAAAAATAAATTATTATTATTATTATTTAAAAATCAAAAATCTTGGAAAATATATATTTTTAAAATTGTGTATGTAAAAATTAACTAAAAATATGTCAAATTTTTTTTTTTTAAATGATATATTTTTAGACTATATTTTAAAAAAAAATTAGTTTTCTAAAAATAATAAATTTTCAGAATAATTATTAAAAAATAAATAAAATAAAAAAGTTTGTCAAACATTATGGTAGAAAATACTCAGAGTAGTTTTGAAGGGTATATTGGTCTCTTCACATTTCACATCCCTCCCATCAATTATGCAACTTTTATGGGCCAAATTTTAATTTTTGGGCCTAACCGGGTCCAAAACACAATTGCCCTTTAAAAATACGTGTTCAACATGAAAGAAGCCATAACTTAAATATGCCACAACGGAGGAATAACTGCCAACCCTAAAAGTGAAAACATCCATCTTTGAATCACAGCTAACACTCAAAAATCTGCAAGTAATATCCCGACCTTCTCTTAACTAAATCTAACTCGTGCATGGGGATCTTGAATACCAAGTAATCAAAAGCAAGTGATATGAAGGAAATTAATTAAACAACCCTAAACAAATGAGATGACGTTACAACTGAGATCAAATAGGCCCAACTTGAGTACCAATAGATCAAAACGAAACCAGTTATGGGATTCTTGATTTCCAAACTAGGAGGCTCCTCTCTATCCCAAAAAATGATTAAAACAAAAACAAAAACAAATGAACAAAAGCTACGGTGTTCAACGTGAAAGAAAGGCCATAACATAAATCTTACAAGAAGGATGGCGGAGTAAGAATTGAGAAGAAAAACCAAAACAAAACAACAAGCATAAAAACCCATGCAGTAAATACAAGAGAAAGGCAATGAAACCACAAGACACCCTAGCCAAAAACCCATAACACAGTTGAATCATACCTTGTGATTTGTCCGAAAATCTTCCAAATCCCAGATGGAATTCCAGAGTTGAGAGGGAAAGTACTTGAGAGTAAACCTTCTTCTCTCTTGGTCTATGGCCTCTTTATAGATGTCCTAATGGGTTTCCCGAATCCACCTGCCACCCGTAGATTTGCACTTTATCTTAATATCTACTTCTTTTATTCATTTAATCTAAACAGAAATATTTGTTGTCCAATTTTTGATTGGTACATATCTTGATTTATCACTACTCTAAATAAAAATAATAAAAAGAGTCCTACATGCATAAAAAACTATCTTATCTTCATATCATAATATTTAGTAGTTTACTTTCTAATCAATTATCTCTTTAATTTGTGAAGTAACATAAAAGAGAATAAATTATTTAAGAGGAAAAATTAAACTTACCAAGTTTAAATTCAATTTTTTCTTGATATTTATAACTAACAAAGAAAATATATATTATTATAATATTAAATATGTATAGCATGTGAAGTAAAATTCTTATTCAAATAAAACAGACAGTTCTTTCCAATAACCATAACATAAAAATGATGGTTACTAAATTTAGATATTTGTTAATTCAAATATTATCTTTTATTCTTCTTTTTTATTTCATTAAGTAATTTAAAATAATTCTTGATTGAAAGAGGCTTTTCATAGAATTGATTACACAATAATTTTTAAAATGAAATTAAAACTAAATTAATAATACTTATTATCATTTGATAAAAATTTTAATTTTAAATATAATCTTTAAGAAATTTGTTTTTTCCCTATGAGTATCTATAATGATTAATCAGTTGTTAATCCTCTATTTATTTTCATTTTGGAAACCTTGTGGATATTGATCTTATTTTTTACGGTAAATATAAAAGTAGTATAATATTCATTTTGATAAAAATAATACATCTTTCAGTTTTTAATAAACAAGGATAGCAATTAAAGTTAGGAGTGCAACATGCATTCAAGGGGAATGGATGAGTTTTTTTGTAGACTAGGGAAATATAAAATAAATAGATAATGATTCTTAAAATTTATTAATGAAATAAAATTCAACTTTTATAAAACAAATATAATAATAAATATGAAATAATTGAATAATGATTAAACATATAAATAGATGAAAAATTTATGAAATAGTTAAAACAAATAAATAAATAAATAAAGAATTTGTTAAAGAGGATGTACATAAATAAATGTACTCATTTTTTAAGAGAGGAAAAATTATATCATCTTGAAATATTAGTCTTTTAATTAATTAAATCATGATAGTTTTTCTAAAGAGAAACATCATATCTAAATAAAAAATAAATAAATAAATTGTTTTTTTATTTTATAAATTTACATTTTTATAAATAAAAATTTGATCCATTTTTTTTTTTGGGCGAGAAATTTAGGGAAGCAAATAAGTATGAATAAAAGAAAACCACAAATAGTGAAAGAGAGTGGTTAATTACGTGACTGAAAATGCAGTTTATTATAGAATTTCATGGGAAGTTATTGTCCCGAAATATATAATATTAGGTGAGTAATAGTAAAAGATAGGAAGAATGTACAATCATTATAACATTTAGTTCAATTCATTTAGTGAGAAGAAAAAAGAGTATATTGACATTTTTGGTGTACACCTACGTCACCCCGTTTTTTCTCATAGACAATTATGTTTATGTTATCCAATGCATAAACCCATGACTTGGTTATAATTGTGATAAAATCCTATCTTTGTAATAAAGCAAACCAAGCATATAAAAAAAGGCCTATCATTGAATTATGTTTTTAATTAGTACTTCTGGTGGTGCTGGATGTTTTTAATTAGTACTTGGTTTTAATTATATAGTTCATTTTTTATGTATTTCTTTTAGCCATCATGCACTTCACTTTTTTTTTTTTTTTTGTTTTTTTGGTTTTTTGTTGATAATTAACAAATTGAATAAATAAAGTTAACTAATGTAATTTGGTACAAAAATTAATCATTGCATAGCTCTTTAATTCCTTAATTGAAAATGATCATAGTCTCGAACAAAGTAATCTTAAGTTGGAGGTTCATTTCATTTAAGAAATATTTTTTTAAATGATTTAGTTGGAGAGCATAAAAAATTAGAAGGTTTGAAAAGCCTTAAATCATGCATATCATGCTCAAATAAGAACGATGGCTCAAACGGTTCATTTGAGAATTTTTGTACAATTTTTTGTTATTGTTTGATAATAAAAAGCGAAAAAAAAAAATGAAGAAAAACCTTCAAGGTCTTCTTTTCCCTCCAAGAATCGTCAAGTCATCTCTAGTTCACCTAAAAAAATCAAGAACTTCCTAAAAAACTTAAAAATTGAGTTTTTATAGTTTCCACAAAAAAGAAAACTAACATGTTGCATGTTCCTATTGACCACTTCCTTTACAAATAATTACCTAAAAATGACTAAAAATAATAATAATAAAATCATGATTTTTAGTCGTGTCGGACCCACTTAAGGTGGTTGAGTTCCCAAGATGCAATTCTCGAGGTGGAGGAAAGGAAACATCAAAGTGGCAGTGTGTGATTTTGAAATTGGGGTCTTTTTTAAATGGATTTTGAAATCATAAGTTGAATTTTAAAATCATTTCGAAATGGTCCTTTAACTTTGCACAGTTGTCTTCAAATGGTCATAACTTCTTCGTTTCAGTTTCGATTTACACACCATTTGAAGCATTGGACTCCTGACTTCTTGAGCTTAAAAACCATAAGTGGCTTGAAAGATCACCGTAAGTACTTCAAAAATCACATCAAAGTTAGAGTATGTGCTGTTGTTAGGTTTGGGTTCCAAATTCCATTTTAAGCTTGATTGCATTTGCTTCCAATCCCCTTCCTCATGGTTACTTGCCATCCATCTCACTCCATAACATTCATTCCTATTATTTCATGCCCATGACTCACTCATTTCAACATTTCTTGGACTCTTCATGATTTACAAGTTTGGAATATCTCATTTATGCACTTCTACTTCCTTAGTGGAGAATTACTTTTGCATTTAGCTTTCTTTAATTCCCTTAAACTTGGGATTAGACTCAAAACAAAAGTTAGATCCATAATTAAGGTCTTAAAATCAATTTGAGTTAAATTGGATGATTTAAGCTTTTTATATTGCATAAATCATATCATATATGTGTCATTAGAGTGAATATTTTGGCTCATATCATTGTCTCAACCTAAACTTTGGTAGTCTATAGCAAATAAAGAGAGTAAAAAGAATGAAAAATGTGTAATGGAATTCATGAAAGAATAATGACTCAACATATCATGTTTCACACAAGAAAATCAAGTAGTCAAATTTCCTAGAATTGAGCAAGATGACACACAAATAAGCAATCTCCTAGTTTCCTCACCTTATGTTCTTATGCATAAGCATGCATCCATGTTTAATATCCCTCTTAGAGTCCCTTAGATTTCCATTGATTGGTTCTTTCCACCTAAAAGTCACATGTTTAATTTTAGTGTCCTATTAGAATATTCATCTTAAGACTTTTTCCTTAAACTCAAATTTCATCATTCTTTAAGTTAGTAAGGGAAGCAAATTGATTTTTACCTTTTTTTTTTTTTAGTTTAGGAAATCTCCTTCTATATGGGTCAATAGGGATCCACTAGCAACTCCTAGGTATTCCCCCAAGGTACCAAGTACTGAGGACCCTTATAGGCCACTTGCCCTTCAAGCATCACCCTATCTCAAGGTAAAACAAAGTCACATTAAAAAAAAAAAAAAAAAATCTTTTTTCTTTTTCAAAACTGAGTTCAGCTTATGTAATGAGCAAGATATCGATGACTCCTAACTAGTTGGTTTTGGTGACCAAGGCTTGAAGGCACAAGGCCATTACCCCCTCGAATAGTTGCTCAAGCTTAAATACTTCTCTCCCCTCTCTCTCTCTCTCTCTCTCTCTCTTGTTGCTTAAGAGCAACCCCATTTTAGTGAAAGAAATGATGTGCTTTGTGTGTGTCATGAGTCTTAAACAAAAAATAACCATCAAAGATAAATCGAAGGTATCCTAAGGTTTCAACCTAACTATTTTTGCAATCAAATGTATAAAAAAAAGTAAGTAAACTAATATTCTTGTTCTAATTGTATCTCTTCTCAAATTTTATAAAAAAAAAGAAAAAAAAGAAAAGCCATTTGAGTAATTGGTAATGGAAAAAAAGGTAATATTGGAGTAGAAATGGTGGAGAAGATGAGAGGATCAAAACCCACAAAAATGAAAAATACAGAGAGTTAAAACCCTGCATCTTCATCCCTATTTGCATCTTCATCCTTTGGGTTTAGATGAGAAATGGGTATCTTGAGAGAGAAGCAAAATAAAGAAAGCTAAATTGAAGCCCTAGGCATAGATTCACACAGAGAATAAGAAACAACGTGTAGAGAGTGTGAAACTTAGAATGATTGGAACCGATGAAGAGAATGGGGAAGCCATTAGAGGATTCCTACTAGGTAGATATTCATAAATGAATTTGAATCGCAGAGAGAAGTGCAAAAGCCCTAGGTCTTACACCCAACCTTCTCTCTCTATTGTCTCTGTAAAATTTCAAACTTCTTTGTTTTCAGAAATTGGGAGGTAGTTGTTGCTATTTCTAAGCACGTGGTATATATGATAAATTAATTTTGTCTTAAATTCACACGTGCTTCATTTCCTAGAGTTAAATACAATATTATAAAACTTTTATTAATAAAACTATCAGTTCAAAGCGATCCACTGGTCATTACTCTGTGATAGGCCCTCCTACTAGGGTTGGTGTTGGTTTTTCAAGCTATTTGGGTTTAGAGGAGAAATGGGTTTCTTGAGAGAGACAGGTGTTTAACCGATGGATGGGGGGTTATGAGTATCTAATAGAGATGAGGATTTGGGTTTTAAATAATATGTATTTGTTTTCTAGGTAGATAATGAGTATTTGGTGGGGATTTGGGTTTTAAATAATTTGATGAAAATTATAATGATAAAAAAATGAATAATAAATAGTAGACTTATAAAAAAAAAATAGAAAATGAATATTTATATAAAAATAAAAATTAATGAATATATTTTATAAGAAAAATTATATTTATTTTTTTAAAGATTAATCATGGTTTAATCTTTTTAATAATTGAAAATATTTTTTTTAAAATTCAAAATATTTAATTTAAACAATTTTTTACAAAAAAATGTACTTTTTATTATTTTCATCTTCAATAAGAAATATTTATTATCAAGTGATTAAATTAAAATATTTTTAATATTATTATAAATCATCCCAAAAGTATGCTTTTATTATAATTTGAATAATTTAAATATAATAGAAGTTTATTTTATTAATTTTTTACTCTACTTATTTGCATTTAATTTTTTAATAATTTTCATAATCTTTCATAAAATTATTTTGAGCTCTTAAATTATAATTTTTTTGCGTATCACCCGATACCAATCCAAGATACCAAGACCGATGTGCCTCAAGACCTCCTGATTCAATGACCGATATTGCAACTTTGAACTATGGTTGCTGCATAGCTTGATTTTCATGCGTGCGGGCCAGGGTGAGTGGTAGAATGAGCGAATCTTCTTCTTCACTTCTCTCATGGCGGTCAAGTCCCCTTTACTATAATTAGTTCCAGTTAAAACGGAGAACCTTTGCTTTAAGGGTGTTTGGCTTTCAGCACAACAAACCCGCAACTTTGTACCTCGCTTATACCCAAAACACAGGAGAAAATACCCACGAGGCGAAAACTGACCCAAAGCATGCACATGGATTGATAGTACATAGAGATGAAGGTAAAAAAATACCAGATGCAGATTAATGAACAACTTAGAACAGAGTACAGCTAAGATCAAGAAAGATAATCGAAACGGCCCATTAAATGGAAATCCAGGTCATGCTGAAATCAACTAAAGAGAATAAAGAACAGAGTAATGAAGAAAGTGAATAAGAAATTTGCATGGAAAAGGTACCTGAAAGTGCTCCTCTAATCTCCCTAAAACGTCCTCAGAACCCCACTCTCACGTGCTCCCGTCCAGCCTTATAGTCCCAGCCTCTTTTTCAGTCCAGCTTTCACCCACTTTTTTTCTCACCCCCCACTCCTCTGCTCCTTGCTCAGAGATGTCTTTATCCCTAACCACCACCATGGCAAGGTGGTGGTGTCCTTGGCCATGCGTCCATGCAGCTGTGAGCCCTTGAAGAAGCCGGCCCCCCACTCCTCCAAGATGCTGCCAACTCTCTCGGTGTGATATGAAAATAGTGCTCCAAAAATAACAAAAAAAACTAGACCAAAATGAGGGTCTACAGTTAGTTATTTTTTAAAATATTATTATTGCACCTTAAATATTAAAAGAAAAAGGGAAAAAAAAAAAACAGATTATGCATGATCTAATTAAGTAAAATTTTAAAAAATGTAAACAGCTAACATTATTTTTTTCTTTATATTCTTCCTTCTTTTTTCATTTTCCCAGCGTTATAAGGAAATTTAAAATCTCACTAAACCATGGCAGACCAAACAATGAGTATTTGAAAGATTACAAACTAATCAGAATATTTACCTAAACTTTGACGACTATGGTGGAGCACAAACCAAAGTTCAGAAGTAGCTACAATGAGTATTTGAAATATTGCAAACTACTAAAATATCCAAAACATTATAAAGATAGGCATGACACCAACAAAACTTCTCATCTCATGCTAAGGTATTCCCAAAGTTTCAAATTTTATTCAATTGGTATTACATTGCATCATCACCATCTCTACACCATCTTCTTCATCTGGGCATCATCACCGTCTCTACACCAGTAGCACACTATCTTCTTTATCTGTGCATAATTATCGCCACTGACAAACTGCAACTGCAAACCACATCTTAAAGCCACCAAATACCAGCTCACATCAACTTCTTGCATCATGAGCTTCTGTTTCCTCATCACGCGTGCATCACCAGCACCTCCAGTAGACCATCTGTAACCAAAAGCACCACCAGGCTCATCCACCACACACCAGTGCATATCTAAACTGCACATCACACAATGCCATCATCTTCTAACCTCACTGCTCCATCATCAGCACCACGAGCAGTGCATCATCAGATGAGCTGCACCACTGCACATCTCCAGTGGCTCACCACTCACCAGTTCATCGCTAAATTTGCAGAGACTCCAGGTCAGTTTTGTTTTCAGTTTTGATTTTAATCACTTTTTCTTTTCTTCCTCACATAATTATAGAAATATTGGGATGTGTTTGGATGTGGATAAATTAGGCCACACATGAGTGTTGTTAGACTTATTGTTTAGGTGGTTGTGTGATTGATTCTTGTTGTTTGGTGATTTAGAATTGAATTTAGGCCAATTCATCTCTAGTTATTTTTACCAAAGCAATCCATTTGATAATCACATGATAATTGGCTTTGAATGAGTATTTTGATCTTGATTCACATGTCAATTGATTTTGTATTCTTAGTTAATTAATTTTTGCAAGCTCACGTCTCATAATTCACACACGCTCGATGTAAATAGGTCTTTAATTAAAATAGGTTGTTTAGTTAATTAATGTTTGCAAGATCACATGCTCAGATTTAATCAGGCACTTGTTTAGGATTCTTTTGGTACTTGATTTGGCACTTAAAATGGGTCTTTAATTAGTCACTTATATGGTTGCATATTTGAATTACACATTGGGATTCTTTTGTTATTTTATATGTTTTGGTGTTTTTGAAATTGCTTTCAACCTTTTCTAAAATAAATCAATCCTCCAACATCTCTCTAAGGTTAATCTTAGGTCATTATGTATGCAAATCTATTCTCAAAAAGCCATGCTACCTATTTCATTTGGTATGGAATTCTCCGTTGATTTTTAAATGAAATTTGACTCTGAAATACATGAACATAAATTCATGGCTCCACATCAATGGAGTAATTCCTTACCTTGGTGAGCTTATCCATGATCACTTATGGTTAAGGAAGTATGAATAATTTTCATGGACATTAATTTGGGAAGTGGTAAATCCCTACATTCAAGTTCTTCAAAAACAAGTATCCTATTGACTATTTGGTTGATTTGTTGAACCTGTTAAATGAAAAATTAGATTTGGATTATTTGGTCTTATGAGTGCATGACATTGTACATGTCTTAAATATATTAATAGAACTTTGTTTGAGTCAAAAATCATTTTCCAAATAGGAGATATCAATCAATCTTAAACTCTCAACCAACCTCGAATTTGTGATTGGTCGAAATAGGCTGGCACCACTAAGCTTGACACAACTTTGCTCCTTTAGCTTCATTTATGCTCTGTGATGTCCCAAGGGGTTTCCATGACCATCATTCTAATAAAAATAGATGTAAAGGACTGAATGAAAAGTGTGGGAAGATCAAGCTGATGTAAGGTGGCATATAATTAGCTACTTCTAGTGTTTGTTTAATACTAAATTTGAGACTAAGAAATGACTTTTTTCTTCATTACCATGTAATGACATCAATCAATTGTGGATGTGAATGAAGAATAAAGATGATTATATCTTCAAAACAATCATGCAAAATTGTAATTAATACACTCAGCCAATTTCATATTACTATTTTGCCTTTTCAAGTTTTATATATCTAGATCCGAGAAAATTGGTATGTGTTGTTGATATGTGTTGTTTAAATGCATTTTAATTTATTCTGCATTTGATAATAAGGGCCAAGGATTATGAACAAGAAATCTATTGAGGGTTAAGATCCTAAACAAAAAACAAGGTCACATACATTTTTGTAGTACATATTAACATCCTCGATATTATTAACATGGTAATATGCTAAGATCCTCTTGGACTGTACTTATATACTTCTAACTTACTTAGATATCTTTTTTATACATACATTCATGTCTGTGTATCTTTTGTACACATACATTAAAGGGATCTGTACTAGAAATTTAGAAATTGTTATAAAAGGTTTATATTTATTGAAAAGAAATTACATGAAGTAATAATTTTATTTTTTTATTTTAAGATAAATTATAATTATTATTTTTAACTTTAACAAATTATACTATCTCACATTTTTATTCTAAATTTAGAAAGTTTCAATTGCTACAAATTTAAAATTTTTGAAGGAGCCTCCATGGAATATGCTTTGAATTGTTCTAAATATTTACATCAATTACCTTATTATGCCAATAATTTAATATTTATATATAATTTGATTAACTCAACTTTGTGTAAGCTTGGGATAGATTAGAGAAAATAAGTTTTTACTGGTTTGATGAATTGAGACATTGATATGCTATTCAAGTGCATTTTCACTTATTCTACATATGATAATGAGAGAAAATCCCATAAATAAAAAACTTGATTTTTTTTTTCATGGAATCAAATACACCACTTAGTCCAATGTTGATGGGAGGCAATCCTATATTCCTAAATGAGTATAAAATTAGATATTAATATGATTTGAGATAATCTTTTATACATACACATTAATTTTTTTATTTTTTGCCTAAAAATTTAATTTATTTTTTCAAATGAAACTTTTTTTCATAAGAAATTTGAAGTAGGGTAGATAAAAGAAGAAAAAATGAATGAAAGTGAAGAGGAGAAAAAATTAGGATCCATACTATGTCTATGTCATGTCTCTCAACTCAAGCCAAAACACTTATATCACCTACCTATTTTATCTAATTTTCAATCAATATGATATATCAAACAAAATAAGTGTGGAACTGCATTCAATTTCCTTGAATTTTGACTTAATCAAATTTTTTTCCATTTTATGAAATTGTGCTATTGATAGTTTGCATTGAACATCCAAGGTGCTTAATATTTTTCTATTTCATAAAATTGTACTATTGATAATTTCCATTGAATATCATCCAAGTCCTAAACATAGGGAATGTATCTAAGCATCTCCAGTTGTCCTAGCTAATAATTAGAATTCTTTTGGTAAATTTTCTTTAGTTTAATTAATAAAACTTTTGAAAAATATTCCTTTTTTTTTTTTTTTTGGTAAAAAATGTAATTTTTTTTTTAAATTACTATTTTTTCCTTTTTTTTTTTTTAAAAAAAGGGCCAAATGTTTAGTAACAAAAATAAATATGATTCCTTTAGATAATTAGAAAGTAAGTTGTATGACTGATAGTAAGAAGTGGATGTAATTAAACTACTAATGGTATAATACTAGTGCCAACAAATTAATAAAATGGCTTAATAATTCACTAATTCTCTTCAAAACTTAATTTTCATATTATGATCATTATCATTTTTACTACTATCCTTTTATCAAGGATGCTATAAACGTCCCAACTACAAGATTAATGAATAATTAATATTTTTTAATTATAGAAGTGATATGGGAAAAGAGTTTCTAAAGTTGAGGTAGGATTAAACTATCCAAATTATTTATCATATCTTCCTTTACCTAATGGAATTTTTTTTTTTGAAAAAAAAAAAATTACCGTTTAATTTTAAAAGTAATATATATATATATATATATATATATATATATATATATAAGTTTCTTATATTTTAAAATAGTATTATTGCACCTTTAACATTAGAAAAGAAAAAAAAAATTGACAAATTGCGCATGTTCTAATGAAATAAATTTCAAAACAATATAACTATTATTTCCCCTACTCTTTAATATTAATGGTTATAAAAAATAATTAAAAGATGTAAACAACCAACATTATTTTAATTTATTTATATATTTATATTTCGTTCACTGTTGCAAACAAAAGAAAGAAAAAAAAAGGGACTCTCCACTATTAATTATAAAAAATAAAAATAAAAATAAAAGTTAAATAAGTTGAAAATTTTTTGTGGCTTCAATATTGTTGGGAAGTTTTCAGTTAGAATATTTGCATGAACTTAATTCAAGTTGATTATAAAAAAGTTTCCAAAGGGTATGTTAATGGATAACAATAATTAGTTATTGGGATAATTATCATAACCACCAAGATAACCACCCTAACAAATTCAATAACAAACTAACTAATCAATCAAGAAAATATCATCAATCGAAATGTAAGCAGGAAGATAAAGATATGCAATGAGATAGGATTTTTACATGGAAAACCCCCACACTAATTGTGGAGATAAAAAACCATGAGGTCTAAAACCTCTAATCTAAATCCACTATTCGAAATCAAGTTACACAAATTTACCTGACCGCTTTTTCCTTAAGACTTACTCTTCGATACCTACAACTTGATTCATGTTCACGATGCAACAAGCTCTTGTTGCTCCTTAGTAGATCCTTCAACCACACTGAAGGGATGATGGTCTTCAACCTAAGATTCAAAGATCTAATCCTTTAATGAGGGATCAAGAATGGTGTGGAACTTTAGCCTTTTCTCTCTAGGAGATCCTTTCTAAGGAATGAAAGGTCTTTCAATAATCTCTCTCCAATCTCATAACCTCTAAGGGTTATTAGGGAGGTATTTATAGGTAAAGCTTGAAGAGTCTCGGTTTTGGAAGGTTTCTCAATTCAAATTATGTGAAAAACTTGACAGAAATTACATGATTGCTTCAGCACCTCGGGCACTTGAGTGCTCCAAGTTTGAGCAGTCCTATTCAATTTAAAAATATGATTTTAAATCATTTTAAGCTCAAAACAAAACTAATCCTCTTAATACCTTAACAAAGCCTAATTTGTCACAAGCCAAACCTCTTTAGATGTGCATGTGACTTCTCCATTGGACGAATAACAACCCTTGACCTTCAATGGAGAGCAAGTCATCACTATCTAAAAAGACTTCCATGACCAAACTTAAAAAGAAACAAAATTTCCAACATATAAACAAGATTCAATGTTCTAACAAAAAGGATTTAGGAACATCTAAATGAGAGATAAGTCATGAAACAACTTAGAATTTAAAATTTTTAATTAGCATATACCATTTCGCTTAGGATCTAATGGCATGCTCACTTCTGTTCATCTAATAACCCCTATCCTAACCAAGGATTCATTCCCATCAGCAAATGGGACATGACCACTATTGATCTCCTCAAAAGTGGTAGAGAAAGACTTATATCCTATCATGTTCCTAGAGCATCCACTATCAAAATACCACTTTCTAGGTTTTCTAGCCTTATGTGCAGTAAATACAACATGTTACCTAACCTAGTTCTTAACTCATACTTGCTTGACCTTAGGAGGCATGTGTACCTAACTCTTCCTATTCCTAGACTTAGAGTAAGACTTCTTCCATTTCTTAATATTCAAGATTTAATTTGTTTTAGAATTTGGAATTCACTAACCTATCCACATGTAATTGAAATCTATTAAAGGGTCCACTTTAATACTTACTCTAAATGTTTCTAAGTTTGTCACTGGGGGAGTAGTGCTAGTGGAGGTGTAACAACCCGCTCCCAACAGTGTAGATATTGTCCGCTTTGGACCCAAAGGGGCCCTCACGGCTTTAAAATGCGTCTACTTGGTTAAGAGGAGTCTCTACATATATAGCGTCAGGAACTTTCTTCCCTATCCGATGTGGGACATCACAAAACACCCCCCATGCAGACACAACGTCCTCGTTGTGTCCCATGGGATTACGGGGTCAAACAGACAAACACCTCCTACGAGGCCAAACAAACCCCCACACCAAGGTCGGGGATCAGCTCTGATATCATTTGTAACGACCCGCTCCCAACCGTGTAGATATTGTCTGCTTTGAACCCAAAGGGGCCCTCACGGCTTTAAAACACGTCTACTTGGTTAAGAGGAGCCTCTACATATATAGTGTCAAGAACTTTCTTCCCTATCCGATGTGGGACATCACAAACACCCCCCCATGCAGACATAAGGCCCTCGTTGTGTCCATGAGATTGCGGGGTCAAACAGACAAACACCCTTTACGGGGCCAAACAAACCCCCACACCGGGGTCAAGAATTGGCTCTAATACCATTTACAATGGCCCGTTCCCAACCATGTAGATATTGTCCGCTTAAGATCCAAAGGGGTCCTCACGGCTTTAAAACGCGTTTACTTGGTTAAGAGGAGCCTCTACATATATAGCGCCAAGAACTTTCTCCCCTAACCGGTGTGGGACATCACATGAGGCCTCTAGGATGATACACTTCCCTGATCCTTAACCAATATTGTTTTTCCACTATTAGAAAGTCTCATCTTTTTTTAGATACCTAAGCCTCTTTCATCTCCATTGGTCTTCCCTAATGATTTTATTTAATATCTTAGTCCTTGGATGAAATTTTGCATTTTTAGAGGCCAAGTCTTTTCCCATTCTTTCAATTTCTAAAGATAGGCATCTACTTTTCTCAAGTACATGGTTATGTTCATTCTCTAGAAATCTTTCCTTTAAAAAAAAAACAAAAACTCAAGTTAGAGATTTCATTAAGAAGATTGACATTTTTAGACTTAAGTGAATCATTTATGACATTTATCTTTAAAGCTTTATTATTCACTTTTAAGCTCTTTGCCTTAATTTTCAAACTTTCCTCTAGAAGGACATTATATGAAACTTTTAAATTATCAAATTTTCATTTTGAGTTATCATTAGATTTAATATCTTTTAAAAGATTACAATCTAAATTTATAGATGCTATAAATGTAACAAGATTATCAGTATAATCATACTTGCTTTCTCTAGAGTCAAAAGATTCGCCTTCACTTGTTCTAAAATTGTTGTAAGTGGCTTGTATAATTTATTATCAATTATTTTTCTCTTCTTTTAGTCTGGTTCTTAAAATTCTTTTTCTAAACCTTCACTATATTTCTAAATTTTCTTGTTATTAAGGTTAGATCACCAAAATTCATAACATTTGCAATGGATACATCCAACTCTTTTCATTAATTTAAAGAGGCCTTTAGGGTAGTCCACATCCTTTTAAAAGTAGGAACTGAAATTTCGAGCCCGTTTGGCAGTGATTCTAATAGAAGCGTTTTTCTTAAAAGTGTTTCCTTTTGTAGTGTTTTTATAAAGAACACTTTTATGAGAATCAGAAAAAGTGATTCTAATAGTGTTTTTGATAAAATGTTGTATTGGTATAAAAGCACTTTTAATATTAATATATTACCAAAAAGGACATACAATTTTAAAAATATATATATACATTTATATTGTTAAAAAAAACTAAAAATAATCTTTTTTTTTATGATTTAAATAAAATTTTGAAAAATGTTTACAAAAAGAATTGGATTAATAAATAAATATCAATCATGATATAACAAATTATTTGATTATATATTAGTTTAAAATTAATAATTTTTTATCACTATAATAAAATTTTTAAAAATATTTACAAAAAAAAAAAAATAGCACAAATATAAATATTTAGAAATGTATAAAATTATCAAACAAATATTCAAACTCAAATTCAAACTTCGAATTAGTCCAATAAATTTCGTCAATGAAAATTAGGTCCAAATTAGCAAATATAATCCAACACAAATATCCCCATGCCAGTAGAAATTTCTCAATTAATTACCAAAATACAAATACAATTTTAGTCAAGTCCAAATACAATAAATCAAAATAAATTCAATTAGGTCGAAATTTAATATCTCATACTTCAAACCTAATTTAATAAACAAACCCAAATTCATAACTAAAATTAAGATCAATCTATACTAACCCAATTCACAATTAAAACCAAACTCAATTTAATAAATAAATAACTAAATAAATTAAACCTAAAATCACAAACTGCACAAATAAATAAATAATAATAATAATAATAATAATAATAATAATGGAAAATGGGAATGATGGGAAAGTAAGGAAATGAGAAAATGAGAGAAAAGAGAAAGGGGTCGTCGGCAGCGACTGCCGCTGGTCGTGGCGGTGGGCTGTTCATAAGAGGCGATGGAGCTAAGGCTGGAGATTTCACTTTCGTGCTTGGAATTGGCGTTGGAACCGTTGTTGGTGGAGAGGTGAGAGGAGCCAGTGGAAGAGTTGCAGGTGGCGGAGTGGCTGGTGGTGGAGTGGCCGGTGGTGCAGCTAGTTGCCAGTGGGTGGATAAAAAAAAATGGGAGAAAAAATAGGAAAAATGGGGAAAAATGGAGAACGAAGGAGAGAGGTATGAGTGAAAGGGAAAGGGAGGTATCGGGAATCACTTGGGTGTATTTTTGGAATATTTCAAAATTTTTGAAGTGTTTTTTTTAAAAAATGTCTGTCAAGTGATTCTCTAAAAATCACTTCAAGTGTTTTCCCAGATTTTCAGAAGCGTTTTTTTAAATTTGCCAAACACCTTCTTTTTATCCTAAAAACACTTTTAAGTGTTTTTAAGCCTAGAAACACTTTTGAAAATCACTACTAAACGGGCTCTTCATGTCTATAGATACCCAACAAATTGGTCAATCCTTAAAGAGTCAGATGTCTTATCTTTCTTCTATAGCAATAACATTGAGTGTAAATCTTGAAGGAAGAGACCTTGGTATTTTCTAACAACTTTTAAATCACAATTTTTTTCTTCTATTTCACTTAACTCTGAATCAGTTTTAGAAACTCATCCTCTTGCATTTATATGCTCTTAAATCTAGTAGTGAGCATTCATATCTTAAACAACTTCACAACTGAAGTGCCGTCATGCATGACTAAAAGAATGCCCGATGGCTCTTTAGCATGCTTTACATGTTGTTATCGTACCAACCTTGTCATAACTCACCCCATTGAAGATGCTATAGAGAGTTTGAGCATTTGCCTCACTACCCTCGTTGCCCATTTTATCCCATTCTTATTTGAGGTTGAGTTCACTAGTAGATCTACCAATCCATTCACTTTCAACGGAAGTTCTCAATTGAATTCAACTAAATTTCATACTTCTTCCCCTTACATTTTTAAAAGAACTTAATACATGCTTCCAGTGGAGATAGTTGGTTTCCATGAAAGGAGTGTTGATTGTTTATGAATAATCTCATTCTCTGTGGTTCCATGATTCAAGGTCTTAGTAATCTAAGAATTCAATCACACAAGTACTCAAAATTTTTTCTTCAAAATGCCACACATAACACCTTCAAAAGAATTTGTGAATGTAAAATTCATGAGGTCAAAGAATTCAAAGTTAAATTCTCTAACTATGAAAAAATACTTCTTAATGGATTCCTTGGTATCTTAAAAATATGTGATCCTCTACCATAGAGTCGAAGAATAATGGTGATATACTTTGAGAATGTTGGGCTAAGAACAGAGTAATGACATAAAAACTAGGCATATATGTATAGGTTGAACCCTAGAGGGCTGAATGAAATTTAAAAACCAAATCCTAACCAAATTGAATTTAGAAAGAGGGTGAATTTTAGAAATTTCTTAAAGTTAGGCAAATCTAATCGTGAGTGCTTGAGCCCATTCTAGGGCACTTGAGCGCTCTTACAAAATTTTCACTTTTCAAATGTTTTTTCATGTCCAAATGCCTATTTCCTTTTTATTTTTTCTAGATATCTTAATTAAAATTCCTTTTCAAATTAATTTTTATGTTAACGCTCAATTTTCCTTGTTGTCCACTATATATGTTTTCAACATTATTAGCCTCTCGTTAATGTAATCATACTTGGTTGTCCAAAGTTGATTTATAGCAACCTTGAGTCTTCAAAAATTGGGTAAGTCATAGAAAATTATATAGAGTCCTTGATGAACATGGTTGTCAATAAATGGTAAATTAAGAACCAGTAATAAACTTGAAGAATGTATGAAATTTATTTATTATCATGAAATGTGATTTCACAAGATCATAGAAAATTCTCTAATTCCTTGCTGAAATGCTAGAATCCCATTTTTAACTATTTCTTGGCAACCAAGTCTATCAACGAAAATCTCATGCTTCGTTTCTTTCAAAATACCAAACTTGGATTTTTCCCCCATTTTTGCCTCCAAGTTGTCTTCATCAAAAATAATAGAACAAAAGAGAACCAGGAATAGTAGGACAGGAGATGCATATAATCAACATTTCCATAAATCAAGATCAATCAAATATTAATAATATTTGATTTCCTTGAATCAAATATTAATAATATTTCATTGTCTTAATTTAAGAAGTAATATTTGTTTTCCTTAATTTTAGGATATTTATTATTTATTTCCTTATATTATCAAATTCTTCAAGATCACACAAGCAAATACCCTAGGTTTGGGCAATGAGGAAAAAAAAAAAAAAGGAAGAAAGAAAGAAAGAAAAAAGTCAAGTAGAAGAAAAGGGTTTCTCAGTCTCATTATTCTAAAACTTTCAATGTTTCTTAGGTTTCTTGACAAACTTTTGTCATGCAACATTATGATGTTTAGGTGGGCTAATCCTTGTGTTTATATCATTCTTGATTTTTACAAGAGACTCTTTTATATTATTAAACTAATAAATAAGATATGTTGTTATGCTTTTCTTAATCACAATTAAAATTTTGTATTTCCTATTTTTTTTATTAGTATTTTTTTAAAACATAAGCTTATATGTAAAAAGGTAATTTTTTTTCCAATTAATATACATTATTTTAGGTGTTCCTTGAACATGTTTATCAAGATAAAAATTATTGTCCTATATCTCATTTAATAATATATATGTTTTCTTTTTCATAATTACATGTAAGAATACTTATCTTATATAAATTTTTTTCTTCATAATTACATGTAAGAATATTTTTATAATTGATAATATAAAGTGCAATTTTTGTAACTGTCTAGAATAATCCCATAACAAAGAATGCATTTCAAATGAGTAGATGCTATGGAGTTGGTTCTTGATTTATAAAATAGGAGTAAAAGGGAATTTGAATATATATATTGACTGCTTTTGAGTAATCTTTCAATTGGTTATTGTTACTCTAGGCCCTGATTAGTGGGTTTGAATGGAGAGTTATTGGCGGTATCATAGGGTGTTTTTGTTCTTCTCAATTCAAAGAGGGAACTCTACATTTTTTTTCTTCTTTTACATCGGTAAATAATCACCACAATGAGAGATTTATGTCAAATGCCAATGAATAAAGCTTTGAATGATATATCATAGATGTTATGGGTTTATCCTCCGTCTTAAGGCTATGTTTGATTTCAAGAGCTTGAAAGGACAAACATAGAGAGAAAAGGTATAAGAAAGAAAAATATGAATTTATAATTTTTTTTCTTAAAGAAAATTAAATTATTTTCTTATACTAATTTTTATTTTGGAAAAAACAAATAGAAGATAGGTCTAAAAATGTGTTTTGATAATGTTTTTCCATATTCCGAAAAAGGGAAAACATTATAAAAAAAAATCTGAAAATAAAATAAAATAAAAAAATTTCATGAAAGCCATAATATACTATTTTATAAATATAAATTTAAAATATGGTGTCTTTCATATATATATATATGATAGTTTTCTTATTAGTTACAAATATTATTAGGGAGATTTGAAATATTATATTTGGTAATTTTAATATTTTAAATTAAAAATAAGTTAAGGAAGTTTAAAAAATCATATTTGGTACAAAGTTCTAAGACATATAAGTAGATTTATGGCAGTTAATATGCTAAGATGGTGTTTGTTTTTTAACTTATTGTTGAAAGTAATTTATTTTCAGATTTTAGATGTTTGCTTTTAGCATTGTATTTAACTAATTACTTATTCTTAAGTATTATCTTTCATTAAATAGAAAAATGAACATTTTTAAACCCACAAAATTTTTTTCATTTAGTCTATGTGCTTTAGAATTTAGCTTTTTTTTTAAAAAAAAAAAAATTAATTAATTCCTTGTCGAAATATTCATGCTCTCAAAGTTGTTAAATTTAGTTTTTTTAATTAATCTCATTTAGTCTATGTGCTTTAGTATTTAGTTTTTTTTTTAAATTTAATTAATTCCATGTCGATATAATTGTGCTCTCAAAGTTGTTAAATTTAGTTCTAATTAATCTTGTTTAGTCTATGTGCTTTAGATTTTTAGTTTTACTTAATTTAATTTAATTTAATTAATTCCATGTTCATATATTCATGTTCTCAAGTTGTTAAATTAATCTCGTTTAGTCTATGCGCTTTAGATTTTTTAGTTTTACTTTATTTAGTTTTATTAATTCCATGTCAATATGTTGGTGTTTTCAAATTGTTAAGTTTAGTTTTTCGATTCATCCTATTTAATTCAAAAGTTTTTAGGAATTTGTTTTAGTTTATTAGGTTATTTGTTCCCATGTGAATAAGTTTGATGAATACATTTGTGAACTTTAAGAATTCAATTAAGTATGTGAAATGTGGCAGATTATAAGATATGTTAGTAGCTTGAATTTAAAAATAAAAGAATTAATAAGTGAACGTGAATTGTTGTGAGATCTTAACTTAGTGGTTTGGCTAAGGAAATAAAAATCAATGAATTGAAATAACACATGCTGACATGGATTGCTTGGTGTTGGTGGCCTAGTAAAAAATAAAAATCAATGAGCTGAAAATGCCGACCTTGGATTTATTTGTGTTAGTGGTATTTGCTAAGTGAATAAAAATAAAAATGTTTTTTAGAATTTTTAGTTAATTAATTTAGTGAATCTCGTGTTTATGTTTGCATGTTTCCGAATTCATTAATTTTAGTTTTAATCTATTAATATTCAATTTTGTAGTTGATTATAATCTTAGTTAGTTAATTTAGTTAATCACATGTCATTGTTTTCGTGTTTTAAGTTTGGTAGTTTTAATTTTGATTCATTAATATTTAGTTTGAGCATTTTAGAGTTTTAGTTGATTAATTTAGTTAATCACATGCTACTGTTTTCGTGTTTTAAGTTTGGTAATTTCATTTTTGATCCATTAATATTTAGTTTGAGTTTTTTTGGAATTTTAGCTAATCAATCTAGTTAATCCCATATTATTGTTTTCATATTTTCAAGTTTGTTTTACTTTGGTTTTTAATTCATCATATTTTGTTTGAGTGTTTTTTTAGAATTTTAGTTAATTTATTTTAATTGATCCCATGTTATTATTTCCATGTGTTAAGTTTGTTAGTTTTAATCCTTGATTGATTTTATCTTAGTTCATGTGCCTTTTTGAATTCTAGATGTTAGTTCTTGGTTAATATTTAATTAGTTTATTTGATCTAGAAGTCATTAGTTTGTTACCATGGGGATTGTTTGTCAAATCATTTTTTTTTTTTTTTTGGAGGCCATCGGAAACTCATGAAGGTTGGCCTCTACTCTCACCATATTGGTTTGGTTGGTTGTAAAAAATTTCACTTTGAAATTCTGTTTTCCTTGTGTATTGTTGTTTGCAAATAATTTCTTTCCTTTTAAAAAGAAACCTTTTCTCAAAAAAACCCTTTGAAAACCTATTTCAAAAATTCATTTAGAATCCTTAGGGTCAAAATCTCTTTTTTCAAAAGAAATGTGCAATTATGTCTCATTTAGTTTGCACCCTGTTGTTTTCAATAAAAATTTGGTTTTGAGTGGAACACGAATCCAAGCTTGTGGTCCCAAATAAATGGAATAATTCTAGGCTAGGTTTGTGCATATCAATTGGGGATTTGGTGAAATCACTACATGAAAATCATTTTTCAGAAACCTTTTATTGTCAGCTTGTTGGATTTACTACACATCTGAAATAAAATTTTGATTTGACTCATTTAGAATGTTCCTAAAAATTTTCCTATGTTTTTATGATTTTTTTGACTTCTTGAACTTGAATTTAGAACTTTGTTTAAGTTAAAAAGCAATTTTCAAATTGGACATATGAGTTAATCTTTTGACAAGTTCTGTTTCTGCATAGTTTTGGACACCTGAAATGTTTTTATAAAAGTAAATTAATAGATATCTTTTTAAATTTGATTTGATATTTTTTCTTAATTTTTAACTTTTGGAAATTGAATGTTGACACATAAAATGTTGAAATACATGTCTTCTAGAGGGAGATATTATTTTTTAAAGTCACACCTACTGCACGTGACCAAATTTGGATAACTGATGGATTATAGTGTTCTAAAAATTCTTGTGAATGCTTTTTGACCTTGGATTTATGTTTCATACAATCTAGACATCTAAATTTTTCACAAATAAAAACCGAGTTCTCCATCGAGTGGGAACGCATTGTGCGAAATGCAGGGACCACAAATATCCATCAATAAAAATATTGAAATACCCTTGCAAATCAATATACATCCACATTCTTCCTTTCCTTCATCAATTTCTTTTCTTCCAATCTCTCCACAACCTTAATAAATTAAAATAATTTTTTTTTAAAAATAAATGGTTTAAATTTTTTAAATTTAAAAATTTTAAAATACATAATTTTATTCAAATCCAAAACTTTTAATAAATTAAAAATAAAAATAAACTTTAAAAATAAATAAATTTAAGCTTTTAAATTAACTTCTAGTTTGACCTTTCAAGGTCAACACTCCCACATCATTCTTTTCTTTAGATTTTCTTTTTCTCCACTTTTTCATGTCTCTCATGTCTAATTATGTCTAAATTAATTCTAAATATTTTCTAATTATTTTACAAAAAAAAATTATAAAAAATTATATAAGTAATAAAATCTAAAATTTTTCATGTAGAACAAACTTAACATTATTGTATGGATTTTATAAAAATATATTGAAATTAACTTTCAACTTATATCAAACAACTTTTTATGATAAAGAAGCTTAGGTTTGGAGAGGATAAAAAAAAAAGGAAAGGATAATTCAAAAATAATTAAATGGATTAATAGGATTTATATGTTGAGGTGGATATGTCAGTGTAGTGGATATGTAGATAGTTTTATTAGATGTTTGGTGCCCCTATTTTTAAGTATTCTGGCCTACAACCCTAAAACCCAAAATAATTCTCACCAAGTTCCCAAAAAAAATTGACCCTTAAAGTTGCCTTGCACCTCTCATTATTTTCAATTTTTTTTTTAAAAAAAAAACTTTTCAACTCTACAAACTCTCATTTTTAACATGCACTTTTTAATTTATTTATTTTTTTCTACTTTAGAACTCACTCATCTTCCTAACTACAAAAATTCTTTATGTTTACACAACAATTTAACTTCAACATCTTTTTTTTAAGAATTCTTTTCCATATAATATTCCTTACTAACCAAAAATCATCTCTAAACAATGAATCATCTGAGATCAATTAAGTGAAGAGAAGTTCAATTTCAAAAATCATGCTACAATGCTTCATTTGGTATGCATAATTGTAAAGGTTTCCATTGATTTTCTCATGCATAAATTAAATTCATAACTCCAAATACTAAAGTCATTCCTTGCCTTGGTGAGCTTATTCATGATCACATGAGATTAAAGAAAGAAGCATAGATGAATTCATGGAAATTAATTAGGGATTTAGTGAATCCCTACATTTATAGTTTTCAAAAATCAGTACCCTACTACCACTTTTGTTAGTTCATTGAACCTTCAAAGTTGTAAATTGGAATCCAATCACTTAGAAACCTAAAATTATTTTTATCCTTGGGTAATGTTATTAACTTCTTAAATGCATTAAGAAAATTTTAGTTGTATTCAATACATTTCTCCAAGTAAGAGATTTAAATTAGTTTTCCAATAGGCCCAATTTTAGCACTATTCTAGACACCCAAAATAGTTTTGCAAAGCAAAATTAATTAGTGATTTCTTTAATTAATTTTGATATTTTTCCCTTAACCTAGAATTCATAAATTATACATTAGGACCTTGTGACACTCAAAATAATTCTCCAAGTGGGAGAAATAAGTTTTTCTTTCTACACCTACTACACTAGCTTGGTTTTATAGTTAGGGTTTGTTTTCTTGATTTAAATATGTTATGTGTATCTTATATAGGTTTTAAAAATTTTGGTTTGATTTTATCATTCTCCTAAGTTAGTCAAATAAATTAGTCTTTGTATGATTTAGAAATCAACCCTATTATTGACCAATTAGGGTTTTACTAAATTTGAGATTGAATGACACGTAATTAAATAATTTGGCCTTTTGGGCTATAATCTAAGCTTGTTGAAGATGCCCTTCTTTTCTTATTTTGATGAAATAATACTTCTAGGTATTTATTTAGGCTTTATTTTATGAATACGTTTGTTTTGCCCTGTTGATGATACTATGTATGTTTTTGATAATTTGACCTCTTTTGTGAATGGTTGTTATCTCCTTTAAAAAATAAACAAAAATAACTAGTGATTCCAACCTTTTTAAAAATCAAATTTTCACTAAAAAAGAGTCTCGCCGTCGAATGAAGACACACATGAAAAAGGCAAGTCCATAGTATCCTATATATATATATATTTGGATTACTATAGGATATCAAGCAAGAAACTTTAAGAATTCTTTCTTTTCTCTTTCGTCACCATAGATGGATAAAAAAATAAATAAATTTTTTACAATAATAAAAAGAATTCCTATGCTCCTATAATGGAGCTTACAACCCATCTATTGAAAACAAAATATTTTTAGAATAAAATAAAAATCCTATACCCCTTATGAGGTGTACAACCTAATCTAGAGAATAAATGGCAAAGATCACATCTCTTCATATTCATTCATTCAATTGAACAAATAATAATGAATCACAAAATAACCATCATATTACATTTATTCATCCTTTTAGGCCATCAAATGAATAAACATACCCAACAAAATAGATGTGAGCACACCTTAGAATAGATCTAGCATACAAAAGCCTACCCTAGGGCTCTGATACTAGTTGTTGGCAACCTCGAATTACTCCATTCTCCTATCTTGGATCTTTTAAGCTGCGGTGCATGCATCTATCCCTAGGGATCTTTAAATCTAACACAACTAAAATAAAAGGCTTAAAACACTATAGAATAATACAAATCTAGGGATTAAAACTTATATCTATGATTTGGATGCTTCTAGATTGAAATCCATCTAATGAGAAACATGACTGAATGCTCTAAAGTTCTCGTACACCCAAAGCTTTTCGTCTGATGACTCAAACCATGTCCATGGCACTCTAAAGAGTGGACTTTGGAAAGGTAAATGCCTAGAGTCTCACTCTTTCTTTGGATTTGGAAGACAATAGTCAAAAAGGTCATTAGGAAACCCTAACCCCATAAAGGGGTATTTATAGGGCTCCCCTATTGGGCCTAAGTGACTTAAGTTCATATGGGCGTGGGTCACTTAATATAGCCCAAAATGAGTACTAATTGATAAATAAATCACATAGGGTCATCTAATTAATTAATTAACCCAATCTAAAAACCTTATTCACTATCCCCTGTGCAACCTTCCATAATTACCATAAGGCCCTTGTGCATAAGAGTGAACAAAAAGTCAATTCAACCCTTATAAACTATGTCAACATGGTATATGAGCTCCAAGGGGCGCATCACTAGGACCCATAGGAGTACTGCCTCCCTCAAAATCTGATTATGAAGTTGATTCACTATGTCATTATCGAGAATCAATTATACTCTAGTAACTTATGTAAATAACAACGAGACAAAGCTCAGGTTCATGACTTACTATCCGCTACATGTAGATCCTACTTATTATGTGATCAACTAACATACTCTAACTCTAAGGAGCATATATCAAATTCCACTAAAAGAATTACTAAAACCATAAATTTCATGATCATATGTCCTTTGGATCACCCAAGGGGGACATGTTATCTCAAACCCATGAGATATCAGGGTGCCTCTATTGAGAATACTTATTGCCACTAGCCTCTATCAATAGTGACTAAATCCATAGGGATATATGGCTGCTGATAAAACAAAGGCTATGAATAATTAAGGAAAATACCCAAAAGGGGGGGGTGAATTGGGTTTTTCAAAATCTTTTTCCACACAACAATATATGCACAAAATAAATAAAGGAAAGAGATAAAGTTAGAGAATTCAAACTCGGGTTTATAGTGGTTTGGCACTCCCTTGCCTACGTCCACTCTCGTCAATCTCCTAACCGAGTGAGGGTTCCACTAACTTGAAGCTTCAATCAAGCTTTCAATCTTCTTACACTTGGATTCCGGCTCCAATGGGCTCTTACACAATCTCTTCAAGATTTGAACCACTTGAAGGCTTTCACACTCAGTTTATACAAAGATGAAACTCTCAACCTAGCTTAAGGATGGCTCAAGTACAAGAGAAAGCTAGAATGATTTACAAGAGTGCACTAAGAATATGCAAGTGATGGTTTAATGCACTAAGAAAGAAATGAGAGCTTTTTGATCAAGAACAGGTAGGTAGACAATTGATTGCAAAGGTTCTCTTAGTCATAAATGAAGTGGGGCTCTCAATTTATAGGTTTCTAAGCTCGAGAGACAAAAACAGTAGAAAATAGCCTCGATCGGACGAGCAAAGGGTCGACTGGATCACTAGTAGTTGGAGCATTTAATGCATGACAGGTTACTGTTGCCTCGACCGGACCTCAACCGAACCTCGATCGGACCTCGACCGGACAAGGGTGAGGCTCGACCGGGAACAGAAAGCTACTGGGAGAGAGAGAAGGTTTTTGTGCCTCCCTCGACCGGACCTTGACCGGACAAGGGCAACCGGTCGACCGGTTCCCCAACCGGTTGAGCCGGTTGGCCATAGCCTCGACCGGTTGAGCCTTTTGGCCTCGAAAACCATTCTTTTTAAATTTCTTTCTTTTCTAACACTTAGGCAAGGTCTTTAGGTGAGTTAATATGCCAATTTTGAATCAATTTGCCTAAGGTATATTTGATAAAACTCGGGTTTTAAAGAAAATCAAGTTTTAAAGAATAAACCAAGTTTTCTAAGATGCATGAAAAGGTATGAACATCCTAAGTGCACTCATGCAATCATCTTACATTCATTTCCTATGATCACAAGTCTTCCAAAAGGTCTCGATCCCGTATTCGTTTGGTCCTTGATGAATTTTTGAGATTATGCCTGAGATTCTTAACAATTTAAAACAATTAGTCACTTAACCATGGTTTGTTATCATCAAAACCCAATTAGGAGAACCCTTGGGCTAACAGCTGCTTTAGAGTCTCACCTATAAGTCAAAGCCTCTTATTGATTCTAACACATACACAATATTATTTCAAGATTGTGAGTCCATGCAATATAGTAGCTTAGTGAATCATGACAATTGATAGCCTTACATCATAATTCACCTTAGGTCTTGTCCAATGTACATCATATACAGTACTAGTGCACTTGCCATGGGAAACCCATCCTGACAACTATGACAAGTCATCACTCTAATTAGATGGTAGTACACTACAACCTCTATAGGATTACCTAAATCCATGAACTAGGGATTATACTCAAATATCTTTGGAGAATAAGGGATTATTTGATTGTGAGTTTTTGCGATGATTGGTACTCATAAGGTATCAAGAACTAGACCTTCAATTTGATGAGGACTTGACCGAACTTCTCTATTGTACCAAAATACTTAGCCTTTTTACGTAGCAACTCTGGTCAAGAAAAACTAGAGAAAGAGTCACTACGGCTTTTGTAGTATTTTGGGTATCGTCCTCAAGGACTGGCTTATGGAAATTGTCAATACTAGAATAAATGAATTGCTTTCGTTTAAATCCTAAAGTGAAAAACGATATGTGAATAATGTGAAACTAAGTAAAAGAAATTAAATTAATAATAAAATGAATATTGATTTTAAATTCAATTGATTCAAGTTTGGGGTTTTCCACAATCCAACCTAAGGTATAGAAATTAGAGAAAACAAGGGTCTTTTAAGTAATATAATCTTAGGGTTTTTGGGATCCTTGGCCACTCGCGATCAAGTTGAGTTCTATAACTCAAAATTGTATTTGAAACCTAATTTTTCCTTTTTAAAACAGATTCCTAAAACCATCAAATGAATGAGATTGATTACCAATTTAAGATTTGGCTTTTTAACCCTTCCTACTCCTTATAGCTTTTTTTAGGGGCAAATAACGATAGGGAAGACAAGGATAACTAATGATCAAGAATTACCAAGAATCACTAGTATCGGGTAATAACCTACCGTATCATTCCTTAAACGAACTCACAAGGATAGGATAAAAAAAATGATAAATTGTCACCCAACCAATAATTAATCTCATTGTTATAATAATTTACCCATTGTTCCTATAGATTTCCTTGCCCTTAGGTTCTCATGCTTCAAGCCCCAAGTTGGCTCTTAGCCTCTCATAGGGGTGATGTCACATTCACAATCCATAATAGGGTAAAAATTCATAATTTGAATCAAAAGAAACTAAAAACACTATATTTAATGAAGAAGAAAAAGAAAACAAACCAAAGTTCTCGTCTTCTTCCACCTTCAATGTCAAACTCCTTGGAAAAAAAAATCCAAGATCCCTAAAACCTAAAATTGAGAGAGTTTATATAATACTATCAATTACCTAACATGTGGCACACTCTCATTGGCCACTTATTACCAAATAATTTCCTAAAATGATTAAAAAATAATAAAATGGTAATTTCTAGTTGTGTGGGGTCCACTTAGGGTAGATGAAGTGCCTTAGATGCAATTCCTGAGGTAGAGGAGGCGAAACATCAAAGTGGCATTGGGTGAATTCAAAATTGGTGTCATTTTGAAGTGGATTTCGAATTCATAAGTTGAATAGATGTAATTCTTGAAGTAGAGGAGGTGAAACATCAAAATGGCAGTGGGTGAATTCGAAATTGGTGTCATTTCAAAGTGGATTTCGAATTCATAAGTTGAATTTCGAAATCATTTCGAAATGACCCTCCAACTTGGTGCAGTTGTCTTCAAATGGCCATAACTTCTTCATTTCAGCTCCGATTTGCACACTGTTTGAAGCGTTGGACTTCTGAATTCTTGAGCTTCGAAAAGATATATATTATATATACAATGGACTCTAGTAAGTGCTCTTAATTTGTCCTCAAAATCAGAGTATATAATGCCATCAGATTTTTGAGTTTTGAATTTCCATGCAGCTGAAACTTGCTTCATGCCTCATTTCCCATGCTTTCTTGCCTTCTTTCTTACTCCATAATGGTCATTTATCATCTTCCAAACTCATGATATCCTCGTCTTGCCTTTACTTACGGTCCATGAGTGTTGACTCACTTATTTCCTCATTTAGCCCTTTCTTGATCTTTCAAAATCTAAAGTGATTCAACTTGCACCATTTTCTTCCCTTGAACCCGAGATAAGTCTTCAAAGTACAAATTAAACTCATGGCTAGGGCCTTAGCATTGATTTAGGTCAAGTTGGGTGATTTGAATATCTTTTGGTACACAAATCATATAGAATATGTGCCATTAGAGCACATATTTTGGCTCCAGTCATCCCCCTTAACCTAAACTTTGCTAGTCCCTCGCAAATGAAAAGAGTAAAAAAGAATGAAAAATATGTAATGAGATTCATGAAACCATATTAACTCAACATAACATGTTTCACACACAAGATACCCAAGTAAACAAATTTCCTAGAATTGAGCAAGATGACACAAGATATGCAATTTCTTAGTTTTCTTACCTTATCTTTGTATACATAAATGTGCATCCATGTTTCGCATTCCCCTTAGTGTCTCTTGATTTTCCCTTGATTGGTTCTTTCCACCTAAACCTCATGTGCTTAGTTTTGGTGTCCCCTCATAGTATTTTTCTTAAGACTTTTCTTAAACTCAAATTTCATCATTCTTTAAGTTAAAGAGGGAGAAAATTTTATTTTGATTTTTCTTTCTTAGTTTAGGAAATCTCCTTCTATATGGCTTAATAGGGATCCACCAGCAACTCCCGAGTTTTCACCCAAGGTACCAGGTATTGAGGACCTTTATAGGCCATTTATAGGCCACTTACCAAAATATAGAGATTACCAAAAGAAAGAGGGAATGGTCCCATAAAGTCAAGGCCCCAACAATCAAATACTTCAACTACACAAATATAATTTTGTGGCATTTGATACCTTGTGTTGATTTTTCCCAATTGTTGACATTGTGGACAACTTTTGCAGTGAGTGTTACAATCCTTGAACATAGTTGGCTAATAGAATCCACTTTGTAGAATTTTGGCTGAAGTCTTCCTTGAAGCAAAATGACCTCCACAAGCTCCCTCATGGCATATTCGCAATATGTCCTATTGTTCATTCTCTGGAACACATCTCCGAATAACTTGATCCGGGCAAAACTTATACAAATATGGATCATTCCAAGCATAGTGTTTTGCCCATGAAAGAAAACATTTTTTCGTCCCCATATTCCATTTTGAGGGAAGTTCTCCAGTAGCCAAGTAGTTGACTATATTTGTGAACCAAGGCAACTTCTCTACTGTACAAAGTGCATCATCAGGAAACTGATCATTAATCTGTGCTTCCTCAAAATGTGACTCTACTTTAACTCGGGAGAGATGATCAGAAACCACATTCTCTACCCCTTGCTTATCCTTGATTTGAATGTTAAATTCTTGAAGAAGAAGGATCCATCTAATAAGTCTTGCTTTGGCATCCTTTTTGTTGAGTAGATACTTCAAGGCTGAATGATCAGTAAAAATTATATTGAAGTTCCCAAAAGGTAGTTCCTGAATATATCAAGTGCGAACACCACTGCAAAGAGCTCATTTTCAGTAGTTGTGTAGTTCTTTTAAGCATCATTGAGGGTCTTACTATCATAGTACACCACATATGGTTTTCCATCCTCCCTTTGACCCAATACGGCTCCCACTGTATAGTCACTGGCATCACACATCAACTCAAATGGAAGAGACCAATTAGGAGGTCTCACAATTGGTGCAGTAGTGAGGAGTGACTTTAGCAGCTCAAAAGCTTCTTAGCATGCTTTAGTCCATATGAATTTTGCATCCTTAAGTAATAAAGCACAAAGAGGTTGAGAGATTTTTGAGAAGTCCTGTATGAACCTCCTATAAAAACCTGTATGCCCCAAAATTTGTCTCACCTCTTTAACAGTAGTAAGCGAAGGTAGCTTTGAGATGAGCTCAATTTTTGCTGGATCTACATGAATGCCCTCTTTAGAGATGATATGACCAAGTACTACCCTTGCGGTTGCCATGAAGTGACACTTCTCCCAATTTAGGACCAAGTCCTTTTCAATGCACCTTTTCAAAACTTTTTTCAAATTTAAGAGACAATCATCAAAGGTCTTCCCATAAATAGTCAGATCATTCATGAAAACTTCCATGATTCTCTCTACCATGTCACTGAAGATACTAAGCATACACCTTTGAAATGTGGCTGGTGCATTACAAAGACCAAAAGGCATACGCCTATAAGCATAGGTGCCAAATGGGCATGTGAATGTGGTTTTCTCCTAATCCTCCAACGCAATGGCAATTTGAAAATAACTTGATTAGCCATCCAAGAAGCAATAATAGTCATGACCAGCTACCCTCTCCAAAACCTGATCTAAGAAAGGTAATGGAAAATGATCTTTCTTAGTGACTGCATTCAACTTCCTAAAATCAATACATACTTGCCAACTTGTAGTCAAACTTGTAGGAATGAGCTCTCCTTCATCATTCTTCACCACAGTTATCTCGCTTTTCTTAGGTACTACTTGAGTGGGGCTCACCTAACTACTGTCAGAGATAGGATAAATAATACCTGCATCTAAAAGCTTCAATACCTCATTTCTGACTACATCTTGCATAAGGGGATTTAGCCTTCTTTGTGGTTGCCTTATTGGTTTTGCATTCTCTTCCAAATAAATATGATGTGTGCAAATCAAGGGATTTATGCCTTTCAAATCTGAAATAGACCAACCAATTGCTCTTTTATTCTCTTTAAGCACCTTCAAAAGTTTGATTTCTTACTCTTCAATTAATGTAGCTGAAATGACCACATGTACTTTTTCTTCATTTTTCTCTAAATAAACATACTTTAAACCATGTGGTAAGGGCTTTAACTCTGGCTTGCTGATCTCAACCTTCCCTTTTTTTGCTTTCTTCATCATTCTTAACACTGTTCAAAGATTGAATTGTACCTTTTTCTTTCCACTTTGTAGCAACTTGAACACCTTCTTCATTAACGATTATAGAGAAAAATTCATCTATATTTTCTTCCATTAACTTCTCTATGTGTTCTTGCACCAAGGCCTCTATAAGGCATGCTTCCTCATTCTCCACATCATCATGGTCCATCGGTTGCTTGCATAAATTGAAGACATTCATTTCCACTGTCATGTTCCCAAAAGATAACTGCATCAATCCATTCCGACAATTAATGAGAGCATTAGCTATAGCAAGGAAGGGTCTCCCAAGAATAATTGGAACATAATTCACACCCATTTTCAACGATTCTGTATCTAACACCACAAAGTCCATTGGGTAGTAGAACTTTTCAACTTGCACCAAGACATCTTCGACTACTCCTCTGGGTACTTTAATTGAACGGTCTGCTAAAGATAGCGTAATGGTAGTAGTCTTAAGCTCTCCCAATCCCAATTGCTTATAGATTGAATATGGAAGCAAATTTACACTAGCTCCCAAATCTAACAAAGCCTTTTCCACGAATGAGTCTCCAATCTGGATTGAGATGGTAGGACAACCTGGATCTTTGTACTTAACCATTGCCTTATTCTCAATGATGGCACTGACTTGCTTGGTGAGGAATGCTTTCTTGCTTAATTTAATCCTTCTCTTCACAGTGCATAAGTCTTTGAGGAACTTTGCATAAGCAAGCACTTGCTTGATCATATCAAGGAGTGGAATGTTGATCTTCACTTGCTTCGAAACTTCCAAAATCTCTAAAGTCTTATCCCCCACTTTGTGTCTCTATATAGCTGAAGGGAAAGGCAAATGATTGGAAACACTCCTTTTATCTTTCCTCACAATGACTTCCTCATATTTTTCAGACTCTTTCTCATTTCTAGCATTTTTCTCCATGGTTGGTTCATCTCTAGTAGGAATATCTTCACTTATTGGTAACTTAGGCCCTTCATATTCTTTCCCATTTCTGAGTGTGATAACTGCATTGCAATCTTCATTTTGCACTCCAGAAACTTCATTTACTCATCTCAGATTTTTCTGTGGTTGAGTTGGGAATTTTCCTTTCTCCTGAGATAAACTTACAGCAAATTGGCTCAAAGTGGTTCGAATATTTGCTAGTTCTTGAGAAGTTTGAGCGTTTATCCTATTTTGATCTTCATTACGCTTGTCTTGCTTCTGTATAAACTCTCTCATCATATCTTCCAGGCTTGAGTTAGATGCTGAGGTTTGATGTTGTTGAAAATTTTGAGATGGCATGCCTTGTGGTTGAAAACCTTGCTGCCCATTAATCTGATTACCCTGAAATTGGTTTTCTTGCTGCTGAAACTGGCCATTGTTACCTCCTCTCCATGATAGATTTGGATGATTCCTCCAACCCGGATTATAAGTGTTGGAATATGGAGAATTGCTAGAATATTGCTTGTATGTCCCTAAGGCATTGGCTTGCTCCGTAAACATGTTTTGCACTGCAGGTAGAGTGAGACAAGATTGCACACCATGTTTCGTAGACTTACATATCAAGCACAGTTGAGGAGTTACCCCCTCATTGACTATTTGTACCTCTTGAACTCCCTTGACTTCCAAATCATCCAGCCTTCTCATAATGGTTGCAAACTTTGCTTGGACATCCAAACCCTTTAGTAAGGTATACACTCCACTAGCTCTTGCCCTATTTATTGTTCTATCTCTGGGTGGTTCCTTGACAATTGTTTCTTCCCAACTTCTAGATACCTCAGCAACACAATCAAGGAATTGAAATGCTTCATCGGGGTTTTTATTCATGAAATCTCCTTCACACATAGTCTCAAGAAGTTGTTTCATTGGTGGTGACATGCCTTCATAGAAATACGATACTAGCATCCAGTTGTCAAATCTATGATAAGGGCATGCTGCAACCATCTCCCTGAATCTTTCCCAGCATGCAAAAAATTTCTCATCCTCCATAGCCTTGAAATTTGAGATCTCCTTTTTCAATGCACTAGTTTTATGTGTTGGAAAGAATTTCTGCAGAAACACTGATTGTAGATCACCCCAATTTATGATACTATAGGGTCTAAGACTGTTTAACCAAGTCTTCGCTTTATCCTTCAATGACAAGGAGAACAACTTCATGCGGAAAATCTCCAAAGGAGTGTTAGCTTCTCAAAAATTGAAACGATGTTCTCAAATTCCTTGATGTGAGAGTATGGGTTTTCATTTTCCATCTCCCTAAAAATGGGTAGTTGAGATACCACTTGAGGCTGAATGGTAACATGATCGTGATTTGGAGGTAGCATAAAACACGATGGTGTGCTCAACTTGGGAGGATTTAGAAACTCTCTCATAGTTCTTTGGTTCTGCATAGATGGTCGTGCCCTGTTGTTATTGCTGTTGGATTCTTCAGTGTCCTCCCTATTTGGTTGAGATTCCTCAGTTGTTCTTTGAAGTCTACCTAAAAGATCTCTTTCCCAACCAAGCATAAAATAGAAGAAAATATAAATATATATATATATATAAAGAAAAACAAAATTAAAAGAACTAAAACAAAGCAATGCACTATATCCTAGTTATGACGATTGCCAATCCCCGGCAACGGCGCCAATTTCTTGACCGAACTTCTCTATTGTACCAAAATACTTAGCCTTTTTACGTAGCAACTCTGGTCAAGAAAAACTAGAGAAATAACCACTACGACTTTTGTAGTATTTCGGGTATCATCCTCAAGGACTGGCTTATGGAAATTGTCAATACTAGAATAAATGAATTGCTTTCGTTTAAATCCTAAAGTGAAAAACGATATGTGAATAATGTGAAACTAAGTAAAAGAAATTAAATTAATAATAAAATGAATATTGATTTTAAATTCAATTGATTCAAGTTTGGGGTTTTCCACATTCCAACCTAGGGTATAGAAATTAGAGAAAACAAGGGTCTTTTAAGTAATATGATCTTAGGGTTTTTGGGATCCTTGGCCACTCGCGATCAAGTTGAGTTCTATAACTCAAAATTGCATCCGAAACCTAATTTTTCGTTTTTAAAACGGATTCCTAAAACCATCAAATGAATGAGATTGATTACCAATTTAAGATTTGGCTTTTAAACCCTTCCTACTCCTTATAGCTTTGTTTAGGGGCAAATAACGATAGGGAAGACAAGGATAACTAATGATCAAGAATTACCAAGAATCACTAGTATCAGGTAATAACCTACCGTATCATTCCCTAAACGAACTCACAAGGATAAGATAAAAAAATGATAAATTGTCACCCAACCAATAATTAATCTCATTGTTATAATAATTTACCCATTGTTCCTATAGATTTCCTAGCCCTTAGGTTCTCATGCTTCAAGCCCCAAGTTGGCTCTTAGCCTCTCATGGGGGTGATGTCACATTCACAATCCATAATAGGGTAAAAATCCATAATTTGAATCAAAAGAAACTAAAAACAATATATTTAATGAAGAAGAAAAATAAAACAAACCAAAGTTCTCATCTTCTTCCACCTTCAATGTCAAACTCCTTGGAAAAAAAAATCCAAGATCCCCAAAACCTAAAATTGAGAGAGTTTATATAATACTATCAATTACCTAACATGTGGCACACTCTCATTGGCCACTTATTACCAAATAATTTCCTAAAAATGATTAAAAAATAATAAAATGGCAATTTTTAGTCGTGTAGGGTCCACTTAGGGCGGATGAAGTGCCTTAGATGTAATTCCCGAGGTAGAGGAGGCGAAACATCAAAGTGGCAGTGGATGAATTCGAAATTGGTGTCATTTCGAAGTGGATTTCGAATTCATAAGTTGAATAGATGCAATTCCTGAAGTAGAGGAGGTGAAACATCAAAATGGCAGTGGGTGAATTCAAAATTGGTGTTATTTCGAAGTGGATTTCGAATTCATAAGTTGAATTTCGAAATGACCCTCCAACTTGGTGTAGTTGTCTTCAAATGGCCATAACTTCTTCATTTCAGCTCCGATTTGCACACCGTTTGAAGCGTTGGACTCCTAAATTCTAGAGATTCAAAAATATATATAGTATGTATACAATGGACTCCAGGAAGTGCTCTAAATTTGTCCTCAAAGTCAGAGTATATAATGTCATCGGATTTTTGAGTTCTGAATTTCCATGCAGCTGAAACTTGCTTCATGCCTCATTTCCCATGCTTTATTGCCTTCTTTATTACTCCATAATGGTCATTTATCATCTTTCAAACTCATGATATCCTCGTCTTGCCTTTCCTTACGGTCCATGAGTCTTGACTCACTTATTTTCTCATTTAGCCCTTTCTTGATCTTTCAAAATCTAAAGTGATTCAACTTGCACCATTTTCTTCCCTTGAACCTAAGATAAGTCTCCAAAGTACAAATTAAACTCATGGCTAGGGCCTTAGCATTGATTTAGGTCAAGTTGGGTGATTTGAATATCTTTTGGTACGCAAATCATATAGAATATGTGCCATTAGAGCACATATTTTGGCTCCAATCAAGACTCTCACAAGTCTACCTCTAGGTATGTGTATACTCTAACTAGTTTTTATTGCCTCTAAAACAACAAAGGAAGACATTTGGCTTAAGCTTAGCTCCCCTGGCTGTATAGTCAAAGATCCTATTTTTGGTAACAATGGGATGGTGGCAAAGTCTAAAGAACCAAAGTACCATCAGAAGAGAAAATGTATAGAGAGGAAGTATTACTTACTTTATGAGATAATTAAGAGATGTCATGTGATTCTAGGGCAAATTCTTTCTATGGTATCCAGTTTGCTTTTGGGGCTAGTGGGAGTTTGTTGGCATTGAGCCCTTAAAAGTAAGATACGATGTAACAAAGTCAGACTTGATTGTCCCTTTATTATTCTTTTTGTGTATTAACATTGATTTGCACATTCAATCCATATCTCTTACATTGTCCATGACTTGGGTGCATTAAGAGTTGCTTAAATGATACAAGGCATAGGTTCCTTGTAATTAGATAAGTTGTTCACAGTCAATTCATGGATTTGGGCAATCTAGTAGAAACTCTAGTGCACTACCTCATAATTGGAGGGATGACTTGTCTTGGCCACTAGGATGAGTTTCCCATGGTGAGTGCACTAGTGTATGTGATGCATACTCAATAAGACTAATGGTGAATCATGACATAAGATTATCAATTATCATAATTCACCAAGCTACTATATTGCATGGACTTTCAACCTTAAGAGGATATTGAGTTCGTGTTAAAAACAATAGGAGACTTTGACTTGTAGTTGAGACCATAAAGTGGTCATCTATCCTTCATGATTAGGTCACTGTTGATAAAGGTTGGTGATAATAAGTATTCTCAATAGAGGCATCATGATATCTCATGAGTTTGAGACAATGTTTCCCCTTGGGTGATCCAAAGGACATGTGATCATGAAATTTGTAGCCCTAGTAATTCCTTTAAAGGAATTTGATGTATGCCCTTAGAGCTAGAGTATGTCATTTGATCACATAATAAGTGGGATTTATAACTCAAGAATTAGAGAGGTAATCTTAATGGGTGATGGTATTACCTTGTGATTACGGACACCGGTTTATAGGGAGTCTGCATATAGTCGATAGTAGGTCACATACCCATGCTTTGTCTTGTTGTTATTTAAATACGATATTAGAGTGCAATTGATTCTTTATAGTGGGATGTTGAATCAACTTCAAAATTGGATTATGGGAGATTTAGTTCTCTTATGGGTCCTAGTAGTCCCTACTCTAAGCTCATATACCATGATGACATGGTTTATGAGAGGTGGATTGGCCTTAGGTTCACTCTTGTGCATAAGGATGTTTTAGTAATTACACAAGGTTGCATAAGGGATAGTGAACAAGGTCTTTAGATTGGGGTAATTGATTAATTAGATAGCTTTGTTAGGTTAAATAATCAATTAGTACTCAATTGGGGCTTTGATTAAGTGACCCAAGCCTATATGGGCTCAAGTCACTTAAGCCAATAGGGAACCCATAAATACCTTCTTAAAGGTTGAGGTTTTTAGTTAGTCATCTTCCACCTCTAGAGAGAGAGAACCAAAGTTTCATCTATTCCAAAGCCCACCCTTTGGAGTGCCAAGGTTGTGGTCAGTTGTCAGGTGGAGGACTTTAGGTGTATGAGACCTTCGTAGACTACAAACTTCTTTTTCATTGGCTTATATTCAATCTGGGAATATCTAGATCGTAAGTATGAAATTCAAATCTCTGAAACTTAATTCTAAAATAGTTTTTGAAGCCATTAATTTTTATTACATTAGATCTAGAGAACTTTGGGGATAGATGCATGCACCCTATAAGATCCAATGCTTAAGAATGGAGTAATCTAGGGTTCCCATCACCTACAACTAGTAACAAAGCCATAGCTTAGACAAGAGCATGATAAAACCTTTCTAAAGGGTGTTAATGGCTATTTTCTAAGATTATTGTTTATCTCATGGCCCTAGAGATAAAAACTTTGTGCATGAATTATTGTGATCACTTAAACATGATGTTCATTATTATGGTTGAGATTGTTGCTTTGCTCTAAATCGGTTGTAAGCCTCATTAAAAGAGGCATAGGATTTTTCTTGTTTGTAAATATCCCATTTTTCTTAGAATTGTTGTAAACTCTGATTTGATGGAGTATGGGTTTTTGTTGTAAAAATCATTCTTTTACCATTCTTTGTAATTGTTGGAGCATTTGGAAGGAATTTGAATGATCACATGGTGGTTGTGGACGTTGTCTTGCCAGAAAGATGTAACTTTTATGGAGTAAACGATTACTAGAGTTTGGATTAGCAACATTGGGTGCGCAGGGAAAGGACTTAACACTCAAGCGCTTAGATTAGTGCTCGAGCAATTAACTAAGTGCTCGAGTGGCTTGTGCGATTGAGAAGTGCTTTTAGTAATGATACACTACTTTTAACAGTCAAAATTTTTGGGCGATCTAATGCTAGTGATAGCAAATTGGTAGTAAGAAAGGGATAATTGCTAAAAGAGGCATATTTTAGGATCTCTGTAATAAACTAGGGTTTACTTGTGACCCTTACTACCCTAATTTTTGTTATAGGTTTATTTTTGGTAAATTTGGATTATAATCCAAATATTTATACAATAGGTTTCCTAAGGCCATGATAGTTGTTGATTTATTTATTATTTATTCTATGATATGTTTATTGTTAGCATGTAATAAATGAATAATAAAACATTGGAAAAGTACTTTTTTTGACTTAAGAAAATAAATTTTCATGAGAAGTTAAATTTCCATTGTTATTTTTCTTTGAAGTGATCATTGTTAAAAGATTATTGCAATTCCTTTTTGGACTATCCATTTTTTTAGATAGGTATTTCTCTTAGTTGTCCCCTTTAAGAGAAGTAAAAAGAGATATATGATGGTCCTCCAACTCTTCATCCCAAGATAAAGTGGAAACCATCAAGTCCTACAGACTCTCCACAATTGAGAAAAAGAGGACTTTTGTGGATATAGATTGTTCAATGATAAAAGAATAAGAAAACAATCCTTTTAACATTGGAGTCCCAGTTTAAGAAGTAAATAATGAATTTGAAAAATCTCATGATAGAGAACTTATTTTAAGAAAGGTACCAAAATTGCTAAAAGTCTCTCTTTTCGAAAGATTAAATAGGAGAGAGCATTAGCAAAACTCATGACCTCTATTGTCGAGCACATCTTGATTTGAGTTCATTACCATCCTCATGAGGAGTTAGACCCTATGAATCAACTGACATGGATTCTCCTTATTGACGAGACTTGACATGTTTGTAATAGGAGCAACCACCCCCATAGTGGGGTTCCTTACTTGGTGACATTGATAGTTCAAGAACAATGGTTATATACACAATATTGGATATAAGCGGTCAAATTGCCTTATGTGGTCCCATTTGCAGAGTTCATAGACCAAAGAAAAGGTATGTTGATCTTGCCTTTAGATATCATTCATGGTTAAGGCAAGGAGATCAATCTAAGATGGTCTCTAACTAGTAATAAGATCATGACCTGCCCCACGTAGGCTTGATTCTTATGATACTAGGATACCTTGAGAAAAGATATTTAGTTTGAGAGCACTACATTTTTGCTAAATTAATTATTAGTTTGTTGTGTATGCTTAACAAATTAATTATAGTTACAGATATCATGTCTTATAATATGATAAATCTCATTCTCACTACTAATAAATTGATGGGACCAAACTATGTGGATTGGAAAAGAAATCTAGGCATAGCACTCACTCAAGGGAAGCTAAAGTGAGTAACTGAAGAATTAGCTTTATCTCCTCCTAATGAACATTCCACTCAAGAGGTGATTCATGCATATCATAGTTGGCAGATGCCGGATCAGAAGACTAAGTGTATTATAGTTAGGTCTTTGGATAATGTGTTGTAACATCAACACATATCTATGCCAATAGCTTATGATATACTTACTAGTCTCCAGGACGTGTTTCGTGGCTAGGTTAGGTCAACTAGATAAGCTTCCCTTAAGACAATTATGAATACTCAAATGTCAGAAAAAACTCCCATTAGAGATCATATAATTCATATGATCAAACTCTTTAACGAGATAGAAATCCTTGAAGTTGAGATCGATGAGGAAACCTAGGTTAACATAATTCTAAAGACCTTGTCCAATTCTTTTGAGCAGTTCAAGCTCAATTATTTTATGAATAAGATGTTTATGAGCTTAACTAAATTGATGAGAGAACTCTAGATAGTTTAGGGGATTCTTAAGGACCAAAGAAGCATTCATATGTCAGTCAATGTTTCTTTTAGCTAGAATAAAAACACCAATAAGACCACAAAAAAAATTGGAAGTTCAAAGGAAAATGGATGAAGAAGAAGAGCAAAGGTCAGAGAAAGTGTTTCTTTTGTTGTTAGAAAGGCCACTGGAAGGAGGAATGCCCTAAATTCCTAAAGAGACAATCAAGTATGCATCATTCTCTTCTAGTTGAATCATGTTTAGTGTTGGATTTCACTAATTATTGGTGGATAGATTTTGGAGCTACTAATCTTATTTGTAATTCTTCATCGGGGGTTCAATATAAGGAGAAGATTGAATAATGGGGACATGTACCTAACATTAGCTTTTGAAGTAAGGATTGTTGTGCAGGCAATGCAAGATGTTACCCTTATCTAAGATGATAGTTGTCTTCTAAAGCTAAAAGGTTCTCTTTATGTTCTTAAGGATAGGAAGAATTTAATTTTGGTTTCTAGTTCATATAAAGAAAATTACTCATTAGTTTTTTTTTTTTGGTTTTTTTTTTTATAATAAATAGGTTTTTAACAAATTAAATACTTCATTTATACACTCAAGATCATTGATAGACAGTCTTTATTGTGTTTCTCCATTATCTATTTTTCAATGTAATGAATAATTTATTTTGTGTTAGAAAATTGAAAATATTTGATGTGATATATGATTGAATAGGAAAATTTTCAATCTAAGTCGATTTAATTTTGTATGGTTGAAGTTTTAGCCAAAATAGACAATAGAAATGGATTATTATATGATTATATTGTACTTAATTAGAATGTTTATGTTCCTCAGGTACAAGGATCCCTACGGAGAAACATGAGAATTTTCACGCCCCTAGAATTATTTTGGATGAAGCTATTGTTTTTCTCTGACTACAAGAATATCAAAGAGAGAATCATGGAAAGTGTCAAGAAATGAAGGAACAACCTAAATGACGGTCTTTTTAACTTATATTAATTTTTTTTGGTATGTATTAAGTTGGATTACATGGATGATTGTGACTTCAACCATATTTTGTTATTTTTGGCATAGGGACTAGTGTAGAATTTGGATAATTACCTCATGTGGATAAAATATTAACAAATTAATGGTACTTATGAGCAAGTGATACCTAATTAAGGGAAATTCACTTAGCTAAACCTTTATTTATTAATTGCTTTAAAATAACATTTCAATTTATTTCATGAAAACTAGGTTATCTAGTTGACTATCAACTTGGACAGAGTATGACCCTCGAGGTTAAACCTTTGACATTAGGTTGCCGTGTGAGGTTCTAGTGTCACCTAGAATTGGTGTTTTGATATATATCCAAATATTGAGGGTTAACCCGATAGAGAATGTAAGAGGGTAGGTAATTCTAGATTTTCAAAACATTCTATATATATACATATATATAAAACATGGGCATTGCCTTATGAATTCTCTTGGAGCACAAGGAAGTTTTCTACTACGCCTATTTAAGCTACTTGAATTAAAACATCTTAATTGTTTCCACTAAAATAAGTATATGTAACCATAGGAATAGTGATGCAACAATTAGTAATTCTTGCTAAAATACAGTCAATAATTCTCGTAGGATATTTGATTTAATAGATGGTGAAATTTAGTGGAAGAATTCACCTTCCCATATGTACTTCCAAAAAAGCATAAGAAAGAAGATTCTGCAAACCTTTCCTCTTATATGGTTGGATTGGATTAAGTTAACTGAAATTTTGGTCTTTGACTGCTGCAATTTTTTCAATAGACTTACACATATCATTCAACTGGATTGAGTTAGCAGAAACATTGGTCTTTGGGAGTGGTGATGATTGATGCCTTTGTGATTTCTGGTAGTCATCTCTTCCAAATGATCTGGGAATGTTACTGCTTTCAGACTCGTGTTTGATTGGAGACACAAGTACTTCAAACTGCAACTTTGGTATACAAGATTTATCTTTTTATCATCTTCCATTGTTGGCAACTTTTCCCATGAAGTGGTTCATATAGAACTTTTCATTGTGACAATGCTGCTATAGTAGCTTCTTCTTTCATTGTTTAAAGGGTGCAAGAATGGTTCAGACTGGCTTACTAAAACCTACTGTTGAGAAAATTCCACTGGCTATTCCTTTGATTTCTTGAGGATGGGTCCTTGGGTGTGGCATTTGCTTCTGCCCTTCTCACTGAGAACCAAAGTACTTGTTTCTCCTGGACTGCTTGGACAGTTACGATCGTATGGTTTCCACTAAGAGAAAGAACTTGGTGTCCCTTTACCACATGAGGGTGCAATATTGAAATCTGGGCCAATTTCTGGTGTATCACTCAGCTTTCTCTTTTTCTAGTCCCAGGGAATTTCCAAATTGAGCTGCAACACATGGTGACATTCCAAATAATACATCCAAATATATTACATTTCAAACAATGCCAAATGTAACTAGACAACAAAAACACTTAAAGAATGCAATAAAAGAGACCTATAAAATCATTCAAGTCAATTGTATTAATTCCAATATTATTTTCTGTTCAATGGTACTTAAAGGTCCTTTGACTCCTACATACACTAGTCTTCAAATAAACTCTTTTCCTCAGTGGTCTCAATTTTTTGAACATTTGAATCTAAAAATGGAAGCAGTTTAGCATCTGGTTCCTCTTCAATAGGGCTCCTTTTTAGGCGTCCACCTACTAGTAGCTCCCCTACTATTTAACCTTTTTAATTACATCTGCAATATAAACACATCTTTTATTGTTTTTAAACCCATCTATGGAGTTAAATGTTGATATTTCTTTATAGCAATGTCTAGTCCTTCCAGGTACTTCTCTATAACTTACATTCCATTAATCGCTACATCATATATCTAGTCTTTCTAGGTACTTTTCCCTAACTTATAATTTATTGATGACTGAATCATATTTTATAGTTGTTGCTAACTTTTAGTAATTTGAAGTCAACCGAAAAAAACGATAAACAGGCATATCAACTGTTGATTTGAAATTCTTGCATATCATCCAAAAAATAATTTTTCTTTTTTGCTATTTATTGGCAACTAAGCTTTAACTATTCAGGTATACCAATGCAAAAGAAGTTATATCCCATGATAAATCTTAATCTGGATATTTGTTCTCTTTGCCATATATACTTAAATTGTAGCTAACAAACTAAAAAACAAACAAATAACAAAAAACAATGGAAAAGAGAGCATAGAGATAGTGGTTTGGCTTTGAATTGTTGTTATGTAGTGTCTCTGAAAGCCTATACGAGCCCATTTCTAGATATCTTAATAGCCTAAATTACTGCACAATTAGCATATAAATGATTGTTTGTTTTAATATTAACACATGAAGTCTTTCACCACTGGTCCCTCTCATCAATGGTAACTTTGATGACTCATCAAAGAACAAGAAATCAACACTCTTCCACTAATTTAGATTTACATAATATATAACCAATAAATTTAGATTTCAAAGACAATAATAGCTAAAATCACAAGATAGATTGGGGATACAATTAGTAAAGTAATTTATAGAAAGGTTCAACTAAAAGATGAGTTTAATAGGAGAGAAAGTTACAATTGAGACCCTTAGGTTTGAGCCCTAAAAGAAAGAAAGACAAAGTGTCCTTAGGTTAAAGACCCACAACATACCTTAAGAACCTTGTTGGGATTAAATAATTGGGGGTATAAACATATGTCTCTAAGTGAAAGTTCCTAAATTTTAGTGAATTCAATTGAATACTAATAAAAGTATATCAAAGCTGGTATTGGTTGTTGTGTTATATGGATTATCCTGTAGCTATTGACGTATTAGTGAGTTGTGTGCTTATTACCAACAACGTATTATGATCCCTAGTATTTTTGTTTAAATTTTACAATAACATCTTCTACTATAAAAATTTCATATAGTTTTAATTATACCAAATAGTCTTCTACTTCATTAAGTAATTCTAAGATTAATTCTTGTTCTTTGGAGATAAAATTTATTGTTTTAGGTTGACAATCATATTTTTCTTGATCACTAGAGATTTGAGTTACACTTTTATTAGTATCTTCCAGATGGTTAATATGGTATTCATTATTTGATTAAGTTACGGATTCAGATTTTGAGATGTTTAGCATTGAATCGCGTAACATATTTTTTACTTGATCTAAAAAATTCAATCATTAATTCCTTTTTTTAATTTTACAATCTTTCTTAAAATGTCTAACTTTTCCACATTTAAAGCATATTTGATTTGAGTGTGATGAAGTTTCTTTTTTTTTTTTTATGAGGTTCCCCTATATGGATTTTCTTATGTTATTATGTCTTAGTCTTTTAGTTTTATTTTTTCTATATTCCATGTGTTCCTTTTTTGTTATGAAAAGCTTTTTTACTTGGTTTCCTAATTATTTGTCCCTTCTTACATTACTTAAATGGAGATTTTAGCTAAATCCAAACTAACTACAAAATGTTCCAAATTCATTCTTATAAATATTTCATTCAGATTTCATTTGTTGGTTAAGCTTAACATCATTACATAAATTAATTCCTTCTATAGTGTTAATAGTTATAATTTCTCCATATGTTCAATTACCATAAGGGATTTACCATTAAATTATTCTTTAATCTTAATCCTAACATTTTTTAGAAAAGTCTTAAGTAATTTTGAGATAATTTTTTTTTTCCAAAAGATTGATTATGGTTTGAGCTTAACATAACTTTCATTAAAAACCATGTCTTTCTACCATCTAAAAACTTGAAGTTTGAGACACTTAAGGTTGGTTAATAGATTCACTATTTTATCTTTGATATTGGATAGATCTCTTGTGAAATGTTTATAGATAGAGAAAATTGGAGTAGCAATTGCATCCTTTATAGCTTCTCCTTCTTCATTCTTGACTACTCTATTTTTTTAGTTAGTTTTGTAGGCACTTAAGGTAAAAATCCTATCTTCTGGTTCTGAGTTCGTTGAAGTATCTTTTTTAATAGATAATATAGTTAGTCTATTTAAAATTTCTTTTCAGATCATAAATAAGACTTTATTTATTTTAGTTTCAAATAACTTCTTTCTGCAAAAGAAACCGTCACACGTATATTTAATAATATTATATACACAACATATGCATTTGGAAAAGAATTTAATTTCTTTATATAGTTTAGTATTGCAATTATATTATGTATTCCTACTTGTAAAACCTTCTTTAAAACATGTAACTCTGAAAATAAATTTAAACCATCAATATGAGATAACTCATCATGTTTCATGATCTATTAAATCATGTTTATTATTACTAGAATATTTACTTATTGTTGTTTTTTGAAATTCAATTAATGTATATATTTTTCTCTTTTCTTTTTAGTTTTATCATATGTCAATTTATATTTTCAAGCAAACATATTATTTTTTTAAAAAAAAATTATACAATAACATAACACAACAAAACATTACAATGAAGCAAACAATTTGGCACCACAAATGAAAATAAATTATAAACAAAATTAAAATATTAATAAATCAAAATATAAAATTAGAACAACATAACTTGATTTGGAAGAATGTGTTATTGTGCTTGAACTTTGCTTAATATGAACTTGATAGAAATTGACTCCTTATATTTAGTACAAATCAAGTAAAGACCTACTTCAATAGTCTACTAGGCTATATTCATGTAAAGGAGTTTCCTATTATTATAAAGGAAACATCTAATAGATATGTTTGATAATTATACAATTAGTTTCCTATATGAAATCTCTCTTTCTCTCTCTTTCTTTCTTTCTCTCTCTCTTAGAGAGAAAGTAAGAGAGAGAGAGAGAGAGATTTCAGTTGAGTGAGAGTCTCTTTTTAGGTGTACATGAGACTTATGATTTTAGATATCTAGGGTTGTAATCTCCTTAAAAAATAGTAGAAGTTCTTCTTTGTTTTCACTAACCATGTAAATTGATATGTGCTTTGTGTGTTTTATATTTTTGTTTTCTTATTTTCTTCTCCCTATTATTATTTGTCATTATTGTTTTTCATAACAAAATGATATCAGGGCTTAGGTTATTAGACCTAGTATGGTAACAAAGTTTGGGGTTGAGAAGTGTGATGAAAGAAATGATATTTAATTATAGCACATTAAGATATAGAACTTATTGGTTCAACAGGGGTTATCCAAAGTACTGAAAGGTAGAAAGGCTCTACCAACATTGATGTTTGATGAAGAAAAGGATGAACTTGTGGAGAAAGGGTGTAGTGCTACTTTATTGTACTTGGTAATGAGGTATTTCATGAGAGGCTACAAAAGAGGATATGATTGCCAAGTTGTGATTGAAGCTAAAAAGTTTATATATGACAAAGTCTTTTACAAATCATTTGTATTAGAAGAAGCAAATCTTCACTCTGTAGATGAAAACAGGTACATCTTTTAAAGATAGACCACCTTGATGAGTTTAATAAAACTATTATGAAGTTAAAGAATATTGATGTTAGAATTAATGATGAAGACCAAATCTTAATTTTGATACATTCTCTAATGAATTCCCATGAATACTTTATGAATATCATGATGTATGGCATAGATAATCTCTTTATAAAGGATGTTAGGCCAATGGTGAGCTTAAAGGAGTTGGAAAAGAGAGCATATGAGAGTAGAGAAGAAAGCTATAGTGAAGTTTCTAATGCTAGAGGGAGAACAAAACAAATAATAACAATGATAAGAAAGGTTGACCTAGATCGAAATCAAAGTCTAAGGGAAACAATAAATATTTCAAATACCACAAAGAAGAACATTATATGAGAAATTGTGCAAAACATAAAGGAAAAGAAAAATACAAAGCTTCTAATTCTGATGATGCAATAGTTTTAGAAGAAAATCCGTATACTATAGATATCCTTTCAGTTATTGTTATCAACTTAGGTGATGAGTGGATCCTTGATTGAAGGTGCTCCTATCATATGTCTCCAAATAAGGATTAGTTTAGTACCTATAAACTTATAAATGGCAAGAAGTTTTCATAGGAAGCCATGTAGATTGTAAGGTTGTTGGAATAGGTATAATTCAAATTATGATGCATGATAGACATTGTCAAGACATTAATTGATAGAAAGCATGTTCTAGAGTTGAAGAATTTTTTTTTTTCTTTAGGGACACTTAACTCCAATGGATGCACTATAATGATGGAAGCATTCTCAAATGGTGTTTTAGATGTGATGAATAGAGAGAAAAAAACTAAAATAAAACTAATGGTCTTTATACATTATAAAGTAGCACTGTTACAAGTGTAACTATAGTTTCAATCTTAAAATTAATTTGAGAGACTATGAAAATATGGAATATGTGGTTTAGGCATATGAGTGAGAGGGTTGACAATTTTGAGTAAATGAGGTTTGCTTGGTGGGAATAAAAAGGAGAACTTGATTTTTGTGAGAATTATGTTTATGGGAAGCAATGTAAGTTTAAATTTAGCATAGCTATTCATGAGACAAAAATTACTTTGAATTACATCCATTTAGATCTTAGGGCCCTTCTCAATTTGTATCACATGGTGGTTGAAGATATATGTTGGTCTTCATTGATGATTACAACATAAGAATGATGTCTTCATAAAGTTTAAGTAATGGAAAGTTATCATTGAAAAAACAAACAACAAAAAAGATCAAGCACTTGAGAACTGACAATGATATGGAATTCTATGGGAAAAAGTCCAATGAGTTTGCAAGAATAAAGGTATTGTGATACATTACAAAATCAAACATAATCCATAATAAAATGATGTTGCATGATGGAAGAATAGAACTCTTCTAGAGAGAGCATGTTTTGAAGCACTTCTGAGTTAAAGTAGCTAATTCAACTTATTATCTTTTGAATAGCTCTCCTTCAATTTCTATTAATTATAGAACTTTTGAAGATATATAGTTTAGTTCTTCTACTAATTATGAAAAGTTCAAAATTTTTTATTGTCCTTCTTATGATCATGTAAATAAAGGTAAATTAGAACCAAGAACAAGGAAGTGCATATTTTTAGGATATGAAATAGAGTAAAAGGGTACAAGTTGCGGTGCTTAGATTCAAAATCTTCCAAATTTTTTATTACTATGGATGTGACCTTTGTAAGTCTATAATATTGAAACTTAAGAATGAGCAATTTGATAGACAAAAGAACCTTAGTGGGAGAGAAAAGTTGAGTTTGAGTCTAAAGCTTCAGGAACAATAGAAAACATGTTTTAGTAAATCAAGATAAAGAAAAGGTATAACATCTTGACAAGAAAAAAAATGCATCATAAGAGCAACAACACACTTTGGCTAGTGATAAAATGATGAAGCAAATTAAACCACATAAGATGTATGCTTATACAAATATGGTGTCTCATACACTTACTATGTCAAAAAGCATTGAAAATGAGGAATCTCATGCTTATCATGAAGCCATCATTGGTATAGAGTCTACAAAGTGGATTGTCACTATGGATGAGAAGATTAGATATCTTTAAAAGAACCATACTTGGCAACTAGTTGAGAAGCCTAAGGAGCAAAAGGTTGTTAGGTTGCAAGTGGGTCTTTAAGAAAAGGAATTTCAAGAATGGAGGATGCTCGATGACAAAGGGATATGCATAAAAGGGTAGTGTGGACATCAATGAAGTGTTTTCTCTAGTTGGGAAACATAGCTTAATCAGGGTGTTAATTTCTATTACTACTTTATTTGATTTATAAACAAAGTAATTTGGTGTTAAGACTGCTTTTCTACATGATTATTTTGAAGATCATATTTATATGCATTAATTTGAGGGATTTATTATTAGGAAAGGAAGGTCATGTTTATTTTTTGAAGAAAAACTCTTTATGGCTTAAAGCAATCTCTCAGGCAATGGTATAAAAGGTTTGATACTTTTACGATTGGTAATGACTAGTTTAGAAGTGAGTGGGATAGTTGTTTTCATCAAATTTTCTAATGGTTTATTTATTGTTATATGTTGATGACATGTTAATTGTCGACAAGAATATGTTTGAGATCAAAAGGCTAAAAACTCAATTTGATTGAAAATAACATTGAAATCAATAATTGAATAAATTTATTCTACAATGGGACATTTACTCATTAAGTTCAATAGAATAATATATTTTGATTATTAGCTAAAATTTTAAGTCAAAATTATTATATACTATCATCATAATTTTAAATGTGTGAAACTCATACTTATTTCCAACTCTGTTCATATCAGATAAATTTTCTATCTTTTGAAGCTACATTAAAAAAAGAAAAATATGAACTTGTTATCTTCATAAGATTATTAAATATAAAAATCAACAACCAAGTATAAAAGAACAAAAAAAAAAAAAAAAATACCATAAACACAAGAAAAGAATAACTTTATCCTCTAGCTACCTTGGATAATTTTGCTTTGGTTATTTCTCTTTTTCTTTTGAATGGTTACATGGTCTACTTAAACTCAATTTGATTCTCTACTTAATTGTATGTGAAAAAGGTGCATGATTTGAGCTCATTCTCATTAATTTTTACTTAATTATTTATTATTACAGTTCCAACATGTTTGGAGACCTATTTTTATGTTAGTTCATGTCTGTTTGGTTGTTTTATTTCATTGTAGGTTTCTTGGATGGATATTTTCATGGTTTTGCATTACAAAATATGTTTTGGGTGCTCAAAGAAGCATGGGAAGTTGAATGAACATTTTGGGTGCTCAAGCACTCAAGTGCTCTTAGTTCCATCCAGCTCCCTTTCCCATTCTCGAAGCATGGAAGTGCTAATCTAGCGCATTAAGCATTGCATCAAGCTCTCTCGTAGGCTCTTTTCCTATAAATATCTCTTTCTCATGTCATTTTCATCATTTCATACATTTTAAAGGGTTTGAGTAGCCCAGTTCTTGTGTTATCTTCATTGTTGTTCATCTCTATGTTCCAATTTCAAAGGATTATTAGTCTTAGGGTTTCCTAAGTACTTTGAGTACTTTACTTTTTCATTTCCCTATACCTGCTTGGTATGTCTTGGTGTACCTACTAGTGTCAAGTTCTCACTCCTATCATCTTCTAGTTTTGTATCTAAGCTTAGTTCCCCGATTAAGGGACCATTTGAGGTTGATAACCTTTTTTTTTTTATTCTTTCTCCGTGATTTTGAGCATAAAGAGCTACAATATGTTTGTTTGCATGATTACCGAGTCATGGTTGAGTGAGAGCCCTCCTTAACATCCTTAAGATATATTATGGTTTGTTAGATTTTTCGGGATTGTCATTAGGATTCTTTAGTTTCGCTTTCTATGGTTCTGTATTCCCATTATGTTTGGATATTCTATTTAAGCATTTGTTAACCCATGCATCATTTTTCCGACCATGATAGATTATTCTGGTCTTACCTTACTCTATTGATCGAGCTTTGCATCTGTAACCTTTCATAGAGGTCATTCTTCATTTCTTGGATGAGGTTAATTTAGACTTAGAATTGGTTAGCACTACCTTGCTAACCTATTTAGGGGGGCACAAGAGCTTCTTATGTTTTCCTTAATCAAACTCATTAGATTCACTAGTTTGTAGTGCATTTTATCCATTCTATTCTTAGTGGCCAACCTATTGATATAGCTACTATGATGATAGATATAAGGGTTAGTTATCAAAAGTCAACTCGACCTAGAAGTTTACAATTTGCACTCATCATTTCCCATCTATTAGTGGATATTGTGTTTGACATCTATGTGACTTCTAGGTGCTTGGCTATTATGCTCTATTGATGACAGTTCCTGATCCAAGCATGTGAGTCATACTCTTAACTATGATTAATGCTTTGACTGTTGATGAGGAGGATGTGATTGATGAGTTGGAACTAAGTCATGAGACCTCACACTCGTGGCTTGGGAGTTGAGGTCATCATGCAAGTATTTCTAAAGCTATAATAGGTTTATACCAGCCTGTGGATGGATTACCTGGTTTGGGTTTTCACATCATTGATCAGCTTCACCTTTATGTTGATGATTGTATTAACTGACTTTGTGGCCATCTTAACTCATGGATTGATGAGATTTATGATTGATCTCAGCACGTGGATGACCAACTAGCATCTACTTTAGCATGGATCATGTTTTCTCTTGGCTCAAGCTTTAGTCAGTTTCTACCACCACCTTTAAACAACTCTAGCAAGATGTTTTAGAATGATTAACTCTATGGTTAGGATTTTTGGATTGTATAATAGACTTATTTATTGAATTTCTTATGATCTAGTTATTTTGATTATCTTATGGTGGTATTTTGAGCTCATTATCTATCTATATATTTGCATTCATCTTTTGATTATCATTGTGTTATCTTTTATCTATCACTTTTGTGATAGAAGTATGTATCACTATTTTCAGTTCAAGATATTTAATCATTGGATTAGTTTGTTATGTTCGGTTGATTCTAATTGCATTATGATATTATTTGTTTTTCTTTCCACACAATACTTTTCATAGGTATTAATGTTTTAGTGTGTGCAAATCACAAGTTCCATAGCACATGAATTTTCCCAATGGGTTGCAAATATTTCATATTAGTGATTATGATGTTTGTTTGAGGTATAAGTGATATTGAGTGATTTTTATAATCAACCTAGATTAAACAAGTAAGTATAGTTAAGTTCATTGAGGATAATGACATAAAAGTTATAAATTGGATTCTTATGGAAATAAAAAATATAATTGTTTTGAAAACAAATATTATATTGGATGTTATGTTATATAAAAAAGGAAATTGAAATTTAAAAATTGAAAAAAAAAATAGTGAGAGTGCTTAAGCACCCTCAAAGGCTACTAAAACACTCCTAGCACTCAAGCACCATTCTAAGGGGCTCAAGTATTGCTTGAGATCAATTTTACTTAGTTTTGAGGATTTGTCTAAATTTGTTGATATTTTAATTCTAATTTTTGTAAAAATTGATTTCTAAATATTTACAAGTGCACTAGGGTTTACATAATATATGTGTGAGTGCTTGTGTGTGTATATATATACCTAATATTGAGCAATTTTGCTCTTTAGGTGCCTAAGATTTAGGTTAGTATTCCTTGCCTTCAACCTGATACTCTCAAAGTGTTGCAGCATTGTTTTTTTTTTTTTTTTTTTTTTTATATTGTGGTAAAAAAATCATATTCCCTTAAAAGTGTTGAAGCGCCCCCTAAGGAACACAAAATAGTTGTGTTATGGACATGAGAGTAGGTGTGTGTATTATAGTGTAAGTATCAAGGCGTAACAACTACTATGTGTACCTATTTCTTAACATACAGTTAGTGGATTTTAACTTTGTAGTCTATGACCCTGTGGTCTTTACATTTACAAAGTTTATAAGGGCCTTTTTGGGTTGTTTTCCACATAAATCTCATTTCCTCTTGTGTGATTGATTGTCCTTTTCTTTCATTGATTAATTATATCTTAAAAAATAAGTAAATAAACAATAATTAATATTTTTGGGTGATTATATAAAGAATTCTCTATTCATCCCTTCCCTATCTCCCAATTTAAGAAATTCTTGCAATGCTATTGGAATTCATTTTGGCTAATTTTCTGTTTTGTCGTTATCATGATTAGTCACTTTGAGCACTCATTGTTCACCCACCACATTAATTTTCATGGTTGTTATTCATCACCATCACTATTCATTAAGTATAAGACCTTATATCAAGTATAGGATAGAACCATATTATAGTAATACTAACTAAAATTGCATGATGAGTGAGCAAAGCTAGGTATTAAGCAAAAGATTTAATTAGGCATGAATACAAAACTTATATATTAATTACCAAAACCTAAAAAAATAAAAATAAAAGAACATCTTAATCAAATCATTAGAATAGAGTAAAACCTCTTTTATAAATGGTCAAAACTACTATATATCTAATTATATATATAACTAAGAGAACTGCTTCAAAATAAAATCAAATGTAATTAGTAAGTGAGTTTTGTGTGCATTACTATGTGAAATTATATAGAAATAGAATTTATCAATTGTAATTAATATATTGGCATGTTAACTATACTTGTTCAATAGTATTTTCTCATTGATTCCAATAGAGAGTTCTTCATCATCTACATACCCCACTAGTATTTTCTCAATTTAGAAAATTGTGAATGATATACAATAAATAAAGAAAAATAAAAGAATAGGGAAATAAGGAATAGAAAATTGTGGTTGAGATGATCCAAGTCATTAACATCATTTGGGATGTAGTTAAAACACCCCTAATGATCTTTTTTTTTGGCATGTATTTTGGTAGCATACACTCCTTTTTAGTTAGAAGAAAGATGAAGTCCAATTATATTTAATAGAGGAATAAAACAATAACTTCTATATCTATATAGTTTGACCATCATAAAATGGTCAATATACTCATATGTTGTTTCCATCATAGCTTGTCTATTTTTAATTTACACTCGTATATTTGTATGTTGAAGTTTATTCACAATAACAAAACCTAAAGATAGTTTTAGAAAGATAAAGGATATTTAAACTTAATGAACTTATTTTCAATTGTTTTTGTTTTCTTTTTTTCTTTTTTTCTTTTTTTCTTTTTTTTTTTTTTTGGTTTTTTTGTTTTTTTGTTTTTTTTTGTTTTCCTTGCTTTTTTATCTCTTATTGTTGGTTAGAGCCTCAATTTTAAGGGAATCAAAGTTTGACTACGTCATGACCAAGACTAGTTTAGTATTATATAAGCCAATGGAAAGTGGAATTTTTTTGGGAGATGAACACTCAATATTCAAACATTCCTTGCAAGACATTCAAATGTAGGTTAATTTTATGTTATTTTCATTTTGCACTTCATAGTTTTTGGAGGTAATTTTGTAAATTTAACATAATAATTGTTTTTCAAATCTTAACACTAGGTTTTTTAGTATAAATACTAAGTTTATTAATCTTTCAACAACATTCTTTAAATACCTTCTTGCAAAGTAGAAGTTTGAGAATTCGATTCACTAAAGAATCAATACTATTTTTGAGGTAGTCCATTAAGGAGTATGAGGGAGTGTTATGTCAATGATCTAAAAGAATTAGTAGGTGTTAACGATATAAAATCCTACTGAGTAGCAACATTTACTTAGGTAAACCTATGTATCTTCTTCTCATAATTAGTGAATTATTTATGGTCGATAGACCATCCATAGGTTTTTATACCTAAGGATTTTTAGGTAGTTTGTTGACATAAATCTTATATTCATTACCTAATTGATTTTTGTTGTGCATGGGATTGATCTATTTTTATTATTGAGGTATCTATGATGACAAATAAAAAATCAAGTTATAGATTATAACTTTAGAAATCTTTTACTTAAATTGCCTATTCAGCTTCTCTAGAAAATTCTATATGTTAAGACAAGTTCTTTCAACTAAAAACAAATACTACATAAGTTTCACCCACTATTAGTTTTCTACACGCATTTTGGCAAATTTATTAGTGTGTAAATCCAATATAATGTAAAATGATATGAATCAACAAAAAATGAACTTCTCTAGGACAAAAAGATTTCCTACTTATGACTAACTATGAATTAAATTGCCAAATCTCCAAATCATTAAATGACTTATCTAATTATAACTGTGAATTATACATACACAAATTAAAATAAATTTTCAGAAAAAAAATTGCAAGTTTTATAAACAATTGACTAGTATAATTTCCAATTTAATTATAAATAACATTGAAATGAATAATTCAATAAATTTTTACTACAATGAAACACTAGTTTATTGAGTTCAATAGAATAATATGTTTTTATTATAAGTTAAACTCTAAGTCAAAATTATTTTGAATTTCCATTGAAATTAAATGTGTAAAATTCATACCTATTTCCAACTCCGCTCATACCATAAATATTCTCCCCTTGTGAAGCTGCATTAAAAAACAATTCAGATGTAAACTTGTTAACTTTGTAGGGTCATTAAAAAATTGATAACCAAGGACGAAATACAAAATCACAAAGAAAATAACAACTTTGTCATTTAAGGAAAAAAGGAAAAAGAAAAAAAAAAGGGAAAATGGCAAGTTAACAATTGACATAAAAAAAAAAAAAATGGTATGGATGTCATACATTACCAACTCATGCTTTAATATGTTAGGGTCTTTGGTTCATTTTCACTGCAATCTTAAATAAATTCATATTTCTATTACTACCCATGGTAAAAAATAATTTTGTAGGTTCATTTTTTAAAACATAAAAGGTCCTAGGAACAATTTAACTTGCGTAACATAAGGGAAAATGTTCTAAGTTATGAATATAATTTAAGATATTTGACTAGATCTTTTAGAAAAATAAAATTCTAATGCCTTACCATCTAAGAAAATTGCAGGTAGTATTTTACAACTTTATGATATATATACATATATATATATATATATATATATATATATATATATATATATATATATATTAAATAATTCAATTACTAAATATTTCAGTTAAAAATGTAACGTTAAAATTTAAAGTGTGTTCAAATTCTTAAATTTGATTGTTACCCTCATCCTATAACCTAAATGCCTAAAGTTTTTGCTTTATTCAATACTCTAAGTATTGTGCTCCTTATTTTAAAATGGGCAAAAAAAAAAAAAAAATTCATTTAGGTGCAAGAGTGTTCTTGGGATTTAGTAAAATAATAAATTACTCATACATGATAGAACCTATGAAAGTAAAGTAATTTTAGTTTCTTAAGATACCTCAACCTTGATGAACTTTATAGATCAAACAAAGAAGCTCAAAATCTAACAAATTAAATGATGGATCCCTACTTGAAATTGAAAGTTCATTTAATGAAATGTTGTAAATACAAACTTCCACATAGAGTTAGTTTCTAGTGAAAATCTCCTCGAAAATTGTTCTATTAGATTGTTGAATGATAATATTTTGTTTCTCTAGAAAGTCAAAGGTCCTTCACACAATCTATTATTGAGATTTCTTTTCACCATCTATCTATTAATCATGAGGAAAACCCTATTTGTTAGGAAACCAACTTATAAACCATTAATGATAACTAATACAAGCTCTAAGCAAGTTTATTATGTGAAAACACATAAAATAAAATAAAAGAGAGAGAGAGAGAGAGAGTCCATAATGGTACTCATTCTATTTTGAAAAATTAAAATGGATCGCATAAAATAGGTGTAGATGCTAAGCAAGTTTATTATGTGAAAAAAAAAAAAAAGGTCCATAATGGTACTCATCCTATTTTGGAAAAATAAATGGATTGCATAAAATAGAAGGTGCAGATGAAGATCGATGATGATGCAAAAGAAATTAAAATAGCATAGGTTGTGAATGTAACAAAGAGTGATTCATGGGGATATAACAGTGAATTTCTCATCTAAAATTTAAAAGTAAAGAAATAGACTTTAATGTTTCCAATGATATTTGTCATTGACCTAGTGTAGCAATGTTTATCATACTTGAATATATATACAAAGGAAATATTGGATATTGACACATAAAATATAGTTATAAGGAGATAATAATAATAAAAACAATGGTTCACCAATTAAAAATTTATGCATTTAGTGTAGAGCTAAAACTTATTAATTGTTTGGGATACAGTGTTCACATATGAAATATATAATTTGTAGCTATACAACTTATGTGTAATTTAAGACTAGATCGAAGACCACCATAAAGTTGTCTATTAGTTTTTTTATTATTATTATTATGAAGAATACACAATATTAGAAGCATCTATCAACAAACTTGATAAAGATATTCATGGTAGACAAAAACTATTGATCTTAGAAAACATGTATTTCAATTATTTTTGGGAACAATTATTTTATATATATATATATATATATATACATATCAAAATTAAGAACTAAGGTGTTGTTTGGTGGAGTTGAAATTCCAAAGTGAAGCATGTTTTGGTATCATATGAAATTTTAGAGCTAAAATATACTAGAAATTTAAAATTTAATCATCTTTGTTTTATAATCTTACAATTATGCTTTACAACTCTTATTAAAACCTTATTGATGTGGCAATAGATGTATAGATATGTTCTAGCTAGGAATAGAAGATCTCATAGAAAAATCTAATGAGATAATCCACTATGTTTAATTTTTTTCTACAACCTACAATTTTTTGAACTTCAATTATGAAATACTACTTGTTATGCCTCATTCTAATGATTATTTTAATTTTTATAACCTCTAGTCAATTGGCTAACCTTTTATGTGTTTCTTTTACCTCATATGCCATTTGATATTGATCATGCATGTGTTATAACTCTCATCCCTCTTGTCCTTGTGGGTTTCTCATAAGCACTATCTCTTTTGCACATTGGATTTAGAAGTTTTCCAAAGACAATTATTTCTTAGTTATTTTTATCTTGGTTCAATATCAATGTTCATTTCTCTTGAAATATGTTTTTGTCAAACTATGTATAGGCTATATCTAATAGTGAAATAAAAAAAAATGTTTTGATTAAAATAAAATTTATCAATTCTTGGGACTTATTGAACTGAATGTTCTAAAAAGATTGTATTTTGGGATGGATGACAATAAAGTTGATTTGAGGTGTGGACCAATTCTCCTTTGCATCATTTTAAGAACAATTTCAAATCTCAATTTTAAAAACTCTCTAGCAAAATGTTCAATAAAAATCAAATGTTTGAACTTTAAGACACTTGGTGTAAAATGTAGCATAAATTTAGAATTTTGTTTGAGTGAAATTTCTTTTTAATAGATACTTTAGATTAATTAAAACAATGAAAAGAAATATCTATGAGACTTAAAGGAAGCTTTTCCAAATCATTTTTTTGAAAAGATAATCTTATAGTTTTTACAATGATTTTTTGTTCTTACCAATTTTTTGAAGAAACATAAACCTATAGTATTTACAATTTAGTAGTTTTAGGAATTACAAACATATATTTTTCACATCTACTTGCACATAATAAATGTAAAAAGCCACACACTTTGAACAAGTTCGGTAACCAAGATATTTTAGTTAAAGAAAATTATAGTCAAAGATACAAAAAAAAAAAAAAAAAAAAAAAAAAAAAGGACCTCAACAAACTTTTTTTAAAAACATTTAACAAATATTTCTTACCCTGTTTCAATAGCTAAGATTTTCTCTTTCTATCCCCCTTAATTAAAATTATCATTTTGTTTTAACATCGCATTCTTCTTCCATAGGATGTACAACTATTAGCATCTATTCTATTTCTTTTGAAGACAATTAGAAAAAGGATAACCCCAATTAATTGAGAATGGAAAGGAGAAAAATAACATATAGTGGATCAATTTCAAAATGATAGCTTATAGTTATGTAATAGAACTGAGAAGAGGAGAAAAAGTGAAACTATATGATAATTATGCATAAATTTCTAACTTCATTCAAAATAATTTTCTAAAGAAATGATATATAAGGAATCTCATGTTAAGATTGAAAATCAACAACAATAGAGGTTGGGAATAGTAAAAGACATACTCATAAATCTAGAAATTTTTATATTTTACCTCGATCTGAATTATCAAATAAAAACCTTTGATGTAAAGTTGAATCCTTCAATTTCTTGCTTGAAAAAAACCAAGTATCTTCCATCACGATACAAGTCCACACTAGTGTAGGGTTGTGTGGGATAAAAAACAAGAGAGGAAGAGAACATATGGTGGCTACTAGGTTTCATGCCTCTAACCTAAGGCATAAAGATGCTTTTATAGTAACCAAGTTTGACAAAATTACAATCTTACCATTATTGAATAAATTACAATTTTATCACTAATGAAATATTTATAACCTATAGCCTCATAATTCACCCTTATCTATTTATCACTTAATTTAACATAATACACAAATTATGGGTCAAATGGGGACATTGGGGATTGGTAAAATAAAATAAAATAAAATAAATTTTCTAAAACTTCATTATTAATCTTTATTCCGCTTTAGAAGATTAACAACACTGAATTCTTTTACCATCAATTGAAACAAATAATAAACACTTTTTTGAGGCCTATTATACCATTTTATTGTATTCCTTGTGAATTGACATTCATAATTCTAATAGGATATTGATATCTACCTTTCAAACTACGTCTCTATTCCTTAAGTCAAATCTACATTTTCTTATGATCATTGAATATGTTCATATCCACAAAGATAAATATCAAACTCCAAATAAATGAAGCTACAACACTTATGGATTCAATATTACCAATCAACTTAGCATTACTCAAGGAAATACAATCTTTGTAACCGAGGCATCATAGTGTTTGATTTTGAAGATATATATTACAACTTGTTAACTATTAATCACCTATCTCTTTAGAATTTTACTTATACATAAACTCAAATCATTTTATAATTTAATCCTCATTACAACATCTTCTCAAGATGAAAATTGTACAAAGATATAACAGCTTAATGATATGGTAAATCTAATTTATAGCTTTTAAGCAATCAATCTGATGAAGTCCTACTGAAATGTATAACACATACACTAAAACAACAACTTTGGAATTTGAAAATAAAATTATTATGTAGTTTTACTTACTATTGACAAATGATTTATGATAAAATCTTTTGAAAACAAAATTGAAATTCCATCCTACTCTATTATAGTCAAAATCAAATAGATAGGAGAAGGTATATGCCTAGGTAGTCACACCCCAAGATTTGAAAATCATGGCTCAAACTTAATATTTAAAAACAATCTATAATTAGCAAAATTGAAATGTGAACTATGAAAGATGTTGCAATGTTTATACTAATTAAATTAGGGTATATGTCTCATTTCAAGTCGAATTGGTGTAAAGGCCAATCTAAATTTGCTACTAGAGATAGTAAAACTCTAACAATGTTTAGTTTTGCTACTAGTGAGAATGTCTCCTGATAGTCTAAGTCATATGTTTGTGTATATCCCTTGGCTACAAGCCTTGCCTTGTATCTCTCAATGGACCTATCTGCCTTATGGTTAATGGAGAACACCGATTTACACCCTATTGTTTTCTTTTCCTTCAGTTGTGAAACAAGATCCCATATCTTATTCTTTTGTGGTGCCTTCATTTCCTCTTAAATTGTTTAGGCCCATTTTGAATCTACTAAGGCTTCATGTACTCCACAAGGAACATGACAAGAGAACAACTTGTGCATAAAGGCTTTAAGAAGCTCAAATAGTCTCTAGGTGGTTACGTGATTAACAATCAGGTACTTTGATTCTTTCTCTTCAACTTTTGGTGAGTATTGAACTAGAGGTTTACCTCTATTATGCTTGAAAGGTAAGTGATAACTAGTTGGAGTATCCAAAGCATGACTAGAAGATGATACAAGGGAACTTACTTCAAGAATATTATTTGGAGAACAATTGTTAGGTACATGAGGAAGAGGGGTTTTTTTGCTAAAGGGTCCAAATTCACCTTCCTCCACATTGTTGCCACCATTTCCATTTCCATTTCTTTCATCCATATTTTCTACACTATTCTCCTTATGTTCTTTTATTGCTACAACATCATTTCCTCCCCTTATTATCTTGCTAGATCTAAGTTCTTGATCAATTTCTTTAACTTCCTTAAAACCCTTCCACTACTATTCTTCATCCTATGTCTCCCCTTGAAGATCATAAGTGGATTCCAATGAAAAGTAAAAAAATTTCAACTTCCAAAAATGTGACATCTATCATGAGATAGGTAAATTTGGTAGTAGAATTGTAGCAATGGTAGCCCTTTTTATTTGTAGCATACCCCAAAAAAATGCAATGAATGACACAAGGATCGAGTTTTGTTCATTGATTTTTATGCAGATGAACAAACGTAACACATCCACATGTATGGTGGAATAAATAGTATGGAGAGTAAGGTAATATGGTTAGATAAAGCCTATAATGGAGTTTGAAACTTCAATACCTTCTAGGGCAATCGATTCAATAAATGTACAACAATAACAATAGCATCATCCTAATGTCAACCAGGTAGTTTTGCTCCAATTAATAAAGCATGTGCCATTTTTAAAATGTGTCTGTCCTTTTGCTCAGCCATGTCATTTTGTTGTGGAGTGTGAGTATAAGAAGTTTCATGAAGACAGTCACTTAATTGAAATAGCTTGAAATTATTGGTTGACATACTCGTCTCCATTGTCTGATCGAAGAATTTGAACTTTAGCTAAGAATTGATTTTGAATCATGACGTGAAATGCACAAAACACACCAAGTACCTCATCACGTTGTCAGATTTCAATTTCTTCTCTTTCAAGCCCATCTCGTTCTCCACCATGGCTTTCCATTTTTTGAAAACATCACAAACTTTTGATTTCTTTTTTCAAAAAATAAACCCATACCTTCTTAGTAGAGTCATCGATGAAGGTGATGTAGTACAATGAGCTTCTAAGAGATGAAACCAGTGATGGCCTCCACACGTTTGTGTGAACCAGTTCTAACTTCTCTGCTTTAGGTGGATTGCCAATCTTTGAAATAGCTCTAACGCATGTTTCACAAACCTCATTTAGAGAATTAATAGAAGGCAACCCAAAAACCTTCTTAGTAGCAAGTAATTTTAAACTTCCAAAATTTAAATGTCCAATACATGAGTATAATAACTAAATTTTATCATCAATTATAGAGCTAAAGAAAGTCATCAATTATCCACAATTAATATTTAACGAAAATAATAATTTTGTATCATATTTAGCTTTGCTACTAGTCCTTTCTAATCATTTTTTATGGTACAAACACCCATATAGATCCACATATCAAACCCTTTTTTTAAAGTTGCCTTATACTTAACAGATTTTGATGAAGACATGAAGACATGGATTAACATATAACAAATTAGAGATAAAATTTTAGGATCCATTATTTAATTGAATGAAAATCTTACCTTTATCCTTAACTGGTACTACTATATCATTTCCAAATTTTACCTCTAAATTAAAAGTCTTATCTAACTTGAAAAGCATCTCTTCCCTACCACACATATGACTACTATAGATTGAATCCAAAAACCACGTACTTTTGTTTTCATTCTTTCCAGCACTATAAGCTAATAACAAAGTCTCTGAATTTTCACTTTTACCTTTTTATAGCATTAGCCTAAAAATTCATTTCATTCGATCTCCAAGCCCTATGTTTTAACTTGCAATGACCATATTTTTTTTTTTAATTATAATATTATATATGAGATTTATTATTATTTTTAGTTGAAATATTACCTCGTCCTCATTGTTAGCCTAATTTGGAATTTCCTTTTCTATTTTTTAATTCTAACCTTTCTTACTTGATTTAGAATTATTTTGAGACTCATTTTTTCTCTTCTAAGACTTACTTGGCTTTTTAGTGCTTCTTTCGCCTCAATCTAAGACCTTTCATCCAAGTGTTGTTCATGGGCTTGCAAGAAACCTATCAATTCATTTGATGTCATGGTACTATGATTGTTCAATTCTTCAATTATTATTACCTTATACTCAAATCACATGGTTAAGGTTTGAATAATTTTCTACATAACTTGGAGATGTGAAACATTTTCACCATTAGATTTCATTTGATTTTAATAATTTAGCCACTAAGGAATGTGATTTCAATGCTCATTTATAATTTTATTGACCAAAAAAATTGCATTGGACGAGTATCAGGTATAACCAAAGGTGGAGTTGTTCCCTATGAAGGGGGAAGTTTTCATGTATGCTTTGCATGATGATGATGATATGCCAAGGAACTTCAAGGAAGCTCTCCTTTACTTGTGAAATGTGAAAAGCTACAACCAACTCCATTTGGAAGTTGGTTGAACTTCCACTTTTAGCTTAAGATAATTAGGAGCAAGTGGGTTCTAAGGGTCAAATGCAAGATAGATGGTTCAATAGAGAGGTATAATGCTTGACTCATGGCCAAAGATTACATTCAAAGAGAGGATGTAGACTTTAAGGAAATCTTCTAATTGATAATGAGGTTTGCCTCAATTTGCCCAATTCCTTTCCCTCCTTTTGAAGTAAAAGAAAGCTCCTCTATTGATAGGAAAATTTAGAGAGGATTTTACTTATATGATATTTGACATTCTTTTCTAAATTTTAAATTTTAAATTGGAATGCTTTAATTGCAAACTTGCTCTTGATGTTGGCACATATGAAATGGAGAATGTATTTTGATATGATTTGGGTCCACAAAAATTTGGAATTTAGTCCTAAAGGTAGTACTATTTATATGAATAATTTCTTTTTTGCTTTAATATACTAGAGAAAGAGAAAAAAAAAATCAATAATGGAAATTAACATTTTTTAAAAAAAGGTTAAATTATTATCCTATTGTTATAGATAAATTAGATTATTTGAGAAATTCATCATATCCAGTACTTCATGTAAATAACCACAAAATATTCTTTGAGTATATTTTAGGTGATATTTCCTCAAAAGTAGGGAGTCTTATAAATTCATTATATTGATGGCAAAAATAGATTATCAAATACTTATTAATTGAAATCATATAAAACCCACTTTGGATTATATATGTGTGTGTAAGATTGAAATCATATATGTATGTATGTGTAAGATTGAAAACATTTAGGTACAAAAAGGACCAATATTGTTAAATGTATACTCTAGTAAAAAAAAAAAAATACTTGTCCAACTTTTATTTTTCTTTTTTGTGAATTAAAAACCACTTGATTTATTAAGATGATAATTTTTTTTAAAAAAATTTATAATTTATGGAACAACTAAATCCTTATAATAAGATAACTTAACTAATCTTTAGGGTTTTTTTTTTTTTTCATATACATTAAAAGTTTGATATATAGCCTATTAATATATTAGAACTCATATGTGTTGTCTTTGCTCGCAAACTTGAATGGAATATTATTCACCTATAAGATTAGAACTCATATGTATAAAATAAAATTAATTAATTTGTGAGATATAAAACAATATATATGACACTCCACCCAACAAAAGTTTGACATGAAATGCAGTAGAGATGGACAATATTCATTTGAGTTTTTAGATTACAAATCAATAAGTATACCCAAAGTTTGTTCTAGGACTAGTCCAAAGGTTTACCTCTACATATATAGAAAATCAAAATTTATAGAAGTCAATTTTCTTCTTCTTAATCTAAATGTCACATAGTCTTGAATTTTTGGCACAAAGGCAATAGCTAGAGATTTGAAAAAAGGTCAATCTTACAAGAAAAAAATGTAAAACTTATTCATTATTGATGTGACATTAGACAGTGTTGGAATGGCTATTGGAGGCAACATCCATAAGAGTAGAAGAGAAAGCATGAAATCTTGCAAGCTAACCTTTCATTACAAGTTATATATAAATTAAGATAAGACCAAAAAAGAAAAAGTACTTAAACTCTATTATCAATTTTTTGAATTGTTCATGCGTTGAGTATAGATCATCTTGATATTATATTTTCTTATAATATAAAAAAATTATTAAAACTATCTCTATAAATATTTTAGGTGGGAAAATGTTATAGGATAGAGATGAACTTATGAAGACTATACGTGATGGATAGAAATGTGGTGACGAGTAGTTGGAAACATCCAGTGGAGTGAAGGAACTAATCATACTTCATACTTCAAGATATAGATATAAGAAGTGTTGAAACATAAGATGTTTCAGGACTTAATAATTATATATAGTTTCTATCCTCTATAATATGTTTGCACCAAGGAATTAATCCTTTGAGAAAGCTCAATGATCTAATTTGAATTAATAGATGTCATGAAATCTCAAATCTTGAAATATAACACATTATATGAGGTATGCATTTTGGACTAATATGGTAATTAACTTTTATTCAAATGTTATTTAGTTATTGCAGTTCAATCTCAAAACAATCAAGTTGTTTTTTAATGGGATAATCTCTAGCATAGTATTTGAGGGCTCCAATCACTCTATTATACCAAAAGGAGTGTTCCTTCCTTATTTGTTTTTTTTTTTTTTTTATGTTATTTATATGTTTATTTATGGTAAAGCAAATTTTTACTAATCTATTAGAAAGTGATTAGAGATTAACTTTTGGAAGGAATGGGGCAAAATTTTTTATAAATAATAGTTATTAGCTAAATTCTTTTATTTAAATATTCTCTAAATAGAATCCTTTAATTAGCTATAGAATACATTTCTTTTTGGTAAGACATCGTTAGCTTGAATCAAGATTAATCAATGAATATAATGAGCAATTTCATTAACATATATATGAGATCTAATTGAAGGGTAAACAATTTATAATTAAGGTACCCATTTTTAACTCACTACTTATATTAAAATGATTAAAAAAATTTATTCAATGATGTTTAATAAAAAAGGCTCCATACTCCAAAATAAAATTACTTGTCCAACTTTTTATTTTTCCTTTTTGTTAATTAAAAACCACTTAATTTATTAAGATGATAAGAAGTTTTTAAAAATTTATAATTTATGAAAAAAAAAACTAAATCCTTATAATAAGCTAACTTAATCAATCTTTAGGGTTTTTTCTCTTTTCCTTTTTTTAATTATAAATACATAAAAAAAGTTTGATAGCCTATTAATACATTAAAAAAATTAGAACTCTTATGTATTTTCTATGCTCGCAAACCAGAATGCATTATTGTTCACCCATAAGATTGGAACTCATATGTATGAAATAAAATTAATTAATTTATGAGTTATAAAGCAATATATATGATAAATCTTTACTATGATAAATAAGAGCAAGTATATTTTTGTTCGATTTTTCGTTTACAAGAGTACACCCCATATAGAAGTAGTTCACGGACCAATAGAGAACTAGTAAAGGAAAAAGAAATTCTAGGCTAGAAATCAGGCTAACAGAATACAAGGGATTTATAATGACTATGACAACTAATTAGTCCTATAATCACCCTAAGTTAAAAAAGGAATTACAACTCATGTCAACACTTCCCTCAAGTTGGTGCATAAATGTCTCTAATGATCAACTTGTCTAGTGAGCCATGGAAGCTTTTACTTGAAACGGCCTTTGTAAGCATATCTCTGAGTTGATCTTCTAACATGACAAAAGGAAATCGAATGACTTTTTCTTCAAGATTCTATCTGATAAAATGTTTCCACCTGAATGTGTTTGGTATGATTATGTAGGAATTCTTTTCATAAATTTTCTCTAGTTTATTTGATAGAACTTTTGAAAAATATATATATTTTTTTAGTAAAAAGTGTGATTTTGTTACTATTTTTTTTCTTTTTTCTTTTTTAAAAAAGGGCAAATATTTAGTTAGGAAAAATAAATGACATGTTTAGATAATAAAAAAGGTATATGAAAACACTAAGAAGTGGATGTAATTAACTACTAATGGTATATTAATAGTGCTAACAAATAAAATGGCCTAATAATACACTAATTCTCTTCAAAACTTCATTTTCATAGTATTTTTATTATTTTTATTACTATCATTTTATCAAGGATGCCATAAACGCCCCAAGTAGGAGAGTAATAAATAAATAATATTTTTTTAATTATAGAAGTGATATGGGAAAAGAGTTTCCAAAGTTGAGGTAAGATTCAACTAACCAAATTATTTATCATATCTTCCTTTACCTAATGAAATCCTTATTTTCAAATTTAATTTGTTCATAAGATTTCAAAATATTACCTTTAATTTTTTTTTTTTTTTTAAAAAAACAAACAAATTGTTCATGTTCTAATAAAATAAATTTCAAAACAATATGACTATTCTCTCCCCTACTCTTTATTAATTAAAAGATGTAAACAACCAACAGTAATTTTCTTTATAATTTTTTTTTTTCATTTTTTTTCCTTGATAAAGAAATGTAACGTCACTTCAGAACCATTAATTATTACAACACAAAATTGAAAATTAGCTAAAATAAAATATGATCAAGATTAGAGTATTTGAAATATTACAACCTATCAAAATAGCCCCAACGGCAACAAAACTCATCATCTCATTCTCGAACACTTTTGGCTGTGAATAAAGGGTCGAGAGCGGTGATTTCAGCGAAGAAAGAGATCTTGTGTTGGAGTAGTATCCGGTGTTGCCATGATTTCACATTCATCAATTTTTTCTCAGTCTTCATCATCTATCAGGTACAAATTCTTTAATCCCGTGTTTCTTTTTCTTGATATCCTTGACAGGTTAATTAGCTGTGATTGACAAGTATGATCCACGACTGTTTCTTTCTCAGTTTCTTGGTCAAGAATCTGAAACTCAATTTCACTTGGGAATCGTTAGTTTCTTTTTTCTAATCAGATTCCTTCTTCACATGGAAGCAGTTGCTTTCAAATTAATCCAGCATGTGTACATTCTAATCAGATTTCCTTTTCTTCCTTCCTTTCTTTCGTTCTCTCTTTCTGTAGAGATCCATTACAAGTTCATTTGCTTTGTTTCCTATGTAAGATTCATAACTGTTTCTCTATCACTTTCTCTCACTTTCGCTCACTTTCTCAAGAAAATTAAATTGAAGTTTGCCAGTTTTCAGGAATCTGATAACTTGGCTGTAGTTGATTTCACATTCAATAATTTCTTGTCCTTTTGGTCATCACTCTGGAAAAATTCTCCTAATGCTTTACTTTCTTTCTTTCTGTAGAGATCCATTTCAAGTTCATTTGCTTCGTTTCCTATATAAGATTCATGACTGTTTCTCTCTCACTTCCTCTCACTTTCTCTCACTTTCTTCAGAAAATCAAATTCTAAGTTTGGTAGCTTTCAATGATCTGATAGCTTGGGTATCGTTGATTTCACATTCGGCAATTTCTTCTTTTTGTTGTTCATCATCAATTAGGTACAAATATATTAACTAATCCTTTCTTTTGTCGGATATCTTAACACATCCTTAACTGTTTGGCACTCAGTTTCTTGGTCAAGAATCTGAAGCTCAATTTCACTTGGAAGTTGTTAATTTCTTTTTTTCTAATTAGATTGCCTTTTCACGTGGAAGTTGTTGCTTAATTTACAATTAGAAAAAAGAATTGATGTGTTTTTAGGTGTTTTTGCTTTTAAAAAATATTTTGATAAATAATTAAAAATATGAGAACACACTGACAATTTCTGTGTTCTGTGTTGCACATAAAGTGTACACAATACCTTTATGTTTCGCTCTCTATTGGTGGTTTTTCTCACTTTCTTGGGAAAATCTCAGGTGATGGTGGTCTTTTTCACTTGGAACTAAGTTGTTAGGAGCTTTCACCTTGAAGCCTTCTTCATAAATATCTGATATTTTCATAAATGGTCTTTATTCTTTTTCTTCTTAATTTGTCTGAATGATACTGCAGGATCCGTCAAGAAGAGTAGCTGTTAATCTTTTATATTCCAAGTTCCAGTGGCGCTTCCACCAGAAACTGCACGTATGCTTAGTGCTCTTGAAGCCTTTCTGGATGCCCCACCACTTTCTTGCTGACTCTCGCTGCATCCGTTGCCATAGTTACATCGCTTTTGACAACAATTTTATTCAGGTAGTGTTTCTTTTCTGTTATAAACATGATTTGTGATTTTAATTAAGATTTGATGCTTAATTAATTAATTAATATCTTTGCTGTTCTTGTAGGATCTTTTTCCATTTTCCATGACTCAGCTCCTCTTTGATGGCGGCGTGTAAGGTTCCCATGCTATCAGAATTAAATGTTGTTGATTGTTTTAATTATAAGATTTCTGATGTTCCAAGTGTGCAGTATTTGTGTGATGCGAGATCGTCTTCATGATGGTCTATATGTTGGTGAACATCCTACAGGGAGTCATGTGGATGCGTTTTCTGTCTACTGTACTTCATGTGGAAACTGGCTTGGGTGGAGAATAGTAAGGATTTATATATTTCGAAAATTAATTCATTTTTTCTTTGATTTATTTATATGTTAATTGATATTAAGAGTGATAATCATGGCACACATGTTGATTTGGCAGCACGATTACCGCCCTATAATCCATGAAGGCCAATTTGTACTTGTGGTATCTGGTGATGGTGCAAGCATAGAGGTTGTATATCCTATGTAAATTTTTCTATAGATTTCTATTCAGTTAAAAAATCATCAAATGTTGTGATGTCAATGATTATGAATATAATCATAATTGTTACTACTAATTGCTGAAATATATGGTGCGTACAGTTGCCTCCTTACTATTGGTGCCCTAGAAAGTGAGTAATGGTTACAACTCATCAAAATTTGATAATTTAGTTCTTACTAATTAAATGAATATAATATGGAACATGTTTTACTTAAACAAATATTTTACTATTATCTTTTTTCTTTTGAAGTTTTGGTTGTGATTTCAATGATCGTTGCTAATTTTATTGATTGAAAAATTTACATTGGATGATGAGTATTGGGTAGGACCAAAGGTGGAGTTGTTCCCTATTACTTAGGGGGAAGTTTACATGTTTACATATTGGGTAGCCTCTCATCGTTTACTTGTGAAATGTGCAAAGTTGCAATGAGTCTATGAGAAAGTACTTCGTTTGAGAATTTGTTCAACTTCCACTTGGGCTCAAGGCTATTGGGAGTCATGGTTAAAAGTTATACTCAAAGAGAGGGTGTGACTATGAGGAAACCTTCTCATCGATAATTGGATTTGTCTCAATTTTCCCCATTCCCTTTCTCTACCCCCTTTGGAGTAAAAGAAAGTGCCTTTATTTATATGCATGAGAGTGATTGTGACAGTGACAATTATCGATGAGAGGAAACCAAAACTTTCTTTTGAAGTTTTGGTTGTGATTTTAATAATTTAATAACCAAGGAATGTGATTTCAATGATTGTTGCTAATTTTATTGATTGAAAAATTTACATTGGATATGAGTATTGGGTAGGAGCAAAGTGGAGTTGTTCCCTATTACTTAGGGGGAAGTTTACATGTGTACATATTGGGTAGCCTTTCATCCTTTACTTGTGAAATGTGCAAAGTTGCAATGAGTCTATGAGAAAGTACTTCGTTTGAGAATTTGTTCAACTTCCACTTGGGCTCAAGGCTATTGGGAGTCATGGTTAAAAGTTATACTCAAAAAGAGGGTGTGACTATGAGGAAACCTTCTCATCGATAATGAGATTTGTCTCAATTTTCCCCAATCCCTTTCTCCACCCCCTTTGGAGTAAAAGAAAGTGCCTTTATTTATAGGAAAATTTAGAGAGGCTTACTCATTTGATATTTGAAATTCTTTTTCAAATTTAGAAATTTAAATTGGTAGGCTTCAATCACAAACCTACTCTTGATGTGTCAGGTTGACATATGTGACATGAAGAATGTATCTTGATATGATTTGGGTCCACCAAAATTTTGATATTTAATCCTATTTTTTATTTTTCATTTTTTAGTGTAGAAAAAGTTTTTCCAACTTGTCTAAAAACCTAGCAACAATATATATATATATATATATATTTTATGTAAATGAAAATATTGAAAGGTAGTATTACTTATATGAATAAGTTCTTTTTTTTCCCCCAAATATACAAGAGAAAGAGAAAAAAACTCAATAATAGAAATTAACATTTGGTGTCCTAGTCCCAAAGACAACAAAAAGTCTATGCAAGCTACATGGAGTGATACAAATTTTGAAGAAAGTGACTCCACTACTTTTGAATCATGATGATTATTTAACTTTTGTTGAATCTCTTGATTCTATGCATGAGAATGATTGTGATAGTGACAATTATTGTGATTACACTGATGAACAAAATGGTGCTTATTGAAATAATCTAGCTGTTGAGCATGAGAATCTTATTAAAAAATATTTGAAAAATCATGATATTCTTCATGCCCACAAGCCAAGATTGAATTGCTTAATGAGGAAAGGACTAGCTACCTTGAAAAAAAGAAATTTGATTTCTCGAGTCTAAACATAATTCTTTTCTTGAGAGAAATAATGTTCTCATTCTAGAGATTGAAACAATGAAATCCTCTTCTTTTGTTACTGAAATCTTTCACCTTGGAATTATAGTACTTAATGTAATCTTTGATAAATGTAAAACCCATGGTGATAAGAGAGGTTTAGGGTATGTGAATAAAGTTGAAACTCTTACTAGTAGAGAAATTATTTTTGTTAAAGGAAAAGATGAAACCCCCAGCTAAGTAGCACCTACCAGCACTCCTTCACTTTGCACACATTGTAAGAAGTCTAGACATGCTCAACATAAATTCCACACCAGATTTCTTGAGAGGTAAGAGTCTCAATTGAAGAGACTTGTGAATGATTTTAATTCTCTAAAAAACAACATTCTAAATAGTGGAAAATGAAGAAGAACAAATATTAAGTCTAAGAATTAAAAAAACACCCCTAACACATGTTCAAAATAAGGGCTTAATTATGTCTGAAGATGTTCCTTTATATTCTCTTAGGAATTTGGATCCTAGGAAATCTTTAAGAGTCTCTACCTCTACTTAGCTCATCACTCCATAGCCTAGGACCCTCTTTTATTGGTTTATCTTTGTCCTAGAGCTATGTTCTGTTTAGAAGTCTTTTCTTCTCTCACGATTTCTTTTTAGTATTTATTTTTTTTTTAAATGAACGTAAGTTTCTTGTTTAAGGGGGGTTCTTCTATCTTTTACTTAAAAAATCATTGGGTGTAAGCCTAAGGATTCATGTTTTTAATCCTCATTTTTTTCTTTCTACTCCTTGGCCTAAACCAATTCTTTTTATGGAAATTTTGGATACCCTTGTTAGTTGCCTTATTAGCATGATTTGTAATATCTTGAGTGTTTAGCCTAGAGAAATATATTAAATCTACAAGATTTGATGTCAATATTCCTAAGATATTTGTTAATCTCTTTTAATGTATAAGATTCAAGATGAATAAACATCATTGTATAGTGAAAAATAAACTAAAGTTGCATCTTGTGATTGATCAAAAGGGAAACTTCTTAAGTTTAACTAATAAAGTAGATTTTGATTTCTTTGGAAGGATTAAAAGTCATGTCTAAATCTTATTGTACACATATCTTGTTTGGCTAAGATCAATATTGTTGTTTCCCAAAGTGAGTTAATGTAAAATTGAGTTCTTAGCTAAGATTAACACTTGTATTCTTTCCAAGATTCAATCTTTAAATATATGTTGCTCACTTGCAACATTTGGAAACACCCTTACACTTTTAGTGATAAAAATAAAAGGATGATTCTAAAGATGAAAATGATAAAAGAAAAAAAAAAATGTTATAATGTTAGAAATCCTGTGAAAGGTATATATATATATATATATATATATTAAGTTACAAATATTTTTATAGAGTCATGAATATTAAAAAGCGGGTATATTCAAGAAGTTGAAAATGGCATTGGGTGATATTAAGTATAGAAAATATATATTAATTTTATTTAAAATTAAATCAAAAGAATTTTAGGAATTTGAGAAACATTGAAATTATAATATATTTAGGTTTTTTGGTGTTATTTAGGAATCGTTAATTTAATTATGGTTTCTCTAAATGCCGATATAGTTCTCTAAATGGACTTGATATTTTTAATTTTTTCCAATAGTTATGATCAGAATATTTCATCAACTCTACTTGATTTATGCATGGGGGTGTTAATTTGGATTAATTGCTTCATTTTCTCGGTTGTACTTTATAGTACATGATATGATATTGACTTTCTTTCTTTTATATATATATATATATGTGTGTGTGCGCGCGCGCGCGTGTGTGCATGTATATATTTGATTCTTCTTGTGTGCAGATTTGGGCTTGTGGTAAAGATGGTAGCATGGGAGTTATCCATACACGTGATGAAGAGCATGTATGTAACTAATTTGATATAGCTGGCTCTTAATTTCATTTTTCTTCTTAGATTGGTCTTAATTTCCCATGGCAACAATATTTGACCTATAAATTTAATTAATATCTGAATGTGCCATATCTTATTGATAAAAAATTTCTTGTTGCAGCCTATCCTTGCACTATTTGGGATGCACGATGCATATGATAAACCCATATTGTGTTGCTCTTGCAATGATAATTCTGTCATATTATATGAATTACCATCGTGAGTGCATTACCCATATACTAATATTGATGTTTTTCACATCCGCATATGGTCATAATTAATTCATATGATCCGTCTGTTGATGTAGGTTTACTAAGAGGGGAACGATCTTTGGTAAGCAAGAAGTTGGAAGAATTCAATCAGGTCCAGGGGGGCTTTTCTTCACTGGTGATGGGACTGGACAGGTTGCTGTGTGGAAATGGCTTACTCCACGCACTGCTTGAACAACTAACACTTCTTTCCCTGTAAATTAATTTACTCGAAAAAAAAACTACTACCTGCCTTGACACCTCTACATTGGAGTCCATCAATATGCCACATTGGCAACTTAGTTAGAAACCAACCCCCACCCCTGTGTGGCTGCAGCCTGCAGTGCAATTGAATTGCGCGGAGTTTCAAGTGCTGGGACACCTGCAAATGAAGTGGTTGATGTTTTAAGGGGTTATTTCCAGCTTATGCTTGACACACCCAGCACGTACACTAAACCCTGGTTGTAGGTTGAAAATTTGAATTTCTTGGCTTGATTTCTTATCACTATGTTGCAAGATGGATGAAACGCTTAGAGTTGTGTTGGGACACCTTGAGTAGAAAAGAAAAAAAGAAAAAAAGAAAAAAAAAGGGCCTGCTAAAGCCTTTGATGACTTGAGGGAGAGGTCCGAGGGGGATTTTCTGCCCCAGTGCCCTAAAATCGTCCGGTTTGGGAGTCACCGACTTCAATCTTGATACATGGGTCAGAGAGGGGGATTAAGTAGACCGCTGTTGGTGCTGTACTTATGTAAGCCTTTCCGATTCGAGAGGAAGCCCGTAGGGGACCCTTTAAATCCTAATGCCCTAAGCCCGGAAAGGGTTGGGAGCTATTGGTGGAATCTCGCTACAGGGATCGGATAGAAAGCCAGTATAAGCAGCATTGCACTCCAGCAGTAAGCAAAAGGAAAAAAAAAAAAAAAAAAAAAGAAAAAAGGTGCGTTCCCGGCCAGCTTATGTGAGGATTCCATGGCGCGATATGCAAACGGCATGTAACAGTTGAGGACATGCAAATTTGATACTTACAGCCAGGGGTTAGTAAAAAAAAATTTACACTCAAGTAGAGGTTGGAAAGACTTTTATAGAGCAGTGAGTATGAGCAATTGTGGTGTTTCCGCAGGCGGGCTTTTTGCAAGGAAGTTGCACTCAAGTGTGTTGTTGTGCAGATATATATAGGTTAGGTTGGGGGAGTAGGTTCATTTGATACATAAGATTATTTAGAAAAGGATTTGTAATTAGTAGGGGTGTCAAATCTGATCAGTTCAATTTGTTTGTAATATAACCACCATTTATTGAATGAGAAGTTGTTGTATTCATCATCCTTGTATATCTATATATCTCTCTATTCATTCTGGTGGGCAGTTTTTATCCAAAATATTCTATGTTAATTTGAAGTTGTGTTTAGAATTTAATTAAACTTGAAATATTGCAAACAATGTCCATAACCCAAGACATTCCATGACATATGAGTCCAACCAAGAAAGCATATGAAAAATGCAACTTATATGCATGCAAATTGTCCATTGTCTCAGGCTTCGAATCAGAATTCCATCGAACGTAATCCCAGTCCAAATGCTAATGCCAGTCCCCATTCTTCTCCTCCCTTCCTCTTCAACCCCTCCCTCATGTATTCCATAACATAGAAGATTGTGTTGCTACTCACATTCCCATAGTCCATCAGAGCTCTTCTGCTGCACTCTAGCTTCTCACTTCTCAGCTTCAGAGTGCTCTCTAACCGGTTCAGAATTGCAGGCCTGCTAGGATGAACTGCTTAGAACAAGTCATTGAACTATTGAAAATTTTTAAATGCCAAACAGGATCTCATGAAAGACATTAAAGCATATAGTGAAAGAAATTAGGGATTAAGAAAAACCTGACCTTGATTGATTCCATGGAAAGTCATTCCTGTGCTCGTCTAGTGTTCAAGGATGCGTTCAATTCGTGGAGGAGAGAAACTCCAGGTTCAATTGGCTCTTCCCTTTCTACACCCAAAACAATCTGTGTGCTCTAAAGAGTTCATTCGTTCTCTTCTCAGCCCTAAGAGAAAATAGAACAGGAATGGGATAGCCACCCCTACCCTTTTTCCCTTATATATATATATATATATATATATATATATGTCACATATTACACAGTTTGGACCACTTGACTTAATGGGCCAGTCAAGTGAAATAAGGTGAGCCCATAGAAATCAAGCAATAATGTGTCCAGCCCCATTATGAACCACAATGCAAAAATAAATTAACACTGATTTATGACATTATTAAATTGATTATGTAAGTCCACACATAAAAAATTTCAACAATTCTCCCACTTGGACTGCATAATCAAACATCACAACATGCACATAATCATAACTCAATGTCCCATAGAATCTCATTAAAACAAATAATAAAAAAAAAAACAATCATATATGCTTCATTGCTTGATTCATAGGGAAATATATAATAATAGCAATCCTTCCAACAATAGCATAATATTACAATACCAAAAGTGGCTCCCACTAACTTAATGCAACCTAGGCTTCCAACAACCCCATTTGAGATACATGTTCCTGAAACACAACTATGGGTAAGCCTTTTGTTAGTGGATCCGCCAACATACTTTTTGTGGACATGTGCTCAATATCAATAAGAGACTCTGCCACTTTCTCCTTAACAAAATAGAACTTTACATCAATATGTTTGGAGCGAGAAATACTCCTAGTGTTTTTAGAGAAAGCAACAGCTGCAAAATTATCATAAAATAATTTCAACGGTCTAGAAATGAAGTCAATAACTCCCAAAGTCAACGGTCTAGAAATGAAGTCAATAACTCCCAAAGTCCTAGAGGAATCAATCATGTTACTTTCTTTACTATTTGGCCCCTTACACATGATTTCTTCATTTATTCAATTTTTTCTCCTCGTTTGGCTACTGAGAAAGTAAAAAAATAAATAAATGTTGGGTTTTATGATTCCTTTTGTTTTGGTTTTCATAAAATAAAATAAATCAACGTCAACTAATCCATATAGTTTAACTAGCCCTAGTTCAGCTGGTCTTGACTTTATTTCATTTTCTTAGAAACCAAATGAAGCATTATTTTAATTTTTTTCATAATTTTTATGTCTAATTTTGTCTTGATGTTAATATAATCATTTATGTGCTTTGTCTGTTTTTTTGTTCAAACAACTATGCGCCCTTCAATCCAAACATTACTTTCATGGTTGAGCTTAATCGCTAATTTAAGGGTTTTAATTGGAAAAGACAATTATCCTCTCCAAAAGATAATGCTTTATGAGCTTTTTCATTTAGGGAAAATTCTTAAATCAGGTCCAAGGGGGCTTTTCTTCACTGGTGATGGGACTGGATGTTGAACCTCATAACAGTCTCAAAACTAACTACCAAACTCCACCAGAAAACTCCTCATCTGCACCAGATAACAGTCCCGTTTGTTATTCTATTATAGCTTAACTAATGTAATAGTGTAGAAAATATATGGAATGAAAAGAAACCTTCCTGCAAATCCAGTTTCTTTATGGTATCTGAGCCATTGTCCATCCTCATCATCCAATTTTTTTTTTTAGCTAAATCCATGGCCAATTCCATCCAAAGTTCCAATCCGCAACAATTCCATGGTCCAGAAGTCACCTTATCACAGCAGCCTAACATGGTTCAGTCATTGCACATGCTGAATCATCCTCTTCCTGTTAAGCTGGATAGAAACAACTACGTTCTTTGGAAAACTCAAATGGAGAACGTCATTTATGCAAATGGATTTGAAGAACACATTGAATGACTCAAACCTTGTCCTCCCCAGATGACTGCAATGAGTGAAGTTAACCCAGATTTTCTTACCTGGTGACGTTTCGATCGCATGATCCTGAGTTGGATCTTTTCTTCTCTTACTCTCGAGATTATGGGACAGATAATTGGATAGCAAACATCCAATACAACTTGGGTAGCTCTTGAGAAAATCTTCTTAGCTTCATCCAAAGTCAAAATAATGCAACTCAGACTTACATTTCAAACAACCCGGAAAGGATCTCTACCCATCATGGAATATATCCTAAAAATGAAGACAATCACAGATAGTCTTGCTGCCATTGGAGAACTAGTGGCTGAACGTGATCAAATCTTGCAACTTCTTGCTGGTCTCGGAGCTGATTATAATCCTATTGTAGCTTCTTTAACAGCTCGTGAAGATGATCTTACACTACATTCAGTACATAGCATTCTGCTCTCACATGAACAAAGACTTCATTTCCAAAATTCTACAGCAGAAGATGAAGTCATTTCAGCACATATAACTACTCAAGATCATCCTCAACAATCCAGAAAATACCATACTAGAAAACCTAGCTCTTCTTTTAATAATCAGAATTCATTTCATCACCAGCAAAATAGAAGACGTCCAAATGCTCATGAACAAAATCAACGCACACATCAATCTGGTAGCAGACCCCAATGCCAACTTTGTGGCAAATATGGGCATACAGTAATCTCTTGTTATCACAGATTTGACATTAATTTCCAAGGACCAGATATATTACCTACAAACCCTACCAAAGCTTCATCAAATGTACCAGTCAACACCAACAAAATGCAAGCAATGGTAGCTTCACCTTCTTCAGCCTTCAATGATTCCTGGTTTCTTGACACCGGCGCCACTCATCATCTATCCCACAATGAGGGTCAACTCTCCAACATACAACCCTATCAAGGCAAGGACCAAGTCACAGTTGGAAACGGTAAGCAGTTGCCCATCTCCAGTATTGGTTCCAAATACTTTCATTCCTCTCATAAATCTTTTCAACTTCAAGATGTCTTTCATGTCCCTCAACTCACCACAAACCTTATCAGTGTGTCTAAGTTTTGTACCAGTCAACTCTTTTTTTGAATTTCATCCCAATATCTATCTCATTAACGACAAAACTGCAAAGCAGATTCTCCACTAAGGCACAACTGAACGAGGTCTATACAAGTTTCCTAGCACTCTTTGTCATGGTTCAGTATCATCTTCATATAGTCCCTCAGCGTTTACTGCTCAACCAAAAAATGAATTCTCCAAGTGGCATAATAGACTTGGACATCCAGCTCCACCAATCTTGAAACAAATTCTAGCTTCTTGTAAAATTCCTTGTAATACAAATACAAAACAAATTTGTTGTGCATGTCAGTTGGCCAAAAGCCACAAGCTATCTTTCACTTCATCTACCTCTAGGGCTTCTCATCCTCTTGCACTCGTTCACTCAGATTTATGGGGTCCTGCTCCCATCCTTTCCACAACAGGTGCTCGTTATTTTCTTCTATTTGTAGATGATTTTTCAAGATTTACTTGGATATATGTTTTGCATTCTAAAGATCAAGTGTCTTCTATATTTCTTAAATTTAAAGCCTTAGTTGAAACTCAATTCAACCTATCCATTAAAAGCCTCCAATCTGACAATGGAGGAGAATTCAAAGCTCTTGCTCCTCATCTTGCTAAACATGGGATTCATCATCAATTCTCATGCCCATACACTCCGGAACAAAATGGACGGGCTGAAAGAAAAATAAGACACATTGTTGAGACCGGCCTAGCTCTTCTTAACACTGCTTCCCTACCTTTAAAATTCTGGACTTATGCATTTCAAACAGCAGTCCATCTCATCAATTGTATGCCTACTCCAACCCTTCAACATATGTCTCCATTTCAAATTCTCTTCCATAAACTTCCAGACTATAGGTTTTTTAAAACTTTTGGCTGTTTTTGTTACCCATATTTACGACCATATTCATCCAATAAACTCCTTCACCGCTCAGCTCCATGTATCTTCCTTGGTTACAATTTGTCTCACAAAGGTTATTTGTGCCTCCATCGTTCCACCAATAGAATTTACATCACTAGGCATGTAATATTTGATGAGTCCAATTTCCCTTTCCATTCATCTACTTCTTTTCCATCGTCTTCAACGTCTTTCCAACCAGTTATTATCTCAGCAGTTCCAGCTCCTCTTCATTCTTCACAACTAATTCCCTCACCATCCTCAGTTTCCTCTCCACCAACGTCCCATAATTCTACATCTCATATCCCCATTCCTCCTATAATTCAAGTCCCATTCTCTAATTCATCCACTTCCAATGTTATTTCCACTTTCCACAAGACCAACTGTCATCCCATGCTAACTCGATCCAAAACTGGAACACTCAAGAAAAAGGCATTCACCGTCTCTGCACCAGCTGAACCACGTACAGTCAAGCAAGGCTTACAAGACCCTAATTTGCGCTAAGCAATGGAGGATGAGTACATAGCTCTACTAAAAACAAATACCTGGACTTTGGTTCCACCTCCTTCACATGGAAATGTTATTGGCTGCAAATGGGTTTTTAAACTTAAATACAAACCAGATGGAACCATTGATAACTACAAGGCTCGACTTGTTGCCAAAGGCTTCAATCAAACTCCGGGAGTTGATTACTTTGAAACCTTTAGCTCGGTGGTTAAGCCTTCGACCATCCGAATTGTTCTCTCTCTTGCGCTATCTTTTCAGTGGCTAATACGACAACTAGACATTCAAAACGCCTGCCTCAATGGAGATCTCCAAGAGCAAGTATACATACATCAACCTCCTGATTTTGTGAACACCCAAAACTCGTCTCATGTCTGTTGTCTTCACAAGGCGCTTTATGGACTCAAACAAGCTCCCCGAGCGTGGTTCACTAAGCTGAGCTCCTATCTACTCACATTTGGTTTTCAAAATTCCTGGGCTGATACCTCGCTCTTTTTCCATCACACAGCTACAGATTTACTCATTATACTCATTTATGTTGATGACATTCTCATCACCGGTAGCAGCACAACTTAGGTCTTCTCCTTCATCAAGCACCTCAGCAACACATTTGCTCTTTGTGATCTCGAGAATCTTAACTATTTTTTGGGAGTTGAAATCACTTCTTAGTCAGATTCTCTTCATCTTAGTTAGCAAAAATATATACAAGACTTGTTACATAGAACTGATATGGTTGATGCCAAACCAGTACGCACACTTGGAGCTCTCGGACAGCAACTTTCTCTTGTTGATGGAGATCCTCTTCCAGATGCCTCCTTATATAGAAGCACTGTTGGAGCACTTCAGTACGTTACCATCACTCATCCAGACCTTGCATTTGCTGTAAATAAAGCATGCCAATTCACGGCACACCCAATCACAACCCATTGGAATGCAGTTAAACGAATTCTACTCTATCTCAAAAGCACCCCCTCTCATGGTCTGTCATTACACGCCTCCTTATCCTTTGAACTCCAAGGCTACATTGATGCCGACTGGGCATCATCCCTAGATGATCGTCGTAGTACTGAAGGATACTGCATATTTTTGGGACCAAATCTCATCTCCTGGTCTTCCACTAAACAAAAGGTAGTCTCCCGTAGCAACGCTGAATCGGAGTATTGAGCTCTTGTTTCACTCATAGCTGAAATTACATGGGTGCAAGCATTATTAAAAGAACTTTGTATCTCTCAAACAACTGTTACTTTGCTCTGGTGTGATAATCAAAGTGCTGCAGCCTTAGCAGCCAACCCTGTTTCTCATGCACGTTCCAAACATGTGGAATTAGATCTTCACTTCATTCGTGATAAGGTTCTACGTCAAGAAATCCAAATTCAATATATCCCCTCCATAGATCAAGTAGCTGACATCTTCACCAAGCATTTACCAAGCTCACAGTTCATCACTCTTCGTACAAAACTCTCCGTGGTTCCTCGCCCTGTGAGCTTGCGGGGGGATGTTGAACCTCATAACAATCTCAAAACTAACTACCAAACTCCACCAGAAAACTCCTCATCTGCACCAGATGACAGTCCCGTTTGTTATTCTGTTATAGCTTAACTAATGTATTTGTAAAGTGTTAGTTAGTTATCTCATCTTCTAGAAGTATATAAATAGGTTGTAATAGTGTAGCAAATATATGGAATGAAAAGAAACCTTCCTGCAAATCCAGTTTCTTATACTGGACAGGTTGCTGTGTGGAAATGGCTTACTCCACGCACTGTTTCAGCAGCTAGCACTTCTTTACCTGGAAATTAATGAACTCGAAAAAAAACTCCTACCTGCCTTAACATCTCTACATAGGAGTCCATAAATATGCCACATTGGCAACTTAGTTAGAAACTAACCCCCACCCCTGTGTGGCTGCAGCGTGCAGTGTAACTGAATTGCACGGAGTTACAAGTTCTGGGACACCTGCAAATGAAGTGGTTGCTGTTATAAGGGGTTATTTCCAGCTTATGCTTAACACACACCCAGCACGTAGACTAAACCCTGGTTGTAGGTTGAAAATTTGAATTTCTTGGCTTAATTTCTTATCATTATGTTGCAAGATGGATGGAACGCATGGATTTGTGTTGGGACACCTTGAATAGAAAAAAAGAAAAATAAAAAGAGACTGCTAAGAGCCTTTGATGATCCGAGGGAGAGGTCCGAGGGGGATTTTCTGCCCTGGTGCCCTAAAATTGTCTGGTTTGGGAGTCACCGACTTCGATCTTGCTACATGGGTCAGAGAGGGGGATTAAGTAGACCACTGCTGGTGTTGTACTTATGTAAGCCTTTCCGATTCGGGAGAAAGCCCGTAGGGGACCCTTTAAATCCTAATGCCCTAAGCCCAGAAAGGGTTGAGAGCCATTGGTGGAATCTCGCTACAGGGATCGGATAGAAAGCCAGTATAAGCAGCATTACACTTCAGCAGTAAGCAAAAGCAAAAAAACAAAAGAGGTGCGTTCCCGGCCAGCTTATGCGAGGATTCCATGGCGCGATATGTAAACGGCATGTAACAGTTGAGGACATACAAATTTGATACTTACAGCCAGGGGTTAGTATAAAAAATTAGCACTCAAGTAGAGGTTGGAAAGGCCATGGAATTGTGGTGTTTCCGCAGGCGGGCTTTTTGCAAGGAAGTTGCACTCAAGTGTGTTTGTAATATAACCACCATTTATTGAATGAGAATGAGAATCACAAGTTCCATTCATCATGCATAAAACAATTACAAATATAGAATCGGTTAATTAATTAAAGAAGTAGATGTTATTTATAGAATATATAAAAATGAACAGTTACAAATATTTATCATATTATATGGAGGCTTCTAATGATGAAAATCTTTAGAATGTTAACCTCATAAATCTTTCATAAATATTCATTAGCAGAACAAATATTCACGAAAAAAAATTCAATAAAAAGTATAATTAATTAAATAAAGAAACACATTGATACAAAGTGAATGACATTATTTTTATATTATATTTTAATTTCCACTTTTTGAAATTTTATTTTGTTAAATTTGAATTTGAATTTATCCTAAAATGGCATGAAAATTCAGCCCCACTTCACAACTGTTGTTTAAAAGAGTTTTATACTCTACGAAACAAAAAAACAAGAAAACATGATTAATAATTAGAAAATAAAAAAAAAAATAATTTTTATGCTTAAAAACAAAAAATAACATATTTTAGTCGTTTTTAATTGTTTTCATTACATTATTTTTAAGAAACAGCAATTTAAAAATAAAAAATTGAAAACGATTCTCAAATAGACTTGACACTTCCGACTTCTAAGGCTTGTTCATTATTTGCCTTTTAAAATTAAATCCAATCAAATTTGCAATCATTATATCATGGCTAATTTTTACCAAATTTATTATATTAAAAAGATAAGATGTAATTCTTTTTGAAGAAAGTGAACATAAAATTAGTTATGTCCAAGTTAAAAAATTGTATGGTAGTTAATATTTTGTTATGTTTCTTAAAGTAAAATTAGTTATGTTTTTTACCTTTAGCAAATAATTAATCCTTTTAATCTAAAAACAAACAAACACAATAGAGTAACTCTCATTCAACGACAATCTAGAATACTACAGAGCCGTGGTAACTCTATTTCTAGTTTTCTGTGGTTAGAGTTCTCACATATTTAGGTTTTAGTATTTTATTTATAATAGAGTTCTATATGAAGAACATGGCATCGTTATTAGGGATCCACGCTGTTTAGTTGTTTTTAGTTTCAAAATTAGTTTTTGGCTATTAGGTTCTATTAGGTTTTTATTTTTATTTTTATTTTTAATTTATATTTTTTCTTTTATTGGATTTCACTTGTTTTGTGTGGAGATTTTTGTTGAAATGTGGTTGCTAAAGTCAAAAATTTGGGTGCTATAATGGAGTACCAGAATCATGATTACTACAGTACTACCAGAACACCATCTAAGTCTGCACTAGTTTACAAGATGACAAGGTACCACCTTCATTCCAGACCTATATCAGAAATTATGGTGTGTGGTTTGTTCTCCACCACGGCTGCAAGGTGGGAAGATAAAGCAGCCCACACATTAAAGGAGGACGATCATCCATGTTCATGAACAGGTTGTCCATTAGAGGAGATGCAACAACACCATTGGGAATCCTTCCCAACACACACTAGAGGTACGATCCACCATACAAAAAGGTTGCATCATTATTGAAAGACACCAACACGCACCTTGAGGAGAAAAAGACACAGTCCACTCACACGGCTTCAAGTAAAAGATGCACAGCCCCATCCATGATTCAAGGGGACTGCACCTAAAAGATCACCGCTCACATATTGGTGCAAAATCATGCACAAGCGGGCTGCGCCTTCATGATAGAGGGGGAGCCATCAATCATTCACTCGACAAGCAAGGGAAGCACATAGGCCGCACCATTCTCCAACAAGACACAGCAACATGCATTCTTGAAGGTAAGTTCTTTTTTAAAATTTTATTATAGTTTAATTTTAATTTATTTCATCAGTTTAGATGTTTTTATAATTAGTTTAATTAATTCTACATGATAAAGTTCTTATTTTTCATTCCCATTTAGTTTAGTGTTGATTTTTCTTTTAGTTTAGATGTGTTTGTGAGTTTCTAATTTTTTTTTGGTTTAATCAATTTTATGTGAAAAAAATCACGTTTTTAGTCTACTTTGATTAAATTTAATTCATCTATTTAGTTTAAATACTTTTGTAGTTTTAGATCATTGATAAAATTGATTCTACGTTTGAAAGTTCATACTTTTAGTTTGCTTTCATTTAATTTGGTTCATTTTAATTAGTTTAGGTACTTTTATAATTTTAGTTCATTAATAAAATTAATACCATGTTTGAAAGTTCACGTGTTTAGTTTGCTTTAATTTAATTTGGTTCATTTTAATTAGTTTAGGTACTTTTATAGTTTTAGTTCATTAATAAAATTGATTCTATATTTGAAAGTTCATGCTTTTAGTTTACTTTGATTGAGTTTCACTCATCTATTCAATTTAGGTATTTTTATAATATTAGTTCATTAATAAAATTGATTCTATGTTTGAAATTTCATGTTTTTAGTTTGCCTTGATTTATTTTGGTCCATTTTAATTAGTCTAGGTGTTTTTATAAATTTTAGTTCATTAATAAAATTGATTCATGTTTTTCTTTTTGCTTTGATTTAATTTGGTTTATTTTAGTTAGTTTAGATATTTTTATAATTCTAGTTCATTAAAAAAATTGATTCCATGTTTAAAAGTTCATGTTTTTTAGTTTACTTTGATTTAGTTTAATTCATCTAGTTAGTTTAGACACTTTTATAAATTTTAGTTCATTAATAAAATTGATTCTATGTTTGAAAGTTCATGTTTTTAGTTTACTTTGATTTAGTTTAACTTATCTATTTAGTTTAGATACTTTTATAATTTTAGTTTCTAAGCATAATTGATTCTTTTTTTTTAATCTTTTATACTAATTAGGAATTTGGGACACTTCCCAACAACATGTCCTTTTGTTGATTATTGGAATTAATACATTTCAATTCTTTTTTAAAAAAATTTTGCTATATTTTGAAGGAATCTATAAAAAATTGTACATGTTGTGTCAGCAAAAGCTCTGATACCATTCAAGAACAGAAATATAAAACAATTACTCACACGATACACGAGATTTTAACGTGGTTCGACCAAACACGCCTACATTTACAAAGGAGAGAATCTTTCCACTATACAATAGAGAACATTACAGATGATAGAACTAGATACAACTATTAAGTTCTCCAAACATATCATATTCCCCCACTCTTTGTATCTATATCCTACCATAAGCTCTCTCGTTCCACCGGGTATCTCTCGTTCTCCTCACATCTCTATCCACCTTGTATGGTTCTCCCTCACATCTCTATCCACCTCGTATGGTCTCTATAGAATCATCTCTATCTCATAACATTTTCCTCTCATGAGCTAAAATATTTATAGGGATATTTCCAAAACCTTTTTTATTTTGTAAGGAAATCTAATATTACAATAATATATCAATTTAGAAAATATTATATATAATATTCTTTAAAGAAAGGAATCTATACTAATTAGGAATTTGGGGCACTTCCCAACAACACATCCTTTTGTTGATTATTGGAATTAATACATTTCAATTTTTTTTTAAAATTTTTTTGCTATATTAGTTGTCCACTTTATTTTGCAGGAACTGAAACTTATGCATACAGCCATCTTATTGAAACATTCAAACGCACCACAAATATAGCTTCTTAAGTAACCAAATCTTAAATAAATCCATTTTGTAGAGGCTGGAGGCGAATTGGGAAGCCCTTGGAAGGAATGGGTGATGGATTATATGCAACCTTTTCACAGGGATCTACTTTCTCCCATTTGAATCTTGTCACCACATTATGTATGAATGCAAGTACCTGCGCTCGAGCATATTCCCTTCCGGGGCACATCCGAGGCCCTCCCCCAAAAGGCACAAAAGTGAATGGTTGAGGCCCTTTTCCTACAAACCTCGAGGGATTGAATTTCTCGGGATCAGGAAAATACTTGGGATCTCTGTGTTGTATTTACATTCCAATGCATCTGCAGGACAAAATTTTGCAGTAAGTTTCATGAGTGTACAACACACAATTTGATTATACAAAACAGCACTTTATATATGACATACCTTCCATCCCTTTGGAATTGTAAAACCTGCATAAGTGAAGTCAGTTATCGCTTCTCTAAAAGTTCCTTGCACAGGTGGGGTTAGCCTCATTGTTTCATTTGCTACATTCCAAGTATATTTCATCTTTTGAATGTCATCCCACTTCAGAAACCCTTACCTTTGCTCTTTGCAATCTCCATTTGCTCTATTGAATAAAAAAAATTAATTTTAAATTTGGTCTAATGAACAACCCTTCACAATAGTTGGGGAAAGATGAGGAAAAAAAACTATCTTAAAATTTTTAAAATTTTTTGTCAACGAATCTATTCACCTACCCCATGGATCAAGGCCAAGACAAAAGAAAAGACAAATACTTGATATCTCGCCTATAAACATTTTTTAAAAAACATTTCAAATGAAAACACTATCAAACAACACTGCATGTAAGCTTGAAATGGATTCAAAAGAAAGCAGACAAAGCTGGTTTTTTAGGTATTACCCTTTAAGACTTTGCTATAGACATCAGGGAACTCGGCCAGGTACTTCAGGATGAATGTGATGACAGAACTTGTGGTGTGATGGGTAGCAAAAAGCAGACAAATAACTTGAGTACTGATCTCCATCTCACTCTTAACATTACAGTTTTCATCTGATGCTAAGAGCATGTGAGACAGTAGGTCTCTAGTAGCAGAGTCTCCCTTCTGCTGTAACTCCATTTTTCGCTTGGTGATGATTGCTAGAAGCTCATTGTGAATGAATTTGCTGGCTTTGAGGGCACGGTTGAATGTCGTCCCAGGAATATCTATAGGCACAGAAAGGAATCCTTCGTTCAAAATCTGGAAGTGATGAGAAATCATCTCAACATACTCAGGATCAGCAATGCTCATAAAGAGCCGGAAAGCCAATGCAAAGCTGTACTTCCTTGCAAGCGGAAAAACCAGTACCTCTCTATTAGGAGACCAATTCAACTCAATGTGTTCGCTTGCCATCGAATCCATGGTGACTATGTAGTGTTGCAGAGCTTCTGGCTTGAGAAATTCAGGAAGGAAGGTAGGGGGTCTGAAGTTATCTCTTGTTAAAGTTTCGTTGAAGACAGATGGGAAGCACAAAATCTTCTTCATTGAACGCTGCCACCATGAGACTACAAGTTTGTCCTCGTTGGAGAAAAGAAACTTGTTCCCCGATGCCCCGCATATCACAGCCATGTTCGCTTCCAATAAGGAGGTCTTGAACACTTGAGGGGAGTACTTGTTCATTCTATCGTTCAAGAATCTCCCCGGATTCCCCCCTTGACAAGCCGAAGCAAATTCCAAAGTTTCTCCTATGATTGGCCATCCCATTGTCCCAGGGGGAAGGTTTGGATTGGAGGATTTGTGCCTGTAAGTAATAAGGAAGACTATTGGAAGTGATATGAAGAGTATAAAGTATAGTAGATATGAAAAGAAGAGATCCATGTCTGTTATTCAATGATAAAAGATGGGCAAAAGGAGAGGTTGAAGATGGAAAACCTAAAGCCAACTTCTGGGGTATATGTAGGCAAGTGGACGGGCTCCAAATGTCTGTGTCTCACAAGAACCGTTTAATGCTTATCTTTAGTTAGTAAAGCTCAAAAAGGTTGTTCCCATGTCATCAAAGGAAAATCAACTCTTAATATCAAGTGTGGATATGTATGACTAATCAATATCATTGATGAAAAAAAAACTTAAATAAGAGTAAGACTGTACCCGACAGTTATTTCAGAAAAAACTAAAAAGGTGTTTGGTGAAATTTAATATTTATTATTTAATAACTTAGGTTGACTTTAATTATACTTAAGTTATTGACTTAAAGTTTATTCTACATCATTAAATTGACATATTTATCATCATAAATTATAATTAGGGCAGAGGAGGTTGAGTAATAGTGAAGCTTGTGGAATAGCAAAGATTCCAAGAGTAATTAGGGCAAATGGGGGTAAAAATGTAAAATAAAGATATGAACTTAAAAATAAGTTAATTATTTTTACTTATTACTTAAAATTGTTTTTAACCTTAGGTTATACCATTAAGTTATTTTACCAAACATACTTAATTTACTTAATGACTTAAATATTAAATTATTAAGTTGGTTTACCAAATACCCACTAATTCTAAGTTTAATATATATATATATATATATATATATATATATATATATAAAATGAAGTATTTGATAAAGCTTAAAAAAAAAAAAACACTTTAAAAAAAGTTGGAAAAATCTTTAAGAAAACACGTAGAAAAAAGTTTTTCACAAAAAAAAAGGGGTATTTAGTAAAACATAATAGTTATTACTTAATAACTTAAATTGACTTTAAGTTAAATTATACTTAAATTGTTAACTTAAAACTTATGACTTAATTCTTATTTTAAGTAATAAAGTTATTTGATAAAATTTATTTTAAATCATCAAATTAATATATTTATCCCCATAAATTATAATTTGGGCAAAAAAAATTGAATAATAATGGAGACTCTGAAATAGCAAAAGAGATCGTGAAGACAAATAAGACAAATAAGGGTAAAAAATAAAATAAAGTAAGTGGGATAAAAGTACAAAGAAACAAAATTTAAATATAAAACATGGTATTCTAGTTAAAAAAAAAAAAAAAAAACATTGATACCATTGCTTAAGTATAAAAATGACATATCACATGAGTACTTTTCATTGGATGTGATTTCACCTTGAAGCCTATTATTGGTTTTTTTAATTGTTTGGGCATTGGGAATTGGCCCTAAAACTTGGAAGAAAAATATTGAATGAGAAATTAGGAATTATTATGCTGTATTAATCATTCATATGGTATGCTAAATAATGAGTATGAGATAGAGGGGAGAAATAAGTTACTTTGATATAAAGGAGGTATTAAAGTCATTTTGACACTAGAAGGAAATCGATGTTGGAAGGCTCTTTGGAAATTATCATTTCAGAGTTTTGATAAAGTTCAAGGCATTTGAATAGTATAAATTGGATGTCTGATGCCCTTTTTCAAACCTATTTTGATATCGAAATGTGCTTTATCGAAATTTTGATAAAGCACCTAGAGAGTCAAGCCTTAGTTTCCTTCATTGGTTATAGTCAATAACATTTGGACATAATTTTGATACTTAAAAACCTTGGTAGGAAATTTTGATACCAATGGGGATGACATACTCATTTATCAATTTTTTACTATTGAAAATTTCTACACCAAACTAATATAATCTCAAGATTTTGGCAAACACTTGCATTTTTACATTTGTAGTGCCAATCCATGCAAAAGGTGTTTTGCGGAGTATTTTGACTTGACTTGAGTGTATTGGATTTTAATACAATTGGAGAAGGCTAAGAGGAGTGATGCTATTCAAGATGAACTTTTTGATACAAGGATAAAATGATTCAGTATTGATTTCAACAATAGCCCATGGATTTCAATGGTGACCTGAAAAGATAAGGCCTTTGTTGAACATTTCATTACCATATTGATCATGAATCGGAATTTTGATCTATAAAATTTGTTATCTTTTTCGGAGACTTCCTTCATTTAGCTCTCTTATTCTTTTTTAGGCATTTTAACCATTTTCTTGATGTTTTTAGGGTTTGTTCATAAGTATAAAGACTTGCATTAGAGATTTTTATGAGGAAGGAGAATGAAAAACACATAAACTTACTTTTGATTATTGCAATACATCTCTATTAATTTTGTGAATTGAATGCATTATTTGGGAATGACAATGAGTGGCTAAACACCTTTTTTATCTACAAAAAGTTGATCTCCTATGGGAGAGTCTTAGTGGAGTGCATATAAAGTATTAAGAAAAGTTGTCCTTACTCTAAGATTCATCTTTCTCACAAATTTGACAAGGAAAAATAACTCTCTTTAAAATTTACTAGGGCTCTGTATGTGTGATTCTTATTGGATTTAATGAATGCTTCCTTGTAAGAGTTAATTCACTAATATTCAATTTGATCCCTTATTGTGATGTCTCTAAGGTTAGTGCTTGAGATGAGTATTGGGCATAGTAGGTTGAAAACTGAATGTGAAAGAGTGTGGCTGTCATAGGAGCACATTGGATCCTACTTTCCTTGAGATTTGAACTTAGAAGTGAACTTGTTTCTATATAATTTTATCATTATTTCGTCATTTTATATTTATAGTATGTTTTTCTACATTTTTAAACCCCAAAAAGTTCATCTTTCTGATTCAATTAGATTAGGTTAAAAATAACATAGGATTTAGGATGGAAATCTTAGATCTTTACACCATTAGGTATCACAGTACCTGTCCTTATGGGATCAATCAAGCCACTATAACAATAGCTACTTGTTCTTTTTAGTTTTTTTTTGGTTGGGAGAACAACGGTCTTTGACCGTGGTTTACCAAAACCAATTTCATAATAGAGTGCTAAAATTAGAATCAAACTAAAGAAGGTACAATACTACTTTATAGAGGTACTAGTGATTCTTGTCATCCCTTAATCAGTAGTTAACTAAGTTTATCCTATCATTACATTTCCTAAATCCAAATCTACAAGAGAAGTGAGAACCTTAACATTGTGACATACTTCAATTTGATTCATTAAATGGTAATTATGGATCTGAACTAAGAAAATGTTTTAGATATAATTTTGAGTTATAGAACTCAACTTGATCAAGAATAACCCAAGGTCTTAAAACGAAAATAAATTTGAAAATCCACATTCAATTTTCAAAGGACGTGATCATAGAAGTTATGATTTATCCATGCAAATTATAAATTTAAGTAAATATTTTATTTTCATATTAATGAAATTATTAAAGGATCATAGAAAGTTTCTAATTTGTATGGCTTAAATTATTTATTAAAGAATGGAAGTATTGAAATTGGTTTTATGAAAATGAGTCATCATTTATAAAAGATTGTACATTATTTTGTAACACAAGGGCTAGACAAAATTAATTTACAAATTTGTAAGGATTTCTATATTTCACAAATTAATTCATTTTCCCTTTGATTTATTTATATGTTAATTGATAATAAGAGTGATAATCATGACACATATGTTGCAGATTCGACATTATGCTTACCACCTTGTAATCCCTGAAGGCCAATTTGTACTCACATGTGGTGGTGGTGCAAGCATAGAGGAGGTATTTCCACTGTATAATTCTCTATTGATTTCTATTGAGTCGAAAGAGAAAAAAAAAGAAAAAACTCAAATATTGTGATGTCAATGATTGTGAATATAATCTCAGTTGTTATTGCTAGTTGCTGAAATATGTAGTGCATACTGTTGCCTCCTTTATATTAATCCCCTTGATAAGTGTGAGTAACGATTAAAATTCATCAACATTTGATAATACAATCCTAACTAATTAAATCAATGTGACAAGGAAAGTGTTCTATTTAAACAAATGTTATTCTATCCAAAGACACTTGTTAAAATTTATTTCAATTAACTATTTCTATTATCTTTTTATTGCGAATATGTCTTTTTAGTCACTAAGGAATGTGATTTCAATGCTCATTTCTAATTTTATTGATAAAAAAAAAAAAATTACATTGGACGAGTATTTGGTAAAAACCAAAGGTGAAGTTGTTTCGTATTAAGGGGGAAGTTTTCATGTATGCTTTGCATGAGGATGATGACAAGCCAAGAAGCTTCAAGGAAGCTCTCCCTTGTGAAATGTGACAAGCTGCAACCAACTCCCTTTGAGAGTTGGTTGAACTTCCACTTGGGCTTAAGATAATTAGGAGCCAGTGGATTCTTAAGGTCAAATGCAAGATAGAAAGTTCAATAGAGAGGTATAATGCTTTGATCCTTGATCTATTTATAGGAAAATTTAGAAAGGATTTTACTTCTTTGATATTTTAAATTCTATTTTAAATTTAAAAATTTAAATTGGAAAGCTTTAATCTCAAACTTGCTCTTGATGTTGGCACATATAACATGGAGAATTTATCTTGATATGGTTTGGATCTGCTAAAATTTTGATATTTAGTTCTAAAGGTAGTACTATTTATATGAATAAGTTTTTTTTTTTTTTTTTTTAATATACTAGAGAAAGAGAAAAAACAAATTCAATAATGGAAATTAACATTTGAAAAAGAAAAGGCTACATTTAAAAAAAAAAAAAAATTCAAGTTTTTTTAATATTATCATTGTTTGAGAAATTCATCGATCATATCTATTACCTCATTTAAATGACTACAAAATATTTTTTGAGTGTGTTTTAGGTGATATTTCCTCAAAAGTTGGGGTTTTTGTAAATTCATCTTATTTGATGACATATATAAATTATCAATTACATATTAACTGAAATCATATAAAAACCACCGTGGACTATATAATTTATGATGGTTTATATGTATATATATTGCATATTGAAGACATTTAGGTACAAAAAGTACTATTGTTAAATGTATGCTGTAGTGAAAAAAAATTAAAAATACTTTGTGATGTTTAATAAAAAGGGCTCCTCACTCCAAAATAAAATTACTTGTTCAACTTTTTACTTTTCTTTTTTGCTAATTAAAAACCACTTGATTTGTTAAGATGATAAGAAGTTTTGAAAAATTTATAATTTATGGAAAAACTAAATCCTTATAATAAGATAACTAATCTTCAGGGCTTTTTAATTTTTCCTTTTTTTAATTACAAATACATAAAAAAGTTTGGTATATAGCTTATTAATTATATATTAAAAAATTTGAACTCATGTGTGTTTGTTTGTCATCACGAACTTGAATGCAATATTATTCACCCATAAGATTATAACTCATATATATGAAATAAAATTAATTAATTTGTGAGTTATAAAGCACGATATATGATAAATCCTTACTATTCTCCACCAACAAAAGTTTGACATGAATGTAGTAGAGATGGGCATTAATATCTACTTGAGTTTTTAGATTACCATCAATAAGTGTACCTAAAGTTTGTTTTAGGACTAGTATAAAGGTCACATTACCTCCACATAAAAATCAAAATTCATACAAGTCAATTTTCTTTTCTTAATCTCAATGTCACATAGACTTGAATAACTAGAGATTTGCAAAAAGGTCAATCTTACAAGACAAAAATGTTAAACTTACACATTATTGATGTGGCATTGGACAGTATTGGAATGGCTATTAGAGGCAACATCTACAATAGTAGTGAAGAAAGGATGAAATTTTGCAAGTCGGGCTTTCATTACAAGTTATATATGAATCGAGATAAAACCAGAAAAGAAAAAGTACTTGAACTCTATTATCAAAATTTTGAATTATTGGTGCGTTGGGAATTGATCATTGTGATATTATATTTTCTTATAATATAAAATAATTATTAAAAATTTCTTGTAAATATTTTAGGTGGGAAAATGTTATGGGATGGAGATGAACTTATGAAGACTATACATTATGGATAGAAATGTGACGACGAGTAGGTGGAAACATTCAATGGAGTGAGGGAATTTATCATACTTCATACCTCAAGATATAGATATAAGAAGTGTTGAAACATAGGAAGTTTCAGTACTTAATAACTATATCTAGTTTTTATCCTCTATAATATGCTTGCACCAAGGAATTAATCCTTTGAGAAAGCTCAATGATCTAATTTGAATTAATAGATGTCATGAAATCTCAAGACTATTCTTTGGAGAACAATTGTTGGGTACATGAGGGAGAGGGGTTTTTTTGCTAGATTCCTCCACACTGTTGCCACCATTTCCATTTCTTTCATCCTCATTTTCTACACTATTCTCCTTATGTTCTTTTATTGCTACAACCTTATTTCCTCCCCTTATTATCTTGTTAGATCTAAGTTTTTGATCAATTTCCTTAACTTCCTTAAAACCCTTCCACTACTATTCTTCATCCTATGTCTCCCCTTGAAGATCGTAAGTGGATTCTAGTGAAAACTAAAAAAAAAATTGCTTCCAAAAATGTGACATCTATCATGAGATAAGTAAATTTGGTGGTAGGATTGTAGCAACGGTAGCCCTTTTTTATTTGAGCATACCCCAAAAAATGCAATGAATGACACAAGGATCAAGTTTTGTTCATTGATTTTTATGAAGATGAACAAATGCAACACATCCAAATTTGTGGTGGAATAAATAGTATGGACGGTAAGGTAACATGGTTAGATAAACCTATAATTGAGTTTGAAACTTCAATACCTTTTAGGGTAGTTGATTCAATAAATTTACAACAATAACAATATCATTATCCTAATGTAGACCAGGTAGTTTTGCTCCAATTAACAAAGCATATGCCATTTTTAAAATATGTCTGTCCTTTCGCTCAACCATGTCATTTTTTTGTGAAGTGTGAGTATAAAAGTTTCATGAAGAAGTTTAATTGAAATAGCTTGAAATTATTGGTTGACATACTTGCCTCCATTATCTGATTGACGAATTTGAACTTTAGCTAAGAATTGATTTTGAATCATAACATGAAATGCACAAAACACACCAAACACCTTATCCTAGGTAAGCCCATGTGTATTCTCATGCTTCTAGCATGTTCATTTAGAGTTCTGTTCAGGCACTCTACTACACCATTCTGGTGAGGTGTCTTGGGAACAGTTTTTTCCAGTTAAATTTCATTAGTTGCACAAAACTCTTTAAGCTTCTCATCTCTATACTCTCCTCCTTTGTCAGACTTCAACCGCTTCACTTTCAAGCCCGTCTCGTTCTCTACCATGGCTATTCATTTTTTGAAAACATCACAATTTCAAAAAATAAACCCATACCTTCTTAGTAAAGTCATCAATGAGGGTGACATAGTAAAATGAGCTTCCAAGAGATGAAACTAGTGATGACCGCCACACGTTTGTGCGAACTAGCTCTAACTTCTCTGCTTTAGGTGGATTGCCAATCTTTGAAACAACTCTAACACATGTTTCACAAACCTCATTTAGAGAATTAATAGAAGGCAACCCAAAAACCTTCTTAGTAGCAAGTAATTTTAGACTTCCAAAATTTAAATGTCTAAAACATGACTATAATAACTAATTTTATCACCAATTATAGAGCTAAAGAAATTCAATTATCCACAATTAATATTTAATGAAAATAAATGATTTTGTATCATATTTATTAACATATAACAAATTAGAGATAAAATTGTAGGATCCATTATTTAATTGAATGAAAATCTTACATTTATCATTAACTGATACTATTGTGTCATTTCCAAATTTTAGCTCTAAATTAAAAGTCCTATCTAACTTGGAAAGCATCTCTTCCCTACCACACATATGACTACTATAGATTGTATCCAAAAACCATGTTCTTTTGTTTTCATTGTTTCTAGCACTATAAACTAATAACAAGGTCTCTAGATTTTTAGCTTTACCTTTTATAGCATTAGCCTAAAAATTCCTTTCATTCGATCTCCAAGCCCTACGTTTTAACTTTTGCAATGACCATATTTTTTTTCAATTATAATATTATATATGATATTTATTATTTCTTTTAGTTGAAATGTTACCTCTTCCTCATTTTTAGCCTAATTTGGAATTTCTTGTCTCTTTCTCAATTCTAACCTTTCTTACTTAATTTAGAGTTATTTTGAGACTCATTTTTTCTCTTCTGAGACTTATTTGGCTTTGTAGTGCTTCTTTCGCCTCAATCTGAGACCTTTCATCCAAGCGTTGTTCATGGGCTTGCAAGGAACCTATCAATTCATTTGATGTCATGGTATTATGATGGTTCAATTCTTCAATTATTGTTACCATATACTGAAATCGCATGGTTAAGGTTTGAATAATTTTCTACACAACTTGGAGATGTGAAACATTTTCACCATTAGATTTCATTTGATTTTAATAATTTAGTCACTAAGGAATGTGATTTCAATGCTCATTTCTAATTTTATTGACCGAAAAAATTGCATTGGATGAGTATCGGGTAAAACCAAAGGTGGAGTTGTTCCCTATGAAGGGGGCAGTTTCATGTATGCTTTGCATGATGATGATGATGATGATATGCCAAGGAACTTCAAGGAAGCTCTCCTTTACTTGTGAAATGTGAAAAGCTACAACCAACTTCATTTGGAAGTTGGTTGAACTTCCACTTTCAGCTTAAGATAATTAGAAGCAAGTGGGTTCTTAAGGTCAAATGCAAGATAGATGGTTCAATAGAGAGGTATAATGCTTGGCTCATATGGCCAAAGATTACATTCAAAGAGGATGTAAACTATAAGGAAACCTTCTAATCGCTAATGAGGTTTGCCTCAATTTGCCCAATTCCCTTCCCTCCTTTTGAAGTAAAAGAAAGCTCCTCTATTGATAGGAAAATTTAGAGAGGATTTTACTTATTTGATATTTGAAATTCTTTTTAAAATTTAAAATTTAAAATTGGAATGCTTTAATTACAAACTTGCTCTTGATGTTAGCACATATGACATGGAGAATGTATTTTGATATGATTTGGGTCCACTAAAAATTTGAATTTAGTCCTAAAGGTAGTACTAGTTATATGAATTAGTTCTTTTTTTGCTTTAATATACTAGAGAAAGAGAAAAAAATTCAATAATGGAAATTAACATTAAAAAAAAAAAGGTTAAATTATTAGCCTATTGTTAAAGATAAATTAGATTATTTGAGAAATTCATCATATCCAATACTTCATCTAAATATAACCACAAAATATTCTTTGAGTATATTTTAGGTGATATTTCCTCAAAAGTTGGGAGTCTTATAAATTCATTTTATTGATGGCATATATAAATTATCAATTACTTATTATTTGAAATCATATAAAACCCACTTTGGATTATATATATATGTATGTATGTATGTGTTAGATTGAAGACATTTAGGTACAAAAAGTACAATTATTGTTAAATGTATACTCTAGTAAAAAAAATACTTGTCCAACTTTTATTTTTCTTTTTTGTGAATTAAAAACCACTTGGTTTATTAAGATGATAAGAAGTTTTTAACAATTTATAATTTGTGGAAAAACTAAATCCTTATAATATGATAACTTAACTAATTTTGAGGGTTTTTTCTTTTTTTTTTTCATTTTTTTTATTTTAGATACATAAAAAAGTTTGATATATAGCTTATTAATATATTAAAAAATTAGAACTCATATGTGTTGTCTTTGCTCGCAGACCTGAATGGAATATTGTTCACCTATAAGATTAGAACTAATATGTATGAAATAAAATTAATTAATTTGTGAGATATAAAGCAACATATATGATACTCCACCCAACAAAAGTTTGACATGAAATGCAGTAGAGATGGACAATATCCACTTGAGTTTTTAGATTTACCATCAATAAGTATACCCAAAGTTTGTTTTAGGACCAGTTCAAAGGTCACATTACCTCTACATATATAGAAAATCAAAATTTATACAAGCCAATTTTCTTCTTCTTAATCTAAATGTCACATAGTCTTGAATTTTTGGCACAAAGCCAATAGCTAGAGATTTGCAAAAAGGTCAATCTTACAAGAAAAAAGGTAAAACTTGCTCATTATTGATGTGACATTGGATGGTGTTGGAATGGCTATTGGAGGCAACATCTATAAGAGTAGCAGAGAAAGCATGAAATCTTGCAAGCAAAGATTTCATTACAAGTTATATACAAATTAAGATAAGACCAGAAAAGAAAAAGTACTTGAACTCTATTATCAATTTTTTGAATTGTTCATGCGTTGAGAATTGATCATTTTGATACTATGTTTTTTTATAATATAAAAAAAATTACTAAAATTATCTCTATAAATATTTCAGGTGGGAAAATGTTATAGGATAGAGATGAACTTATGAAGACTATATGTGATGGATAGAAATGTGACGACGAGTAGTCAAAAACATCTAGTGGAATGAGGCAACTAATCATACTTCATACTTCAAGATATAGATATAAGAAATGTTGAAACATAAGATGTTTCAAGACTTAATAATTATATATAGTTTCTATCCTCTATAATATGTTTGCACCAAGGAATTAATCCTTTGAGAAAGCTCAATGATGTAATTTGAATTAATGGATGTCATGAAATCTCAAATCTTGAAACGTAACACATTATATGAGGTATGCATTTTGGACTAATATGGTAATTAACTTTTATTCAAATGTTATTTATTTATTGCAATTCAATCTCAAAACAATCAAGTTGTATTTTAATGGGATAATCTCAAATGTTATTTGTTTTTTCTTTTTATGTTATTTATATATTTATTTATGGCAAGCAAAATTTTTAATAATCTGTTAGATAGTGATGAATGGGGTAAAAGATTTTTCTGTTATATACATGATTTGTGATTTTAATTTAGATTTGATGCTTAATTAATTAATTAATTTCTTTGCTGTTCTTGTAGGATCTTTTTCCATTTTCCATGACTCAGCTCCTCTTTGATGGCGGCGTGTAAGGTTTCCATGCTATCAGAATTAAATGTTGTTGATTGTTTTAATTATAAGATTTCTGATGTTCCAAGTGTGCAGTATTGGTGCGATGCAAGATCGTCTTCATGATGGTCTATATGTTGGTGAACATCCTACAGGGAGTCACGTGGATGCGCTTTCTGTCTACTGTACTTCATGTGGAAACTGGCTTGGGTGGAGAATAGTAAGGATTTATATATTTCGAAAATTAATTCATTTTCTCTTTGATTTATCTATATGTTAATTGATATTAAGAGTGATAATCATGGCACACATGTTAATTTGGCAGCACGATGACCTCCCTGTAATCCATGAAGGCCAATTTGTACCTGTGGTATGTGGTGATGGTGCAGGCATAGAGGTTGTATATCCTATGTAAATTTTTCTATAGATTTCTATCCAATTAAAAAATCATCAAATATTGTGATGTCAATGATTGTGAATATAATCACAATTGTTACTACTAGTTGCTGAAATATATAGTGCGTACAGTTGCCTCCTTAATATTGGTGCCCTAGAAAGTGTGAGTAATGGTTACAATTCATCAAAATTTGATAATTTAGTTCTTACTAATTAAATGAATATAATAAGGAACATGTTTTACTTAAACAAATATTTTACTATTATCTTTTTTCTTTTGAAGTTTTGGTTGTGATTTCAATGACCGTTGCTAATTTTATTGATTGAAAAATTTACATTGGATGATGAGTATTGGGTAGGACCAAAGGTGGAGTTGTTCCCTATTACTTAGGGGGAAGTTTATATGTTTACATATTGGGTAGCCTCTCATCATTTACTTGTGAAATGTGCAAAGTTGCAATGAGTCTATGAGAAAGTACTTTGTTTGAGAATTTGTTGAACTTCCACTTGGGCCCAAGACTATTGGGAGTCATGGTTAAAAGTTATACTCAAAGAGAGGGTGTGACTATGAGGGAACCTTCTCATCGATAATTAATGAGATTTGTCTCAATTTCCCCATTCCCTTTCTCCACCCCCACTGGAGTAAAAGAAAGTGCCTTTATTTATAGGAAAATTTAGAGAGGCTTACTTATTTGATATTTGAAATTATTTTTCAAATTTAGAAATTTAAATTTGTAGGCTTCAATCACAAACCTACTCTTGATGTGTCAGGTTGACATATGTGACATGAAGAATGTATCTTGATATGATTTGGGTCCACCAAAATTTTGATATTTAATCCTATTTTTTATTTTTCGTTTTTTAGTATAGAAAAAGTTTTTCCAACTTGTCTCAAAACCTAGCAACAATATTTTTTTATGTAAATGAAAATATTGAAAGGTAGTATTACTTATATGAATAAGTTCTTTTTCTCCCCAAATATACAAGAGAAAGAAAAAAAAACTCAATAATAGAAATTAACATTTGATGTCCTAGTCCCAAAGACATCAAAAAGTCTATGCAAGCCTACAAATTCTAAAGAAAGTGACTCCACGACTTTTGAATCATGATGATTATTTAACTTTTGTTACATCTCTTGATTCTATGCATGAGAGTGATTGTGACAGTGACAATTATTGTGATTACACTGATGAACAAAATGGTGCTTATCGAAATAATCTAGTTGTTGAGCATGAGAATCTTATTAAAAAATATTTGAAAAATCATGATATTCTTCATGGCCACAAGCTAAGATTGAATTGCTTAATGGGGAAAGGACTAGTTGCCTTGAAAAAAATTTGATTTCTCGAGACTAAACATAATTCTTTTCTTAAGAGAAATAATGTTCTCATTCTAGAGATTGAAACAATGAAATCCTCTTCTTTTGTTAATGAAATCTTTCGCCCTGGAACTAAAGTACTTAATGTAATTTTTGATAAATGTAAAACCCATGGTGATAAGAGAGGTTTGGGGTATGTGAATAAAGTTGAAACTCTTACTAGTGGAGAAATTGTTTTTATTAATGACAAAGATGAAACCCCTAGCTAAGTAGCACCTACCAACACTCGTTCACTTTGCACACATTGTAAGAAGTCTAGACATACTCAACATAGATGCCACACAATATTTCTTGAGAGGTATGAGTCTCAATTGAATAGACTTGTGAATGATTTTAATTCTCTATAAAACAATATTCTAAATAGTGGAAAATGAAAAAGAACAAATATTAAGTCTAAGAATTAGAAAAACACCCCTAACGCATGTCTAGAATAAGGGCTTAATTATGTTTGAAGATGTTCCTTTATATTCTCTTAGGAATTTGGATCCTAGGAAATCTTTAAGAGTCTCTACCTCTACTTAGCTCATCGCTCCATAGCTTAAGACCCTCCTTTATTGGTTTATCTTTTGTTCTAGAGCTATGTTCTGTTTAGAAGTCTTTTCTTCTCTCATGATTTCTTTTTAGTATTTTTTTCTTTTTTTAAATGAAAGTAAGTTTCTTGTTTAAGGGGGGTTCTTCTATCTTCTACTTAAAAATCATTGGGTGTAAGCCTAAGGATTCATGTTTTTTATACTCATTTTTTTCTTTCTACTCCTTGGCCTAAACCAATTCTTCTTATGGAAATTTTGGATACCCTTGTTAGTTGCCTTATTAGCATGATTTCAAATATCTTGAGTGTTTAGCCTAGAGAAATATATTAAATCTACAAGATTTGATGTCAATATTCCTAAGATATTTGTTAATCTCTTTTAAGGTATAAGATTCAAGATGAATAAATATCATTGCATAGTGGAAAATCAACTAAAGTTGCATCTTGTGATTGATCAAAAGGGAAACTTCCTAAGTTTAACTAATAAAGTAGATTTTGATTTCTTTGGAAGGATTAAAAGTGATGTCTAAATCTTATTATACACATACCTTGTTTGGCTAAGATCAATATAATTGTTTCCCAAAGTGAGTTAATGCAAAATTGAGTTCTTACCTAAGATTAACTCTGGTATACTTTCCAAGATTCAATCTTTAAATATATGTTGCTCACTTGCAACATTTGGAAACACCCCTAAAAGTGGATACAAAGGCAAACATGAATACAAATAAAGAAAAATATATAGAATCATGGTGTACAATACCTCCACTTAAGAAAAAAAAAAAAAGATATCAAATTAAAGGGAAGTTAAGTTGTGTTGTATGTCGATCAACAATGTCGTATTAAATAGAAATCCAATGATCTTAGAACAAATCGATTGGATATGTTCTTAATTTGACCAAAGGCATGACTTGATTTCTTCTAAGAATTCAATCTCTAAATATATATGTGGACCTACATTTTTCACATGTGTTCCCACTCGATGGTGAGACTCATTTTTCTAATGAAAAACTAATTTTTATAAAAAAATTGGAGTTGCCACTTATTTTATATATATATTTTTAAGGGAAAACAAAATAAGAAATAAAACCCTAAAAATGCTCCTTATTTTGGAAAAACATGTCTTTGAAAACCGAGTCCAATTCTGGGGGTCAAGTTATCTTTGGGAAGGTACTAGAAGGTAGCACCCCTTTAAGCCTTAAAACATGTACTAAATAAGTTAAGGTAAATATGATAATTGATTTGTAAATCAGTGGATACCAAAGATAATAAAAGTGATTATGCCTAAAACTTTATAGGATGTTATTCACACTGAACCAAACATATCAAAGGAAATCAATCACATGTAAAAGAAAAGGATATGAGTGTATCTGAGCCGAAACTTAAAGCGCTTTCATGAAAACACTAAAGTTAGTTTAACAAATAATACAACATGCAATTCATATCATTCAAGAAAACCAAGCAATGATTAAAGCATAGGAAAGTATAATCAAGCATAAAGATGTTTACAAACACAACATGTCTATTTATAGAGATAGAGAAATAAAGGAAACAAAGGATGTACCTCGATCACATTTATAGCTTTCAATATGCTTGCATATAGCTAGAGCGATTAAAATAAATCATGATAATAAATAACTATGATAGTAAGCCCTAATTTACATGGCATATGTATGGCTCAAATGAAATGAAAAGAATGTTAAAAATATCAATTATCATATAATATATACATAAAATTTATTATCAAAGATAAACTAATTCACAGGAGAGCTTAAAAATGCTAAAATTAGTGACTAAGGTGGTGTTTGTTTTTTTTGCTTTTTGCTGAAAGCAATTTGTTTTCAGAATTTAGGTTGTTTGTTTTTCTACTTTTTCATGACTGATTATAAACTTTTTACTAAATAGAAAAAGCCAAAATATGTAGCTTTTTCTAAATAGAAAAAATAACATATTGATTTTTCTTTACTTTTTAATACTTAATAGAAATAAACTACTACAAAAACAAGCAACCTAATATTTAATACTATTAATTATTAAGGTTCTATTTAGAATTATGTAAAAAAACAAACACCACCTAAGTCAAAATATGCAATAAAGTGATTGAATAGTCAATTGCAGCATGAAAAATTTTAGTTGACATCCTCATTATGCCTATATTACAGTACAACTGTCAAGATCAAGTAAAGATATGCTAAACAACACCAGATGAAATAACAAATCAAGCATTGAACTAGAATTTCAGCATGCAATTAGAATAGAAAGGTTCACAAAATAAATCTTAAAAAAAATACCTAGATTGTGAATTTAATTACAAATTTTTTTAGGAAATATCTCATACATGTTTAGTTTATTATCCAAGTGACTAAACAATTTAATAAAGCTCCAATTAATTCTAGTTCATCAAAATATCCTGAAAGGTCCAAAATAGGACTAAATTCTATAGCATGCATAAATCAATTTTTTTAACCACTCCATAAATGTGATAAAATCATATAAAAAATCATAGAACAATTTAGGAGTGTATATTTTACAAGAATAATATTGGTAAGGCAGTAAAACATATGCATCAATTTCATAAACAACTAGACTTCCCCTTGGTTCAAAATTGGGACAGTGTAGTGGGTGCAAAAAGGGAAAATTATATCTTCCAATTGGGAAATTTTTTTCCAATATTTATATGTCAAAAATTAATTTGAAGATGTCTAGAATCAAATAAAAAAATCTAAATAGAGATCATTTAATAATTTAATTTTGTAAAGACATTTCGAGTATCCAAAATAGTGGTTAAACTATATCTATTGGAAAACTAAATTAAATTTATTAATTGGAGTAGTGTTTTAGGTTAAAAAAATAAAAAATAAAAAAAATCATACATTTGATGGGCAATCAACAATGGCAATGGGAAACCGATTTTTGGAAAACTTTGTATGTAGGGATCTATCAAATCCCTTTTTAATTTCCACAAATTTATCCATAATTCTTCGCCTTGAATGATCATTATAAGTTCACCAAGGTCAAGAGTGACTTCATTGATCGCAGCTAAAAATTTTATAACTAAAATCACATTAGGAAACCATAAAACTTCTCCAAGGCATATCTCCAAAAGAGATCTAAAAACAATGACAAAGTGAGTTATAGTGAACCATTAATGGAGGCTTGAAAATGACTTAGAAAGATATGTTCTAAGAGGACAAAATGGATGGTCTAGAACTAGACAATAAGTTGTTTTTCCCACAAATAATAATGATTTTAAATATTAATTATAATAATACATTTTATAAATTAAGGTTTAAAAATTCCATTTTATTATTTAGAAGTTTATGATATAAGATTTTTTATATTAATACTAAACAAAATATTTATTTATTTTGTAAATTCTATCACATGTAAAAGTAAAAATATCATTGTAATACTATTTTATTTTTTACATTATTTTTCTTTTAATTTTCATTTTAAATTTATCATATCAAAATCACAATAAGTGATGGTGCTTTTATCATTTTTCTTATGATTTTAAATTGATTGTGGATCTAACTTTTTTTTTTTTTTTAAATCTTTAATTTTTAATTAAAATAAAATATAAAAGAAAATATATTTTTCATAAAAAATTGTATTTAACCTTTTACATTAATTTCATAAAAAATAGGTACATCCTTAAAAAAAAAGGTAAATTAATGCTTAGGAGAACCGAAAACACTATCATACTTATCATGGTGTATATATTCCTTTGGGATCCTCGATAAGTAATTGGAGGTCTTTGCCCACCCCAAAAAGAACTTTGGGATCTTAGGTATATTCATTCTTAGAGGAACCAAGACCCCTATTTTCATTTTCATGGTTCATATATTCCTTTGGAGACCCTTGAGAAGGAATTAGAGGTTATTCCCCATCCTAAAACGGACATTGGAACCCAAGGTACATCCTAAAGACAATTTGGTACATCATTTATAAAATTTGGTACATATTTCATAAAATTTGGCACATCCTTAAAACAATTTTGTACATCCAATCCATGAGCTACCAGGACCTCTATATTATTACCCGTGGTTCATTTATTTCTTTAGGGATCTTTAGGAAGTAATTAGAGGTCGTTCCCTACTCCGAAACAAACTTTGGAACCCTAAGTACATTTTTAAGGAAATTTGGTATATCGTTAAGAAATTTTGGTACATCCAATCCTTGGGCTATCGAGATCCCTATCTATCTTCCCATGGTCCATATTATCCTTTGAGGACCCTTAGGTAGTGATTGAAGATCATTCCCCACATCATAACGAACTTTGGCACTCTTGGTACATCCTTTAAAAAATTTGGTACATCCTTAAAAATATTTGGTACAGACTTGAGCTATTGAAACCTCTATCTTATTACCCATGATCCATTTATTCCTTTAGGGATCTTTGGGAAGTGATTGGAGATCGTTCCCTACTCTGAAATGGACTTTGGAACCCTAGGTACATCATTGAGAAAAATTGATACATCCAATCCTTGAGCAAATGGAACACTTATCTCCATTTCCATAGTCCATTTCTTCCTTTGGAGACCCTAAGAAAGTTATTGAAGGTCGTTCCTCACCTTATAACGGACTTTGGCAACATTGGTACATCCTTTACAAAAGTTTGTACATCCTTCACAAAAGTTGGTACATTATGAAGGATGTACCAAATTTTGTGAAAGATGTACCAAGGGTATCAAAGTGCATTCCGATGTGGGGATCGGCCCCCAATCACTTCCTTATAGGTTCCAAAATGAAATCATATACCATCCATGTTCAGATGGGGGACCGGAAAACAATAGGATCGGATGTAGCAAATTAAATGAAGGATGTACCAAATTTTGTGAAGGATGTACCAAGCGCTCTAAAGTGCATTTCAAGGTGGGGATCAGCCCCCAATCACTTCCTTATGGGTTCCAAAATGAAATCATGGACCCTCCATGTTCAGATGGGGGTCTCGGAAACAATAGGATCGGATGTACCAAATTTTGTGAAGGATGTACCAAGGGTTCCAAAAGTGCGTTCCGAGGTGGGGATCAGTCCCCAATCACTTCCTTATGGGTTCCAAAATGAAATCATGGACCATCCATGTTCAGATGGGGACCTGAAAACAATAGGATCGGATGTACCAAATTTAATGAAGGATGTATCAAATTTTGTGAAGGATGTACCGAATTTTGTGAAGGATGTACCAAGCATTCCAAAGTGTGTTCCAAGGTAGAGATCGACCCCCAATCACTTCCTTATGGGTTCCAAAATGAAATCATGGACCATCCATGTTTAGATGGGGGTCCCAGAAACAATAAGATCGGATGTACCAAATTTAATGAAGGATGTACCAAGGGTTCCAAAGTGTGTTCCAGGGTGGGGGTCGGCCCCCAAACACTTCCTTATGGGCTTCTAAATGAAATTATGGACCATCCATGTTCAGATGGGGGTGCCGGAAGTGATAGGATTGGATGTACCAAATTTAATGAAGGATGTACCAAATTTTGTGAATGATGTACCAAGGGTTTCAAAGTTCGTTCTGAGGTAAGGATTGGCCCCCAATCACTTTCTTATGGGTTTCTAAATGAAAGTATGGACCATCCATGTTCCGATGGGGGTCCCGGAAGCGATAGGATCGGATGTACCAAATTTAATGAAGAATGTATCAAATTTTATGAATGATATACCAAGGGTTCCAAAGTGCGTTCCGAGGTGGGGATCGGCCCCCAATCATTTTATTATGGGTTTCTAAATAAAATTTTGGACCATCCATGTTCAGATGGGGGTCTCGAAAGTGATAGGATCAGATGTACCAAATTTAATGAAGGATGTACCAAATTTTGTGAATGATGTACCAAGGGTTCCAAAGTGCGTTACGAGGTGGGGATCGGCCCCCAATCACTTTCTTATGAGTTTCTAAATGAAATTATGGACCATCTATGTTCTGATGGGGGTCCCCAAAAGGATAAGATCGAATGTACAAAATTTTGTGAAGGATGTACCAAGGGTTCCAAAGTGTGTTCCGAGGTGGGGATCGGCCCCCAAACACTTCCTTCTGGGTTCCAAAATGAAATTATGGACCATCCATGTTCAAATGGGGGTCCCAGAAGCGATATGATCGGATGTACCAAATTTAATGAAGGATGTACCAAATTTTGTGAAGGATGTACCAAGGGTTTCAAAGTGTATTCTGAGGTGGGGATCAGCCCCCAATCACTTTCTTATGGGTTTCTAAATGAAATTATGGACAATCCATGTTCAGATAGGAGCCCCAGAGGCGATAGGATTGGTTGTACCAAATTTAATGAAGGATGTACTAAGGGTTCTAAAGTGCATTCCGAGGTAGGGATCTACCCCCAAACACTTCCTTATGGGCTCCAAAATGAAATTATAGATCATCAATGTTTAGATAGGGGTCCTGAAATCGATCGGATCAAATTTACCATATTTTGTGAAGGATGTACCAAGGGTTCCAAAGTGCGTTCAGAGGTGAGGATCGACCCCCAAACACTTCCTTATGGGTTCCATAATAAAATTACGGACCATCTATGTTTAAATGGAGGTCCTAGAGGCGATAGGATCGGATGTAGCAAATTTAATGAAGGATGTACCAAATTTTTGTGAAGGATGTACCAATGGTTCCAAAGTGCATTCCGAGGTGGGGATCGGCCCCCAAACACTTTGATATGAGTTTCTAAATGAAATTATGGACCATCCATGTTCAGATGGGCATCCTGAAAGTGATAGGATCAAATGTACAAATTTAATGAAGGATGTACCAAATTTTGTGAAGGATGTACCAAGGGTTACAAAGTACGTTCCGATGTGGGCATCGTCCCCCAATCACTTTCTTATAGGTTTCTAAATGAAATTATGGACCATCCATGTTCAGATGGGTGTCCTGGAAGCGATAGGATCGAATGTACCAAATTTAATGAAGGATGTACTAAATTTTGTGAAGGATGTACCAAGGGTTCCAAAGTACATTCCGATGTGGGGATCGGCCCCCAATCACTTTCTTATGGGTTTCTAAATGAAATTATGGACCATCCATGTTCAGATGGGGGTCCCAGAAGAGATAGGATTGGATGTACCAAATTTAATAAAGGATGTACCAAATTTAATGAAGAATGTACCAAATTTTGTGAATGATGTAGCAAGGGATCGGCCCCCAATCACTTTATTATGGGTTTCCAAATGAAATTTTGGACCATCCATGTTCAAATGAGGGTCCCGAAAGCGATAGGATCGGATGTACCAAATTTAATGAATGATGTACCAAATTTTATGAAGGATGTACCAAGGGTTTCAAAGTGCATTCCGAGGTGGGGTCGACCCCTAATCACTTTCTTATGGGTTTGTAAATGAAATTATGGACCATGCATGTTTAGATGGGGGTCCCGAAAGCAATAGGATCGGATGTAGCAAATTTAATGAAGGATGTTCCAAATTTTGTGAAGGATGTGCCAAATCCTTGTGGTGGGGATTGGATTCGTGTTATGTGAGGAGTCAGTAAAAGAGAGGTTGACCCATTAACACCTTAGGAAGGCATTTGAACATTTACACTGTACCCTTAGAATCAATGGAATTTTTTTTATACAATAACATTAGTTTGGTATGTTATGTGCAGAAGGCAATCTAGGGGTGCACCTTCCATTTGAAAGGCATGCCTATGTGTGAATGGTATTATATTACTATGCTACATGCAGAAGGCAAAGTAGGGGTGCACCCTTCGTTGCATAGGCATGCCCATGGGTATCATAACATTATTTTGGTATACTTTATGTAGTATGCAAACTAGGGGCACACCCTTGATTTTAGAGGCATGCCTATTGCTGAAACCATTATATTGGTAGGCTATGTGCACTAGTCAAGAGCACAACCTTCATGGAAGATGCATAAATGTGGGTGAAAAACTTATTTTTGTTAAGCTATGTGCAGTAGGAAAAATATAGGCTTGTCTCTCTGTTAGAGGCATGCCTTTAGGATGACTAGATTTGAGGCATGGGTTGGGCAATAAGGCAAATGAAGGCATGTTGATAGCTTGAAAGGTTGGCCCTTGAAGTTCATACGAAATGAGCGATGGAAATGATTGTTTGTTGATTTAAAATTTTTTTTGAAAGATTTTTTTTTTTTAAAAAAAAAATATTTATCATTTTAAAAAATTTTTAATTGTTCATTTTTAAATATTTTTATTTTAAATCTATATTATCATTTTATTTTATATTATCTTTTTAATTTTTAACTACTTTTTTTATTTAGCTCATTACAAGAAACTAGCTAGTATATTTTGTTTCATTCACATAAATTTCAATCTGCATTATAAAATGGTACTAGTTGAATCTCTATATCAAAAATTTGGTACATCTAATCCTTGAGCTACCAGGACCCCTATCTTATCACCCATAGTCCGTTAATTCCTTTAAGGATCTTTGGAAAGTGATTGGAAGTTGTTTCCTACTTTGAAACAGACTTTGGAACCCTAGGTACACTCTTAAGAAAATTTGATACATCCAATCCTTGAGCTAACGGCACACCCAACTTCCTTCCCATGGTTCATTTATTTCTTTGGACAACCTTAGAAACTGATTGGAGGTTGTTCCCCACTTCAAAACAGACATTGGCCCCTTTGGTACATCATTTACAAAATTTAGTATATCCTCAAAAAAATTTTATACATCCAATCCTTGAGCTATCAAAACCTCTATCTTATTACCCATGGTTTGTTAATTCATTTAAGGATCTTTGAGAAGTGATTGGAGATCGTTCCCTATTTCAAAATAGACTTGTGAACCTTTGGTACATCCTTCACAAAATTTGTTACATCCTTCATTAAATTTGGTATATCCGATCTTCTTACTTCCGGGACCCCCATCTAAACAAGGATGGTCCATGATTTCATTTTAGAACCCATAAGGAAGTGATTGGGGGCTAATCCCCACCTCGAAACGCACTTTGGAACCCTAGGTAAATCCTTCACAAAATTTGGTACATTCGATCCTTTTGCTTTCGGGACCCCCATCTAAACATAGATGGTCCCTAATTTCATTTAAAAACCCATAAGAAAGTGATTGGAGGTTGATCTCCACCTCGAAAAGCACTTTCGAACCCTTGGTACATCCTTCACAAAATTTGGTACATCCGATCCTCTTACTTTTGGGACCTTCATCTGAACATGGATGGTCCATGATTTCATTTTGGAACCCATAAGGAAGTGATACGGGGCCAATCCCCACCTCGGAACGCACTTTGGAACCCTAGGTACATCCTTCACAAAATTTGGTACATCCAATCCTTTTGCTTTCGAGACCCCCATCTGAACATGGATGGTCCATAATTTCATTTAGAAACCCATAAGAAAGTGATTGGGGGCTGATTCCCACCTCGTAACGCACTTTCAAACCCTTGGTACATTCTTCATTAAATTTGGTACATCCGATCCTATCGCTTCCGGGACCCCCATCTGAACATGGATGGTCCATAATTTCATTTAGAAAAACCCATAAGAAAGTAATTGGGGGTTGATCCTCACCTCGGAATGCACTTTTGAACCCTTGGTACATTCTTCACAAAATTTGGTACATCCTTCATTAAATTTGGTACATCCGATCCTATTGCTTCCGAGACCCCCATCTAAACATGGATAGTCCATAATTTCATTTAGAAATCCATAAGAAAGTGATTGGGGGCCAATCCCCACCTCAGAACGCACTTTGGAACCCTTGATACATCCTTCATTAAATTTGGTACATCTGATCTATCACTCCCGAGACCCCATCTGAACATGGATGGTCCATAATTTAATTTAGAAACCCATAAGAAAGTGATTGGGAGCTAATCCCACCTCAAAATGCATTTTGGAACCCTTGGTACATCCTTCACAAAATTTGGTGCATCCGATCATATCGCTTCTAGGACCCCCATTTGAACATGGATGGTCCAAGATTTCATTTAGAAATCCATAAGAAAGTTCTTAGGGGTCGATCCCCACCTCGGAACGCACTTTGGAACCCTTGGTACATTCTTCACAAAATTTGGTACATCCTTAATTAAAATTTGGTACATCCGATCCTATCACTTCTGGGACCCTCATCTAAACATGGATGGTTCATACTTTCATTTTGGAACCCATAAGAAAGTGTTTGGGGGCCGATCCCCACCTCAGAACACACTTTGGAACCCTTGGTACATTCTTCACAAAATTTGGTACATCCGATCTTATCGCTTTCAGGACCCCCATTTGAACATGGATGGTCCATAATTTCATTTAGAAACCAAAAAGAAAGTGATTGGGGGTCGATCCCCACCTTGGAACGCACCTTGGAACCCTTGGTACATCCCTCGCAAAATTTGGTACATCGTTCATAAATTTGGTACATCCTTTATTAAATTTGGTACATCCAATCTTATCGCTTCCGAGACCCCCATCTAAACATGGATGATCCGTAATTTCATTTAGAAACCCATAAGAAGGTGATTGGAGGCCAATCCTCACCTTGGAATGCACTTTGAAACCCTTGGTACATTCTTCATTAAATTTGGTACATCCGATCCTATCGCTTCCGGGACCCTCATCTGAACATGGATGGTCCATAATTTCATTTTGGAACCCATAAGGAAGTGTTTGGGAGCCGATCCCCACCTCGGAACGCACTTTCGAACCCTTGGTGCATTCTTCACAAAATTTGGTACATTCGATCCCATCGCTTCTGAGAGCCCCATTTGAACATGGATAGTCCATAATTTCATTTAGAAACCCATAAGAAAGTTATTGGGGGCCGATCCCCACCTTCGAACGCACTTTGAAACCCTTGGTATATCCTTTCCAAAGCTTGGTACATCCTTAAAAAAATTTGGTACATCCGATCCTATTGCTTATGGGACCCCCATCTGAACATGGATGGTCCATGATTTCATTTTGGAACCCATAAAGAAGTGACTGGGGACTGATCCCCACCTCGAAATGCACTTTGAAACCCTTGGTACATCCTACACAAAATTTGGTACATCCTTCATTAAATTTGGTACATCCGATCCTATTGTTTTTGGGACCCCCATCTTAATGTGGATGGTCCATGATTTCATTTTGGAACCCATAAGGAAGTGATTGGGGGCCGATCCCCACCTCGGAACGCACTTTGGAACGCTTGGTACATCCTTCACAAAATTTGGTACATCCTTCATTAAATTTTGTATATCCGATCTTATTGTTTCTGGGACCCCCATCTGAACATGGATGGTCCATGATTTCATTTTGGCACCCATAATGAAGTGATTGGGGGATGATCCCTACCTCGGAACGCACTTTGGAACGCTTGGTATATCCTTCGCAAAATTTGGTACACCCAATCCTATTTTTTTCGGGTCCCCCATCTGAACATGGATGGTCCATGATTTCATTTTGAAACCCATAAGGGAGTTATTGTGGACTGTTCCCCACCTCGGAACGCACTTTGGAAACCTTGGTACATCATTCACAAAATTTGGTACATCCGTCATTAAATTTGGTATATCTGATCCTATTACTTTTGGAACCCCCATTTGAACATGGATGGTCCATGATTTCATTTTGTAACCCATAAGGAAGTGATTGGGGGCTGATCCCCACCTCGGAATGCAATTTGGAACCTTTGGCACATCTTTCACAAAATATTGTACATCCTTCATTAAATTTGATACATCCGATCCTATTGCTTTCGGGTCCCCCATTTGAATATGGATGGTCCATGACTTCATTTATGAACCCATAAGGAAGTTATTGGGGGACGATCCCCACCTCGGAACACACTTTGGAGTCCTTGGTACATCCTTCACAAAATTTGGTACATCCTTTATTAAATTTGGTACATCTGATCCTATTTTTTCCAAGACCCCCATCTGAACATGGATTGTCCATGATTTCATTTTGGAACCCATAAGGAAGTGATTGGGGGCCGATCCCCACCTCGAAAAGCACTTTGGAACACTTAGTACATCCTTCATTAAATTTGGTACATCTGATCCTATTGTTTCCGGGTCCCCCATCTGAACATGGATGATACATGATTTCATTTTGGAAGCCATAAGGATGTAATTGGGGGTCAATCCCCACCTTGGAATGCACTTTGGAACCCTTGGTATATTCTTCTTAAATTTTGGTACATCCTTCATAATGTACTAAATTTTGTGAAGGATGTACGAAATTTTGTAAAGGATGTATGAAATTTTGTAAAGGATATACCAATGTTGCCAAAGTTTGTTATGAGGTGGGGAACGACCTTCAATAACTTCTTGAGGGTCTCCAAAGGAAGAAATGGACTATGAAAATTGAGATAAGTATTTTGTTAGCTCAAGGATTAGATGTATCAAATTTTCTCGATGATGTACCTAGTGTTCCAAAGTCCATTTCGGAGTAGGGAACGATCTCTAATCACTTCCCAAAGATCCCTAAAGGAATAAACGAACCATGGGTAATAAGATAGAGGTTTCAATAGCTCAAGTATGTACCAAATATTTTTAAGGATGTACCAAATTTTATAAAGGATGTACCAAGAGTGCCAAAATTCGTTATGATGTAGGGAATGACCTTCAATCACTACCTAGGGGTCCTCAAAGGATAATATGGACCATGGGAAGATAGATAAGGGTCTCGATAGCCCAAGGATTGGATGTACCAAAATTTCTTAACGATATACCAAAATTTCTTAATGATATACCAAATTTCCTAAAGGATGTACCTAGGGTTCCCAAGTTCATTTCAGAGTAGGGAATGACCTCTAATTACTTCCTAAAGATCCCTAAAGATCCCTAAAGAAATAAATGAATCACAGGTAATAATATAGAGGTCCTGGTAGCTCATGGATTGGATATACAAAATTGTTTTACGGATGTGCCAAATTTTATGAAATATGTACAAAATTTTATAAATGATGTACCAAATTGTCTTTAGGATGTACCTTGTGCTCCAATGTCTGTTTTAAGGTGGGGAATAACCTCTAATTCCTTCTCAAGGGTCCCCAAAGGAATATATGAACCATGAAAATGAAAATAGGGGTCTTGATTCCTCTAAGAATGGATATACCTAAGATCCCAAAGTTCTTTTTGGGGTGGGCAAAGACCTCCAATTACTTATCGAGGGTCCCAAAGGAATACATACATAATGATAAGTATGATAGTGTTTTCGGTTGTCCTAAGCATTAATTTACCTTTTTTTTTTTTTTTTTTCAGGATGTACCTATTTTTATGAAATTAATATAAAAGGTTATACAATTTTTTATGACAAATATATTTTCTTTTATATTTTATTTTAATTAAAAATTAAAGATTTTAATTAAAAAAAAAAGTTAGATCGACAATCAATTTAAAATCATAAGAAAAATGATAAAAACACCATCACTTATTGTGATTTTAATATGATAAATTTAAAATGAAAATTAAAAGAAAAATAATGTAAAAAATAAAATAGTATTACAATGATATTTTTACTTTTACATGTGATAGAATTTATAAAAATAATAAATCTTTTGTTTAGTATTAATATAAAAAATCTTATATCATAAACTTCTAAATAATAAAATGGAATTTTTAAATTTAAACCTTAATTTATAAAATGTATTATTATAATTAGTATTTAAAATCATTATTATTTGTGGGATTGTTTTTATTTAATTTATTATATTAATTATTTATTATATATTATCATTTTAAGTTTAATATGTTAAAAAAAATAATTAAAATCAATAAATATAGACAAATTAGAGAGTAAAAATAAATTAAAATTAAAGAAGTTTTATGAGAAAATGCACGAGCATATTAAAAAGAATATAAAGGAAAAAAAGAAAAATAATACAAAAAATTAAAATAGGTGACAATGGATTATGGTGGCAAGAGAGGAAAAAAAAAAGAAAAAAAAAAAAAGTGGAAACATGACAAGTGGTAAGGGAGATATATTGATGTGAGAAAAATAATAAAAATAAATGACACATGTACTTGTTAATAGGTGGTATTAAATTGGTGTGTACTTTGTCCTTTACTTTTAAGGGTAATTGTGGAACAAATTTGAAAGCACTATTGGAGTGCATGAATAGACAATATTTTTTCCCATTTTACACCAAAATTAAAAAAAAAAAAAAAAGTAAAGTTCCAAAATATCATATTTTTTGTAGTTGGTGTATGGTTAGATGATTTTCCCTTTTTTTTTTTTTTTCCTTACATTACTATTTTGCACCCTTTAATGCATTAAGAATATCTTCTCACTATCTTGTTTTGCTTTCTTGATTATATTTTATCCAACACAATGCTTTACCTTTGGTATGGTTGTTTCTATGTGTGTTAGATATAGGATTGGAAGATGTGTACTACAAGTTGATGCATTGCCTTTGATCGAATCGTTTTTAGATGAGTGTACTTAAGTGTACATTATGAGAGTTTGGAAGGGTTTATGTAACGATGTTTTGTCACAAAATTGCCAAAGGGGGAGATTGTTAGGACTATGAGTCTATATTATATGTTGGCAATTTTGTTCCAATTATTTTCTAGCTTAGAAAACTTTTTAGATATTGACTTACTCTCCATTGAAGATTTAAGGTTGTTGTTCGCTCAATTGGAAAGTCACAAGTAAGTCTAAAAAGGGTTGAGTAAAGGCAAATTAGTTTTTCTTAAGGTAGGGTTAAATTGAAAGTTTTAATTGAGTTAAAAAAAAAAGTAATTATTTGGAAAGAATTTAAAATTGAGAATAAATAAAAAATCCTTCTAAATAATAAAAATAATTTGGAAATGAATTTTAAATTAAGGATTTAAAATTAAAAATTTTAAATAGAAAATTTTTCTAAATCTTTTTAATTTAAAATATGAAATCTTTCCAAATATTTTTAAAACTCTCAAGTTTGTAAATTGTTTTTAGTGAAATATGATTTCTAAATTGATTCCAATTTCATTAAGTTTCCTTTTATATATACCCTACCTAAATATGTATTTTTTGGGGGAACATATTAAGAGAGATTCAACCTAACTTGCCATACCATTCCAAATCTCTCAAAAAGATTCATTGTTTTAAATCTTAGGTTGTTTGAAGACCTGCATTCCTTCAACGAGGTTGTGGTGTATTCACAGGAGCAATTGAATATTATTGTATTAAAGACGTGGATTGAGTTGTAGGTTCTAGAAAGTGGGGCTTTAGGGTAAAGCAATCGAGTAACTCTATGTGACTTAATCTTATATAGTGGATTTAGATTTCAAGTTTTAGACCATGTGGTTTTTTAACTCCATAGTTAGTTGTGGAGGTTTTCCACATAAATTTTTTTGTGTCCATTGCATATCTTTTTGTTATCTTGATTACTTTGATTATTATAATTATCCCAGTTATCTTGCAAACTTAATTAGGTTAAAAACTCAACTCCCTATTTAAGAATATTATAAAATACACCCATTCTACCTAAGTCATGTACAATGCAAAAGATGAAAGTTAGAGTACTTGCAAGATATAATGCATGGAAATTAGTTATATAAAAGTGAACTAGAATTATATTAAACAAATAATAAAATCCAAGAGTTTATTACATCATTTCATGCTTTTAAGGGCTCTATCCTAACAACATGAGAAATGAAGGTGTAGCTTGAAGTTAAATAGTGACATAGAACAGCTCAACTTGAAGCTAAACAATGACACAAACTCTAAAGGTACAACTTGGAACCAAAAAATGATGCAAAAAAACTAAAGGTGTAGCTCAGTGCTAAACACTAATAGGGAAAACTAAAAGTATGACTCAAAGTTGAATAATGACAAAGAAAGATAATGGCAAGAATCAAAGATGAACAAAGACATAGGAATAGAGGCATGGCTTAAAGCCAAATAATAACATGAAAACTAAATACATGGTTGCTTGAAGCAAAACAATGACACAAAAACTAAAGGTATGACTTAATCCGAACAATGACCTAGGAAACTAAAGGTATGACTTAAAGCCAGATGATGAAATGATGGCTAAGGCATGGCTCAAAACCAAACAATGACATAGAAAACTAAGGGTGTGGCTCAAGCCAAACAATGATAAGGAAAGATAAAGGAGTATGTTGAAGTTGAACAACATATAAATCTAAAGGAAAAACTCAAAGTCAAACAATGACAAGAAAACTAAAAAAAGTGGTATGTTAATCTATTAAAGTTTAAAAAGAAAAAAAAGGAAATAATGACATTTTTTAGGCGTTAAGAAATGTATAAGTTGACGCTTCTTGAAAGTGTCATATTCTCCCCTATCAAGAAATGGGTAAGGGCAACCATGATGCTTTTAGAAAGCATCATCCGTTAAAGCACCATCATTAATATTCATTATCAATGACACTTTATAAAGCGTCATTGTTAACATACCAAAATATGATCTATTTAGTTTGACACTTTTTTGCAGTGTCATCTTATGTTGATAATAATATTGAAAATTCCCTACTTGTTGAAATGATATATTTTGTATGTCCTATTATATATAACTTTTCAAGTGATTTTTTATAAAATACAAAATAATTACTCACCTATTTAAAATTTAATTCAATATTAATAACTATATCTTCCAAAAGAAATTGAATAAATTTCCTAATAATACCATGATAGATTTGTTAATGTATCAAAATATTTACAACAAACATATTTTCCAACTCCAACATAAAAATTACATTTATACCAAAAAGCAAGGTATCTAAATTCCTTATCAAAAGTAATATTACAAGTAAGAAAAAGAACAAGTCAAAAGTATTCTTGGTGGTTGCATATTCACTCATGAACTTGAAATCTTATACCTGTATACATTAAAAAAAAAAATGATAGAAGAGAAAAATTATGTTTAGTTAATACACATGCAATGTAAGTTATATTTAAATCTATAAATAATCCATGTAAGAAGTGCAAGTGAGAATAATTTGGTGTTTAATGAGATCCTATGTTTCAATGAAGACAAAAAATTGTTTAATTTGATAACAAGTTTATAAAATGTTAATAGACATTTTTGTTCACTAATAAATTAAAGGAAATAAGACTTTCAATTATATAAATTCTACAATATGGAATGTAGTATAATATTTTCTTACATATGTCCAACATGTGACACTAATTTTCTTATAAATAAATGTATGAAGATATATACCAATAGATATGATTTATAATTAGTTTCAATCATAAATTATCATATGTAATAATATAAGACATTTAATATTGATCATTTGTGGATGCCTAAATTTCTTCTTACAACTTTCTTATGTTACCAAAGTTACTTGACTACTAGCATTACCTAAGGAAAAAAAAAAAAAGAGTATGAAAATAAAAATAGAACATAACCAAGGAAATAACAACCTACAAATCATTGGTTAAATGTCATCATAATAACAACCATTCTGAAAGTTGTCATTATTTTCGATTCCAAATTGTAACCAAAATATAATAGTTGACCCTAGACAAAAGAAGCTCCCTACCATCTCTCCATCCAACATCAACCTTTTTATACAACAACCTCTCTAGCAACAATAACTACTTGTCCATATAAAAATAACAATTTCTCCATGCAACAATAACAACAACATTGATGTGGTGACAATTATATCAATAATAATTTGATTTGTTTAATCCAAACAATATGTGTTTTTCTCCATGCAACAACAACTTCTTCATATAATAGTAATAGCTTCTCCAAGCAATAACAACAATAACAACAACAATATTGATTGTTATGATAATTATATCAATAATAATTTGATTTGTTGTGTCCAAACATTATGTGCTTCTTCTCCATGCAACAATAACAACAATAACTTCTTCATGTAACAACAACAATAATAACAACGAGAATAACATTGATTATGATGTAATAATTTGATTTGTTGTATTCAAATAGTTTGTGTTAAAGTATTATCTTCTATTACTATGGAGCAAAAAATTACTTACCATGAGAGGAGAACATGTGAATCATGAAAATGTAGTCTACAACTCCTTGACGGATTGAAATGAGGGCATTTGCATACATAACATGGTAAATCCCAAAAATTAGTCCATTAAAGACTTCATTAATAATGAAAGTTAAATCAAGTATTGTAGATGTTAATTTATACTTTCAAGCATGGGTAAGAATTAATTGGGTTGTGATGGGTTTAATTTAAGAGAGGACAGGAGAGATAGGAAATGATGAAGTTTTGAATTCTACTCCCTTTTTTTATTCACTTCATGCAGGTGCATTTATAGATGCATAGATAACTGAAACACAAATAGTGGCCTATGACTAGGGAAGTGGCAGAAATTCAAGGGAGGGTGTGGAGGTGTTGCCCACGTAACCATGATCTGAGAGTAAATAGGAGTGTTGCCCACGTGATCTGCATGCAATAGGAGGAGTGTTTCCCACGTAACTGTGACCTGCATGCAATAGGAGTTGGAGCAGGGATTTTGTATCATTCCCTCCCCCTCAAAGCGTCCTTGTCCTCAAGGACGGAACTCTGGGTATGCTTTGGAGAACCGCCATGCATTCTCCCAGGTGGCATCTTCAATTGGTGCGCCCAACCACTTCACCAAAAATTTGGTGCGAGGTCTGTACTTCCCTTTGTGAATCACGCGTTGAGCCAGGATGGACTCCGGTTGTGGCAATAATATAGATTCATCCGAAACTGGCGGAAGTTGAGCGGATGTGGGGGTGATTGACCCCAAATGCTTGCGTAAGAGGCTAACATGAAATACATCATGAATTTGGGACCCCGCGGGAAGAAACAGTCTGTAAGCCACTGGTCCGACCTTCTCTAGAATTTGGTATGGGCCAAAAAAACGGGGAGAAAGTTTTAAAGACTTCCTAAAAGCTACTGAAGTCTGGCGGTAGGGCTGCAACTTTACGTAAACGAAGTCCCCAATATTGAACTGAACATCTCTTCGACATTGGTCTGCATGACTTTTCATTCTATCTTGTGCCATCCGAAGATTGTGACGTAACTCCTTCAAGATTTCATCTCGATCTTGGAGATATTCATCCATTGCTTGGACCTGCGCTGTGCCCGGTATGTAAGAAAGGAAGCTTGGGGGAGGCACCCCGTAGACTGCTTCGAATGGGCTGAATTTGGTAGAGGAATGGGTGGAGGTGTTGTAACTGAATTCTGCCCATGGAACCCATTCTACCCATTTCTTTGGTTGTAGTCCCGCAAAACACTACAGATACTGCTCCAAGGTGCGGTTGACAACTTCAGTTTGGCCATCAGTCTGTGGGTGGTAACTGGAGCTCATATTCAATTTAGTCCCTTGCAACTGGAATAAGGTCTGCCAGAAGGCACTTGTGAAGACCTTGTCTCTCTCACTGACGATGGATGTAGGAATGCCATGGAGTCGAACCACATTAGAGACAAACGCCTTTGCAATTGTGACCGCCGTGTAAGGATGTTTAAGAGGGATGAAGTGGGCATATTTTGATAGACGATCCACGACGACCATGATGACGGAATGACCATTGGAGTTGGGAAATCCTTCAATGAAGTCCATCGAAATATCTGACCATATTTGAGTTGGAATTGGCAAAGGTTGGAGGAGACCTGCTGGTTTCATACAATCAGCCTTGTATTGCTGGCATACCTCGCAAGTTTGTAGAAACTCCTTCACCTTTCGCCGCATATTAGGCCATACAAAGCTCCTGCTAATTCGGTGTAGTGTCTTATAAAACCCAAAATGACCACCCGTTGGGGAGGAGTGGCTGTCTTCCAATATCAACGGGAGCAAGGTGGATGAAGGGCTCAGATAAACCTTTTCATCATAGAACCAAACCCCGTCGCGCTGCACAAGGTTATGTGAAGCACGTCTGTTCTCTAAGTTGGTGTAAAAAGGGTCCTGGAGGACCTCCCTCTGAAGTGTTTGCCACCATTTTGCACTTGGGATAGAAGTTGAGATGAAACAGACTTCTACCCTGCGAGATAAGGAGTCTGCGGCTTGATTTTCTGGCCCTTTCTTGTATTCGATGGTATAATCATACCCAAGGATTTTGGGCAGCCATCGTGTCTGTATGGGAGTGGTAATCCGTTGTTCCAGCAGATATTTAAGGCTCCGGTGATCAGTGCGAACTGTGAATGGTTTACCTAGCAGGTAGGGACGCCACTTTTTGATTGCCTTGACAACTGCCAGCATTTCTTTCTCATAGGTGGATAGTGCCAAAGCTGATCCCTTTAAAGCTTCACTGAAATAAGCCACAGGGTGGTTATTCTGAGTGAGAACTGCCCCTATCCCAGTCCCGCTTGCATCACATTCTATCACGAACCTTTGAGTGAAGTCTGGCAAGCGTAAGGTTGGCGGATTGGTCAACACCTCTTTTAATTTGTGGAAGGCTTCTTCTGCTTCACTAATCCACTTGAATTGGTCCTTGGTTAGGAGTTTGGTTAAGGATGCTGCTATGCCGCCAAAATGGCTTATGAATTTTCGATAGTATCCTGCTAAGCCTAGGAACCCACGTACTTCTCTAGCCGTAGTGGGCTTAGGCCAAGTGACTACTGCCTGTATTTTGTCCGGGTCAACAGATACTCCTTTTTTTGAAATAATATGGCCCAAGTAGGTGACCTGTGTAACTCCAAATTGACATTTTGATTCTTTGACAAATAGTTGGTTAATGGACAGTATATCAAAAACAATCTGGAGATGCGATAAATGATCATTCCAAGACTTGGAGTATACCACTATGTCGTCGAAGAATACGAGGATGAATTTCCGGAGATAGGACCGAAAGAGATCGTTCATGAGGCTTTGAAAAGTTGCTGGGGCATTGGTGAGCCCGAAGGGCATGACCACAAATTCATAGTGTCCTTCGTGGGTCCTGAAAGCAGTCTTTAGAATATCTTCTGCTTGCATCCGGATTTGGTGGTATCCTGATCTTAAATCCAGTTTAGAGAAGAACTTAGCCCCATGGAGTTCATCCAATAACTCGTCTATCACTGGAATAGGGTACTTGTCCTTGATGGTGATATGGTTCAAAGCCCTGTAGTCGACACAGAACCTCCAAGAGCCATCAGCCTTTTTGACCAACAACACCGGTGAGGAGAAAGGGCTTATGCTTGGTCTAATTAGTCCCGAACGAAGGAGTTCAGCCACCATTCGCTCTATTTCTGCTTTCTGGTAGTATGGATATCGGTATGGTCTCACACTGACTGGTTCAGTGTTAGGCTGCAGTGGAATTCGATGATCATGTGGGCGTTTAGGAGGCAGGTTGTTTGGTTTCTCGAAAACCCGAGCATATTGGTTTAGCAGCTCTACCATTTCTGGCGATTGTCGAAGTGAAGGGGACTGGTTATGGGCAGGAATAATTTGAAAAAAAAATCCTGTGTCCCATAGATTTGTACATTCCCTGTCATCCAAAGCCTCAATGTTAAAAATTCCAGCAGTGCGTCTTAACCCATGAAGAGTATGCTTGGTGCCTCCCAATTTGAATGACATAGTGAGAGCCTTATAGTCTGATTCAATTGGACCTAGAGTCTCCAACCACTGGACCCCCAAGACCACCTGACAAGCTGCCACTGGTAGGATGTAGTAATCTGTAGTGACAGGAATTCCTTGGATGGTGAGCATAAGTCCTGGACATTGCCCCAAGCACTCGATCCGTTCTTGATTTGCCACGATCACCTGGAGTTTCTTCTCTCTTACGACTGGTAATCAGAATCTGGAGACAACGGTTTGATCAATGAAATTATGAGTGCTGCCGCCGTCAATCAAGACAGTTAGGTCTTTGTTCTTCAATCGGCCTAGAACACAGAGGGTTTGCGGGTGTTCACCCCCTGTAATGGCATGGAATGATATCTCAGGTAAGGTGTTAATTCCCTTTGTTCCTTGCTGGTTGTCACCTAGAGCTTCTTCCTCTTCTGGTGGTGTATCCGTGATCATGAAAAGCTGGGGCCGTTCACATCGGTGTCCCTGGAAGTATTTTTCGTCGCAATAGTAGCATAATCCCTTCTCTCTCCGCTCACGAGCCTCCTGATTGGTGATTCGGCGAACCGGCAACGAGGAAGGATTTAAGCTATTATTGGACCGCTGGGTTGGATTAGGTCCAAGAATTCCCGCGGAAGGGTTAGGTCCCTTCTGTAGCGTCGCTGTCATTGGGATGCGGCTAGGAGTTGCTGTTTTCTTTTGAAGGAGATTACGCTCTTCAATCAGTCTTGCTACTCCAATGGCACTTGCAAGCGTGCGTGGTTGCTTAATCTTGACGTCTAGGCGAATGTCATCACGTAACCCTGCAATAAAGCAACCGATGAGAAATGGCTCAGGTAATCCGTCGACCTGGTGGGAGAGTCCCTCAAATGCCTCCTGATATGCAGCCACTGTAGTTGTCTGCTTTAGGCGGGACAATGCTTCAGAAGGATCTTCATATTCGGTAGGACCGAACCTGAGGAGAATGGCCTTGGTGAAATCATTCCAAGAAAGGGGTCCTCGAAACTTCGTCAACCAGCGGTGCCACTGGAGTGCAATGCCTTCAAGATGGAAGGAGGCAAACTGAACTTGGGTTTCAGCTGCAATGTTCTGAAACTCAAAATATTGTTCAGCCCTATAGATCCAGTTGATTGGGTCTTCCCCATTGAATCTGGGAAAATTCAACTTAAGGTGTTGTGGAAGATGTGGGCCAGTATTGGTGATTGCGGTAGTGGTGTGCGAGTGGTGAACTGATCCCTCTGGTGCAAAGGGGTTGATTTCTGGTTGGGAGTGGTTGGCACTTCGAGTTACTCGCAAAGCTTGGAGCTCTGTCAAAACCGCCTGTAACGTAGCATTTACTTGATCAAAACTTGACTCATGTTGAGCCAAGGCTTCGTTGACCTCGTTGCGAAACTCAGCGTTGGTTTTCCCTCGTGTGTCCATGAAAAAAAAACGCGGCTCTGATACCAAATGATGGGTTTAATTTGAGAGAGGACAGGAGAGATAGGAAATGATGAAGTTTTGAATTCTACTCCCTTTTTTTATTCACTTCATGCAGGTGCATTTATAGATGCATAGATAACTGAAACACAAATAGTGGCCTATGACTAGGGAAGTGGCAGAAATTCAAGGGAGGGTGTAGAGGTGTTGCCCACGTAACCATGATCTGAGAGTAAATAGGAGTGTTGCCCACGTGATCTGCATGAAATAGGAGGAGTGTTTCCCACGTAACTGTGACCTGCATGCAATAGGAGTTGGAGCAGGGATTTTGTATCAGGTTGCCAACATAATCCACTTAGATTGCACTTTATTAAGCTGAACTTCATTATATGATTTTTTTTTTCCTTTAAACTAATAATTAATTTTAAATAAATGATGATTAGTTAAGTTAAAAGAAATAAAGTATGGAAACTAATAAAATTTATTAATGAATGCATACTTTTGTGGATAGGAGGCTTGGATCAACAATGATATCTTTCATGCATCTCATCACATAATAGCTGCACTCCACACTACCTAGCTATCTTGGGCACTATAGGCATAAATATGAATTATGGTACCATAAACGCATTAATATTATGATGTTTCATGTCATTGTTATCTAAGTAATAAAAAAGAAAACCATATTCAAATTTATGGATTGATCAAAGTGGTTATAACTTACTCCAAATAAGTAACTTACCACTGTTGGCTCCCTCTTTGATGATTTTTGTTTCTCCAATGGGTGAATTCATAGTGCCCTACATTAAAAAAATTAACATTTTAGACACTATGCACTACATTCAAGTATGGAAATGAAGGCACTTACATGTTAACAATTTCCTTAAGATCATAACATGGTTGATTTTGCATTGGATCAAGGTAGTGTACAGTCATTGTCCTCATATCTAATGCCACTAAGACCCAATGGAAACTACAATAGTATATTAGATGTTATTTACTAATGAGCATAGATTAAGTTATTTAACAAACAAAAAAAAAAGAAGAAAACTTTATATTTTCCCTAACTAAAATGTAAGTATCCATCTAGCTAAAATATAAGTATTCAAAAGAAATTATTTTTGAAAAATGTTTAGGAATGTGTAACAATTATGTCATAAAACTAGCAAATGGAAACTAAAAATAAAATACCTTCATATGTGGTTTTATTTTCATTGGTAAGTTCTCATCAACTTTATGAATTGGTTTGTCCACTACTTCTGGCAAGAGCAACATTTTTTTATTTCATGTTGGAACTACTCACATCAGATTGTTGTGTAGCAACTCCTATTTGAGATAATTTTGCTAACACATCAGCCTCAAACTTAACTTGTCATTCTTGAGTGGCTTTTACAATATCCCTCACAACACGATCTAACATACTATTGAAATATTGTCGAGGCATGTAATGCTTCCCTTTAGCCCAAACACGACCAGTGTACTCTACAGTACCAAGCGCCTGAGCAAGTATGTTATTACTACCACTATAGCTTATGCCACTCTCTTAAGACTCTTTCATCAACTCATCCCAAACCAAATGAAGTTATGAAGATAACTTTCAAATAGGTCAAATGAAAAAAGGTGTTCAAATATATGATTTTAGGTACAAAATGACTACTTACTATCTTTTCCACTATTGGTATGACTACATCATCATAGCTGCCATCTTTTCTTTGCATTGCTCTCTTCTAAAGTTAATTCCTATCAATGCTTTCTATGGAACCAGCTTCAATCATCTAATAGAAATTGAAAATTTAAGACAATTACTAGATGACACATGTAGCAACACTTTAATTTATTTATTTTTGTTAAAAAAGATACAATTAAGAAATCCACATAAACTATTTGTTCATCACCTATTCAAATATATAAAATTAGACTACAATAAGAACCTATCAAAACTTATCATCTCTTCCTCAAGTCTAGCATATCCTTTTCTACTTAAATGATGATTATATATATATGCTTCTTCCTCCTTTCCTTTTGTATTTCCCTATATTCCTACCAATTAAAATAGATGATTAGTATATCTAAATAGGTATAGTATGCTTGATGTCAATTACATATGTACCTGAAATTTTTCAGACAATTGATTTTTCACAAAAGTATTCCAATCTTCATCATCAATGAAATTGTATTCAACTAATGGTTTCTTAAGAAGCTTTGACTCATCTTTGAAAGGAATAATATATTTCACTGTCAACATATTTTTGAAGGATCGAAAACATCTCCCCAATGTAAGCATACAATTCCTTTTGCTTTTCTTGTCTAATGTGAAAGCAGTCTACAAATTACAAACAAAGTTATTAATACATTCTATTTTTTTTTTAAAATAAGAATTGTAGAAAATCAATGCATATATAAAAGAAATTCAACTACCTCAATAGAGTCCCACAACTTATCTTTTAATTATACAAGGACATCTCGCCATGTGTTGTATCTGATTAGCACCTAAGTACGAGCCAATACACCAAGGTAACTTGTTAGGTGCATATAATATTTCCTACATAGATACCATCATTGTACTTTATGAGCAATTTTGTCCCTCTACTCCGATTCCTTATAATCATAGATTTCATTGTTTTACTTTTCTCTCTCTCTTTCTCTCTCTATATATATATTCGTGGGAGGGAGGGAAGAAGGGGGGGGGGGGGGTTGTTTCTCTTCCTTCAAATCCATGGCTTTCTCTTCCTTTGGGTCCATGCCTATACTACATTAATGAGAAAATGTAAGTAAACCTATTAATTGCACAATGCAATATTGAAATTTTAATACCATATACACATATTTGTAAAATGAGCATACTAGAAATAATTAACATGCTAGATAACAACATTAACATATTGACATTAGAAATTTTTTTAAACTAAAAATAAAGAACTTACCATAATATCCTCACTAACCCTTTTTTCTTTTAGAACTAGAAATCAAAACCTTGAAGTTGAGACAAATTGATATCCTTGTCTTATCCTTTACAATATTATGAGACAAATTGATATAAAAAAAAACATGATATTAAATACAAAAGAGACTTACTCAATGATTTAATTACAACAATTACTTTTTAAAAATAACCACATAAACCCATTCATTCACAAGTTTATATAGCCCTAAATTTTAACCACATGACTTGATAATTCTTGTGACAATATCAAAACCAACCTCAAAACAACAAAAAAATAATAATTAAAAAAAAAGAATGATACTCATTTTATTGATAATTTTTATGATAATTCTTTTTTTCTTTTTAATGCCACTCATGGTTTGGTAAGAAGATATTTTCAAAGTCTTATTTCCTGAAAAATATGTGAATAATAATCATGAAAGAGGGCATCAATAAATTAATAGAAATAATGAATTTAACAACCTTAGAAAAGAAGTAAACAACTAATTAGGAAAATTTAGAATTTCAATATTAAAAGGTAAACAACTATTTGTAGTTACATAGAAGATTTGTTATCAATCCAAAATCCCTCATAGTCTCCTCGAATGCATATGATTAGAGTCATCCATTGCATCAAATGATTCAACTTGTGGCAAGATAGTAATGAGAGGATGGTGTTCAATAGAATTATCCATGAAACCATCAAGATCCTCTCTATTGAAGAAGTCTTTTTGAGGAATTGACAAAACAATTGACCATCTTGGATCAAGTTGGTCCTGTACATAGAATACTTGCTTGGCTTGGGATGCTAAAATGAAAGGATTTGATTTATGAGCCATCTTGGTGAAGTCAACTAATGTAAACCCAAACTCATCAACTTTAATGCTGCTCTTATTATCAACCCAATTGCACTTGAAATTTGGAATACTGAATATGATGGTATAATCAAGCTCCCAAATCTCAGTAATAATCCCATAGAAACATAGTTCACCAAACATGGGATTCTTATCCTCAGCACTTGGAATTTGCATTGGTGTTGCTACAATGCTGACTCCACTATTCTGAGTAACTCGTAATTCATCACGATCTTTCGTATTGTAATGACACCCATTAATAACATAGCCATGATACTTATAGACACATAGTGGGTAGGACCATGTGCTATCCACCTCAAGGTTTCATATATAGATTCTATCATCAATGGAAACTTTTACCTGCTTAAATAAGCCATGATTATTACAATTTTTTATGACTAGTGCTAAGAATGGTGTAATGTTTACAATCAATCTAATACATTTTTTTTGCAACCAATGAGTGAAAGTTCTCATGTGCTCTTCTTATAGCCACTTTTGTTTCTTAGATTGATGAGGATTCTTCAATTTCAACCATTTCATATGCTCTGTATTAAGATATGTATAAGAAAGTAACAATAAGTATCCAAATTTAGTTTAAGTAAACTATACACAAAATAAAAATAGTTGATCCTTACTCGATATAAGGTTGGATGATAGTTGTATGATAGAATCAACTTTGGTGATATGACCTCCACGTAAAGGCGCCCCAACTTTATGGTCAATATTCAAAGCACTAGGAATCCCAATTGCATCTACATTTGATAAGTACTCTGTAAAAATTCAATACCTTCCTCTACAATGTAGCATTCAACGATGCAACCTTCAGGGTGGTTACGGTTTCGCACAAACCCCTTTAATACTTTCATGAACCTTTCAAATGGGTACATCCATCTAAAATAAACTAGTCCACAAAGTCTCACCTCTCTAACAAGATGGACCATTAAATAAAGCATGATGTCAAAGAAATAAGGCAGAAAGTACTTTTCAAGCAAGCATAATGTCACAACTAGGTCACTTTGTAACTTATCCAATGTAGAAACATCGACCACCTTCTGACATAGAGCATTGAAAAAAAAAAAAACTCAATCTAACAATGGCATGTCATACATGCTTTGGAAAAAGTGATCGTAATGACATTGGTAACAATTGTTGCATTAATGTATGATAATCATGGGATTTCAAGCCATAAAGCTTCAACTCTTCCATTAACACAAGATTTCTAAAGTTTGAGCAATATCCTTCAGGAACCTTTAACTAAGCTAAACTTTGGCAAAATACCTTTTTCTCCATTCTAGATAATTTATAACATGTAGGCGGGAGGTAAGTTTGATTCGGTTCAAACCTTGGTGAAAATTCACACCTTAGGCCCATGTTTATAAGGTTTAGACGAGAATTAAGTCCATCTTTAGTTTTCCTTGGGATGTTGAGTAATGTACCAATGATGCTTTCACAAACATTTTTCTCAACGTGCATTACATCCAAATTATGACAAACATGTAGATATCTCCAATACTTAAGTTCAAAGAATATGGGCTTTTGCTTCCAACAATTAGTAGAAGTCACATTGGATTTATCATGTCTAACCCTTTTTTTCCTCATGAATTACAAATATCATTCATTTTTAGTAGTATTTCCTCTCCACTCAATGGTTGTGGAGGCGACCGAAACTCCTACTCACCATTGAATGCCTTTTTCTGTTTCCTAAAAGGATGATTGCATGGAAGAAAACGTCTATGGCCTATAAATGAGTTCTTTTTCCTATGCTTCAACCTATGTGATGGTCTCCTCCCCACAAATTGGACAAGAAAAATATTCCTTGACTATGCAACTAAACAAGTTTCCATACGCAAGAAAATCATTGATTGTCCATAAAAGAACAACCCTTAACGTAAAGACCTCTTTTTGATATGCATCATAAGCTTCTACCCTTATCTCCTACAAAGTTTTGAGATCTTCGATCAATGGTGCTAAATAGATATCTATGTCATTGCCAAGTTGTTGTGGACCCAATATTAACAAAGATAACATCATAAATTTCCTTGTCATGGATAACCATGGTAGAAGGTGTGGACCCTTTATTTTGTCCTACTAGCACATGTCCTATTACGTGTCCGTTTGATACTTTACAATAATTCCCTGGTGACCCATTGGGCACCGCCTTAGGCCCACTTTGGCACCCTAGGCCCATTTAGATGCACTTGGCCCATTAGGTACACTCCTAGATCACTTGACACATTTTTAATCACCCTACATCACTTAGGCACTTTTTTTAAAACCTTCTAGGTCACTTAGCACATTTTTGATCACTTAGACACCTCCTTAGTTTAATTTCCACCAAATTCACCTTGGCACTTTCCACTTAGGTCACTTAGACACTTTTTCACCTAGGTCACTTAGATGCTTTTTTGGGCTTAATTCCCTAAGATTAATTTCTTGATTGCTAGATGTTTGAGATTAGGTGAGTATTTGGCTTGATCTTGATTTTGATTTTGATTTTGATTGCTTGAGATGAATTTTCGATATTTAATTGTGTCAATTTGATATTTTATTTTTTTAAATTTAAATTTTTATTGTGTTTTAGTTTAATATTTAGATTAGTAATTATATGCATTTGATATTTATTTATTTTTCTTATTTTATTTATTTATTCACGTACTTATTTATTTTCAAAAAATTTGCATGTGATTATTGCTCTTATCTTATTATTATTATTATTTTGGTAAATTATTTTATTTTATTTTTATTTCTATTTATTTATTTTGAAATGTTTCAATATAATTTTTTTATGAATAGTTTTTTTTTTAATTTTATTCAATTTATTTTATTTTCATTTCTTTTCTTAAATGTTTATTTTATTTACTTAAAAAAAAGAGTTGGAAAAGTAAAAACCGAGTGCATAAGAAAAAAAAAAAAAAAAAGGCTGATATTTTTGAAAATGGAAGGGTGCAGAAATGAGGTTTAAAATAATAATAATAAATAAATAAAAATAAATAAAAATTCCAAGGGTCATTGGCTAAAAGAAGAAAAAAAAAAGGATTTAATTGAAAAATGGGGAAGAAATAGGTAACCTGACCTGGGGAAGAGGATAGTTTTTTATGGGAAGGAGAGTTTGTAGAGGTGGAACAGAGTTTTTGAAAGAAACTGAGGATTTTGAGAAAGAAGGAGAGGAGGTAGAAAGGAGATTTTGGTATAAAAAGGAAAAAATGAGGAGGGAAAAAAAAAAAAAAAACAGAGAAAAAGGGCTAAAAAGAAAACAAGAAAAAGAGAGAGCTGGGTGGAGAAAAGAAAAAAAAAAAAATTACTGGAGAGGTCTTGAGGTTTTGAGAGAAATAACATTCAGGTGACGTTTGAAGAAGAAGAGTGGAACCAGAATTTTCTTCTCAGGGGAGTCCTACAGGTATGATTACTATAACTCCTATGTTCATTTCCATTTATCATTTTTTATTTATGCACGGTTAGTTGAGTTCTGTTGATTATGAACCGATTTTGAGGTTGGAAATTTTTTCTTTTATAATTTCATCTAGGAAATTGATTTGAACATGGTCTACTTTTGTATTGAGAGTTCTTTGTTGATTATATCTTAGTGTCTGCTTTGAATCTCTCAGCTGTACCACTGACTTTTGAACCCATAGAATCCTGCACCAAATGGGTTTATGTTTAATGGTTCATTCATTTTTTTCTTTTTTTCTTTTTTTCTGGTTATGCTCTGTTTTGGCATTTTGCTTGCTATTTATACTGTTTATTTGAGCTTTTTGTGGTCTTGTTGGGATCCTTTATTTCCAAAGTCTAGACAATACGCTCTAGAGGAGTTGTTACAGAATTATCCTCCTGCCGTTTGTGGATTTCGCTTATCCCTAGCTCATGGACACCCATGAGGGGGGTTAGGTTCACTGTTTTGTGGTTCATTTTATGTTCTGCATCTAAAATTTTTATTTTTATTTTATTTTTTTCTACTTTCTATTTACGGTTTTGTTCCTTTTGTGTGGATGTATGATATTGTTAATGGCTTAGTTTTTGGGACTGGGGAAGTGTGGTTGTAAAGATGAGACTCGGAGGATTTGGGATTATCATTCTCGTTAACACGTTGGTGTGATCAATTCTAATGGGAAGCAAGGTGGGCCTGAGCATGCATCACGTGATGCAATATAATTCAAAACAGAAATATCTGGGATATCACAGCCACTTATCAATCAGTTATGATTTAAGTCCTTAATTGATGATGCAAAGTAGGCGCCTCTCTCAATGCTTTTGTGGACTATTCCAATGCAGACACTACTGCAAACAATCAGTTGCCTTCCTTGTTCCCTGTTGGCAGTGCTCCTCCCACTTCGGTTAGAGAAGGATTGAGTTTGGTTGTATTGGCATAGCGACAAAGGATGCATGTTGTTGTGTCATTAAAACTCAAGTGAGTTTGGAAGGTGACCATGGCTGGTTATGATGGAATTAATGACTTTACCGAACATTAAAAAAATAATAACAATAATTGAATAAAGGTAGATCAATCTGGTCGATGGTTGATGTTCGTCTGGAATTAAAAAAAAGAAAGATAAAAAAACGGATTGATCAGTGTGAAACAAATGTAATGGCTTTAATCATTTTTTTGAAAGTGACTGATATAGAAGATGTTAATAGACATATTTTTAATTCTAGGAACTGATGGCACGATATTTAAGATTTAGTGAAATGTGTCAGATTGTAGGATGCTTATGGTATGATAATGCGTGAATAAAATAAAAAAATCTGTAAGGAATCCATGAAGGTATGTTGGTAATGTGTTAGCTTTGAATGAAATAAAAATAAGAAATTGAAAAGTGGATTTGAAGATTGTGCAAGCCGGCCATGATAAAGTTAATGACTTTTTGTATGAGTGGCTAAAATTTGATTGCATATGTAATTGTGGCTAGCTATAAAATATGTTAGTGGTATGAGTTTATTGAATAAAAAAATTCCAGTGAATGTATGTAGGAATATGTATGAGTGGCATGTTGTTCGTTATAAAATCACATAAAACTCCAATGAATTTATATAAGATATATTAATGATTGATAAAAATAAAAATAAAAATCAAGCTAGTTTTTTTTTTTTAGTTGTTAAACTTTTGAATAATTTATTTTTTTTAGTTGTTATTGTTCATTATTATTACTAATTTTAAGTTAATTTTTCATATAGATTTGCTTTGGACGATTCGAGGGGATAATTTAAAAGCTGGTTTTTATTTATTTATTATTTGCTTTAGATAATTCAATATTAATAAAAGTTAGAGTGTTAAAAATAATAATTTTGAGTTAATTTTTAGGTTTAGGCTTTAAATATTAAGTAATATAATATGTGACTATGTGTGTTAGTGTTTTAGATTTTAGATATCAAATAAGTTAGTGTAATCAATATGTAATGGTTTCTTTAAAATGCATGTTGATAAATATAATGGTTGATTTTTTAAGATAAAATTCGTGTAGAAGGTTAATTAAAATTAGAATTTTAACATTTAGGTTTTAGTTATTTTTTAATGCTAATAGGAAAGTTAGTCTTGTTTTAAATATTATTTTAATGTAAATAAAAGCTAGAGATTTTTAAAAATTTTAGTTTTCAATATTAATGAAAGAATTGAATTTTGCTTATTTTTAGTTTTAGATATTATTTTAATATAGATAAAAGTTAGAGCATTTAAAATTTTAATTTTAGTTAAATTTCTTATGAGAATGAAAAAGTTGGAGTCTTTAAAATCTTTAGTTTAATTGGGTGATTAAAGTTAAAGTTATTTTACTTGATTAATTAGTTATATGGTAAAATGCCTTTCCCAAACTAGTTTTCATTTAATTTATTTCATTTAGTTGATTAAAGTATTTATTTATTTATTATTTTTATTTTTCGTTCATTAAGTTTTTAGATGTATGGCAAAAATGCTTTTTTTTTAGTTCACTAGGTCATTGTTGATAATTCTTAGCTTTAAACATTTTATTATAATCATGCATGTCACGTTTTACTCTCCTAATTGAATGTCATCAATATTTGTCCTAACCTCTCTATTCATGTCAAGTGTATTTCCATTTAGAATATACTATTCAGGCACACTCTCCAACTTTCACTTTCTTTTGGCTACATAAAAATAAATAAAAAATTAAAAAAAAATGTTTCGAGTGAACTATATTCATATTTGATACTGCCTTGGGTGCTTTGATTTTCATTTGATTTCCTCTGATAAAATGCATGTTGAATGATAATAATACCTAAACTAACTTTGATGATCTTGTGATAGCGCTTAAGATACAATTTAGGTATGTATACTATCATTCTTTATTATTGTGCTTTGAATCCTTCTTTGGCATGCTAGTCACAATGGAGTTTAATAATCACCTTAATCCATTTAGGTATTCGTAATAAACTAACTAATTGCCATAACTCCCTCAACTAAGCTAGTAGAGACCTTGTTAGGGCTTAGAGGGGTGCTACCTCTTTGGAGGTACCTTCCTGATAGGTAACCTGATCCCCGGACCCAGACTTAGGTTTTTCGTAAACAGCTTTTCAAAAAAAAAAAATTAGGAGTCCTTTTAGGGGTTTTGTTCTTACGTGTTTTCCCCTTTAAAAATAAATAAAAGTAAGTGGCGACTCCAATTTTTTATTTTTTTTATAAAAATTAGTTTTTCACTTTAATCAAAAGCGAGTCTTGCCAATCGAGTGGGAACGCATTGTACCAAAAATGTAGGGTCCACAGAAGGTTATAAGTGATCATGACAATTGGCCAACAACTATGCTTGCTGCTCAAGGAACTATGGGGATTTATACCATCTGTTGAAATGGCAAGTCTAAGGTTTCTAGAATTTGCAGCAAAATCAGGTCATTTATGGTCAATTACCTTCCATGAGGGGGAGTCTAATGGATGACACATTTTCCCATCAAAATTTTCACCTTGTGCATGTCATATGAGATCTTTTGTGATTTTTGAGGATTGAAACATTCTTTTAAATCGTGGGATTGGTGGAAAATACCACATTACTTTAGTAGGAACTCCCTTACTCTTCTTAGTTCCTCTTTTATTCACTTTCCACCTTGAAGCTCCACATATAGGACATGAAGATGCATCTTTTAACTCATTCCTATAAAGTATGCAATCATTAAGACATTCATGTATTTTTTTCATATTCCATTCCCAATGCATTCAATGTTTTTTTTGCTTCATACATAGACAATGGTAACTTATTGTTGAGAGGTAATATATCACCAAGCAATCTTAATAGCTCAAAGAAGCTTTTATCAGACCACCCATATTTTGCTTTTAGATTGTATAATTTCACTAATGCGGATAACTTTGTGAAGTTTTTGCAATTGGGATACAAAGGTTTTTTAGCATCTTCAAGTAACCTTTCAAATAATTCTGCATTCGCCTTACAATCATCTTGTGTAGCTTCAACCATTTCTACTGTATAATCGACATTACCAATCTGAATTCTATCAAAACATGTTGCCCTTATAGTTGGTGGTTCACAACAAGGAGATGCCTCCCCATGCCAATACCAAGTATGGTAACTTTGATCAATTCCATAAAAGAACAAATGTTCTTTAATCTTTTGAGGTGTATGGAATATCAAATTTCCACACTGTAGACATGGACATTTAATGAAGTTTTGATTTGCGGAATTTTGAATTGCAAATGCAATAAAATTTTCAACCCCATCCTCATAATCCTTTGATCTTCTATCTTTCAACATCCAAGAATAATTCATTTGTGTACAATATGTGAACTTAATTCCTATGTAGCAAACATAAGCAACGAAGGACAAGTAAGCCTCAAAAACATTACCTTTAAAAAGCATTCTAAACTTTCACTTTCTCATTTCTAACATCCAAAAAATCTATTTATTTTCCTATTGACAGACAATTAGGATTCAAATGCAATAAATTTTTTAACCTCATCCTGAATAAAATTTGATAACAATATGGGATAGAGACTTCTTGTGCATGTTTTATGTATTCTAACATGTCTAACATCCAAAATTAGGCAATGGTTCCTATCCCAAATAGGAATACATAATCCCTATCTGTCAACTACCAATGTGCTTAAGTCCCTTTTAAAGAAATTTCGGCTGTACATTCCTATAGTTCTCTAAGTACACAAAATAGACAAGGCATAATATGTGGCATGTCCAAATATGCACCTAAAGAACAAGAGGGAAGACTACCAAAATTTATAAAAATTGAATTAAGAACAAGTAGTTGACTTCATAGATATTATGTTTTCCTACACTGTCCAATCAGACAATTCAAGCATCATTGATAAAGAAAAGATCTATATCACATGTTAGACAATTTAAAAGTTATCAACTTGAAACTGGTTTAGATAAAACCATTTTCACCTTTCGACAACTTAAATGTCTTTGTTATGTAATAAGAGAAACGTTTGTTTTACAATGATACTTGAACGGGAAATCTAAGGTTTCATGCATGCATATTTGATTAAAATTAGAACATAATTAATTGTTAAATTATTACAATCTAACAATATAAATCTCATTCTATCATGTCTATCTGCAATATCAAACATTAAATATGGAGGCATAATAACCTTTTTCTCAACTTAGAGCAACATCTTCTTGAAAAAAGGTTCATAATAACTATAATCAAAATAATTTGGTAAAGAGGGGATTCCTCTCATTCCTCTCCTAACTAAATAGAAAATGATGGGAATTCCTAACATAGGATGCCCATCCTACCACTTCACAAAACAAAAGTAATAATAATAATAATAATAATAATAATAATAATAATAATAATAATAATATATATATACACAAAAGTGGCCTTCCATGTTCTAGGATTGGGTTGCTATCATTTGCATGTTTTTCTATGTATGCATATGGAAGCAATGATATATCTTTATATGAAGCTAGGCAAATTAGGTTATAAACGCATGATAATGAAACACATGGATGTAGTTTTATCATCTTGCTGGGTACTTTAAATTTATTCCATATCTTAGGAGCCTCCTTAGTATACTCCTGTTGCTTAAAACGTATTCTATCTGAAATTAACTATAAGCATAGTTTGGAGGAGAGTTTATTAGTAACCTAAGTTTTACCATCATAAAAAAAGGGATACTGTTAAGCCCATGGGTTGTGTAAACCTAATTTTCTTAATAATAAAGCAAAGGTTAAACATAGGTTCAAAAGAGTTATATCATTTTATATGCTACAAGAATCCATTTAGGAAGCAAATTGCAAGATTCAAGGGAAAGGTGAAAGAAGATCTTGGATTTTTCACAAAGATCCTAGTTAGGTTTTATTTTATTGATTTTGCATATATTTCAAGTACTTGTTCTCCACATAAGGATGACTTAAACTACCTAGTCAAGGAGACCCCTTTGAACCTTAAGTCTTTCATGAAAAACCTTAAGTTTTCTTAAAAACATTTTCAACTTACCAAATCTGTTCTTAAACTTGAAAATATTTTGTTATACGCGTTAAGTCTTAGATAAAAACCAATCACATGCAGGTGGTTATCTGGCCTGGATGTCTACTTGCTTCATTTGAATACACTTATTCTTTTCTTTTTTTTAGTTTTAAAAATATTAATTAATATACAAAATATAGTAACTGTTATACCAAAAGTGATCTTAAAAACCTTTTTAAAATTTAAAAAGTGGGAATTTTTTGTTTCATTAAATTTTAAGATTTTTCAAAAGTGTATTTAAGCATTCCTATGCTGTCTAAGGCATGTATTTAAGCATCACAAGACAAAAAAGTGTGAAAGTTTATAGAAGAAACAATTACTATTTTTTTTTCTTTTTTGAAAAAAAGAAGGGTAAAAATTTATTAGCAAAAATAAATATAATATGTTTATTAAGAATAACAAGAAATTATTATTATCATTATCATTTTATTATTATCATTAGTTATTACTATTATTGTTATTATTATTATCATTATTATTATTATTATTATTATACTATTGTAATTCCATCAAAGATATTATTACCATTACTATTACTACTAGTACTACTGATGTAACTATACCAAGGATGCCATAACCATCTAAAGCATGAAATTGATGAGTAGTTAATATTTTTTTGAAATAAAGAAGTGATTTAGGAAAAAAGTTTCCTTAGTTGACGTAAGATTAAACCATTAGAATTATTTATCGTATCTTCCCTTAATTAATTGAATCTTTATCTTCAAATTTATTTTGTTTGTAAGATTTAAAATAATACCTTTTTAATTTTAAAAGTAAATATATATATATATATATATATATATATATATATATATATATATATATAGGTTGGTTATTTTTTCAAATATTATTATTGCACCTTAAATATTAAAAGAGAAAGGAAAAAAAAAAAAAAAAAACAGATTATGCATGATCTAATTAAATAAAATTTTAAAAAATGTAAACAACTAACATTATTTTTTCTTTATATTCTTCCTTCTTTTTTCATTTTCCCAGCGTCATAAGGAAATTCAAAATCTCACTAAACCATCGCAGACCAAACAATGAGTATTTGAAATATTACAAACTAATCAGAATATTTACCTAAACTTTGACGACTATGGTGGAGCACAAACCAAAGTTCAGAAGTAGCTACAATGAGTATTTGAAATATTGCAAACTACTAAAATATCCAAAACATTATAAAGATAGGCATGACACCAACAAAACTTCTCATCTCATGCTAAGGTATTCCCAAAGTTTCAAATTTTATTCAATCAATCAATCTTAAACCCTCAACCAACCTCAAATTTGTGATTGGTCGAAATAGGCTGGCACCACCAAGCTTGACACAACTTTGCTCCTTTAGCTTCATTTATGCTCTATGATGTCCCAAGGGGTTTCCATGACCATCATTCTAATGAAAATAGATGTAAAGGACTAAATGAAAAGTGTGGGAAGATCAAGCAGATGTAAGGTGGCATATAATTAGCTACTTCTAGTGTTTGTTTAATACTAAATTTGAGACTAAGAAGTGATTTTTGTCTTCATTACCATGTAATGACATCAATCAATTATGGATGTGAATGAAAAATAAAGATGATTATATCTTCAAAACAATCATGCAAAATTGTAATTAATACACTCAGCCAATTTCATATTACTATTTTGCCTTTTCAAGTTTTATATATCTAGATTTGAGAAAATTGGTATATGTTGTTGACATATTTTGTTTAAGTGCATTTTAATTTATTCTGCATTTGATAATAAGGGCCAAGGATTATGAACAAGAAATCTATTGAGGGTTAAGATCCTAAACAAAAAATAGGGTCATATACATTTTTGTAGTACATATTAACATCCTCAATATTATGAACATGGTAATATGCTAATATACTCTTGGACTATACTTATATACTTCTAACTTACTTGGATATCTTTTTTATACATACATTCATGTCTGTGTATCTTTTGTACACATACATTAAAGGGATCTGTACTAGAAATTTAGAAATTCTTATAAAAGGTTTATATTTATTGAAAAGAAATTACATGAAGTAATAATTTTATTTTTTATTTTAAGATAAATTATAATTATTATTTTTAACCTTAACAAATTATACTATCTCACATTTTTATTCTAAATTTAGAAAGTTTCAATTGCTACAAATTTAAAATTTTTGAAGGAGCCTCCATGGAATATGATTTGAATTGTTCTAAATATTTACAGCAATTACCTTATTATGCCAATAATTTAATATTTATATATAATTGGATTAACTCAACTTTGTGTAAGCTTGGGATAAATTAGAGAAAATGAGTTTTTACTGGTTTGATGAATTGAGACATTGATATGTTATTCAAGTGCATTTTCACTTATTCTACATATGATAATGAGAGAAAATCCTAGAAAGAAAAAACTTGATTTTTTTTTCATGGAATCAAATACACCACTTAGTCTAATATCGATGAGAGACAGTCCTATATTCCTAAATGAGTATAAAATTAGATATTAATATGATTTGAAATAATATTTTATACATACACATTAATTTTTTTCTTTTTTGCCTAAAAATTTAATTTATTTTTTCAAATGAAACTTTTTTTCATAAGAAATTTGAAGTAGGGTAGATAAAAGAAGAAAAAATTAATGAAAGTGAAGAGGAGAAAAAATTAGGACCCATACTATGTATATGTCATGTCTCTCAACTCAAGCCGAAACACTTATATCACTCACCTATTTTATCTAATTTTCAATCAATATGATATATCAAACAAAATAAGTGTGGAACTGCATTCAATTTCCTTGAATTTTGACTTAAACAATTTTTTTTTTTCCATTTTATGAAATTGTACTATTGATAGTTTGCATTGAACATCCAAGGTCCTTAATATTTTTCTATTTCATAAAATTGTACTATTGATAATTTTCATTGAATATCATCCAAGGTCCTAAACATAGGGAATGTATCTAAGCATCTCTAGTTGTCCAAGCTAATAATTAGAATTCTTTTGGTAAATTTTCTTTAGTTTAATTAATAAAACTTTTGAAAAATATTCCTTTTTTTTTTTTTGGTAAAAATTGTGATTTTTTTTAAATTACTAATTTTTCTTTTTCTTTTTCTTTTTTTTAAAAAAAGGCCAAATGTTTATTAACAAAAATAAATATGATTCATTTAGATAATTAGAAAGTAAGTTGTATGAATGATAGTAAGAAGTGGATCTAATTAAACTACGTTTCAGTTTTGATTTTTAATCTCTTTTTCTTTTCTTCCTCACATACTCATAGAAATATTAGGATGTGCTTGGGTGTGGATAAATTAGGCCACACACAAGTCTTGTTAGACGCATTGTTTAGGTGGTTATGTGATTAACTCCTGTTGTTTGATGATTTAGAATTGAATTTAGGCTAATTCATCTCTAGTTATTTTTACCTAAGCAAGTCATATGATAATCATATGATAATTGGCTTTGAATGAGTATTTTGATCTTGATTCACACGTCTTTTGATTTTGTGTTTTTAGTTAATTAATGTTTGCAAGTTCACATCTCATAATTCACATACACACTTGATGTAAATAGGTGATCACATACTTAGATTTAATTAGACACTTGTTTAGGATTCTTTTGGTACTTGATTTGGAACTTAAAATAGGTCTTTAATTAATCACTCATATGGTTTCACATTTGACTTACACATTAGGTCACATTTAGCTCTTGTTTAGGACCATTTTTATTCTCAATTTGATGCACAATTGGTTCTAATTTTCGATGCATTGGTGTGTTCTATGATCAACTTGTTTTAGCACTTCTTTAGGTCACTTTGAGACACATAATTAGCTCCTTTAGGTTTGCTTTTAGGTCGCAAATTGATCTTATGTACAGATGCACCCTAGGTTCTTATTTAAGACATTTGAAGTTCATATTAACGTGCTAGAATTCACACACACACATGCACTTTTTCTTGATTGTTTGAGTTTGTTATTTATGTGTTTTGATGTTTTTGAAATTGCTTCCAACCTTTTCGATGTGAAAATCTATTCTCAAAAAGTTATGCTACCTATTTTATTTTGTATGTACTTTTCCATTAATTTTTAAATGAATTTCGACTCTAAAACACATGAAAATAAATTCATGGCTCCACATCAATGGAGTAATTTCTTACTTTGGTCAGCTTATCCATGAACAAGTATCCCACTAACTATTTGGTTGATTTGCTGAATCTTTTGAATGAAAAATTAGATTTGGATTATTTGGAACATTCCTAAAATTTTTCTTATAAGTGCATGATGTTGTAGACTTCTTAAATATATTAATAGAACTTTGTTTGAGTCAAAAATCCTTTTCCAAATAAGAGATATCAATCAATCTTTAAACCCTCAACCAACCTCAAATTTGTGGTTGGTTGAAATAGGCTAGCACCACCAAGCTTGACACAACTTTGCTCCTTTAGCTGCATTTATGCTCTATCATGATGTCCCAAGGGGATTCCATGGCCATCATTGTAGTGAAAAATAGATGTAAAGGACTAAATGAAAAGTGTGGGAAGATCGAGCATATGTAAGGTAGCATATAATTTACCACTTGTAGTGTTTGTTTAACACAAAATTTGAGACTAGGATATGATTTTTGTCTTCGTTACCATATAATAGCATCAATCAATTATGGAAGTGAATGAAGAATAGAGATGATTATATCTTCAAAACAATCATGCAAGATTGTAATATACTCGACCAACTTCATATTACCATTTTTCCCCTTCAAGTTTTATATATCTAAATTGGAGAAAATTGGTATATGTTCTTAATATGTGTTGTTTAAGTACATTTTCACTTATTCTACATTTGATAATAAGAGCCAAAGATTATGAACAAGAAATCTATTGAGGGTCAAGATTCTAAACAAGAAACATGGTCGCATACATTTTGTAGTGCATATTAACATCCTCAATATTATTAACATGATAATATGCTAATATTGTTATATACTTCTAAATTACATAGATATCTTTTTTATACACACATTCATGTCTCTGTATCTTTTGTACACATACATTCAAGGGATTTGTACTAGAAATTTAGAAATAGTTATAAAAAGTTTATAAAAGTTTGATGTTTTGGATGAGCTTATTAAAAAGATATTACATGAAGTAATAATTTTATTTTTTATTTTAAGATAAATTTAATTATTATTTTTAACCTTAAACAAATTATACTATCTCACATTTTTATTCTAAATTTAGAAAGTGTCAATTGCTACAAATTTTAAATTTTTGAAGGAGCCTCTATGGAATATGCTCTTAATTGTTCTAAATATTTACATCAATTATCTTATTATTCCAATAATTTAATAAAACTTTTGAAAAATATTCTAGGTAATAGTTGGAATTCTTTAGGTAAATTTTCTTTAGTTTATTTAATAAAACTTTTGAAATATATATATATATATATATATTTTGGTAAAGTGTGATTTTTTTTGAAAAAAAAAAAATTACTGGTTTTTCTTTTTTTAAAAAAGGGCCCAATGTTTAGCAACAAAAATAAATATGATTCGTTTAGATAATTAGAAAGTAAGTCGTATGAATGATAGTAAGAAGTGGATGTAATTAAACTACTAATAGTATAACAATAGTGCTAACAAATAAAATGACTGAATATATCATTATTATTTTTACTACTATCTTTTTATCAAGGATGCCATAAACATCCCAAGTACAAGATTAACGAATAATTAATATTTTTTTTATTTATTATAGAAGTGAAATGGGAAAAGAGTTTCTAAAGTTGAGGCAGGATTAAACCATCCAAATTATTTATCATTTCTTCCTTCACCTAATGGAATCCTTTTCTTCAAATTTATTTTGTTCCTAAGATTTCAAAATATTACCTTTTAATTTTAAAAGTAAAAATTTTATATATAAATGATTGCTTATATTTTAAAATAGTATTGTGCATGTTCTAATAAATTAAATTTCAAAACAATATAACTATTCTTTCCCCTACTCTTTATTGATGGTTATAAAAAAGAATTAAAATATGTAAACAACCAACATTATTTTAATTTCTTTATATATTTAATTTTTCATACACCATTGCAAACAAAAGAAAGAAAAAAAAAAGGGACTCTCCACTGTTAATTCTAAAATAAAAGTTAAAAAAGTTGAAAGTTTTTGGTGGCTTCAATATTGTTGGCAACTTAGTTCAAATTGATTCTAAAGAAGTTCAAAAGTAACTAAAATGAAATATGATCAAGATTAGAGGATTTGAAATATTACAAACTATCAAAACAGTCGAAACCCTTATGGATAACACCTAGAGGGGGGTAAGTAGATATTTTTTAAAACAATTAGAAATGGTATCTCACAAATGCTCACAATTCCCCTATTTTTCCCTTATACAATGATATTCTTTTTCAACCTTATGAACGAACAAACAAATCACAAGTAACAATGGATGCACCAACACTCTCTCAAACAAGTTATTCAATGCAAGTAACATGCAAATGAGACAACTCTCCCCAAACCTAATAAATAAAACAGTGCATCAATATAAAAACTCTTTTTCACATGCCCCTTGTCATCAATCAACAACTAACATATATCTTGTTCTTTCAAAGATACAACAAACACATTTTAGCTCATGATCCAATTAATTTAATCACCATAACGCAATGAAAAATAACATAATATCATGAAATGCTAATAAAAAGACAAGATAGAAATGAGAGACGATGACACCAATTTTTTTTTTTTTATGTGGAAACCCTTCGAAGAGAAAAAACCACGAGCCTCAAACAATCAAATAATCCACTATGAAGGAAAAATAGTTGAGTAAAAAGATTTTACTTAGCACAAGTCTTTCACCCTTTCCCAAACCACTTGCCTAGAACCTTGAAACTTTAGCTACCACCATTCTTCTTTAGGAAAACACTTGGAATCTACTCCAAACTTTGATCTTGGCCTCTTCTTGAGTCCACGGAAGAAAGAATCTTAGGTTTTACCCCAATAAGTTGGATATGAGAGCAATATGAGAGTTAGGATGAAGAACACAGTGAGTTAAGCTATTTGGAACAAAGATTTTTTACTCAAAAACTAATTTTCAATTCAAACCCATAAATTTCTTAGAAGACAAACACTCTCTAATATAGTAAGAAAAACTTGAAGCTAAAAACTTAGGGTTTTCGCTTTCATTGTTGCCTACACCACATCTAGAAAGAGGGCTTAAGAATTAGGGTTTTGAAACTTATCCAATGTTTGAGATTTGTTTGGTAAATCATGAAAATTCGTAGGTATAATCGAAGTCTGATTGATAAGACAAAACTAAAAAGTATGGGTTCAAGATAAATTGTTACTCTTTAGTTTGTTTGATCAAAATCCAATCCAAATGTTTTAAACACAATGTTTTACACTTTTAAGCTTCAATTTAAGGATAAAAATTTAAAATACGATTGATCATTGTTTGTCATCATCCATCACCTTAATCGCTCTTACCAATTCCTTTGGCCATTTTAAAATACGAACAATTTGGAAAAGGCAGGTGTCTAAGGGAGGATTTTAAGAATATGAGCTATGAGACAATGAGAATTTTGACCCGAAATTACTAATACACAAAATACACTTACAATTTTTTTTTTTTTTTTTTTTGTGGTATTGTTTCCAAAACTTACATTAAAATGAAAAATGGAAAGAAAACCAAATCCAAAGTTTATAATTATAATTTAACACTATCATGTGGCAATTTGGTGTATTTTACTAAATAAGTCATCATCACTACTCACAATTTGTTTTTTCTAAAACAAAATAACTTTCCTTCCCTTAGTCTCTCATTTTATGGTTTCTCTCACTGTCTTGGGAAAATTTAAGGTGATACTCATCCTTTTCATTTGGAACCAAGTTGTTGGTCACTTTCACCTTCAAGCATTTTTCATAAATATCTAGTGTTTTTCTCAAGCGGAATCTCTTATATCAAAGTTGCAAATTGCAAACCTCATTATTCTCTTTCTTTCTTCTCGTAATTTGTCTGGAGATGTGAAGTTAGTATGAATGATACTGCAGGATCCATCACGAAGAGTGGTTGGTAATCTCTGATATTCCAAGCTCCAATGGCGACAATCAACCAAAAACTGCACATACACTTAATTTTTTTGGCTATAAGTTTATTTTAGAGTTTTTTTTTTTTTTGTTATATTGATTCATATACATGATTTGTGATTTTAATTAAGATTCACTTGCAACACTTAATGCTTAATTAATTCACAAATTAATTATGATAAATCCTTACTATTCTCCACCAACCAAAAGTTTGGAATGAAATGCAGTAGAGATAGGCACTATCCACTTGAGTTTTTCGATTACTACCAATAATTATACCCAAAGTTTGTTTTAGGAATGGTCTAAAGGTCACATTACCACTGCATATGTAGAAAATGAAAATTCATACAAGTTCATTTTCTTCTTCATAATATGAATGCCACATAGTCTTGAACTTTTGGCACAAAGCTAATAGCTAGAGATTTGCAAAAAGGTAAATCTTGTAAGAAAAAAATATAAAACTTAAACATTGTTGATGTAGCATTGGACTGTGTTGGAATGGCCATTGGAGGCAACACCTACACGAGTAGTAGAGAAATCATGAAATCTTGAAAGCCAAATTAACTTTTATTACAAGTTATATACGAATCAAAATAACACCAAAAAAAAAAAAAAGTCCAAAGAGAAGGTTATGTTGCAATTCCTACAACAAAACGTCGTTGGAGATTTTTTAGCATCAACAACCTTGAAGCCTATTATTGGTTTTTTAAATTGTTTGGGCATTGGGAATTGCCACTAAAACTTGGAAGAAAAATATTGAATGAGAAATTAGGAATTATTATGTTGTATTAATCATTCATACGGTATGCTAAATAATGAGTATGAGATAGAAGGGAGAAACAAGTTACTTTGATACAAAGGAGGTATTAAAGTCATTTCAACACTAGAAGGAAATTGATGCTGGAAGGCTCTTTGGAAATTATCATTTTAGAGTTTTGATAAAGTTCAAGGCATATGAATAGTATAAATTGGATGTTTGATGCCCTTTTTCAAACCTATTTTGATACCAAAATGTGTTTTATCAAAATTTTGATAAAGCACCTAGAGAGTCAAGTCTTAGTTTCCTTCATCGATTATAGTCAATAGCCTTTGGACATAATTTTGATACTTAAAAATCTTGGTAGGAAATTTTGATACCAATGGGGATGACATACTCATTTATCAATTTTTCACTACTGAAAATTTCTACACCAAACTAATATAATCTCAAGATTTTGGTAAACACTTGCATTTTTGCATTTTTAGTACCAATCCATGTAAAAGGTGTTTTGCACAGTATTTTGACTTGACTTGATTGTATTGGAGTTTAATACAATTGGAGAAGGGTAAGAGGAGTGATGTTATTCAAGATGAACTTTTTGATACAAGGATAAAATGATTCAATATTGATTTCAACAATAGCCCATGGATTTCAATGGTGACCTGAAAAGATAAGGCCTTTGTTGAACATTTCATTACCATATTGATCATGAATCGGAATTTTGATTTATAAAACTTGTTATCTTTTTTTGAGACTTCATTTGGCTCTCATATTCTTTTTTTAGGTATTTTAACCATTTTCTTGATGTTTTTAAGGTTTGTTCGTAAGTGTAAAGACATTAGAGATTTTTATGAGGAAGGAGAATGAAAAACACATAAACTTACTTTTGATTATTGCAATACATCTCTATTAATTTGGTGAATTGAATGCATTATGCGGGAACAACAATGAATGGCTAAACACCTTTTTTATCTACAAAAAGTTGATCTCCTATGGGAGAGTCTTAGTGGAGTGCATATAAAGTATTAAGAAAAGTTGTCCTTACTCTAAGATTCATCTTTCTCACAAATTTGACAAGGAAAAATAACTCGTTAAAATTTACTAGGGTTCTATATGTGTGATTCTTATTAGTTTTAATGAATGCTTCCTTGTAAGAGTTGATTCACTAAGATTCAATTTGATCCCTTATTGTGATGTCTCTAAGGTTAGTGCTTGAGATGAGTATTAATTGGGCATAGTAGGTTGAAAACTGAATGTGAAAGAGTGTGGCTGTCATAGGAGCACATTGGATCCTACTTTCCTTGAGATTTGAACTTACATGGGACAGAATAACGTCTAATTGTAGGAAATACCACATTTTGGTATTGATAGAGTTAAAGTATCGCCTTGCAACAAAAATGGAAAATTTAATGAGCTAAAGCACTTCCAATATACATAAAAATAAGGTAAGGAGATGTCTAGCTTTTCATTCTAGAAATTAAAAAATAAAATAAAATAAATGAATATAATCAATGAAAGATTGTATAATCCATGCTATTTCTTTCTCATACCAATTACTCACAGGTAGACACATTTTCCAGAGTACTTACATCTCGGTCCATCTGCAAGTTAGATTCCTCGAGAGTTTGGTTTGAAGCAACCAATATTGTTTGTTTTCACTTATTGAAATAATCCCATATGCGAGCCTACTGATATTTTAAACCGAAAAAAGAATTGAAAGTAAAAGAATATAAAGATAAGGAAACCAAAAGAAAACCCATACTCAAAGCCAAATCATACAACACACCTTTTCCTGCTCTATCAAGAATTGCCATGAATTGTGCCAAAAAGCACTTTTAATTTTTTTTTTTTTTAAATCTTGTTTTTAATTTTAAACATTAAAATTAAAAGTGGAAGGCTCCTAACAAATAATAATAATAATAATAATAATAATAATAATAATAATATTATTATTATTATTATTATTATTATTATTAAATCTTTTTTTAAGCAAATATAAATTTGTAAACATTGTACTTAAATCTCAAAACAAAAAAAAAAAATTGAAAAAATGAAAAAGAATGTCAAAGTACTCATTCTTTCTTTAAATAAAAAAAAAGTTAATATTGAAAATTCTGTTTGGCACATCTATTTTCCTTTTAAACAAACACCCATTATTTTGAAATAAAAATTAAAACTTATTTCAAAAAATTAGAAAAAAATAAATGAAATTCTTATTTGTCTACGAAGCAAACACTTATATTGATACATATATTTCAAACTTCACTATGCCCCTACAAAAAATAAAACATGATAAGCTCCACAACACATCACACATGCAACAGTCAACAAAGGCATTAGAGCCCAAAAAATATAGAACAGAGGATGAAGATAAATCCCTATGGCAACAGGCAAAGCACGGATCAGCACATGGAATACCCATTCCCAAACCCATAAAGATAATGGCTACCTAAAGAAAGATTTGATTCTCTCAGAGATGTCTGTTGCTGTTTCAAATCCTTTGTATTTTGGCTCACCTTTCTTACCAAATAAAATTGGTTCTACATGGAATCAAATGAAGTCAACAGCATTCCATAAGAATGAACATCCAAGAATTGTATTCTAGTAGAATGAACCATATAGAATTGAAAGTTGTATCTACATAATCAGAATTTCATTTTTTTTCATCCAAGGGTGAACGAATACCATTAAGCTTTATATACACAAACAAAAGCTACATTGAAAAATGATTCAGATCTAACAACAACAAAGAAAAGAAGTAATACCTAGAAATTTTAGTGACACCACCTCCAGAACCCAGGAAAAATTGCTCACAACAACTTAATCAAATCACACAAAACCTTAGGGCTTAGTTTCAGACCTGAAACAAAGACCATAGGCGAGAAATTGGAGTTGAAATCAGAAAAATGAGGAAAGGAGAAATGAAGAAAGGCGAATTGGACTTGATATCGACAAAGAAACGTTTTGTAGAGGAGTCTCAGTGGGTTTGGCTCTCAACGTGGTGGAGATTGGAGTGTTCGCTAGCCTTTATACGGACTAATGTTAATGTTTCTTTTGGCAAGGAATGAAGGATGTGATGCTGGAAGGATACGGGGCATTAGATTGATGTTAATATTCCTTTTGGCAAGATAGGATGGATCTGGGGCATTAGAGGAAGGAAGACTGATGTTAATGTTCCCTTTGGCAAGGAAGGATGATTGATGTTAATGTTCCCTTTGGCAAGAAAGGAAGAATATAATGTAGGAAGGATATGGGGTGTTAGACTTTCAACGAGAAAGGATCTGGTGCATTAGACTTTTGGCAAGGAAGGAAGACAGATATTAATGTTCCTTTTGGCGAGGAAGGATGTTGTATTTTGCATGGCACGTGGAAAGTTTCACAATTCATCAATTGGCTTTCAGCCATGTGGGGTTGTAAACAAATTTCTTCTCTTGTGAAATTTGAATTCCATTAAAATGATAAAACACATTTGCACCATCAACTTTCCGATGTGGGATTAAATAACCTCTGACGAAAAGTAATAAAATACTCTTTTACATTCTATATGTTTTGATAATCAATTCAACTGACGTAAAGGCTGAATCTTCTTATTAAATCCACCACAAAAATAATTGCAATAGAAGAGGATAAATGGTTCTGCCACTTAAGGATTTTTACCTCTAAATTATTATTATTATTTTTCTTTCTAAATAGATTTTATTTATTTAACTAAGTGTCTTATCAAATTGTAATCATTTTTAAAAATTTGTAAAATTATTTTTGGATTTAAAGTTTTTTTTAATAAAAGAGTTATGATAAAAGTAAGTTTTGTTGCATTTTTGTTTTAAATTTATCATTTTAATTAAAAATTAGAAAATAATTTTTAAAATCATATTTAAAACGTATTTTACTTTTTGTTTTAAAATTTGACAACAAAAATTTTACTTAAAGGCATAGATAAATTTTTGCCGCCAATTTTTTTTTTTAAAAAAATGAAATATCATACTCATGACTCACCCATATTTTATTCATTTTTGCAAAACTAGTAACATTGATATTTTACATATGAAGTTTTGAAATATTACTAAATTCTCTAACGACTTTTTTTTCTTCTTATTGTATATTTACCATGATAATATTTTCTATTTATAAAATAAAAATAAAAATTGGACAATGTGTTTAATATTTTTATGATTAAAAAATTGGTTATATTTTCTACTTTTATTTAAATATATTTTCATCTATTAAATTTCTCTTTATTATTCATCACGTACAACCTTTAGGTTTTAATTTTCCTCAGTTGACTTATTAACACCATCCATTTTTCAAATAATTTGAGATTAAGAGGATAGAAACAAGGTGTGGACCCTGCATTTTTGCTTGATGCGTTCCCACTCGATGGCGAAACTCGTTTTTTATTTATTTAGTGAAAAATATGATTTTTAGAAAAGACTTGGAGTCGCCACTTATTTTTGTTTTATTTTTAAAGGGAAAACAAACTAAGAAAGAAAACTCTAAGTGTGACTTCTTATTTGGAAAAACAGGTTTGTGAAAAATTGAGTCAGGTATGGAGGTCAGGTTACCTATTGGGAAGGTACGGTGGTGAGCCATAGCACCCCTCTAAGCCCTATAGTAAGGTCTCTACTAAATAAATTGAGGCAAGTATGATAATTAACTAGGAAATCAATGGATATCAATAAAATAATCAAATAATAAAACGAATCAGGCATGAGAATAAGTAAAGTGGAAGTGAGATCGTACCTTAGCATCAAGTAAAGATGCGCTATCAATGAAATGGGGTTAGTGCATAATGATAAGTGTAAAATATCTCACACAAAACCAATCAAAATCGAACAATATCAATCATGCAATTCACTTGAATTATTTTCAAAAGAAATGTTATGAATGTTGAGCCCCCACCAAAGCCCAATTTATTTTGCATGAATTAATCTCAAAAATTCCATTATTTTGGAATTATGAAAATTTTCTTCATGCTTATTAAAAACCAAGGAAAGCATAAAAAGTATTTTAAAATCAAAGAAAACTTGGGAAAGTGCTTACCTGAAAGGAAAGGTAGCAAGTTTATTTAAAAACGGGATTTGGGATGGAAAGTGGTAGAATTAAAAAATATTTGAAAATTAGAGTGGAATTAAAATTATTTGAAAGAAAACTAGAGTTTTGAAAATTATTTGAAAATTGAAATCTTAAAAATTAAAATTTAAAAAATATTTGAAAATGGGAGTTTGGAAAATTAGATTTGAAAATTGGAACTTAATTCTTCATCTTTTGCTTTCAAAATTTGATTCTCAAATTCAAGTTTTGAAATAATTTTCTAAATTCTAATTTTCAAAATTTGATTCTCAAACTCCAGCTTTCAAATAATTTTCCAAATTCCAAGTTCTTAAATAATTCTTCAAACTTCAATTTTTCAATAATTTTCACAACTTCTAGTTTCTAAATAACTTTCATGTCACTCTAGTTTTTCTAATGAATTTAAAACCACAATTCTCCTTCCTTTCTTAAGGTTTAGGGTCACCAAAAATCCCATTTTTAATAAGTTCGCTGCCATGTTCTCCCTAGCAAGCATTTTTCATAACTTTTCTTGATTTTAAAAATATTCTAATAAGCCATGAATGCAATTCTATAACTCCAAAAAATCATGAAGTTTGTAGAATTAATTCATGCAAAATTCAGTGGGCTTTGGTGGGGGCCCAACATCCATAATTTTATTTTTCTTTAAAAATGATTTGAGTGTAGTGTTTAATTGATATTGATCGGTTCTACTCCATTTTGTGACACATGTCATATATTTTATACTCATTATTGTGCACTAACTTTGTTTCATGATAGTGCATTATTGCTTGCTACCAAGGTATGCTCTCACTCTCACTTTGTTATTTATTTTCCATGCATGACTTGCTTTCATCATGAGATTAATTCTTGGTGTCCATTGATTTCCTTGTCAATTGTCATACTTGCTTCACCTTATTTAATAGAGACTCATTTTTAAGGTGCTTAGAGGGGTGCTATGGTATTTTATTGTACCTTCCCGATAAGTAATCTGACCCTCGGACCCATCTCTGTTTTCACAGACTGTCTTTTCCAAATAAGAAGTCACACATAGGGTTTTCTTTCTTATTTTGTGTTTTCTTTAAAAAAAGTAATAAATAAGTGGCGACTCCAAGTATTTTCTAAAAATAAAAATTTTCACAAATAAAAAGTGAGTTCTCCATCGAGTGGGAACACATTGTGCGAAATATGGGGTCCACAAATATCCATCAATAAAAATATTGAAATACCCTTGCAAATCAATATACACCCACATTCTTCCTTTCCTTCATCAATTTCTTTTCTTCCAATCTCTCCACAACCTAAATAAATTAAAATAATTTTTTTAAAAATAAATGGTTTAAATTTTTTAAATTTTAAAATTTTAAAATTTACAAATTTAAAAATACATAATTTTATTCAAATCCAAAACTTTTAATAAATTAAAAATAAAAATAAAATTTTTTAAAAACAAATTTAAGCTTTTAAATTATCGGTACTTGATTTTATGGATATATCAAAAATATCGGAGAAATATTGGTGGATATTTTTACACAAATATCGATTGAACAAAAATGATTCAAAATTAATGGAAATGCTTAGAATTAGAAAATTTTGAAGGTACAATTTTCTAGAGTAATATTCTTTACAAAAGAATAATTTTTTTTTTTATTTGATCACAATCCAAAAAAATATATAAATATAATTATTTGTATTAGAAATTTTTTTAGGTAAAATTTTTGGCTTATTATCAAATTACTTTTGTTGAACTTTGCATACATGTGTAGTACTTTGTATGCTTCCCCAAATTTACAAGAATATCTTATGAAACCACTTTTTAATTCTTTTTTAGATTTGAAATCTCAAATATTTTATTGCTCAAAGTCCTAGAGCTTAAGGAATGTCATAGAGAACCACTCAACTATAAGCATTTTGATTCTAAGTCTGCAAACAAAAAAACATATTCTTTTTCTGAAAAATTTATAATATTCAATAAAATAAAATAATATTTTTTTAAATTATAAAATTAGTTAAAATTAAATAATTTAATTTTACTTTAGTTTCAATATATTTACATTTAAATATTATACATATTTCATTTAATAATATTTAAGATATTATTATATTTAGACTTATGCATGATTTAATTTAATAATATTAAAGATGAAAAATAAACATTATTGATTTTTTAATTTAGTTATATCTATTTTTAATTTTTAATTATTATTTTTAATTTTAATAATATATAAATTATATATTTACGGTGTTATTGATTTGACGTGGTTCAACTATCAGTCCAACTAGTTTATCATGAACCATAGTTTACAATGAACCAATAACTTTTCCGATTCATTATCGGTCTAATTCCGAAAATATTGTTTAATATTTAATATTTGAATTTTATTTTATTAATGATCTCTTTAGAATATTATCAAGGTTTTTATTGGAATTAATTGCTATGTTGTTATTTTTCCAAAAATAAAATTATTTTCTTCGTAAAAAGTAAATTTCTTCCCACACTAAATTTACTACTTCAAATTAATAAAATTTTTTCCTCTTATTCTAGTTTGCTTTTATTTATTTATTTTAAGTTATAATATTTATCAATAATGAAATTTGTCTATAAAATATTAAAAAATAACTATATCACTAATTCTAAATATATCAATCCATCCCCTTATTCTTAAAATTATTTTTATTTTCAATTTTAAAATTTATATTTAGATTTTTTATTTTTTGTTTTTAGTTTTTATATTTATTTTTCACTTCTCCATTGAAAATTTTCTTTTTTATTTATTTTAATTTTTTATTATTATTTCTTGTTGATGTCCTTATATATATATATATATATATATATATATATCTTAGAAAAAATATATAAAACATAATAATAAAATAGGAGAGCATGAATAAATTAAGTGAAGGAAAAAAAATGTTAAATAAAAATAAAAATAAAACTTGGTGGAGAAGTAATTGAATAACCGAAATTCAATTACTTTCCTTGGCACTTTTCGGAAGGTGACAAGAAGTCGCATGCCTTCCCAACTTTTTATAGTATAAACTAGGATTGCTCACTATCCTCAATAGAAATCAAGCCTCGAGCTCTGAGGTACAATTGTTTGAAGCAATATTCTTTATTTAAAGAATATTCTTTTATTGGATCATTTTAATCACAATCCAAAGAATGATGATATGAGTTTCTTCTTCAAGTTGACATCCGATTCAAGACTTATTTTTGAATGACATTTGATAAATTTTGAGAATGACGAAGAAGATATATATAGTATTTTCATATGCTTTACTATACTAACATTAAGAGGAATGTGTTATAAAGTTTTTTTCATGTCATTCATTTTATTTAAATAATAATAATTTTTCTAGTTTTAAAATAAGTATTTGATCTCTCTTAAATCATTCACCAAATAAATTAATTTTTTTAATAAATATAATTTTAATTTGGATTTAAATTATTTCTCAGTTATATATGGATATATGTATATAGAAAAGATTATTTTTTTTAATATTTGAAATTTATTTTAGTAATGATCTCTTTAAAATATAATCACGATTTTTATTGGAATTAATTGCTACTTTCTTATTCTTCCTTCTTCCAAAATATAAAACTATTTTTTTGCTTAAAATATAAAGCCCTTCCAACACTAAATTGACTACTTCAAGTTAATAAAATCATTTCTTCTTATTTTAGTTTACTATAATTGGTCAATAATAAGATTTATTTATAAAATGTTAGAAAATAAATATATTATTAATTCTAAATAGATGAACCCATTCTTCTTTAATAAGTTTTATTATAATTATTTAATAAAAAATCAATATCTACCTATTTTATGATTTTATTTGAATATGTTTTATTTTAAAACATTTATATTTATTTAAATAATTATATTAATAGGTAAAATCATATTTATTTTCTTGGAAAGAGGACAAGATTAAATTTTATTCATTGTTTAAAAAACATAACATTTCAAATTGTAATTCAAAAACATACTATCTATATCAAGTTTATAATAAATTAATACATTATTTATTTATTTCCTATATTTATTTTTATTAATACATAACTTTGTTTAAATTTGAAGTTAAATCTTATAATAATTTAATAAATTTATTATTTATATTTATATAGTTGTTCTTATTAATTTTTTTCTTTTTCTTTTTGATTAATAAATTATAACGTGAATTCAAATGTATCATTATCTATAATTTTATATAACTAGAAAATTATTTAGAGTGAAAAAGAAAAAGAAAAAAGAGTTGGATAGTATTTTGTAATTTTATTGCAATCATAATTAATCATTGACAAGTCTATCAAAAGAGCAATATCTTCATTAGGAAAATGGAGTAAAAGAATTATTATTTTTTGTCCTAAACAATTTAACAAATTGTTGATATTTTTTTTATTTCATAAATTGAATTTTTTTTTTAAAAAATAATAATTTAGATTCCCAAAAAGTTTATATTTTAATTTTATATATTTGATAAATAATAATTTTATCATCATTAATATTTGTTTGTGATAAATATCTTTTTTATTTTTCTTTTAATTAAAAAATAGAAAGAGAAAAGAGAATGTGATTGGAATTTCTTTTTAAAATTATTATTTTCATTCAAATAAGTGTAATTATTTTATGCCCTACAATTTCTTTATTTTTCACTGTTCATACATGAAAAAAATTACAATTGTAAAATAAAAAAATTGAATTTTTTATATGAATTCTATAATTATTCATAATAGTAAAAAAAATATTATTAAAAATCATTATCTAAGCATACTTCATATCTATAATTCTATATAAATAAAAAAAGTCATTTACAAAAAACAAAAAGGAGTTAAACTATTTTTAAGGATTTTACTAAACACCCGCATAAAAAAAAAAGTGTTCTTATGTTTGAAAGGTTCCTTGAAAGACGATTTTCACATAGTAATTAAAGGAGATATCAACAATTGTGCCAACAAGTTTGAAGCTTTTTAAAAAAGAATGTAAAATTCGAGGAAAGAGTTGTTGGTCTCAAGCCTTTGTATTAAATGTAGGATTATAAAATATTTCAAAAAGGAAGCCTTAGGCCCACCAACTGCACCCACTTGAAAATAGAAGAAAAACGAAGGTGATAAGAAAAAGGGAAAAGTGAGAAAAGAATCCTTAAATCCATAGAGAGAGAGTTGTCCCTAATTTTCCTCATCACTTTTGGAAAGGTCATGCGAAGCCTACATCTTCCCAACTTTTTATATTCTAACTACTTTCACGTGTTTTCCTATACTAAAAAGATGTCTTATAAAGCCTCATCACTTTTTTTTACTGATATTATTGTTTTTTGTTTTTGTTAATAGTAGTTGCAAGGACATTAGTATAAAATAGTAGTAGAATACCAATTATATTGCATCATAATTCATAATAAATGGTAGAATGAACTTATTAAAACCCAATTAAGTTTTACAATTTCAGACCAATTTATGAGAATCTATAGCTAAAATAATTTAATCAAATTTTTTACTAATTTTACTATTTTCAAGATTCAATTTGCATTAATGTTACAAAGATTAATTGATTTATTTGAAATTTTGTTTAAATAATTATATAACAAGTAACAATAAAGTTAATAATTATTACTATTTATGAACACGCTTCAAAATTTTCAATTAATTAATCTCTTGCATATCAATAGAACAACTTAATCAAATTATAATTAATGACCCAAGTTTAAGAGTTAGCTAAATCTATTATAAAAATAGTTTGATTAATTATGTAACAAATAACAATTACTAAATACATTTTTAGTACTTTGATGATTATGATATAATTTGAACATTTTAGGGGCATGATTCTAACTTCATTAGCATGAAGTGTATCTAATGATATGTGATTCCCTATCACTATGTTTGGTTCCAAGAAAGTATAAGGAAAGAAAAATCCTCATGAAAATGATTTTCTCATGAAAAAAATCCAAGTATGAAGGAACATGAAAATGATTCTCGGAAATCAAAAACAGCCTTGTGAAATATACTTGCGTTAATAATTATAATGTGTGTTTGTTGTACTATGTTTATGAAATTGAAATGTTGTATTTTATAATTTATCTTTCGGTGGAAACCCTAAGGACAATGAGGAGAAGTTAATCTCAAGATGCAAGTGAGATTCCAAATAAGGTGGTCTACTCTTGCATATGATCACTCTCGCTTACAATCATGACCATCAAGAAAGATGCTACAATATGTGTATTGAAAGTGTGAATTAGGAATGTTAAAAAATGAAAACTTGAATTGATATATGTTTTTGCCTATAAGATATGTGGTTAAGGCAATTCTTGTGGGTATGTAATTGACCTTGATGTTGCATATGAAGCATGTCACCCTCTCTACATCTTCAAGTTAGTGGTTGGAGCTTCTACAGACAATGAAAGACAAGTGTCATAGATTTAAGTATTTTTGAAGCTCTCATGTGGCACTCAGATAATTCAAGTCTCTTGAAGTTGCTAAGTCTTTCACGTTGTGACAAAGGTCTCTATCACATTTCACACATTATAACCATCACATTTTTAACTCAAGTGTTTATTTTGAAATACTTTTGCATTAAACTCTTTTCCAAAAGTATTAAATTAATACTATTCTCTAATCTTACTCGACTTGATTTGTTCTCTCTAGAGCCAACTTTCAACTTAATCAATCCAATGCAATTGTTATTGATTCGTGGTCAATTAACAAATTCTCTAATGATTGGTTTTTGAAAATTTTGAGGAAAAAAAAAAAGAGAGAGAGAAAAAGTAGATATTTGATTAAATATTTTTTTATGGGTTATTTGATGTATTTTGCACATCATGTACTACATTATTTATTTTTATTTTATATTTTCCTTTTTTTTTTTTTTTTTTGGTTATTATACATAATTCTGGTTTGTTTGTTATTTTTAGGATTCCCATTTGTTTGTTTGTTATTATACTTTTTTTTTTTTTTTTTGTTTCTAAAATTTTTTATTTTATTTTTCATTTTTCAAGTAGTTTGCTATTAAGCAGAATTTTGCTTGAGAAATTCTGTATTTCCCCCATTTTTTTCCCCAATTGGTTTGTTATTATGTGGAATTTGGTTTTAGAATTTATTTTTTATTAGTTATTTTATAAGGTAAAAAATATATCTTTTTGTGTCTAAAATTATTAAATAGTGATGTTCAAATATTTATTTTAAACTAAAAATTGTAATTATTAGATATATTTGCAGGTCTTAGTGTGGGTAATTCATTATCATATTGATGTATTTAATTATGTTTGTTTGGAAAACAGTAAATGATTTCATATTGTCAAGTCAAAATATATGAGTTTAAATTTATTTCATATTAAAATTAATTTTTTCTTATATTTTTTTTTATTCATATTCACTAAATATTCTTGATAAAATTTTATATCTAAATTTACTTACGAAGTAAGGAAGAAATTCTTAAAAAAATAGAAAATATATAAATTATATTTGATTTCTACTAATAATTATTACTAATTAATAATTAATTAATTTGTCAAAGTATTGAATGAAAGCTCATAAATTTAATTTATTTTTAAGTTAAGAATTTGGTTTTACTGTGATTGAAAAATCAGGTTTAAGTGTTGTAGAAGTTGAAAGTTGGAAAGATAAAAAAGAAAATGGGAATTTTTCATTAATTGGTATATTTGGTAAATTTTGAAGTAAAAAATCGGAATTTGTCATTTGAAACAAGTTGAAAATTGAAATTTATGTCATCATGTTGATTCATTATGAAAAATTGAAGTGTTCTATTAGAATGTTTGTTTATTATGAATAATTGAAACGCTATGTTGGAATGTTGGTTTATTATGAAAAATTAAAATATTGTACATAGGTATATATATAGTTTGACTAATGGAGGAGACTACTTAAAACATGGTAGAAAGACTTTACTTTATTATATGTTTGATTGTTTGTCTAACATATTTATCTAATTCTTAGGTTACTATAATTTTTTCATTTTCATTTTACTTATTCTTTTAGTAATATTAATGTGTAGAAATGGGTCGCTATAAATAATGAAAATCGTGAAAAGCTTCCATTCAATCATTATAATGGATCTAAACCATTTGAGTTTTATCATCACCATATCTCAATGATATAATATATACTTCTTAATTATATCTTTAAAATAATAATTTTATTTTATTCTATTTATGTAAAAGACATGTTATACCTAGAAAGTTGTAAAAGGGAGTTTATTAATTATCTTTAAAAGTAACTTAATTATTTTTTGTGTGCATGTAAAAGAGTCCTACCATTGAAGAGTTGAAAATGAAGTGGAGTTATTTTGTGCCACCTACTACAATGCGAGTAAAGGATGGATAAATGATACTCTTAAATCTTGATATGTAAGAGTCATGTTACTAGTAGTAGTAAAAGGTGAAACTATCTTTTTCATTATATGTTATGGTAATATTTTTACTAATTGAAATTTTACTATATTTTTCAAGAAGAGATGCATGAGATTCAAGAGCAAAGTACTCAGAAGGTTGGTACTCTTGTCTGACTTAGAGATAACTCATTGAGTGCTCGAGAAGCGATCAAGTTATGTTCAAGGTTTAGGATATGGATCACAACTTAAGCGTTCGAGTGCAACTGAATTTCCTAATGAAGAGATAAAGAAGTTGTGACAATAGATCATAGAGTTACAAGAGTTTAAGACTACAACTACCACTCAATTGGAGGAGTTGAAGACAATGATATAGAGTTTCATGCCACAACAAACCAATACTTCTAACTAACTACCACCTCATTTTGCTTTAGCTTCCCAACCACCACCTTCACTATCAAGTTGACATTGTTATGTGGTTTACTATTATATGTTAGTCATTTTTATTTTAGATAATATTCAAATAGCATAGACAATGTTATTTGCAAGTATAGTTTGCATTGATAAAACAAATGTCTTGTTATTACTTATTTTCTATAGGTTATTATATTTTTACATTATTAAATTTTTCATTTTGTATAATATCATCTTATATTTGAAAGTGTTGAATATCATATAAGTTTATAAATGTTTCAATAGGATTATCTAAAATTTTAAAAATTAATAATAATATTATATTTAGGGAGGAAATTATTTCATCCTCAAATTAGTATAAATATGAAATTTGTTTCATTATTTCATCTCTTAATATGAATAAAAACATTTAGAGATAAAACTATTTCATTGCCTAAACATGATTAGTTTTAAAGATGAAATAATGTTGTCTCCAATTGTAATGAAAACATTTAGAGACAAGATTTATTTGTTACCAAAACTATATGTCAATATTTCAAAACAAAAACATTTCCTCCCTAAATGTAAGTGGAAATACTTTGAGATAAAATTATTTTGTTGCAGAAACTTTGTGTTAACATGATGGAGATGAAAATATTTCATCTCCTAATGTATAAAGTAACTTTAGAGATGAAATAATTTTGTTGCCCAATGAAATCTTGTGTCACCAAATGGTTTACTAGATATTTGAAAATCTAATTCCCAACAAAACATTTTACTTTACACCACAAAAAAACTCTCGTTGCCAAATAGTTTTGGCCATGAGATTTCATTTCATCATAGATAGGTTTTCCTAACAAAATGTAATAATTCATCTCCAAAACTATAGGGTGACACAATTGTGGAGACAATTGTCAAGACAATTTTTTGTCAAGAAAGCCTTTTAGCCATGAAAGAAATATTGTTAGAGACAAAGCATTTCATCCTTGATCATGTAATTTGTTGTAGTATATCCTCTAAAGGTTGTGAGTCCATGTAACATAATAGCTTGGTGAATCATGAAAACTGATAACCTTATGTCGTAATTAACTGTAGGTCATGTCCAATGTGTAAACAAAAATACTAGTGCACTAACCATGAGAAACCCATCTTGATGGCCAAGACGAGTCATCCCTCTAATTAGGAGGTAATGCACTTTAGTTTCTACTAGATTGCTTAAATCCATGAACTAACTCTGAACAACTTATCATCATGTAAGAAACTCATGACTTGTATCCTTTGTGTAAGTGATATGGGTTGAATGATGAAATTAATGCCAATACATATAAGGGACAGCTAGGGGATAGTAAAATATAATTTTGTTATATTATGTCTTGCTTTTAGACGTTGAATCCTAATATTATGAGAGTTAGATAAGTTCTCTATTCATATGTGTGCATAAGGGCATTTCGTTAAATACGTAAGGTTCCAAGGAGCTTGTAAATGGTCTCTCTAGACTAGGCTAATTGATTAATTGAAGCCTAATTAAACTTATTAATTAATTAGGACTCAAGTAAAGTAATTTACATGACTCAATTCAAAGATGGGCTTAAGTCACTTAAACCCACTAAAAAACCTTTAAATACCCTCCCTTAAGGGTTAGGGCTTGTTCTAGTCTTGTGTTCATTGTGAAGAAAAAGAGCTCTAACTACCAATCCTAGAGAGGATTTCACCCCTCTAGTGTTATGATTCAAGGAAGAGTCATTACAACAAAAGGTCGTTGGGATTAAGAAATTTATAACATCCACTACACCTTCGATACATCTCTTTATCAACAAGATCTAAGCTATAAATATTCAAATCTTAGGTATAACACGATTTTTCTAGATCTAAAAGTTTTTTCTATATCTATACTGCTTTTGTTGCTAGGATCTAGAAGCCTAGGAAGATCAAGGAAGCACCCTAATTGATTTAATTATAAGAATGGAGTAATCCTGGTTTTCCTACATAGAGATATTGAATTAGTTTATTTATCATTTCCTTGTCTACTCTTCTTCGTGATTTTGTGAGCTGATTCGGTTAACTGCTCTTCTTTGTCATTTTGGGATTCAAAGCAAAGAACCTACTACACTGTTTTGTGACAATGAAGCGACTCTTCCTATTGCGACTAATCCTATTTTCCATGAATGGCCGAAGCACATTGAAATTAACTGTCACCTTGTTCAAGAGAAGATACAAGCAGGTTGTCTCAAGACAATGCATGTGTCCTTCCAGCACTAGATTGTTGATCTCTTCACTAAGGCTCTATTTCCAACACAGTTCAAATATCTCCTCAGCAAGATGGGAATTCATAATCTTCATTCTCCATTCTGAGAGGATGTATTAGAGCATATTGACATTTTTGTAATAAGGGCTGGTATTTTCCTTGATTATTACCCTTGGTTACTATTTTTTTTCTTGGCCTTTTTTTTTTTGGAGCTGAGAGTTGGTTACAAGTTTGTTACTCTGGTTCCCATATAGATCGACTAGCCTTTTGGTTTTATTCCATTTCTGTAGAGAATCAAGAGTATTAATGCATTCACTCTTTTCTTTCCCTTTTATTCCTTCTTTCTGGTCAAACCAGCAATATACATCTCCATACTAGGGTGCATCATGTTTGTTGACGAAGACAAGATCAGTTTGGAAACTCCCTGCTTCTTTGTGCATCACTTGCTCACCACCAAAACATCATATCTCCATTATATCCATTGATGTGTTGCAATTTCACACCAGCATTATGTTCAGTTTAAGACACACACCTATAGTTAGGAAAACATTAGAATCTCTATGGAAGCACCTCACAAAGACAAAATATCAATTCTATTTTCTGTATCTCACTATCACACTAACATTGGGAAATTCCATTTTGAAAGTGCATAAGATCTCCATTAAAGCGCACATCATCCATATTGAGAACAGCACATAGGCAGACGATATCTCCATTCTGCATCTCCATATTACATACAAGAGGTTTTGAAGCTTCACTATTTCCGTGGACATCGACATCACACAGCTGTTGCTCTATCCCCACGCACCATCGTCTTCAACATCTCTAGAACAATTAATGCATACCATCAGTAATCATCAGCACACATCATCAGATCATTTTTTATTTTGAACACCGAATTTCTTTGGAAAAAGGTTTGGGTGTGCTGTTAGTGGAGAAAATTTGTTAATGTGAATACAAGAGTTTAATGGATTTAGTATGTGTTAGTGGAGAAATGGATTGGCGCTAATGAAGATGTGAGGTGCATGAATCTTCAATAGTGAAAATGTGGAATTCAATGGATGACTATGGGAGATGTGAAGCCAAGTTTTTATGAATTAAATCATGGAATAAAGTGGCTTCATATAAGGTAATTTTGTGACTGAAAATTCCCTTGAATTCATGAGAAAAGATATGGCCCATATGAAAACTTAGAAAAGATTAAGAATTTTTATATTGCATATAAAGTTCACAATAAATTAGGGTTTGCCTGTTAAGTGTTTTCAAAAGTAATTTTCTATTTTTAATAACCAAAAAAGAAATGAAAAGAATGACAATAGGTTTGATAATCAGAAAACATATTAAGAACTATTAAACACAATTTTCAAAAATATTTCCAAACAAATCAGTTATTTTTTATGCATTGATCTATATAAGATTGATTGAAGCTTTTGATAAGTGATTATTTTGAGGATTTTAAACAATATGTATAATATTATTTGAATGCTAACTTATTAGGTCAGGGGAAGCCTGAAACTATTATTTAAAAATAAAGCTTAACCTTTTTTTCATTTGAATATCTCAAAAGAAATTAATGAGCAATTTTAAAAATTCTTCCAAAGTTATAGTTTCTAAAGATGAATCTCACTTATGGATAATACCTAGAGGGAGGGGGGGTGAGTAGATATTTTTTAAAACAATTAGAGATAGTATCTCACAAATGCTCACAATTCCCCCTATTTTTCTCTGATACAATGATCTTCTTTTCCAACCTTATGAACAAACAAATCACGAGCAACAATGGATGCACCAACACTCTCCCAAACAAGTTATTCAATGCAAGTCACATGCAAATGAGACAACTCTCCCCAAACCTAATATATAAAACATTGCATCAATATAAAAACTCTTTTTCATATGCCCCTTGTCATTAATCAACAACTAACATATATCTTGTTCTTTCAAAGATACAACATACACATTTCAGCTCATGCTCTAATTAATTTAATTATAACACAAAGAAAAATATCATAATCTCATGAAATGCTAATCAAAAGACAAGATAGATATGATAGATAATCACACCAATTTTTTTAACATGGAAAACCTTTGAAGAGAAAAAACCACAGGCCTCAAGCAATCAAATAATCCAGTATGAAGAAAAAATAGTTGAGTAAAAGTTTTTACCTAACCCAAGTCTTTCACCCTCTCCCGAACCACTTGCCTAGAACCTTCAAGCTTTAGCTAGCACCATTCTTCTTCAAGAAAACACTTGGAATCTACTCCAAGCTTTGATCTCGGCCTTTTCTTGAGTGCATACAAGAAAGAATCTTGGGTTTTACCCCAATAAGTTGGATGTGAGAGCAATATGAGAGATAGGATGAAGAGCATAGTGAATCAACCAATTTGGAACAAAGTTTTTTCACTCAAAAACTTATTTTCAATTCAAACCCATAAATTTCTTACATGGCAAACACTCTCCAATATAGTGAGAGAAACTTGAAGCTCAAAACCCAGGGTTTTCTCTTTCATTATTACTCACACCACATCTAGAAAGAGGGCTTAAGTATTAGGGTTTTGAAACTCATCCAATGGTTGAGATTTGTTTGGAAAATCATGAAAATACCTAGGTATAATCGAAGTCTGATTGATAAGACAAAATTGAAAAGTTTGGGTTCAAGCTAAATTGTTACTCTTTAGTTCAATAGATCAAAAATCAATCCAAATGTTTTAAACACAATGTTTTACACTTTTAAGCTTTAATTTCATTTTCCAATAGAAGGATAAAAATTTAAAATACGATTGATCATTGTTTGTCATCATCCATCACCTCAATTTCACTTACTAATTCCTTTGGCCATTTTGAAATACGAAAAATTTGGAAAAGGCAGGTGTCCAAGGGAGGATTTGAAGAATATGAGCTATGAGACACAATGAGAATTTTGACCCGAAATTGCTGATACACAAAATACACTTCAAGGTTTTTTTTTTTTTTTTTTTTGGTATTGTTTCCAAAACTTTCATTAAAATGAAAAATGGAAAGAAAACCAAATCCAAAGTTTATAATTATAATTTAACACAATCATGTGGTAATTTGGTGTAGTTTACTGTATAATTAATCATCACTACTCACAATTTTTTTTTTCTAAAACAAAATAACTTTCCTTCCCTCACTCTCTCATTTTATGGTTTCTCTCACCGTGTTGGAAAAATTTAAGATGATACTCATCCTTTTAATTTGGAAGCAAGTTGTTGGGCACATTCATCTTCAAGCCTTTTCATAAATATCTCGTGTTTTTCTCAAACAGAATCTCTTATATAAAAGTTGCAAATTGCAAACCTCATTATTCTCTTTCTTTCTTCTCGTAATTTGTCTAGAGATGTGAAGTTAGTCTAAATGATACTACAGGATTTGTCATGAAGAGTAGTTGGTAATCTATGATGTTCCAAGTTCCAGTGGCGACAATCAACCAAAAACTGCACATACGCCTAATTTTTTTGACTATAATTTTTTTCTAGTGTTTCTTTTCTGTTATATTGATTCATATACATGATTTGTGATTTTAAGATTCACTTGCAACACTTAATGCTTAATTAATTCACAAATTAATTAATTTGTGAGTTATAAAGTAATAAATATGATAAATCCTTACTATTCTCCACCAACCAAAAGTTTGGAATGAAATGCAATAGAGATGCACAATATCCACTTGAGTTTTTCGATTACTACCAATAATTATACCCAAAGTTTGTTTTAGGAATGGTCTAAAGGTCACATTACCACTGCATACGTAGAAAATCAAAATTCATAATAGTCTATTTTCTTCTTCTTAATATGAATGCCGTGTAGTCTTGAACTTTTGGCACAAAGCTAATAGCTAGAGATTTGAAAAAAGGTAAATCTTGCAAGAAAAAGATATAAAACTTAAACATTGTTGATGCAACATTGGACTGTGTTGGAATGGCCATTGGAGGCAACACCTACAAGAGTAGCAGAGAAAGCATGAAATCTTGAAATCCAAATTAACTTTTTTACAAGTTATATATGAATCAAAATAAGACCAAAAAAGAAAATGTCCAAAAAGAAGGTTATGTTGCAATTCCTACAACAAAACGTCATTGGAGATTTTTTGTCATCAACAAAACCTTGAAGCCAATAATTGGTTGTTTGGGTGTTGGGAATTGCCACTAAAACTTGGAAGAAAAATATTGAATGAGAAATTAGGAATTATTATGTTATATTAATCATTCATATGGTATGCTAAATAATGAGTATGAGATAGAAGGGAGAAACAAGTTACTTCGATGTAAAGGAGGTATTAAAGTCATTTCGACACTAGAAGGAAATTGATGCTAGAAGGCTCTTTGGAAATTATCATTTTAAAATTCTGATAAAGTTCAAGGCATATGAAAAGTATAAATTAGATGTCTAATGCCCTTTTTCAAACCTATTTTGATACCAAAATGTGCTTTATTGAAATTTTGATAGAGCACCTAGAGAATCCAACCTTAGTTTCCTTCATTGGTTATATTCAATAACATTTGGAAATAATTTTGATACTTGAAAACCTTGGTAGGAAATTTCAATACCAATGGAGATGACATACTCATTTATCATTTTTTCACTATTGAAAATTTCTACACCAAACTGATATAAGCTTAAGATTTTGGAAAACACTTGCATTTTTTGCATTTTTAGTACCGATCCATGCAAAAGGTGTTTTTCAAAGTATTTTGAGTTGACTTGAGTGTATTGGAGTTTAATACAATTGGAGAAGGTAAAGAGGAGTGATGCTATTCAAGATGAACTTTTTGATACAAGGACAAAATGATTCAATATCGATTTCAACAATAGCCCATGGATTTTAATGGTGACCTAAAAAGATAGGACCTCTTTTGAACATTTCATTACCATAGTGACCATGTATCATAATTTTGATCTATAAAATTTGTTATCTTTTTTTGAGACTCAATTTGGCTCTCTTACTCATTTTTAGGCATTTTGACCATTTTCTTGATGTTTTTAGCATTTGTTCGTAAGTATAAAGACTTCTATTGGAGATTTTTATGAGGAAGGAGAATGAAAAACACATAAACTTACTTTTGATTATTGCAATACATCTCTATTAATTTTGTGAATTGAATACATTAAGTGGGAATGACAATGAGTGGCTAAACCCCTTTTTTGTTTGTAAAAAGTTGAACACCTATGGGAGTCTTAGTGGAGTGCATCTAAAGTATTAAGAAAAGTTGTCCTTACTCTAAGATTCATCTTTCTCACAAATTTGACAAGGAAAAATAACTCTCTTTAAAATTTACTAGGGTTCTATATGTGTGATTCTTATTGGATTTAATGAATGCTCCCTTGTAAGAGTTGATTCACTAAGATTCAATTTGATCCCTTATTGTGATATCTCTAAGGTTGGTGCTTAAGATGAGTATTGGGCATAGTAGGTTGAAAACGGAATGTGAAAGAGTGTGGCTGTTATAGGAGCACATTGGACCCTACTTTCCTTGAGATTCGAACTTAGGAGTGAACTTGTTTCTATATAATTTTATCATTTTATATTTATAGTATGTTTTTCTACATTTTTACACCCCAAAAAGTTCATCTTTCTTATTCAATTAGATTAGGTTAAAAATAACATAGGATTTAGGATGGAAATCTTAGATCTTTACACCATTAGGTACCACAATACCTGTCCTTATGGGATCAATCAAGCCACTATACCAATAGCTGCTTGTTCTTCTTAGTTGTTTTTGGTTGGGAGAACAACGCTCTTTGACCTTGGTTTACCAAAACCATAGAGTACTAAAATTAGAATCAAACTAAAGAAGGTACAATAGTACTTTATAGCAGTACTAGTGATTCTTGTCATCCCTTAATCAGTAGTTAACTAAGTGTATCCTATCGTTACATTTCCTAAAGTCAAATCTACAAGAAAAGTGAGAACCTAAACATTGTGACATACTTCAATTTGATTCATTAAATGGTAATTAAGGATCTAAACTAAGAAAATGTTTTAGATATAATTTTGAGTTATAGAACTCAACTTGATCAAGAATAACCCAAGGTCTTAAAACAAAAAAAAAAATTTAAAATCCATATTCAATGTTCAAAGGACTTGATCATAGAAGTTATAATTTATCAATGCAAATTATAAATCTAAGTAAATATTTTATTTTCATATTAATGAAATTATTAAAGGATCATAGAAAGTTTCTAATTTGTATGGCTTAAATTATTTATTAAAGAACGGAGGTATTGAAATTGGTTTCATGAAAATGAGTCATCATTTATAAAAGATTGTAAATTATTTTGTAACACAAGGGCTAGACAAAATTAATTCACAAATTTGTAAAGATTTCTATATTTCACAAATTAATTCATTTTCTCTTTGATTTATCTTTATGTTAATTGATATTAAGAGTGATAATCATGGCACATATGTTATAGATTCGGCAGTACGCTTACCATCCTGTAATCCCTGAAGGCCAATTTGTACTCACATGTGGTGGTGGTGCAAGCATAGAGGCTGTATTTCCTATGTAAATTTTTCTATTGATTTCTATTGAGTCGAAATAGGATAATAATAATAATAATAATAAAACTCAAATATTGTGATGTCAATGATTGTGAATATAATCTCAGTTGTTACTACTACTTGCTAAAATATGTAGTGGATACTAATGCCTCCTTTATATTAATCCCCTTGATAAGTGTGAGTAATGATTAAAATTCATCAAAATTTGATAATATAATCCTAACTAATTAAATCAATGTCACAAGGAAAGTGTTCTATTTAAACAAATGTTATTCTATCCAAATATATTTGTTAAAATTTATTTCAATTGACTATTTTTATTATCTTTTTCTTGCGAAGATGTGATTTTAATAACTTTTTAGTCACTAAGGAATGTGATTTCAATGCTTATTTCTAATTTTATTAATAAAAAAATTACATTGGACGAGTATTGAGTAAAAACGAAAGGTGAAGTTGTTCCGTATTAAGGGGAAAGTTTTCATGTATGCTTTGCATGATGATGATGACAAGCCAAGAAGCTTCAAGGAAGCTCTCCCTTGTGAAATGTTAAAAGCTGCAACCAACTCCCTCTGAGAGTTGGTTGAACTTCCACTTGGGCTTAAGATAATTAGGAGCCAATGGATTCTTAAGGTCAAATGCAAGATAGAAAGTTTAATAGAGAGGTATAATGCTTTGATCTTTGATCTATTTATAGGAAAATTTAGAGAGGATTTTACTTCTTTGATATTTTAAATTCTATTTTAAAATTAAAAATCTAAATTGGAAAGCATTAATCACAAACTTGCTCTTGATGTTGGCACATATAACATGGAGAATGTATCTTGATATGGTTTGGGTCCACTAAAATTTTGATATTTAGTTCTAAAGGTAGTATATTTATATGAATAAGTTTTTTTTAAAAAAATATATATATATACTAGAGAAAGAGAAAAAACAAATTCAATAATGGAAATTAACATTTGAAAAAGAAAGGGCCACATTTTAAAAAATAAATTCAAGTTTTTTTTTAATATTATCATTATTTGAGAAATTCATCATATCTATTACCTCATTTAAATGACTATTAAATATTCTTTGAGTGTATTTTAGGTGATATTTCCTCAAAAGTTGGGGGTCTTGTAAATTCATCTTATTTGATGACATATATAAATTATCAATTACTTATTAATTGAAATCATATAAAAACCATTGTGGACTATATAATTTATGATGGTTTATATGTATATATATTGCATATTGAAGATATTTAGGTACAAAAAGTACTATTGTTAAATGTATGCTCTAGTGAAAAAAAAAAATTAAAAATACTTTGTGATTTAATAAAAAGGGCTCCTCACTCCAAAATAAAATTACTTGTTCAACTTTTTACTTTTCGTTTTTGCTAATTAAAAACCACTTGATTTGTTAAGATGATAAGAAGTTTTGAAAAATTTATAATTTATGGAAAAACTAAATCCTTATAATAAGATAAATGAACTAATCTTTAGGGCCTTTTTCATTTTTCCTTTTTTAACTTACAAATACATAAAAAAGTTTGATATATAGCTTATTAATAATATATTAAAAATTTTGAACTCATATGTGTTGTTTGTCCTCACGAACTTGAATGCAATATTATTCACCCATAAGATTATAAGTCATATATATGAAATAAAATTAATTAATTTGTGCGTTATAAAGCAATATATATGATAAATCCTTACTATTCTCCACCAACAAAAGTTTGACATGAAATGCAATAGAGATGGACATTAATATCTACTTGAGTTTTTAGATTACAATCAATAAGTATACCTAAAGTTTGTTTTCGGACTGGTCTAAAGGTCACATTACCTATATATATAGAAAATCAAAATTCATACAAGTTAATTTTCTTCTTCTTGATCTAAATGTCACATAGTCTTGAATTTTTGGCACAAAGCCAATAACTAGAGATTTGAAAAAGGTCGATCTTAAGACAAAAATGTTAAACTTACACATTGTTGATGTGGCATTGGATAGTATTGGAATAGTTATTAGAGGCAACATCCACAAGAGTAGTGAAGAAAGCATGAAATTTTGCAAGTTGGGCTTTCATTACAAGTTATATATGAATTGAGATAAAACCAAAAAAGAAAAAGTACTTGAACTCTATTATCAATTTTTTGAATTGTTGCTGCGTTGGGAATTTCTCTTCGTGATATTATATTTTCTTATAGTATAAAAAAATTATTAAAAATTTCTTATAAATATTTAAGGTGGGAAAATGTTATGGGATGGAGACAAACTTATGAAGACTAAACATGATGGATTGAAATGTGATGACGAGTAGTCGAAAAAATTTAGTGGAGTGAGGGAATTGATCATACTTCATACTTCAAGATATGAAACATAGGAAGTTTCAATACTTAATAACTATATCTAGTTTTTATCCTCTATAATATGCTTGCACTAAGGAATTAATCCTTTGAGAAAGCTCAATGATCTAATTTGAATTAATAGATGTCATGAAATCTCAAATCTTGAAACTTAACACATTATATGAGGTATGCATTGTGGACTAATATGATTATTAACTTTATACAAATGTTATTTATTTATTGTTGTTCAATCTCAAAACTATCATGTTGTATTTTAATGGGATAATCTCTCTAGCATAATATGTCACATTCTAAGTTAATGGCACGATCCCGTCCCCTTCCTCACCCTCGAGCTATGTTGCTAAGATAAAATATGAGCAGAATTGAAAGAATTTGGAAAGCAGAAAACAAAGACAAGTTTTTGGAAGTTTTTCATTTGATGGTTTTATTGCTCAAGAATAAGGAAATTTATAACTTAACAAACTCAACAACTTAGAGATTAAACAACAACAATTACTAAAAAATAGCTAGCTAAAGAATAGCTCATGTTACCCACTCTCTAGCCCACTACTGCTAATTATTTGAACTAACTCAATAAACCAAAATATCTTAAATAAATAAATTAAAATTGTTGCACATGACATTTCCTCCCCCTTGGAATCATCCTTGTTCTCAAGGACACACAAAGTCTGGAAATTTGTTTCGAAGTTGGTACTCATCCTCCCAAGTAGCATCTGTTGTTGGAAGCCCCTGCCATTGAATAAGTAGTTCACGTTTACGCCTGTTGCTGTGAGAATTTAAAACTACTATAGGCTGAGGTTGCAAGTGACCTGATGTTTTTGGTACTAAGGGAAGAGGAGAATCAATTTTATCAATTGTACCCAGCTATTTTTTAAGGATTGACACATGGAAAACTGGATGAATCTTACTTCCTGGTGAGAAATCAAGTCAATAAGCCACCGAAGAAATTCGTTCTAGCACACGGTATGGCCCATAAAATCGCAGGGAGAGTTTATGTGATCATCTCAAAGCCAACGAAGTTTGCTGATAAGGTTGTAGTTGCAGATATACCCAATCACCAACAACGAATTCTCTCTCAACTCTCCCTTGGTCATAAGCAGTTTTCATTCTAGCTTGTGCTTATTGGAGCTAACATCTTAGGTCTTTTACAACTTTATCTCTTGCTTGGAGCATGTTATCTACAACTTCAACTTTTGATGTACTAGGAACATAGGAAAGCAAGTTGGGGGGCTCTCTTCCATACACCATTTTGAAGGGAGTTTTACGAGTAGAAGCATGTAAACTGGTGTTGTAACAGAATTCAGCCTAAGGAACCCATTGAACCCATTCCTTTGGTCTTGAACTAGTAAAGCAAAGCAAGTACGTCTCAAGAGTCCGATTCACTACTTTAGTTTGGCCATCTGTTTGGGGGCGGTAAGATGAGATGAAATTGAAGCTAGTGCCCTGCAATTTGAAAATCTCTTTCCAAAAAGCACTTATAAAAGTGGAGTCCCGATCACATACTATTGAACTTGGCATGCCATGGAGTTTAAACACATTTTCAAAGAATGTTTGAGTCACTTTGGTGCAATGTAAGGGTGAGACATTGGAATAAAATGTGCATATTTGGACAACCGATCCACCACCACAAGGAGTACTGTCTTCCCCTTAGAAAGGGGTAGGCCATCAATAAAATCCATAGAGATGTTTGTCCATATCTGTGTAGGAATAGGCAATGGTTGGAGAAGACCTATTGGCTTTTGGTGATCTATCTTATGGCGTTAACAAATATCACATTGCTTGATGTAATCCAGTACAACCTTTCTCATTTGCCTCCAATAGAATACCTTCTTCACTCGATGAAGAGTTTTGTAAAGGCCCTCATGCCTAATGCCATGAATTTCTTGGAGAATGATTGAGATGAGTTTTGAATTTGATGCAAGATAGATACGCTCCTTAAAGAATTATACGTCATTTCGATTTTCCCATGGTCCAATAGCCTCTCCTTGCTCATGCAAGTGATGAATTCGTTGCAGCTCTAGGTGTGATTGATTCTCGACCTTGATGGATTCCAACCATTGGGGTAGGGGACTAGAGACTGCATTGAATTCCCTTTGTGTGTCATTTCTTAATAAAACATCTACTGCCATATTGTTCTTACCCCTCTTGAATTCGATAGAGAAGTCATAACCCATTAATTTGAGGAGCCATTTTTGTTGTGGTTCTATCATTATTCGTTGCTCCCAAAGAAATTTGAGGTTGCGTTGGTTAGCTCGGACCACAAAATGATGCCCAAGCAAGTAAGGTCACCATTTTTTTACCGCAAGAACAAGTGCCATAAGTTTATTTTCATAAGTGGACAACAAAAGGCATTTTCTCTTCAAGGCAGTGCTTAAATAAGCAATAGGTCTTTGTTCTTGCATTAGGACAACTCCTAATCCATTCCTCGATGCATCACATTCCACCAAAAATAAGAGCTGGAAATTTGGCAAGGTTAAAACTAGAGTCTACATCATGGCTTATTTCAATAATTCAAATGCTTATTATGCTTTTTGAGACCAAGAAAAATCATTTTTTCGCAACATGTCATCCAAAGGAGCTGCAATTTTGCCATAACCTACAATAAACTTCCGATAATAACCCGTTAGTCCTAAAACACCCCTCAAAGCTTTGATAGTTGCTGGTTTTGGCCATTCCATCATTGCCTTTATTTTTTTTGGATCCACCTTCACACCATTTTGACAAAATGATATGCCCCAAATATTTGATTTGTGTCTGCATGAACTGACATTTTTCTTTCTTGACTGCAAGATGATGAGCTCGCAAAATGGAAAATGCAATTCTAACATGTTTCAGATGTTCAACCCATGTGCTACTATAAATTAGAATGTCATCAAAGAATACCAAAATGAATTTTCTTAGATAAGCCTTGAAAATCTCATTCATGAGTGATTGAAATGTAGATGGGGCGTTAGAGAGGCCGAAAGGCATTACCAGAAATTCGAAGTGCCCATGCTGAGTTTGGAAGGCTGTTTTATGTACATCAAGAGGATCCATTCGTATTTGAAAATACCCAGATTTGAGATCCAATTTGGTGAAAAATTTGGCACCATGTAGCTCATCCAACAATTCATCTATAACTGGAATTGGAAACTTATCTTTGACCGTCACCCGGTTTAGCAGTCGATAGTCCACACAAAACCTCCAACTCCCATCATGTTTTAGCACCAAAAGTACTGGAAAGGAAAATGGGCTTTGGCTAGGCCAAATTATACCCTATGATAACATCTCCTCCACCAAGCGCTCAATCTCTTGTTTATGGAAATGTGGGTATCGATAAAGACGTACACAAATTGGACCTGCTCCTGGCTAGAGGGGAATCCTGTGGTTATGAGAGCGTGGAGGTGGTAATCCCGTAGGTGCTTTAAACAATTTGCTGAACTCAATGAGCAAAGGCATCATTGCATGCAATAGTAACTCCTCATGATTTGTATGCTCATGCTGGATTACACAAAGCTGTAAGATAATTTCCCTACCATCACTTTGCCTCAACGTTCTAGAAACAGTATCACCTTCAAGAGCCCGAAGTTTTGAGGAAGTTGAACCTTGTAGCAACACCTTTTGCCCAACTATAATGAATTGCATTTGCATCCTTCCAAAATCCCATAAAATTGGACCAAGAGTACCCAGCCACTGTACTCCTAGAACAACATCACAACCTTCTAAAGGAAGTAAGAAAAAATCTACCTCAATTGGGATGCCTTGCAAGGATAATTTTACTCCATTACAATGCCCAGGACTTGACAACCTCTTCCCATTGGCAACCACCATGCTAAACAAGCAGCTCCTTTTCGACTTAAGTCTAATGATTTTGGCAAATTTGTGATGCAAAAAAATCATAAGTGGAACCAGAATCAATTAAAATTGTCAGTGGAGTCTTACCAATCTATGAGTGGATCCGCATAGTTTGTGGAGATTGAACCTCAACCAAGGCATGTTAAGAGATAGCTGGTGTGTCGTCTACATACTCTTCTTCTATGGCTTCTTCATTCTCTTCTTCTAGTTCAATGAATAACAATTTCTTGCATTTATGACCCATTGTATACTTTTCATCACAGTTGTAGCACAACCCTTGCTATCACCGCCTTTGGAGTTCGGTTGGAGATAATTTACAGATTGGTAAAATTCTCTCTGGATTGGTGCCTTTTTCACCACTAGGGGTTGAGGTGTTCCATTGGTTGTTGGAGTTGCGAACTGAAGAGGAGAATGTTAGGTTGGTTGGGCGCCTCACTTCCTGGGCTTTGAGTTCATAGGTACGTGCTAACCCAATTGCAGTAAACAGATTTTGAGGGTTTTGGACTCTTACATCAGCCCTTAGCCCATCCTTCAATCCACTAATAAAACACTCAGCTTCTTGTTTATCTGTCAAAGTGTCGTCCTGTGCTAGAAGCCCTCAAAACCAATGGCACTCAAACACTCAGCTTCTTGTTTATCTTTCAAAGTGTCAGCACTCAAACACTCACCTAAACACTTAGCTTTGATACCACTTTGTCATGTTCTAAGTTAATGGAATGATCCCGTCCCCTTCCTCACTCTCTACCTTGCCCTCGAGCCATGTTGCTAAGACAAAATATGAGCAAAATTGAAAGAATTTGGAAAGCACAAAACAAAGACAAGGTTTTGGAAGTTTTTCATCTTATGGTTTTATTGCTCAAGAATAAGGAAATTTATAACTTAACAGACTTAACAACTTAGAGATTAAACAACAACAATTACTAAAAAATAGCTAGCTGAAGAATAGTTCACATTACCCACTCTCTAGCCCACTATTGCTAGTTATTTGAACTAACTCAATAAACCAAAAATATCTAAAATAAATAAATTAAAATTGTTGCACATGACAAAGGAGTGTTTCTTCCTCTTTTTTTTTTCTTTTAATGTTATTTATATATTTGTTTATGACAAAACAACTTGTTATTGATCTATTAGAAAGTGATTAAAGAGATTAAATTTTGAAAGGAATGGGGCAGAAGATTTTTTGAACAATAGTTATTAACTAAATTCTTTTATTTAAAAATCCTCTAAATAGATGTCTCTAATGCCCAACTTGTCTAGTGAGCTGTGGAAGCTTTTACTTGAAATAACCTTTGTAAGCATATTTGTGAGTTTATCTTTTGACATCACAAAAGGAAACTGAATGAATTTTTTTTCAAGATTCTGTTTGATAAAATTTTGATCCACCTCAATGTTGAATCAGGTTATGAGAAATTTCAATAGTTGCCTTGTTGTCACAAAACAAATTCATTTCTATTGTTGGTGCAAACCCAATCTCAGTTAACAACTTCCTATGCCAAAGAAGCTCACAAAGTCCTTTGGAATTCCTTTGAACTCTGCTTCGACAATAGACAATGCTACCACCTTCTACTTTTTGCTTCTCCTTGTAACCAAATTACCACCAACAAAGGTTAAATACCCAAATGTCAACTTTCTATCAGTAGTTCTTGCCCAATCTATGTTTGAGTAACCATCAACATTGAGATGGTGACTCTTAGAGAACATGAGTCCTTTACGAGGGGTAAATTTTAAGTAGGTGAGTATCTGAATTACCACCCCCATATGATCTTCACTAGAATTTTGCATGAATTAGCTTATTAGGCTGACAACATAATTGCAATATCCGGACAAGTATGAGATAAATAGATTAGTTTACCCACTAATATTTTTTATCTCTCTTTATTGGTTGGCACTCGATTTGAATGTTCCCTAAGTTTGTGATTTTGAACAATTAGTGTATTAACTAGCTTGCAATCAACCATTCCCACTTCAGATAATAAGTGTAATACATGATTTCATTGGGAAAGAAATATACCTTGGCTTGATCTGGCTACTTCTATTCCCATAAAAGCATTTTAGTCCTCCTAGCTTCTTCATCTCGAATTTGGTTCCAACTATTTCTGAAGCTGGGAAATTTCTTCTATGTCATCTCTTGTGATAATCATATCATCCACTTAGATTATCAAGGTACTAACCTTTCCTTGTTCATGTTAAAAAAAAAAAAGAAAAAAAAGAAAAAAAAATATATGATTTGAGTTACTTTGTTGAAAACCATATTTTCTCATAGCCAGGCCAAAACGACCAAGCCATGCTTGAGATGAGTTTTTCAGTCCATATGCTCGTTGCAACTTATATACTACTCCAGTGCTTGATGATGCAATGTAATTAAGTGGAATATCCATATACACCTCCTCCTCAAGGTCTCCATGAACAAAGGCATTCTTCACATCGAATTGGTGTAAAGGCCAATCTAAATTTGCTACTAGAGATAGTAAAACTCTAACAATGTTTAGTTTTGCCATTGGTGAGAATGCCTCCTGATAGTTTGTCATATGTTTGTGTATATCCCTTGGCTACAAGCCTTTTCTTGTATTGCTCAATAGACCTATCTACCTTATGGTTAATGGAGAACACTGATTTACACCCTACTATTTTCTTTCCCTTCGATAGTGGAACAAGATCCCATATCTTATTCTTTTGTAGTGCCTTCATTTTCTCTTAAATTGTTTGGGCCCATTTTGAATCTACTAAGGCTTCATGTACTCCACAAGGAACATGACAAGAGAACAACTTATGCATAAAGGCTTTAAGAGGCTCAAATAGTATCTAGGTGGTTACGTGATTAACAATCAGGTACTTCGATTCTTTCTCTTCAACATTTGGTGAGTATTGAACTAGAGGTTTACCTCTATTATGCTTGAAAGGTAAGTGATAACTAGTTGGAGTATCCAAAGCATGACTAGAAGATGATACAAGGGAACTTACTTCAAGAATATTCTTTGGAGAACAATTGTTAGGTACATGAGGGAGAGGGGTTTTTTTGCTAGAGGGTCCAAATTCACCTTCCTCCCCATTGTTGCCACAATTTCCATTTCTTCCATCCTTATTTTCTATGCTATTCTCCCTATGTTCTTTTATTGCTACAACCTCATTTCCTCCCCTTATTATCTTGTTAGATCTAAGTTCTTGATCAATTTCCTTAACTTCCTTAAAACCCTTCCACTATTGTTCTTCATCCTATGTCTCCCCTTGAAGATCATAAATGCATTCAGATGAAAAGTAAAAAAATTTCAGCTTCCAAAAATGTGACATCTGTCATGAGCTAGGTAAATTTGGTGGTAGAACTATAGCAATGGTAGCCTTTTTTATTTGTTGCATACCCCAAAAAAAATGCAATGAACGACACAAGGATTGAGTTTTGTTCATTGATTTTTCTACAAATGAACAAACGTAACACATCCAAATGTGTGGTGGAATAAATAGTATGGACAGTAAGGTAACATGGTTAGATGAAGCCTATATCTAAAACTTCAATACATTTTAGGGAAGTCGATTCAATAAATGTACAATAATAACAATAACATCATCTTAATGTTGACCAGGTAGTTTTGCTCTAATTAACAAAGCACGTGCCATTTTTAAATTATGTCTGTCCTTTCGCTCAACCATGTCATTTTCTTGTGGAGTGTGAGTACAAGAATTTTCATGAAGAAGGTCATTTAATTGAAATAGCTTGAAATTATTGGTTGACATACTCGCTTCCATTATCTGATCGAAGAATTTGAACTTTATCTAAGAATTGATTTTGAATCATGACATGAAATGCACAAAACACACCAAATACCTCATCTTGGTTAAGACCGTGTGTATTTACATGCTTCTAGCACGTTCATTTAGAGTTTTATTCAGGCACTCTACTACACCATTCTGCTGAGGTGTCTTGGGAACAATTTTTTCCAATTTAATTCCATTAGTTGCACAAAACTCTTTAAGCTTCTCATCTTTGTACTCTCCTCAGTTGTCATATTTCAAACGCTTCACTTTCAAGCCCATCTCGTTCTCCACCATGGCTTTCCATTTTTTGAAAACATCACAAACTTTTGATTTCTTTTTCAAAAAATAAACCCGTACCTTCTTAGTAGAGTCATTAATGAAGGTGACTTAGTACAATGAGCTTCTAAGAGATGAAACCAGCGATGGCCTCCACGCTTTTGTGTGAACCTGCTCTAACTTCTCGGCTTTAGGTGGATTGCTAATCTTTGAAATAGCTCTAACACATGTTTCACAAACCTCATTTAGAGAATTAATAGAAGGCAACCCAAAAACCTTCTTAGTAGCAAGTAATTTTAGACTTCCAAAATTTAAATATCCAAAACATGAGTATAACAACTAAATTTTATCATCAACTATAGAGCTAAAGAAAGTCAATTATCCACAATTAATATTTAACGAAAATAAATGATTTTGTATCATATTTAGCTTTGCTATTAGTCATTTCAAATCATTGTTGATGGTATGAACACCCATATAGATCCACATATCAAACCATTTCTTTTTTTAAGTTGCCTTATACTTAATAGATTTTGATGAAGACATGGATTAACATATAACAAATTAGAGATAAAATTTTAGGATCCTTTATTTAATTGAATGAAAATCTTACCTTTATCCTTAACTAGTCCTATTATATCATTTCCAAATTTTACCTCTAAATTAGAAGTCTTATCTAACTTGGAAAGCATCTCTTCCCTATCACACATATGACTACTATAGATTGGATCCAAAAACCATGTACTTTTGTTTTCATTCTTTCCAGCACTATAAACTAATAACAAGGTCTCTAAATTTTCACTTTTACCTTTTATAGCATTAGCCTAAAAATTCCTTTCATTCGATCTCCAAGCCCTACATTTTAACTTGCAATGACCATATTTCTTTTTAATTATAATATTATATATGAGATTTATTATTTCTTTTAGTTGAAATATTACCTGGTCCTCATTTTTAGCCTAATTTGGAATTTCCTTTTCTATTTTTCAATTCTAACCTCTCTTACTTGATTTAGAATTATTTTGAGACTCATTTTTTCTCTTCTAAGACTTACTTGGCTTTTTAGTGCTTTTTTCACCTCAATCTATGACCTTTCATCCAAGTGTTGTTAATGGGCTTGCAAGGAACCTATCAATTCATTTGATGTCATGGTACTATGATCGTTCAATTCTTCAATTATTATTACCTTATACTCAAATCTCATGGTTAAGGTTTGAATAATTTTCTACATAACTCGGAGATGTGAAACATTTTCACCTTTAGATTTCATTTGATTTTAATAATTTAGTCACTAAGGAATGTGATTTCAATGCTCATTTCTAATTTTATTGACCGAAAAAATTGCATTGGACGAGTATCGGGTATAACCAAAGGTGGAGTTGTTCCCTATGAAGGGGGAAGTTTTCATGTATGCTTTGCATGATGATGATGATATGCCAAGGAACTTCAAGGAAGCTCTCCTTTACTGCTTGTGAAATGTGAAAAGCTACAACCAACTCCATTTGGAAGTTGGTTGAACTTCCACTTTTAGCTTAAGATAATTAGGAGCAAGTGGGTTCTCAAGGTCAAATGCAAGATAGATGGTTCAATAGAGAGGTATAATGCTTGACTCATGGCCAAATTACATTCAAAGAGAGGATGTAGACTATAAGGAAACCTTCTAATCAATAATGAGGTTTGCCTCAATTTGCCCAATTCCTTTCCTTCCTTTTGAAGTAAAAGAATGCTCCTCTATTGATAGGAAAATTTAGAGAGGATTTTACTTATTTGATATTTGACATTCTTTTTTAAATTTAAAGTTTAAAATTGGAATGCTTTAATTGCAAACTTGCTCTTGATGTTGGCACATATGACATGGAGAATGTATTTTGATATGATTTGGGTCCACTAAAATTTTGAATTTAGTCCTAAAGGTATACTATTTATATGAATAATTTCTTTTTTGCTTTAATATACTAGAGAAAGAGAAAAAAAAATTAAATAATGGAAATTAACATTTTTTTTTTAGAAAGGTTAAATTATTATCCTATTGTTAAAGATAAATTAGATTATTTGAGAAATTCTTCATATCCAATACTTCATCTAAATAACCACAAAATATTCATTGAGTATATTTTAGGTGATATTTCCTCAAAAGTAGGGAGTCTTATATATAAATTCGTTTTATTGATGGCAAATATAAATTATCAAATACTTATTAATTGAAATCATATCAAACCCACTTTGGATTATATATATATTAATTTTATGTATGTATGTATGTATGTGTAAGATTTAAAACATTTAGGTACAAAAAGTACCAATATTGTTAAATGTATACTCTAGTAAAAAAAAAAAAAAAAAAAAACAAAATACTTGTCCAACTTTTATTTTTCCCTTTTGTGAATTAAAAACCACTTGATTTATTAAGATGATAAGAAGTTTTTAAAATTTTATAATTTATGGAACAACTAAACCCTTATAATAATATAACTTAACTAATATTTAGGGTTTATTTTTTATTTTTTATTTCAGATACATTAAAAGTTTGATATATGGCTTATTAATATATTAAAAAATTAGAACTCATATGTGTTGTCTTTGCTTGCAAACTTGAATGAAATATTATTCACCTATAAGATTAGAACTCATATGTATGAAATAAAATTAATTAATTTGTGAGATATAAAACAATATATATGACACTCCACCCAACAAAAGTTTGACATGAAACGCAGTAGAGATGGACAATATCCATTTGAGTTTTTAGATTACCATCAATAAGTATACCCAAAGTTTGTTCTAGGACTAGTCCAAAGGTTTACCTCTACATATATAGAAAATCAAAATTTATACAAGTCAATTTTCTTCTTCTTAATCTAAATGTCACATAGTCTTGAATTTTTGGCACAAAGGAAATAGCTAGAGATTTGCAAAAAGGTCAATCTTACAAGAAAAAAATGTAAAACTTACTCATTATTGATGAGGCATTGGACAGTTTTGGAATGGCTGTTGGAGGCAACATCCATAAGAGTAGCAGAGAAAGCATGAAATCTTGCAAGCTAAGCTTTCATTACAAGTTATATTAAATTAAGATAAGACCAGAAAAGAAAAAGTACTTGAACTCTATTATCAATTTTTTGAATTGTTCATGTTTTGAGAATAGATCATTTTGATATTATATTTTCTTATAATATAAAAAAAGATATTAAAACTATCTTTATAAATATTTCAAGTGGGAAAATGTTATAGGATAGAGATAAACTTATGAAGACTATATGTGATGGATAGAAATGTGACGACGAGTAGTTGGAAACATCCAGTGGAGTGAGGGAACTAATCGTACTTCATACTTCAAGATATAGATATAAGAAGTGTTGAGACTTAATAATTATATATAGTTTCTATCCTCTATAATATATTTGCACCAAATAATTAATCCTTTGAGAAAGCTCAATGATATAATTTGAATTAATAGATGTCATGAAATCTCAAATCTTGAAACATAATACATTATATGAGGTATGCATTTTGGACTAATATGGTAATTAACTTTTATTCAAATGTTATTTATTTATTGCACTTCAATCTCAAAACAATCAAGTTGTATTTTAATGGGATAATCTCTAGCATAATATTTGAGGGTTCCAATCACTCTATTATACCAAAAGGAGTGTTCCTTATCTGTTTTTTATTTTTATGTTATTTATATATTTATTTATGGCAAAGCAAATTTTTATTAATCTATTAGAAAGTGATTAGATATTAACTTTTGGAAGGAATGGGGCAAAAGATTTTATGAATAATAGTTATTAGCTAAATTCTTTTATTTAAATATTCTCTAAATAGAATTCTTTAATTACATATAGGATATATTTCTTTTTTTAGCTTGAATCAAGATTAATCAATGAATATAATGAGCGATTTCATTAACATACATATAAAAGATCTATATTATGAGATCTAATTGAACAGTAAACAATTTATAATTGAAGTAGCCATTTTTAACTCATGTACTTATATTAAAATGATTAAAAAAAAATTATTCAACGTCGTTTGATAAAAAAAGGCTTCACATAAGATTGGAACTCACATGTATGCAATAAAATTAATTAATTTATGAGTTGTAAAGCAATATATATGATAAATCTTTACTATGATAAATCGGAGCAAGTATATTTTTGTTCTATTTTTCGTTTACAAGAGTACACCCCATATAGAAGTAGTTCACGGACCAATAGAGAACTAGTAAAGGAAAAAGAAATTCTAGGCTAGAAATTAGGCTGACAAGAAACAACATATTTATAATGAATATGACAACTAATTAGTCGTATAATCACTCTAAGTTAAAAAAGAATAAAAAGCAAAAAAAAGGAATTACAACTCACGCCAACACTCCCCCTCAAGTTGATGCATAAATGTCTCTAATGATCAACTTGTCTAGTGAGCCATGGAAACTTTAACTTGAAACAACCTTTGTAAGCATAACTTTGAGTTGATCTTTTAACCTGATGAAAGGAAATCAAATGATTTTTTCTTCAAGATTCTATTTGATAAAATGTCCATCCACCTCAACGTGTTTGGTATGATCATGTAGGAATTCTTTTAGTAATTTTTCTTTAGTTTATTTAATAAAAATTTTGAAAAATATTATTTTATTATTTTTTTGTGGTAAAAAGTGTGATTTTGTTACTAATTTTTATTTTTTAAAGGGCAAATATTTAGTTAGTGCTAACAAATGGTATATTAATTCACTAATGGTTTATTATTATTATTATTATTATTATTATTATTATTTCATAAATTTTTAAAATTTTTAGTCCATGTAACCTCACTTCACCATGGTAGACAGAAAAAAATAAAAAATATAAAAATATAAAAAAAAACTATGAAAATAGCCCAAACATTATAAAGATAGCCACAAGAGCAACAAAACTCATCATCTCATACTCGAACACTTTGGCTATGAATAAAGGGTCGAGGGCAGTCTTACAACGAAGAAAGAGATCTTGTGTTGGAGTAGGGTCCGGCGTTGGCATGATTCATCTCGGTGTTGGAGTTGGATTCAGATTTTGTATCTGATTGATGACGAAGAAGACCCAGAAGAAATTGCCGAATGAGAAATTGCTGATTTCACATTCATCAATTTTTTCTCAGTCTTCCTCATCTATCAGATACAAATTCTTTAATCCTGTGTTTCTTTTTCTTGATATCCTTGACAGGTTAATTAGCTGTGATTGACAAGTATGATCCACGACTGTTTCTTTCTCACTTTCATGGTCAAGAATCTGAAACTCAATTTCACTTGGGAGTTGTACTGTTTCTCTCTCACTTTCGCTCACTTTCTCTAGAAAATTAAATTCGAGTTTGGTAGCTTTCAAGAATCTGATAGCTTGGGTGTCGTTGATTTCACATCCAACAATTTCTTGGTCCTTTTTGTCATCAATCCGGTAAAATTCTCCTAACCCTTTTCCTTCTTCCTTTGCGTTGTTTCCTATACAAGATTCATAACTGTTTATCACTTTCTCTCAGTTTCGCTCACTTTCTCCAGAAAATTAAATTGAAGTTTGCCAGTTTTCAAGAATCTGATAACTTGGTTGTAGTTGATTTCTCCTAACGCTTTACTTTCTTTCATTCTGTAGAGATCCAATTCAAGTTCATTTGCTTCGTTTCCTATATAAGATTCATGACTCTTTCTCTCTCACTTCCTCTCACTTTTGCTCACTTTCTTCGGAAAATTAAATTCAAGTTTGGTAGCTTTCAAGAATCTGATTGCTTGGGTATGGTTGATTTGGTACAAATATATTAACTAATCCTTTCTTTCTTTTGTCGGATATCTTAACACATCCTGAACTGTTTGGCTCTCTGTTTCTTGGTCAAGAACCTGAAGCTCAATTTCAGTTGGAAGTTGTTGATTTCTTTTTTCTAATCAGATTGCCTTTTCATGTGGAAGTTGTTGCTTTACAATTTGATAAAGAATTGATGTGTTTTTAGCTGTTTTTGTTTTTAAAAAATATTTTGATAAAGTACAGAATACTTTATCAAAGTATTCTGTTTTTGTTTTTAAAAAATAAGGGCGAAGTTTACATGTTTAAATATTGGGTAGCCTCTCATCCTTTACTTGTGAAATGTGCAAAGTTGCAATGATGGAGTCTATGAGAAAGTACTTCATCTGAGAATTTGTTGAACTTCCACTCGAGCTCAAGACTATTGGGAGTAATGTTTAAAAGTTATACTCATAGAGGGTGTCACTATGAGGAAACCTTCTCATCAACAATGAGATTTGTCTCAATTTCCCTATTCCCTTTCTCCACCCCCTTTGGAGTAAAAGAAAGTGCCTTTGTTTATAGGAAAATTTAGAGAGGCTTACTCATTTGATATTTGAAAATCCTTTTTAAAATTTATAAATTAAAATTTGTAGGCTTCAATCACAAACCTACTCTTCATGTGTCAGGTTGACATATGTGACATGAAGAATGTATCTTCATATGATTTGGGTCCACCAAAATTTTGATATTTAATCCTATTTTTTATTTTTCATTTTTTAGTGTAAAAAATGTTTTTCCAACTTGTCTAAAAACCTTGCAACAATACTTTTTTATGTAAATGAAAATATTGAAATGTAGTATTACTTATATGAATAAGTTTTTTTCCCCAAATATACTAGAGGAAGAGAAAAAAAACTCAATAATAGAAATTAACATTTGATGTCCTAGTCCTAAAGACATCAAAAAGTTTGTAAACTACATGGGGTGATATAGATTTGAAGAAAGCGAATCCACCACTTTTGAATCATGATGGTTATTTAACTTTTGTTGCATCTCTTGATTCTGTGCTTGGGAGTGATTGTGATAGTGACAATGATTGTGATTACACTGATGAACAAAATGGTGCTTATCAGAATAATCTAGTTATTGAGCATGAGAATCTTATTAAAAAATATTTGAAAAATCATGATATTCTTCATGCTCACAAAGTTAAGATTGAATTGCTTAATGAAGAAAGGACTAGTTGCCTTGAAAAATTTTGATTTCTCGAGTCTAAACATAATTCTTTTCTTGAGAGAATAATGTTCAAGCTCATTCTAGAGATTGAAACAATGAAATCCTCTTCTTTGGTTAATAAAATCTTTCACCTTGGAACTAAAGTACTTAATGAAATCTTTAATAAATGTAAAACCCATGGTGATAAGAGAGGTTTGAGGTATGTGAATAAAGTTGAAACTCTTACTAGTGGATAAATTGTTTTTGTTAAGGCAAAGATGAAACCCCTAGCTAAGTAGCACCTACCAACACTTCTTCACTTTGCACACATTGTAGGAAGTCTGGACATACACAACATAGATGCCACACTAGATTTCTTGAGAGGTATGAGTTTCAATTGAATAGACTTGTGAATGATTTTAATTCTCTAAAAAAATATATTCTAAATAGTGGAAAATGAAAGAGAACAAATATTAAGCCTAAGAATCAGAAAACACCCCTAACATGTCCTAAAGTGAAGCAAATTTGGGTAAAGAAAAAAGACCTCCTCTCTTTCCAAAATAAGGGCTTAATTATGTCTGAAGATGTTCCTTTATATTCTCTTCGGAATCTGGATCCTAGGAAATCTTTAGGAGTCTCTACCTCTACTTAGCTCATTGCTCCATAGCCTAGGGCCCTTTTTTATTGTTTTATCTTTTATCCTAGGCTATGTTTTGTTTAAAAGTCTTTTTTTCTCTCATGATTTCTTTTTAGTATATATATATATATATTTAATGAAAGTAAGTTTCTTGTTTAAGGGGGGTTCTTTTGACTTTTACTTAAAAATCATTGGGTGTAGGCCTAAGGATTCATGTTTTTTATACTCATTTTTTTTCTTGTTACTCCTTGACCTAAACCAATTCTTCTTATGGAAACTTTGGATACCCTTGTTAGTTGCCTTATTATCATGATTTGTAATATCTCCAGTGTTTAGCCTAGAGAAATATATTAAATCTACAAGATTTGATGTCAATATTCCTAAGATATTTGTTAATCTCTTTTAAGGTATAAGATTCAAGATGAATAAACATCATTGTATAGTGGAAAATCAACTAAAGTTCCATCTTGTGATTGATCAAAAGGGAAACTTCTTAAGTTTAACAAATAAAGTAGTATTTTTGAAGTGGTATCAAAGCCATCATGTGAAGATTGTGAGAAATATTTTTGAAGATTTTTTGCACAAAATTTGATATTAAGCACTTCAATGGAAAAAAAAATAATTTCAGTACATAACAAATTAATGTTAAAGATATTTTGGTGCAATTAGGAGTGTAACCAAAACCAAAAAAATTGACAAATCAATTCACACCAACCAAAAATCCAATCATATTGGTTTGGTTTTCAATAATAAAAAATGTCAATTTGATTTGAGAACTTTGAAAAATGACTTTGTCGGTTCAGTTTTCGATTTTCTTATTTCATAACCAATAAAAATTAAATAAAACCAATATTCTAAAACTTATTTATAATTATTTGATATTTGATAAGTTTCTTTTATATTAGATTTATTAAAGTAATTCATTTTTTTATATTATATTCAAAATAATTTTAAATGAATTCAATATATTTTTAACATTAAATCCAAGTTGGTTTCAAATAATTTTAAAAACAAATTAGACTTAGAGCTTAATATAAATTCAAATTAATGGGCTTTAGATTCAAAATAAACACAAATTTATAACTGAGTTGAGGATTAAAAAAGGCTATTAAGTTGGGTTGAAACTGATCTATGAAAACTAAACCAAACCAATCTCAAAAGGCTTGGTTTGGTTCAGTTTTTCACTCAAAATCTAGTGGATTTGATTTTTATCACATACAAAACCGATTATATTGGTTTGATTCTTTTTTTTACCCAAAAACCGATTCAACCAACCTTATTTACCTCACTAGGTGAAATAAAGACTTTTCAAATTATAAGGCAAGAAACTAGGGAGTATTAAATTAAGAAGAATTAGAAACAAAAATAGTAAACACTATTTATTTAAGTTTCTCTCCCTAATTAAAATATAATATTTTGATTGAAAAATCTTCTTTTGATTTGTAGGAAAGTTAACAAAAATTTATATGCCAAAATCCTTATTAAAAAATTTGCTATTTTTTCTTCTTTTTTTAAAAAAAAAAAAAATTGAGATTTTTTAAAGAACTTTGTAAAAAAATAATTTTCAATATCTCACTAATAAAAACCATATCCTAGGGTTATTATATCGTTTTATATATGAAACATACAATTAAAAACTTTGTTACCATAATAGAATGAATAATTATGTTTTACGAGCACTCATCAATTGAATAATATATAAATATTTAATTGACTAACACACAACTATTAAATGGAATAACTCGCAATTATTCATTGGATAATGTAACATGTAAAAAATTAAAAAAAAATAAATTAAATTATGTTGTAATATATTGCAATGATAGTGCATTTGTATTGTATGTATAATGCATTTATGTCGTACCTATATTTCATTACAAAAGTAATAATTATAAAAATGCTTATTCATACCCTATTGGTATTAACACATCGTATCAATATATTAACAACATTCATCCAGTGCATTGAAATTATTTTGTAATTTTTGCATATATGAAAAAAAAAAAAACTACGAGTCCCGTGAATTCAAATTAATATTTCATTTGGTTTCAAAAATTATTTATAATATAAGTATGTTGTGAAATATAGTATGATGATACAAAATTATTATTTTTATAAAAAATTTCAAAAATTTCCTAATTAGGTTTTATTGTAATGTATGGTAATGTAAGTGTATTTATATTGTAATTTTAACATATTTTTGTTGTACTTGTATTTTATAATAAAAGTAATAATCTTGAAGATCACTTTTTATACCTCATTAATATTCAACATATCAAATGTATTAACATCATCCACTCGATGCATTGGGAAAAAAAAATTATATATGAAAATTAAGAAAAAAAACACTATGCAAAGGCAAAAAAAAATCATATAAATTTTTAAAAATTATTTTATTATAAAAAATAAAAAATGATTAAACATTCTCCATCATTTTCTTATTCTTTTTAGATAATCTAAATGAAAAATTAAACATTTGATCTTCCTTGAATTTAATACAAAAACATAATTTATCAATTTAAAATTAATATATATATATATATATATATATATATATATATATATATATATGAAAAAAATCATCATTTTTATTATATAATTATAAAACTTATTTTTTTTCTTAATAAAATTAAAAATTAGAATAAAAAAAATGTAAAAAAAAAAAAAAATACAAACAATAAATGATATTTTGAAAATATGTTTTAAAAGTATTTTTGTTTTAAATAGTAAATTTAAATAACAAATTATACTATCATTATATATAATAATTGTAAGGGTTAAACCCAAAATTTTGATTTAAAATTTGAATGTCAATAATTACAATAAATGTCGGGCCCACGCACCATAAATGTCTTGACAAATCAAGTGACATGCTTTAAATGTTTTGAATTTTAAAAGTTTTAGTTGAAGGACAGTTTTGGTATTTAAGCCTATTATTATCCTCCCCAAGAATTATCAGAAGAGACTACCCTTTCCAGTAATTATTCTAGCTTAGCCCGCCCTATTGGGTAATTCTCCCATCATATTATGTTAACAGTAAATTATGATGGAGATATTACTATGGGAGAGATGATTATTTCCTATCACTCTTTCAAGGATGTGAAGTATTACCACTATTACAAAAAGGGACATGTCAAGAGATATTAACAATGCACTTAGATGAAAAAAGAAAACTTGAATCCTAAGAGACTTCATATTCTCCTAATGTTGTTGATGAAAAGATGTCATGAAATGCAAACAACGTACCCAAAAACAAAGACAATGGTGCAGCCAACCATTCTGGATACGGGATAGGTGTTTTGTTGATATCCCCTCATGGTGACCACATTCCTAGATCTGTTTGTTTGGGGTTCTCTGATCGACACCCTGCCATGAACAATATTGTTGAGTATGAAGCTTGTATCTTGGGATTAAAGACTGTTCTTGAGCTCGAGATTAGATAGATGGAGGTGTTTGGTGACTTCAATCTAGTATTGAGATAGATTTAAGGCCATTGGAAGACTAGAGATGTGAAGCTTAGGCCTTACCATGTATACTTGGAGCTACTGGTTGGGAGATTTGATGATTTGAGATATATACATCTGCCTAGAGTGTAGAACCAGTTTGCTGATGCCTTAACTACTCTAGCTTCCATGATTGATATTCCTACCGATACCATTGTTCGCTCTTTACTGATTGAGTCGAGATCAGTTCCTGCCTATTGTTTCTTGATTGATAAGGCAAAGTGAGATGATGGCTTGCCTTCATACCATGACATATACTGGTTTCTGAGATTTGACACATATCTTGAGGTTGCTATGGCTAAGGATAAGAGAGCATTGAGACAGTTAGTCACCTGATTTGTGATATGTGGGGAGACACTATACAGATGATCAACTGATGGGATGTTACTATTGTGCTTAGATCGCGCCTCTGTCGATCGAGTGATGAGAGAGGTTCATACGGGAGTTTGTGGACCACATATGGGAGGGCATATGTTAGCATGTAAGATCATGAGGACTGGGTATTTCTGGTTGACCATGGAAACAGACTATTGTCCATTTGTTCAGAGATGTCTAGAGTGCCAGATGCATGGGGACCTCATTCACATGCCACTCTCAGAGTTACACACACTAACTTCACCATGACCATTTTTAGTATGGGGTATAGACATTATTGGGAAGATTTCCCCAAAGTCTTCCAGTGGTCATGAGTTCATCTTAGTTGCTATTGATTACTTCACCAAGTGAGTGGAGGCTACCTCATATGCTAGATTAGCATCAGCTAAGGTCACTAGTTTCATCATATCACATATTGTCTGTCTCTATAGAGTCCTTCATGAGTTGATTTTGGATAGGGGAGTAAATTTTAGAGTGGATGTTGACACTTTATTACAGAGATATGGTATCCAGCATCATAAATCGTCTGCGTACAAGCCGTAGACTAATGGAGCGGTAAAGGCTACAAATAAGAATATTAAGAGGATCTTACGAAAGATGGTTGAGACTTCTTGAGATTGGTCAGAGAAGCTTCCATTCGCATTGTGGGCTTATCAGACTTCTTTTGCACCTCTACATGAGCCATATCTTACTCCTTAGTGTATGGTATGGAGGCAGTGCTACCAATTAAGATAAAGATGGGTTCATTGAGGGTAGCATCAGAGTAGCAGATTTTAGAGTCAAATTGGGCTAGAAGATTGAGGGCAGTAGACCATGTTCATGCCTATTAGAGGAAGATAGCCCATGCATTCAAAAAGTGGGTGAAGCTTAGATTGCTATAGAGAGGTGAATTGGTTTTAAAGGTCATCAAATGATTGATCAGAGATCTCAGAGGGAAGTTAAGACCTAATTAGGGCAAAACTTATTTCATTAGGGAGTTGGCCCCAAAGGGTGCTGCATGGTTGATGGATCTAGATGGAAACCTATTCTCAAAGCCAACCAATTTAGATCAGTTGAAGAAGTATTATGTTTGAGACCATGGTCGCAGGATGGGTGGCCATCATTTTGGTTAGCCACATACCTTGTTATCCCTCTTTTGATATACAGATTGTTGCTAGCCCATTGAGCCTTGCATGTGCATCAGAGCCTTTCTTTCTTATTGCCTTGCTTACACTTCTACACCAGGATAGGGGCCTTTTAGTGTATGCATGCTTCATTTAGGAGTTTCATAAGCTTTGGGCCTACGGGCACATCTTTCTCTCATTATTTTTCCTATCATCACACTACTACATTCCATCATATCTCATTGGTTATGTTCTTCATCTTTTTTTTGTCTCATTTGCTACTTGTTCTGCTTTATCTTTTCTCCACCCTGAGTGGTGATCCTCCTCAGTTCATTACATGGAGGATGGTCACATCATTTCCATTATCTATACCATGAACATTGATCCGAAGACCCTTAGTTTGAGAAGGTCATCTCATTGGAGAGAGTTTATAGTACTTTGACGATTGAGAGCACGTCCATCCATTATTGATGTTATCTTTTTGGGGCTCATTTGTCTGTGTTCAGGGTATGTGCATTTGTTTATATGTAAAAAAAAAAAAAATGGACAAGAAAATGAAAAGAAAAGAAAAATAAGCACATGTGTGTATGTGCATAGTATTCTCCATCATTGAGCATGTATATTGATATTCGATGGTCATTTTATCGAGTATGTTTGTTGGTGAGAGTTCATATGTGAGCTTTCCGAGATCATTTTTTCTTTGTATTCACTTCGTCACATCTTTTGTTAGAAAGTAAGATGAGTGACCTTCTCCTAGGGGCTTTGGGTTATTGTCTCTTCCTTCATTACATCCATTATTGATGTGACTTCACTTCATATTTTGATTTGAGTTTATCATCATTCCTCTTTATTTATTCATTATTTTGCCATCTTCCTCGTCATTGCTTTTAATTCATCCCATTGTTCTTTTCTTACACTGACCTATTCTAGGTTTGATACTTTCTTTGCATTATTCTTACACATCTCATTATCAATTCAATTTTCTTCATTGCCTTATTATTGTTATTATATTCACATTGGGCACCCTTAGGTCCATGGCTCACGAGCTTTGCTTTACATGTTGCATTTTATACATGAGGCCATGGGTTTTGATCATTGGGTATTTGGGCCTAATTTTCCTTCATTTCCATTACCTTATCACCCTAGCCTACGTTACGTCCTATGTCTTAAGACCACCCTAAAGCCATGGGATCAAATGTCATCTTCGACGACCCCTACTTTGACAGGTGTTTGAGATTTGGTTCATATTTAGATGTCATCATGCCTATTCTTCTAGGAGATGCCTCTTTAATGTTTGGACCCGATTCAATTGTGGATATGGATGACTGGGATTGCACATTTGATGATGGATGATCTGATGTTGTCTGATTTTCCAATCTACCATACATTTGATACCATACTGGGGCATATTTCCCTTTTGGTTGAGATTTATAGATCTTCATGGAGTTGCATGATCCTCATTACTTACGAGATGCATGTCGAGTTGATGATCCATTGTTATCTTATCTTGATCCCCTAGTGGAGTCTCTCTTGGGCCATTCAGTCAGGCTCACATTTTTTAATATTTAGATGTCATCATGCTTCTTCTTCTGGGACATGCCTTTTTGGTGTTTGGATCTGATTCGATTGTGGATATAGATGACTAAGATTATGCATTTGGTCATGGATGATTTAATGTTATATGATTTTTTCAATCTACCGTACATCTGATGTTATACTGGGGTATATTTCCTTTTCGGTTGAGATTTATAGATCTTCATGGATTCACATGATCATCCTTGTTTATGAGATACATACTTAGCTAGTGATATGTCTTTATTTTATCATGATTCCCCAGTGGAGTCTCTTTTGGTCCATTCAGTCAGGCTCATACTTTTAATATTTAGATATCATCGTGCTTATTCTTTTGGGAGACGTTTTTTTTATTTTTGGATCCGATTCAACTGTGGATATGGATGACTAGTATTACACATTTGATTATGGAAGATTTGATGTTGTCAGATTTTCTAACCTATCACATGGCTAATGCCATACTGGGTCATATTTCTCTTTTGATTGAGATTTATAGACCTTTATCGAGTCGCATGATCCTCATCACTTACGAGATGCATGTCGAGTTGATGGTCTATTGTTATCTTATCATGATCCCCCAGTGGAATCTCTCTTGGGCCATTTAGTCAAGCTCACACTTTTGATATTTAGATGTCATCATGTTTCTTCTTCTATGAGGCACCATTTTGGTGTTTGGACTCGATTCAACTGTGGATATAGATGACTAGGATTACACATTTAATGATGGATGATTCGATGTTATCTGATTTTTCCAATCTACTGTACATCTAATTTTATATTGGGGCATTTTTTCCTTTTGGTTGAGATTTATAGATCTTCATTGATTCGCATGATCATCCCCATTTATGAGATACATACCCAGTCGGTGATCTGCCTTTATTTTATCATGATTTCTCACTGGAGCCTTTCTTGAGTCATTGAGTCAGGCTCATACTATATGATATTGTCATGATTCTCTGATGGAGTTACCTCAGATGCATAGTCTCCCATGGCATCATTTTAGTTGAGTACACATTAGATCTCCTAGACATCCTTATTGGAGCATTCTTGAGTTAACCACCAACAAGCTCGTGCACTTTCGTCAATCCTAGTGGAGTTTCTTTGAGCTGATGATAAACTCCTTGTTCATTCCCTTGTAGATCATTTCTGAGACATGGACCAACTCACTTTCATCACCCCTGGTGCACCATTTGGGTTGATGACAAACTCTCTCATTAGTTACCTTAGTGGATCATTTCTAGAGCCATTGACAGGTAGGCTTCCTTAGTGGGACGTTGTTGAACAATTGATAGGCCGACTCACATTCTTTTTGCCTTGATAGAGCGCTTTCAAGCCAATGATGGGTAGGTTCCCATACATCGACTCTCAGTGAGATAGTACAATTTGATCACCTTAGGTCATCATTGGTCAGGTTCCTGTCAAGTCACTAGGGCAAATCGGTATTCCTATGCTTTTCAAGTTGTGGATAGTTTGATTTTTTCGATTCAAAGATGATTGGCTTGAGCCATTTGGTTACTTACATGGTGAGATGCATCAGTTGCTATACTAGGGCATATTTCCCTTTTTTTGTTGTGGAGATGATTGTCTTTTCATAGATCTAGTACAGTCTTCTTTATTTGGTTAAGGGATACTTATTTGCATTACTGGTCACAATCTCGATGATTTTGTTGAGATGAGCCTTCAGAGAAGAATGACCTTTGAGTTTTGATCGTCTCACTACCTATGACTCCTTAATGGATCGTTATGTTGAGGCAATGATAGTTTCCCTAGTGGACTATTTTATTTGAGACCTGCCAGTGGATTGTTCCTTTGAGATGATGACGGATTCCTCCAGTAGAGTATCTCGAGTTAAAGGCATCCAGATTATCATGACCCTTCGCCAGGCCTCGTGATTTAGTCAAATGGGGTATGAGACTACATTTTTAGCCAATTTGACCATTCCAACTTGTCAGCGGAGCATCTTTTGAAACTCATGGAGTCTCTTTTCGACCATTTCAGTGGATTGAGAGTTGTGGTGACATGTCACACTGGGGCATATTTCCCCTCATCATTTTCTCCCAACTTGGCATTCAAAGTCGTCGTTCACAATTTTGCATTCATAGCCATTGGTCAGCTTGGCGTAGAGAGCCATATTCTTAACATTCAAAGCGATTAGTTTTTAGTTCGGCAATTAGAGCCACCATATTTCTTCAGTTTGGCATTCAGAACAGCATTATTGGCATTCAGAGCCACATTCCTAGCATTCACAACTATTAATATTTAGTTTAGCATTCAAAGTCATCGCCTTCTTCAATTCGAAATTTTAAGCCGTCATATCTTCAATTTGGCGTTCAGAGTCATATCTTCAGTTCGACAGTCAAAGCCATTGGTCAACTCAAGCATTTGGTGCCACCTTACTCAATTTAGGCACTCAGAGCCACTTTCCTTAGTTAGGCGTTCAGAGCCACCTTCCTCATATTAGGCGTTCAAAGCCATGTTGTTTAACTTAGGCATTCAGAGCCACCTTTATCAATTTAGGGGTTTAAAGCCACCTTGCTCAGTATAGGCATTCAGAGCCACCTTCATCAGTTTAGGCATTTAGAGCCACCTTCATCAATTTAGGTGTTCAGAGCCACTTTCCTCAGTTAAACGTTCAGAGCCATTTTGTTTAACTTAGGCGTTCAAAGCCACCTTTATCAATTTAGGTGTTCAAAGCCACCTTGCTCAATTTAAGCCTTCAGAGCCACTTTCCTCAGTTTAGGTGTTCAGAGCCATCTTCATTAGTTTAGGCGTTTAGAGCCACTTTCATCAGTTTAGGCGTTCAAAGCCACCTTCCTCAGTTGGGCGTTCAGAGCCACCCACTTTCACAGTTAGGCATTTAGAGTCGCAATTTTAAGCATTCAGAGCCGTCTCTTTCAATTCAGGCGTTCAGAGCCACCTTCCTTAGGTGTTAAGAGCCACTTTCTCAGTTAGGCATTCAGAGTCACTTCTCCAGTTCAAGCGTTCAAAGCCACTTCTCCAGTTTAGGCGTTCAGAGCCACTTTCTCATATTAGGTGTTCAAAGCCACTTCCTCATATTAGGTGTTTAGAGCCACCTTCCTCATATTAGGCGTTCAAAGCCATTTTGTTTAACTTAGGTGTTCAGAGCCACCTTTAACAATTTAGGCGTTCAGAGCCACCTTGCCCGGTTTTAAGCGCTCAAAGCCATCTCTTCTAGTTTAGGACTTCAAAGCCACACTTTTGTAGTTTAGGGGTTCAGAGCCATTTCTCCACACTTAAGTGTTCAAAGCCACTTTTCAATCTTAGGAGTTCAAAGCCACCATCTCATATAAACGTTCAAAGCCACTATTTTCTTTCATAGACATTCAGAGCCACAAGCCTTCAAAGTCATTCCTCCTATAGGTGTTCAGAGCCATCTTCCTTAGTTAGGCGTTCAAAGCCACTTCTCCAGCTCAGGCATTCACAGCCACTTCTACAGTTTTAGGCATTTAGAGCCACCATTTTCGTAAGCCTTCAGAGCCATTCCCCCCATAGGCATTCAGAGCCACCACTTTCTTACATTGGCATTCAGAGTCACAATTTTCATAGGCGTTCAAAGCCATAGGCCTTTAGAGTCATTCCTCGCATAGGAGTTCAGAGCCACCCACCTTTAGTTTAGGCCTTCAGAGTCATTCATCCCATAGGTGTTCAAAGCCACCACTTTCTTTCATAGGTGTTCAGAGCCGTAGGCCTTCAGATCCATTTCTCTCATTGGCGTTTAGAGCCATAGTTTTAGGCGTTCAAAGCCACCATTTCCATAGGCCTTCAAAGCCATTCCTCCCATAGGCATTTAGAATAGTTTAGTTGTTCAAAATCATTCATCTCAATCTCGATGTTCAGAGCCACATTTTAGGCGTTCAAAGTCGTGATTTTCCAGAGTTTGTTCTCCTCCATTGTGTGATATAGCTCTTTGAGCTCAAAGCATGTGTCTTGATTGTATTGTTAAATACCCTACACCTTGTGTCCTCGTATGGTACACGTATGGTTTTTCTCTTTGTGCTTGTCCCTATGCTCCTAATTGATTTGAATGCTACTCAACTTTCACATCTATTTTTGAGTCATGTCTGGAGACATCTTAGAGGGAGTTTAGATCCATAGTGCAGCTTTAGAGACACTCTAAGAGCTACATCTCTATTAGGATTTTAGAGCCCCTTTCATTCATTTGTTGGTTTGGGCAAGTTTGTGTTCTACTTGTGTACCTTTAGGGGTCTTTCTTTTTCTTCGGTAGAGTTCATTTCGTTCCACTCACTATTCACACTTTCTTTTCACTCTAGTGTTCATATTCCTTTCACTCATGAACTCTATCGAAGAGGGGCATGTTTGTAGACGTCTCTTATGGACCAAGGGATATTTGTTCTTTTTTTAATTATTTTTATTGATGGTATTTCATGGGATATTTGTCACCACCCAGGAAGCTTGGTCTTTTAGGGGTAGGATGGTGAAACACCATTACTATAGAGAGGAGTGGGGGATGGCTTCCATAGGTGAGCGAGCTCCATGGGACACATGGCCAAGGACACTACTACCTTGCCATGGTGGTGATTAAGATGGTTACATTTTCTGAACGAGAAACAGTGGAGTAGAGGGTAAGCAGTAGAGTTGGTGGAAGCTTGGAGGAAAAGAAAAGGGGTTGAACGGAAAAATAAAGGGGAGAGAGTCATTTTTGGAAGGGGGCAGAGAAAAGAAGTTGCAATGGGCGAGTCGTGGGTAGCAAGAAGGAAGAAAGTTTATTGATCTTTGAAGGATCAAAGGAACACCCTCAAGTATGGATTCTTTACAAATTTCTTATTCATTCTTTTTCATTTTCACTGTTTTCATCATTTTGTCTTGCTACTTGAGCATAATTTGTCGTGGATTGGGTTTTTTTTAAGCTGAGTTCATTTCTTGCTTTATTTTGTTCCCTTTCTAGTTTCTTTGATTTCCCTTATAAATGACTCATATATGGATTGTTTTCTTTGAGCTTAATATTTAATTAATCATATGAATACTCATTGTTTGTCCTACTTGCTTAGATCCATTGAGTATAGCATGAAATAGGGTCCAGTTTAATGAATTGATTGTTCAAAGCATGCTTTGTTTCTTGGGACCCCTCCTTGCTTTGGCAAAACTCCTTCCCACTCTTTCCTATGTGCATGCAATCCACATGCACGACTGCTTCGGTACATGCATGGCCGCCTTTGGGTACCCCATTTTTTTCGAAGCCTATAGCTGCATGGAGATTTTCGTCAATGGAAAGAAGGATATGTATGTTAAGAATGTGAAAAGCACTGTTACTTAGATGAGAAAGAGGCAGGAAAATTTGGATTATTAAATGATTTTCTGGGAAGGAAACCTTTGTATTACAAGAGATACCCGAAGATGGAGTTGGGATGGTGCTACCTAGAAGTGACTCTTTAGCTACTTGTGATATTGCACTATTTGAATATAACAATTTTGAATGGTCCATTGAAGCAAGGGATCTTGATCATGAGAAGTTTAATGAAAAAGTGAAGGAACCAAAATGGAGATTTGGGCAAGGACCTAGCTTCGCACAGATATACACCTCTATGATCCATTTCTTTAGATGAAAGTTTGAAGATTGCTGGAAGATATTTGATGGCTGTAATTGTAAAAGACGAAATAGACAATTTGACTTTACCTTTAAAGACAAGATTGTTGTGGGTTTGGTTATGGAAAATGAATGTACTTAGGTTTTGGAGACGACACAGTTAAAATTTGGGACATAAGGGCACGAGAATGATGAAGGTAATATGGAAGTCGTGTAACTATAAAAACATTTGTTTTCCACTCACATGAGATTGAATTGATATCTTGGGATCAAAATGGCAATATACAACTACGAATTGGTACCAAAAGTGGATACTACTGTAAGGTTGATGTGGGATGGCAACTTGGCCATTGCTATAAATAATTTTGGAACATGATAGGCAGGAGTTGCAACATGAGCCCCAACAAGAAAGCAAAGTAGACATGTAGGTTTCCCAAAGCCAGAATTTTATTAGCTTCCATCTCTCCAAAAGCTCAATCTTATTTGGAATTTTCATCATGGAGTTTAAGAATTTGATTAGCTTAACAGTTCAAATGACCTTCAGCAAGAAGTTGACTGTGAACCTTTACAGAACTTGAATTCTTTTCCATTGAAATGTCTCTCTTTAAGTCCTCAATGCAAGGTTGCATTTGATCATGGGAAAACATCATCCAGCAGCACCACCAATCCCCACAATGTAGGCTCACTTACCCCGAACCGATTTCTGCACCCATGCATGGTCACCCTCAACATGCAAACTCTAAAGGCCACATGTCATCCTCTTTGTTTGTTTGTTTTTTTTTTTTTTTTCATCTTTTGGTGTCAAATAATTTTCAAATGCCAATTTTCAAATAAATTTTAAAACTCTAATTTTCAAAACTCCAATTTTCAAAGAATTTTCAAAACTTCAATTTCCAAATAATTTTCAAATATTTTTTAAAACTCCAATTTTCAACTTTAATTTTCAAACAATTTTCAAAACTCTAATTTTCAATTTTAATTTTCAAAACTCCAATTTTCAAATAATTTTCAAAACTCCAATTTTTCAAATTTAATTTTCAAAACTTCAATTTTCAAATAATTTTCAAAATTCAAGATTTTCAAATAATTTTAAGTCCTTTCTTTTCTTCTTCATTCCTTAGGGTTTAGAGTCATAAAAAAAATCACGTTTTTAATAAATTTGCTACATTTCCTTTCAGTTAAGCACTTTCGCAAATTTTCTTTGATTTTAAAACAATTTTATGTTTTTCTCAATTTTTAATAAGTATGAACAAACTTCATGGTTTCAAATAATGTAACTCATTGAACCAATTCATGCAAAAGTAATTTGGGCTTTGGTGGGGGCCCAACATCTGTAATATTTTCTTTGAAAATAATTTAAGTGAAGTGCATGATTGATATTGTTTGATTTTGACCAATTTTGTGTGAGATATTTTACATTTATCATTATGAGCTAAACTTGTTTTCATGACAACACATTCTTATTTGCTAGTAAGGTACGCTCCCACTCTTACTTCATTTATTTATTCATTCATATGCTTGATTTGTTTTATTATTTGATCATTTCATTAGTATCCATTGATTTCCTTATCAATTGCCGCACTTACCTCACCTTATTTAGTAGAGACCCGTTTTTAGGGACTTAGAGGGGTGCTACAGTTTTTTACCATACCTTTTCAATAGTTAACTTAACCCCCAGAATTGACTTTGGTTTTCCACAAACTGTCTTTTCCAAATAAGGAGTCACACTTAGGGGTTTTATTTATTTATTTTGTTTTCCCTTAGAAATAAAATAAAAATAAGTGGCGACTCCAAGTCTTTTCTAAAAATCATATTTTTTCACCAAATAAATAAAAAGCAAGTCACGTCATTGAGTGGGAATGCATCGTGCAAAACGCAGGTCCACACAAAGCTTTCACACATGATAAGGAAACTGCTTATCAACAAACCTAGGTGGTTCGTCCATAAAGACATCCTCATAAAGAGAGCCTTGAAGAAAGGTGTTGTTGACATCAAGTTGGTGAAAGGCCCAACCAAACTGCACAAAAATTGTAAGAATAAAGCGAATGGTTGTTAGCTTTATCATAGGGCTAAATGTGTCATGAAAGTCAATGCCAGGACCCTGGTGAAATCCTTTAGTAACCAGTCGAGTTTGTAGCGGTCAATCAAACCATCCAATTTGTGTTTAATCTTGAAATCCATATACACTCAACTATATTTTGTGTGTTAGAATGTGGGACTAAGTCCCAAGTGTGATTCCGTACAAAAGTGTCAAATTCATTACTCATAGCAAATCGCCAATGAGAGTGTTTTTTAGCTTGAGTGAAGGAGGTAGGTTCAAGTGAATCAGGTTGAGCAGGAGATGTGGCAAGGTAGTAAAAAAAAGGGGGGGGGGCTTAAAAATGAGGTTTTTATGTCGAGGAATGATTTGGTGTGTAGGTTGAGAAGAAGGGAGAGAGTGAGTGGGAGAAGTGGAAGATAGAGAATGAGAGCTTACATGTGTTGATGAAGAGGCCAGGGAACCACTCTTTAAGAATAGAGTAATATAGTTTGTTTGAGGAACAAATGCCTATGAATTCGACTTGGATGGACTAAGGGCACATAAGGTAAGTGAGGAAGATGAATAGGAAACTACGGGTTGAACGATATCAAGTGAAATGGGAGTAGTTGCCAATTGTGGAGGGAGGGAGGGAGGAAGGAGAAGTCGTGGGGGTGGGTATGGAAGAGGTTAAGGAAATTCATGAGTGAAAAATTGCATCAGTTGCACGAGAATCTTGTGACTGAATAGTGTGAAAAGGAAACCTATTTTCCATAAAGACCACATGTCAAGAAATGAGGATTTTTTAAGTGGATGGATCATAACATCTGTAGGAATTGTGAGAGGGAGAATAGCCAAGGAAAACACAAGGACAAAACTTGTGATCCAATTTGTGGCATGTGTAGGGTTTTAGCTAGGGGTAACAAAGGCAACCAAAGATTTTAAGTTTGAGGTAGTTGGGAAAAGTGTGAAAGAGGGTCTCAAAAGAAGATTTGTTACCTAAAAGTCGGGTTGGCATTTGACTGATGAGGTAAATTGTTGTTTGAGAGACAACAAACCAAAATTAAAGGGGAATGGAGGCTTGATGATGAAAAGTCAAAGCAGTCTCAAGTATGTGTCTATGACGTCTTTTAGTAGTACCTACAATTTGTGGAGTGTGTGTAGGAGAACAGAGATATTGAATTCCATGTTTAGAGAGAGTAGGATGAAGACCCTCATATTCCCACCACCATCAGAATAAACTATGATGATTAGGGTTTGGAAATATTTTTCTACTAATTGCTTGAAGTTTTCAAAAACGAAAGTGGTATTTGATTTGTCTTTTAGAGGATAAAGCCACGTGTTTTTAGCGAAATGGTAAACAAAAGTCACATAGTATCAAAAATTGTTAAAGAATGTGATAGGAGCAGGTCCTCAAATATTAGTGTAAATAAGTTCAAGGGGTTTAGAGCTCATAAGAGAAGAGACACCAAAGGGAAGTTGATGACTTTTATTACATAAACATGAGTTACATGAGTCTAGAGACAACCTGGACACTAGAAGTGAATGAGTTGAGATGACATATTTGAGAATACGTTGTTTAGGATGACTGAGATGATGATGTCAATTATTTAAGGATGTTGGATTGGTGATGGTGTTGTAGGCCTGAAGTGTTGAGCTTGAGTTGGTAGAAGATGTCAGTCACTCATACAGATTTCCCTTACTCTAGCCTTGAATGAGTGTTGCCCCTATAATCAAATCCTTCACTCATACATCCTTTTCTTTTTTCCTTTTTTATAAAAATTTCAAATACATAAAAGAGTTTGATATATAGCTTATTAATATATTAAAAAATTAGAACTAATACATGTTGTCTATGCTCGCGAACATGAATGCAATATTATTCACCCATAAGATTAGAACTCATATGTATAAAATAAAATTAATTAATTTGTGAGATATAAAGCAATGTATATGACACTCCGCCCAACAAAAGTTTGACATGAAATGTAGTAGAAATGGGCAATATCCACTTGAGTTTTTAGATTACCATCAATAAGTATATCCAAAGTTGGTTTTAGGACTAGTCTAAAGGTCACATTACCTCAGCATGTATGGAAAAATCAAAATTCATACAAGTCAATTTTCTTCTTCTTAATTTAAATGTCACATAGTCTTGAATTTTTTACACAAAGCCAATAGCTAGAGATTTGCAAAAAGGTCAATCTTACAAGACAAAAATGCAAAACTTACACATTATTTATGTGGCATTCAATTGTGTTGGAATGGCTATTGGAGGCAACACTTACAAGAGTAGTAGAGAAAGCATGAAATCTTGCAAGCCAAACTTTCATTACAAGAGGCAACATGAATTGTTTGTGCGTTAGGAATTGATCATCATGATATTATATTTTCTTATAATATAAAAAAATTATTAAAAATATCTCTATAAATATTTCAGGTGGGAAAATATTATGGGATGGAGGTGAACTTATGAAGACTATATGTAATAGATAGAGATGTGACAATGAGTAAGTCAGAAACATTTAGTGGAGTGAGGGAACTAATCATACTTCACACTTCAAGATAGAGATATGATGACGAGTAGGTCGAAAACTGATTTGTAATTGAAGTACCCATTTTAAACTCATGTACTTATATTAAAATGATTAAAAAAATTTATTCAATGATGCAATATGCATTTATGAAGCTTATGTACCATTATATATCTCTCTTTTCTTCAAATGATCTTGTCTACGATTTTTGAGAGAAGACACTTTCAACAATATAGTTCGGAATTCTAATTCTAATCCTAAAATTCTTTTAGGATCTTAATAGAAAAATGAGTTTAGCAATTTGCAAATAACCTTTTGAATAGTCATTAATAAAATAATTAAGAAAAATATAGCCCATCTGGGAACTTTGAAAACTTCAAGAATTTTTATATTGCTTATAAAGTTCACAATAAATTAGGGTTTGCTTGTTAAGTGTTTTCAAAAGCAATTTTCTATTTTTTGAGAATAAAAAAAAAAGAAAAAAAAAGAGAAAGAAAATATGTTTGATAATCAGAAAACATATTAAGAACTATTAAACACAATTTTCAAAAATATTTCCAAACAAACTGGTAATTTTTCAAACAAATTTCTAATTTGTATGGTTTAAATTATTTATTAAAGAATGGAAGTATTAACATTGGTTTTATGAAAATGAATCATGAATTCTAAAATATTGTAAATTATTTTGTAACAAGGGGGGCTAGATCAAAGGTTCCCTATCAAAACTTATGTCTCTTTGAAATGACCATATAATATTCAGTGGATATTTATTTTATTGTACTTATCTGATGAACATTTTAATAAAATAATGCACTACAGCCTTACGGTAGAATATGTTATATAATTTAGAGAGTTGTGTACAAAATATTTTATCATTTTCCAAAAAAACATTAAGAAATATTTACACTCGATTTTATATTTGAATTACTTGAGATTTGATATATTGTAGAAGTTGGGGTTAAATGTAAATTATATATATTTTTTAAATTTCTAAGGTTTTAATTATTTATTGAAAAATGAAAGTATTAAATTGGCTTTATGAGATTGTACTGTAATTTATAAAAGAGTGCTAATCATTTTGTAGTATGGGGACTTGACCAACCTAGCTCGCCTAAATGATCATATAATATTTAATGGAATTAGCATGAGCGCATAACTATCTTTACAAGATCAAGATATTTTTTTTGGTTGTGTTTACCCAATGGACATTTTAATAGACCGAGATATCTTAAGGTTTATAAAAGTTAAATGTTTTGGATGAGTTTGTTGAAAAGAAATTGCATGAAGTGATAATTTTAGTTTATATTTTAAGGTGAATTCTAATTATTATTTTTAACCTTAAGAAATTATACTATTTCGCATTTTTGTTCTAAATTTAGGAATTGTCAATTACCACATATTTAAATTTTTTGAAGAAGCTTTCATGGAATATGTTGTTAATTTTTCTAAATATTTACATTATTAATTATCTTATTATTCCAATAATTTATATTTATCTATACTTTGGTTAACTCAACTTCCGTCAATTATCTTATTATTCTAATAATGTAATATTTATATATAATTTGATTAACTCAACCTTATATAAACCTGTGATAAATTGGAAAATATTAATTTCAATAACTTATTGGTTTGATGAATTGAGACATTGCTATATGCTATTCAAGTGCATTTTCTCTTATTCTACAGATGACAAAACACACCATTTAGTCCAATGCCGATGGTAGGCAATCCTATATTCCTAAGTGATTAAAGATTCTCGGATGAAATTATATAAACAAAAACAATTAACAAATGATTTGAAATATAATGAAGACTTTAAATTCTCTAACTTTTTTAGTATGGAAACATGGAACTTTTTTTATTACAGAAATATGGACAAAAAAAAAAAATTATAAGCAAATGAGTATAAAATTAGATATTAACATGATCTTAAATTATATTTTATACATACACATTATTAATTCTTCTTTTTTTATGCCTTTTTTTTTTTTTTTCGAATGAAACTTTTTTTCATAAGAAAATTGAAATATGATACATAAAAGACTTGAAAAAGTGAATAAAAGTGGAGAGGGAAAAAACTATATATCCATCTCTCTTAACTCAAACAAAAACACTTATATCACCCACCTATTTTGTCTAATTCTCAATCAAAGAGGAGATATCAAACAAAATATAAAAGTATGGAATTGTGTTCAATTTCCTTAAATTTTGACTTAATCATTTTAACTTTTTTCCATTTTGTGAAGTTGTACTATATTTGATCATTTGCATTGAGCATCATCCGAGGTCCTTAATTTTTTTTTTCCTATTTCATGAAATTGTACTATTGATATTTGCATTGAGCATCATCCAAGGTCCTTAATTTTTTCCTATTTCATGAAATTGTACTGTTGATCATTTCCATTGGTAAAAAGTGTGATTATTTTTTCTTTACTGATTTTTCTTTTTTTCAAAAAGGAGAAAATATTAATATGATATGTTTAGATAATTGGATGTAATTAACTATTAATGGTATAATAATAGTTCTAACAAATAAAATGGCCTAATAATTCACTAATTCTCATCAAAACTTAATTTTCATATTATTATTATTGTGATTGTCATTTTATCAAGGATGCATTAAACGTCCCAAGTATGAGATTAATGAATGATTAAGGGCATGTTTGGCGGTATTTTTTGAAACTTGTTTTTAAAAATTATTTTTAAGTTAAAGAATAAAAAACAATTTTTAAAAACAATTTTTTTAAAAATATCGCTAAACGGGCCTATGTTTTCCTTTTGTTTTTAAAAACTAGTGAAAACAACTCCTACTTAATCTATAAAATATGTTTTCTATTTCATTTTGTTTATAAAAATTGTTTTAAAAAAAAACAATAGTCAAACAACCCTAGAAAATTTTAAAAACTGTTTTTTGTTTTTAAAAACAGAAAAATATTTTTAAATCACGTGGCCAAACAGGCTCTAATATTTTTTTAATTATAGAAGTAATATGGGAAAAGAGTTTCCAAAGTTGAGGTAAGATTAAACCATTCAAATTATTTATCATATCTTCCTTTACCTGATGGAATTTTTTTTTTCAAATTTATTTTGTTCCTAAGATTTCAAAATATCACCTTTTAATTTTAAAAGTAAAATATATATATAAATAGTTTGCTTATATTTTAAAGTAGTTGAAAGTTTTTGGTGGCTTCAATATCGTTGGCAACTTAGTTCAAATTGATTCTAAAGAAGTTCAAAAGTAACTAAAATGAAATATGATCAAGATTAGAGGATTTGAAATATTACAAACTATCAAAACAGTCGAAACATTATAAAGAATGCCGCGACAGCAACAAAACTCATCATTCAATGCTATGTATTCCCCAAGTTTCAAATTTTATTCAATTGGTATTACATCACTAGCACATTACAATTGATTACTGCATTGAGATTATTAGTCATCAGCCATGAGCCATATGTCATTGGGCCATTATGTCTGACGAGGAGGAACTGGGAGCAGAAATTGGCCTACATTGACAATAGAGTGGCTTTTGTTCCGCTAAAGCTGCATGCGATTAGATATTGAGCTTGAGATTAGAGCTTGCCAACATATAAAACAGAAATTCACAGCAACATGGCCAAATTAATTTCTTACAACTTTCCAGCCAGCAGGTCATCTGCATCAAAAACAGAAGGTATGGGTCAAGGCCAAAACAGTCTCTTGATTTGCAGCTCTAATCCTTTCAGAAATTATTTCTCCATCCTTCCGACGGAACACATGAGGACTGCTTCCATGAACAGTAATAAAAATCTTTTCTTTATTTTCAACCAATAATTAATGAAAAACATACATGTGATCAGCCAAATAATTATTGGGATCCCTCTCTTGTACAACAACACCAAACAATGAGAACATTCATCAAACAAATATACAAGAAATGTGAAACATAAAATAGTACAATTAATTTCTGATATATGGGAGAGACATGCTCGAACATTTTGGCCGTGAATAAAGGGTCCAGAGCAGTGACTACAGCGAAGAAAGAGATCTTGTGTTGGAGTTGGGTCCGGTGTTAGTGTGGTTCATCTCAGTGTTGCCGACGTGGCACTCTCCTTGCCCTATGCATTTTGAATTAACGTTAAGAGAAAATAAAAAATTATTAAAAAGATGATAATAAAGGAATCAGAATGTACCTGTAACACATGTCCGATTAATTTGAAAGCAACGACTTCCAAGTGAAAAGGGAATCTGATTAGAAAAAAGAAATTAACAACTTCCAAGTGAAATTGAGTTTCAGATTCTTGACCAAAAAACAGAGAGAAATTGTACTTGACAAGAATATCAAGAAAAAGAACCAAGGAATTAAAGGACTTTCCTGATTGATGATGAACAAGACTGAGAAGAAGTTGCCGAATGTGAAATCAACAACAACCAAGTTAACAGATAGATATCCAGAGAGAGAGAGAGAGAGAGAGAGAACACAAGAAAGAAAAAAGCTATGAGAATTTTACCGGATTGATGACCAAAAAGACCAAGAAATTGTTGAATGTATGTGGACCCCAAAATTCTCCAAAGGTTGGCAGTCCCTTTCCAAGAGAGATGGGATTTCCAACAAGAGACTCTTGAGATTTTTGAGAGTGGATTTTCAACTCTGTTTCAAAGGATATTCCAAATAACTTGATGCACATTGCTATAGCAAGCAAGATCTTGACCAATTTGCGCGATCGTTTTCAGCACAAAAACGCTCAGGTTTTTAAGCTTAAGAAACATTTTATAGCATTTCAGCAAGGAGCCCTTGACATTAAGACTAATTACAACAGATTCAAGGTTCTTTGGGAAGAACTCGAGAATTTTCAACCATTATCACCCTGTCATTGTGGAGGTTTACAAGCGTGGTTAGAATATCAATAGCAAGTAAATGTGATTCAGTTTTTAATGGGCTTAAATGATTCCAATGCCTAGACTAGGGGTCAAATTTTAATGATGGAGCCTTTTCCACCTCTTTCAAAGGTTTTTGCATTGGTTATCCAGGAAGAACCACAACAATCTATGAACAGTGAAATTCATCTTTGCTACAGCCTTTTAATCTGGGTAATGCAGGTCCTGCTTCAGTTAATGCTCATACTGGGAATTCAACTCTAAAGGCAAAATGTGAGCGACCTTAATGTAGCCACTATGGATTGTAGAGTCATACCATCGATCGTTGTTATCAATTGCATGGATACCTACTTGGGTACAAGCCTAGATCCAAGACTCAATCGAGCTAGGCCCAAGCTAATCATGCAACTTCTATTGTCTCTAAGAACTTGGAACCATAGACATGATGCTCAACAATTTCTTCCCTAGTTAGTGCCAACAACTGATTGTCTTTCTGAGTTCACAACTACAATGTAGCTCACCTACCATTTTGGAATCGCAACAACCGGGTGGTGTCTTTCTGAGTTAATTTCCTCATAATTCCTAGGTTTTGGATATTAGGCCAATACACCACGTGTGTTGCTCTCTTGATTTGTTTAAGAATTCTTTCTTGTCTTTCAATTCGAGTGTTACTTTCCCACTGGTGAATTTGTTACTATTACTCGTATAGTATCATTCGAGTTATTTAAACATTTCACTCTTGAAAATGTTCAATATGTTCCACAATTTCGATTAAACATCCTTTCGATTAGTGCTCTCACTTAGTCTCATTTTTAATCTATCAAATTTGGGTTTGAATCTTGTTTTATTTAGGACTGTATGCAGGGGCAGATGATTGGGATGGGTAGGCGTAATGGCAATATTTATGTTATGGATCTAACCAATCTTTTTCCCACCCTATCTCGCATCCTAGTTGTTTGTTATAATGTTTCTAAGATTGATTATGAATTTTGGCATACTTGTTTAGGGCACCCTTCCCATGTAAGACTTAATCTATTGAAAAATATATTAAATTCAACATTGTTGATCATTCACCTCATTGTTCTATTTTTCATTTGGCTAAGCAAAAGTAGTTGCCCTTTCCCATTTCCAATTCTATTTCACAATGTCCCTTTGATTTGTTGCCTATAGACATATGGAGTGCTTTTAATTTACCAACACATGATGGTTTTCGATATTTTTTTACAATTGTGGATGATTATTCTCGCTTTACTTGGGTGTACTTGTTGAAAACAAAGTGTGACATCAACAACATTTTTCTTGCCTATTGTACTCTCATTCACACACAATTTAGGACAAACATTAAATTGATTTATAATGATAATGCACTTAAACTTGCTTTTTTGGATTACTTTCGTGAAAAAGAGATTTTTCCATTCCACTCATGTGTTGACACTCCTCAACAAAATTTTGTGGTAGAGCATAAGCATCAACACCTTTTGAATGTGGCCCGGGCATTACTGTTTCAATCCAATATTCCTCTAGCTTACTAGGGGGATTGTATTTTAACTACTACTTATCTCATAAATAGAATTCCATATCCCATTCTTTCCAATAAAACCCCATTTGAAATTTTGTACAATCAATCCCCTCGTATAGTCATCTCCGTGTCTTTGGATGCCTATGTTATGGTTCTACACTAGCACGTCATCGTATCAAACTCTCACCTAGAGCCATCCCTTTAGTGTTTCTTGGGTATCCACTGGGTTACAAAGGTTATGAATTGTTAAATCTTTCCACTAATGCCATATATATTACTTGAGATGTTATCTTTCATGAAACATTGTTTCCTTTTCAATCCAATGACTTGTCATCTTCCATTTCTAATTTTCTTTTTGAAAATGTCCTTCCATCATCTCGTGCTAGCACCTTTCATTCACATTTTCCTTCTTTTACTAATTCCAATCCAACCACTTCCATTAAGTCCCTTATTTCTTCCATTTCTCAACCAACTCATGTAACTAGACCACCAACTTATCTTTAAGACTGCCACTACTATTCCACCACTCTTACTCCCACATTTGTCTTATATCCACTCTCTAGTGTTCTTAGTTATGAAAAAATTTCCCCCTCACACCATGCTCTCGTTCATGCCATTTCTTCTCATGTTGAACCAACTTCCTACACTTAAGCTACTATGATTCTAGGATGACAGCAGACTATGAAAGCTAAACTCCATGCTCTTGAGGAGAATGGTACTTAGTCCTTAACAACTTTGCCCCTTGGCAAATGGGATGTGGGATGTAAATGAGTGTACAAGCTCGAATTTCGAGTTGATGGGTCTCTTGAGTGGCACAAAGCTCACCTAGTTGCCAAAGGGTACGCCCAACAAGAAGGTGTGGGTTACATTGATACTTTCTTGCCTATAGCAAATTAGTAACTATTAAACTTTTATTGGCTTTAACTACTATCCACGGTTGGTTTCTTGTTTGATTAGATGTCAATAATGCTTTCCTCCATGGTGATTTAATCAAAGAAGTTTACATGAGTTTGCCTCAAGGGTATCACCATGAAGGGGAGACACAACCATCTAACATTGTTTGCAAGTTACACAAATAAATATATGGCCTAAAGCAAGCTTCAAGGCAATGGTTTGCTAATTTTCTGGTGTTTTATTGGACAAAGGTTTTACTCAATCAGCCCCGAATCATTCATTATTTACTAAGCGCGGTGGCGAGTCATTCCTTGCATTACTAGTGTATGTTGATGACATTGTCATTGTCATCACCAACAATGATTACAAAACTGTTGAAGAGCTAAAAACATTCCTTGATAGTCAATTTAAGCTAAAGGATCTTGGACAACTCAAATACTTCCTCAGTCTTGAAGTTGCCAGGTCACGAAAGGGTACCTCTATTAGCCAGAGACACTATGCACTTCAATTATTATCAGATTATGGTTTTTTAAGTTGCAAACCTACAAGCATGCCTATGAAAGCTAACATTAATCTCTCATAAGATGACAAAGAGTTATTGGAGGATCCCAACTTGTATAGAAGTCTATTTGGAAAGCTCTTATATCTTACACTCACACGACCAAATTTGACTTACTCCATGAATCATCTGAGTCAATATTTGGCTAACCTGAGATCAACTCATCTATAAAGAGCTCATCAAATTCTACAATATATCAAGGGTACAGTAAGGCAAGGTCTTTACTTCTCTACTACACCATCAATTCATCTTAAAGTTTTTGCTAATTCAGACTGAGGAGCTTGTAAAGATACGAAAAGATTCATTAGTTGTTTTTGTGTCTTCCTTAAAGACTCCTTAATCTCATGGAAATCTAAGAAATAGAGCATTATTTGTCTATCTTTAGTTGAGGCAAAATATTGAGGAAAAAACTTGTTCTTCTTCATTGTCTACTCTTCTTCGTGATTTTGCGAGCTGATTTGGTTGAATGCTCTTCTTTGTGATTTTGGGATTCAAAGCAAAGAACTTGCTACACTATTTTGTGACAATGAAGCAACTCTTCATATTGCGGCTAATCCTGTTTTCCATGAATGGCTGAAGCACATTGAAATTAACTGTCACCTTGTTCGAGAGAAGATACAAGCAAGTTGTCTCAAGACAATGCATATGTTCTTTTAGTACCAAATTGTCGATCTCTTCACTAAGGCTCTATTTCCAACACAATTCAAATATCTCCTCAACAAGATGGGAATTCATAATCTTCATTCTCCATCTTGAGGGGGAGTACTAGAGCATATTGACATTTTTGTAATAAGGGTTGTTATTTTCTTTCTTAGCCTTTTTTTTTTTTTTCTTCTGAGTTGAGAGTTGGTTACAAGTTTGTTACTCTGGTTCCCATATAGACTAGCCTTTTGGCTTTATTCCATTTTTGTAGAGAATCAAGAGTATGAAAGCATTCATTCTTTTCTCTCCCTTTCATTCCTTCTTTCTCATAAAACCAGTAACATACATCTCCATACTAAGGTGCATCACCTTTGTTGACAAAGACAAGATCAGTTTGGCAACCCCTGCTTCCGTGCGCATCACTTACTCACCACCAAAACATCATATCTGCATTATATCCATTGATCTGCTACAATTTCACACTAGCATTATGTTCAGTTTCAGACACACACCTACAGTTATGAATACAAGAGTTTAATGGATTTAGTATGTGTTAGTGGAGAAATGGAGTGGTGTTAATGGAGATGTGAGGTGCATGAATTTTCATTAATAGTGAAAATGTGAAATTCAATGGATGACTAAGTGGAAATGAGAAGCCAAGTTTTTATGGATTAAATCATGGAATAAAGTGGCTTCATATAAGGTAATTTTGTGGCTGAAAATTCCCTTAGAATTCATGAGAAAAGATATGGCCCATATGAAAACTTAGAAAAGATTAAGAATTTTTATAATGCATATAAAGTTCACAATAAATTAGGGTTTGCCTATTCAGTGTTTTCAAAAGTAATTTTCTATTTTTTAATAACCAAAAAAAGAAATGAAAAGAAAGAAAATAGGTTTGATAATCAGAAAACAAATTAAGAACCATTTAACACAATTTTCAAAAATATTTCCAAACAAATCGATAATTTTTTATGCATTGATCTATATAAGATTGATTGAAGCTTATGATAAGTGATTATTTTAAGGATTTTAAACAATATATATATATATATATATATTACTTGAATGCTAACTTATTGGGTAAGGGGAAATACTATTTAAGAAATGTTTTTGAAAAGAGTTCTAAAAATAGTTTTTAACAACATTTGTACGTATTTCATTGAAAGGGTTTGAAAGGAAAAAAAGAAGCATGAAACTGTTATTTAAAAATAAAGCTTAACCTTTTTTCATTTTAATATCTCAAAAGAAATTAATGAGCAATTTTAAAAATTTTTCTAAAGTTATAGTTTCTGAAGATGAATCTCACTTATGGATAACACCTAGAGAGGGGGTGAGTAGATATTTTTTAAAATAGTTAGAGATGGTATCTCACAAATGCTCACAATTCCCCTATTTTTCCCCTATACAATGATATTCTTTTTCAACCTTATGAACGAACAAACAAATCACAAGTAACAATGGATGCACCAACACTCTCTCAAACAAGTTATTCAATGCAAGTAACATGCAAATGAGACAACTCTCCCCAAACCTAATATATAAAACAGTGCATCAATATAAAAACACTTTTTCACATGCCCCTTGTCATCAATCAACAACTAACATATATCTTGTTCTTTCAAAGATACAACAAACACATTTTAGCTCATAATCCAATTAATTTAATCACCATAACGCAATGAAAAATAACATAATCTCATGAAATGCTAATAAAAAGACAAGATAGAAATGAGAGACGATGACACCAATTTTTTTATTTTTTTTATGTGGAAACCCTCCGAAGAGAAAAAACCACGAGCCTCAAACAATCAAATAATCCACTATGAAGGAAAAATAGTTGAGTGAAAAGGTTTTACTTAGCACAAGTCTTTCACCCTTTTCCAAACCACTTGCCTAGAACCTTCAAACTTTAGCTACCACCATTCTTCTTTAGGAAAACACTTGGAATCTACTCCAAACTTTGATCTTGGCCTCTTCTTGAGTCCATAGAAGAAAGAATCTTAGGTTTTACCCCAATAAGTTGGATATGAGAGCAATATGAGAGTTAGGATGAAGAATACAGTGAATTAAGCTATTTGGAACAAAGATTTTTTACTCAAAAACTAATTTTCAATTCAAACCCATAAATTTCTTACAAGGCAAACACTCTCCAATATAGTAAGAGAAACTTGAAGCTAAAAACTTAGGGTTTTCGCTTTCATTGTTGCCTACACCACATCTAGAAAGAGGGCTTAAGAATTAGGGTTTTGAAACTTATACAATGTTTGAGATTTGTTTGGTAAATCATGAAAATTCGTAGGTATAATCGAAGTCTGATTGATAAGACAAAACTAAAAAGTTTGGGTTCAATATAAATTGTTACTCATTAGTTTGTTTGATCAAAATCCAATCCAAATGTTTTAAACACAATGTTTTACACTTTTAAGCTTCAATTTAAGGATAAAAATTTAAAATACGATTGATCATTGTTTGTCATCATCCATCACCGTAATTGCTCTTACCAATTCCTCTGGCCATTTTAAAATACGAACAATTTGGAAAAGGCAGGTGTCTAAGGGAGGATTTTAAGAATATGAGCTATGAGACACAATGAGAATTTTGACCCGAAATTGCTAATACACAAAATACACTTACATTAATTTTTTTTTTTTTTTTTTTTGGTATTGTTTCCAAAACTTGCATTAAAAGGAAAAATGGAAAGAAAACCAAATCCAAAGTTTATAATTATAATTTAACACGATCATGTGGCAATTTGGTGTATTTTACTAAATAAGTCATCATCACTACTCACAATTTGTTTTTTCTAAAACAAAATAACTTTCCTTCCCTTAGTCTCTCATTTTATGGTTTCTCTCATTGTCTTGGGAAAATTTAAGGCGATACTCATCCTTTTCATTTGGAACCAAGTTGTTGGTCACTTTCACCTTCAAGCCTTTTTCATAAATATCTAGTGTTTTTTTCAAGCGGAATCTCTTATACCAAACTTGCAAATTGCAAACCTCATTATTCTCTTTCTTTCTTCTCGTAATTTGTCTGGAGATGTGAAGTTAGTATGAATGATACTGCAGGATCCATCACGAAGAGTAGTTGGTAATCTTTGATATTCCAAGCTCCAATGGCAACAATCAACCAAAAACTGCACATACACTTAATTTTTTTGGCTATAAGTTTATTTTAGAGTTTTTTTTTTTTTTTTGTTATATTGATTCATATACATGATTTGTGATTTTAATTAAGATTCACTTGCAACACTTAATGCTTAATTAATTCACAAATTAATTATGATAAATCCTTACTATTCTCCACCAACCAAAAGTTTGGAATGAAATGCAGTAGAGATAGGCACTATCCACTTGAGTTTTTCGATTACTACCAATAATTATACCCAAAGTTTGTTTTAGGGATGGTCTAAAGGTCACATTACTACTGCATATGTAGAAAATCAAAATTCATACAAGTTCATTTTCTTCTTCATAATATGAATGCCACATAGTCTTGAACTTTTGGCACAAAGCTAATAGCTAGAGATTTGCAAACAGGTAAATCTTGCAAGAAAATGTCCAAAGAGAAGGTTATGTTGCAATTCCTACAACAAAACGTCGTTGGAGATTTTTCAACATCAACAACCTTGAAGCCTATTATTGGTTTTTTTAATTGTTTGGGCATTGGGAATTGCCACTAAAACTTGGAAGAAAAATATTGAATGATAAAGTAGGAATTATTATGTTGTATTAATCATTCATACGGTATGCTAAATAATGAGTATGAGATAGAAGGGAGAAACAAGTTACTTTGATATAAAGGAGGTATTAAAGTCATTTCAACACTAGAAGGAAATTGATGCTAGAAGGCTCTTTGGAAATTATCATTTCAGAGTTTTGATAAAGTTCAAGGCATATGAATACTATAAATTGGATGTTTGATGCCCTTTTTCAAACCTATTTTGATACCAAAATGTGTTTTATCGAAATTTTGATAAAGCACCTAGAGAGTCAAGTCTTAGTTTCCTTCATCGATTATAGTCAATAACCTTAGGACATAATTTTGATACTTAAAAATCTCGGTAGGAAATTTTGATACCAATGGGGATGACATACTCATTTATCAATTTTTCACTACTGAAAATTTCTACACCAAACTAATATAATCTCAAGATTTTGGTAAACACTTGCATTTTTGCATTTTTAGTACCAATCCATGTAAAAGGTGTTTTGCACAGTATTTTGACTTGACTTGATGTATTGGAGAAGGCTAAGAGGAGTGATGTTATTCAAGATGAACTTTTTGATACAAGGATAAAATGATTCAATATTGATTTCAACAATAGCCCATGGATTTCAATGGTGACCTGAAAAGATAAGGCCTTTGTTGAACATTTCATTACTATATTGATCATGAATCGGAATTTTGATTTATAAAATTTGTTATCTTTTTTAAGACTTCATTTGGCTCTCATATTCTTTTTTTAGCCATTTTAACCATTTTCTTGCTGTTTTTAAGGTTTGTTCGTAAGTGCAAAGACATTAGAGATTTTTATGAGGAAGGAGAATGAAAAACACATAAACTTACTTTTGATTATTGCAATACATCTCTATTAATTTGGTGAATTGAATGCATTATGCGGGAACAACAATGAATGGCTAAACACCTTTTTTATCTACAAAAAGTTGATCTCCTATGGGAGAGTCTTAGTGGAGTGCATATAAAGTATTAAGAAAAGTTATCCTTACTCTAAGATTCATCTTTCTCACAAATTCGACAAGGAAAAATAACTCTTTAAAATTTACTAGGGTTCTGTATGTGTGATTCTTATTAGTTTTAATGAATGCTTCCTTGTAAGAGTTGATTCACTAAGATTCAATTTGATCCCTTATTGTGATGTCTCTAAGGTTAGTACTTGAGATGAGTATTAATTGGGCATAGTAGGTTGAAAACTGAATGTGAAAGAGTGTGGCTGTCATAGGAGCACATTGGATCCTACTTTCCTTGAGATTTGAACTTACATGGGACATAATAACGTCTAATTGTAGGAAATACCACATTTTGGTATTGATAGAGTTAAAGTATCGCCTTGCAACAAAAATGGAAAATTTAATGAGCTAAAGCACTTCCAATATACATAAAAATAAGGTAAGGAGATGTCTAGCTTTTCATTCTAGAAATTTAAAAATAAAATAAAATAAATGAATATAATCATTGAAAGATTGTATAATCCATGCTATTTCTTTCTCATACCAATTACTCACAGGTATACACATTTTCCAGAGTACTTACATCTTGGTCCATCTGCAAGTTAGATTCCTCGAGAGTTTGGTTTGAAGCAACCAATATTGTTTGTTTTCACTTATTGAAATAATCCCATATGCGAGCCTACTGATATTTTAAACCGAAAAAAGAATTGAAAGTAAAAGAATATAAAGATAAGGAAACCAAAAGAAAACCCATACTCAAAGCCAAATCATACAACACACCTTTTCCTGCTCTATCAAGAATTGCCATGAATTGTGCCAAAAAGCACTTTTAATTTAAAAGAAAAAAAAATCTTGTTTTTAATTTTAAACATTAAAATTAAAAGTGGAAGGCTCCTAACAAATAATAATAATAATAATAATAATAATAATAATATATTATTATTATTATTATTATTATTATTATTATTAAATCTTTTTTTAAGCAAATATAAATTTGTAAACATTGTACTTAAATCTCAAAACAAAAAAAAAATGAAAAAATGAAAAAGAATGTCAAAGTACTCATTCTTTCTTTTTTTTAAAAAAAGTTAATATTGAAAATTCTGTTTGGCACATCTATTTTCCTTTTAAACAAACACCCATTATTTTGAAATAAAAATTAAAACTTATTTCAAAAAATTAGAAATAAATAAATAAAATTCTTATTTCAAAAATAAAATAATATTGATACATATATTTCAAACTTCACTATGCCCCTACAAAAAATAGAACATGATAAGCTCCACAACACATCACACATGCAACAGTCAACAAAGGCATTAGAGCCCAAAAAATATAGAACAGAGGATGAAGATAAATCCCTATGGCAGCAGGCAAAGCAGGGATCAGCACATGGAATACCCATTCCCAAACCCTTAAAGATAATGGCTACCTAAAGAAAGATTTGATTCTCTCAGAGATGTCTGTTGCTCTTTCAAATCCTTTGTATTTTGGCTCACCTTTCTTACCAAATAAAATTGGTTCTACATGGAATCAAATGAAGTCAACAGCATTCCATAAGAATGAACATCCAAGAATTGTATTCTAGTAGAATGAACCATATAGAATTGAAAGTTGTATCTACATAATCAGAATTTCATTTTTTTTCATCCAAGGGTGAACGAATACCATTAAGCTTTATATACACAAACAAAAGCTACATTGAAAAATGATTCAGATCTAACAACAACAAAGAAAAGAAGTAATACCTAGAAATTTTAGTGACTCCACCTCCAGAACCCATGAAAAATTGCTCACAACAACTTAATCAAATCACACAAAACCTTAGGGCTTAGTTTCAGACCCGAAACAAAGACCATAGGCGAGAAATTGGAGTTGAAATCAGAAAAATGAGGAAAGGAGAAATGAAGAAAGGCGAATCGGACTTGATATCGACAAAGAAACGTTTTGTAGAGAAGTCTCAGTGGGTTTGGCTCTCAACGTGGTGGAGATTGGAGTGTTCGCTAGCCTTTATACGGACTAATGTTAATGTTTCTTTTGGCAAGGAATGAAGGATGTGATGCAGGAAGATAGGATGGATCTGGGGCATTAGAGGAAGGAAGACTGATGTTAATGTTCCCTTTGGCAAGGAAGAATGATTGATGTTAATGTTCCCTTTGGCAAGAAAGAAAGAATATGATGTAGGAAGGATATGGGGTGTTAGACTTTCAACGAGAAAGGATCTGGTGCATTAGACTTTTGGCAAGGAAAGAAGACAGATATTAATGTTCCTTTTGGCGAGGAAGGATGTGGTATTTTGCATGGCACGTGGAAAGTTTCACAATTCATCAATTGGCTTTCAGCCATGTGGGGTTGTAAACAAATTTCTTCTCTTGTGAAATTTGAATTCCATTAAAATGATAAAACACATTTGCACCATCAACTTTCCGATGTGGGATTAAATAACCTCCGACGAAAAGTAATAAAATACTCTTTTACATTCTATATGTTTTGATAATCAATTCAACTGACGTAAAGGCTGAATCTTCTTATTAAATCCACCACAAAAATACTTGCAATAGAAGAGGATAAATGGTTCTGCCACTTAAGGATTTTTACCTCTAAATTATTATTATTTTTTTCTTTCTAAATAGATTTTATTTATTTAACTAAGTGTCTTATCAAATTGTAATCATTTTTAAATTAAGTTTGATTTTAAAATCTTACCTATAAATAAAAATTACAAACATATATGAAAATTAAAACTAGTACTGCTTTTTATTAGTAGGAGTCCCTATTTTTTTTTAAATAAAAAAAAAAAAAAACTCTGCAAAAATTTGTAAAATTATTTTTGGATTTAAAGTTTTTTTTAGTAAAAGAGTTATGATAAAAGTAAGTTTTGTTGCATTTTTGTTTTTAATTTATCATTTTAATTAAAAATTAGAAAATAATTTTTAAAATCATAGTTAAAAGGTATTTTACTTTTTGTTTTAAAATTTGACAACAAAAATTTTAATTAAAGGCATAGATAAATTTTTGCCGCCAAATTTAAAAAAAAAAAAAAGAAATATCATACTCATGACTCACCCATATTTTATTCATTTTTGCAAAACTAGTAACATTGATATTTTACATATGAAGTTTTGAAATATTACTAAAACAATTCTCTAACAACTTTTTTTTCTTCTTATTGTATGTTTACCATGATAATATTTTCTATTTAAAAAAAAAAAAAAAAAAATTCGACAATATGTTTAATATTTTTATGATTAAAAAATTGGTTATATTTTCTACTTTTATTTAAATATATTTTCATCTATTAAATTTCTCTTGATTATTCATCACGTACAACCTTTAGGTTTTAGTTTTCCTCAGTTGACTTATTAACACCATCCATTTTTCAAATAATTTGAGATTAAGAGGATAGAAACAAGGTGTGGACCCTGCATTTTTTCTCGATGCGTTCCCACTCGATGGCGAAACTCGTTTTTTATTTATTTAGTGAAAAATATGATTTTTAGAAAAGACTTGGAGTTGCCACTTATTTTTGTTTTATTTTTAAAGGGAAAACAAACTAAGAATGAAAACTCTAAGTGTGACTCCTTATTTAGAAAAACAGGTCTGTGAAAAATTGAGTTAAGTATGGAGGTCAGGTTACCTATTGGGAAGGTACGGTGGTGAGGCGTAGCACCCCTTTAAGCCCTATAGTAAGGTCTCTACTAAATAAACTGAGGCAAGTATGACAATTAACTATGAAATCAATGGATATCAATAAAATAATCAAATAATAAAATGAATCAGGCATGAGAATAAGTAAAGTGGAAGTGAGATCGTACCTTAGCAGCAGGTAAAGATGCGCTATCAATGAAACGGGGTTAGTGTTTAATGATAAGTGTAAAATATCTCACACAAAACCAATCAAAATCGAACAATATCAATCATGCAATTCACTTGAATTATTTTCGAAAGAAATGTTATGAATATTGGGCCCCCACCAAAGCCCAATTTATTTTGCATGAATTCATCTCACAAATTCCATTATTTTGGAATTATGAAAATTGTCTTCATGCTTATTAAAAACCAAGGAAAACAGAAAATTATTTTAAAATCAAAGAAAACTTGGGAAAGTGCTTGCCTAAAAGGAAAGGTAGCAAGTTTATTTAAAAATGGGATTTGGGATGGAAAGTGGTAGAATTAAAATTATTTGAAAGAAAACTAGAGTTTTGAAAATTATTTGAAAATTAAAATCTTAAAAATTAAATTTAAAAAAATATTTGAAAATGGGAGTTTGGAAAATTAAATTTGAAAATTGGAACTTAATTCTTCATCTTTTGCTTTCAAAATTTGATTCTCAAATTCAAGTTTTGAAATAATTTTCTAAATTCCAATTTTCAAAATTTGATTCTCAAACTCCAGCTTTCGAATAATTTTCCAAATTCCAAGTTCTTAAATAATTCTTCAAACTTCAAATTTTAAATAATTTTCAAAACTTCTAGCTTCTAAATAACTTTCATGTCACTTTAGTTTTTTAATGAATTTAAAACCACAATTCTCCTTCCTTTCTTAAGGTTTAGGGTCACCAAAAATCCCATTTTTAATAAGTTCGTTGCCATGTTCTCCCTGGCAAGCATTTTTCATAACTTTTCTTGATTTTTAAAATATTTTAATAAGCCATGAATGCAATTCTATAACTCCAAAAAATCATGAAGTTTGTAGAATTAATCCATGCAAAATTCATTGAGCTTTGGTGGGGGCCCAACATCCATAATTTTATTTTTCTTTAAAAATGATTTGAGTGTAGTGTTTAGTTGATATTGATCGGTTCTGCTCCATTTTGTGACACATGTGATATATTTTATACTCATTATTGTGCACTAACTTTGTTTTATGATAGCGCATTATTGCTAGCTACCAAGGTATGCTCTCACTCTCACTTTGTTTATTTATTTTCCATGCATGACTTGCTTTCTTCATGAGATTAATTCTTGGTGTTCATTGATTTCCTTGTCAATTGTCATACTTGCTTCACCTTATTTAATAGAGACTCATTTTTAAGGTGCTTAGAGGGGTGTTATGGTCTTTTATTGTACCTTCCCAATAAGTAATCTGACCTTCGGACCCATCTCTGTTTTCACAGACAGTCTTTTCCAAATAAGAAGTCACACATAGGGTTTTCTTTCTTATTTTATTTTTTCTTTAAAAATAAAACAAAAATAAGTGGCGACTCCAAGTATTTTCTAAAAATAAATTTTTTCACAAATAAAAAACGAGTTCACCATCGAGTGGGAATGCATTGTGCGAAATATGGGGTCTAGAAATATCCATCAATAAAAATATTGAAATACCCTTGCAAATCAATATACACCCACATTCTTCCTTTCCTTCATCAATTTCTTTTCTTCCAATCTCTCCACAACCTTAATAAATTAAAATATTTTTTTAAAAATAAATGGTTTCAATTTTTTAAATTTAAAAATTTTAAAATTTACAAATTTAAAAATACATAATTTTATTCAAATCCAAAACTTTTAATAAATTAAAAATAAAAATAAACCTTTTTAAAAACAAATTTAAGCTTTTAAATTAACTTCTGGTTTGACCTTTCAAGGTTGACACTCCCACATCATTCTTTTCTTTAGACTTTCTTTTTCTCCACTTTTTCATATGTTTCTCATGTCTAATTATGTCTAAATTAATTCTAAATATTTTCTAATTGTTTTACAAAAAAAAAAATTATATAAGTAATAAAATCTAAATTTTTTCATGTAGAACAAACTTAACATTATTGTATGGATTTTATAAAATATATTGAAATTAACTTTCAACTTATATCAAACAACTTTTTATGATAAAGAAGCTTAGGTTTGGAGAGGATAAAAAAAAATGGAAAAGGATAATTCAAAAATAATAAATGGATTAATAGGATTTATATTTTGAGGTGGATATGTAGGTGTAGTGGATATGTAGATAGTTTTATTAGATGTTTGGTGCCCCTATTTTTAAGTATTCTGGCCTACAACCCTAAAACCCAAAGTAATTCTCACCAAGTTCCCAAAAAAAATTGACCCTTAAAGTTGCCTTGCACCTCTCATTATTTTCATTTTTTTTTTTTTTTATCTTTTCAACTCTACAAACTCTCATTTTTAACATGCACTTTTTAATTAATTTATTTTTTCTACTTTAGAACTCACTTATCTTCCTAAATACAAAAATTCTTTATATTTACACAACAGTTTAACTTCAACATCTTTTTTTTAAGAATTCTTTTTCATATAATATTCCTTACTAACAAAAACTAATTATAATTAAATGACTTTAATTTGATATATATAAATATTAAGATACAAACTCCTATAAACTTACACTTTAACCACTTGAGTCCAACCACTGTTTGATTTAAAAAATTTATAGTTCTTAAAGATGTTAAACTCATTTAAAAAGTATCAAATGGTAATAAATAAGAACTAAAGAAAAACCATTCAAATAAAGAGATTTCATCTATAATACAAAGTAAAATCCAAAATAGAAATGTGAAGAAAAATATTATCATTGACTCTTGCCAAACCAATCCCACTACCATCCGATGCTAAATTGTCTAACAAATGGGAATTGAAAGCATAGAAGAGAATCATTAACTCTTGACTCTTGCCAAACCAATGGCCACTACCATCCAATGCTAAATTGTCTAACAAATGAGAATTGAAAGCATAGAAGAGAATCACTAACTCTTGACTCTTGCCAAACCAATCTCACTACCATCCAATGTTAAATTGCCTAACAAATGAGACTTGAAAGCATAGAAGAGAATCATTGACTCTACTTAGCCCATTATCTTAAAAGTATTGCCCCTCCCCTCCTTTCATGAGGTTTCTTAGAAATTTGAAGTTTTTTTATCATATAAAGTATAAAAGAGAATCATTCTTAACCCATTATCTTAAAAATCCTACCCTTTCCCCTCCTTTTATTAAGTTTCCTAGAAATTTCAAGCTTCTTTATCATATAAAGTATCGAAGAGAATCAATGACTTTGTGTACCCCATTATCAAATGTTGCATCTCCTTTTCTAAAGGTTAATGCCCTTGCAGCCATTTACATTTGTTTCAAGAAAAATGAAGTTATTTTGCCCCCTAGAACTATAGAAATAAAATTTTGTTAAGAATTTTAAAATATGAAAATAATTTTTTTAAATAAGAGTATTTTATATAAATTTTTTTTTCATATTTTCTAAAATTAAATATCCAATTTTTAATTATCTCAAAAGATGGAGATGCTCCAAAAAAAGAAAGATAATGTCTTGCAATTAGATAAATAATTCAAAATAATCTGAATACTTCTTAATCCACTTGTGGTTAACATTCTATTAAAATTATGTCAAATTTATTTAAATCTACTTGCATTTATTTATTTAAAAGTATTCAAAGCATCTCAATACATTATTCTTTTTTCAAAAAAAAAAAATGTATCATGTTTCTAGAAAAGAATGATTAATATATATATATATATATATATATATATATATATATATATATATATATATATATAATGATTTTCTTATAAATAATTTGCTTTTACTTAAAATTTAAATGGGTTTGTATGCTCATGTTTTTCTCTTTTTTTTTTTCTTTTTTTTTTTTTAATTAAATGAGTTCATTTATAACATGGGAATGTCTACTTGAACTTACTATTTTATTTATTTCCTTTTTTAAACTTTATTTTAGTAAATGCATCCTTTATCAATAATTTGATGATTTTTTTTTTTTAAATCAAATAGTGAAGATAAAATTTTGATAATTAAGAAACAATTGACTTGCTACATCATTTATGTGAAATATTGATTTATTGTTTGAAGTATTTTGGCATTATATTCAATTCATCATAATAAGATTGTTTTTTACTCAATAATTTATGTAGAATAATAAATAAATTAAGGAGCACTTTATTAAAAATCGGTTTTAATAGAAAAATGTAAGTTGGATATTCATGTTAATTAGAAATAAATTATAATTTGATTTAATTGGAAAATTAAATTTTTGCTAGTTAATTTAATTTTAATTTGTAATTCATGTTAAAAAAGAAAAGAAGATAGTTTTCATGTCTTTTTAATTGAAAAAAAAAATGATGATTTTGGTTGTAATTTGTGAATTTATTTTAATTTGTAAAAAGAAAAGATTATTCTATTAATCAAATCAATTTTGATATGAAAATTTAATTTTATGAATATAATAATAATTGTTAAAGTAATCTTGCATGTGCAAATTTTAAAAATCTTGTAAAAAAATAAACAAAAAGATAAGAAAATATGCAAACAAAATTTTATGTTTTAGAAATTTTGTACGGTACAATTCTTTGGAGTAATACTCGTTACAAAATAATATTTTCCTTTTATTCGATCACTTTGATCACAATTCAATGGATAACATATTTTTACTTGCATTTGTTTCTATACTAAGCTTTTATACTAGGCTTTATGTCATGTGCTCATGTGAATAACTGTACAAAGGTGCAAAATTGCTTGCCTTGGAGGATGTATAGAAGCTCTCAATGCATACCCTATATGCTCATCTCTACTATGAACACATTACATGATCTATTCTTACTATCAAGGCTTAGAGAATGCCAAAGGTTAATGCAGTCAATCATAAACTCATCTTTCGACTGCTTGGTATTTGTGAACTCCATTATGCTTACCATTGGTTGGGAAAAGTAATTGTCTTCCCACTTCATTGGATCCCAATTGTCAACAGGTTCAAGCTCATTTACCAATCAAAAGCACACATTTGGAGGGAATACACAAATTATTTGACTAAGAGGTCACCCTCATGTTAGCATTGTTGCAAGTTTGGATGAATTAGGCATTGCATTGCTTTGGAATTCCATTTTCATCAAATTATTGAAAATTTAGATGTTAATAACCCATAGGTATTTATAGGTTATTAATCCTCGTTTGTAAGATTTAAAGTACATGAGTATACTTCATGATAAAACACCATACTATGCTCTAATGGTGTTATGTATCATGTTGTAAATCACTCATTTTTATTGGAAATCTATTAATTTGTCATGAAAATAATTTTAATTTGGCTTGAAGTTATTTCTTGGTTATATGTAGACATATGCGGATACACAAGGTTTTTTTTTTTAATATTTATTATTTGACTTTTATTTTACTCATGATCTCTTTATAATATTATTTGTTGGAATTAATTGCTATGTTGTTATTCTTCCTAAAATAATTTTTTTTGCTTAAAAATAAATTTATTCCTACATTAAATTGGCTACTTTTAGTTAATAAAATCATTTCCTCTTTTTCTTGTTTACTTTTATTTATTTATTTTAAATTATAATATTTATCAATAATAAGATTTGTCTATAAAATGTTAAAAAAAAATAAAAAAATCATCCCCTCATTGTTTAACTTATTTTTTATTTTTACTTTTTTGTATTTATATTTTGATTTTAGTTTTATGTTCATTTTTAATATTTATTTTTCACTTATTGATCAGAATTTCTCTTTTTTATTTACTTTAATTTGTTATTGTTATTTCTTGTTGATATCCTTTTATATATATAAAATAAAATAACACACCATGAATAAAGTGAAGGAAAAAAATATAATGTAAAATAAAATCAAATCTTGGTGGATAAGTAAGGTGCAGGAGCCTAATGTCTAATGATGATGATGGATGACCCACCAAACCAGAAGAAAAGCAAAAGGTGATAAGAAAAAGAGAAAATTGAAAAAACAAAAAATCAACATAGAGAGACAACTGCCTTTAACTTTCTTCATCACTTTCCCAAAGATCATTGGAAGTCACCTGCCTTCCCAATTCATAGAGCCCTTAAGTTCTTAACTTTCCTTATCACTTTTCGGAAGGTCATAGGGAGCCACTTGCCTTCCAACTCTTTATATATAGATAAATGATAATATATATCAATAATAAGATTTATCTATAAAATGTTAGAAAATAAATGTATTTAATCTAGTGAATTTTATTTTTACATTTTTTTATTTCTCTTTTAATTTTTGCTTTTATTTTTTTTTAATTTTTAGTCTTTACATTTATTTTTCACTTCTTGATCAGAATTTTTCTTTTCTATTTACTTTTATTTTTTTTTAAGTACTTATATATAATAATAATAAATAAAATAAAATAGGAGAACATGAATAAAGTGAAGAAAAAATAAAATAAAAAACTTGGTGGAGAAGTAAGGTGCAAGAGTTTGAAGGATGAATGTAAACAAGAGAAAAAGAGAACAAAAGAAAAGCAAATGGTAAAGTAAAAGCAAAAGGTATTAACAAAAAGAGAAAAATGAGAAAAGAATCAATATAGAGAGAGAGAGAGGGAGAGAGAGTTGCCCATAACTTTCCTCATCACTTTCTGAATGTCACAGGAAGCCATCTGCCTTCCCAAACTTTGTATATTGTAAACTAGGGTTGCCCACTATCTTCAAAAGAAATCATACCTCAAATTGTCTTTTGTAGTTTTGAGAAATCATGCCAATTTAGTGAATAAAATTCTTACTCAATTTCTTTGCCAAAGAAGTCATTCATTTTGATATGTTTTTTACAAATATTTTATTTCTTTTTGGTTTTTAATCTTGAGGTATTTTTTCTAAATAATTTGTCTTTTTAGATAGATCATTTTTTATATTCTTCTTATTTTAAATAAAACAAGTTTCCAATGACGAATTTTTTAAGAGTTTTTAATGTGAAATTTTCTAAAATTTTATCTTTTTGTCATAATGCTTCCTTTTATTGATATTTTTTTACAAAGTTAAAGAGATAATGTAATAACTAATTTAATACAAGGCCAGCAATTTAAACCACGCAACCATAAAAATGCAAGTGAAGGTAGAAATTCTTTGGCTGGTCAAATGAGAGGATTTGGTCGAGATAATTTTTACGTGTAATTAGAAATGTTTATTGGAGGGCGAAAGAGTTAGTAAAGAAATTTGTTGAATGTAACATAGAAATTTCTTAGATAAATTGGTAAAGAAATTTGTTGGATGTAAGAGAAATTTCTTAAATAATCACATGATTGGTAGGTAGAGAATTTTCTTGGATGACCATAATAATTGTATGTGAATAGGTAGACAAATTTCTTAGATGGTCACACAAATTAGTAGGTAGAGAATTTTCTTGGATTGTCACAATAATTGAATATGAATAGGTGGACAAATTTCTTAGATGGTCACATGAATTGCTACGCAAGAATTTTCCTTGATGACTACAATGATTGAATGTGAAAAAGTGGAAAAGCTTATTGGAAGGTGACAAAGATTGGTAGAAAAATTTTCAAGCAAGTTGAGAAATTTTTTCCATGGTAACAAGAATTGATAGAGAAATTTCTTGAAGGTGGATAATTAGGTTGAGAAATTTTTTGGATGGCAACAAGAATTGGTGAAGAAATATTTTGGAAGGATAGAGGAAACTGCAAAAGTTCCATTTGTTTCAAATAACATTAAAAGTATGTTTAGTAATGTTTCTATTTGAAGTACTTTTAGTGAAGGTGTTTTCTCTAGAAATATTTTTGGAAGAATCACTTATAAAGTGTTTCTATAGGAAACATCATAAGTGATTTTTTAACGTTTTAAAAGTGTTTTCTAAATTTTATTAAATACTTGGTTTTTTTTTAAAAAATGTTTTTTAATGTTAGGTGTGATTTTTAAAATTTTATAAAATATTTGATTTTTCTTCAAAAACGTTTTTTATGCTATAAGTACTTTCTAAAAGTACTACCATGGGGACCTTGACCTTTTGCCTCTAATAAGGCTAACATGATGAGTGGTTGGTGATTGCGTGTCTTTACTGGTTTTAGCAAGTGAATGTGCTCGCTTACTTGCTTTGTTGAAAATGCAATGTCTTTGCTTTGCTATAGTCATAAGACTCATAAAGGTGTTGTGCCAAAGGTTTAAAATATCAGTAAATACGGATATATCGGTACTTGATTTTATGGATATATTGAAAATATCAGAGAAATATTGATGGATATTTTTACACAAATATTGATTGAACAAAAATAATTCAAAATTAATGGAAATGCTTAGAATTAGAAAATTTTGAAGGTACAATTTTCTAGAGTAATATTCTTTACAAAAGAATATTTTTTTTCTTATTTGATCACAATCCAAAAAAATATATAAATAAAATTATTTGTATTAGAAATTTTTTAAGGTAAAATTTTTGGCTTATTATCAAATTACTTTTGTTGAACTTTGAATACATGTATAGTACTTTGTATGCTTCCCCAAATTTACAAGAATATCTTATGAAACCACTTTTTAATTCTTTTTTAGATTTGAAATCTCAAATATTTTATTGCTCAAAGTCCTAGAGCTTAAGGAATGCCATAGAGAACCACTCAACTATAAGCATTTTGATGCTAAGTCTGCAAACAAAAAAACATATTATTTTTCTGAAAAGTTTATAATATTCAATAAAATAAAATAATATTTTTTTAAATTATAAAATTTGTTAAAATTAAATAATTTAATTTTACTTTAGTTTCAATATATTTACATTTAAATACTATGCATATTTCATTTAATAATATTTAAAATATTATTATATTTAGACTTATGCATGATTTAATTTAATAATATTAAAAATGAAAAATAAACATTATTGATTTTTTAATTTAGTTATATCTATTTTTAATTTATTATTATTATTTTTAATTTTAATAATATATAAATTATATATTTATAGTGTTATTGATTCGACGTGGTTCAACTATCAATCCAACTAGTTTATCATGAACCAATAACTTTTCCGATTCATTATCGGTTTGATTCCGAAAATATTGTTTAATATTTAATATTTGAATTTTATTTTATTAATGATCTCTTTAGAATATTATCAAGGTTTTTATTGGAATTAATTGCTATGTTGTTATTTTTCCAAAAATAAATTATTTTCTTCGTAAAAAGTAAATTTCTTCCCACACTAAATTCACTACTTCAAATTAATAAAATTATTTCCTCTTATTCTAGTTTGCTTTTATTTATTTATTTTAAGTTATAATATTTATCAATTATGAAATTTGTCTATAAAATATTAAAAAATAACTATATCACTAATTCTAAATATATCAATCCATCCCCTTATTCTTAAAATTATTTTTATTTTCAATTTTTATATTTTTTATTTTTTATTTTTTATTTTTAGTTTTTATATTTATTTTTCACTTCTCCATTGAAAATTTTCTTTTTTATTATTATTTCTTGTTGATGTCCTTATATATATATATATATATATATATATATATATCTTAGAAAAAATATATAAAACATAATAATAAAATAGGAGAGCATGAATAAATTAAGTGAAGGAAAAAAAATGTTAAATAAAAATAAAAATAAAACTTGGTAGAGAAGTAATTGAATAACCGAAATTCAATTACTTTCGTTGGCACTTTTCGGAAGGTGACAAGAAGTCGCATGCCTTCCCAACTTTTTATAGTATAAACTAAGATTGCTCACTATCCTCAATAGAAATCAAGCCTTGAGCTCTGAGGTACAATTGTTTGAAGTAATATTCTTTATATAAAGAATATTCTTTTACTGGATCATTTTAATCACAATCCAAAGAATGATGATATGAGTTTCTTCTTCAAGTTGACATCTGATTCAAGACTTATTTTTGAATGACATTTGATAAATTTTGAGAATGACGAAGAAGATATATATAGTATTTTCATATGCTTTCTATACTAACATTAAGAGGAACGTGTTATAAAGTTTTTTTCATGTCATTCATTTTATTTAAATAATAATAATTTTTCTAGTTTTAAAAAAAGTATTTGATCTCTCTTAAATCATTCACCAAATAAATTAATTTTTTTAATAAATATAATTTTAATTTGGATTTAAATTATTTCTCAGTTATATATGGATATATGTATATAGAAAAGATTATTTTTTTTAATATTTGAAATTTATTTTAGTAATTACTCTTTAAAATATTATCCGATTTTTATTGGAATTAATTGCTACTTTCTTATTCTTCCTGCTTCCAAAATATAAAACTATTTTTTTGCTTAAAATATAAAGCCCTTCCAACATTAAATTGACTACTTCAAGTTAATAAAATCATTTCTTCTTATTTTAGTTTACTATAATTGGTCAATAATAAGATTTATTTATAAAATGTTAGAAAATAAATATATTATTAATTCTAAATAGATGAACCCATTCTTCTTTAATAAGTTTTATTATAATTATTTAATAAAAAATTAATATCTACCTATTTTATGATTTTATTTGAATATGTTTTATTTTAAAACATTTATATTTATTTAAATAATTATATTAATAGGTAAAATCATATTTATTTTCTTGGAAAGAGGACAAGATTAAATTTTATTCATTGTTTAAAAAACATAACATTTCAAATTGTAATTCAAAAACATACTATCTATATCAAGTTTATAATAAATTAATACATTATTTATTTATTTACTATATTTATTTTTATTAATATATAACTTTGTTTAAATTTGAAGTTAAATCTTATAATAATTTAATAAATTTATTATTTATATTTATATATTTGTTCTTATTAATTTTTTTCTTTTTCTTTCTGATTAATAAATTATAACGTGAATTCAAATGTATCATTATCTATAATTTTATATAACTAGAAATTTATTTAGAGTGAAAAAGAAAAAGAAAAAAAGAGTTGGGTAGCATTTTGTAATTTTATTGCAATCATAATTAATCATTGACAAGTCTATCAAAAGAGCAATATCTTCATTAGGAAAATGGAGTAAAAGAACTATTATTTTTTGTCCTAAACAATTTAACAAATTGTTGATATTTTTTTTATTTCATAAATTGAATATTTTTTTTTTTAAATAATAATTTAGATTCCCAAAAAGTTTATATTTTAATTTTATATATTTGATAAATAATAATTTTATCATCATTAATATTTGTTTGTGATAAATATCTTGTTTATTTTTCTTTTAATTAAAAAATAGAAAGAGAAAAGAGAATGTGATTGGAATTTCTTTTTAAAATTATTATTTTCATTCAAATAAGTGTAATTATTTTATACCCTACAATTTCTTTATTTTTCAATGTTCAAACGTGAAAAAAATTATAATTGTAAAATAAAAAAGTTGAATTTTTTATATGAATTCTATAATTATTCATAATATTAAAAAAAATATTATTAAAAATCATTATCTAAGCATACTTCTTATTTATAATTCTATATAAATAAAAAAAGTCATTTACAAAAAACAAAAAGGAGTTAAACTATTTTTAAGGATTTTACTAAATACCGCATAAAGAAAAAAGTGTTCTTATGTTTCAAAAGTTCCTTGAAAGACGATTTTCACATAGTAATTAAAGGAGATATCGACAATTGTGCCAACAAGTTTGAAACTTTTTAAAAAAGAATGTAAAATTCAAGGAAAGAGTTGTTGGTCTCAAGCCTTTGTATTAAATGTAGGATTATTAAAATATTTCAAAGAGGAAGCCTTGGGCCCACCAACTGAACCCACTTGAAAATAGAAGAAAAACGAAGGTGATAAGAAAAAGTGAAAAGTGAGAAAAGAACCCTTAAATTCATAGAGAGAGAGAGTTGTCCCTAATTTTCTTCATCACTTTTGGAAAGGTCATGCGAAGCCATCTATCTTCCCAACTTTTTATATTCTAACTACTTTCACATGTTTTTCTATACTAAAAAGATGTCTTATAAAGTTTTTTTTTTCATGTTATTCCTTTTATTTATTGGATTGATTTTCATGTGAAAATTCAATTTATTTAAGAAAAATAATAATTTTTCTTTTTTTTAAAAAAAAAATATTTGATCTCTCTTAAATCATTCACAAAATAAGTTAATTTTTTAATAAAAGCAATTTAATTTAGATTTAAATTATTTCTCAATTATATTTAAATATATGCATCTAAAAAAGATTAGTTTCTAATATTTAATATTTAAATTTTATTTTAGTACTAATCTATTTCAAATGTTATCATGGTTTTTATTAGAATTAATTGGTATATTTTTATTCTTCTTCCAAAAATAAAACTTTTTTTTGCTTAAAAAGATAAAGCTCAATGTACTTCAAGTCAATAAAATCATTTTCATTTATTTTAGTTTACTTTGATTTATTTATTTATTATAAATTATAATATTATCAATAATAAAATTTATCTATAAAATAATATGAAAAAATAAATATATCGTTAATTATAAACATATCAATCCATTCCTCTTTCTTTTAACATATTTTCATTTTCATATTGTGGGTCAGCACATATCGTTTCTATTTACTTAAATTTTTTATTAATATTTTTTATGTGCTTAAAGAAAAAATAAAATATTAAATAAAATAAAAAATATGGTGGGGAAGTAAAGTAGAGGAGCGTAATGATGACATATTGAATGGCTTGAGAGAGAGAGAGTGGGTCAGCTGCTTTAATTCAAGATTGAATGACGCAAGAGACAGAGAGCTGTCCCTAACTTTCCTCTTCACTACCTGGAAGGCGCCTTGCCTTCCCAACTTCTTATGTTATAAGTTAGGGTTGCACAATCTCCTCAGTTACTCACTATCTTGAAGAGAAATCAACCCTCTAAACTGTCTTTGTAGTTTTGAGATAGAAACCCACAATGGCTTCCACAAGCTCCTTATACAGCCTCTTCTTCTTCTACTCCTTCCATCCCTCAAAGTTTTCATGATGTTTTCTTGAGTTTTAGAGGCGAACACACCAGCTATAATTTCACTGACCACCTCTACTGTGCTTTGGGTAGGAGAGGGATTGGCACCTTCAGAGACGATAAACTCAGGAAAAGAGAAGCGATTGCTCCAGAACTCTTGAAAGCCGTTGAAGAATCAAGGTCTTCCGTAATTGTTTTCTCTGAAAACTATGCTCATTCGAGATGGTGTTTGGATGAGTTGGTAAAGATCATGGAGTGCCAGAAAGATCTGGGACATGCTGTTTTCCCAATTTTCTATCATGTGGATCCATCCCATGTGCGAAAGCGAGAAGGAAGTTTTGGAGAGGCCTTTGCCGGTTATGAAGAAAACTGGAAGGACAAGATACCAAGGTGGAGGACGGCCTTGACGGAAGCAGCCAATCTTTCTGGATGGCATCTACAAGATGGGTAACTTTAATTTCCTTTCAACTATTTGTAAGTATGGGAATGATTAGTTTTGCATTTATAGAGTGATGATGTTGATTGAAATATTTATAAAAATACATAAGCTCAAATTTTTTATTTGGAGGTCTTCTACTTAAGCACAAATTTCTCAATTTATTTATTTATACCAAGTAATTCTAAATTGTTTTATCAAACGTCTTCATTTTTTTTTATAAAGACACTTTTTATACTACCCAAACAAGCTGTAACTTGAGGTTGTTAACATATTAGAACAACGGGCATATATTTGTGTGCTCAAAATTATATATTAAAAAAAAAAATATCCTATTGCTTTTTAGGGCTTTGTTTATAAGTTGGGTTTTATTCCAGTATATCATTTGGGCAGCTGACTTTGTGTGATGAATAAGGAGAAAATGGGAAATTGGAGTATTGATTTGACCATAAAAGCAGTCAATTTATATGGATGACATCCATATTAATTTAATGGGCATGCAATTTAAGTTTCTTTCACTTTTCATTTATTAGTGGGTTTTATTTACAAATTAAATTATTATTATTGTTATATATTACTAATATTATTTTTTTTTGTTTTTGTTAATAGTAGTTGCAAGGACATTAGTATAAAATAGTAGTAGAATAACAATTATATTGCATCATAATTCATAATAAATGGTAGAATGAACTTATTAAAACCCAATTAAGTTTTACAATTTTAGACCAATTTATGAGAATCTATATCTAAAATAATTTTGTTTAAATAATTATATAACAAGTAACAATAAAGTTAATAATTATTACTAATTATGAACACGCTTCAAAATTTTCAATTAATTAATCTCTTGCATATCAATAGAACAACTTAATCAAATTATAATTAATGACCCAAGTTTAAGAGTTAGCTAAATCTATTATAAAAATAGTTTGATTAATTATGTAACAAATAACAATTACTAAATATATTTTTAGTCCTTTGATGATTATGATATAATTTGAACATTTTAGGGGCATGATTCTAACTTCATTAGCATGAAGTGTATCTAATGATATGTGATTCCCTATCACTATGTTTGGTTCCAAGGAAGTATGAGGAAAGAAAAATCCTCATGAAAATGATTTTCTCATAAAAAAATCCAAGTATGAAGGAACATGAAAATGATTCTCGAAAATCAAACACAGCCTTGTGAAATATACTTGCGTTAATAATTATAATGTGTGTTTATTGTACTATGTTTATGAAATTGAAATATTGTATTTTATAATTTATCTTTAGGTGGAAACCCTAAGGACAATGAGGAGAAGTTAATCTCAAGATGCAAGTGAGATTCCAAATAAGGTGGTCTACTCTTGCATATGATCACTCTGGCTTACAATCATGACCATCAAGAAAGATGCTACAATATGTGTATTGAAAGTGTGAATTAGGAATGTTAAAAAATGAAAACTTGAATTGATATATGATTTTGCCCATAAGATGTGCGGTTAAGGCAATTCTTGTCGGTATGTAATTGACCTTGATGTTGCATATGAAGCATGTCACCCTCTCTACATCTTCAACTTAGTGGTTGGAGCTTCTACAAACAGTGAAAGACAAGTGTCACAGATTTAAGTATTTTTGAAGCTCTCATGTGGCACTCAGACAATTCAAGTCTCTTGAAGTTACTAAGTCTTTCACGTTGTGACATAGGTCTCTATCACATTTCACACATTATAACCATCACATTTTTAACTCTAAGTGTTTATTTTGAAATAATTTTGCATTAAACTCTTTTTCAAAAGTATTAAATTATTACTATTCTCTAATCTTACTCGGCTTGGTTTGTACTTTCTAGAGCCAACTTTCAACTTAATCAATCCAATGCAATTGTTATTGATTCATGGTCAATTAACAAATTTTCTATTGATTGGTTTTTGAAAATTTTGAGGAAAAAAAAAAAAGAGAGAGAAAAAGTAGATATTTGATTAAATATTTTTTTATGGGTTATTTGATGTATTTTGCACATCATGTAATACATTATTTATTTTTATTTTATATTTTCCTTTTTTTTTTTTTTGGTTATTATACATAATCCTGGTTTGTTTGTTATTTTTAGGATTCCCATTTGTTTGTTTGTTATTACACATTTTTTTTTTTTTTGTTTCTAAAATTATTTATTTTATTTTTCATTTTTCGAGTAGTTTGCTATTAAGCAGAATTTTGTTTGAGAAATTCTATATTTTCCCCCATTTTTTTGCCCAATTGGTTTGTTATTATGTAGAATTTGGTTTGAGAATTTATTTTTTATTAGTTATTTTATAAGGTAAAAAATATGCCTTTTTGTGTCTAAAATTATTAAATAGTGATGTTCAAATATTTATTTTAAAATAAAAATTGTAATTATTAGATATATTTGTAGGTCTTAGTGTGGGTAATCCATTATCATATTGATGTATTTAATTATGTTTGTTTGGAAAACAGTAAATGATTTCATATTGTCAAGTCAAAATATATGAGTTTAAATTTATTTCATATTAAAATTAATTTTTTCTTATATTTTTGTTTATTCATATTCACTAAATATTCTTGACAAAATTATATATCTAAATTTACTTAAGAAGTAAGGAAGAAATTCTTAAAAAAAATAGAAAATATATAAATTATATTTGATTTCTATTAATAATTATTACTAATTGATAATTAATTAATTTGTCAAAGTATTGAATGAAAGCTCATAAATTTAATTTATTTTTAAGTTAAGAATTTGGTTTTACTATGATTGAAAAATCAGGTTTAAGTGTTGTAGAAGTTGAAAGTTGGAAAGATAAAAAAAGAAAATGGGAATTTTTCGTTAATTGGTATATTTTGAAGTAAAAAATAGGAATTTGTCATTTGAAACAAGTTGAAAATTGAAATTTATGTCATCATGTTGATTCATTATGAAAATTTGAAGTGTTCTATTAGAATGTTTGTTTATTATGAATAATTGAAATGTTATGTTGGAATGTTGGTTTATTATGAAAAATTAAAATATTGTACATAGGTATATATATAGTCTGACTAATGGAGGAGACTACTTAAAACATGGTAGCGAGACTTTACTTTATTATATGTTTGATTGTTTGTCTAACATATTTTTCTAATTCTTAGGTTACTATAATTTTTTCATTTTCATTTTACTTACTCTTTTAGTAATATTAATGTGTAGAAATGGGTTGCTATAAATAATGAAAATCGTGAAAAGCTTCCATTCAATCATTATAATGGATCTAAACCATTTGAGTTTTATCATCACCCTATCTCAATGATATAATATATACTTATTAATTATGTCTTTAAAATAATTATTTTATTTTATTCTACTTATGTAAAAGACATGTTATACCTAGAAAGTTGTAAAAGGGAGTTTATTAATTATCTTTAAAAGTAACTTAATTATTTTTTTTGTGCATGTAAAAGAGTCTTACCATTGAAGAGTTGAAAATGAAGTGGAGTTATTTTGTGCCACCTACTACAATGCGAGTAAAGGATGAATAAATGATACTCTTAAATCTTGATACGCAAGAGTCATGTTACTTGTAGTAGTAAAAGGTGAAACTATCTTTTCATTATATGTTATGGTAATATTTTTACTAATTGAAATTTTACTATATTTTTCAAGAAGAGATGCATGAGATTCAAGAGCAAAGTACTCAGAAGGTCGGTACTCTTGTTTGACTTAGAGATAACTCATTGAGTGCTCGAGAAGCGATCAAGTTATGTTTAAGGTTTAGGATATGGATCACAACTTAAGCGTTCGACTGCAACTGAATTTCCTAATGAAGAGATAAAGAAGTTGTGACAATAGATCATAGAGTTACAAGAGTTTAAGACTACAACTACCACTCAATTGGAGGAGTTGAAGACAATGATATAGAGTTTCATGCCACAACAAACCAATACTTCTAACTAACTACCACCTCATTTTGGCTTAGCTTCCCAACCACCACCTTCACTATCAAGTTGACATTGTTATGTGGTTTACTATTATATGTTAGTCATTTTTATTTTAGATAATATTCAAATAGCATAGACAATGTTATTTGCAAGTATAGTTTGCATTGATAAAACAAATGTTTTGTTATTACTTATTTTCTATAGGTTATTATATTTTTACATTATTAAATTCTTCATTTTGTATAATATCATCTTATATTTGAAAGTGTTGAATATCATACAAGTTTATAAATGTTTCAATAGGATTATCTAAAATTTTAAAAATTAATAATAATATTATAGTTAGGGAGGAAATTATTTCATCCTCAAATTAGTATAAGTATGAAATTTGTTTCATTATTTCATCTCTTAATATGAATAAAAATATTTAGAGATAAAACTATTTCATTGTCTAAACATGATTAGTTTTAAAGATGAAATAATGTTGTCTCCAATTGTAATGAAAACATTTAGAGACAAGATTTATTTGTTACCAAAACTATATGTCAATATTTTGAAACAAAAACATTTCCTCCCTAAATGTAAGTGGAAATACTTTGAGATAAAATTATTTTGTTGCATAAACTTTATGTTAACACGATGGAGATGAAAATATTTCATCTCCTAATGTATAAAGTAACTTTAGAGATGAAATAATTTCGTTGCCCAATGAAATCTTGTGTCACCAAATGATTTACTAGATATTTGAAAATCTAATTCCCAACAAAACATTTTACTTTACACCACAAAAAAACTCTCGTTGCCAAATAGTTTTGTCCATGAGATTTCATTTCATCATAAATAGGTTTTCCTAACAAAATGTAATAATTCGTCTCCAAAACTATAGGGTGACACAATTGTGGAGACAACTGTCAAGACAATTTTTTGTCAAGAAAGCCTTTTAGCCATAAAAGAAATATTGTTAGAGACAAAGCATTTCATCCCTGATCATGTAATTTGTTGTAGTATATCCTCTCAAGGTTGTGAGTCCATGTAACATAGTAGCTTGGTGAATCATGACAACTGATAGCCTTATGTCGTAATTAACTGTAGGTCATGTCTGATGTGTAAACATAAATACTAGTGCACTAACCATGAAAAACCCATCTTGATGGCCAAGACAAGTCATCCCTCTAATTAGGAGGTAATGCACTTTAGTTTCTACTAGATTGCTTAAATCCATGAACTAATTGTGAACAACTTATCATCATGTAAGAAACTCATGACTCGTATCCTTTGTGTAAGTGATATGGGTTGAATGATCAAATTAATGCCAATACATATAAGGGACAGCTAGGGGATAGTAAAATATAATTTTGTTATATTATGTCTTGCTTTTAGACGTTGAATCTTAACATTATGAGGGTTAGTTAAGTTCTCTATTCATATGTGTGCATAAGGGCATTTCGTTGAATATGTAAGGTTCCAAGGAGCTTCTAAATGGTCTCTCTAGACTAGGCTAATTGATTAATTAAAACCTAATTAAACTTATTTATTAATTAGGACTCAAGTAAAGTAATTTACATGACTCAAGTTAAAGATGGGCTTAAGTCACTTAAACCCACTAAAAAACATATAAATACCCTCCCTTAAGGGTTAGGGCTTTGTTCTAGTCTTGTGTTCATTGTGAAGAAAAAGAGCTCCAACTACCAATCCTAGAGAGGATTTCACCCCTCTAGTGTTATGATTCAAGGAAGAGTCATTACAACAAAAGGTTGTTGGGATTATGAAATTTATAACATCCACTACACCTTCGATACATCTCTTTATCAACAAGATCTAAGCTATAAATATTCAAATATTAGGTATAACACGATTTTTCTAGATCTAAAAGTTTTTTCTATATCTATACTGCTTTTGTTGCTAGGATCTAGAAGCCTATACCAATAGCTGCTTGTTCTTTTTAGTTGTTTTTGGTTGGGAGAACAACGGTCTTTGACCTTGGTTTACCAAAACCATAGAGTACTAAAATTAGAATCAAACTAAAGAAGGTACAATAGTACTTTATAGCAGTACTAATGATTCTTGTCATCCCTTAATCAGTAGTTAACTAAGTGTATCCTATCATTACATTTCCTAAAGTCAAATCTATAAGAAAAGTGAGAACCTAAACATTGTGACATACTTCAATTTGATTCATTAAATGGTAATTAAGGATCTAAACTAAGAAAATGTTTTAGATATAATTTTGAGTTATAGAACTCAACTTGATCAAGAATAACCCAAGGTCTTAAAACGAAAATAAATTTTAAAATCCATATTCAATGTTCAAAGGACTTGATCATAGAAGTTATAATTTATCAATGCAAATTATAAATCTAAGTAAATATTTTATTTTCATATTAATGAAATTATTAAAGGATCATAGAAAGTTTCTAATTTGTATGGCTTAAATTATTTATTAAAGAACGGAGGTATTGAAATTGGTTTCATGAAAATGAGTCATCATTTATAAAAGATTGTAAATTATATTGTAACACAAGGGCTAGACAAAATTAATTCACAAATTTGTAAGGATTTCTATATTTCACAAATTAATTCATTTTCTCTTTGATTTATCTTTATGTTAATTGATATTAAGAGTGATAATCATGGCACATATGTTATAGATTCGGCAGTACACTTACCATCCTGTAATCCTTGAAGGCCAATTTGTACTCACATGTGGTAGTGGTGCAAGCATAGAGGATGTATTTCCTATGTAAATTTTTCTATTGATTTCTATTGAGTCGAAATAGGATAATAATAATAATAATAAAACTCAAATATTGTGATGTCAATGATTGTGAATATAATCTCAGTTGTTACTACTACTTGCTAAAATATGTAATACATACTAATGCCTCCTTTATATTAATCCCCTTGATAAGTGAGTAATGATTAAAATTCATCAAAATTGGATAATATAATCCTAACTAATTAAATCAATGTCACAAGGAAAGTGTTCTATTTAAACAAATGTTATTCTATCCAAATATATTTGTTAAAATTTATTTCAATTAACTATTTTTATTATCTTTTTCTTGCGAAGATGTGATTTTAATAACTTTTTAGTCACTAAGGAATGTGATTTCAATGCTCATTTCTAATTTTATTAATAAAAAAATTACATTGAACGAGTATTGAGTAAAAACCAAAGGTGAAGTTGTTCCGTATTAAGGGGAAAGTTTTCATGTATGCTTTGCATGATGATGATGACAAGCCAAGAAGCTTCAAGGAAGCTCTCCCTTGTGAAATGTTAAAAGCTACAACCAACTCCCTCTGAGAGTTGGTTGAACTTCCACTTGGGCTTAAGATAATTAGGAGCCAATAGATTCTTAAGGTCAAATGCAAGATAGAAAGCTTAATAGAGAGGTATAATGCTTTGATCTTTGATCTATTTATAGGAAAATTTAGAGAGGATTTTACTTCTTTGATATTTTAAATTCTATTTTAAAATTAAAAATCTAAATTGGAAAGCATTAATCACAAACTTGCTCTTGATGTTGGCACATATAACATGGAGACTGTATCTTGATATGATTTGGGTCCACTAAAATTTTGATATTTAGTTCTAAAGGTAGTATATTTATATGAATAAGTTTTTTATATATATATATATATATATATATATATATATATATATATATATATATATACTAGAGAAAGAGAAAAAACAAATTCAATAATGGAAATTAACATTTGAAAAAGAAAAGGCCACATTTTAAAAAATAATTCAAGTTTTTTTTTAATATTATCATTATTTGAGAAATTCAGCATATCTATTACCTCATTTAAATAACTACTAAATATTCTTTGAGTGTATTTTAGGTGATATTTCCTCAAAAGTTGGGGGTCTTGTAAATTCATCTTATTTGATGACATATATAAATTATCAATTACTTATTAATTGAAATCATATAAAAACCATTGTGGACTATATAATTTATGATGGTTTATGTGTATATATATTGCATATTGAAGATGTTTAGGTACAAAAAGTACTATTGTTAAATGTATGCTCTAGTGAAAAAAAAAAAAAAAAAATACTTTGTGATTTAATAAAAAGGGCTCCTCACTCCAAAATAAAATTACTTGTTCAACTTTTTACTTTTTGCTTTTGCTAATTAAAAACCACTTGATTTGTTAAGATGATAAGAAGTTTTGAAAAATTTATAATTTATGGAAAAACTAAATCCTTATAATAAGATAAATGAACTAATCTTTAGGGCCTTTTTCATTTTTCCTTTTTTAAATTACAAATACATACAAAAGTTTGATATATAGCTTATTAATAATATATTAAAAATTTTGAACTCATATGTGTTGTTTGTCCTCACAAACTTGAATGCAATGTTATTCACCCATAAGATTATAAGTCATATATATGAAATAAAATTAATTAATTTGTGAGTTATAAAGCAATATATATGATAAATCCTTACTATTCTCCACCAACAAAAGTTTGACATGAAATGCAATGGAGATGGACATTAATATCTACTTGAGTTTTTAGATTACAATCAATAAGTATACCTAAAGTTTGTTTTAGGACTAGTCTAAAGGTCACATTACCTATATATATAGAAAATCAAAATTCATACAAGTCAATTTTCTTCTTCTTGATCTGAATGTCACATAGTCTTGAATTTTTGACACAAATCCAATAACTAGAGATTTGAAAAAGGTCGATCTCACAAGACAAAAATGTTAAACTTACACATTATTGATGTGGCATTGGACAGTATTGGAATAGTTATTAGAGGCAACATCCACAAGAATAGTAAAGAAAGCATGAAATTTTGCAAGTTGGGCTTTCATTACAAGTTATATATGAATTGAGATAAAACCAAAAAAGAAAAAGTACTTGAACTCTATTATCAATTTTTTGAATTGTTGGTGCGTTGGGAATTTCTCTTTGTGATATTATATTTTCTTATAATATAAAAAAATTATTAAAAATTTCTTATAAATATTTCAGGTGGGAAAATGTTATGGGATGGCGACGAACTTATGAAGACTATACATGATGGATTGAAATGTGATGACGAGTAGTTGAAAAAATTCAGTGGAGTGAGGGAATTGATTATACTTCATACTTCAAGATATGAAACATAGGAAGTTTCAATACTTAATAACTATATCTAGTTTTTATCCTCTATAATATGCTTGCACTAAGGAATTAATCCTTTGAGAAAGCTCAATAATCTAATTTGAATTAATAGATGTCATGAAATCTCAAATCTTGAAACTTAACACATTATATGAGGTATGCATTGTGGACTAATATGATTATTAACACATGTTGTATTTTAATGGGATAATCTCTCTAGCATAATATGTCACGTTCTAAGTTAATGGCATGATCGTGTCCCCTTCCTCGCCCTCGAGCTATGTTGCTAAGATAAAATATGAGCAGAATTGAAAGAATTTGGAAAGCAAAAAACGAAGACAAGTTTTTGGAAGTTTTTCATTTGATGGTTTTATTGCTCAAGAATAAGGAAATTTATAACTTAACAAACTCAACAACTTAGAGATTAAACAACAACAATTACTAAAAAATAGCTAGCTAAAGAATAACTCATGTTTCATGTTACCCACTCTTTAGCCCACTACTGCTAATTATTTGAACTAACTCAATAAACCAAAATATCTTAAATAAATAAATTAAAATTGTTGCACATGACATTTCCTCCCCCTTGGAATCATCCTTGTCCTCAAGGGCACACAAAGTCTAGAAATTTGTTTCGAAGTTGGTACTCATCCTCCCAAGTAGCATCTATTGTTGGGAGCCCCTGCAATTGAATAAGTAGTTCACGTTTACGCCTATTGCTGCGAGAATTTAGAACTACTATAGGTTGAGGTTGCAAGTGACCTGATGTTTCTGATACTAATGAAAGAGGAGAATCAATTTTATCAATTGTACCCAGCTATTTTTTAAGGATTGACACATGGAAAACTAGATGAATCTTACTTCTTGGTGGGAGATCAAGTTAATAAGCCACCGAACCAATTCGTTCTAGCACACGGTATGGCCCATAAAATCACAGGGAGAGTTTATGTGATCGTCTCAAAGCCAACGAAGTTTGCCGATAAGGTTTTAGCTGCAGATATACCCAATCACCAACAACGAATTCTCTCTCAACTCTCCCTTGGTCATAAGTAGTCTTTATTCTAGCTTGTGCTTATTGGAGCTAACATCTTAGGTCTTTTACAACTTTATCTCTTGCTTGGAGCATGTTATCTACAACTTCAACTTTTGATGTATTAGGAACATAGTAAAGAAAGTTGGGGGGCTCTCTTCCATACACTACTTTGAAGGGAGTTTTGCAAGTAGAAGCATGTAAACTAGTGTTGTAACAGAATTCAGCCTAAGGAACCCATTGAACCCACTCCTTTGGTCTTGAACTAGTAAGGCAAAGCAAGTACATCTCAAGAGTCCAATTCACTACTTTAGTTTGGCCATCTGTTTGGGGGTGGTAAGATGAGATGAAATTGAAGCTAGTGCCCTGCAATTTGAAAAGCTCTTTCCAAAAAGCACTTATAAAAGTGGAGTTCCGATCACATACTATTGAACTTGGCATGCCATGGAGTTTAAACACATTTTCAAAGAATGTTTGAGCCACTTTTGGTGCAATGTAAGGGTGAGACATTGGAATAAAATATGCATATTTGGACAACGGATCCACCACCACAAGGAGTACTGTCTTCCCCTTAGAAAGGGGTAGGCCATCAATAAAATCCATAGAGATGTTTGTCCATATCTGTGTAGGAATAGGCAATGGTTGGAGAAGACCTACTGGCTTTTGGTGATCTATCTTATGGCGTTAATAAATATCACATTGCTTGATGTAATACAGTACAACCTTTCTCATTTGCCTCCAATAAAATACCTTCTTCACTTGATGAAGAGTTTTGTAAAGGCCCTCATGCCCAATGCCATGAATTTCTTGGAGAATGATTGGGATGAGTTTTGAATTTGATGGAAGATAGATACGCTCCTTATAGAATATTATGCCATTTCGATTTTCCATGGTCCAGTAGCCTCTCCTTGCTCATGCAAGTGATGAATTCATTGCAGCTCTGGGTGTGATTGATTCTCGACCTTGATGGATTCCAACCATTGGGGTAGAGGACTAGAGACTACATTGAATTCCTTTTGTGTGTCATTTCTTGATAAAGCATCTACTGCCATATTGTTCTTACCCCTCTTGAATTCAATGGAGAAGTCATAACCCATTAATTTGACCAGCCATTTTTGTTGTGGTTCTATCATTATTCGTTGCTCCCAAAGAAATTTGAGGTTGCATTGATTAGCTCGGACCACAAAATGATGCCCAAGCAAGTAAGGTTGCCATTTGTTTACCGCAAGAACAAGTGTCATAAGTTCATTTTCATAAGTGGACAACAAAAGGCGTTTTCTCTTCAAGGTAGTGCTTAAATAAGCAATAGGTCTTTGTTCTTGTATTAGGACAACTCCTAATCCATTCCCTGATGCATCACATTGCACCAAAAATAAGAGCTAGAAATTTAGCAAGGTTAAAACTAGAGCCTGCATCATGGCTTGTTTCAATAATTCAAATGCTTCTTCTGCTTTTTGAGACCAAGAAAAATCATTTTTTCGCAACATGTTAGCCAAAGGAGCTGCAATTTTGCCATAACCTACAATAAACTTCCGATAATAACCCGTTAGTCCTAAAAAACCCCTCAAAGCTTTGATAGTTGCTGGTTTTGGCCATTCTATCATTGCCTTTATTTTTTTTGGATCCACCTTCACACCATTTTGACATATGATATGCCCCAAATATTTGATTTGTGTCTACCCGAATTGACATTTTTCTTTCTTGACTGCAAGATGATGAGCTCGCAAAATGGAAAATGCAATTCTAACATGTTTCAGATGTTCAACCCATGTGCTACTATAAATTAGAATGTCATCAAAGAATACCAAAATGAATTTTCTTAGATAAGCTTTGAAAATCTCATTCATGAATGATTGAAATGTAGATGGGGCGTTAGAGAGGCCAAAAGGCATTGAAGTGCCTATGGTGAGTTTGGAAGGTTGTTTTATGTACATCAAGAGGATCCATTCGTATTTGAAAATACCTAGATCTGAGATCCAATTTGGTGAAGAATTTGGCACCATGTAGCTCATCCAACAATTCATCTATAAATGGAATTGGAAACTTATCTTTGACTGTCACCCAGTTTAGCAGTCGATAGTCCAGACAAAACCTCCAACTCCCATCATGTTTTAGCACCAAAAGTACTGGAAAGGAAAATGGGCTTTGGCTAGGCCAAATTATACCCTGTGATAACATTTCCTCCACCAAGCGCTCAATCTCTTATTTATGGAAATGTGGGTATTGATAAGGATGTACACAAATTGGACCTGCTCTTGGCTAGAGGGGAATCATGTGGTCATGAGAGCATGGAGGTGGTAATCCCATAGGTGCTTTAAAAAATTTGTTGAACTCAATGAGCAAAGGCGTCATTGCATCCAATAATAACTCCTCATGATTTGTATGCTCATGCTGGATTACACAAAGCTGTAAGATAATTTCCCTACCATCACTTTGCCTCAACGTTCTAGAAACAGTATCACCTTCAAGAGCTTGAAGTTTTGAGGAGGTTGAACCTTGTAGCAACACCTTTTGCCCAACTATAGTGAATTGCATTTGCATCCTTTCAAAATCCCATAAAATTGGACCAAGAGTACCCAGCCACTGTACTCCTAGAACAGCATCACAACCTTTTAAAGGAAGTAAGAAAAAATCTACCTCAATTGGGATGCCTTGCAAGGATAATTTTGCTCTATTACAACGCCTAAGACTTGACAACCTCTTCCCATTGGCAACCACCACGCTAAACAAGCAGCTCCTTTTCGACTTAAGTCTAATGATTTTGGCAAATTTGTGATGCAAAAAATTATAAGTGGAACTAGAATCAATTAAAATTGTCAGTGGAGTCTTACCAATCTATGAGTGGATCTGCATAGTTTGTGGAGATTGAACCCCAACCAAGGCATGTAAAGAGATAGCTAGTGTCTCTTCTACATACTCTTCTTCTATGGCTTCTTCATTCTCTTCTTCTAGTTCTATGAAGAACAATTTCTTGCATTTATGACCCATTGTATACTTTTCATCACAGTTGTAGCACAACCCTTGCTATCACCGCCTTTGGAGTTCAGTTGGAGATAATTTACAGATTGATAAAATTCTCTCTGGATTGGTGCCTTTTGCACCATTAGGGGTTGAAGTGTTCCATTGGTTGTTGGAGTTGCGAACTGAAGAGGAGAATGTTAGGTTGGTTGGGCGCCTCACTTTCTAGGCTTTGAGTTCATAGGTATGTGCTAACCCAATTGCAGCAAATAGATTTTGAGGGTTTTGGACTCTTACATCAGCCCTTAGCCCATCCTTCAATCCACTAATAAAACACTCAGCTTCTTGTTTATCTGTCAAAGTGTCGGCCTGTGCTAGAAGCCCTCAAAACCAATGGCACTCAAACACTCAGCTTCTTGTTTATCTTTCAAAGTGTTAGCACTCAAACACTCACCTAAACACTTAGCTTTGATACCACTTTGTCATGTTCTAAGTTAATGGCACGATCCCGTCCCCTCCCTCTCTCTCTACCTTGCCCTCGAGCCATGTTGCTAAGACAAAATATGAGCAGAATTGAAAGAATTGGAAAGCAGAAAACAAAGACAAGGTTTTGGAAGTTTTTCATCTGATGGTTTTATTGCTCAAGAATAAGGAAATTTATAACTTAACAGACTCAACAACTTAGAGATTAAACAACAACAATTACTAAAAAATTGCTAGCTAAAGAATAGCTCACGTTACCCACTCTCTAGCCCACTATTGCTAGTTATTTGAACTAACTCAATAAACCAAAAATATCTTAAATAAATAAATTAAAATTGTTGCACATGACATAATATTTGTGGGCTCCAATCACTTTATTATGCCAAAGGAGTGTTTCTTCCTTCTTTTTTTTCTTTTAATGTTATTTATAGATTTGTTTATGACAAAGCAACTTTTTATTGATCTATTAAAAAGTGATTAAAGAGATTAAATTTTGAAAGGAATGGGGCAGAAGATTTTGTGAACAATAGTTATTAACTAAATTCTTTTATTTAAAAATCCTTTAAATAGAATTCTTTAATGTGATATAGAATACATTTTTTTTGGTAGGGCACTGTTAGCCTAAATCAAGATTAATCAATGAATGTAATGAGTGAATTCATTAACATATATATAAAAGATCTGTATTATGAGATCTAATTGAATTGTAAACTATTTATAATTGAAGTACCCATTTTTAACTCATGTACTTATTTTAAAATGATTAAAAAAATTTATTCAACGATGTTTGATTAAAAAAAAAAGGTCCCTAATTCCAAAATAAAATTACTTGTCCAACTTTTTATTTTTCTTTCTCTTTTTTAATTAAAAACTAGTTAATTTATTAAGATGATAAGAAGTTTTTAAAAATTTATAATTAATGGAAAAACTAAATCCTTATAATAAGGTAATTTAACTAGTCTTTAAGGTTTATTCTTTTTTCCTTTTTAAATTATAAATACATACAAAAGTTCGTTAGCTTATTATATATTAAACAATTAGAACTCATATGTGTTATCTGTGCTCGCGAACCTGAATGCAATATTATTCACCTATAAGATTGGAACTCATGTGAGTGAAATCAAATTAATTAATTTATGGGTTATAAAGCAATATATATGATAAATCCTTACTATGATAAATCTGAGCAATTATATTTTTCTTCTATGTTTTGTTTACATGAGTGCACCCCTTATATAGAAGTGGTTCACCGAACAATAAAGAACCAGTAAAGGACAAAGAAAATTCTAGGCTAGAAATTAGGCTAATAGAATGCAAGGAATTTACAATGAATATGACAACTTATTAGTCCTACAATCACTCTAAATTAGAAAAGGAATTACAACTCACACTAACCCTCCCCATTAAGTTGGTGCATAGATGTCTCTAATGCCCAACTTGTCTAGTGAGCTGTGGAAGCTTTTACTTGAAATAACCTTTGTAAGCATATTTGTGAGTTTATTTTTTGACATCACAAAAGGAAACTGAATAAATTTTTCTTCAAGATTCTGTTTGATAAAATTTTGATCCACCTCAATGTTGAATCAGGTTATGAGAAATTTCAATAGTTGCCTTGTTGTCACAAAACAAATTCATTTCTATTGTTGGTGCAAACCCAATCTCGGTTAACAACTTCCTAAGCCAAAGAAGCTCACAAAGTCCTTTGGAATTCCTTTGAACTCTACTTAGACAATAGACAAAGCTACCACCTTCTACTTTTTGCTTCTCCTTGTAACCAAATTACCACCAACAAAGGTTAAATACCCAAATGTCAACTTTCTATCAGTAGTTCTTGCCCAATTTATGTTTGAGTAACCATCAACATTGAGATGGTGACTCTTAGAGAACATTAAGTAGGTGAGTATCCGAATTACCACCCCCATGTGATCTTCACTAGAATTGTGCATGAATTAGCTTATCAGGCTGACAACATAATTGCAATATCCGGACAAGTATGAGATAAATAGATTAGTTTACCCACTAATATTTTTTATCTCTCTTTATTGGTTGGCACTCGATTTGAATGTTCCCCAAGTTTGTGATTTTGAACAATTAGTGTATTAACTAGCTTGCAATCAACCATTCCCACTTCAAATAATAAGTGTAATATATGATTTCATTGGGAAAGAAATATACCTTGGCTTGATCTGGCTACTTCTATTCCCAAAAAAGCATTTTAGTCCTCCTAGCTTCTTCATCTCGAATTTGGTTCCAACTATTTCTGAAGCTGGGAAATTTCTTCTATGTCATCTCTTGTGATAATCATATCATCCACTTAGATTATCAAGGTAGTAACCTTCTCTTGTTCATGTTAAAAAAAAAAATAAATAAAAAAATAGAATATGATTTGAGTTACTTTGTTGAAAACCATATTTTCTCATAGCCAGGCCAAAACGACCAAGCCATGCTTGAGATGAGTTTTTCAGTTCATATGCTCGTTGCAACTTATATACTACTCCAGTGCTTGATGATGCAATGTAATTAAGTGGAATATCCATATACACCTCCTCCTCAAGGTCTCCATGAAGAAAGGCATTCTTCACGTCGAATTGGTGTAAATGCCAATCTAAATTTGCTACTAGAGATAGTAAAACTCTAACAATGTTTAGTTTTTCCATTGGTGAGAATGTCTCCTAATAGTCTGTCATATGTTTTTGTATATCCCTTGGCTACAAGCCTTTTCTTGTATTGCTCAATAGACCTATTTGCCTTATGGTTAATAGAGAACACTGATTTACACCCTACTATTTTCTTTCCCTTCGATAGTGGAACAAGATCCCATATCTTATTCTTTTGTAGTGCCTTCATTTCCTCTTAAATTGTTTAGGTCCATTTTGAATCTACTAAGGCTTCATGTACTCCACAAGGAACATGACAAGAGAACAACTTATGCATAAAGGCTTTAAGAGGCTCAAATAGTTTCTAGGTGGTTCTGTGATTAACAATCAGGTACTTTGATTCTTTCTCTTCAACATTTGGTGAGTATTGAACTAGAGGTTTACCTCTATAATGCTTGAAAGGTAAGTGATAACTAGTTGGAGTATCCAAAGCATGACTAGAAGATGATACAATGGAACTTACTTCAAGAATATTCTTTGGAGAACAATTGTTAGGTACATGAGGGAGAGGGGTTTTTTTGCTAGAGGGTCCAAATTCACCTTCCTCCCCATTGTTGCCACAATTTCCATTTCTTTCGTCCTTATTTTCTATGCTATTCTCCCTATGTTCTTTTATTGCTACAACCTCATTTCCTCCCCTTATTATCTTGCTAGATCTAAGTTCTTGATCAATTTCCTTAACTTCCTTAAAACCCTTCTGCTATTGTTCTTCATCCTATGTCTCCCCTTGAAGATCATAAATGCATTTCGATGAAAAGTTAAAAAATTTCAGCTTCCAAAAATGTGACATCTGTCATGAGCTAGGTAAATTTGGTGGTAGAACTGTAGCAACGGTAGCCCTTTTTATTTGTAGCGTACCCCGAAAAAAATGCAATGAACAACACAAGGATTGAGTTTTGTTTATTGATTTTTATGCAGATGAACAAACGTAACACATCCAAATGTGTGGTGGAATAAATAGAATGGACAGTAAGGTAACATGGTTAGATGAAGCCTATAATGGAGTCTAAAACTTCAATACATTTTAGGGCAGTCGATTCAATAAATGTACAATAATAACAATAACATCATCTTAATGTTGACCAGGTAGTTTTGCTCCAATTAACAAAGCACGTGCCATTTTTAAAATATGTATGTGCTTTCGCACCATGTCATTTTGTTGTGGAGTGTGAGTACAAGAAGTTTCATGAAGAAGGTCATTTAATTGAAATAGCTTGAAATTATTGGTTGACATACTCACTTCCATTATCTGATCGAAGTATTTGAACTTTATCTAAGAATTGATTTTGAATCATGACATGAAATGCACAAAACACACCCAATACCTCATCCTGGTTAAGACTGCGTGTATTTACATGCTTCTAGCACGTTCATTTAGAGTTTTATTCAGGCACTCTACTACACCATTCTGCTGAGGTGTCTTGGGAACAATTTTTTCCAATTTAATTCCATTAGTTGCACAAAACTCTTTAAGCTTCTCATCTTTGTACTCTCCTCTGCTGTCATATTTCAAACGCTTCACTTTCAAGCCCATCTCGTTCTCCACCATTGCTTTCCATTTTTTGAAAACATCACAAACTTTTGATTTCTTTTTCAAAAAATAAACCCATACCTTCTTAGTAGAGTCATCAATGAAGGTGACTTAGTACAATGAGCTTCTAAGAGATGAAACCAGTGATGGCCTCCACACTTTTGTGTGAACCTGCTCTAACTTCTCGGCTTTAGGTGGATTGCCAATCTTTGAAATAGCTCTAACACATGTTTCACAAACCTCATTTAGAGAATTAATAGAAGGCAACCCAAAAACCTTCTTAGTAGCAAGTAATTTTAGACTTCCAAGATTTAAATATCCAAAACATGAGTATAATAACTAAATTTTATCATCAACTATAGAGCTAAAGAAAGTCAATTATCCACAATTAATATTTAACAAAAATAAATGATTTTGTATCATATTTAGCTTTGCTATTAGTCATTTCTAATCATTGTTGATGGTACGAACACCCATATAGATCCACATATCAAACCATTTTTTTTTTAAAGTTGCCTTATACTTAATAGATTTTGATGAAGACATGGATTAACATATAACAAATTAGAGATAAGATTTTAGGATCCTTTATTTAATTGAATGAAAATCTTACCTTTATCCTTAACTAGTACTATTATATCATTTCCAAATTTTACCTCTAAATTAGAAGTCTTATCTAACTTGGAAAGCATCTCTTCCCTACCACTCATATGACTACTATAGATTGGATCCAAAAACCATGTACTTTTGTTTCATTCTTTCCAACACTATAAGCTAATAACAAGGTCTCTAAATTTTCACTTTTACCTTTTATAGCATTAGCCTAAAAATTCCTTTCATTTGATCTCCAAGCGCTACGTTTTAACTTGCAATGACCATATTTCTTTTTAATTATTATATTATATATGAGATTTGTTATTTCTTTTAGTTGAAATATTACCTGGTCCTCATTTTTAGCCTAATTTGGAATTTCCTTTTCTATTTTTCAATTTTAACCTCTCTTACTTGATTTAGAATTATTTTGAGACTCATTTTTTCTCTTCTAAGACTTACTTGGCTTTTTAGTGCTTTTTTCACCTCAATCTAAGACCTTTCATCCAAGTGTTGTTAATGGGCTTGCAAGGAACCTATCAATTCATTTGATGTCATGGTACTATGATCGTTCAATTCTTCAATTATTATTACCTTATACTCAAATCTGATGGTTAAGGTTTGAATAATTTTCTACATAACTTGGAGATGTGAAGCATTTTCACCATTAGATTTCATTTGATTTTAATAATTTAGTCACTAAGGAATGTGATTTCAATGCTCATTTCTAATTTTATTGACCGAAAAAATTGCACTGGACGAGTATCAGGTATAACCAAAGGTGGAGTTGTTCCCTATGAAGGGGGAAGTTTTCATGTATGCTTTGCATGATGATGATGATATGCCAAGGAACTTCAAGGAAGCTCTCCTTTACTGCTTGTGAAATGTGAAAAGCTACAACCAACTCCATTTGGAAGTTGGTTGAACTTCCACTTTTAGATTAAGATAATTAGGAGCAAGTGGGTTCTCAAGGTCAAATGCAAGATAGATGGTTCAATAGAGAGGTATAATGCTTGACTCATGGCCAAAGATTACATTCAAAGAGAGGATGTAGACTATAAGGAAACCTTCTAATCAATAATGAGGTTTGCCTCAATTTTCCCAATTCATTTCCCTCCTTTTGAAGTAAAAGAATGCTTCTGTATTGACAGGAAAATTTAGAGAGGATTTTACTTATTTGATATTTGACATTCTTTTTTAAATTTAAAGTTTAAAATCGGAATGCTTTAATTGCAAACTTGCTCTTGATGTTGGCACATATGACATGGAGAATGCATTTTGATATGATTTGGGTCCACTAAAATTTTGAATTTAGTCCTAAAGGTATACTATTTATATGAATAATTTCTTTTTTGCTTTAATATACTAGAGAAAAAGAAAAAAAAATTAAATAATGGAAATTAACATTTTTTTAAAAAAAGGTTAAATTATTATCCTATTGTTAAAGATAAATTAGATTATTTGAGAAATTCATCATATCCAATACTTCATCTAAATAACCACAAAATATTCATTGAGCATATTTTAGGTGATATTTCCTCAAAAGTAGGGAGTCTTATTTATAAATTCATTTTATTGATGGCAAATATAAATTATCAAATACTTATTAATTGAAATCATATCAAACCCACTTTGGATTATATATATATATATTAATTATATGTATGTATGTATGTATGTATGTATGTATGTGTAAGATTGAAAACATTTAGGTACAAAAAGTACCAATATTGTTAAATGTATACTCTAGTAAAAAAAAAAGAACAAAATACTTGTCCAACTTTTATTTTTCCTTTTTGTGAATTAAAAACCACTTGATTTATTAAGATGATAAGAAGTTTTAAAAATTTTATAATTTATGGAACAACTAAACCTTATAATAATATAACTTAACTAATATTTAGGGTTTATTTTTTATTTTTTATTTCAGATACATTAAAAGTTTGATATATGGCTTATTAATATATTAAAAAATTAGAACTCATATGTGTTGTCTTTGCTCGCAAACTTGAATGAAATATTATTCACCTATAAGATTAGAACTCATATGTATGAAATAAAATTAATTAATTTGTGAGATATAAAACAATATATATGACACTCCACCCAACAAAAGTTTGACATGAAACGCAGTAGAGATGGACAATATCCATTTGAGTTTTTAGATTACCATCAATAAGTATACCCAAAGTTTGTTCTAGGACTACTCCAAAGGTTTACCTCTACATATATAGAAATTCAAAATTTATACAAGTCAATTTTCTTCTTCTTAATCTAAATGTCACATAGTCTTGAATTTTTGGCATAAAGGCAATAGCTAGAGATTTGCAAAAAGGTCAATCTTACAAGAAAAAAATGTAAAACTTACTCATTATTGATGTGGCATTGGACAGTTTTGGAATGGCTGTTGGAGGCAACATCCATAAGAGTAGCAGAGAAAGCATGAAATCTTGCAAGCTAAGCTTTCATTACAAGTTATATTAAATTAAGATAAGACGAGAAAAGAAAAAGTACTTGAACTCTATTATCAATTTTTTGAATTGTTCATGTGTTGAGAATAGATCATTTTGATATTATATTTTCTTATAATATAAAAAAATATATATTAAAACTATCTTTATAAATATTTCAAGTGGGAAAATGTTATAGGATAGAGATGAACTTATGAAGACTATATGTGATGGATAGAAATGTGACGACGAGTAGTTGGAAACATCCAGTAGAGTGAGGGAACTAATCATACTTCATACTTCAAGATATAGATATAAGAAGTGTTGAGACTTAATAATTATATAGTTTCTATCCTCTATAATATATTTGCACCAAATAATTAATCCTTTGAGAAAGCTCAATGATATAATTTGAATTAATAGATGTCATGAAATCTCAAATCTTGAAACATAACACATTATATGAGGTATACATTTTGGACTAATATGGTAATTAACTTTTATTCAAATGTTATTTATTTATTGCACTTCAATCTCAAAACAATCAAGTTGTATTTTAATGGGATAATCTCTAGCATAATATCTGAGGGTTCCAATCACTCTATTATACCAAAAGGAGTGTTCCTTATTTGTTTTTTATTTTTATGTTATTTATATATTTATTTATGGCAAAGCAAATTTTTATTAATCTATTAGAAAGTGATTAGATATTAACTTTTGGAAGGAATGGGGCAAAAGATTTTATGAATAATAGTTATTAGCTAAATTCTTTTATTTAAATATTCTCTAAATAGAATTCTTTAATTACATATAGAATATATTTCTTTTTGGTAGGACATTGTTAGCTTGAATCAAGATTAATCAATGAATATAATGAGCGATTTCATTAACATATATATAAAAGATCTATATTATGAGATCTAATTGAACAGTAAACAATTTATAATTGAAGTAGTCATTTTTAATTCATGTACTTCTATTAAAATGATTAAAAAAAATTTATTCAACGTCGTTTGATAAAAAAAAGGCTTCACATAAGATTGGAACTCACATGTATGAAATAAAATTAATTAATTTATGAGTTGTAAAGCAATATATATGATAAATCTTTACTATGATAAATCGGAGCAAGTACATTTTTGTTCTATTTTTCGTTTACAAGAGTACACCCCATATAGAAGTAGTTCATGGACCAATAGAGAACTAGGAAAGGAAAAAGAAATTCTAGGCTAGAAATTAGGCTGACAGAAAACAACAGATTTATAATGAATATGACAACTAATTAGTCGTATAATCACTCTAAGTTAAAAAAGAATAAAAAGAAAAAAAAAGGAATTACAACTCACGCCAACACTCCCCCTCAAGTTGATGCATAAATGTCTCTAATGATCAACTTGTCTAGTGAGCCGTGGAAACTTTAACTTGAAACAACCTTTGTAAGCATAACTTTGAGTTGATCTTTTAACCTGATGAAAGGAAATCAAATGATTTTTTCTTTAAGATTCTATTTGATAAAATGTCCATCCACCTCAACGTGTTTGGTATGATCATGTAGGAATTCTTTTGGTAATTTTTCTTTAGTTTATTTAATAAATATTTTGAAAAATATTATTTTATTATTTTTTTGTGGTAAAAAGTGTGATTTTGTTACTAATTTTTCTTTTTTAAAGGGCAAGTATTTAGTTAGTGCTAACAAATGGTATATTAATTCACTAATGGTTTATTATTATTATTATTATTATTTCATAAATTTTTAAAATTTTTAGTCCATGTAACCTCACTTCACCATTGTAGACAGAAAAAAATAAAAAATATAAAAATATAAAAAAAAAAACTATGAAAATAGCCCAAACATTATAAAGAAGAGCAACAAAACTCATCATCTCATACTCGAACACTTTGGCTATGAATAAAGGGTCGAGGGCAGTCTTACAACGAAGAAAGAGATCTTGTGTTGGAGTAGGGTCCGGCGTTGGCATGGTTCATCTCGGTGTTGGAGTTGGATTCAGATTTTGTATCTGATTGATGACGAAGAAGACCCAGAAGAAATTGCCGAATGAGAAATTGCTGATTTCACATTCATCAATTTTTTCTCAGTCTTCCTCATCTATCAGATACAAATTCTTTAATCCTGTGTTTCTTTTTGTTGATATCCTTGACAGGTTAATTAGCTGTGATTGACAAGTATGATCCACGACTGTTTCTTTCTCACTTTCATGGTCAAGAATCTGAAACTCAATTTCACTTGGGAGTTGTACTGTTTCTCTCTCACTTTCGCTCACTTTCTCTAGAAAATTAAATTCGAGTTTGGTAGCTTTCAAGAATCTGATAGCTTGGGTGTCGTTGATTTCACATCCAACAATTTCTTGGTCCTTTTTGTCATCAATCCGGTAAAATTCTCCTAACCCTTTTCCTTCTTCCTTTTTTCGTTCTTTCTTTCTGTATAGATCCATTACAAGTTCATTTGCGTTGTTTCCTATACAAGATTCATAACTGTTTATCACTTTCTCTCAGTTTCGCTCACTTTCTCCAGAAAATTAAATTGAAGTTTGCCAGTTTTCAAGAATCTGATAACTTGGTAGTAGTTGATTTCTCCAATTCAAGTTCATTTGCTTCGTTTCCTATATAAGATTCATGACTCTTTCTCTCTCACTTTCGCTCACTTTCTTCAGAAAAATAAATTCAAGTTTGTTAGCTTTCAAGAATCTGATTGCTTGGGTATGGTTGATTTCACATTCAGCAATTTCTTCCGAGTGTTGTTCATCATTGATTAGGTACAAATATATTAACTAATCCTTTCTTTCTTTTGTCGGATATCTTAACACATCCTCAACTGTTTGGCTCTCTGTTTCTTGGTCAAGAACCTGAAGCTCAATCTCAGTTGGAAGTTGTTGATTTCTTTTTTCTAATCAGATTGCCTTTTCACGTGGAAGTTGTTGCTTTACAATTAGAAAAAAGAATTGATGTGTTTTTTAAAAATATTTTGATGAAGTACAGAATACTTTATCAAAGTATTCTGTTTTTCCCAAAGTGGTTTTCTATTTTTGAGAACTAAGAAGAAGAAAAAGAGAAAAATATGTAAACTATTTTTAAAAAAAATATTACAAAATAAACTGTTAAACCTTTAGGTTACGTTTGGTTGACAGGATAGGATAGGATATGATATGATATTCTAGGAGATGTCATATCCCATTGGATAGGATATGCATATCCTAAGATATACATAGCCTATGGACATAATATTTTAAGATAGGATATCTAATGAGATAAACTATATCATATTTATATTTAATTTGTGAAATGAATAAAAATTAATATGAAATATGTATTATTTTCAATGTTTAAAATAAAAATTATATCACATTTAAATATTTTCTATTTAAAAAAATAAAAATTTTGTTATGTTTAACAATATTCATCATTAAAATATTTAAATTTTACAAATAATTATTTTTTATATTATGTTATTTAATATATAAAAATAATTTATATATATATTATATATTAATATTATTTTGTAGATATTTTTTTAGTTTTTCTTTTTTAATCATAAAATTAATTTAGAATAAAAAATTTATTTTGTAAAATGAGTATTAAAAAGGGAGAATTGGGCTTTAGACCCATTTGACTTTGATAATTAATAAAGAGTCCTTCAAACACCCATAATTGATTATAAGGATATGAGATAGGAATAGACAAAAATACCCACTTGACTTATTTTTGTCTTTATTCTACCACCCTTCACATGCCACTATTCTTTCTTATTTAACCATTTTTTGATTTTTCATTATTTTTTTAAACTCTTTTATAAATAATTAAAAAATTAATATTATTTTTTATTTTTAAATTATAAATAAACAAAAATTATATTAATGATTCAAAGACTATTTTGGAAAATACTTTCTAAAAAAATATTAATTTAAATAAATAAAAATTATCTTTTACATTTTAGAAGTAAATAATTTAATGATTAAAATACTATTTAAAATAAATATATTCACTATTTTATTTATTTTTATATTAAAAAGTATTTTAAAGTTTTTTTTTACTATTATAAAATAAAAAGTTTAATTTTTTTAAATCTTCTTTCTTCCTTATTTTAATAACTTTTTGAACATGACTTTTAGTAATAAGTTATATGAAATGTTACAAATTTGTTTATTAAGGATTTTTTTTAATGATTTGAATTAATTGAAAATTTATTAAAATAAGAAAAAGAAAAAGAAAGAAAGAGGATTGATAGAAAGTTTTTATTTTAAGTACTCAATTATAATGTTTTCATATGACCTAATTTTAGAAATGGATTATATCAATACATAGTAGAGATTGAATTTTTCTTATATAAAAGGGTTGAAAGGCATATTTACTTATTTTAGATGAAAACAAGTAGTTAAAAATTATATAGATTAAATTTGATCAGTTTGGTTTTAAAATATTTTTCTAGTTTTTATTTTTTATTTTTAAAAATAATTTTTATTTTCTATATTGTCTCTTTTTGAAAATACGTTTAATTAAAAAATGAAAATTATTTTTTAAAATAAAAATTGAAAACCTTGTTTAGTACTAATTTTTTATATGAAAATAAAAATAATAATAAATTTTATTTATTCATTTATTGCGCCACTGTACAATTGTATTACACTAACTATACAAGGGAAATGTACTAAGTGTACAAAGGTGTACAAGGCTACCCTTTATGAAAGATTATAATTGATTATGAATCATTCCTTTATTTTTTTATTACTCACGAATTGTACACATATGTCGTGCACTTTATTTAATTCCCGCATGGAAATTCCAATATTTTTCCCAATAATAATATTTGGAGAAAAAAAAAATTTGACCTTAAATCATCTACCATCTTCTCAACTAAATCATTGAAAATATGGTTAAACACTCCTACATAGACACATAACTTAAGAGGGATATAAAATTTGTGTCATTATACAAGGGTATTATACCAACTGTACAAGGGAAATGTACTAATTGTACAAAGGTGTACAAGATTACCCTTTGTGAATGATTTTAATTTATTTTAAACTACTTTTTTATTTTCTTTGTCACCCAATGATTGTACACCTATGTCATGCACTTTATTTAACTCTCACATGAAAATTCCAATATTTTTCCCAATAATAATATTTGCAGAAAAAAAAATTGACCCTAAGTCATCCACTATTTTCTCAACCAAACCATTGAAAATATGATTAATACACCTACATGGACATATAAATTAGGAGAGATATGAAATTTGTGTCATTGTACAAGGGTATTACTCTAACTGTACAAGGATATTACACTAACTGTACAAGGGAAATGTGCTAAGTGTACAATGGTGTACAAGGCTTCTAATAGGTTTTGTACGATTTTTAAACAACTTGAGTTTGACATTAATACGATTATTGATAGTTTTTTTTTTCTTTTTTTACCAAAATATGTCATTAAGACATTCCCTACAAAAATTAAAACATAGGAAATAAAATTAAAATCAATCATGTTTGAATTGTTCATTATAAGTAAACTAAATGAAATATATATTTTTACTATTTTGCCTTTATAAATATAATTTCATTGTTATCAATAGAGGTTAAAAAAATCATATTTAAATGGAATTAAAAATAAACAAAAATTATTTTTATAACATTTTTATTTTTTAAAATCATTAATTTAAATTATGAAATTAGTTTTAAAGTTAAAAATATTTGTTGTAATTATAGTTTTGAAGATTTCATGATTTTTATCTTATTACTTTGAAAAAATTGCTTTAATAAGAAAGTATTTATTTTAATGGTTTTAAATATTTAAATCTTTATTAAAAAATATTTAGGATTAGTGTGGAGAGCAACTGGGTAATATTGGAATTGAGAAATTTTGAATATTTTGAAGACCTTAATTCAGCCAATTACCTTATTTACACTTTCAAAATTATTGGAAGGTTGGTAAATTAGTCTTAAAAATATTGTCTTATTGATTAATATTATATATATATATGCATGTGAGTGTTTACATTATTTACGAAAAAATAATAAACACCATGTGTTTAATTTGCAAGTTAGAAAAAAAAATTAATAATATTTTATTTTATGAGGTATTTAAAAAGTATTTATTATATGTTCAATAAATTTGAAAAAATATAATATTTGATGATATCTAATTTACAAGTTAGAACAAACAAATAATATTGATATTTTATGAGGTGTTTAAAAATTATTTAATATATATGAGAAATAAAATAAGTTTGAAATAAAGAATAATATTTATTATATATTATGTAAGTTTTTAATATATTTAAAAAATATTTATTATATATCATGTAAGTTCGAAAAAAAAGAATAATATTTTTAGCAATGTTCTTTCTTTCCACTATTTTTTTTTTTTTATTTGTGAAATTTTATCCAAATGAATCTATATTTAAAATTATAATCATATTTATCAAATTTTTTACTAAAATTATCTTTAATTCTTTTAATATATTTATACTCATTTATTTAAAAAATGTAAAACTAATTTTTTTTTTTTTTTTAAACATGTTCTATTACCTGAAAGGTAAAAAATTAGATAAGTCTGAAAGTCAATAAAAAAATAAATAAATACCACTTTCAATAATTTTTAGATAAAATTTTATATAATATATTTTATTTAAAATTTAATTTCTAAAGTTTCACTAAAAAATTATATTGACAATTTTCCTGTTGTGAATCAAAATACTTTGCATTAGTCTATCTAAATAAGAAAAATTATTAATATAATATTAGAACTTCATATCTTAGTTATTTTTTCCAATAAATTTATCTTTTTAAAAATTTTAAAATAAAAACATTAAAAATTAAAAAGCTAAAAGTATATATATATATAGTCAATTTTTAAATTTTTTAAAATATGGTTAATGTAGAAAATATAAAAAATAATTAAAAATAAGAGAAAAATATAAATGAAAGGGTAATATAAATTTAAAATAAAAAATAAAAATTAAACTAAAAGATAAATACAAAAAGATAAAAAATATTTGGATGAAAAATCCCAAAATTTTTATCATTGCTTATAATAAGAGCAAAAAATTCAATATCTTTAAAAATGAAAAACAAAAAAACATTATTGTTTTTTATTTGACATAAAATAGAAATATAGATTGGAAGAAAAAGAAAAAAAAAGTTAGAAATGAGTAGTACTTAATAGGGAATAGAAAAGGGAAAAAAAAAAACACAAAAAAAATTGATTTATTTGAAGATTGGGATAGCTTATCATATCCCATCACTAACCAAACATTGGACAAGATATAATATCCTCTCTCTTATCCTATCCCATGTTATATCGGGTCAACCAAACACAACCTTAATCTATATAAGACTACTAAACTTTGGGTAAATGATTTATTTGAAGATTCAAAGGGAATTTATTGGGAGATTAATGAGAAATACTAGGTTTGTAGTCTATTTAAATCTCGTTCTACCTAATAAATAAATTATTTAACAATTAAGCATCTACATCAAGCCTATTTTCTTCACAAGGATTAAAAATAATAAAAGAAACATGAAACCGTTATATAAAATAAATTAAGCTTCACTTTTTTAACTGGTTCTGAAGGAAATTAATGGACAATTCAAAGTTTATAATCATAATCTAACATGATGATGTGGCAAATGGTGTATTTTACCATATAAATAATCATCATTGCTCATAGTTCACACTCATTTAACTGTTTTTCTAAAATAAAATAACCAACTTTCCCTTCCCCCTCTTTCTTTCTCTGTTTGTGGTTTCTCTCACTTTCTTGGGAAAATTTAAGGTGATAGTTGTCCTTCCCATCAGGAACTAAGTTGTTGGGAGCTTTCACCTTGAAGCCTTCTTCATAAATAGCTGGTATTTTCTCACCCAGAATCTCTTGTATCAAAGTTGCAATCTAGAAACCTTAAGATCATTCTTTTTTTCTGAACTTGTCTGAATGATGCTGCAGGATCCGTCAAGAAGAGTAGCTGGTAATCTTTGATATTCCAAGTTCCAATGGCGCTTCCACCAGAAACTGCACGTATGCTTATTGCTCTTGAAGCCTTTCTGGATGCCCCACCACTTTCTTGCGACTTCCGCTTCATCCGTTGCCATAATTACGTTGCTTTTGACAACAATTTTATTCAGGTAGTGTTTCTTTTCTGTTATATACATTATTTGTGATTTTAATTAAGATTTGATGCTTAATTAATTGATTAATTTCTTTGCTATTCTTGTAGGATCTTTTTCCATTTTCCATGACTCAGCTCCTCTTTAATGGCGGTGTGTAAGGTTCCCATGCTCTCAAAACTAAATGTTGTTGATTGTTCTAATTATAAGATTTATGATGTTCCAAGTGTGCAGTATTTGTGTGATGCCTAGAGCATACGATCATTTTCGTGGTGGTCTATATGTTGGTGGACATCCTGCAGGGAGTCATGAGGATGTGGTTTCTGTCTACTGTACTTTATGTGGAAGCTGGCTTGGGTGGAGAATAGTAAGGATTTATATATTTCACAAATTAATTTATTTTCTCTTTGATTTATCTATACCTTAATTGATATTAAGAGTGATAATCATGGCACACATGTTGATTTGGAAGCACAATTACCGCTTTGTAATTCATGAAGGCCAATTTGTACTCCTGGTATGTGGTGATGGTGCAGGCATAGAGGCTGTATTTCCTATGTAAATTTTTCTATAGATTTCTACGCAGTTAAAAACACATCAAATGTTGTGATGTCAATGATTGTAAATATGATCAAAATTGTTACTACTACTTGCTGAAATATATAGTGCGTACAGTTACCTCAATATTGGTGCCCCATAAAGTGTGAGTAATGGTTACAATTCATCAAAATATAATTAAATGAATATTTTACTATTATCTTTTTTCCTTTGAAGTTTTGGTTGTGATTTCAATGATCGTTGCTAATTTTATGGATTGAAAAAGTTACATTGGATGATGAGTTTTGGGTAGGACCAAAGGTGGAGTTGTTCCCTATTAATAAGGGCGAAGTTTACATGTTTAAATATTGGGTAGCCTCTCATCCTTTACTTGTGAAATGTGCAAAGTTGCAATGATGGAGTCTATGAGAAAGTACTTCATCTGAGAATTTGTTGAACTTCCACTCGAGCTCAAGACTATTGGGAGTCATGGTTAAAAGTTATACTCAGAGAGGGTGTCACTATGAGGAAACCTTCTCATCAACAATGAGATTTGTCTCAATTTCCCTATTCCCTTTCTCCACCCCCTTTGGAGTAAAAGAAAGTGCCTTTGTTTATAGGAAAATTTAGAGAGGCTTACTCATTTGATATTTGAAAATCTTTTTTAAAATTTATAAATTAAAATTTGTGGGCTTCAATCACAAACCTACTCTTGATGTGTCAGGTTGACATATGTGACATGAAGAATGTATCTTCATATGATTTGGGTCCACCAAAATTTTGATATTTAATCCTATTTTTTATTTTTCATTTTCTAGTGTAAAAAATGTTTTTCGAACTTGTCTAAAAACCTTGCAACAATACTTTTTTATGTAAATGAAAATATTGAAATGTTATTACTTATATGAATAAGTTTTTTTCCCCAAATATACAAGAGAAAGAGAAAAAAAACTCAATAATAGAAATTAACATTTGATGTCCTAGTCCTAAAGACATCAAAAAGTCTGTAAACTACATGGAGTGATATAGATTTGAAGAAAGCGACTCCACCACTTTTGAATCATGATGATTATTTAACTTTTGTTGCATCTCTTGATTCTATGCATGAGAGTGATTGTGATAGTGACAATGATTGTGATTACATTGATGAACAAAATGGTGCTTATCAGAATAATCTAGTTATTGAGCATGAGAATCTTATTAAAAAATATTTGAAAAATCATGATATTCTTCATGCTCACAAAGCTAAGATTGAATTGCTTAATGAAGAAAGGACTAGTTGCCTTGAAAATTTTTTATTTCTCGAGTCTAAATATAATTCTTTTCTTGAGAGAATAATGTTCTAGCTCATTCTAGAGATTGAAACAATGAAATCCTCTTCTTTGGTTAATAAAATCTTTCAACTTGGAACTAAAGTACTTAATGAAATCTTTAATAAATGTAAAACCCATGGTGATAAGAGAGGTTTGAGGTATGTGAATAAAGTTGAAACTCTTACTAGTGGATAAATTGTTTTTGTTAAGGCAAAGATGAAACCCTTAGCTAAGTAGCACCTACCAACACTTCTTCACTTTGCACACATTGTAGGAAGTCTGGACATACTCAACATAGATGCCACACTAGATTTCTTGAGAGGTATGAGTTTCAATTGAATAGACTTGTGAATGATTTTAATTCTCTAAAAAAACAATATTCTAAATAGTGGAAAATGAAAGAGAACAAATATTAAGCCTAAGAATCAGAAAAACACCCCTAACATGTCCTAAAGTGAAGCAAATTTGGGTAAAGAAAAAAGACCTCCTCTCTTTCCAAAATAAGGGCTTAATTATGTCTGAAGATGTTCCTTTATATTCTCTTAGGAATCTGGATCCTAGTAAATCTTTAGGAGTCTCTACCTCTACTTAGCTCATTGCTCCATAGCCTAGGACCCTTTTTTATTGTTTTATCTTTTATCCTAGGCTATGTTTTGTTTAGAAGTCTTTTTTTCTCTCATGATTTCTTTTTAGTATATATATATATTTAATGAAAGTAAGTTTCTTGTTTAAGGGGGGTTCTTTTGACTTTTACTTAAAAATCATTGGGTGTAGGCCTAAGGATTCATGTTTTTTATACTCAATTTTTTTTCTTTCTACTCCTTGACCTAAACCAATTCTTCTTATGGAAACTTTGGATACCCTTGTTAGTTGCCTTATTATCATGATTTTTAATATCTCCAGTGTTTAGCCTAGAGAAATATATTAAATCTACAAGATTTGATGTCAATATTCCTAAGATATTTGTTAATCTCTTTTAAGGTATAAGATTCAAGATGAATAAACATCATTGTATAGTGGAAAATCAACTAAAGTTCCATCTTGCGATTGATCAAAAGGGAAACTTCTTAAGTTTAACTAATAAAGTAGTATTTTTGAAGTGGTATTAAAGCCATCATGTGAAGATTGTGAGAAATTTTTTTAAAGATTTTTTGCACAAAATTTGATATTAAGCACTTCAATGGAAAAAAAATAATTTCAATACATAACAAATTAATCTTAAAGATATTTTCGTGCAATTAGGAGTGTAACCAAAACCAAAAAAATTGGCAAATCAATTCACACCAACCAAAAATCCAATCATATTGGTTTGGTTTTCAATAATAAAAAATGTCAATTTGATTTGAGAACTTTGAAAAATGACTTTGTCAGTTCAGTTTTCGATTTTCTTATTTCATAACCAATAAAAATGAAATAAAACCAATATTCTAAAACTTATATATAATTATTTGATATTTGATAAGTTTCTTTTATATTAGATCTATTAAAGTAATTCATTTTTTTATATTATATTCAAAATAATTTTAAATGAATTCAATATATTTTTAACATTAAATCCAAGTTGGTTTCAATTAATTTTAAAAACAAATTAGACTTAGAGCTTAATATAAATTCAAATTAATGGGCTTTAGATTCAAAATAAACACAAATTTATAACTGAGTTGAGGACTAAAAAAGGCTATTAAGTTGGGTTGAAACTGATCTATGAAAACTAAACAAAACCAATCTCAAAAGGCTTGGTTTGGTTCAGTTTTTCGCTCAAAATCTAGTCGATTTGATTTTTATCATATATAAAACCGATTATATTGGTTTGATTTTTTTTTTAACCCAAAAACCGATTCAACCAACCTTATTTACCTCACTAGGCAAAATAAAGACTTTTCAAATTATAAGGCAAGAAACTAGGGAGTATTAAATTAAGAAGAATTAGAAACAAAAATAGTAAACACTATTTATTTAAGTTTCTCTCCCTAATTAAAATATAATATTTTGATTAAAAAATCTTCTTTTGATTTGTAGGAAAGTTAACAAAAATTTATATGCCAAAATCCTTATTAAAAAATTTGCTATTTTTTCTTTTTTTTAAAAAAAAAAAAAAATTGAAATTTTTTAAAGAACTTTGTAAAAAAATAATTTTCAATATCTCACTAATAAAAACCATATCCTAGGGTTATTATATCGTTTTATATATGAAACATACAATTAAAAACTTTGTTACCATAATAGAATGAATAATTATGTTTTACGAGCACTCATTAATTGAATAATATATAAATATTTAATTGACTAAGACACAACTATTAAATGGAATAACTCGCAATTATTCATTGGATAATATAACACGTAAAAAATTAAACAAAAATAAATTAAATTATGTTGTAATATATTGTAATGATAGTGCATTTGTATTGTAAGTATAATGCATTTATGTCGTACCTATATTTCATTTCAAAAGTAATAATTATAAAAATGCTTATTCATACCCTATTGGTATTAACACATCGTATCAATATATTAACAACATTCATCCAGTGCATTGAAATTATTTAGTAATTTTTGCATATATGAAAAAAAAAAACTATGAGTCCTGTGAATTCAAATTAGTATTTCATTTGGTTTCAAAAATTATTTATAATATAAGTATGTTGTGAAATATAGTATGATCATACAAAATTATCATTTTTGTAAAAAATTTCAAAATTTGCCTAATTAGGTTTTATTGTAATGTATGGTAATGTAAGTGTATTTATATTGTAATTTTAACATATTTTTGTTGTACTTGTATTTTATAATAAAAGTAATAATCTTGAAGATCACTTTTTATACCTCATTAATATTCAACATATCAAATGTATTAACATCATCCACTCGATGCATTGGGAAAAAAAAATTATATGTGAAAATTAAGAAAAAAAACACTATGCAAAGGCAAAAAAAATCATATAAATTTTTAAAAATTATTTTATTATAAAAAATAAAAAATGATTAAACATTCTTCATCATTTTCTTATTCTTTTTAGATAATCTGAATGAAAAATTAAACATTTGATCTTCCTTGAATTTAATACAAAAACATAATTTATCAATTTAAAATTAATATATATATATATATATGAAAAAAATCATCATTTTTATTATATAATTACAAAACTTTTTTTTTCTTAATAAAATTAAAAATTAGAATAAAAAAAATGTAAAAAAAAAAAATACAAACAATAAATGATATTTTGAAAATGTGTTTTAAAAGTATTTTTGTTTTAAATAGTAAATTTAAATAACAAATTATACTATCATTATATATAATAATTGTAAGGGTTAAACCCAAAATTTTGATTTAAATTTTGAATGTCAATAATTACAATAAATGTGGGACCCACACACCATAAATGTCTTGACAAATCAAGTGACATGCTTTAAATGTTTTGAATTTTAAAAGTTTTAGTTGAAGGACAGTTTTGGTATTTAAGCCTATTATTATCCTCCCCAAGAATTATCAGAAGAGACTACCCTTTCCAGTAATTATTCTAGCTTAGCCTGCCCTATTGGGTAATTCTCCCATCATATTATGTTAACAGTAAATTATGATGGAGATATTACTATGGGAGAGATGATTATTTCCTATCACTCTTTCAAGGATGTGAAGTATTACCACTATTACAAAAAGGGACATGTCAAGAGATATTAACAATGCACTTAGATGAAAAAAGAAAACTTGAATCCTAAGAGACTTCATATTCTCCTAATGTTGTTGATGAAAAGATGTCATGAAATGCAAACAACGTACCCAAAAACAAAGACAATGGTGCGACCAACCATTCTGGATACGGGATAGGTGTTTTGTTGATATCCCCTCATGGTGACCATATTCCTAGATCTGTTTGTTTGGGGTTCTCTGATCGACACCCTGCCATGAACAATATTGTTAAGTATGAGGCTTGTATCTTAGGATTAAAGACTATTCTTGAGCTCGGGATTAGATAGATGGAGGTGTTTGGTGACTTCAATCTAGTATTGAGACAGATTCAAGGCCATTGGAAGACTAGAGATGTGAAGCTTAGGCCTTACCATGTATACTTGGAGCTACTGGTTGGGAGATTTGATGATTTAAGATATACACATCTGCCTAGAGCGCAGAACTAGTTTACTGATGCCTTAATTACTTTAGCTTCCATGATTGATATTCCTACTGATACCATTGTTCGCCCTTTACTGATTGAGTCGAGATCAGTTCCTGCCTATTGTTTCTTGATTGATGAGGCAAAGTGAGATGATGGCTTGCCTTCATACCATGACATATACTGGTTTCTGAGATTTGACACATATCTTGAGGTCGCTATGGCTAAGGATAAGAGAGCATTGAGACAGTTAGCCACCTGATTTGTGATATGTGGGGAGACACTATACAGACGATCAACTGATGCGATGCTACTATTGTGCTTAGATCGCGCCTCTGTCGATCGAGTGATGAGAAAGGTTCATGCGGGAGTTTGTGGACCACATATGGGAGGAATATGTTAGCATGTAAGATCATGAGGACTGGGTATTTCTGGTTGACTATGGAAACAGGCTGTTGTCCGTTTGTTCAGAGATGTCTAGAGTGTCAGATACATGGGGACCTCATTCACGTGCCACTCTCAGAGTTACACACACTAACTTCACCATGACCATCTTTAGTATGGGGTATAGACATTGTTGGGAAGATTTCCCCAAAGTCTTCCAGTGGTCATGAGTTCATCTTGGTTGGCATTGATTACTTCACCAAGTGAGTGGAGGCTACCTCATATGCTAGATTAACATCAGCTAAGGTCGCTAGTTTCATCAAATCACATATTGTCTGTCTCTATAGAGTCCCTCATGAGTTGATTTCGAATAGGGGAGTAAATTTTAGAGTGGATGTTGACACTTTATTACAGAGATATGGTATCCGGCATCATAGATTGTCTGCGTACAGGTCGCAGACTAATGGGGCGGTAAAGGCTGCAAATAAGAATATTAAGAGGATTTTGCGAAGGATGGTTGAGACTTCTCGAGATTGGTTAGAGAAGCTTCCATTTGCATTGTGGGCTTATCAGACTTCTTTCACACCTCTACATGAGCCATACCTTACTCCTTAGTGTATGGTATGGAGGCAGTGCTACCAATTAAGATAAAGATGGGTTCATTGAGGGTAGCATCGGAGTAGCAGATTTTAGAGTCAAATTGGGCTAGGAGATTGAGGGCAGTAGACCATGTTCATGCCTAGTAGAGGAAGATAGCCCGTGCATTCAAAAAGTGGGTCAAGCTTAGATTGCTATAGAGAGGTGAATTGGTTTTAAAGGTCATCAGATGATTGATCAGAGATCTCAGAGGGAAGTTAAGACCTAATTGGGGCAAACCTTATTTCATTAGGGAGTTGGCCCTAAAGGGTGCTGCATGGTTGATGAATCTAGATGGAAACCTTTTCTCAAAGCCAACCAATGTAGATCAGTTGAAGAAGTATTATGTTTGAGACCATGGTCGCAGGATGGGTGGCCATCATTTCGGTTAGCCACATACCTTGTTATCCTTCTTGTGACATACATTGTTGTTAGCCCATTGAGCCTCGCATGGGCATCAGAGCCTTTCTTTCTTATTGCCTTGCTTACACTTCTACACCAGGATAGGGGCCTTTAGTGTATGCATGCTTCATTTAGGAGTTTCATAAGCTTTGGGCCTACGGGTGCATCTTTCTCTCATTATTTTTCCTACTATCACACTACTACATTCCATCATATCTCATTGGTTATGTTCTTCATCTTTTTTTTTGTCTCATTTGCTACTTGTTCTGCTTCATCTTTTCTCCACCCTAAGTGGTGATTCTCCTTAGTTCATTACATGGAGGATGGTCACATCATTTCCATTATCTATACCATGAACATTGATCTGAAGACCCTTAGTTTGAGAAGATCATCTCATTGGAGAGAGTTTATAGTACTTTGATGCTTGAGAGCATGTCCATCCATTATTGATGTTATCTCTTTGGGGCTCATTTGTCTGTGTTCAGGGTATGTGCATTTGTATATATGTTAAAAAAAAAATGGACAAGAAAATGAAAAGAAAAGAAAAATAAGCACATGTGTGTATGTGCATAGTACTCTCCATCATTGAGCATGTATATTGATATTCGATGGTCATTTTATCGAGTATGGTTGTTGGTGAGAGTTCATATGTGAGCTTTCCGAGATCATTTTTTCTTTGTATTCACTTCGTCACATCTTTTGCTAGAGAGTAAGATGAGTGACCTTCTCCTAGGGGCTTTGGGTTATTGTCTCTTCCTTCATTACATCCATTATTGATGTGACTTCACTTCATATTTTGATTTGAGTTGATCATCATTCCTCTTTATATATTCATTATTTTGCCATCTTCCTCGTCATTGCTTTTAATTCATCCCCTTCAGTTCATCCCATTGTTCTTTTCTTACACTGACCTATTCCAGGTTTGATACTTTCTTTGCATCATTCTTACACATCTCATTATCAATTCAATTTTCTTCACTGCCTTATTATTGTTATTATATTCACATTGGGCACCCTTAGGTCCATGGCTCACGAGCTTTGCTTTACCTGTTGCATTTTATACATGAGGCCATGGGTTTTGATCATTGGGTATTTGGGCCTAATTTTCCTTCATTTCCATTACCTTATCACCCTAGCCTATGTTACGTCCTATGTCTTGAGACCACCCTAAAGCCATGGGATCAAATGTCATCTTCGACGACCCCTACTTTGACAGGTGTTTGAGATTTGGTTCATATTTAGATGTCATCATGCCTTTTCTTCTAGGAGATGCCTCTTTAATGTTTGGACTGATTCAATTGTGGATATGGATGACTAGGATTGTACATTTGATGATGGATGATCTGATATTGTCTAATTTTCCGATCTACCATACATCTGATACCATATTGGGGCATATTTCCCTTTTGGTTGAAATTTATAGATCTTCATGAAGTTGCATGATCCTCATCACTTACGAGATGCATGTCGAGTTGATGATCTATTGTTATCTTATCCTGATCCCCTAGTGGAGTCTCTCTTGGGCCATTCAGTCAGGCTCACATTTTTTAATATTTAGATGTCATCATGCTTCTTCTTCTGGGAGATGCCTTTTTGATGTTTGGATCTGATTCAATTGGGGATATAGATGACTAAGATTACGCATTTGATCATGGATGATTCAATGTTATATGATTTTTTCGATCTATCGTACATCTGATGTTATACTGGGGTATATTTCCTTTTTGGTTGAGATTTATAGATCTTCATGGATTCACATGATCATCCTTGTTTATGAGATACATACTGAGCTGGTGATATGTCTTTATTTTATCATGATTCCCCAGTGGAGTCTCTTTTAGTCCATTCAGTCAGGCTCATACTTTTAATATTTAGATATCATCATGCTTCTTCTTTTGGGAGACGTTTTTTTTATTTTTGGATCTGATTCAACTGTGGATATGGATGACTAGTATTACACATTTGATTATGGAAGATTTGATGTTGTCAAATTTTCCAACCTATCACATATCTAATGCCATACTGGGGCATATTTCCCTTTCGATTGAGATTTATAGATCTTTATGGAGTCGCATGATCCTCATCACTTACGAGATGTATGTTGAGTTGATGGTCTATTGTTATCTTATCATGATCCCCCAGTGGAGTCTCTCTTGGGCCATTCAGTCAAGCTCACACTTTTGATATTTAGATGTCATCATGCTTCTTCTTCTATGAGGCACTATTTTGGTGTTTGGATTCAATTTAGCTGTGGATATGGATGACTAGGATTACACATTTAATGATGGATAATTCGATGTTATCTGATTTTTACAATCTATTGTACATCTAATTTTATATTAGGGTATTTTGTCCTTTCAGTTGAGATTTATAGATTTTCATGGATTCGCATGATCATCCCCATTTATGAGATACATACTGAGTCGGTGATCTGCCTTTATTTTATCATGATTTCCCACTGGAGCCTTTCTTAAGTCATTGAGTTAGGCTCATATTGTATGATATTGTCATGATTCTCTGATGGAGTTACCTCAGATGCATAGTCTCCCATGGCATCATTTTAGTTAAGTACACGTTAGATCTCCTAGACATCCTTATTGGAGCATTCTTGAGTTAACCACCGACAAGCTCGTGCACTTTCATCAACCTTAGTGGAGTTTCTTTGAGCTGATGACAAACTCCTTGTTCATTCCCTTGTAGATCATTTCTGAGACATGGACCAACTCACTTTCATCACCCCTGGTGCACCATTTGGGTTGACGACAAACTCTCTCATTAGTTACCTTAGTAGATCATTTCTAGAGCCATTGACAGGTAGGCTTCCTTAGTGGGACGTTGTTGAGCAATTGATAGGCTGACTCACATTCTTTTTGCCTTGATAGAGTGTTTTCAAGCCAATGATGGGTAGGTTCCCATACATTGACTCTCACTGAGATAGTACAATTTGATCACCTTAGGTCATCATTGGTCGGGTTCCTATCAAGTCACCAGGGCAAATCGGTATTCCTATGCTTTTCGAGTTGTAGATAGTTTGATTTTTTGATACAAAGATGATTGGCTTGAGCCATTTGGTTACTTACATGGCGGGATGCATCAGTTGCTATACTGGGGCATATTTCCCTTTTTTTGTTGTGGAGATGATTGTATTTTCATGGATCTAGTACAGTCTTCTTTATTTGGTTGAGGGATACTTATTTGCATTACTGGTCACAATCTCAATGATTTTGTTGAGATGAGCCTTCAGAGAAGAATGACCTTTGAGTTTTGATCGTCTCACTACCTATGACTCCTCAGTGGATCGTTATGTTGAGGCGATGATAGTTTCCTCAGTGGACTATTTTATTTGAGACCCGCCAGTGGATCATTCCTTTGAGATGATGACGGATTCCTCCAGTAGAGTATCTCGAGTTAAAGGCATCCAGATTATCATGACCCTTCGTCAGGCCTCGTGATTTAGTCAAATGGGTTATGAGACTACATTTTTAGCTAATTTGACCATTCTGACTTGTCAACGGAGCATCTTTTGAAACTCATGGAGTCTCTTTTCGACCATTTCAGTGGATTGAGAGTTGTGGTGACATGCCACACTGGGGCATATTTCCCTTCATCATTTTCTCCCAACTTGGCATTCAAAGCCGTCGTTCACAATTTTGCATTTTTAGCCATTGGTTAGCTTGGCATAGAGAGCCATATTCCTAACAGTCAAAGCTATTGGTTTTTAGTTCGGCATTTAGAGCCACCATATTTCTTCAGTTTGGCATTCAGAACAACATTATTGGCGTTCAAAGCCACATTCCTAGCATTCACAACTATCAATTTTTAGTTCAACATTCAAAGTCATCGCCTTCTTCAATTCGACATTGAAAGCTGTCATATCTTCAATTTTGCGTTCAAAGTCATATCTTTAGTTCGACATTCAGAGCCATTGGTCAGCTCAAGCATTTGGTGCCACCTTACTCAATTTAGGCATTCAGAGCCATCTCCCTTAGTTAGGCGTTCAAAGCCATTTTGTTTAACTTAGGCATTCAGAGCCACCTTTATCAATTTAGGCATTTAAAGTCACCTTCCTCAGTATAGGCATTGAGAGCCACCTTCATCAGTTTAGGCATTTAGAGCCACCTTCATCAGTTTAGGTGTTTAGAGCCATTTTTCTCAGTTAAACGTTCAGAGCCATTTTGTTTAACTTAGGCATTCAAAGCCACCTTTATCAATTTAGGTGTTCAGAGCCACCTTGCTCAGTTTAAGCCTTCAGAGCCACTTTCCTCAGTTTAGGTGTTCAGAGCCATCTTCATCAGTTTAGGCATTTAGAGCCACTTTCATCAGTTTAGGCGTTCAAAGCCACCTTCCTCAGTTGGGCGTTCAGAGCCACCCACTTTCATAGTTAGGCATTTAGAGCCCCAGTTTTAAGCGTTCAGAGCTGTCTCTTTCAATTCAGGCATTCAGAGCCACCTTCCTTAGTTAGGTGTTAAAAGCCACTTTCTCAGTTAGGTATTCAGAGCCACTTCTCCAGTTCAAGCATTCAAAGCCACTTCTCCAGTTTAGGCGTTCAGAGCCACTTTGTCATATTAGGTGTTCAGAGCCACTTCCTCATATTAGGTGTTTAGAGCCACCTTCCTCATATTAGGTTTTCAGAGCCATTTTGTTTAACTTAGGTGTTCAGAGCCACCTTTATCAATTTAGGTGTTCAGAGCCACCTTGCCCGATTTTAGGTGCTCAGAGCCATCTCTTCCAGTTAAGGACTTCAAAGCCACACTTTTACAATTTAGGCATTCAGAGCCATTTCTCCACACTTAGGCGTTCAAAGCCACTTTTCAATCTTAGGAGTTCAAAGCCACCATCTCAGATAGACGTTCAGAGCTACTATTTGCTTTCATAGACATTTAGAGCCACAAGCCTTCAAAGCCCTTCTTCCCATAGGTGTTTAGAGCCATCTTCCTTAATTAGGCGTTCAGAGCCACTTCTCCAGCTCAGGCATTCAGAGCCACTTCTACAGTTTTAGGCATTTAAAGCCACCATTTTCATAAGCCTTCAGAGCCATTCCCCCCATAGGCATTCAAAGCCACCACTTTCTCACATTGGCGTTCAAAGCCATAGGCCTTTAGAGTCATTCCTCTCATAAGAGTTCAGAGCCACCCACCTTTAGTTTAGGTCTTCAGAGTCATTCATCCCATAGGTGTTCAAAGCCATCGCTTTCTTTCATAGGTGTTTAGAGCCGTAGGCCTTCAGAGCCATTTCTCCCATTGGCTTTTAGAGCCAGAGTTTTAGGCATTCAAAGCCACCATTTTCATAGGCCTTCAAAGCCATTCCTCCCATAGGTATTCAGAGGAGTCATATTTTAGTTGTTCAAAATTGTTCATCTCAATCTCGGTGTTCAGAGCCACATTTTAGGCATTCAAAGTTGTGATTTTCCAGAGTTTGTTCTCCTCCATGGTGTGTGATATAGCTCTTTGAGCTCAAAGCATGTGTCTTGATTGTATTGTTAGATACCCTACACCTTGTGTCCTCGTATGGCACACGTATGGTTTTTCTCTTTGTGCTTGTCCCTATGCTCCTAATTGATTTGAATGCTGCTCAACTTTCACATTTATTTTTGAGTCACGTCTGGAGACATCTTAGAGGGAGTTTAGATCCATAGTGCAGCTTTAGAGACACTCTGAGAACTACATCTCTATTAGGATTTTAGAGCTCCTTTCATTCCTTTGTTGGTTTGGGCAAGTTTGTGTTCTACTTGTGTACATTTAGGGGTCTTTCTTTTTCTTCGGTAGAGTTCATTTCGTTTCACTCACTATTCACACTTTCTTTTCACTCTAGTGTTCATATTCCTTTCACTCATGTACTCTACCGAAGAGGGGCATGTTTGTAGACCTCTCTTACGGACCAAGGGATATTTGTTCTTTTTTTAATTGTTTTTATTGATGGTATTTCATGGGATATTTGTCACCACCCAGGAAGCTTGGTCTTTTAGGGGTAGGATGGTGAAACACCATTACTATAGAGAGAAGTGGGGGACGACTTCCATAGGTGAGCGAGCTCCATGGGACACATGGCCAAGGACACTACTATCTTGCCATGGTGGTGATTAAGATGGTGACATTTTCTGAACGAGAAACAATGGAGTAGAGGGTAAGCAGTAGAGTTGGTGGAAGCTTGGAGGAAAAGAAAAGGGGCTGAACGGAAAAATAAAGGGAAGAGAGTCATTTTTAGAAGGGGGGCAAAGAAAAAAAGTTGCAATGGGCGAGTCGTGGGTAGCAAGAAGGAGGAAAGTTTATTGATCTTTGAAGGATCAGAGGAACACCCTCAAGTATGGATTCTTTGCAAATTTCTTATTCATTCTTTTTCATTTTCACTGTTTTCATCATTTTGTCTTGCTACTTGAGCATAATTTGTTGTGGATTGGGTTTTTTTGAAGCTGAGTTCATTTCTTGCTTTGTTTTGTTCTCTTTCTGGTTTCTTTAATTTCCCTTATAAATGACTCATATATGGATTGTTTTCTTTGAGCTTAATATTTAATTAATCATACGAATGCTCATTGTTTGTCCTACTTGCTTAGATCCATTGAGTATAGCATGAAATAGGGTCCAGTTTAATGAATTGATTATTCAAAGCATGCTTTGTTTCTTGAGACCCCTCCTTGCTTTGGAAAAACTCCTTCCCATTCTTTCCCATGTGCATGCAATCCACATGCATGACTGCTTCAGTACATGCATGGTCGCCTTTGGGTACCCCATTTTTTTCGAAGCCTATAGCTGCATGGAGATTTTCGTCAATGGAAAGAAGGATATGTATGTTAAGAATGTGAAAAACACTATTACTTAGATGAGAAAGAGGCAAGAAAATTTGGATTATTAAATGATTTTTTGGGAAGGAAACCTTTGTATTACAAGAGATACCCGAAGATGGAGTTGGGATGGTGCTACCTAGAAGTGACTCTTTGGCTGCTTGTGATATTGCACTATTTGAATATAATAGTTCTGAATGGTCCATTGAAGCAAGGGATCTTGATCACAAGAAGTTTAATGAAAAAGTGAAGGAACCAAAATGGAGATTTGGGCAAGCACCTAGCTTCACACAGATATACACCTCTGTGATCCATTTCTTTAGATGAAAATTTGAAGATTGCTGGAAGATATTTGATAGCTGTAATTGTAAAAGACTAAACAGACAATTTGACTTTACCTTCAAAGACAAGATTGTTGTGGGTTTGGTTATGGAAAATGGATGTACTTAGGTTTTGGAGACAACACAGTTAAAATTTGGAACATAAGGGCACGAGAATGATGAAGGTAATATGGAAGTCGTGTAACTATAAACACGTTTGTTTTCCACTCACATGAGATTGAATTGATATCTTGGGATCAAAATGGCAATATACAACTACAAATTGGTACCAAAAGTGGATACTGCTGTAAGGTTGATGTGGGATGGCAACTTGGCCGTTGCTATAAATAATTTTGGAACATGATAGGCAGGAGTTGCAACATGAGCCCCAATAAGAATGCAAAGTAGACACGTAGGTTTCCTAAAGCCAGAATTTTATTAGCTTCCATCTCTCCAAAAGCTCGATCTTATTTGGAATTGTCGTCATGGAGTTTAAGAATTTGATTAGCTTAACAGTTCAAATGACCTTCAGCAAGAAGTTGACAGTGAACCTTTACAGAACTTGAATTCTTTTCCATTGAAATGTCTCTCTTTAAGTCTTCAATGCAAGGTTGCATTTGATCATGGGAAAACATCATCCAGTAGTAGCACCAATCCCCACAATGTAGGCTCACTTACCCCGAACCCATTTCTGCACCCATGCATGGTCACCCTCAGCATGCAAACTCTAAAGGCCACGTGTCATCCTCTTTGTTTGTTTGTTTGTTTTTTTTTTCATCTTTTGGTGTCAAATAATTTTCAAAATATCAATTTTCAAATAATTTTTAAAACTCTAATTTTCAAAACTCCAATTTTCAAATATTTTTTAAAACTCCAATTTTCAAAACTTTTCAAATAATTTTCAAAACTCTAATTTTCAAAACTTCAATTTTCAAATAATTTTCAAAACCCCAAATTTCAAACAATTTTCAAAACTCCAACTTTCAAATTTAATTTTCAAAACTCCAATTTTCAAATAATTTTCAAAACTCCAATTTTTCAAATTTAATTTTCAAAACTTCAATTTTCAAATAATTTTCAAAATTCAAGATTTTCAAATAATTTTTAGTCTTTTCTTTTCTTCTTCATTCCTTAGGGTTTAGAGTCATAAAAAAAATCACGTTTTTAATAAATTTGCTACTTTCCTTTCAGTTAAGCACTTTCGCAAATTTTCTTTGATTTTAAAACAATTTTTTGTTTTTCTCAATTTTTAATAAGTATGAACAAACTTCATGGTTCCAAATAATGTAACTCATTGAACCAATTCATGGATTTAGGCTTTGGTGGGGGCCCAACATCTGTAATATTTTCTTTGAAAATAATTTAAGTGAAGTGCATGATTGATATTGTTTGATTTTGACCAATTTTGTGTGAGATATTTTACATTTATCATTATGAGCTAACCTTGTTTTCATGACAACACATTCTTATTTGCTAGTAAGGTACGCTCCCACTCTTACTTCATTTATTTATTCATTCATATGCTTGATTTGTTTTATTATTTGATCATTTCATTGGTATCCATTGATTTCCTTATCAATTGCCACACTTACCACACCTTATCTAGTAGAGACCCATTTTTAGGGACTTAGAGGGGTTCTACAATATTTTACCATACCTTTCCAATAGTTAACTTAACCCCTAGAATTAACTTTGGTTTTCCACATACTGTCTTTTCCAAATAAGGAGTCACACTTAGGGGTTTTTTTTATTTATTTTGTTTTCCCTTAGAAATAAAATAAAAATAAGTGGCGACTCCAAGTCTTTTCTAAAAATCATATTTTTTCACCAAATAAATAAAAGCAAGTCGCGTCATTGAGTGGGAATGCATTATGCAAAACGCGGGTCCACACAAAACTTTCACACATGATAAGGAAATTGCTTATCAACAAACCCAGGTGATTCATCTATATAGACATCCTCATAAAGAGAGCCTTGAAGAAAGGTGTTGTTGACATCAAGTTGGTGAAAGGACCAACCAAACTGCACAACAACTGTAAGAATAAAGCGAATGGTTGTTAGCTTTATCATAGGGCTAAACGTGTCATGAAAGTCAATGCCAGGACCTTGGTGAAATCCTTTAGTAACCAGTCAAGTTTGTAGCAGTCAATCAAACCATCCAATTTGTGTTTAATCTTGAAAATCCATATACACTCAACTATATTTTGTGTGTTAGAATGTGGGACTAAGTCCTAAGTGTGATTCCATACAAAAGTGTCAAATTCATTACTCATAGCAAATCGCCAATGAGAGTGTTTTTTAGCTTGAGTGAAGGAGGTAGGTTCAAGTGAATCAGGTTGAGCAGGAGATGTGGCAATTAGGTAGTAAAAAAAAAAGGGGCTTAAAAATGAGGTTTTTATGTCGAGGAATGATTTGGTGGATAGGTTGAGAAGAAGGGAGAGAGTGAGTGGGAGAAGTGGAAGATAGAGAATGAGAGCTTACATGTGTTGATGAAGAGGCCAGGGAACCACTCTTTAAGAACAGAGTAATATAGTTTGTTTGAGGATCAAATGCCTCTGAATTTGACTTGGATGGACTAAGGGCACATAAGGTAAGTGAGGAAGATGAATAGGAAACTACTGGTTGAACGATATCAAGTGAAATGGGAGTAGTTTCCAATTGTGGGGGGAGGGAGGGAGGAAGGAGAAGTGTGGGGGGTGGGTATGGAGGAGGTTAAGGAAATTCATGAGTGGAAAATTGCATCAGTTGCACGAGAATCTTGTGACTGAATAGTGTGAAAAGGAAACCTATTTTCCATAAATACCACATGTCAAGAAATGAAGATTTTTTAAGTGGATGGATCATAACATCTGTAAGAATTGTGAGAGAGAGAATAGCCAAGGAAAACACAAGGACAAAACTTGTGATCCAATTTGTGGCATGTGTAGGGTTTTAGCTAGGGGTAACAAAGGCAACCAAAGATTTTAAGTTTGAGGTAGTTGGGAGAAATGTGAAAAAGGGTCTCAAAAGAAGATTTGTTACCTAAAAGTCGGGTTGGCATTTGACCGATGAGGTAAATTGTCGTTTGAGAGACAACAAACCAAAATTAAAGGGGAATGGAGGCTTGATGATGAAGAGTCAAAGTAGTCTCAAGTATGTGTCTATGACATCTTTTAGTAGTACCTACAATTTGTGGAGTGTGTGTAGGAGAACAGAGATGTTGAATTCCATGTTTAGAGAGAGTAGGATGAAGACCCTCATATTCCCACCACCATTAGAATAAACTATGAGCATTAGGGTTTGGAAATATTTTTCTACTAATTGCTTGAAGTTTTCAAAAACGAAAGTGGTATTTGATTTTTCTTTTAGAGGATAAAGCCATGTGTTTTTAGCGAAATGGTAAACAAAAGTCACATAGTATCGAAAATTGTTAAAGAATGTGATAGGAGCATGTCCTCAAATATTAGTGTAAATAAGTTCAAGGGGTTTAGAGCTCATAAGAGAAGAGACACCAAAGGGAAGTTGATGACTTTTATTACATAAACATGAGTTACATGAGTCTAGAGACAACCTGGACACTAGAAGTGAATGACTTGAGATGACATATTTGAGAATACGTTGTTTAGGATGACTGAGATGATGATGTCAATTATTTAAGGATGTTGGATTGGTGATGGTGTTGTAGGCCTAAAGTGTTGAGCTTGAGTTGGTAGAAGATGTCAATCACTCATACAGATTTCCCTTACTCTGGCCTTATGAGTGTTGCCCCTATAATCAAATCCTTCACTCATACATCCTTAGGGTTTTTTCTTTTTTCCTTTTTTATAAAAATTTCAAATACATAAAAGAGTTTGATATATAGCTTATTAATATATTAAAAAATTAGAACTAATACATGTTGTCTATGCTCGCGAACATGAATGCAATATTATTCACCCATAGGATTAGAACTCATATGTATAAAATAAAATTAATTAATTTGTGAGATATAAAGCAATGTATATGACACTCCGCCCAACAAAAGTTTGACATGAAATGTAGTAGAAATGGGCAATATCCCCTTGAGTTTTTAGATTACCATCAATAAGTATATCCAAAGTTGGTTGTAGGACTAGTCTAAAGGTCACATTACCTCAACATGTATGGAAAAATCAAAATTCATACAAGTCAATTTTCTTCTTCTTAATTTAAATGTCACATAGTCTTGAATTTTTTACACAAAGCCAATAGCTAGAGATTTGCAAAAAGGTCAATCTTACAAGACAAAAATGTAAAACTTACACATTATTAATGTGGCATTCAATTGTGTTGGAATGGCTATTGGAGGCAACACTTACAAGAGTAATAGAGAAAGCATGAAATCTTGCAAGCCAAACTTTCATTACAAGAGGCAACATGAATTGTTTATGCGTTAGGAATTGATCATCATGATATTATATTTTCTTATAATATAAAAAAATTATTAAAAATATCTCTATAAATATTTCAAGTGGGAAAATATTATGGGATGGAGGTGAACTTATGAAGACTATATGTAATAGATAGAGATGTGACAATGAGTAGGTTAGAAACATTTAGTGGAGTGAGGGAACTAATCATACTTCACACTTCAAGATAGAGATATCATGACGAGTAGGTCGAAAACTGATTTGTAATTGAAGTACCCATTTTAAACTCATGTACTTATATTAAAATGATTAAAAAAAATTATTCAATGATGCAATATGCATTTATGAAGCTTATGTACCATTATATATCTCTCTTTTCTTCAAATGATCTTGTCTACGATTTTTGAGAGAAGGCACTTTCAACAATATATTTCAAAATTCTAATTCTAATCCTAAAATTTTTTTAGGATCTTAATAGAAAAATGAGTTTAGCAATTTTCAAATAACCTTTTGAATAGTCATTAATAAAATAATTAAGAAAAATATAGCCCATCTAGGAACTTTGAAAACTTTAAGAATTTTTATATTGCTTATAAAGTTCACAATAAATTAGGGTTTGCTTGTTAAGTGTTTTCAAAAGCAATTTTCTATTTTTTGGGAATAAAAAAATAATTAAAAAAAAAAAAGAAAAGAAAGAAAATATGTTTGATAATCAAAAAACATATTAAGAACTATTAAACCCAATTTTCAAAAATATTTCCAAACAAACTGGTAATTTTTCAAACAAATTTCTAATTTGTATGGTTTAAATTATTTATTAAAGAATGGAAGTATTAAAATTGGTTTTATGAAAATGAATCATGATTTCTAAAAGATTGTAAATTATTTTGTAACCAGGGGGGCTAGATCAAAGGTTCCCCATCAAAACTTATGCCTCTTTGAAATGACCATATAATATTCAGTGGATATTTATTTTATTGTACTTATCTGATGAACATTTTAATAAAATAATGCACTACAGTCTTACGATAGAGCAAAATAAAGATGGTAGAATATGTTATATAATTTAGAGAGTTGTGTACAAAATATTTTATCATTTACCAAAAAAACATTAAGAAATATTTAAATTCGATTTTATATTTGAATTACTTGAGATTTTATATATTGTAGAAGTTGGGGTTAAATGTAAAATATATATATATATATTTTAAATTTCTAAGGTTTTAATTATTTATTGAAAAATGAAAGTATTAAATTGGCTTTATGAGACTCTATTGTAATTTATAAAAGAGTGCTAATCATTTTGTAGTATGGGGACTTGTCGATGATCATATAATATTTAATGGAATTAGCATGAGCGCATAACTATCTTTACAAGATCAAGATATTTTTTTTGGTTGTGTTTACCCAATGGGCATTTTAATAGACCGAGATATCTTAAGGTTTATAAAAGTTTAATGTTTTGGATGAGTTTGTTGAAAAGAAATTGCATGAAGTGATAATTTTACTTTATATTTTAAGGTGAATTCTAATTATTATTTTTAACCTTAAGAAATTATACTATTTCGCATTTTTGTTCTAAATTTAGGAATTGTCAATTACCACATATTTAAATTTTTTGAAGGAGCTTTCATGGAATATGTTCTTAATTGTTCTAAATATTTACATCATTAATTATCTTATTATTCCAATAATTTATATTTATCTATACTTTGGTTAACTCAACTTCCATCAATTATCTTATTATTCTAATAATGTAATATTTATATATAATTTGATTAACTCAACCTTATATAAACCTGTGATAAATTGGAAAATATCAATTTCAATAACTTATTGGTTTGATGAATTGAGACATTGATATATGCTATTCAAATGCATTTTCTCTTATTCTACAGATGACAAAACACACCATTTAGTCCAATGCCGATGGTAGGCAATACTATATTCCTAAGTGATTAAAGATTCTCGAATGAAATTATATAAACAAAAAATGTAAATTGTTGTACCTAGACTTGAAAACAATTAACAAATGATTTGAAATATAATGAAGACTTTAAATTCTCTTACTTTTTTAATATGGAAACATGGAACTTTTTTTATTATAGAAATATGGACAAAAAAAAAAAAATTATAAGCAAATGAGTATAAAATTAGATATTATCATGATCTTAAATTATATTTTATACATACACATTATTAATTCTTCTTTTTTTATGCCTATTTTTTTTTTTTTCGAATGAAACTTTTTTTCATAAGAAATTGAAATATGATACATAAAAGACTTGAAAAAGTGGAGAGGGAAAAAACTATGTATCCATCTCTCTTAACTCAAATAAAAACACTTATATCACCCACCTATTTTGTCTAATTCTCAATCAAAGAGGAGATATCAAACAAAATATAAAAGTATGGAATTGCGTTCAATTTCCTTAAATTTTGACTTAATCATTTTAATTTTTTTCCATTTTGTGAAGTTGTACTATATTTGATCGTTTGCATTGAGCATCAACCGAGTTCCTTAATTTTTTTTTTTCCTATTTCATGAAATTGTACTATTGATCATTTGCATTGAGCATCATCCAAGGTCCTTAATTTTTTCCTATTTCATGAAATTGTACTGTTGATCATTTCCATTGGTAAAAAGTGTGATTATTTTTTCTTTACTAATTTTTCTTTTTTTTCAAAAAGGAGCAAATATTAATATGATATGTTTAGACAATTGGATGTAATTAACTATTAATGGTATAATAATAGTGCTAACAAATAAAATGGCCTAATAATTCACTAATTCTCATCAAAACTTAATTTTCATATTATTATTATTGTGATTGTCATTTTATAAAGGATGCATTAAACGTCCCAAGCATGAGATTAATGAATGATTAAGGGCCTGTTTGGCGATATTTTTTTAAACTTGTTTTTAAAAATTATTTTTAAGTTAAAGAATAAAAAATAATTTTTAAAAACAACTTTTAAAAAAATATGGCCAAACGGGCCTATGTTTTCCTTTTGTTTTTAAAAACTAGTGAAAACAACTCCTACTTAATTTATAAAAAATGTTTTCTATTTCATTTTGTTTGTAAAAATTGTTTTTAAAAAAAATAACAGTCAAACAACGCTGGAAAATTTTAAAAACTGTTTTTTGTTTTTAAAAACAGAAAAATATTTTTAAATCACATGGCCAAACAGAGTCTAATATTTTTTAAAATTATAAAAGTAATATGGGAAAAGAGTTTCCAAAGTTGAGGTAAGATTAAACCATTCAAATTATTTATCATATCTTCCTTTACCTGATGGAATTTTTTTTTTCAAATTTATTTTGTTCCTAAGATTTCAAAATATCACCTTTTAATTTTAAAAGTAAAAAAATATATATAAATAGTTTGCTTATATTTTAAAGTAGTTGAAAGTTTTTGGTGGCTTCAATATCGTTGGCAACTTAGTTCAAATTGATTCTAAAGAAGTTCAAAAGTAACTAAAATGAAATATGATCAAGATTAGAGGATTTGAAATATTACAAACTATCAAAACAGTCGAAACATTATAAAGAATGCCGCGACAGCAACAAAACTCATCATTCAATGCTATGTATTCCCCAAGTTTCAAATTTTATTCAATTGGTATTACATCACTAGCACATTACAATTGATTACTGCATTGAGATTATTAGTCATCAGCCATGAGCCATATGTCATTGGGCCATTATGTCTGACGAGGAGGAACTGGCAGCAGAAATTGGCCTACATTGACAATAGAGTGGCTTTTGTTCCGCTAAAGCTGCATGCGATTAGATATTGAGCTTGAGATTAGAGCTTGCCAACATATAAAACAGAAAATTCACAGCAACATGGCCAAATTAATTTCTTACAACTTTCCAGCCAGCAGGTCATCTGCATCAAAAACAGAAGGTATGGGTCAAGGCCAAAACAGTCTCTTGATTTGCAGCTCTAATCCTTTCAGAAATTATTTCTCCATCCTTCCGACGGAACACATGAGGACTGCTTCCATGAACAGTAATAAAAATCTTTTCTTTATTTTCAACCAATAATTAATGAAAAACATACATGTGATCAGCCAAATAATTATTGGGATCCCTCTCTTGTACAACAACACCAAACAATGAGAACATTTTGGCCGTGAATAAAGGGTCCAGAGCAGTGACTACAGCGAAGAAAGAGATCTTGTGTTGGAGTTGGATCCGGTGTCAGTGTGGTTCATCTCAGTGTTGCCGACGTGGCACTGTCCTTGCCCTACGCATTTTGAACTAACGCTAAGAGAAAGAATAAAAAAATTATTAAAAAGATGATAATAAAGGAATCAGAATGTACCTGTAACACATGTTCGATTAATTTGAAAGCAACGACTTCCAAGTGAAAAGGGAATCTGATTAGAAAAAAGAAATTAACAACTTCCAAGTGAAATTGAGTTTCAGATTCTTGACCAACAAACAGAGAGAAATTGTACTTGACAAGAATATCAAGAAAAAGAACCAAGGAATTAACAACACCAAATTAACAGATAGATATCCAGAGAGAGAGAGAGAGAGAACACAAGAAAGAAAAAAGCTATGAGAATTTTACCGGATTGATGACCAAAAAGACCAAGAAATTGTTGAATGTATGTGGACCCCAAAATTCTCCAAATGTTGGCAGTCCCTTTCCAAGAGAGATGGGATTTCCAACAAGAGACTCTTGAGATTTTTGAGAGTAGATTCTCAACTCTGTTTCAAAGGATATTCCAAATAACTTGACGTACATTGCTAAAGCAAGCAAGATCTTGACCAATTTGCGTGATCGTTTTCAGCACAAAAACGCTCAGGTTTTTAAGCTTAAGAAACATTTTATAGCATTTCAGCAAGGAGCCCTTGACATTAAGACTAATTACACCAGATTCAAGGGAAGAACTCAAGAATTTTCAACCATTATCACCCTGTCATTGGGGAGGTTTACAAGCGTGGTTAGAATATCAATAGCAAGTAAATGTGATTCAGTTTTTAATGGGCTTAAATGATTCCAATGCCTAGACTAGGGGTCAAATTTTAATGATGGAGCCTTTTCCACCTCTTTCAAAGGTTTTTGCATTGGTTATCCAGGAAGAACCACAACAATCTATGAACAATGAAATTCATCTTTGCTACAACCTTTTAATCTGGGTAATGCAGGTCCTGCTTCAGTTAATGCTCATACTAGGAATTCAACTCTAAAGGCAAAATGTGAGCGACCTTAATGTAGCCACTATGGATTGTAGAGTCATACCATCAATCGTTGTTATAAATTGCATGGATACCTACTTGGGTACAAGCCTAGATCCAAGACTCAATCGAGCTAGGCCCAAGCTAATCATGCAACTTCTATTGTCTCTAAGGACTTGGAACCATAGACATGATGCTCAACAATTTCTTCCCTAGTTAGTGCCAACAACTGATTGTCTTTCTGAGTTCACAACTACAATGTAGCTCACCCACCATTTTGGAATCGCAACAACAGGGTGGTGTCTTTCTGAGTTAATTTCCTCATAATTCCTAAGTTTTGGATATTGGGCCAACACACCATGTGTGTTGCTCTCTTGATTTGTTTAAGAATTCTTTCTTGTCTTTCAATTCGAGTGTTACTTTCCCACTGGTCAATTTGTTACTATTACTCGTATAGTATCATTCGAGTTATTTAAACATTTCACTCTTGAAAATGTTCTATATGTTCCACAATTTCGATTAAACCTCCTTTCGATTAGTGCTCTCACTTAGTCTCATTTTTACTCTATCAAATTTGGGTTTGAATCTTGTTTTATTTAGGACCGTATGGAGGGGTAGATGATTGGGATGGGTAGGCGTAATGACAATATTAATGTTATGGATCTAACCAATCTTTTTCTCACACTATCTTGCATCCTCGTTGTTTGTTATAATGTTTCAAAGATTGATTATGAACTTTGGCATACTTGTTTAGGGCACCCTTCCCATGTAAGACTTAATCTATTGAAAAATATATTAAATTCAACATTGTTGATCATTCACCTCATTGTTATATTTGTCATTTGGCTAAGCAAAAGTAGTTGCCCTTTCCCATTTCCAATTCTATTTCACAATGTCCCTTTGATTTGTTGCATATGGAGTGCTTTTAATTTACCAACACATGATGGTTTTCGATATTTTTTTACAATTGTGGATGATTATTCTCGCTTTACTTGGGTGTACTTGTTGAAAACAAAGTGTGACGTCAACAACATTTTTCTTGCCTATTGTACCCTCATTCACACACAATTTAGGACAAACATTAAATTGATTTATAATGATAATGCACTAAAACTTGCTTTTTTGGATTACTTTCGTGAAAAAGAGATTTTTCCATTCCACTCATGTGTTGACACTCCTCAACAAAATTTTGTGGTAGAGCATAAGCATCAACACCTTTTGAATGTGGCCCGGGCATTACTGTTTCAATCCAATATTCCTCTAGCTTACTGGGGGGATTGTATTTTAACTACTACTTATCTCATAAATAGAATTCCATATCCCATTCTTTCCAATAAAACCCCATTTGAAATTTTGTACAATCAATCCCCTCGTATAGTCATCTCCGTGTCTTTGGATGCCTATGTTATGGTTCTACACTAGCACGTCATTGTATCAAACTCTCACCTAGAGCCATCCCTTTAGTGTTTCTTGGGTATCCACTGGGTTACAAAGGTTATGAATTGTTGAATCTTTCCACTAATGCCATATATATTACTTGAGATGTTATCTTTCATGAAACATTGTTTTCTTTTCAATCCAACGACTTGTCATCTTCCATTTCTAATTTTCTTTTTGAAAATGTCCTTCCATCATCTTGTGCTAGCACCTTTCATTCACATTTTCCTTCTTTTACTGATTCCAATCCAACCACTTCCATTAAGTCCCTTATTTCTTCCATTTCTCAGCTAACTCATGTAACTAAACCACCAACTTATCTTTAAGACTGCCACTACTATTCCACTACTCTTACTCCCACATCTGTCTTATATCCACTCTCTAGTGTTCTTAGTTATGAAAAACTTTCCCCCTCACACCATGCTCTCGTTCATGCCATTTCTTCTCATGTTGAACCAACTTCCTACACTTAAGCTACTATGATTCTGGAATGGCAGTAGACTATGAAAGCTAAACTCCATGCTCTTGAGGAGAATGGTACTTAGTCCTTAACAATTTTGCCCCCTGGTAGATGGGATGTGGGATGTAAATGGGTGTACAAGCTCAAATTTCGAGTTGATGGGTCTCTTGAGTGGCAAAAAGCTCACCTAGTTGCCAAAGGGTACGCCCAACAAGAAGGTGTGGGTTACATTGATACTTTCTCACCTGTAGCAAATTAGTAACTATTAAACTTTTATTGGCTTTAACTACTATCCATGATTGGTTTCTTGTTTGATTAGATGTCAATAATGCTTTCCTCCATGGTGATTTAATCAAAGAAGTTTACATGAGTTTGCCTCAAGGGTATCACCATGAAGGGGAGACACAACCATCTAACATTGTTTGCAAGTTACACAAATCAATATATGGCTTAAAGCAAGCTTCAAGGCAATGGTTTGCTAATTTTCTGGTGTTTTATTGGACAAAGGTTTTACTCAATCAGCCCTGGATCATTCATTATTTACTAAGCGTGGTGGTGAGTCATTCCTTGCATTACTAGTGTATGTTGATGACATTGTCATTGTCATCACTAACAATGATTACAAAACTGTTGAAGAGCTAAAAACATTCCTTGATAGTCAATTTAAGCTAAAGGATCTTGGACAACTCAAATACTTCCTCAGTCTTGAAGTTGCCAGGTCACGAAAGGGTACCTCTATTAGCCAGAGACACTATGCACTTCAATTATTATCAGATTATGGTTTTTTAAGTTGCAAACCTACAAGCATGCCTATGAAAGCTAACATTAATCTCTCACAAGATGACAAAGAGTTATTGGAGGATCCCAACTTGTATAGACGTCTATTTGGAAAGCTCTTATATCTTACACTAACATGACTAATTTGACTTACTCCATGAATCATTTGAGTCAATATTTGGCTAACCTGAGATCAACTCATCTATAAGGAGCTCATCAAATTCTACAATATATCAAGGGTACAGTAAGGCAAGGTCTTTACTTCTCTACTACACCATCAGTTCATCTTAAAGTTTTTGCTAATTCAGACTGAGGAGCTTGTAAAGATACGAGAAGATTCATTAGTGGTTTTTGTGTCTTCCTTAAAGACTCCTTAATCTCATGGAAATCTAAGAAATAGAGCATTATTTGTCTATCTTTAGCTAAGGCAGAATATTGAGGAAAAAACTTGCTCTTCTTCGTGATTTTGCAAGCTGATTTGGTTGAATGCTCTTCTTTGTGATTTTGGGATTCAAAGCAAAGAACCTGCTACACTATTTTGTGACAATGAAGCAACTCTTCATATTGCGGCTAATCCTGTTTTCCACGAATAGGCGAAGCACATTGAAATTAACTGTCACCTTGTTCGAGAGAAGATACAAGCAAGTTGTCTCAAGACAATGCATGTCTCTAGTACCAAATTGTCGATCTCTTCACTAAGGCTCTATTTCCAACACAATTCAAATATCTCCTCAGCAAGATGGGAATTCATAATCTTCATTCTCCATCTTGAGGGGGAGTACTAGAGCATATTGACATTTTTGTAAGAAGGGTTGTTATTTTCTTTCTTGGCCTTTTTTTTTTTTTTTTTTTTCTGAGTTGAGAGTTGGTCACAAGTTTGTTACTTTGGTTCCCATATAGACTAGCCTTTTGGCTTTATTCCATTTTTGTAGAGAATCAAGAGTATGAATGCATTCATTCTTTTCTCTCCCTTTCATTCCTTCTTTCTCGTAAAACCAATAACATACATCTCCATACTAAGGTGCATCACCTTTGTTGACAAAGACAAGATCAGTTTGGCAACCCCTGCTTCCGTGCGCATCACTTGCTCACCACCAAAACATCATATCTGCATTATATCCATTGATCTGCTACAATTTCACACTAGCATTATGTTCAATTTCAGACACACACCTACAGTTAGGAAAACATTAGAATCTCTATGGAATCACGTCACGAAGACAAAAATATCAATTCCATTTTGAAAGTGCATCAGATCTCCATTAACACGCACATCATCCATATCGAGACCAGCACAAAGGCAGACGATATCTCCATTCTGCATCTCCATATTACATACAAGCGGTTTTGAAGCTTCACTATTTCTGTGGACATCGACATCACATAGTTGTTGCTCTATCCCCCGCACACCATCATCTTCGGCATCTCTAGAACAATTAATGCATACCATCAGTAATAATCAGCAAACATCATCAGATCCTTTTTTTTATTTTGAACACCGAATTGCTTTGGAAAGAGGTTTGGGTGTGCTGTTAGTGGAGAAAATTTATTGATATGAATACAAGAGTTTAATGGATTTAGTATGTGTTAGTGGAGAAATGGAGTGGCGTTAATGGAGATGTGAGGTGCATGAATTTTCATTAATAGTGAAAATGTGAAATTCAATGGATGACTAAGTGGAAATGTGAAGCCAAGTTTTTATGGATTAAATCATGGAATAAAGTGGCTTCATATAAGGTAATTTTGTGGCTGAAAATTCCCTTAGAATTCATGAGAAAAGATATGGCCCATCTGAAAACTTAGAAAAGATTAAGAATTTTTATAATGCATATAAAGTTCACAATAAATTAGGGTTTGCCTGTTCAGTTTTTGGAAAGTAATTTTCTATTTTTTAATAACCAAAAAAAGAAACGAAAAGAAAGAAAATAGGTTTGATAATCAGAAAACATATTAAGAACCATTAAACACAATTTTCAAAAATATTTCCAAACAAATCGGTAATTTTTTATGCATTGATCTATATAAGATTGATTGAAGCTTATGATAACTGATTATTTTAAGGATTTTAAACAATATATATAATATTACTTGAATGCTAACTTATTGGGTCAGGGGAAGCATGAAACTATTATTTAAAAATAAAGCTTAACCTTTTTTTCATTTGAATATCTCAAAAGAAATTAATGAGAGCAATTTTAAAAATTCTTCTAAAGTTATAGTTTCTAAAGATGAATCTCACTTATGGATAATACCTAGAGGGAGGGGGGGTGAGTAGGTATTTTTTAAAACAATTAGAGATGGTATCTCACAAATGCTCACAATTCCCCCTATTTTTCTCTTATACAATGATCTTCTTTTCCAACCTTATGAACAAACAAATCACGAGCAACAATGGATGCACAACACTCTCCCAAACAAGTTATTCAATGCAAGTCACATGCAAATGAGACAACTCTCCCCAAACCTAATATATAAAACATTGCATCAATATAAAAACTCTTTTTCATATGCCCCTTGTCATTAATCAACAACTAACATATATCTTGTTCTTTCAAAGATACAACACACATTTCAGCTCATGCTCTAATTAATTTAATTATAACACAAAGAAAAATATCATAATCTCATGAAATGCTAGTCAAAAGACAAGATAGAAATGAGAGATAATCACACCAATTTTTTTAACGTGGAAACCTTTGAAGAGAAAAAACCACAGGCCTCAAGCAATCAAATAATCCACTATGAAGAAAAAATAGTTGAGTAAAAGTTTTTACCTAACCCAAGTCTTTCACCCTCTCCCGAACCACTTGCCTGGAACCTTCAAGCTTTAGCTAGCACCATTCTTCTTCAGGAAAACACTTGGAATCTACTCCAAGCTTTGATCTTAGCCTCTTCTTGAGTGCATATAAGAAAGAATCTTGGGTTTTACCCCAATAAGTTGGATATGAGAGCAATATGAGAGATAGGATGAAGAGCATAGTGAATCAACCAATTTGGAACAAAGTTTTTTCACTCAAAAACTAATTTTCAATTCAAACCCATAAATTTCTTACATGGAAAACACTCTCCAATATAGTGAGAGAAACTTGAAACCCAAAAACCCAGGGTTTTCTCTTTCATTATTACTCACACCACATCTAAGAAGAGGGCTTAAGTATTAGGGTTTTGAAACTCATCCAATGGTTGAGATTTGTTTGGAAAATCATGAAAATACCTAGATATAATCAAAGTTTGATTGATAAGACAAAACTGAAAAGTCTGGGTTCAAGCTAAATTGTTACTCTTTAGTTCAATAGATAAAAAATCAATCCAAATGTTTTAAACACAAGGTTTTACACTTTTAAGCTTCAATTTCATTTTCCAATAGAAGGATAAAAATTTAAAATACGATTGATCATTGTTTGTCATCATCTATCACCTCAATTTCACTTACTAATTCCTTTGGCCATTTTCAAATACGAAAAAATTGGAAAAGGCAGGTATCCAAGGGAGGATTTGAAGAATATAAGCTATGAGACACAATGAGAATTTTGACCCGAAATTACTGATACACAAAATACACTTCAAGGTTTTTTTTTTTTTTTTTTGTATTGTTTCCAAAACTTTCATTAAAATGAAAAATGGAAAGAAAACCAAATCCAAAGTTTATAATTATAATTTAACACAATCATGTGGTAATTTGGTGTAGTTTACTATATAAGTAATCATCACTACTCACAATTTGTTTTTTCTAAAACAAAATAACTTTCCTTCCCTCACACTCTCATTTTATGGTTTCTCTCACCGCGTTGGAAAAATTTAAGATGATACTCATCCTTTTTATTTGGAATCAAGTTGTTGGGCACTTTCACCTTCAAGCCTTTTCATAAATATCTCGCGTTTTTCTCAAACGGAATCTCTTATATCAAAGTTGCAAATTGCAAACCTCATTATTCTCTTTCTTTCTTCTCGTAATTTTTCTAGAGATGTGAAGTTAGTCTAAATGATACTACAAGATCTGTCATGAAGAGTAGTTAGTAATCTATGATGTTCCAAGTTCCAATGGCGACAATCAACCAAAACTGCACATACGCCTAATTTTTTTGGCTATAATTTTTTTCTAGTGTTTCTTTTCTGTTATATTGATTCATATACATGATTTGTGATTTTAAGATTTACTTGCAACACTTAATGCTTAATTAATTCACAAATTAATTAATTTGTGAGTTATAAAGTAATATATATGATAAATCCTTACTATTCTCCACCAACCAAAAGTTTGGAATGAAATGCAATAGAGATGGGCAATATCCACTTGAGTTTTTCGATTACTACCAATAATTATATCCAAAGTTTGTTTTAGGAATGGTCTAAAGGTCACATTACCACTGCATATGTAGAAAATCAAAATTCATAATAGTCTATTTTCTTCTTCTTAATATGAATGCCGCGTAGTCTTGAACTTTTGCCACAAAGCTAATAGCTAGAGATTTGAAAAAAGGTAAATCTTGCAAGAAAAAGATATAAAACTTAAACATTATTGATGCAACATTGGACTGTGTTGGAATGGCCATTAGAGGCAACACCTACAAGAGTAGTAGAGAAAGCATGAAATCTTCAAAGCCAAATTAACTTTTTTACAAGTTATATACAAATCAAAATAAGACCAAAAAAGAAAATTTCCAAAAAGAAGGTTATGTTGCAATTCCTACAACAAAACGTCATTGGAGATTTTTTGTCATCAACAAAACCTTGAAGCCAATTATTGGTTTTTTTAATTGTTTGGGTGTTGGGAATTGCCACTAAAACTTGGAAGAAAAATATTGATTGAGAAATTAGGAATTATTATGTTGTATTAATCATTCATATGGTATGCTAAATAATGAGTATGAGATAGAAGGGAGAAACAAGTTACTTCGATATAAAGGAGGTATTAAAGTCATTTCGACACTAGAAGGAAATTGATGCTAGAAGGCTCTTTGGAAATTATCATTTCAAAATTCTGATAAAGTTCAAGGCATATGAATAGTATAAATTAGATGTCTAATGCCCTTTTTCAAACCTATTTTGATACCAAAATGTGCTTTATTAAAATTTTGATAGAGCACCTAGAGAATCAAGCCTTAGTTTCCTTCATTGGTTATATTCAATAACATTTGGGCATAATTTTGATACTTGAAAACCTTGGTAGGAAATTTCGATACCAATGGAGATGACATACTCATTTATCAATTTTTCACTATTGAAAATTTCTACACCAAGCTGATATAAGCTCAAGATTTTGGCAAACACTTGCATTTTTTGCATTTTTGGTACCGATCCATGCAAAAGGTGTTTTGCAAAGTATTTTGAGTTGACTTGAGTGTATTGGAGTTTAATACAATTGGAGAAGGCAAAGAGGAGTGATGCTATTCAAGATGAACTTTTTGATACAAGGACAAAATGATTCAATATCGATTTCAAAAATAGCCCATGGATTTCAATGGTGACCTAAAAAGATAGGACCTCTGTTGAATATTTCATTACCATAGTGATCATGTATCATAATTTTGATCTATAAAATTTGTTATCATTTTTTTAGACTCAATTTGGCTCTCTTACCCATTTTTAGGCATTTTGACCATTTTCTTGATGTTTTTAGCATTTGTTCATAAGTATAAAGACTTCCATTGGAGATTTTTATGAGGAAGGAGAATGAAAAATACATAAACTTACTTTTGATTATTGCAATACATCTCTATTAATTTTGTGAATTGAATACATTATGTGGGAATGACAATGAGTGGCCAAACCCCTTTTTTGTCTATAAAAAGTTGATCTCCTATGGGAGAGTCTTAGTGGAGTGCATCTAAAGTATTAAGAAAAGTTGTCCTTACTCTAAGATTCATCTTTCTCACAAATTTGACAAGGAAAAATAACTCTCTTTAACATTTACTAGGGTTCTATATGTGTGATTCTTATTGGATTTAATGAATGCTCCCTTGTAAGAGTTGATTCACTAAGATTCAATTTGATCCCTTATTGTGATATCTCTAAGGTTGGTGCTTGAGATGAGTATTGGGCATAGTAGGTTGAAAACGGAATGTGAAAGAGTGTGGCTGTTATAGGAGCACATTGGACCCTACTTTCCTTGAGATTTGAACTTAGGAGTGAACTTGTTTCTATATAATTTTATCATTTTATATTTATAGTATGTTTTTCTACATTTTTACACCCCAAAAAGTTCATCTTTCTTATTCAATTAGATTAGGTTAAAAACAACATAGCATTTAGGATGGAAATCTTAGATCTTTACACCATTAGGTACCACAATACCTGTCCTTATAGGATCAATCAAGCCACTATACCAATAGCTGCTTGTTCTTTTTAGTTGTTTTTGGTTGGGAGAACAATGACCTTTGACCTTGGTTTACCAAAACCATAGAGTAATAAAATTAGAATCAAACTAAAGAAGGTACAATAGTACTTTATAGCAGTACTAGTGATTCTTGTCATCCCTTAATCAGTAGTTAACTAAGTGTATCCTATCGTTACATTTCCTAAAGTCAAATCTACAAGAAAAGTGAGAACCTAAACATTGTGACATACTTCAATTTGATTCATTAAATGGTAATTAAGGATCTAAACTAAGAAAATATTTTAAATATAATTTTGAGTTATAGAACTCAACTTGATCAAGAATAACCCAAGGTCTTAAAACGAAAATAAATTTTAAAATCCATATTCAATGTTCAAAGGACTTGATCATAGAAGTTATAATTTATCAATGCAAATTATAAATCTAAGTAAATATTTTATTTTCATATTAATGAAATTATTAAAGGATCATAGAAAGTTTCTAATTTGTATGGCTTAAATTATTTATTAAAGAACAGAGGTATTGAAATTGGTTTCATGAAAATGAGTCATCATTTATAAAAGATTGTAAATTATTTTGTAACACAAGGGCTAGACAAAATTAATTCACAAATTTGTAAGGATTTCTATATTTCACAAATTAATTCATTTTCTCTTTGATTTATCTTTATGTTAATTGATATTAAGAGTGATAATCATGGCACATATGTTATAGATTCGGCAGTACACTTACCATCCTGTAATCCTTGATCTGAATCAATAAGTATACCTAAAGTTTGTTTTAGGACTAGTCTAAAGGTCACATTGCCTATATATATAGAAAATCAAAATTCATACAAGTCAGTTTTCTTCTTCTTGATCTGAATGTCACATAGTCTTGAATTTTTGGCACAAAGCCAATAACTAGAGATTTGAAAAAGGTTGATCTTGCAAGACAAAAATGTTAAACTTACACATTATTGATGTGGCATTGGATAGTATTGGAATGGCTATTAGAGGCAACATCTACAAGAGTAGTAAAGAAAGCATGAAATTTGCAAGTTGGGCTTTCATTACAAGTTATATATGAATTGAGATAAAACCAAAAAAGAAAAAGTACTTGAACTCTATTATCAATTTTTTGAATTGTTGGTGCGTTGGGAATTTCTCTTTGTGATATTATATTTTCTTATAATATAAAAAAATTATTAAAAATTTCTTATAAATATTTCAGGTGGGAAAATGTTATGGGATGGAGATGAACTTATGAAGACTATACATGATGGATTGAAATGTGATGACGAGTAGTCGGAAAAATTCAGTGGAGTGAGGGAATTGATCATACTTCATACTTCAAGATATAGATATAAGAAGTGTTGAAATATCGGAAGTTTCAATACTTAATAACTATATCTAGTTTTTATCCTCTATAATATGCTTGCACTAAGGAATTAATCCTTTGAGAAAGCTCAATGATCTAATTTGAATTAATAGATGTCATGAAATCTCAAATCTTGAAACTTAACACATTATATGACTTATGCATTGTGGACTAATATGATTATTAACTTTATACAAATGTTATTTATTTATAATTGTTCAATCTCAAAACTATCATGTTGTATTTTAATGGGATAATCTCTCTAGCATAATATGTCACGTTCTAAGTTAATGGCACGATCCCATCCCCTTCCTCGCCCTCGAGCTATATTGCTAAGATAAAATATGAGCAGAATTGAAAGAATTTGGAAAGCAGACAACAAAGACAAGTTTTTGGAAGTTTTTCATTTGATGGTTTTATTGCTCAAGAATAAGGAAATTTATAATTTAACAAACTCAACAACTTAGAGATTAAACAACAACAATTACTAAAAAATAGCTAGCTAAAGAATAGCTCATGTTACCCACTCACTAGCCCACTACTGCTAATTATTTGAACTAACTCAATAAACCAAAATATCTTAAATAAATAAGTTAAAATTGCTGCACATGACATTTCCTCCCCCTTGGAATCGTCCTTGTCCTCAAGGACACACAAAGTCTGGAAATTTGTTTCGAAGTTGGTACTCATCCTCCTAAGTAGCATCTGTTGTTGGGAGCCCCTGCCATTGAATAAGTAGTTCACGTTTACGCCTATTGCTGCGAGAATTTAGAACTACTATAGGCCGAGGTTGCAAGTGACCTAATGTTTCTGATACTAATGGAAGAGGAGAATCAATTTTATCAATTGTACCCAACTATTTTTTAAGGATTGAAACATGGAAAACTAATGAATCTTACTTTATGGCGGGAGATCAAGTCAATAAGCCACTGAACCAATTTGTTCTAGCACACAGTATGGCTCACAAAATCGCAGGGAGAGTTTATGTGATCGTCTCAAAGCCAATGAAGTTTGCCGATAAGGTTGTAGCCGCAGATATACCCAATCACCAACAATGAATTCTCTTTCAACTCTCCCTTGGTCATAAGTAGTCTTCATTCTAGCTTGTGCTTATTGGAGCTAACATCTTAGGTTTTTTACAACTTTATCTCTTGCTTGGAGCATGTTATCTACAACTTCAACTTTTGATGTACTAGGAACATAGGAAAGCAAGTTGGGGGGCTCTCTTCCATACACCACTTTGAAGGGAGTTTTGTGAGTAGAAGCATGTAAACTGGTGTTGTAACAGAATTCAGCCTAAGGAACCCATTGAACCCACTCCTTTGGTCTTGAACTAGTAAAGCAAAGCAAGTACATCTTAAGAGTCCGATTCACTACCTTAGTTTGGCCATCTGTTTGGGGGTGGGAAGATGAGATGAAATTGAAGCTAGTGCCCTGCAATTTGAAAAGCTCTTTCCAAAAAGCACTTATAAAAGTGGAGTCCCGATCACATACTATTGAACTTGGCATGCCATGGAGTTTAAACACATTTTCAAAGAATGTTTGAGCCACTTTTGGTGCAATTTAAGGGTGAGACATTGGAATAAAATATGCATATTTGGACAACTGATCCACCACCACAAGGAGTGCTATCTTCCCCTTAGAAAGGGGTAGGCCATCAATAAAATCCATAGAGATGTTTGTCCATATATGTGTAGGAATAGGCAATGGTTGGAGGAGACCTACTGGCTTTTGGTGATCTATCTTATGGCGTTAACAAATATCACATTGCTTGATGTAATCCAGTACAACCTTCCTCATTTACCTCCAATAGAATACCTTCTTCACTCGATGAAGAGTTTTGTAAAGGCCCTTATGCCCAATGCTATGAATTTCTTGGAGAATGATTGGGATGAGTTTTGAATTTGATGGAAGATAGATACGCTCCTTAAAGAATATTACGCCATTTCGATTTTCCCATGGTCCAATAGCCTCTCCTTGCTCATGCAAGTGATGAATTCGTTGCAGCTCTAGGTGTGATTGATTCTCAACCTTGATGGATTGCAACCATTGGGGTAGGGGACTAGAGACTGCATTGGATTCCCCTTGTGTGTCATTTCTTGATAAAGCATCTACTGCCATATTGTTTTTACCCCTCTTGAATTCGATGGAGAAGTCATAACCCATTAATTTGAGCAGCCATCATTATTCGTTGCTCCCAAAGAAATTTGAGGTTGCGTTGGTTAGCTCGGACCAAAAAATGATGCCCAAGCAAGTAAGGTCACCATTTTTTTACCGCAAGAACAAGTGCCATAAGTTCATTTTCATAAGTGGACAACAAAAGGCATTTTCCCTTCAAGGTAGTGCTTAAATAAGCAATAGGTCTTTGTTCTTGTATTAGGACAACTCCTAATCCATTCCCTGATGCATCACATTCCACCACAAATAAGAGCTGGAAATTTGGCAAGGTTAAAACTAGAGCCTACATCATGGCTTGTTTCAATAATTCAAATGCTTCTTCTGTTTTTTGAGACCTAGAAAAATCATTTTTTCGCAACATGTCAGCCAAAGGAGCTGCAATTTTGCCATAACCTACAATAAACTTCCGATAATAACCCGTTAGTCCTAAAAAACCCCTCAAAGCTTTGGTAGTTGCTGGTTTTGGCCATTCCATCATTGCCTTTATTTTTTCTAGATCCACCTTCACACCATTTTGACAAATGATATGCCCTAAATATTGGATTTGTGTCTGCTCGAACTGACATTTTTCTTTCTTGACTGCAAGATGATGAGCTCGCAAAATGGAAAATGCAATTCTAACATGTTTCAGATGTTCAACCCATGTGCTACTATAAATTAGAATGTCATCAAAGAATACCAAAATGAATTTTCTTAGATAAGCCTTGAAAATCTCATTCATGACTGATTGAAATGTAGATGGGGCTTTAGAGAGGCCGAAAGGCATTACCAGAAATTCGAAGTGCCCATGGTGAGTTCGGAAGGTTGTTTTATGTACATCAAGAGGATCCATTCGTATTTGAAAATACCCAGATCTAAGATCCAATTTGGTGAAGAATTTGGCACCATGTAGCTCATCCAACAATTCATCTATAACTAGAATTGGAAACTTATCTTTGACCGTCACCCGATTTAATAGTCGATAGTCCACACAAAACCTCCAACTCCCATCATGTTTTAGCACCAAAAGTACTGGAAAGGAAAATGGGCTTTGGCTAGGCCAAATTATACCCTGTAATAACATCTTGTAGACCCTCCATTTTGTCCTACTAACACATGTCCTATTACATGTCCGTTTGAAACTTTACAATAATTCTCTAGTGACCCATTGGGCACCACCTTAGGCCCATTTAGATGCACTTGGCCCATTAGGTACACTCTTAGGTCACTTGACACATTTCTAATCATCCTACATCACTTAAGCACTTTTCTAAACCTTCTAGGTCACTTAGCACATTTTTTATCACTTAGACACCTCCTTAGTTTAATTTCCACCTAATTCACCTTGGCACTTTCCACTTAGGTCACTTAGGATCTTTTTCACCTAGGTCACTTAGATGCTTTTTTGGGCTTAATTCCCTAAGATTAATTTCTTGATTGCTTGATTTTTGAGATTAGGTGAGTATTTGGCTTGATTTTGATTTTGATTGCTTGAGATGAATTTTCGATATTTAATTGTGTCAATTTGATATTTTTTTTTTTATTTTTTTATTTTTATTTGTGTTTTAGTTTAATATTTGGATTATTGTTTATGTGCATTTGATATTTATTTGTGTTTTTTTTTGCTTTATTTATTAATTCTTCTATTTATTTATTTTCAGAAAATGGCATGTGATTAGTAATCTTTTCTTTTTATTATTATTATTTTATTTATGTTTTTATTTTTCATTTTTTATTTTTATTTTATTTTATTTCTATTTCTTTTTTTTTAATGTTTATTTTATTTTATTTACTAAAAAAAAAAAAAAGAGAGAAGAGTGGTAAAGGGAAAGATGTTTGAAAAAATGAGGTTTTTTTTTGAAAAAAGAGAGAGTCGGTGGACTGCATGGGGAAAGGAGGCTGATTTTTGAAAAACACGGTGGGTAAAAAACTGAGGTTTTGAGAAGAGAGGAGTTTGGAGTTTCCTGCTGAGTGGTAGAAAAGGAAATTGGGTTTTGATTTTGAGAAGGAATCTTCTGGGTTTTAACCTTCAAGGCAGAAACTACTCAGGAAAATGCCTTTACTTCCGATTATCTGGTCTTAGCCACATCTTGATTATTCTAAATTTCTGGCCCTAAAATTCATTCTGTTCTTCTTCGAATCGATATCTGAGTAAGAGTATGTCCATGTCATTAACCCATTTTTCTTGGTGGTTGTGGAGTGGAAAACACCAAGAGCCCAAAAGACTCTCCAATGGATTTTCTTTAAATCCTTCTCAAGATTCAGTTGTTGCTTCACTCTCCTTGATCTCGGTTCCAAATTCACCCAGGGTTTGATCGTTTGATTGTTGGATTGTTTGATTGATCTCATGGAGGCGATCGATGAGCTCGTGCGGCTTTTAGGGTCTATGCACCAGGCCGCGGTGCTACTGGCAGATGAAGATGTGGACAAGAATTCGAGTTCCAGTTCTTCTCGCAGGGGTTCAACTTTTCTTAACGTTGTTGCTCTTGGAAATGTCGGTGCTGGTAAATCTGTAGTTTTGAACAGTTTGATTGGACATCCTATTTTGCCTACTAGAGAAAATGGTGCTACTCGGGCTTCAATATGTATTGATTTACAAAAGGATGGTTCCCTAAGCAGCAAGTCGATCATCTTACAAATTGACGACAAATCTCAACAAGTTTCTGCGAGTGCTCTTCGACATTCTCTCTAGGCCAGGCTGAGTAAGGGTGCCTCAGGCAAGAGCCGAGATGAAATATATTTGAAGCAACAGACTAGTACAGCACCTCCCCTGAAACTGGTTGATTTGCCTGGATTGGATCAATGGATTATGGATGAGACATTGGTGAGTGACTATGCTCAGCACAATGATGCCATTTTGTTGGTTATTGTACCTGCTGCCCAGGCACCCGAAATTGCTTCATCTCGAGCTTTCAAAATTGCCAAGGAATATGATGGAGGTGGTACAGAACATGGACGAAGTTCATATTGTTATGGGCAGTGTACTCTTCATTTTTCACACCCATGGAATTTGGATTCTTCAGAGGATGGCCAGAGGACCTGGTCTTCCTGGACATTGCTGACCAGATTGCTTTTCTTATCGACATTGTGATTCAATTCTTCCTCGCCTACAGAGATACCCACACTTACCGCATGGTCTACAAGCACACATCTATTGCACTTAGCAGCTTGTGTCTTTTATTATTTGGTTACAGCACTTCCCCAATCTGAAGAGGGGTACACATGGATTGGAAATTCAAAGTGCTGGGAGGATTTTTCAGAAAAGAGATCGCACACAGAGGGTCGTCCTCTCTCCATTTTTGAGAACAACGATCAGAATTTCTGGAGTGGTGGATGTTCATAATTTTTTTTTTACGGGACAACGATCAGAATTTTTTCCAAGGACAACAATCAGAGTTTTTTGAAGAGGAAGATGCAGCAAAAGAGCCATCATCCTAGCGCGCACCACCAGAATTGTAGAACCAACACACCATCGACAACCTCTCTCCATCTTCATGCACGGGTTGATCACTTGGTCATTGGGACGCCCTCTCTACGGGAAAACCAGCAGAACCAGCCGTCATCTTCACATAAAATAAAGGCAGCCACGTTGAGGGGCTGCCACTTTGAAATCGTTGTTGGCATCTCTCCATCACAAAGGAGCTTCGGCATGCACCGCTTCATGGGAACACACATAGGTGAGTTTTTTTTTTAATATAATATAGAGTCATGAATGTTTGGATGCTAATGGCTTGGCCTTTGTTTTAAAAATAAAATAAAATTCAAAGTGAGATTGATGTATATACATATGGCCGGCCATGAGATGCTTCAAATATGTTAGTGGTTTGTTTCCTTGAATTAAAAATTAAAGTGAATGTGGTGGGTCATGGTGTTATTAGTTTACATTGTTATAAATTTAAAATGAAAGAAATGAAAACTAATATTCATGAAATTTTGTTTGTTTATTTATTTATTTATTTATTTTTTCCATTTTCATAAAATCATTTGTTGTTAATTTTAAATGTCTATGTTTTTGGTCGATCCATGTTAATTTGCATTGTCCTTAAAATAATTAATTGTTATTTTGGTTGATCCATGGTAATTCTTTGTGGTCCTTTGAATTTTTAGGTTTTAATTTGATGGCCTATGATAATTTATATATACTTGGGAGCTTTTAGTTGTGGATTTTAATAACTCATGTTCGTATATATCGCTTCTTGAATTTTTAGTTTTTGGTTTGGGTTGATCCGTGTTGATATATATTGCATCTTTGAATTATTAATTGATATTTCGGTTGATCCAATGTTGTTCAATAGTTTTCTTTAAATCTCAAGGTTTTAGTTTTTATTTACCTCTTATTAGTTTGGGATTTAAATATCCTTAGATGTTAGTTTTTATTATTTTCCAATTATTCATTCTTATTGAACCTAGATTAGTTGATGTTCTTTTTTATTATCTCTAGCATTAGTTTGTTTGTTCCTCATTAATTTAGGTTTTTAATATCCTTAGTTGTCGGTTTATTTTAATGTTTCATGTTTGTATACGTTCTTTATAATTTCAGGGTTGGTTTTCCTTAATTAATTTTCTCATGTTTTAATATTCAGTTGTCAGTTTTCAATATTTCATGTGTAAATAGTATTAAAGTATGTAAGGTTGATATTGTTTTTTTTTTTTTATTATTATTATTATTATTATTATGTTATAAGATATTCTATCCCGGGCCCACACCTTGCATGGCCACCTTTGGCATGCGAATCCCACCGACTACGTACCATCCTCTTTGTTTTTTTATCCTCACACGTCAAAATATAATTTTCAAAACTCCGATTTCAAATTTCAAAAATAATTTTCCAAAATTCCAATTTCTAAACCCAATTTTCCAAAAATTTCATTCTCGAAATAATTTTTCAAATTTCCATTTTTTTTTCCAAATTTAATTTTCAAAAATTCCATTTGCAAAATATTTTTTCCAAAATTCCAATTTTTTATTATTATTTAATTTTTCGAAATTCCATTCTCAAAATAATTTCCCAAAATTCAATTTTTAAAAATAATTTTTCAAAATTCCATTTTTTAAACCCAATTTTCCAAAAATTTCATTCTCGAAATAATTTTTTCAAAATCCCAAATTTTAAATTTAAATTTCCAAAACTTCTGTTTTCAAATTTTAAAAAAATGAATAAGTTTTCATGATTCCAAAATTATGGAATTTATGAGAATTAATTCATAACAAAAATAAATTGGGCTTTGGTAGGGGCCCAACATTCATAACATTTCTTTCGAAAATAATTTAGGTGAACTATGTGATCGATTTTTGTTTGATTTTTTATTTGGTTTTGTGTGAGATATTTTATACCTATCATTGTACACTAACTTTGTTTCATGACAACACTTTATTACCTGCTATCAAGGTACGCTCTCACCCTCACTTTGTTTATTGTTTCGTTATTATGACTTGTTTTTTAACTATGATAATTTTGGTATCCATTGATCTCCTAATTAATTGTCATGTATGCTTCACCTTATTTAGTAGAGACCCATTTTTAGGGGCTTAGAGGGGTGCTACGGTCTTTACCGTCCCTTCCCAATAAGTAACCTGATCCCCGGACCTAGACTCAGGTTTTTCGCAGATAGCTTTTCCACAAAAATCAGGAGTCCTTTTAGGGGTTTTATTCTTACTTGTTTCCCTCTTTAAAAATAAATAAAAGTAAGTGGCGACTCCAAGTCTTTTTTAAAAATCATATTTTTCACCAAATAAATGAAAAGCGAGTCTCGCCAATCGAGTGGGAACGCATCGAGCCAAAATGCGGGGTCCACACATCTCCTCCACCAAGCGTTCAATCTCTTATTTATGGAAATGTGGGTATTGATAAGGACGTACACAAATTGGACCTGCTCCTGGCTAAAGGGGAATCCTGTGGTCATGAGAGCATGGAGGTGGTAATCCTGTAGGTGCTTTAAACAATTCACTGAACTCAATTAGCAAAGGCGCCATTACATCCAATAGTAACTCCTCATGATTTGTATGCTCATGCTGGATTACACAAAGCTGTAAGATAATTTCCTTACCATCACTTTGCCTCAACGTTTTAGAAATAATATCACCTTCAAGAGCCCGAAGTTTTGAGGAGGTTGAACCTTGTAGCAACACCTTTTGCCCAACTATAGTGAATTGCATTTGCATCCTTCCAAAATCCCATAAAATTGGACCAAGAGTACCTAGCCACTATACTCCCAGAACAGCATCACAACCTTCTAAAGGAAGTAAGAAAAAATCTACCTCAATTGGGATTCCTTGCAAGGATAATTTTACTCCATTACAATGCCCAAGACTTGACAACCTCTTCCCATTGGCAACCACCACGCTAAAGAAGCAGCTCCTTTTCGACTTAAGTCTAATGATTTTGGCAAATTTGTGATGCAAAAAATTATAAGTGGAACCAGAATCAATTAAAATTGTCAGTGGAGTCTTACCAATCTATGAGTGGATCCGCATAGTTTGTGGAGATTGAACCCCAACCAAGGCATGTAAAGAGATAGCTGGTGTCTCTTCTACATACTCTTCTTCTATGGCTTCTTCATTCTCTTCTTCTAGTTCAATGAAGAACAATTTCTTGCATTTATGACCCATTGTATACTTTTCATCACAGTTGTAGCACAACCCTTGCTATCACTGCCTTTGGAGTTCGATTGAAGATAATTTACAGATTGGTAAAATTTTCTCTGGATTGGTGCCTTTTTCACCACTAGGGGTTGAGGTGTTCCATTGGTTGTTGGAGTTGCGAACTGAAGAGGAGAATGTTGGGTTGGTTGGGCGCCTCACTTCCTGGGCTTTGAGTTCATAGGTGCCTGCTAACCCAATTGCAGCAAACAGATTTTGAGGGTTTTGGACTCTTACATCAGCCCTTAGCCCATCCTTCAATCCACTAATAAAACACTCAGCTTCTTGTTTAAAGTGTCGACCCATGCTAGAAGCCCTCAAAACCAATGGCACTTAAACACTCAGCTTCTTGTTTATCTTTCAAAGTGTCAGCACTCAAACACTCACCTAAACACTTAGCTTTGATACTACTTTGTCATGTTCTAAGTTAATGGCACGATCCCATCCCCTCCCTCGCTCTCTACCTTGCCCTCGAGCCATGTTGCTAAGACAAAATATGAGCAGAATTGAAAGAATTTGGAAAGCAAAAAACAAAGACAAGGTTTTGGAAAATTTTCATCTAATGGTTTTATTGCTCAAGAATAAGGAAATTTATAACTTAATAGACTCAACAACTTAGAGATTAAACAACAACAATTACTAAAAAATAGCTAGCTAAAGAATAGCTCACGTTACCCACTCTCTAGCCCACTATTGCTAGTTATTTGAACTAACTCAATAAACCAACAATATCTTAAATAAATAAATTAAAATTGTTGCACATGACATAATATTTGTGGGCTCCAATCACTTTATTATGCCAAAGGAGTGTTTCTTCCTTTTTTTTTTTCTTTTAATGTTATTTATATATTTGTTTATGACAAAGCAACTTTTTATTGATCTATTAGAAAGTGATTAAAGAGATTAAATTTTGAAAGGAATGGGGCAGAAGATTTTATGAACAATAGTTATAAACTAAATTCTTTTATGTAAAAATTCTCTAACTAGAATTCTTTAATGTGATATAGAATACATTTTTTTTGGTACGGCACTGTTAGCCTAAATCAAGATTAATCAATGAATGTAATGAGTGAATTCATTAACATATATATAAAAGATCTGTATTATGGGATCTAATTGAGTTGTAAACTATTTATAATTGAAGTACCCATTTTTAACTCATGTACTTATTTTAAAATGATTAAAAAAATTTATTCAACGATGTTTGATTAAAAATAATTCCAAAATAAAATTACTTGTCCAACTTTTTATTTTTCTTTCTCTTTTTTAATTAAAAACTAGTTAATTTATTAAGATGATAAGAAGTTTTTAAAAATTCATAATTAATGGGAAAACTAAATCCTTATAATAAGCTAATTTAACTAGTCTTTAAGGTTTATTCTTTTTTCCTTTTTAAATAATAAATACATACAAAAGTTCGATAGCTTATTATATATTAAACAATTAGAACTCATATGTGTTATCTATGCTCGCAAACCTAAATGCAATATTATTCACCTATAAGATTGGAACTCATGTGAGTGAAATCAAATTAATTAATTTATGGGTTATAAAGCAATATATATGATAAATCCTTACTATGATAAATCTAAGCAATTATGTTTTTCTTCTATGTTTTGTTTACATGAGTGCACCCCTTATATAGAAGTGGTTCACCGAACAATAAAGAACCAGTAAAGGACAAAGAAAATTCTAGGCTAGAAATTAGGCTAATAGAATGCAAGGAATTTACAATGAATATGACAACTTATTAGTCCTACAATCACTCTAAATTAGAAAAGGAATTACAACTCACACTAACCCTCCCCATTAAGTTGGTGCATAGATGTCTCTAATGCCCAACTTGTCTAGTGAGCTGTGGAAGCTTTTACTTGAAATAACCTTTGTAAGCATATTTGTGAGTTTATCTTTTGACATCACAAAAGGAAATTGAATGAATTTTTCTTCAAGATTCTATTTGATAAAATTTTGATCCACCTCAATGTTGAATCGGGTTATGAGAAATTTCAATAGTTGCCTTGTTGTCACAAAACAAATTCATTTCTATTGTTGGTGCAAACCCAATCTCGGTTAACAACTTCCTAAGCCAAAGAAGCTCACAAAGTCCTTTGGAATTCCTTTGAACTCTGCTTAGACAATAGACAATGCTACCACCTTCTACTTTTTGCTTCTCCTTGTAACCAAATTACCACCAACAAAGGTTAAATACCCAAATGTCAACTTTCTATCAGTAGTTCTTGCCCAATCTATGTTTGAGTAACCATCAAGATTGAGATGGTGACTCTTAAAGAACATGAGTCCTTTACCAGGGGTAAATTTTAAGTAGGTGAGTATCCGAATTACCACCCCCATATGATCTTCACTAGAATTGTGCATGCATTAGCTTATTAGGCTGACAACATAATTGCAATATCCGGACAAGTATGAGATAAATAGATTAGTTTACCCACTAATATTTTTTATCTCTCTTTATTGGTTGGCACTCGATTTGAATGTTCCCCAAGTTTGTGATTTTGAACAATTAGTGTATTAACTAGCTTGCAATCAACCATTCCCACTTCAGATAATAAGTGTAATACATGATTTCATTGGGAAAGAAATATACCTTGGCTTGATCTGGCTACTTCTATTCCCAAAAAAGCATTTTAGTCCTCCTAGCTTCTTCATCTTGAATTTGGTTCCAACTATTTCTAAAGCTGGGAAATTTCTTTAATGTCATCTCTTGTGATAATCATATCATCCCCTTAGATTATCAAGGTAGTAACCTTTCCTTTCCTTGTTCATGTTATAAAATAAATAAATAAATAAATAAATAAAAAATAATATGATTTGAGTTACTTTGTTGAAAACCATATTTTCTCATAGCCAGGCCAAAACGACCAAGCCATGCTTGAGATGAGTTTTTTAGTCCATATGCTCGTTGCAACTTATATACTACTCCAGTGCTTGATGATGCAATGTAATTAAGTGGAATATCCATATACACCTCCTCCTCAAGGTCTCCATGAAGAAAGGCATTCTTCACGTCGAATTGGTGTAAAGGCCAATCTAAATTTGCTACTAGAGATAGTAAAACTCCAGCAATGTTTAGTTTTGCCATTGGTGAGAATGTCTCCTGATAGTCTGTCATATGTTTGTGTATATCCCTTGGCTACAAGCCTTTTCTTGTATTGCTCAATAGACCTATCTGCCTTATGGTTAATGGAGAACACTAATTTATACCCTACTATTTTCTTTCCCTTCGATAGTGGAACAAGATCCCATATCTTATTCTTTTGTAGTGCCTTCATTTCCTCTTAAATTGTTTAGGCCCATTTTGAATCTACTAAGGCTTCATGTACTGCACAAGGAACATGACAAGTGAACAACTTATGCATAAAGGCTTTAAGAGGCTCAAATAGTATCTAGGTGGTTACGTGATTAACAATCAAGTACTTTGATTCTTTCTCTTCAACATTTGGTGAGTATTGAACTAGAGGTTTGCCTCTATTATGCTTGAAAGGTAAGTGATAACTAGTTGGAGTATCCAAAGCATGACTAGAAGATGATACAAGGGAACATACTTCAAGAATATTCTTTGGAGAACAATTGTTAGGTACATGAGGGAGAGGGGTTTTTTTGCTAGAGGGTCCAAATTCACCTTCCTCCCCATTGTTGCCACAATTTCCATTTTTTTCGTCCTTATTTTCTATACTATTCTCCCTATGTTCTTTTATTGCTACAACCTCATTTCCTCCCCTTATTATCTTGCTAGATCTAAGTTCTTGATCAATTTCCTTAACTTTCTTAAAACCCTTCCACTATTGTTCTTCATCCTATGTCTCCTCTTGAAGATCATAAATGGATTTCGATGAAAAGTAAAAAAATTTCAGCTTCCAAAAATGTGACATCTGTCATGAGCTAGGTAAATTTGGTGGTAGAATTGTAGCAACGGTAGCCCTTTTTATTTGTAGCATACCCCGAAAAAAATGCAATGAACGACACAAGGATTGAGTTTTGTTCATTGATTTTTATGCAGATGAACAAACATAACACATCCAAATGTGTGGTGGAATAAATAGTATGGACAGTAAGGTAACATGGTTAGATGAAGGCTATAATGGAGTCTAAAACTTCAATACATTTTAGGGCAATCGATTCAATAAATGTACAATAATAACAATAGCATCATCTTAATGTTGACTAGGTAGTTTTGCTCCAATTAACAAAGCATGTGCCATTTTTAAAATATGTCTGTCCTTTTGCTCAACCATGTCATTTTTTTGTGGAGTGTGAGTACAAGAAGTTTCATGAAGAAGGTCATTTAATTGAAATAGCTTGAAATTATTGGTTGACATACTCGCTTCCATTATTTGATCGAAGAATTTGAACTTAATATAAGAATTGATTTTGAATCATGACATGAAATGCACAAAACACACCAAATACCTCATCCTGGTTAAGACCGTGTGTATTTACATGCTTCTAGCATGTTCATTTAGAGTTTTATTCAGGCACTCTACTACACCATTCTACTGCGATGTCTTGGGAACAATTTTTTCCAATTTAATTCCATTAATTGGACAAAACTCTTTAAGCTTCTCATCTTTGTACTCTCCTCTGTTGTCATATTTCAAATGCTTCACTTTCAAGCCCATCTTATTCTCCACCATGGCTTTCCATTTTTTGAAAACATCACAAACTTTTGATTTCTTTTTCAAAAAATAAACCCATACCTTCTTAGTAGAGTCATCAATGAAGGTGACTTAGTACAATGAGCTTCTAAGAGATGAAACCAGTGATGGCCTCCACGCTTTTGTGTGAACCTGCTCGAACTTCTCGGCTTTAAGTGGATTGCCAATCTTTGAAATAGCTCTAACACATGTTTCACAAACCTCATTTAGAGAATTAATAGAAGGCAACCCAAAAACCTTCTTAGTAGCAAGTAATTTTAGACTTCCAAGATTTAAATATCCAAAACAAGAGTATAATAACTAAATTTTATCATCAACTATAGAGCTAAAGAAAGTCAATTATCCACAATTAATATTTAACGAAAATAAATGATTTTGTATCAAATTTAGCTTTGCTATTAGTCATTTCTAATCATTCTTGATGGTACAAACACCTATATAGATCCACATATCAAACCATTTTTTTTTTAAAGTTGCCTTATACTTAATAGATTTTGATGAAGACATGGATTAACATATAACAAATTAGAGATAAAATTTTAGGATCCTTTATTTAATTGAATGCAAATCTTGCCTTTATCCTTAACTAGTACTATTATATCATTTCCAAATTTCACCTCTAAATTAGAAGTCTTATCTAACTTGGAAAGCATCTCTTCCCTACCACTCATATGACTACTATAGATTGGATCCAAAAACCATGTACTTTTGTTTTCATTCTTTCCAACACTATAAGCTAATAACAAGGTCTCTAAATTTTCACTTTTACCTTTTATAGCATTAGCCTAAAAAATCCTTTCATTTGATCTCCAAGCGCTACGTTTTAACTTGCAATGACCATATTTCTTTTTAATTATTATATTATATATGAGATTTGTTATTTCTTTTAGTTGAAATATTACCTGGTCCTCATTTTTAGCCTAATTTGGAATTTCCTTTTCTATTTTTCAATTTTAACCTCTCTTACTTGATTTAGAATTATTTTGAGACTCATTTTTTCTCTTCTAAGACTTACTTGGCTTTTTAGTGCTTTTTTCACCTCAATCTAAGACCTTTCATCCAAGTGTTGTTAATGGGCTTGCAAGGAACCTATCAATTCATTTGATGTCATGGTACTATGATCGTTCAATTCTTCAATTATTATTACCTTATACTCAAATCTGATGGTAAGGTTTGAATAATTTTCTACATAACTTGGAGATGTGAAGCATTTTCACCATTAGATTTCATTTGATTTTAATAGTTTAGTCACACAGGAATGTGATTTCAATGCTCATTTCTAATTTTATTGACCGAAAAAATTGCATTGGACGAGTATCAGGTATAACCAAAGGTGGAGTTGTTCCCTATGAAGGGGGAAGTTTTCATGTATGCTTTGCATGATGATGATGATATGCCAAGGAACTTCAAGGAAGCTCTCCTTTACTGCTTGTGAAATGTGAAAAGCTACAACCAACTCCATTTGGAAGTTGGTTGAACTTCCACTTTTAGATTAAGATAATTAGGAGCAAGTGGGTTCTCAAGGTCAAATGCAAGATAGATGGTTCAATAGAGAGGTATAATGCTTGACTCATGGCCAAAGATTACATTCAAAGAGAGGATGTAGACTATAAGGAAACCTTCTAATCAATAATGAGGTTTGCCTCAATTTGCCCAATTCCTTTCCCTCCTTTTGAAGTAAAAGAATGCTCCTCTATTGATAGGAAAATTTAGAGAGGATTTTACTTATTTGATATTTGACATTCTTTTTTAAATTGAAAGTTTAAAATTGGAATGCTTTAATTGCAAACTTGCTCTTGATGTTGGCACATATGACATGGAGAATGTATTTTGATATGATTTGGGTCCACTAAAATTTTGAATTTAGTCCTAAAGGTATACTACTTATATGAATAATTTCTTTTTTGCTTTAATATACTAGAGAAAGAGAAAAAAAAATTAAATAAAGGAAATTAACATTTTTTTTAAAAAAGGTTAAATTATTATCCCATTGTTAAAGATAAATTAGATTATTTGAAAAATTCATCATATCCAATACTTCATCTAAATAACCACAAAATATTCATTGTGTATATTTTAGGTGATATTTCCTCAAAAGTAGGGAGTCTTATATATAAATTCATTTTATTGATGGCAAATATAAATTATCAAATACTTATTAATTGAAATCATATCAAACCCACTTTGGATTATATATATATATATATATAAATATATATTAATTATGTGTATGTATGTATGTATGTGTAAGATTGAACACATTTAGGTACAAAAAGTACCAATATTGTCAAATGTATACTCTAGTAAAAAAAAAAAAAAACAAAAAACAAAATACTTGTCCAACTTTTATTTTTCCTTTTTGTGAATTAAAAACCACTTGATTTATTAAGATGATAAGAAGTTTTAAAAATTTTATAATTTATGGAACAACTAAACCCTTATAATAATATAACTTAACTAATATTTAGGGTTTATTTTTCATTTTTTATTTAAGATACATTAAAAGTTTGATATATGGCTTATTAATATATTAAAAAATTAGAACTCATATGTGTTGTCTTTGCTCGCAAACTTGAATGAAATATTATCCACCTATAAGATTAGAACTCATATGTATGAAATAAAATTAATTAATTTGTGAGATATAAAACAATATATATGACACTCCACCCAACAAAAGTTTGACATGAAATGCAGTAGAGATGGACAATATCCATTTGAGTTTTCAGATTACCATCAATAAGTATACCCAAAGTTTGTTCTAGGACTAGTCTAAAGGTTTACCTCTACATATATAGAAAATCAAAATTTACACAAGTCAATTTTCTTCTTCTTAATCTAAATGTCATATAGTCTTGAATTTTTGGCACAAAGGCAATAGCTAGAGATTTGCAAAAAGGTCAATCTTACAAGAAAAAAATGTAAAACTTCCTCATTATTGATGTGGCATTGGACAGTGTTGGAATGGCTGTTGGAGGCAACATCCATAAGAGTAGCAGAGAAAGCATGAAATCTTGCAAGCTAAGCTTTCATTACAAGTTATATTAAATTAAGATAAGACCAGAAAAGAAAAAGTACTTGAACTCTATTATCAATTTTTTGAATTGTTCATGTGTTGAGAATATAGATATAGATATAGATATAAGAAGTGTTGAGACTTAATAATTATATATAGTTTCTATCCTCTATAATATATTTGCACCAAATAATTAATCCTTTGAGAAAGCTCAATGATATAATTTGAATTAATAGATGTTATGAAATCTCAAATCTTGAAACATAACACATTATATGAGGTATGCATTTTGGACTAATATGGTAATTAACTTTTATTCAAATGTTATTTATTTATTGCACTTCAATCTCAAAACAATTAAGTTGTATTTTAATGGGATAATCTCTAGCATAATATTTGAGGGTTCCAATCACTCTATTATACCAAAAGAAGTGTTCCTTATCTGTTTTTTTTTTTTTTTTTTTTTTTTATGTTATTTATATATTTATTTATGGCAAAGCAAATTTTTATTAATCTATTAGAAAGTGATTAGATGTTAACTTTTGGAAGGAATGGGGCAAAAGATTTTATGAATAATAGTTATTAGCTAAATTCTTTTATTTAAATATTCTCTAAATAGAATTCTTTAATTACATATAGAATATATTTCTTCTTGGTAGGACATTGTTAGCTTGAATCAAGATTAATCAATGAATATAATGAGCGATTTCATTAACATATATATAAAAGATCTATATTATGAGATCTAATTGAACAGTAAACAATTTATTTGATATTTGACATTCTTTTTTAAATTTAAAGTTTAAAATCGGAATGCTTTAATTGCAAACTTGCTCTTGATGTTGGCACATATGACATGGAGAATGCATTTTGATATGATTTGGGTCCACTAAAATTTTGAATTTAGTCCTAAAGGTATACTATTTATATGAATAATTTCTTTTTTGCTTTAATATACTAGAGAAAAAGAAAAAAAAATTAAATAATGGAAATTAACATTTTTTTAAAAAAAAGGTTAAATTATTATCCTATTGTTAAAGATAAATTAGATTATTTGAGAAATTCATCATATCCAATACTTCATCTAAATAACCACAAAATATTCATTGTGTATATTTTAGGTGATATTTCCTCAAAAGTAGGGAGTCTTATATATAAATTCATCTTATTGATGGCAAATATTAATTATCAAATACTTATTAATTGAAATCATATCAAACCCACTTTGGATTATATATATATTAATTATATGTATGTATGTATGTATGTATGTGTAAGATTTTAAACATTTAGGTACAAAAAGTACCAATATTGTTAAATGTATACTCTAGTAAAAAAAAAAAATAAATAAAAACAAAATACTTGTCCAACTTTTATTTTTCCTTTTTGTGAATTAAAAACCACTTGATTTATTAAGATGATAAGAAGTTTTAAAAATTTTATAATTTATGGAACAACTAAACCCTTATAATAATATAACTTGACTAATATTTAGGGTTTATTTTTTATTTTTTATTTAAGATACATTAAAAGTTTGATATATGGCTTATTAATATATTAAAAAATTAGAACTCATATGTGTTGTCTTTGCTTGCAAACTTGAATGAAATATTATTCACCTATAAGATTAGAACTCATATGCATGAAATAAAATTAATTAATTTGTGAGATATAAAACAATATATATGACACTCCACCCAACAAAAGTTTGACATGAAACGCAGTAGAGATGGACAATATCCATTTGAGTTTTTAGATTACCATCAATAAGTATACCCAAAGTTTGTTCTAGGACTAGTCGAAAGGTTTACCTCTACATATATAGAAATTCAAAATTTATACAAGTCAATTTTCTTCTTCTTAATCTAAATGTCACATAATCTTGAATTTTCGGCACAAAGGCAATAGCTAGAGATTTGCAAAAAGGTCAATCTTACAAGAAAAAAATGTAAAACTTACTCATTATTGATGTGGCATTGGACAGTGTTGGAATGGCTATGGAGGCAACATCCATAAGAGTAGTAGAGAAAGCATGAAATCTTGCAAGCTAAGCTTTCATTACAAGTTATATTAAATTAAGATAAGACCAGAAAAGAAAAAGTACTTGAACTCTATTATCAATTTTTTGAATTGTTCATGCGTTGAGAATAGATCATTTTGATATTACATTTTCTTAATATAAAAAAATATATTAAAACTATCTTTATAAATATTTCAAGTGGGAAAATGTTATAGGATAGAGATGAACTTATGAAGACTATATGTGATGGATGGAAATGTGACGACGAGTAGTTGGAAACATCCAGTGGAGTGAGGGAACTAATCATACTTCATGATATAGATATAAGAAGTGTTGAGACTTAATAATTATATATAGTTTCTATCCTCTATAATATATTTGCACCAAATAATTGATCCTTTGAGAAAGCTCAATGATCTAATTTGAATTAATAGATGTCATGAAATCTCAAATCTTGAAACATAACACATTATATGAGGTATGCATTTTGGACTAATATGGTAATTAACTTTTATTCAAATGTTATTTATTTATTGCACTTCAATCTCAAAACAATCAAGTTGTATTTTAATGGGATAATCTCTAGCATAATATTTGAGGGTTCCGATCACTCTATTATACCAAAAGGAGTGTTCCTTATCTGTTTTTTATTTTTATGTTATTTATATATTTATTTATGGCAAAGCAAATTTTTATTAATCTATTAGAAAGTGATTAGATATTAACTTTTGGAAGGAATGGGGCAAAAGATTTTATGAATAATAGTTATTAGCTAAATTCTTTTATTTAAATATTCTCTAAATAGAATTCTTTAATTACATATAGAATATATTTCTTTTTGGTAGGACATTGTTAGCTTGAATCAAGATTAATCAATGAATATAATGAGCGATTTCATTAACATATATATAAAAGATCTATATTATGAGATCTAATTGAACAGTAAACAATTTATAATTGAAGTAGTCATTTTTAACTCATGTACTTCTATTAAAATGATTAAAAAAAATTTATTCAACGTCGTTTAATAAAAAAAAGGCTTCACATAAGATTGGAACTCACATGTATGAAATAAAATTAATTAATTTATGAGTTGTAAAGCAATATATATGATAAATCTTTACTATGATAAATCGGAGCAAGTATGTTTTTGTTCTATTTTTCGTTTACAAGAGTACACCCCATATAGAAGTAGTTCACGGACCAATAGAGAACTAGTAAAGGAAAAAGAAATTCTAGGCTAGAAATTAGGCTGACAGAAAACAACAGATTTATAATGAATATGACAACTAATTAGTCGTATAATCACTCTAAGTTAAAAGAGAAAAAAAAGAAAAAAAAAGGAATTACAACTCACGCCAACACTCCCCCTCAGTGCATAAATGTCTCTAATGATCAACTTGTCTAGTGAGCCGTGGAAACTTTAACTTGAAACAACCTTTGTAAGCATAACTTTGAGTTGATCTTTTAACTTGATGAAAGGAAATCAAATGATTTTTTCTTCAAGATTCTATTTGATAAAATGTCCATCCACCTCAATGTGTTTGGTATGATCATGTAGGAATTCTTTTGGTAATTTTTCTTTAGTTTATTTAATAAAACTTTTAAAAAATATTATTTTATTATTTTTTTGTGGTAAAAAGTGTGATTTTGTTACTAATTTTTCTTTTTTAAAGGGCAAATATTTAGTTAGTGCTAACAAATGGTATATTAATTCACTAATGGTTTATTATTATTATTATTATTATTATTTCATAAATTTTTAAAATTTTTAGTCCATGTAACCTCACTTCACCATTGTAGACAGAAAAAAATAAAAAATATAAAAATATAAAAAAAAAAACTATGAAAATAGCCCAAACATTATAAAGAAGAGCAACAAAACTCATCATCTCATACTCGAACACTTTGGCTATGAATAAAGGGTCGAGGGCAGTCTTACAACGAAGAAAGAGATCTTGTGTTGGAGTAGGGTCCGGCGTTGGCATGGTTCATCTCGGTGTTGGAGTTGGATTCAGATTTTGTATCTGATTGATGACGAAGAAGACCCAGAAGAAATTGCCGAATGAGAAATTGCTGATTTCACATTCATCAATTTTTTCTCAGTCTTCCTCATCTATCAGATACAAATTCTTTAATCCTGTGTTTCTTTTTGTTGATATCCTTGACAGGTTAATTAGCTGTGATTGACAAGTATGATCCACGACTGTTTCTTTCTCACTTTCATGGTCAAGAATCTGAAACTCAATTTCACTTGGGAGTTGTACTGTTTCTCTCTCACTTTCGCTCACTTTCTCTAGAAAATTAAATTCGAGTTTGGTAGCTTTCAAGAATCTGATAGCTTGGGTGTCGTTGATTTCACATCCAACAATTTCTTGGTCCTTTTTGTCATCAATCCGGTAAAATTCTCCTAACCCTTTTCCTTCTTCCTTTTTTCGTTCTTTCTTTCTGTATAGATCCATTACAAGTTCATTTGCGTTGTTTCCTATACAAGATTCATAACTGTTTATCACTTTCTCTCAGTTTCGCTCACTTTCTCCAGAAAATTAAATTGAAGTTTGCCAGTTTTCAAGAATCTGATAACTTGGTAGTAGTTGATTTCTCCAATTCAAGTTCATTTGCTTCGTTTCCTATATAAGATTCATGACTCTTTCTCTCTCACTTTCGCTCACTTTCTTCAGAAAAATAAATTCAAGTTTGTTAGCTTTCAAGAATCTGATTGCTTGGGTATGGTTGATTTCACATTCAGCAATTTCTTCCGAGTGTTGTTCATCATTGATTAGGTACAAATATATTAACTAATCCTTTCTTTCTTTTGTCGGATATCTTAACACATCCTCAACTGTTTGGCTCTCTGTTTCTTGGTCAAGAACCTGAAGCTCAATCTCAGTTGGAAGTTGTTGATTTCTTTTTTCTAATCAGATTGCCTTTTCACGTGGAAGTTGTTGCTTTACAATTAGAAAAAAGAATTGATGTGTTTTCAAAAAATATTTTGATGAAGTACAGAATACTTTATCAAAGTATTCTGTTTTTCCCAAAGTGGTTTTCTATTTTTGAGAACTAAGAAGAAGAAAAAGAAAAAAATATGTAAACTATTTTTTTCAAAGATATTACAAAATAAACTATTAAACCTTTAGGTTACGTTTGATTGACAGGATATCCTAGGAGATGTCATATCCCATTGGATAGGATATGCATATCCTAAGTTTTACATAGCCTATGGACATAATATTTTAAGGTAGGATATCTAATGGGATATACTATATCATATTTATATTTAATTTGTGAAATGAATAAAAATTAATATGAAATATGTATTATTTTCAATGTTTAAAATAAAAATTATATCACATTTAAATATTTTTTATTTAAAAAAATTAAATTTTTGTTATGTTTAACAATATTCATCATTAAAATATTTAAATTTTACAAATAATTATTTTTTATATTATGTTATTTAATATATAAAAATAATTTATATATATTATATATTAATATTATTTTATAGATATTTTTTTAGTTTTTCTTTTTTAATCATAAAATTAATTTACAATAAAAACTTATTTTGTAAAATGAGTATTAATAAGGGAGAATTGGGCTTTAGACCCATTTGGCTTTAATAGTTAATAAAGAATCCTTCAAACACCCATAATTGATTACAAGGATATGAGATAGGAATAGACAAAAATACCCACTTGACTTATTTTTGTCTTTAGTCTACCACCCTTCACATGCCACTATTCTTTCTTATTTAACCTTTTTTTGATTTTTTATTATTTTTTAAACTCTTTTATAAATAATTAAAAAATTAATATTATTTTTTATTTTTTAAATTATAAATAAACAAAAATTGTATTAATGATTCAAAGACTATTTTGGAAAATACTTTCTAAAAAAATATTAATTTAAATAAATAAAAATTATCTTTTACAATTATTTTTATCTTTTACATTTTAGAAGTAAATAATTTAATGATTAAAATACTATTTAAAATAAATATATTCACTATTTTAATTTTTTTTATATTAAAAAGTATTTTAAAGTTTTTTTTTACTATTATAAAATAAAAAGTTTAATTTTTTTTAATCTTCTTTCTTCCTTAGTTTAATAACTTTTTGAACATAACTTTTAGTAATAAGTTATATGAAATGTTACAAATTTGTTTATTAAGGATTTTTTTTAATGATTTGAATTAATTGAAAATTTATTAAAATAAGAAAAAGAAAAAGAAAGAAAGAGGATTGATGGAAAGTTTTTATTTTAAGTACTCAATTAAAATGTTTTCATATGACCTAATTTTAGAAATGAATTATATCAATACATAGTAGAGATTGAATTTTTCTTATATAAAAAGGTTGAAAGGTATATTTGCTTATTTTAGATGAAAACAAGTAGTTAAAAATTATATAGATTATATTTGATCAGTTTGGTTTTAAAATATTATTCTAGTTTTTATTTTTTATTTTTAAAAATAAATTTTATTTTCTATATTGTCTTTTTTTGAAAATACGATTTAATTAAAAATTGAAAACCTTGTTTAGTACTACTTTTTTTATATGAAAATATAAAAAATAATAAATTTTATTTATTCATTTATTGCGCCACTGTACAATTGTATTACACTAACTATACAAGGGAAATGTAATAAGTGTACAAAGGTGTACAAGGCTACCCTTTGTGAAAGATTATAATCGATTATGAGTCATTCCTTTATTTTTTTTTATTACTCACAAATTGTACACATATGTCATGCACTTTATTTAATTCCCGCATGGAAATTCCAATATTTTTCCCAATAATAATATTTGGAGAAAAAAAATTTTTGACCTTAAATCATCTACCATCTTCTCAACTAAATCATTGGAAATATGGTTAAACACTCCTGCGTGGACACATAACTTAAGAGGGATATAAAATTTGTGTTATTATACAAGGGTATTACACTAACTGTACAAGGAAAATGTACTAATTGTACAAAGGTGTACAAGATTACCCTTTGTGAATGATTTTAAACTACTTTTTTATTTTCTTGTCACCCAATGATTGCACACCTATGTCATGTACTTTATTTAACTCTCACATGAAAATTCCAATATTTTTCCCAATAATAATATTTGGGAAAAAAAAATTGACCCTAAGTCATCCACCATTTTCTCAACCAAACCATTGAAAATATGATTAATACACCTATATGGACATATAAATTAGGAGAGATACGAAATTTCTGTCATTGTACAAGGGTATTACACTAACTGTACAAGGGAAATGTGCTAAGTGTACAAGGCTTCTAATAGGTTTTATACAATTTTTAAACAACTTGAGTTTGACATTAAGACGATTATTGATAGGTTTTTTTTTTTCTTTTTTTACCAAACTATGTCATTAAGACATTCCCTACAAAAATTAAAACATAGGAAATAAAATTAAAATCAATCATGTTTGAATTGTTCATTATAAGTAAACTAAATGAAATACATATTTTTACTATTTTGCCTTTATAAATATAATTTCATTGTTATCAATAGAGGTTAAAAAAATCATATTTAAATGGAATTAAAAATAAAAAAAAATTATTTTTATAAAATTTTTATTTTTTAAAATCATTAATTTAAATTATGAAATTAGTTTTAAAGTTAAAAATATTTGTTGTAATTATAGTTTTGAAGATTTCATGATTTTTTTCTTATTACTTTGAAAAAATTGCTTTAATAAGAAAGTATTTATTTTAATGGTTTTAAATATTTAAATCTTTATTAAAAAATATTTAGGATTAGTGTGGAGAGCAATTAGGTAATATTGGAATTGAGAAATTTTGAATATTTTGAAGACCTTAATTTAGCCAATTACCTTATTTAGACATTCAAAATTATTGGAAGGTTGGTAAATTAGTCTTAAAAATATTGTCTTATTGATTAATATTATATATATATATGCATGTGAGTGTTTACATTATTTACGAAAAAATAATAAACACCATGTGTTTAATTTGCAAGTTAGAAAAAAAAATTAATAATATTTTATGAGGTATTTAAAAAGTATTTATTATATGTTCTATAAATTTGAAAAAAATATAATATTTGATGATATCTAATTTACAAGTTAGAACAAACAAATAATATTAATATTTTATGAGGTGTTTAAAAATTATTTAATATATATGAGAAATAAAATAAGTTTGAAATAAAGAATAATATTTATTATATATTATGTAAGTTTTCAATATATTTAAAAAATATTTATTATATATTATGTAAGTTCGAAAAAAAAGAATAATATTTTTAGCAATGTTCTTTCTTTCCACTATTTTTTTTTTTTTTTTTTTTTTTGTGAAATTTTATCCAAATGAATCTATATTTAAAATTATAATCATATTTATCAAATTTTTTACTAAGATTATCTTTAATTCTTTTAATACATTTATACTCATTTATTTAAAAAATGTAAAACTAATTTTTTTTTTTTTTTTGTAAACATGTTCTATTACCTTTCAAGTAAAAAATTAAATAAGTTTGAAAGTCAATAAAAAAAATTAAATACCACTGTCAATAATTTTTAGATAAAATTTTATATAATATATTTTATTTGAAATTTAATTTCTAAAGTTTCACTAAAAAATTGTATTGACAATTTTCTTGTTGTGAATCAAAATACTTTGCATTAGTCTATCTAAATAAGAAAAAATATTAATATAATATTAGAACTTCATATCTTAGTTAATTTTAAAATAAAAACATTAAAAATTAAAAAGCTAAAAGGATATATATATATATAGTCAATTTTTAAATTTTTTAAAATATGGTTAATGTAGAAAATATAAAAAATATTTGGATGAAAAATCCCAAAATTTTTATCATTGCATATAATAAGAGCAAAAAATTCAATATCTTTAAAAATGAAAAACAAAAAAATATTATTTGTTTTTTATTTGACATAAAATAGAAATATATCCTACCACTTATGCTATCCTATGTTTAGTTGAATATAAGATAGGATAAGTGATTGGGATAGCTTATCATCCTATCACCAACCAAACATTGGACAAGATATAATATCCTCTCTCTTATTCTATCCCATGTTATATCCGGTCAACCAAATACGACCTTAATCTATATAAGACTACTAAAACTCTTGGTAAATGATTTATTTGAAGATTCAAAGGGAATTTATTGGGAGATTAATGAGAAATACTAGGTTTGTAGTGTATTTAAATCTTGTTCTACCTAATAAATAAATTATTTAACAATTAAGCATCTACATCAAGCCTATTTTCTTCACAAGGATTAAAAATAAGAAAAGAAACATGAAACCATTATATAAAATAAATTAAGCTTCACTTTTTTAACTGGTTCTGAAGGAAATTAATGAACGATTCAAAGTTTATAATCATAATCTAACATGATGATGTGGCAAACGGTGTATTTTACCATATAAATAATCATCATTGCTCATAGTTCACACTCATTTAACTATTTTTCTAAAACAAAATAACCAACTTTCTCTTCCCCCTCTTTCTTTCTCTGTTTGTGGTTTCTCTCACTTTCTTGGGAAAATTTAAGGTGATAGTTGTCCTTCCCACCAGGAACTAAGTTATTGGGAGCTTTCACCTTAAGATTATTCTTTTTTTCTTAACTTGTCTGAATGATACTGCAGGATCCGTCAAGAAGAGTAGCCGGTAATCTTTGATATTCCAAGTTCCAATGGCGCTTCCACCAGAAACTGCACGTATGCTTAGTGCTCTTGAAGCCTTTCTGGATGCCCCACCACTTTCTTGCGACTTCCGCTGCATCCGTTGCCATAATTACGTTGCTTTTGACAACAATTTTATTCAGGTAGTGTTTCTTTTCTGTTATATACATGATTTGTGATTTTAATTAAGATTTGATGCTTAATTAATTGATTAATTCCTTTGCTATTCTTGTAGGATCTTTTACCATTTTCCATGACTCAGCTCCTCTTTGATGGCGGTGTGTAAGGTTCCCATGCTCTCAAAACTAAGTGTTGTTGATTGTTCTAATTATAAGATTTATGATGTTCCAAGTGTGCAGTATTTGTGTGATGCCTAGAGCATACGATCATTTTCGTGGTGGTCTATATGTTGGTGGACGTCCTGCAGGGAGTCATGAGGATGTGGTTTCTGTCTACTGTACTTTATGTGGAAGCTGGCTTGGGTGGAGAATAGTAAGGATTTATATATTTCACAAATTAATTCATTTTCTCTTTGATTTATCTATACCTTAATTGATATTAAGAGTGATAATCATGGCACACATGTTGTTGATTTGGAAGCACAATTACCGCTTTGTAATTCATGAAGGCCAATTTGTACTCGTGGTATGTGGTGATGGTGCAGGCATAGAGGCTGTATTTCCTATGTAAATTTTTCTATAGATTTCTATGCAGTTAAAAACACATCAAATGTTGTGATGTCAATGATTGAAAATATAATCAAAATTGTTACTACTACTTGCTGAAATATATAGTGCGTACAGTTACCTCAATATTGGTGCCCCATAAAGTGTGAGTAATTAATGGTTACAATTCATCAAAATATAATTAAATGAATATTTTACTATTATCTTTTTTCCTTTGAAGTTTTGGTTGTGATTTCAATGATCGTTGCTAATTTTATGGATTGAAAAAATTACATTGGATGATGAGTATTGGGTAGGACCAAAGGTGGAGTTGTTCCCTATTAAGGTGAAGTTTACGTGTTTAAATATTGGGTAGCCTCTCATCCTTTACTTGTGAAATGTGCAAAGTTGCAATGATGGAGTCTATGAGAAAGTACTTCATTTGAGAATTTGTTGAACTTCCACTTGAGCTCAAGACTATTGGGAATCATGGTAAAAAGTTATACTCAGAGAGGGTGTCACTATGAGGAAACCTTCTCATCAACAATGAGATTTGTCTCAATTTCCCTCTTCCCTTTCTCCACCCCCTTTGGAGTAAAAGAAAGTGCCTTTGTGTATAGGAAAATTTAGAGAGGCTTACTCATTTGATATTTGAAAATCTTTTTTAAATTTATAAATTAAAATTTGTAGGCTTCAATCACAAACCTACCCTTGATGTGTCAGGTTGACATCTGTGACATGAAGAATGTATCTTCATATGATTTGGGTCCACCAATATTTAATCCTATTTTTTATTTTTCATTTTTTAGTGTAAAAACTGTTTTTCCAACTTGTCTAAAAACCTTGCAACAATACTTTTTTATGTAAATGAAAATATTGAAATGTAGTATTACTTATATGAATAAGTTTTTTTCCCCAAATATACAAGAGGAAGAGAAAAAAAACTCAATAATAGAAATTAACATTTGATGTCCTAGTCCTAAAGATATAAAAAAGTCTGTAAACTACATGGAGTGATATAGATTTGAAGAAAGCGACTCCACCACTTTTGAATCGTGATGATTATTTAACTTTTGTTGCATCTCTTGATTCTGTGCATGAGAGTGATTGTGATAGTGACAATGATTGTGATTACACTGATGAACAAAATGGTGCTTATCAGAATAATCTAGTTATTGAGCATGAGAATCTTATTAAAAAATATTTGAAAAATCATGATATTCTTCATGCTCACAAAGCTAAGATTGAATTGCTTAATGAAGAAAGGACTAGTTGCCTTGAAAATTTTTTATTTCTCGAGTCTAAACATAATTCTTTTGTTGAGAGAATAATGTTCTAGCTCATTCTAGAGATTGAAACAATGAAATCCTCTTCTTTGGTTAATAAAATCTTTCACCTTGGAACTAAATTACTTAATGAAATCTTTAATAAATGTAAAACCCATGGTGATAAGAGAGGTTTGAGGTATGTGAATAAAGTTGAAACTCTTACTAGTGGATAAATTGTTTTTGTTAAGGCAAAGATGAAACCCCTAGCTAAGTAGCACCTACCAACACTTCTTCACTTTGCACACATTGTAGGAAGTCTGGACATACTCAACATAGATGCCACACTAGATTTCTTGAGAGGTATGAGTTTCAATTGAATAGACTTGTGAATGATTTTAATTCTCTAAAAAAACAATATTCTAAATAGTGGAAAATGAAAGAGAACAAATATTAAGCCTAAGAATCAGAAAAACACCCCTAACATGTCCTAAAGTGAAGCAAATTTGGGTAAAGAAAAAAGACCTCCTCTCTTTCCAAAATAAGGGCTTAATTATGTCTGAAGATGTTCCTTTATATTCTCTTAGGAATCTGGATCCTAGGAAATCTTTAGGAGTCTCTACCTCTACTTAGCTCATGACTCCATAGCCTAGGACCCTTTTTTATGTTTTATCTTTTATCCTAGGCTATGTTTTGTTTAGAAGTCTTTTTTTCTCTCATGATTTCTTTTTAGTATATACATATTTAATGAAAGTAAGTTTCTTGTTTAAAGGGGGTTCTTTTGACTTTTACTTAAAAATCATTGGGTGTAGGCCTAAGGATTCATGTTTTTTATACTCATTTTTTTTCTTTCTATTCCTTGACCTAAACCAATTCTTCTTATGGAAACTTTGGATACCCTTGTTAGTTGCCTTATTATCATGATTTGTAATATCTCCAGTGTTTAGCCTAGAGAAATATATTAAATCTACAAGATTTGATGTCAATATTCCTAAGATATTTGTTAATCTCTTTTAAGGTATAAGATTCAAGATGAATAAACATCATTGTATAGTGGAAAATCAACTAAAGTTCCATCTTGTGATTGATCAAAAGGGAAACTTCTTAAGTTTAACTAATAAAGTAGATTTGATTTCTTTGCAAGGATTAAAAGTCATGTCTAAATCTTATTGTACACATACCTTGTTTGGCTAAGGTCAATATTATTGTTTCCCAAAGCGAGTTAATGCAAAATTGAGTTGTCAGCTAAGATTAATTCTTGTATACTTTCCAAGATTCAATCTTTAAATATATGTTGCTCACTTGCAACATTTGGAAACACCCTTAAAAGTGGATACAAAGTCAACCATACATACAAATAAAGAAAAATATATAGAATCATGGTGTACAGTGCCTCCACTTAATATATATAGATATCAATGAAATTAAGAGGGAGTTCAATTGTGTTGTATGTAGATCAACAATGTCGTATTAAATAGAAATCCAACTATCTTAGAACAAATCGATTAGATGTGTTCTTAATTTGACCAAAGGCATGACTTGATTTCTTTTAAGAATTCAATCTCGAAATATATATGTGGACCTACATTTTTCACATGAGATCCCACACGATGGCGAGACTCACTTTTTAGTGAAAAACTAATTTTTATAAAAAATTGGAGTCGCCACTTATTTTATATTGTTTTAAGGGAAAACAAAATAAGAAATAAAACCCTAAATATGACTTCTTATTTTGGAAAAATATGTCTTTGAAAACCAAGTCCAAGTCTAAGGGTTAGGTTACTCTTTGGGGAGGTACCGGAAGGTAGCACCCCTTTAAGCCTTAAAACAGGTCTCTACTAAATATGTTAAGGTAATTATGATAATTGATTTGTAAATCAATAGATACCAAAGACAATAAAAGTGATCATGCCTAAAGCTTTATAGGATGCTATTCATACCAAACCAAACATATCATAGGGAATAAATCACATGTAAAAGAGAAGGATATGAGCATACTCGAGCCGAAACCTAAAGCACTTCCATTAAAACACTAAAGTCGGTTTAATAGATAATACAACATGCAATTCATATCATTCAAGAAAGCCAAGCAACGATCAAAGCATAGGAAAGTATAATCAAGCATAAAGACGTTTACAAAGACAACATGTCTATTTATAGAGTTAGAGAAATAAAGGAAACAAAGGACGTACCTTGATCACATTTATAGCTTTCAATATGCCTGCATATAGCTAGAGTGATTAGAATAAATCATGACAATAAATAACTATGATGGTAAGCCCTAATTTACATGGCATATGTATGGCTCAAATGAAATGACAAGAATCTAAAAAATATCAAATATCATATAAGATATACAAACAATTTATTATAAAAGAAAAACTGATTCGCAAGAGAGATTAAAAATACCAAAATTAGTGACTAAGTCAAAATATGCGATAAAGTGATTGAATAGTCAATTGATTTAGGAAAATCATAAATAAATACCTAAAAGCAATATTTCATCATGGAAAATTTTAGGTAATATCCTCATTATGCCTACATTATAGTAAAAAAGTCAAGATCAAGTAAAGATATGCTAAACAACACTAGATTAAATAACAAAACTAGCATTGTATGAATATTTCAGCATGTAGTCAGAATAGAAAGGTTCAAAAAATAAATTTTAAAAAAATACCTAGAATGTGAATTTAATTAAAAAAAAAAAAATAGAGAATATCTCTTACATTTTACCTTATTATCCAAGTGACCAAACAATTTAATAAAGCTCCAATTAATTCCAGTTCACCAAAATATCCTGAAAGGTCTAAAACAGGACTAAATTCTACAGCATGCATAAATCGATTTTTTTAACCACTCCATAAATGTGATAAAATCATATAAAAAATCATAGAATAATTTAAGATGCATATTTGACAAGAAAAATATTGTTAAGGCAAGAAAATATATGTATCAATTTTAAAAACAACTAGACTGCCCCTTGTTTTAAAATTGGGACAGTGGAGTGGGTGCAAAAAGGGAAAATTATATCGTCCAATTGGGAAAATATTTTCCAGTAGTTTATGTGTCAAAAATTAATTTCAAGATGTATTGAATAAAAAAATCTAAATAAATTAAAGAGATCATTTAATGATTGAATTTTGTAAAGACATTTCAAGTATCCAAAATAGTCTTAAAATAGTGTCTGTTGGAAAACTAAATTAAATTTATTGATTGAAAAAAGTGTATTAGGTTTTTTTTTTTTTTTTTTTTTTCATACATTTGATGAGTCTAGAGCAATATCCAAGCATTGAAACAATTTTAGGGGGTCTCTAGGTTGTTGAACTCCAATTTACAAGTTTAGAGGTGTAGTGAGCATTCAACATTAATGGCAGTAGAAAACCGATTTTTGGAAAACTTTGTATATAGGGATCTATCGAATCCCTTTTTAATTTCCACGAATTCATCCATAATTATTTACCCCAAATGATCATTATAAGTTCAAGGTTAAGAGTGACTTCATTGATTGGAGCTATAAATTTTAATTCATGTATCATTCAAGATCAAAATTCATTTTAAAACCTTTTTTAGTATGCATACCGAATAAAATAGGGTTGCATTGTTATTTGGAAAATTGAAATTTCATACTTAAAGGAACTAAGATGAATTTTAAATAGAAGTTTAAGGATTGATTTAATTAGAAAAAAGATTTAAAACAAATAATTATAAAAAATATAGAACACATGAAATCTTAAATACAAACTACCAAGAAAAAGTATGTGTGTGAACTATGAAAGTAAATTACAAATATCAAAATGCAAAATCAAAGAGTCATAATCAAATTAAAATCTTCATCTAAAGACAATTGGCATTTGACTATCCAATGGCTTATATTGGTAAAAGAATTTGAAGAAAAATTACTCTAACTACAACTTTAATTTATCAAACAATCAACATTCAATCACCTAATTTCCTAAATGTCAAATTCTAACAACACTTGTGGCCCGGTTTGTCCACACCCAAACCTAATCTAAGGTATTTGAAATCAATGAGAATTAATAATAGAAGAAAAACAAAATTAAGACTAAAGTTCAGCAAACTTACCTAAATCTTCTTCCAAATCTGATGAAGTATTTTTCCAAAATGACTTTTTTTTTCTTCCAATATGCATCTGCTATATCTTCATTATTTCCATGAGAATCGGCCATGAATTAACTCTAGTTACTTTGAGGATAATGGATCACTAGAAGACTCTATACTTGGTTCCAATCTACCATCATTATCCATCTCTGAAATACTGAAAGATTCCAAATTCACTCTGACATCTTCCCATTCCATTTTTATCTGCTACTCATCATCCTAGGGCATTAGATTCATCAGAGGTGATTTCCTGCCATGTATCAAAGGGAACAATATTATGATAGAAAGTAAGCTGTATGAATGATAGTAAGAAGTGGATGTAATTAAACTACTAATGGTATAATAATAGTGCCAACAAATAAAATGGCCTAATAATTCACTAATTCTCTTCAAAACTTAGTTTTCATATTATGATCATTATTATTTTTACTACTATCTTTTTATCAAGGATGCTATAAATGTCCCAAGTATGAGATTAATGAATAATTAATATTTTTTAATTATAGAAAAGAGTTTCTAAAGTTGAGGTAGGATTAAACCATCCAAATTATTTATCATATCTTCCTTTATCTAATGGAATTTTTTTTTCAAAATATTACCTTTTAATTATAAAATATATATATATTTTATATATTTAAAAATAGTATTATTGCACATTTAACATTTTAAAAAAAACCAAAAAACAAAAGAAAAAACAAAAACAAAAAAAAATTGCCAAATTGTGCATGTTCCAATGAAATAAATTTCAAAACAATATAACTATTATTCCCTTTACTCTTTAATATTACTGGTTATGAAAAATAATAAAAAGATGTAAACAACCAACATTATTTTAATTTATTTATTTATTTATTTTTCATTCACTGTTGCAAACAAAAGAAAGAAAAAAAAGGGACTCTCCACTGTTAATTATAAAAATAAAAGTTAAATAAGTTGAAAATTTTTGGTGGCTTCAATATTGTTGGGAAGTTTTTAGTTAGAATATTTTCCTAAACTTAATTCAAGTTGATTATAAAAAAGTTCCAAAAGGGTGTGTTAATGGGTGATTAAAATTTTTTAATGAATATTTATATGAAATGCCCAACTTTTCTTCACCCTTTAAAATAGTAGGGATATCCTGGATATCTAAAAGGGTTATACCTAAATTCTTTATTTATAAAAATATTATTTTTATATTTAATTGAAACTTGTGATTAGTGAGGGATAAAATAATATAATTTTTAATATCCAAAAGATAACCTGAGAGATATTAGGGATAACAATAATTAGTTATGAGGATAATTATCATAATAACCACCCTAATAAATTCAATAACAAATTAACTAATCAATAAAAAAAAAATCATCAATCGGAATATAAGAAGAAAGAAAAAGATATGCAATGAGACATGATTTTTACATGGAAAACCCCCACACTAACTGTGGAGATAAAAAACCATGAGGTTTAAGACCGCTAATCTAAATCCATTATTTGAAATCAAGTTACACAGATTTACTGGGCCGCTTTTCCCTAAAGAATTACTCTTCAGTATGTACAACTTGATTCATGTTCATGATGCAACAAGCTCTTGTTACTCCCTAGTAGATCCTTCAACCACTCTGAAGGGATGATGGTCTTCAACCTAAGATTCAAAGATCTAATCCTTGAATGAGGAATTGAGAATGGTGTGGAACTTCAGACTTTTCTCTCTAGGAGATCCTTTCTTAGGAATGAAAGGTCTCAATAATCTTTCTCCAATCTCATAACCTCTAAGGGTTATTAGGGAGGTATTTATAGGTAAGAGCTTAAAGAGTCTCAGTTTTGGAAGGTTTCTCAATTGAAATTATGTGAAAAACTTGGCAGAAATTGCATGACTACTTGAGTGCCTTGGGCACTTGAGTGCTCCAGGTTTGAGCAGCCCTATTCAATTTAAAAATCCAATTTTAAATCATTTTAAGCTCAAAACAAAACGAATCCTCTTAATACCTTAACAAAGCCAAATTTTTCACAAGTCAAACCTCTTTAGATGTGCATGTGACTTTTCCGTTGGACGAACAACAACCCTTGATCTTCATCACTATCCAAAAAGACTTCTATGACCAAACTTAAAAAGAAACAAAATTGCCAACATATAAACAAGATTCAATGTTCTAACAAAAAGGATTTAAGAACATCCAAATGAGAGATAAGTCATGAAACAACTTAGAATTTAAAATTTTTACTTATCATATACCGTTTCACCAAAGATCTAATGGCATGCTCACTTCTATTCATCCCACAACCCCTATCCTAACCAAGGATTCATTCCCATCAACAAATGGGACATGACCACTATTGATCTACTCAAAAGTGGTAGAGAAAGACTTATATCCTATCATGTTCCTAGAGCATCCACTATCAAAATACCACTTTCTAGGTTTTCTAGCCTTATGTGTGGTAAATACAACATGTTATCTAACCTAGTTCTTAACTCATACTTGCTTGACCTTAGGAGGCATGTGTACCTAACTCTTCCTATTCCTAGACTTAGTATAAGACTTTTTCCATTTCTTAATATTCAAGATTTAATTTGTTTTAGAATTTGGAATTCACTAACCTATCCACATGTAATTGAAATCTATTGAAGGGTCTACTTTAATACTTACTCTAAACATTTCTAAGTTTGTCATTGGGGAAGTAGTGCTAGTGGAGGCCTCCAAGGATGATACACTTCCCTAATCCTTAACCAATATTGTTTTTCCACTATTAGAAAGTCTCATCTTTTTTTAGATACTTAAGCCTCTTTCATCTTCATTGGTCTTCCCTTTGCTAATGATTTTATTTAATATCTTAGTCCTTGGATGAAATTCTGCATTTTTAGAGGCCAAGTCTTTTCCCATTCTTTCAATTTCTAAAGGTAGGGATCTACTTTTCTCAAGTACATGGTTATGTTCATTCTCTAGAAATCTTACCTTTTTAAAAAAAACAAAAACTCAAGTTAGAGATTTCATTAAGAAGATTTACATTTTCAGACTTAAGTGAATCATTTATGACATTTATTTTTAAAGCTTTATTATTCACTTTTAAGTTCTCTACCTTAGTTTTCAAACTTTCCTCTAGAAGGACATTATATGAAACTTTTAAATTATCTTTCAAAAGATTACAATCTAAATTTATAGATGCCAAAAATACAACAAGATTATCAGTATAATCATACTTGCTTTCTCTAGAGTCAAAAGATTCGCCTTCACTTGTTTTAAAATCGCTCTAAGTGGCTATGTGGACCCACATTTTTCACGTGCATCCCCCCACTCAATGGCAAGACTTATTTTTATTGGTGAAAAATTAGTTTTGGAAAAGTTGGAGTTGCCACTTATTTTATTTTATTTTAAAAGGGAAAATAAAACAAGAAAGAAAACCCTAAAGAAGTGACTCCATAGTTTTTGGAAATACGTGTCTTTAAAAAACCTGAGTCTAGGTCCGGGGATTAGGTTACCTATTGGAAAGGTACCTCTAAAAGCTAGCACCCCTCTAAGCCCTATAGAGGTCTCTACTGGCTAAGTTGAGGGAAATGTGACTATTAATTGGTTGATTATAGATACCTAGGTAGGCTAGGTGATTTCAAAAATAGCATGCCAAACAAGAAAATCAATCATAATCATAAAGAAGATTTAGGGTGTGTACCTGGACTGCTTCTTAAGCACTGTCACAAGACATCCATGGTTAGTTTGGAAAATAAAACACACAACATGTATTTTACCCTAGTCTCTTAATCAAACATGGCAAGCTAACAAACAATAAAAAAATAAGTTGTACAGGTTGAGAAGCGCATACGAAGCAATACATAACGATCATGTATAAAGCGATACATAATTTATGGAATTAAGATACGAAGGTAAGAAGCATACCTGAATAGCATAGGTAACTTATAATGTGCTTCCACAAGACATGAAGGGTTAAATTATAAATAATAAAAGAAATAAATCCTAGCATGCTTGGTATCTAATTAGCATAGCAAAAATGATCAAAGTATACGAGATCATCAATTATCACATACATCTTGTATATAATTCCTAAAAAAACTAGATAGATATGATTACAACAAGTAGCAAAGGTGGCTTTCTAAAAAATTTTGGTGCTCAGTCATTTAAAAATATAGTAGCTTTCTCAAAAATTTGGTTTTATAATATGAAAACATAGGATTGTAAAAGCATGAATGTAACAAATAAACTGAATTAAACTAAGTAGCTCAAGGGTGTATAAACCAAAAGCAATTAAACTAGGGTAGGATCTAATTGAAGTCAAAATTAATGAACTCGACATCTAAATTACACATCATTGCACCTCAAAATAATAACTAAAATATCCTAAAAACTTAAAAATTAATTAGAATTAACAAAACTACAAAAAATCAACTTGAAGATATAATAAAAACTAAGACTATAAGATGCTAAAAAAAAAAATACATGAGATCAATTAGACTAAAAATTAATAACTAAGACAATAGCATGGATTGAATTTAAAAGTGAAAACCTATAAATTAAGAATTATTTAGAATCAACTAAACTAAGGAAAATCAACCTAAGGACATTGCATGAATTTAATAAAAAGAAACTAAGAACATAAGATGCTAAAAACATGAGATCAATTAGGCTAAAAATTAATAACTAAGGCAATAACGTGAATTAAATTCAAAACTAGAAATCTAAAACTAAAGAATTAATTAGAAACAACCAAACTAATAAAACTTAACTTGAGGACATCACATGGATTTAATAAAAATTAAGAATATAGGATGCTAAAAAAAAAAAAATACATGAAATCGATCAAGCTAAAATTAATAACTGAGGCAATAGCATGGATTAAATTCAAACTAGAAATCTAAAACTAAATAAGTAATTAGAAACAACCAAACTAATGAAATACCTAACTTGAGGACATCACGTGGATTTAATAAAAACTAAGAACATAAAATGCTAAAAAAATACATGATATCAATAAGACCAAAATTAATGACTAAGGCAATAGCGTGGATTAAATTCAGAACTAAATAATTGAAAAGTTAAGAATTAATTAGAATTAACCAAACTAAAAAAAAAAAAACAGCTTCTTTAGAGCATGGCATGGATTTAACAAAAACTAAAACTATAAAACATTATAAAAAATAAAAAAAAATCGGAGATCAACCAAACTAAAATTAATAACTAAGATAATAGCATGGATTAAATTCAAAACTAAATAATCTAAAAACTCAAGAATTGACTAGAATTAACCAAACAAACAAAAACAACTTTTGAACGTGGCATGGATTTAACAAAACTAAAACTATAAAACATTAAAAAAATTCAGGAGATCAGCCAAACTAAAATTAATAACTAAGATAATAGCATGGATTAAATTCAAAACTAAATAATCTAAAAACTCATGAATTGACTAGGATTAACCAAGTTAACAAAAACAACTTTTGAACATGGCATGGATTTAACAAAACTAAAACCATAAAACATTAAAAAAAATTTCAGGAGATCAATCAAACTAAAAAAAAAAAAAAAAAGGATTTTAACTTACCTAGCCGACTATGCGTGCTATAAAACGACCCATAATGGTGCGTGGCTGTCTAGAGAGAACTGTTTTGGAGAGTTTCCCAAAATCTGTAGTCGTGTGGATGGAAGACTTGATGCGTGGTTGCTATGGTGTTTGGGGGCAGGTGGCAGCAGGTTACGGCGTGGAGATGGTGCTGTCGGAGAGAACGTGAAGTGGTGGTTGGTTATAGCGTGAGAGAAGATGGTAGTGCGTCGCTGTGGATAAATGTATGGTGGAGGTGGTGTTTGATGCCAGTGGGTGGAGATGAGGGTGTGGGGCGGTGCTGCTGTGCGTGAATCTGGTTTTTTAAAATCCTTCCTCCTCCCCAATCCGACCGTCCTTGCTTTTCTTTTTAGATGTAATGCGACTATGTTCTTCCCCCCTTGAAGCCTTTATGGTGCCGCCTGCTCTTAGGAATTGCAGTCCCTTGAGATTGTGGTTCCCCTCTCCGCTTTGTGGTAAGTCCCCTTTATGGCTGTGTGATGGTGAAAAAGTGGGCAGCAATGATTCTTCAAGCAAATAGGATTTCATTTCTAACGCTTCCATGAATCTGGGAAAATCTAAAATTTTGAATTCAGTTCAAACGAGGTACTCTGTTTGTGTGATAAAATGTCAACCTCCGTATAGATAAATCCATAAAACTGCTTCTGGATCACCAGAGAAAATTGACTAACTCATACAACAAAATAGCTTTTGACGAATCTTCGAAGCAATGAGCCTTCACCAACATTGGACGTCATTTTCAAAAGAGTACTCTTGAAGTCTACAGTACGTTCAGCCTTTGTTGTCTATCGACACGTCATCCTCAAGAATCCGATGCATCATGTTGAAGACATGAGGGTAAGCCTTCTCAATTTTGCCAAAGAGAACCACTATGTAAGGTCGGAGTCCAACAACTCCAGTCAATTAACCACCCTCAGTATAACCAACATAGCTAGGAGGTGACCCAATCAGTTCGGAGACTGTGTGTCTCTCATTTATCAAACTCATGTTGCAGTAAGCATGCAAAAATTCAATGTAAATGACCTAACTACTGCTTGATGCCGGGATACATCAAAGAAAAATCCTGGAGCTACTGTTGAGATATTAGGAATGTTGAGATATTAGGATATGAATTGCTCTTTCCTTATATCATTCTTTCCCATTCTTAGAATGGTGATTACCCTCTATATATACTCTGTACATGACCGAATGAAAGTATGAACAAAAAACTACCATTCATCAATTTGAAGATGGTATCAAAGCCATGGAACTGAAATCCTAGATATTTTGTCAGTAAGGCCAGCCATCGCCCCTCCTTCGCGATAAAAATAAATAAATAAATAAAATAAAAAATAAAAAAAAAGAGTGAAAAAAATACTATTGTTTTTCAATCTGAAGGTACTTTTAATCCAAGAATTATTTTGACTGAATCAAACTATGACGTTTGGTCACAACTCGTGGAGATGCGTATTGCTGAATGGGGAAAACTTTCCTACATTCGAGGTAAGACAAATCCACCAAAAGAGTCAAAAAATGGATATGAAAAATGGTATGCTGAGAATCAATAGGTAAAGAGATGGTTGTTAATGTCCATGAGTCCAGAAATTATGAAGCATTACTTACACTTACCCACCGCTTAAGAAATTTGGAGTGCATTATCAAAGGCCTTCTATGATGGAAGAGATGAATTACAAGTTTTCACTTTGAATCAAAAAGCCTTCACTGCCAAACAAAGCAACAGGTCTCTTTCTGAATATTATGGAGAGTTAACTGAATTTTTTTGCGAATTGGATCATCGGGATAAGGTAGTCATGAAAGACCCTGAGGATATTGCAGCATACCGGAAATCCATTGAATGACAACAGGTGCACATCTTTCTTGCTGGATTGGATGGTGACTTTGAGCAAGTTCGAGGAGAGATTCTACGCAAAGATCCTCTTCTCGATTTGGAAGAATGCTATGCACTGATTCGACAAGAGACAATGCATCATGCTAGTATGAAAGCAGAATCTGACAACCCTGACACCTCAGCTATGGTAGTCCGACAACGATCAACCCAGAATTGGTAGGATCAATCCAAGACCAACCATCCTAAGATAGGCCCTAATATTGATAAGTCAACTTTCAAATGCACTCACTGCAATAAGACTGGTCATACCAAGAGTCGTTGCTTTGAAATTGTGGGATATCCAAACTGGTGGGATCATAATTGTGATCAATGGAATAAGGATTCCAAGAAAACCTCGACTGCAGCTATTGCCGAAATAAAAACAGAGGCTAATGTTGCTGAAAAAGCCTCTGCATTGGTAGCCGCTATAGATTATGGTGGTAAGTTTTTAAATGGATAATTGATTCTGGTGCTACAGATCATATGACTTTTGATTCTAGACAGGTCTTACCCCTTAGACCTTCCTTACAAAAAATTGTTTCCATAGCCAATGGTAACACAACCCCAGTCATTGGGGAAGGGTCCTTAACTCTTACTGATACCTTGAATTTGGATTCTGTTTTAGTTGTTCCATCTTTAGATTACAATCTTTTGTCAATTTCTCAAATCACTGCAGCCTTATCTTGTATTGTCATTTTTTGGCCTAAATTTTATGTTTTTAAGGACATCCAAACAAGACAGATGATTGGCTGTGGTATTAAGCGGGGAAAACTCTATTACTTAGACTTGTAGTCAAAGGATTCAAATAAGTTGCGACAAGCCTTGATGGCAGATGGATCTGAGAAGAAGAAAAACTTTGAAATTTGGTTATGGCATTGACGTCTAGGACATGCTTCCTTTAGTTATTTAAAAAAATTGTTTCCTAGTTTGTTTGCAAAGAGTGATATTTCTGGTTTCCGTTGCGATATTTTTGAATTGACCAAAAGCCATCATGCTTCATTTCCATTAATTTTGAATAAAAGTCCGCTTTCTTTTATGGTTATACATTCTAATGTTTGGGGCCCATCCAAAGTCCCAACTTTGAGTGGCTCACGTTGGTTTGTTACTTTTATTGATGATTGTACCAGAATGACTTGGTTATGCTTGATGAAGACCAAAGATGAAGTGAACTTGTTGTTTCAAAAATTTCATAAAATGATTGAAACTTAATACAATGCAAAGGTTCGGGTTCTGCGTAGCGATAATGGTGGAGAATATAAGAGTTATGATCTTCAAAAGTATTTGGAAGGACATGGCATCATTCATCAGACTACTTGTTCCAATACACCCTAGCAAAATGGAGTCGTTGAATGGAAAAATCGGCACTTGTTAGAGGTTGTTCATGCTTCCCTGATAGCAGCAAAAATACCGATATCTTATTGGGGAAAAGTAATCACATCTGCTGCATACTTGATCAGTCGGGTACCTTCTAGCTCAATTGACTTCCAAACACCTCTCCAAGCTCTTACTAATCTCGTAGTTGCCCCAACCATCCCAAATCTACCTCCTTGTGTTTTTGGTTGTGTGGCATTTGTGCATCTACACAAACACCAACGTACCAAGTTAACTTCCCATGCATTGCAATGTGTGTTTGTTGGATATGCATTGCACAAAAAGAGATATCGATGTTACCATCCTCCAACTCGACGAATATTTATTACAATAGATGTGATGTTTCATGAAGATTCGATGTATTTTTCATTTGAGTCTGAACTTCAGGGGGAGTACTAGAAGGAAATTTAGACTCTCGATTATGATTATCATATCTCTAAGGAGGATGAATCTAGACAGTCTGAACTAGTGAACCAAGAAGCCAGTGAGTTGAATATGAGTGGTACAACTTTGGAACCAAGTAGTAATGACCACCCAGAAATTGAAGAAGTGATAGAAGAAGGAAGAGACAATACAATTGAACCATCATCACCATCTGAACAATTTAGGTCCGAAGATGTTTTCACTGAAATACCAAACCAATTGTGTCTATTGAGGGTGTTCTTAATTTGGAACCAGATCCATTCATGAAACGGTTACCACACCGTCATAATAGAGGTATTCCTAAACCCACATATGAACCTGAATTGTCTACCAAAGTCAAATATCCCATGAGCAACTATGTATCTAACCATCGTTTGTCTAAATCAAATAAGTCGTTTGTAAATCAATTATCTACTGTAGCTATTCCTAACAGTGTGCATGAAGCCTTAGCTGATCCAAGGTGGAAAGCAGCCACGAATGAAGAGATGAAATCATTACAGAAGAATGAAACATGGGAAATTGTAGAATGTCCACCAGGAAAGAAGCCAGTTGGGTGTCCTTGGATCTATACTGTGAAGTACAAGGAAGATGGTAGTATTTAACGATTTAAAGCAAGACTAGTAGCAAAAGGGTACACTCAAACTTATGGAATTGACTACACAGAGACATTTGCACCTGTAGCTAAGATCAACACAGTTTGAGTATTACTGTCTTTAGTTGCAAACCTAGATTGGCCATTGCAACAGTTCGATGTGAAAAATGCCTTTCTGCATGGCGAGTTATTTGAAGAAGTATATATCGATCTTCCACTAGGATGCATGGTGTCAGAAAAGCAATGTCAGATGGTGTGCAAATTGAAGAAGTCATTGTATGGGTTGAAGCAATCCCCGAGAGCATGGTTTGGAAGGTTCACAAAGTCAATGAGAGATTTTGGCTGTTGTCAAATTAATTCAGATCACACTTTGTTCCTGAAAAAGCAACATGGTAAGATTATGACACTCATCATATATGTGGATGACATGGTAGTTACAAGAAATAATCTTGAAGAAAGAAAAGCTCCGCAGAATTATTTATCTAGAGAATTCGAAATGGAAGATCTAGGTCCTCTAAAATACTTTCTTGGGATTGAAGTTTCTCGATCAAGTGAAGGAATTTTTCTGTCTCAAATAAAGTATGCCTTAGATCTTTTACAAGAGACTGGAATGTTGGGATGTCAACCTGTACACCAATAGAAGAAGGTTTGAAATTATGTGTTGAGCCTAATCAAGTATCAACCGATAAGGGAAGATACCAGAGACTTGTAGGGAGATTAATGTACTTAGCTCATACAAGACCAGATCTTGCTTATGCATTGAGTGTAGTGAGTCAATACATGCATAATCCTGGAGAACAACATATGAATGCAGTCATGCGTATTTTGAGGTATTTGAAGAATGCTCCGAGGAAAGGAATTTTGTTCACTAAAAATGTTGATCATCAAAGTATAGAAGTATATACTAATGCTGATTCGGCCGGTGCATCTGGTTACTTTACCTTTGTAGGTGGTAATCTTATGACATGGAAAAGTAAGAAGCAGAATGTCGTCGCTCGTTCAAGTGCAGAAGCAGAATTTAGGGGTATGGCTATAGGACTTTGTGAGGCATTATGACTAAAACTCCTCTTAGAGGATTTAGGTTACCTATCTAGGCAACCAATCCGATTGTTTTGTGACAATAAAGTTGCATGTGATATTGCTCATAATCCAGTACAACATGATCGTGTAAAGCATGTCGAGGTGGACAGATTCTTCTTTAAGGAGAAGTTGGATGATAAGATTGTGGAATTACCTAAGATTCGATCAGAAGATCAATTGGCCGATATCCTCACCAAAGTTGCAGTCTCAAGTCGAGTGTTTTCAAAATTTTTAGACAAGTTGGGCATGTGTGACATCTATGAACCAACTTGAGGGGGAGTGTTGAGATATTAGGAATGTTTGGATATTAGGAAAGTTGAGATATTACGATATTAGTTGTTCTTTCCTTATATCATTCTTTCCTTGTATCATTCTTTCCCATTCTTAGAATGGTGATTACCCTCTATATATATTCTATACATCAACGAATGAAAGTATGAATGAAAAACTACCATTCATTAATTTGAAGAGCTACCTCACCTTTTCCATGCATTGACGACCCCTCGATCATAACTAGAAAACCCCCATTCGTTTATCTTTTCTGGCTACTTCGGTCTTTTCTCTGTTTTGCTCTCCTTTTCCTTGCTTGTCACCTTCCCATAGCTTTTTCCTCTCATTTCCCTTCTACCCAAGCCTTCTTCTCTCAAAAACCAAAAAAAACCCCTCTGATCTCCTCTCTTGTGGCCCTCGGCTCTACATAGAAAAATTCACATTACTGAAGTAGCCTTTCATCCTCTACTACTCGTCCTTTTTCTCCATGGAGAAAATCCTCCCTTAAAAATCCGTGAGTCTCTCCCATCCCTGCTGGCCATCACACCCTCCACATGCTTATTGACTTTTATTTTTTTTTCAAGAAAAAATCTCACTTTCCTCTAAAGAACCCTCTCACTTTCTTAAACGCACAACCTTATAATTCCTCCAAAACCAATTTGGTAGTTTTCCTTTTTGCCATGTCAATCTTCAATTGCTTCTTTATCTCCTAGAGCCACCTGTCCTTAAACTCTCCCAAAACATCCACACCTACCTTCCAAATATCAATCTCAATGTGATCGTGCATACCTTTGATTACTACCCAAAAAGTGCTCTTTTATTGCTTGAAACTAACTGTTTTAAACACTTTTGAGTAGTATTTATTACCTTTTAACTCAATTGGCACATTAAGGACCCTTGCAAGTGTTTCTAATCAATTTTTGGCAAGTTTTGGTGTTTTTGATAGCTTTTTGATCATTAAAGCAAGCCAAGAATGAGGGAGAACTTTGTGAAATCCATGGCAATAGGTTGCCAAGCCAATCAAGTATGCAAGGAAGAGAATCAAAGAAGAAATCTAACAACCAAAAATTTTGCATGGCTATGCAAAATTATCGCATAGCATGCGAATTGTCAAAAGAAGCACAAGCTGCAGGACAAAAAGCAAGACTGAGAAAAATGAATTTTGCACCCCGTGCAAAATTTCGCAAGCCTTGCGAAGCCAAATGTTGAAGAACCATGCCAAAACTGAATTTCGCACACCATGCTAACTATTAATGATGATTTTCCAAAGGAGTCGCTCATGTTGGTAGAAGTTGCTCCTTGGTATGCCCATATTGCTAACTATTTAGTTACCAGAGAAGTTCTAAGTGAGTGGAAAGCACAAGATAGGAAGCACTTCTTTGCAAAAATTCATGCCTACTATTGGGAAGAGCCATTTCTATTCAAGTATTGTGCGGATTGGATAATACAAAAGTGCGTCCCTGAACAAGAGCAACAGGGGATCCTCAGTCATTACCACGAAAGCATATATGGAGGCCACTTTGCTTCTCAGAAAACAGCCATGAAGGTTGATTCGTTCCCAATTGGTGTATCAACTGATTCATGTCCTCTCAATGGTCCCCAACAATGGTGCCATTTGATTCGTGCCCAGTTGGTGCCTTGATTTTGGTCCTCAAACAGGAGCAATCAACAAAATTTATAACCTATTACACCATGTACTAGGATAGCCTCAGCTAGCATAGCATAGTGGCTCTAGGGTTGTTCACTGGGATGGGTTTTCACTCCACAATTGATATTAATTCAAAGATGAATTGGTGATTTTCCTTTCCAAGGTTAGCTTTAAAAGAAAACATAAGTTTGCATGAAAACGGATGGTTTTAAGCTAACCAAACATAAAGCAACTAAAAGTAATTAGAAAGAAAGATGTTTCTTGGGATCTCAGGTTACTAGGATCAGGTGCTATCTACAAAAGAGGAGATTCCGGTCACTTGTTTCTTTTCCTCGCATTGGGGATTTAACATATAGTTATTTCCCGAACCGGTGTGGTACAGATGCTTACCATTAATGGTTTCAACAGTAAATCCCTCTCACTGATACATCTTGCAATGGCTCGTGCCTCTCACCTAGCATTTTCCATTCAAGGTGATCTTTAACCTTGGATTACCCTTCAAAAGCTCGCAAGAGATAACTAATGGATGTCTCCTTAGAGTCCAAAAGCTTACCAAGTGTTGGCTATTCTAGAAAATCCTACCTTTAAACCACCTCCCAAAGGCTCGCAAGAGATAAACTAGTGCATCTCAATGGATGGAGATCACTTGCCTTACCAAGTGTTGGCCCAAGTGATTAAAAGGCGTTTTAAGTTAACTAAAAATATAGAAACCATAAACGGGTCACACTTTCTTTTCATTAAAAATGGAAACAATAAAAACTCACACTTATGTAGCCGGCACCTTACTTAGTTTCCTTCACCCAAGAAATAAAAAGCCTAGCTACTCATCGTCTGAGGCCTCAGAAGATGTTTGGCTAGAAAGAAAATGAAAAAAAAAAAAAAAAAGCCAAAGATGAGACGGAAAAAGCAGAGCAAGTGCTCTATATAATATATTGATCAATCCTACCTATCTACATGATGATTTTTACAACGGATGCAAGAGAACATATATAAGGAAGTTTTTCCAACTTCCTAGCTAAGTAATCCAATGATTGGTGGATTAAAAGGAGAAAATAGGGATTTTATACAAAAATATCTGAAGAAAATATCACACAGAGTCGGTCGCAAATATCTGGAGATTGCACAGGTGGATTTCGCAGCATGCAAAATTGCCTTTCAGCTTTGGTGCAGTTGTCTGCCAATGGCCCTAACTTCTTGATTTCAACTCCAATTTGTACAACGTTTAAAGCATTGGACTCTTGACTTCTTGATCTTTGAAATGGTATATAGAATGTAGAAAATGGACTCTGGTAAGTGCTCTAAAAGTGCGAAAGAAGACTGCAGCTGCTGTCCTCTATTTTTCTTCAAGATTTCCTTCTCTTTGTTTTTCCTCCTTGTATGCTGTTGAACGACTTTGGCAAAGGGTTATGGAGCTCCAAAGCTTGGTTCTTCATGAATTTGAGCTTCCAAAATCTTTGCCATGAACTATATACAGATCTCCCTCATTCTTGGATTGCTTTGGTGATCAAATTACTAACAAAAACACCAAAACTTACACACTTTGATTAGAATTGATTGCAAGGGTCCTTAATATGTTAATTGGGTTAAAAGGTAATAAATACCACTCAAAAGTGTTTAAAAGAGTTAATTACAAGCTTACAAAATAGCACTTTCAAGTAGTAATCACTCCCCCTGACCGACATATTGCTAGTCCCTTAGCAATGAAGGAGAGAAAAATAAAATAAAAGTACTATAATTTACAAGATCATGCTGATCACTCCAAAAAATGTTTAAGTGGCATGACTGATCAAACTCTCACATGGAACATTAAAGAAATAAAACTCAAACTTCAATAGGAGCTATCCAATAACTTGCCTAATCACAATTCATACAGAGTAGGCATTATGCAAATTTAAGCTTCAAAATCATTTCCACTCCCAAAGGCCCAATCCTAACTCTTCCACAAAAATCTATGTGTTACTTATTAGTTTCCGAATATAGTATGTCAAACTAATCTCTCCCCTTAACTTAGTTCTTTTCAAAGCTTAGCAAACTGATCAACCTCCAATAGGCTAAGAACACACCTCTTTTCTTTCATAATTTTTTTCATAGTAGGAGTACAAGGCTTAAAGGTATTCTTTTCTAAATTGTCCATGTAACAGGGATCCATCGATGACTCCCAACCAAGCAAGGTTTAGGGAATCAAGCTTTAAGGATCTTTCAACCGCTAGCTCCTCGGATTTCACCCCGGACTTTTGAGAATGAATTTTAAATACCCAAGCACCTACAGTATGTTAAACTCCACCCATTCACCCATGTAACGAGCATTGAGGTCGGTGACTCCCAACCAATGAAGGCTTAGGGCACCAAGCTTTAAAGATTTTCACCATATACCCCTCGGGTTTCAAGGCAAGTAAAACATTTCTTTCTTTCTTTCTTTCTTTTCAAAGGCTCATTGGCCTTTTTTAAGGTGTCCCAACACTATTAAATGAGGTCAAAAGTACCAAGTCTAAATTTTCCTAAGTCAAAAGGGAAATAGTTTTCCATCTTATAATCGGAATCTAGCGTGCATAGTGTGTGATAAGCTTAAAGTGGAAGAAATAAGGTTGAAATCAATAGGAGTTCAATAAGTCATCAACTTCAATAAGTAGAATACAAACTCTAAGTTTCAAGTAAAAAGACAAAAATTCAATTTCTCCCATTTCATTTTGAAAATTTTTCCTTCATAACCATGGAGAGTAGAATAAAAACTTTAAAAATTTTAAAAATTAAGCAAAAAGTACTAAATTAACAAAATAAACCTAGCATTATTAACAAAACTTCCTTCCTCAACTCTCCCCCCAACCAAGCTCAACATTATCCTCAATGTTGCAAGAGCGATTAAAAAATAGAGGGAGGAAGTGGTACCTTCTGAGTGACATGGAGTCCAAGTTGTATAGGAGAAATCACATGTTTCAAAAAAAACAAAAGAGTTAGTGAGTAGAGGAAATAGAAAAAAGCCAAGTTTAAATAAAAATGATGTCTATATATGATATATCATCAGTAATACATCCAATCCCATAATATAAAATATAAAAACATGGAATTATCTATACTAATATAATAAGTAAATACAAAAAAATACTGAGATGATCAAGTAATGGTAAGGTCCGATGGAGATGATGGCTCTGTAGTGGCCTTCTGAGTGGGTTGGATCATGACATTGACCTCTGCTCTGTAGTCTCCTTAAGTGGCATAGTCTCCTCGGCTGGAGCTCTCAGCTAGAGCTATGGGATTTGACGGTTTTAGGAGATCTGAAATGGAATGAGAGGCTTCATGTGTGTGATCTCAATGAGAGGGCTCTCCTCTTTAGATGCATGGTTGCGTGGCTCTGTTGGTATTTTTACAACTTCCCTTGGCTTTGCTAGGTGTTTTTGCAAACCCCCCCTCCATTTTGCAAGTCAATTTCGAAGCCTGGAGGTGATTTTGCAGCCATTTTGAAGCTTGAAGATCATTTCGTAGCCAAAGGGAAAAAAAAAAAAAAACATTTTCGCAGCCCATTTTGAAGCCTAGAGATCATTTCACAGCAAAAGGGCATTTTCGCAGCCAATGGAGGATTTCGCAGGGGGTAGCTATGGGGCTGCGAAATTTCGCAGCCCATTTTGAAGCCTGGAGCATTTTCGCAGCGGGGAGCAAATTTCGCAAAGGAGGGGGATTTTCGCAGCCCATTTCACAGCTGCGAAATGGGGTTTGGTGGCTGCAAAATGGCACTCGTGTGCCAAGGGGTGGTTTCGCAGCTGCAAAACCACCTGCGAAATGGGGGCACGACTATGAAATTTTCGCTTAGCTTTGCGCGTTCATCTTCAAACGGCCATAACTTCTTTGTTTCAACTCCAAATCACGTACTGTTTGAAGCGTTGGACTCCTAACTTCCCGAGCTTTGAAACGACATATGGTATGCATGAAATGAACTTTAGGAAGTACTCGAAATGTGTCCAACAGTTGCGAAAATGGGGGAAATGGTTTGCGTCAAAGAAAACGGCCAGAGGTGCGCGCGGCTTGCTCAGGCGGAGGGGGCAGACGGGAGGGTGCTCTGGCTTGGCTCCTCTTGGCACCTTTTTGAAGTTCAGATGACCGGTTAGAATAGAAAAAATGGAATTTATACCGTTTAAAAGGATGCCAAGGGAAGCTTTTCTTTTTCGCAGCAGGGGAGCAATTTCGCAGAAGGGGGAATTTCGGCATCAATTTCGCAGCCCATTTCGCTACTGCGAAACGGGCCTACGGCGCTGTGAAGTGGCACTCGTGTGCCAAGGGGTGGTTTCGCAGGTGCGAAACACCATTCAAAATGGTGCCTCGGCTGCGAAACGGCGGATCTCAAGGCGTGAAAAATTCACAGCCATTTCGCAGCTACAAAACTGGTGTACTTGGCTGCGAAATGGCACTCGTGTGCCAAGGGGCCTCTTCGCAGCTGCAACAATTTTCGCAGAGGGCGCTAGGCGGCTGCGAAACCATTTCGCAGCGGGAGGCTATTTTCGCAGCGACTCTTGGGGGTTGCGAAATTATTTTGCAGCCAAGGGCCATTTTCGCAGGGGCCCTCTTTAGGCTACGAAATTTTGCAGAGCATGCTCTCTCCTTGCTTTTGAGCTCCTTTTGATTCCTAGCTTTCTTCTTTCACTTCTTTTGACATTCCTCCTGATTTTGATCATCCAAAAACCTATGTTACATTAAAACAAATTTATATTAAAGCATTGAAATCAAAATTAAAACAAGTAATAAATAAAACAAAAAGATATGGACTAGCTAGTCTTTAGAAATACTAAGTCCATCAAAAAATTTGGTCCCGTTTTATCTTGCCAGGATCCCATATGAAGTTGACATCCTTCACTAGAGATTTGCTTTGAATGATGGCAACGAAAGCAATTCCCTTTTTCTTTCCTTTAATTTCCTCCCTCTTCTATTTCTCTGTTTCATTCTCTGATTCATGCTCTTGCTTGGATGTGGGCAAATCAACCTCTTTACCACTCCTTAGAGTGATAACCGTTTTAACTTCCTTCACCATTGAAGATTCTCCCTTTTGAGCTTCCACTTGATGGATACCCTTGGAATTTTGATAAGGTTGAGGAGGAAAGTTTCCTTTTTCTTGCACTGTGTTGAGGTTGGCAAACCTTGAGATTGAATATTGGAGATTATTTATCTTCTGAGATAGATCATTTTGTATTCCATCCATCCTTTTATTCAATGAACTCTCTACATTGTCAATTCTTTGATTGAGCTGAGCATTGATGGATTTCTGAGCTCCAACAAAGTCTCCTACGACCTTGCTAAGATTCACCATAACTTGTTCAAGGTTCGAGGCTTGTGGAAGTGCTTGAACATGTTGCTTGTACTGAGGTGGCTGTGGTTTCCAAGAGAAATTTGGATGGTTCCTCCAATTGGAATTGTAGGTGTTGCAATCACCAAACATTTCCTTTACCACTGAAATGGTAGGACACTCTTCCACCAAGTGCTCATAAGATAGACAAATGGCACAAGGCATAGCTTGCAATGGTATCTAAGAGATGGCTTGCACTTCTTGCATCTTCTTCATTTCTAGCTCTTCCAATCTCCTTGCCATAGCTGCAATCTTTACCTTCATGTCTATGCCGTAATTCAAAATATATATCTCACCCTTAGCATTAGGTTGAAACGTCTTTCTCCCCAAATCTCTAGCATTTGGTTCATCCCATCCTCTTGAAACTTTAGCCACATAACTCATGAAATTCATGGCTTCCTCTGCTATCTCGTATTCAATATGGCATGCACAACTAGCAATTTGTGAATTAAAAACAGAGAAAACAAAAGAAAACAAAAGAAAAACAATTCTTAGAAAAAAAATTAAGGTAAACTAAAAACTAAATAAAAGTATACTAAAATATGAACAAAGAAAAAGAAACAAATAAACAGAGTTAGTAAAAAGAAAAGAAAAGTCACCAAACTTGTGATGAAGATCACAAGTACTCTGAAAAGGTGATATCACTGTAAAGTGACACCATCCCCGGCAATGGCGCCATTTGATTCGTTCCCAATTGGTGTATCAGCTGATTCATGTCCTCTCAATGGTCCCCAACAATGGTGCCATTTGATTCGTGCCCAGCTAGTGCCTTGATTTTGGTCCTCAAACGGGAGCAATCAACAAAATTTATAACCTATTACACCATGTACTAGGATAGCCTCAGCTAGCATAGCATAGTGGCTCTAGGGTCGTTCACTGGGATGGGTTTTCACTCCATAATTGATATTAATTCAAAAATGAATTGGTGTTTTTCCTTTCCAAGGTTAGCTTTAAAAGAAAACATAAGTTTGCATGAAAACGAATGGTTTTAAGCTAACCAAACATAAAGTAACTAAAAGTAATTAGAAAGAAAGATGTTTCTTGGGATCTCAGGTTACTAGGATCAGGTGCCATCTACAAAAGAGGAGATTCCGGTCACTTGTTTCTTTTCCTCGCGTTGGGGATTTAGCATATAGTTATTTCCCGAACCGATGTGGTACAGATGCTTACCATTAATGGTTTCAACAGTAAATCCCTCTCACTGATGCATCTTGCAATGACTCATGCCTCTCACCTAGCATTTTCCATTCAAGGTGATCTTTAACCTTGGATTACCCTTCAAAAGCTCGCAAGAGATAACTAATGGATGTCTCCTTAGAGTCCAAAAGCTTACCAAGTGTTGGCTATTCTAGAAAATCCTACCTTTAAACCACCTCCCAAAGGCTCGCAAGAGATAAACTAGTGCATCTCAATGGATGGAGATCACTTGCCTTACCAAGTGTTGGCCCAGGTGATTAAAAGGCATTTTAAGTTAACTAAAAATATAGAAACCATAAACGGGTCACACTTTCTTTTCATTAAAAATGGAAACAACAAAAACTCACGCTTATGTAGCCGACACCTTACTTAGCTTCCTTCACCCAAGAAATAAAAAGCCTAGCCACTCATCCTCTGAGGCCTCAGAGGATGTTTGGCTAGAAAGAAAATGAAAAAAAAAAGAAAACAAATATGAGACGGAAAAAGCAGAGCAAGTGCTCTGTATAATATATCGATCAATCCTACCTATCTACATGATGATTTTTACAACGGATGCAAGAGAACATATATAGGGAAGTTTTTCCAACCTTCCTAGCTAAGTAATCCTATTATTGGTGGATTAAAAGGAGAAAATAGGGATTTTATACAAAAATATCTGAAGAAAATATCACACGGAGTCGGTCGCAAATATCTGGAGATTGCACAGGTGGATTTCGCAGCATGCAAAATTGCCTTTCAACTTTGGCACAGTTTTCTTCCAATGGCCATAACTTCTTCATTTCAACTCCAATTTGTACACCGTTTGAAGCATTGGACTCTTGAATTCCTGAGCTTTGAAATGGTATATAGAATGTAGAAAATAGACTCCGAGAAGTGCTCCAAAAGTGCAAAAGAAGATTGCAGCTGCTGTCCTCTGTTTTTCTTCAAGATTTCCTTCTCTCTGTTTTTCCTCCTTGTATGCTGTTGAACGAATTTGGCAAAGGGTTATGGAGCTCCAAAGCTTGGTTCTTCATGAATTTGAGCTTCCAAAATCTTTTCCATGAACTATATACAGATCTCCCTCATTCTTGGATTGCTTTGGTGATCAAATTACTAACAAAAACACCAAAACTTACACACTTTGATTAGAATTGATTGCAAGGGTCCTTAATTTGTTAATTGGGTTAAAAAGTAATAACTACTACTCAAAAGTGTTTAAAAGAGTTAATTACAAGCTTAAAAAATAGCACTTTCGAGTAGTAATCAAAGGTATTGCAATCGGGTTTCTGCTGGCCATCACTTTTCAAAGTTGCCCACACCATGTGCAGGAGCTGTGATAGATGCCAGAGGCTTGGGAAGTTAACACACATAAACATGATGCCTTTGAACCCCATTTTAATAGTCGATCTTTTTGATGTCTGGGGCATTGACTTCATGGGACCTTTCCCTATGTCCTTTGGTTACTCCTACATCTTGGTGGGAGTATATTATGTTTCAAAATGGGTTGAACCAATCCCGTGCAAGCACAAGGATCACAAATTTGTTCTCAAGTTTCTAAAGGAGAACATCTTCTCGAGATTTGGGGTACCTAAAGCCATAATAAATGATGGGGGTACTCATTTTTGTAACAAGTCGTTCGAAACTCTCTTAGCCAAGTACGGGGTGAAGCATAAGGTAGCTACACTTTACCACCCTCAGACTTCTGGGCAAGTAGAGTTAGCAAATCGGGAAATAAAAAACATACTGATGAAGGTGGTGAATACGAGTAAAAGAGATTGGTCTGTTAAGCTTCATGATTCACTGTGGGCATACAGAACAGCTTATAAGACCATTCTTGGGATGTCTCCTTATCACCTTGTCATGGTAAAGCATGTCGTCTCCCCGTGGAATTAGAATACAAAGCTTGGTGGGCAATTAAGAAGCTCAACATAGACTTGAATAGAGCCGAGATGAAGAGGTTCTTAGACCTTAATGAGATGGAGGAACTGAGAAGTGACACCTACAATAATTCAAACATTACAAAACAAAGATTGAAGAGGTGGCATGATCAATTGGTCTCTCGCAAAGAATTTCGGAAGGGACAAAGAGTCTTGCTCTATGAATCTAAGCTCCACATCTTTCCAGGAAAGTTGAAGTCAAGGTGGATAGGTCTTTTTACCATTCACCAAGTGCATTCCAATGGAGTAGTAGAACTACTCAATTCCAACAGCACCGGGAGCTTCAAAGTTAATGGCCACCGTCTCAAGCCATTTGTGGAACCTTTTTCTTGCGACAAGGAGGAAATCATCCTCCTTGAGCCACATCAAGCCTAACAGGACCAATGGTTAGATGGACTTAGTTTTTCGGAAGACTATTAAGTCCATACTTTTTGTTTCAATGTTGATTTAAAAGTTTTAGTGTTTTATTACTTGTTTTAAGTTTGATTTCTTGCTTTAATTTTATTTTTTTGTGATTTAACTTAAATTTTTATGATCAATTGTAGGTGGATTTTAAAACAGTTGGGAAAAACCTTAAAGAATTTTTGGCAAAGAGGAAAACCAAAAAAAGAGCATTTTGCACACCCTGCGAAAATTTTCGTAGGGCATGCGAAAATCCAAAAATCATTTCACAAGGGGTTCGAAAATTTCGCACACCCAATACTTTGCGAAAAAGCTGTGCGAATTTAGAAAGGATGTGCGAACCCATTTCGCAACCCTAGAGCCATTTCGTACCCTGTGCGAATTCCAAGGGGCACTCTGTGAAAATGCCAACAATCTCTTAATTCCTATTTAAACCCCTCCAGGCCCTGTTTTCATCTCGCACACCCCATTCCCCTTTGCGAAAGCCTCTGTCACCTTGCGACGCCCCAACTTCTAGAGTTTTCTTCTTCATTGGATGCCTCGTGCCCACGCATATGAAGAGGCGACCCACACCAAACCTGTGGAACATAGATCTGAGCCAATTCTTTTCATTTCTGACATGGCGCGGACTAAAGGAGCCCATGCAGATGCTTCACCAACTCGCAATCAGAGGCCAAGAGCCTCCTCTGTGAGGGATTTGATATCTTAGGTCCTAGATGACCAAACCATTCCACCTTCTGAGGGTGGAGTACCCTCTAGTCCCCCTCAGCGCAGATACGAGACACGGAGACCACCAACTACACCAGGGAAGACCACTTCGCGCCCTGAGAGCTCAGTACGCCGCACTCAAGCTAAGAAGGCCAGGACTTTAGGCCCAGGAGAGTAGTTTAGACCTTCATAGCCTAACCCTCAAGCTCCGGTCGATTCTCAGCTTCCTTCCAGCATGTCACCAGAAGCTATTATCAGACGACCCATGGTCACAACGCTGCCCATTGAGGGTAATTCAGATTATAGAGCCAGACCATTCCACTTTAAGCTATATTTTGATCAGGAGACTTTCTGACAGCAGCCAGAGTTTCGAGACTCATTTAGCCTACTCCAGAGGTACCATCTGGAGCACCTTATGACTCCTCGAGAGTTTTTCTACCCGAGATTAGCATTAGACTTCTATCAGTCTATGACTACTTGTGGCGTCCCGAGTCCTACCGCCATTCACTTCAGCATTGACGGACGCCATGGTAACCTAGAGGCTAGAGACATTGCAGAGGCTCTCCACATTCCATACGAGCTAGTGAATCTAGCAGACTTCCAGGAATGGTCCCCTATATCTTAGAGGGACATGGTCTACATCTTATCTAGAGGGACATTTGTAGACTCGGTCCTTCTTCAGAAGGACCTTCCACCTAGGATGCTCCTCGTAGACGTGGTGCTCCACTCTAACCTCTTTCCCCTTCAGCATTCAGTGCAGAGGCAAGGAGCGATTTTGGACGCTTTATTTTGGATATCAAAGGGCTTCTATTTTGGCCCTCATCACTTGATTATGGCCTCTCTCCTCCACTTTGAGGAGAAGGTCCACAAGAATAAGCTCTAAAGAGCCGACACTATTCCACTACTATTTCCAAGGCTGCTCTGTCATATATTGGAGCATTTGGGCTATCCTACTGAGCCTCACCTTGAGCGTCACCGCCTTTGTCGAGAGCGATTCACTCTAGACAAATGGACCCAGTTGGCGGGCTATTCAGCACCTCCAATGCCCCCACAGGTAGAGCAGGCACAACATAGTGAGCTTCGCACAGACACCACACCCCCTGCCCCTGCATCCCCTATTAGAGCACCGCCTGAGGCTACTCCTACTGCGCCCCCTATGTTTGAGCCATCTTCTACTGTTCCACCGGTTGCTCCTACTACATCCGAGCCTTCTTTCACCATCTCTGTTGCAGAGTTTCTCACCTTTATCGGTACCTTCCACACACTGTGCACCACACACGATGCTCTCTTTCAACAGATGGCTGCGATGCGTGCACAGCAGGACCAGCATACTGCTATCCTTCGTCAGATTCAGCAGCATTTGGGACTTCTGCCACCAACTCAGCCTGAAATCCTTGGAACATCAGAGCCCATAGCTCCAGTTGAGTAGACCATTCCACCTGAGGAGACTACTAGAGCAGAGGTCGATGTCCCGATCCAGCCTACTTAGGAGGCCACCACAGATGCATCATCTCCACATGACCCTACTACTACTTGATCATCTCTTTATCTTTTGGTATTCACGTATTATATTAGTAGACATAGTTTCTTGTTTTGATCCTTTATATTCTAGGATTGAATGTATTACATGATGATATCTTATATTGTACTTTCTTAGAGTAATATATAGACTTGCCATTCTTCTATTTCCTCTACTGATTACTCGTTTGTTTTTTGAATCATGTGGTTTCTCCTATACGACTCAGACTCAATTTCACTCAGGAGGTACCACTTCTTCCCTTTATTTTCAATCGCTCTTGACACATTGAGGGCAATGTTGATCTCGGTTGGGGGGAGAGTTAAGGAAGGAAGTTTTGTTAATAATGCTAGGTTATTTTGTTAATTTAGTATTTTTTGCTTAATTTTAAAAAATTTACTCTACTCTCCATGGTTATTAAGGAAAAATTCTCAAAATGAAATGGAAGAAATTGAATTTTTTGTCTTTTTACTTGAATCTTAGAGTTTGTATTATGCTTATTAAAGTTGATAAATTATTGAAACTCCTATTGAATTCAACCTTATTTCTTCCACTTTAAGCATACCACACACTATGCACACTAGGTTCCGATTATAAGATGAAAAACTATTTCACTCGAAATTAGGAAAATTTCGAATTGGTGCCTTTGACCTCGTTTTAATAGTGTTGGGACACCTTATAAAAGGCCAATGAGCCTTCAAAAAAGAAAAAGAAAAAGAACAAAGTGTTACACTTGCCTTGAAACCTGAGCAAGGTCCGAGGGGTATATGGTGAAAATCTTTAAAACTTGGTGCCCTAAGCCTTCATTGGTTAGGAGTCACCGACCTCAATGCTCGTTACAAGGGTGAATAGGTGGAGTTTAGAATACTGTAGGTGCTTGGGTATTAAATTTCAATCTCAAAAGTCCGGGGTGAAATCTGAGGAGTTAGTGGTCGAAAGATCCTTAAAGCTTGATGCCCTAAACCTTGATTGGTTGGGAGTCATCGATGGACCCCCGTTACATGGACACTTTGGAAAACAATACCTTTAGCATTGCACTCCTACAATGAAAAAATTGTGAAATAAAAGAGGTGCGTTCTTAGCCTATTGGAGGTTGGTCAGTTTGCTAAGGTTTGAGAAAGAACTAGGTTGGGGGGAAAGAATATTTTGACATACTATAATCGGGAACTAATAAGCTTAACACTTAGATTTCTGTGGAAGAGTAAGGATTGAACCTTTGGGAGTGGAAATGCTTTTAATGCTTAAATTTGCACAATGCCTACTCTTTATAAATTGTGATTAGGCAAGAGATTTGATGACTCTTGTTGAAGGTTGGGTTTTGTTTCTTTGATGTTCCATGAGAGAGTATGTTCTACATCATGCCACTTGAAATTTTTTTGGAGTGGTTAGCATGATTTTGTAAATTATTTTACTGTCTATTTTTCTTTTTCTCTCCTTCATTGCTAAGGGACCAGCAATATGTCGATTGGGGGGAGTGATTACTACTCAAAAAGTGCCCTTTTATAGCTTGAAACTAATTGTTTTAAACACTTTTGAGTAGTAGTTACTACCTTTTAACTCAATTGGCACATTAAGGACCCTTGCAAGTGTTTCTAATCAATTTTTGGCAAGTTTTGGTGTTTTTGATAGCTTTTTGATCATTAAAGCAAGCCAAGAATGAGGGAGAACTTTGTGAAATCCATGACAATAGGTTGCCAAGCCAATCAAGTATGTAAGGAAGAGAACCAGAGAAGAAATCTAACAACCAGAAATTTCGCATGGCTATGCGAAATGTCAAAAGAAGCACAAGCTGCAGGACAGAGAGCAAGACTGAGAAAAATGAATTTCGCACCCCGTGCGAAATTTCGCAAGCCTTGCGAAGCCAAATGTTGAAGAACCATGCCAAAACTGAATTTTGCACACCATGCGAAATTTCGCATGGCCTGCAAAATTCTCCTATGTAATTTTCAGATATTTATGCACCGACTCTATTAGATTTTTATCTCCAAATATTTTGTGTAATTTCCTATTTTCTCCTTGTAATCAACCAATGATAGGATTGCTGGAAAAACCTCACTATATATTCTTTTGCATCATTTGTAAAGATATAGAATATCATATAGATTTTACACTTGTAAAAAATTTCCGTAGTAAGAAATATACAGAGCCTTGCTCTGCCTTACCTTCTCATTTTGTATTTCATTTTCTTTCTAGCCAAACAACCTCTGAGGATGTTTTCCCAGAGGATGAGTGGCTAGGTTTTTCATTTCTTGGACTGAGGGAAGCTAGGTAAAGGATCCGGATACAAAGGTGGGAGTTTTCCTTGCTTTAAATGAGGAGAGTTGTTACCGTTAATGGTTTTTGTTTCTTTTTTGTTTAACTTAAAATCCATTAAAATCACCTGGGCCAATACTTGGTAAGCTTTTCGGACTCCATGGAGATCCATTAGTTATCATTTACGAGCCTCTAGGAGGTGGTTTAAAGGTAGGATTACCTAGAATGGCTAATACTTGGTAAGCTTTTCAGACTCCATGGAGATCCATTAGTTATCATTTACGAGCCTTTGACGGGTAGTCCAAGGTTAGAATCATCTTGAATGGCCAATACTTGGTAAGCTTAACGGGCTCCATGGAATCCATGGATGTCTAGTAGTTATCATTTACGAGCCATTGGAAGATGATTCACAGTGAGAGGTCTTTAGTGTTTAAAACAATTAAGGGAAAGCAACTACAGTTTTTCATGAACCAGTTGGATCAAATCTTAGTTGCCAAATACACACTGGTTCGGGAGATAACCATCCTTTATGTTATTATCCCTAACGCGATGAAAAGATCCGGAATCTCCCCCTTTGCATAAGGAACCTAAACCTAGTGACCTAAAACTCCAAGAAACCTTTTCTTTGTAATTAATTTCAGTTACTATTTTTGGTTGACTTAAAATCAATCTTTTTCACCAAAAATTATGTTTTCTTTTAAAGCCAACTTTTTAAGGAAAAGTACCATTTCAGTACCTTAACTAATGTCACGTGTACTATGAAAACCTATCCCTGAGGACTAGAGCCATTATACTATACTAGCTATGCTACCCTAGTGTAAAGTGATTTAGGTTTATAAATTTTGTTGATAACACCCGTCTGGGCCAGAATCAAATGGAACAGCCGCTATGGGACGAATCGACCTTCCATACCTTCCCTATGAAATTTCAAAGTTAATAGATTAAATCAAATAATAATAATAATAATAATAATAATAATAATAATAATAATAATAATAGTAATAGTCATAGTAATAGTAATAGTAATAAAAAAAAATAAAAAACATTTAAACAAAATTATTAAATTAAAATAAATAAGGACAAGTATTATGGAAAAGTGACAAAATAATAAGAAAATAAAATAAAGGAGGAAATAGACAAGATAATAAATAAAATAAACAAAAAAATAATATAATAAAAAGTCAAGTCATGTGATTTTACAAAAATAAGCCATGTAAGTCATGCAAACCACGTGAGACATGCAAGATGTGCCAAAAAAAGGTGACCTAAGCAAGACTAGACAAACCTAAGTGGGCCAAGGTGTGCCAAAATGGGCCCAGGTGGGCCTAAGTGAGCCTAAGTGTGCCAAACGCATCTAAATGGGCCCAATATGCCTAAATGGGCCTAAGGTGGTGCCTAATGGGCCAAGTGTACCTAAGTGGACCTAGGGTGTTTAGGACAGTGCCTAAGTGACCTAAAGTGATCTAAGGTGAATGTGTGCAAGCTCGAAGGTGTCTAGAATGTTTAGGACAATGCCTAAGTGTAAATTAGGGTTGCCAAGGGTCATAATGGGGTTAGATAAATCTCTCAATCAGAGTCTCCGAGGTAGCTCATAAAAGATAAGCTACATGAGTAATAATGGGCCACAAGGGAATTGTTGTAAAGTACCAAATGAACACATAATAGGACATGTGCTAGAAGGACAAAATGGAGGGTCTATAGGCTTGCATAATTTATTATCAATTATTTTTCTCTTCGTTTAGTTTGGTTTTTAAAATTCTTTTTCTAAGCCTTCACTATAGTTCTAAATTTTCTTGTTATTAAGGTTAGATCACCAAAATTCAAAATATTTGCAATGGATACATCCAACTCTTTTCATTAATTTAAAGAGGCCTTTAAGGTAGTCCACATACTTTTAAAAGTAGGAATTGAAATTTCATGTCTATAGATACCCAACAAATTGGTCAATCCTTAACGAGTTAGATGTCTTATCTTTCTTCTAAAGCAGTAACATTGAGTGTGAATCTCGAAGGAAGAGACCTTGGTATTTTCTAACAACTTTTAAATCACAATTTTTTTCTTCTATTTCACTTAACTCCGAATCAGTTTTAGAAACTCATCCTCTTGCATTTATATGCTCTTAAATCTAGTAGTGAGCATTCATATCTTAAACAACTTCACAACTGAAGTGCCCTCATGCATGACTAAAAGAATATCTGATGGCTCTTTAGCATGCTTTACATGTTGTCGTACCAAACTTGTCATAACTCACCCCATTAAAGATGCTATAGAGAGTTTGAGCCTTTGCCTCACTATCCTCATTGCCCATTTTATCCCATGCTTATTTGAGCTTGAGTTCACTAGTAGATCTACCAATCCATTCACCTTCAATGGAAGTTCTCAATTGAATTCAACTAAATTCCATACTTGTTCCCCTTGGATTTTTAAAAAGAACTTAATATATGCTTCTAGTGGAGATAGTTGGTTTCCATGAAAGGAGTGTTGATTGTTTATGGATAATCTCATTCTCTATGGTTCCATGATTCAAGGTCTTAGTAATCTAAGAATTCAATCACACAAGTACTCAAACAATTTTCTTGAAATGCCACACATAACACCTTCAAAAGAATTTGTGAATGTAAAATTCATGAGGTCAAAGAATTCAAAGTTAATTTCTCCTAACTATGAAAAAGTACTTCTTAATGGATTCCTCAATATCTTAAAAGTATGTGATCCTCTACCATAGAGTCGAAGAATAATGGTGATATACTTTGAGAATGTTGGGTTAAGAACAGAGTAATGACATAAAAACTAGGCATATATGCATAAGTTAAACCCTAGAGGACTGAATGAAATTTAAAAACCAAATCCTAACCAAATTGAATTTAGAAGGAGGGTGAATTTTAGAAATTTCTTAAAGTTAGGCAAATTTGATCGTGAGTACTTGAGCCCATTCTAGGGCACTTGAGTGCTCTTACAAAAATTTCACTTTTCAAATGTTTTTTCATGCCCAAATGCCTATTTCCTTTTTATTTTTTCTAGATATCTTAATTAAAATTCCTTTTCAAATTAATTTTTATGTTAACGCTCAATTTTCCTTGTTATCCACTATATATGTTTTCAACATTATTAGTCTCTTGTTAATGTAATCATACTTGGTTGTCCAAAGTTGATTTATAGCAACCTTGAGTCTTCAAAAATTGGGTAAGTCATAGAAAATTATATAGAGTCCTAAATCAAGGTCAATGGAGCATAATGAAAAATTATTATCTTTTCATTGTTTTCAGAGATACATATTTTTGAAAGTACTCTTTAAATATTTTTGGTCATAACAAAAATATTATTGTGCCAATTTATAATGATAAACTGGCCAACTTTTTCAACAACATACAAATTAAACCTAGTCCATGTGTATTCTATAATAAAATAAAATAAATTAAATCTGTCTATCATATAGATATATTCTATAATGAATAAAATCTATAATAATGTGTTTGTCAATAGTTTATAATCAACATCAAAAGCAAATCACTTTAAAGAAAATTGAAAACCTTCCTTTGCTGATTTATGCAATTTTATGGTACAAATGATACAATTTTAAGTAATTTAATTACATTTTTTTTTTCAAAATGGACTTGAAATATCTTATATATCCAAATTAATTTATCAACAATCTAGATGGGTAGAAAAAAATGGGGGGAAAATTTGCTAGCCATTTTTTCTCAATTTGTTGTTCTCTTTTTCTTTCTCTCTCTCTCTCTCTCTCTCTCTCTCTCTTTTCTTTTTCTAATAAATAAAAATATTAATTATACAAAAGAGCAATGACGTGGCATAGCAAAAGCGGCTCTCCTTGTCAGCGTGGAAGTGAGATATAACTGATATTGAAACTAATTTAATTAATGTAAAATGAAATACCTGCCTCCATAGCAATATACATATATACTTCAAAGCCAATGCTTCTCTTCCGATGTTGGGTTAGATGAAGAAATGAAGAGAAAGGTGAAGTTGAATGGATCTGCCACAAGTGGATCAGTTGCTAACCAAGAAACCATGAAGCCTCCCACGGGAAAAAGAAATCAAGGTAACTCCAAATTTAGGATTTCACTTTTTCAAGATTTCATTTGATATTTCTCTCTCCTTTATCCTCTGCATGCTTGCCAAGAATCATGAGGGACCAGAATCATTCCCACCATTTTGAAAATGGTTCCTTCTCCTGGGATATAAGAATTGGCCAGTATGACGTATGACGTATGAAGTTACCACCATTGTATTCAGATTAACGTGGAAAGTCGTCATACTAATAACGTGGACTGAGAAACTTGTAGATAAAACCTTTCCTTCTGGTTGACTTTTTCCATCCTTTTTCTTCTCATCATCCGATCTTTGTTTATCGCATCTCATTTCATGAAGCTGAATACTTTGATACAATCCTAATGTCTATTGTTGATTCACATCTGCAGGGGAAGTTGATGAAGACAGTTTGAAGGCAAAAATGGAGAAAAGACCGAGGTAATTAGTTTGACATTTTACAAGAAACGAAGCTTAAGATTTTCCTTGATGAACATGGTTGTCAATAAATGGTAAATTAAGAATCATTCATTCTAGTAATTAAAAGTTTAAATAAATATAGAAAGAAAAATGCAATTAATAGAGGATGGTTGTATGAATTGATCCAGAACGACTCTGGGTTGGAGGATGGTTGTGGAATTAAACTCATGAAGTGATCTCGGTGGGGTGGGTTATTTTCATCATCAGAACCAGTAATAAACTTGAAGAATGTATGAAATTTATTTATTATCATGAAATGTGATTTCATAAGATCATAGAAAATTCTCTAATTCCTTGCTGAAATGCTAGAATCCCATTCTTAATTTTAACCATTTCTTGGCAACCAAGTCTATCAACGAAAATCGCATGCTTCGTTTCTTTCAAAATACCAAACTTGGATTTTTCCCCCATTTTTGCCTCCAAGTTGTCGTCATAAAAAATAATAGAACAAAAGAGAACCAGGAATAGTAGGACAGGAGATGCATATAATCAACATTTCCATAAATCAAGATCAATCAAATATTAATAATTCAAGTAGAAGAAAAGGGTTTCTCAGTCTCATTATTCTAAAACTTTCAATGTTTCTTAGGTTTCTTGACAAACTTTTGTCGTGCAACATTATGATGTTTAGGTGGGCTAATCCTTGTGTTTATATCATTCTTGATTTTTACAAGAGACTTTTTAATATTATTAAACTAATAAATAAGATATGTTGTTATGCTTTTCTTAATCACAATTAAAATTTTGTATTTCCTATTTTTTTTATTAGTATTTTTTAAAAACATAAGCTAATATGTAAAAAGGTAATTTTTTTTTTTCCAATTAATATACATTATTTTAGGTGTTCCTTGAACATGTTTATCAAGATAAAAATTATTGTCCTATATCTCATTTAATAATATATATGTTTTCTTTTTCATAATTACATGTAAGAATACATATCTTATATAATTTCTTTTCTTCATAATTACATGTAAGAATATTTTTATAATTGATAATACAAAATGCAATTTTTGTAACTGTCTAGAATAATCCCATAACAAAGAATGCATTTCAAATGAGTAGATGCTATGGAGTTGGTTCTTGATTTATAAAATAGGAGTAAAAGGGAATTTGAATATATATGTTGACTGCTTTTGAGTAATCTTTCAATTGGTCATTGTTATTCTAGGCCCTGATTAGTGGGTTTGAATGGAGAGTTATTGGCAGTATCATAGGGTGTTTTTGTTCTTCTCAATTCAAAGAGGGAACTCTACATTTTTTTTTTCTTTTGTTACATCGGTAAATAATCACCACAATGAGAGATTTATGTCAAATGCCAATGAATAAAGCTTTGAATGATATATCATAGATGTTATGCGTTTATCCTCCATCTTAAGGCTATGTTTGATTTCAAGAGCTTGAAAGGACAAATATGGAGAGAAAAGGTATAAGAAAGAAAAATATGAATTTATAATTTTTTTTCCCAAAGAAAATTAAATTATTTTCTTATACTAATTTTTATTTTGGAAAAAACAAATAGAAGATAGGTCTAAAAATGTGTTTTGATAATGTTTTTCCATATTCCGAAAAAGGGAATACATTTAAAAAAAAATTTGAAAATAAAATAAAATAAAATCACATAAAAAAATTTCATGAAAGCCATAATATACTATTTTATAAATATAAAAATAAAATATGGTGTCTTTCATATATATATATGATAGTTTTCTTATTAGTTACAAATGTTATTAGGGAGATTTGAAATATTATATTTGGTAATTTTAATATTTTAAATTAAAAATAAGTTAAGGAAGTTTAAAAAATCATATTTGGTATAAAGTTCTAAGACATAGAAGTAGATTTATGGCAGTTAATATGCTAAGATGGTGTTTGTTTTTAACTTATTGTTAAAAGTAATTTATTTCCAGATTTTAGATGTTTGCTTTTAGCTTTGTATTTAACTAATTACTTATTCTTAAGTATTATTTTTCATTAAATAGAAAAATGAACATTTTTAAACCAACAAATTTTTTTTTCATTTAGTCTATGTGCTTTAGTAAAAAAAATATTAATTAATTCCTTGTCAAAATATTCATGCTCTCAAAGTTGTTAAATTTAGTTTTTTTAATTAATCTCATTAAGTCTATGTGCTTTAGTATTTAGTTTTTTTTAAAAAAAATTAATTAATTCCATGTCGATATAATTGTGCTCTCAAAGTTGTTAAATTTAGTTCTAATTAATCTTGTTTAGTCTATGTGCTTTAGATTTTTAGTTTTACTTAATTTAATTTAATTTAATTAATTCCATGTTGATATATTCATGTTCTCAAGTTGTTAAATTAATCTCGTTTAGTCTATGCGCTTTAGATTTTTTAGTTTTACTTTATTTAATTTTATTAATTCCATGTCAATATGTTGGTGTTTTCAAATTGTTAAGTTTAGTTTTTCGATTCATCCTATTTAATTCAAAAGTTTTTAGGAATTTGTTTTAGTTTATTAGGTTATTTGTTCCCATGTGAATAAGTTTGATGAATACATTTGTGAACTTTAAGAATTCAATGAAGTATGTGAAATGTGGCAGATTATAAGATATGTTAGTAGCTTGAATTTAAAAATAAAAGAATTAATAAGTGAACGTGAATTGTTGTGAGATCTTAACTTAGTGGTTTGGCTAAGGAAATAAAAATCAATGAATTGAAATAACACATGCTACCATGGATTGCTTGGTGTTGGTGGCCTAGTGAAAAATAAAAATCAATGAGCTGAAAATGCCGACCTTGGATTTATTGTGTTAGTGGTATTTGCTGAGTGAATAAAAATAAAAATGTTTTTTTAGAATTTTTAGTTAATTAATTTAGTGAATCTCGTGTTTGTGTTTGCGTGTTTCCAAATTCGTTAATTTTAGTTTTAATCTATTAATATTCAATTTTGTAGTTGATTATAATCTTAGTTAGTTAATTTAGTTAATCACATGTCATTGTTTTCGTGTTTTAAGTTTGGTAGTTTTAATTTTGATCCATTAATATTTAGTTTGAGCATTTTAGAGTTTTAGTTGATTAATTTAGTTAATCACATGCTATTGTTTTCGTGTTTTAAGTTTGGTAATTTCATTTTTGATCCATTAATATTTAGTTTGAGTTTTTTGGAATTTTAGCTAATCAATCTAGTTAATCACCTATTATTGTTTTCATATTTTCAAGTTTGTTGAACTTTGGTTTTTAATTCATCATATTTTGTTTGAGTGTTTTTTCTGAATTTTAGTTAATTTATTTTAATTGATCCCATGTTATTATTTCCATGTGTTAAGTTTGTTAGTTTTAATCCTTGATTGATTTTATCTCAATTCATGTGCTTTTTGAATTCTAGATGTTAGTTCTTGGTTAATATTTAATTAGTTTATTTGATATGGAAGTCATTAGTTTGTTACCATGGGGATTGTTTGTCAAATCATTTTTTTTTTTTTTGGAGCCCATCGGAAACTCATGAAGGTTGGCCTCTACTCTCACCATATTGGTTTGGTTGGTTGTCAAAATTTTCACTTTGAAATTCTGTTTTCCTTGTGTATTGTTGTTTGCAAATAATTTCTTTCCTTTTAAAAAGAAACATTTTCTCAAAAGATCCCTTTGAAAACCTATTTCAAAAATTCATTTAGAATCCTTAGGGTCAAAATCTCTTTTTTCAAAAGAAATGTGCAATTATGTCTCATTCAGTTTGCACCCTTTTGTTTTCAATAAAAATCTGGTTTTAAGTGGAACACGAATCCAAGCTTGTGGTCCCAAATAAATGGGATAATTCTAGGCTAGATTTGTGCATATCAATTGGGGATTTGGTGAAATCACTACATGAAAATCATTTTTCAGAAACCTTTTATTGTCATCTTGTTGGATTTACTGCACATCTGAGATAAAAATTTGATTTGACTCATTTAGAATGTTCCTAAAATTTTTCCTATGTTTTTATGATTTTTTTGACTTCTTGAACTTGAATTTAGAACTTTTTTTTTAAGTTAAAAAACATTTTTCAAATTGGACATATGAGTTAATCTTTTGACAAGTTCTATTTCTGCATAGTTTTGGACACCTGAAATGTTTTTATAAAAGTAAATTAATAGATATCTTTTTAAATTTGATTTGATATTTTTTCTTAATTTGTGACTTCTGGAAATTGAATGTTGACACATAAAATGTTGAAATACATGTCTTCTAGAGGGAGATATTATTTTTTAAAGTCACACCTACAATAGTACATTTTTTTTAGCACATATTAACATATTCAATATTATTAACATGATAATATGCTAAGATCCTTTTGGAATTAACTTATATATATATACTTCTAACTTACTTGGATATCTTTTTTATGCATACATTCATGTCTGTGTATCTTTTGTACACATACATTAAAGGGATCTATACTAGAAATTTAGAGATTGTTATAAAAGGTTTATATTTATCGAAAAGAAATTATATGAAGTAATAATTTTATTTTTTATTTTAAGATAAATTATAATTATTATTTTTAACCTTAACAAATTATACTATCTCACATTTTTATTCCAGATTTAGAAAGTGTCAATTGCTACAAATTCAAATTTTTGAAGGAGCCTCCATGGAATATGCTTTGAATTATTCTAAATATTTACATCAATTACCTTATTATGCCAATAATTTAATAGTTATATATATGTAATTTGATTAACTCAACTTCCATTAATTATCTTATTATTTCAATAATTTCTTATTTATATATAATTTGATTAACTCAATTTTGCATAAGCTTAGGATAAATCCAAGAAAATTAGTTTTTACTGGTTTGATGAATTGAGACATTGATATATGCTATTCAAGTGCATTTTCACTTACTCTACATATGATAATGAGAGAAAATCCCATAAAGAAAAACTTGATTTTTTTTATGGAAGCAAACACACCATTTAGTCCAATGCCAATAGGAGGCAGTCCTATATTCCTAAATGAGTATAAAATTAGATATTAATATGATTTGAAATAATATTTTATACATACACATTAATTTTTTTTCTGTTTTGCTTAAATATATATATATTAACAAATGAAACATTTTTTCACAAGAAATTTGAAGTATGGTCGATAAAAGATGAATGAAAAAATGAATGAAAGTAAAGAGAAGAAAAAATTAGGATCCATACTATGTACATGTTATGTCTCTCAACTCAAACAAAAACACTTATATCACCTACCTGTTTTATCATATCTTCCTTTACCTAATGGAATCTTTTTTTTTTTTCAAAATATTACCTTTTAATTTTAAAAGTAAATATATATATATATATAAGTTGCTTATATTTTAAAATAGTATTATTGGAGATTGTGCATATTCTAATGAAATAAATTTCAAAACAATATAACAATTATTTCCTCTACTCTTTAATATTGATGGTTATAAAAAATAATTAAAAGATGTAAAAAGCCAACATTATTTTAAGGGTTTATTACACTTTGCCCCCCCAAACCTATACCGTGTTTTGCACATTGCCCCTTCAAGTTCAAAATTGAGCAATGTACCCTCCATCATTTATAATTGCATGCAATGTGCATTTTTAGAGTCACAATGTCATATTTTTGGATGAAATGGCATATGCTCTCCGCGTGATCAAGGGCAAAAGGGTCATTCCATTTTTAAAACCTCAATCTACCATCCTCCTCTCCCCCGTCAACTGTTTCTTCCCCTATTGCTGTTGGTGAAGCCCTCCCCCGTTCTTCCTTCCCTTTGAAGCCCTAAAATCCCAATCCCACAAAGCTAAAACCCCACATAATTTCCCAAAGTCTGTTGTTCCTCCTTGTCCGTAGGGTAGAAATTTGCAAAATCCACAAATAATTTCTCCAACCCTAGAATTCCACATAGCTCCTTGAAGCGGCGATCGAAGCTGAAGATTTATCCATTGAGGCTGAAGATTTCTAAAGGCAAATGACAACTATAAGATTAATGGATCCTCCAGTTCATTGTTATTGTGGTAATGAAGCTCATGTGATGACATCGTGGACAAATTTAAATCCTAGTAGTAGGTTTTTAGGATGTCAAATTTACAAGGTAATATTGTGTTTGTCTGTCAAAATTTTTCAGATTTATCCTTGGTGTTTTTGTAGACATATGCTCAGATTTGGTACAGAAGTACAAAGGTTGTGGATTCTTCCTGTGGTATGATGGTCCCATGTATGAGGTTGTGGATCCTTACAGAGTTGATGTCTTATCTTTCTTCTATAGTAGTAACATTGAGTCTAAATCTTTAAGGAAGAGACATTGGTATTTTCTAACAACTTTTAGAACACAATTTTTTTCTTTTATATCACTTAACTCTGAATAGGTTTTCAAAATTCATCCTCTTGCATTTATATGCTCTTAAATCTAATAGTGAGCATTCATATCTTAGACAACTTCACAACTGATGTGCCCTCATGCATGACTAAACAATGTCCCATGGCTCTTTAGCTTTCTTTTCATGTCGTTATCCTACCAAACTTGTCATTACTCACCCCATTGAAGATGCTATAGAGAGTTTGAGCATTTGCCTCACTATTGTCATTGCCCATTTTATCCCATTCTTATTTGAGCTTGAGTTCACTAGTAGATATACCAATCCATTCAATTTCAATGGAAGCCCTCAATTGAATTCAACTAAATTTCATACTTGTTCCCCTTGCATTTTTAAAAAGAACTTAATAGATGTTTCTAATGGAGATAGTTGGTTGCCATGAAAGGAGTGTTGATTGTTTATGCATAATCCTATTCTATGTTTCCATGATTCAAGATCTTAGTGGGATAAAAAAAAAAAAAAAAAAATTTAATTTTTCACACTTTAATTCCAATTTAAAGTTTAAGATCATGTATGGTGGAATTGGGGGGAGGTAAACAGGTTGTCACTTTTTATTTAGCCAAAATATTATAATTTTATTTATTTATTTATAGATTTTCCAATTAAATTGATAGTTATTAATTAATCTAAGAATTCAATCACACAAGTACATAGACATTTTACTTGGAATGCCACACATAAAGCCTCCAAAAGAATTTGTGAATGTAAAATCCATGAGGTCAAAGAGTACAAAGTTAAATTCTCTAACTATGAAGAAATACACTGTAATAATGGATTCCTCAATATCTTAAGAGAATGTGATCCTCTACCATAGAGTCAAAGAATAATGGTGAAGTGCTTTAAGAATGTTAGGTTAAGCACAAAGTAATGACATAAAAATTAGGCATATAAAGAATGAAATTGCTCAATATAGGCATATATGTATAGGTTGAACCCTAGTGGACTGGATGAAATTTAAAAATCAAATCCTAATCAAATTGAATTTAGGAAATTTCTTAAAGCAAACTATTTATTAAAGACTGAAAGTATTAAATTGGCTTTATGAAAACAAGCCATAATTTCTAGAAGATAGTAAATTAAGTATTTTGTAACATGGGGGTTAGATTAAAGGTACCTTGTCAAAAATTATTTATCTCTTTGAAATGACCATATAATATTGAGTGGGATAAGTAATGAGGTATAATTGGTGGAAGGCCATGATATTTATTTCATTGTACTTACCCAATGAATATTTTAATAAAATAATGCACCACATCCTTAAGATAGAGCAAAATAAAAATGGTACAATATGTTTTGTATTTTAGAAAGTAATTGTACAAAATATTGTCATTTTCCGAAAATAATAGAGCAAAATATTTTATCATTGTTTCAAAAGAAAAATAAAAGGTAATTCAAAAAAATCATGATCCAAGCAAGAGATAAATTTTTAATATGCATTCTATTTGATGTAGGACTTTACACATGAGGTCTCGATATTCTTTTACTAATTTATTTTTTATATATAAAAGCATTTGACGAAAAGTGGTAATATGAAGGTGGTTGAGTTTAGTCATGATCTTGCATGACTGCTTAGAGTATATATAATCATCACTATTTCTCTTTCACATTCATAACTGTCTTTCAAACCAATAACAAACTCTTGCTTCCTCCCACTTTCTCTAGAAAATTCAAGTTGCAAGTTTTCACCAATCTCTCACTTTCTCTCACTTCCCCAAGGAGTTTTTTTTTTTTTTTTCCAAATATACTTGAAAGTGCCCCTGTTCCAAAGCCTACCAAATAATAATAAAGACATACATTTGTATTGTTGTGGAGAGGCCCAGCATCCACTACTTCCAGCACTACTTCTTGCCACCACTGTTTCATCTCTTTCATCCTCTCCATCACTCTGTTGAACCTCTGCAACCATTCAAAACAGTTTCAATGGTTTTTAGTTTCTGATACAAGGCAGGAAAACTGTGAAACCATAATAAACGACCCAAGAAGGATCAAGAAACTAGCTGCAATACAAACAATCGAAACAAGAAAAGACATTAACCTGCAAAATACTTTGTATATTCTTTTGCATTTTTCCTTGATTTCTCAGCAACCAAGCACACAATAATTTGAAATTAAAATACATAGAACCACCTTAGTATCATAGTACTATGTGGGCTACAAGGGTTCTTAGGAACTGCAGAAAAACAGGAGAAACCAAGAATTTGAATCTTGGATTTCTTTTTCATCATTTAGGACATCGAAATAAGATTACACACCCCACGGTTTTCTTGACAACCAAACAACTAATTCTTTAAAATCAACATACTCTCTTGGTAAAAATTTTGACAGCTACTTGTTTACGCCAACCTCAGCATTAGGGCTCTCTTGGAGCATCACTAGGATCCGTACCCATCTCGCCGTGACCACCTGGCATGACTCCTGCAGAGTTCTTGGCCTCCGCAGGGTGCATATAGATACATACATATGGACCTATATATATAGGGAGCCCCTCGGCCTACCTAGCCACTCCACCCACACCTAGGCACATGATCGAACGTCTGATGCTTGGTGATGTCGTATACCTGCATGGCCCTTTGAATTTATCGTAACCGAAAAACAATTAAAAAATTCAAAATATATATGATTAAAAAATAAATTTATCCATAAATAAAAATTTATTAATTTAAAAATAATATGGATGATTTTATTTCTTTTCTTTTCCTTTAAAAAATTGGAACTTGCATAAATTGCAAAACTAAAAAGAAAATATTTGAAAGAATATAAAATTTTTTTAAAAAATTATTATATAATTTAAATAAAAATTAGATAATGAAAGACACATTAATATTAAATTCTTATATCATAAATGAGAAATTTGTATGATTATTAGTCTCTCTTTTTTTTTTTTTTTTGAAGTAGAATTGGGGATTTGGTGAAATCACTACATGAGAATCATTTTTCAAAAAACCTTTTCTTGTCAGCTTGTTGGATTTACTGCACATTTGAAATAAAAATTTGATTTGACTCATTTAGAATGTTCCTAAAATTTTTCCTATGTGTTTATCATATTTTTGACTTCTTGAAATTGAATTTAGAACTTTGTTTGAGTTAAAAAGCATTTTGAAGATTGGACATATGAGTTAATCTCTTGACAGGTTCTGTTTCTGCCTAGTTTTGGACACCCAAAATTTTCTATAAAAGTAATTAATAGATGTCTTTTTAAATTTGATTTGATATTTTTATTAATTTTTGACTTCTGGAAATTGAAGTTTGACACATAAAATGTTGAAATACATGTCTTCTAGAGGGAGATATTATTTTTCAAAGTCGCACCTACCGCATGTGACCAAATCTGGATAACTGATAGATTATAGTGTTCTAAAAATTCTTGTGAAGGCTTTCTGACCTTGAATTTATTTTTTGTTCAATCTAGACATCTAAATTACTTATATGATTTTTTGTATGAATTTAGAAGCCCTCTAGCTATTTTTTAAACTTCAATTTACATTGGTTACTGTTTTCTACTTGGTTCTGGACCTTCTGGAACTTTTGGGTGTTTTTGCTTAAATCTGTTATTTGAAAGAGTGTTTGGCCATTTTTATATTGTTCCATATGTGTAGGAGATGTTTCTTAAATTTTTTTTTCAATTAAATTCCACTTCAAGATATTTTTTTTAAGATTTGTTTTGTAATGCTTCTTATTCTGACTGCATGCTGATGATTCTGTACTTTACTTGAGTTTGTTATTTATTTTGGAGTTATCTGAGTTATCTTAGCTCTAGTATTGTATGTTAGACATAAATAGGATGTTATGTAATTCATTCCATGATCGAATAATACTCCTAGGAATTTAATTAGGATTTTTCTTGTAAATGCTATTATTCTACCCCTTTGCCGCATGTCTTGTCTTGGTCACTAATTTTGATTTTTCTTTAACTCTCTTATACATTAGTTTAGCTTTAACCTCGAATTGTATGTATGTCATATATAATAGTTAATGTTATTTAGGGTCTCAAACTAATTTTTGACAATATATGAAGGTTTGTTTTGTTGATTGCATGAGATGTATGTCTGCAACCTTTCAAAATAGTGAAACCTGTGCAACCATTGAAAGCCAAATTAACTTTTATTACAAGTTATAAAGAAAATGTCCAAAGAGAAGGTTATGTTGCAATTCCTACAAAAAAACCTTGAAGCCTATTATTGGTTTTTTTAATTGTTTGGGCATTGGGAATTGCCACTAAAACTTGGAAGAAAAATATTGAATGAGAAATTATGAATTATTATGTTGTATTAATCATTCATGTAGTATGCTAAATAATGAGTATGAGATAGAAGGGAGAAACAAGTTACTTTGATATAAAGGAGGTATTAAAGTCATTTCGACACTAGAAGGAAATCGATGCTGGAAGGCTCTTTGGAAATTATCATTTTAGAGTTTTGATAAAATTCAAGGCATATGAATAGTATATGTTGGATGTTTGATGCCCTTTTTCAAACCTATTTTGATACCAAAATGTGCTTTATCAAAATTTTGATAGAGCACCTAGAGAGTCAAGCCTTAGGTCCCTTCATCAGTTATAGTCAATAACATTTGGACATAATTTTGATACTTAAAAACCTTGGTAGGAAATTTTGATACCAATGGGGATGACATACTCATTTATCAATTTTTCACTGTTGAAAATTTCTACACCAAACTAATATAATCTCAAGATTTTGGCAAACACTTGCATTTTTGCATTTTTAGTACCAATCCATGCAAAAGGTGTTTTGTAGAGTATTTTGACTTGACTCGAGTGTATTGGAGTTTAATACAATTGGAGATGGCTAAGAGGAGTGATGCTGTTCAAGATGAACTTTTTTATACAAGGATAAAATGATTCAATATTGATTTCAAAATAGCCCATGGATTTCAATGGTGACCTGGAAAGATAAGGCCTTTATTGAACATTTCATTACCATATTGATCATGAATCGGAATTTTGATCTATAAAATTTGTTATCTTTTTCTGAGACTTCCTTCATTTGGCTCTCTTATTCTTTTTTAGGCATTTTAACCATTTTTTTGATGTTGTTAGGGTTTGTTCGTAAGTATAAAGACTTGCATTAGAGATTTTTATGAGGAAGGAGAATGAAAAACACTTAAACTTACTTTGATTATTGCAATACATCTCTATTAATTTTGTGAATTGAATGCATTATGTGGGAATGGCAATGAGTGGCTAAACACCTTTTTTTATCTACAAAAAGTTGATCTCCTATGGAAGAGTCTTAGTGGAATGCATATAAAGTATTAAGAAAATCCATATTCAATTTTCAAAGGACTTGATCATAGAAGTTATGATTTATCAATGCAAATTATAAATCTAAGTAAATATTTTATTTTCATATTAATGAAATTATTAAAGGATCATAGAAACTTTCTAATTTGTATGGCTTAAATTATTTATTAAAGAATGGAGGTAATGAAATTGGTTTTATAAAAATGAGTCATCATTTATAAAAGATTGTAAATTATTTTGGTGAAACAAGGGCTAGACAAAATTAATTCACAAATTTGTAAGGATTTCTATATTTCACAAATTAATTCATTTTCTCTTTGATTTATCTATATGTTAATTGATATTAAGAGTGATAATCATGGCACATATGTTACAGATTCGACATTATGCTTACCACCCTATAATCCCTCAAGGCCAATTTGTACTCACATGTGGTGGTGGTGCAAGCATAGAGGCTCTATTTCCTATGTACAATTTTCTATTGATTTCGATTGAGTCGAAAGAGAAAAAAAAGAAGAAAAAACTCAAATATTGTGATGTCAATGATTGTGAATATAATCTCAGTTGTTACTGCTACTTGCTAAAATATTTAGTGCATACTGTTGCCTCCTTTATATTAATCCCCTTGATAAGTGTTAGTAACGATTAAAATTCATCAAAATTTGATAATATAATCCTAACTAATTAAACCAATGTGACAAGGAAAGTGTTCTATTTAAACAAATGTTATTCTATCCAAAGACATTTGATAAAATTTATTTCAATTAACTATTTCTATTATCTTTTTCTTGCGAAGATGTGATTTTAATAACTTTTTAGTCACTAAGGAATGTGATTTCAATGCTCATTTCTAATTTTATTGATAAAAAAATTTACATTGGACGAGTATTTGGTAAAAACCAAAGGTGAAGTTGTTCCGTATTAAGGGTGATGTTTTCATGTATGCTTTGCATGATGATGATGACAAGCCAAGAAGCTTCAAGGAAGCTCTCCCTTGTGAAATGTGAAAAGCTGCAATCAACTCCCTCTAAGAGTTGGTTGAACTTCCACTTGGGTTTAAGATAATTAGGAGCTAGTGGGTTCTTAAGGTCAAATGCAAGATAGAAAGTTCAATAGAGAGGTATAATGCTTTGATCCTTGATCTATTTATAGGAAAATTTAGAGAGAATTTTACTTCTTTGATATTATATTTTAAATTTTAAATTTTAAATTGGAAAGCTTTAATCTCAAACTTGCTCTTGATGTTGGCACATATAACATGGAGAATGTATCTTGATATTGTTTGGGTCCACCAAAATTTTGATATTTAGTTCTAAAGGTAGTACTGTTTATATGAATATATTTGTTTTTTTAATATAATAGAGAAAGAGAAAAACAAATTCAATAACGGAAATTAACATTTGAAAAAGAAAAGGCTACATTTAAAAAAACAAATTCAACTTTTTTTAATATTATCATTATTTGAGAAATTCATCATATCTATTACTCATTTAAATGACTACAAAATATTTTTTGAGTGTATTTTAGGTGATATTTCCTCAAAAGTTGGTGGTTTTGTAAATTCATCTTATTTGATGACATATATAAATTATCAATTACTTATTAATTGAAATCATATAAAAACCACTATGGACTATATAATTTATGATGGTTTATATGTATATATATTGCATATCGAAGACGTTCAGGTACAAAAAGTACTATTGTTAAATGTATGCTCTAGTGAAAAAAAAATTAAAAATACTTTGTGTTGTTTAATAAAAAGGGCTCCTCACTCCAAAATAAAATTACTTGTTTAACTTTTTACTTTTCGTTTTTGCTAATTAAAAACCACTTGATTTTGTTCAGATGATAAGAAGTTTTGAAAAATTTATAATTTATGGAAAAACTAAATCCTTATAATAAGATAACTTAACTAATCTTTAGGCCTTTTTCACTTTTCCTTTTTTTAATTACAAATACATAAAAAAGTTTGGCATATAGCTTATTAATAATATATTAAAAAAATTTGAATTCATATGTGTTGTTTGTCTTCACAAAATTAAATACAATATTATTCACCCATAAGATTATAACTCATATATATGAAATAAAATTAATTAATTTGTGAGTTATAAAGCAATATATATGATAAATCCTCACCATTCTCCACCAACAAAAGTTTGACATGAATGTAGTAGAGATGGGCATCAATATCTACTTGAGTTTTTAGATCACCATCAATAAGTATACCTAAAGTTTGTTTTAGGACTAGTCTAAAGGTCACATTACCTCTACATATATAGAAAATCAAAATTCATACAAGTCAATTTTCTTCTTCTTAATATGAATGTCACATAGTCTTGAATTTTTGGCACAAAGCCAATAACTAGAGATCTGCAAAAAGGTCAATCTTAGAAGGCAAAAATGTTAAACTTACACATTATTGACGTGGCATTGAACAGTATTGGAATGGCTATTAGAGGCAACATCTACAATAGTAGCAAATAAAGGATGAAATTTTGCAAGCCGGGCTTTCATTACAAGTTATATATGAATCGAGATAAATCTAAATCGTGCATGGAGATCTTGAATACCAAGTAATCGAAAACAAGTGAAAGGAAGGAAATTAATTAAACAACCCTAAACAGATGAGATGGCCTTACAACTGAGATCAAATAGGCCCAACTTGAGTACCAACAAACCAATTATGGGATTCTTGATTTCCAAACTAGGAGGCTCCTCTCTATCCCAAAAAATGATGAAAACAAAAACAAATGAACAAAAGCTACGGTGTTCAACGTGAAAGAAAGGCCATAACATAAATCTTACAACAAGGATGGCCGAGTAAGAATTGAGAAGGAAAACCAAAACAAAACAAGCAGCATAAAAACCCATGCATGAAATACAAGAGAAAGGTAATGAAACCACAAGACACTATAGACAAAAACCCATAACATAGTTGAATCATACCTTGTGATTTGTCCGAAAATCTTCCAAATCCCAGATGGAATTTCAGAGTTGAGAGGGAGAGTACTTGAGAATAAACTTTCTCTCTTGCTCTATGGCCTCTTTATAGATGTCCCAAAGGTTTCCCAAATCTACCTGCCACCCGTAGATTTGCACTTTATCTTAATATCTACTTCTTTTATCCATTAAATTTAAACAATCTTCAAGATAGCAACTAAACAAAAATAGCAACTAAAGAGCCCTACGTTATCTTCATCATGTCTTTAAAAAAGTAAAAGAAAAACATATCTCTAATATTTAGTTATTTCTAATCAATTATCTCCTTAACTTGTGGAGTAACATAAAAGATAAAAAATTATCGGAGATGAAAAATAAGACTTATCAAATTTAAATTCAATTTTTTTCTTGATATTGATGTTTAAAAAAGAAAATATATATTATTTTAATATTTAATATATATATATATATAGCATAAATTCTTATTCAAATAAAAAAAACGGTTACTTCTTTCACAATAACCATAACTTGAAAATGATGGTTTACTAAATTTAGATATTTGTTAATTCAAATATTACCTTTTATTCTTTTATATATATATATATATATATATATATATATAAGTAATTTAAAATAAATCTTAATTGAAAAAGGCTTTTCATAGAATTGATTGCATAATAATTTTTAAAATAAAATTAATACTACTTATTAATTAAAATTTTATATTTTAAATATAATCTTTAGAAAATTTGTTTTTTGTGGATGAGTATCTATAATAAATTTATCAGGTGTTAATCCTCTATTTATTTTCATTTTTAGAAACCTTATGGATATTGATCTTAAATTTTACGATAAATATAGAAGTAGTATAATATTCATTGTGATAAAAATAATACATCTTTTAATTTTTTACTTTTTAATAAACAAGGATGGCTATTAAAGTTAGGAGTGCAACATGCATTTAAGGAGGGGAATGGATGGGGTTCTTTTTAGACTAATAATGGAATGAGGGAATGATTTTTTAAAGTGAAATATAAAATAAATTGATAATGATTGAAAAAAAAAAATTCAAACTTTTATAATATATATAAAAGAATAATAATAATAATATTAATAATAAATATAACATAAATAAATTATGATTCTTAATATTATTGAGAAAAATTTTCGAGTTTAGTAAAATAAACATTATACAAAAATAAATATATGAATACATAAAGAATTTATTAACTAGTTTAAATAAATAAATAATTTGTTAAAGAGGATGTACATGAATATATGTGATCACTTTTTAAGAGTAGAAAAATTATATCATCAAGGAATATTAGTTTTTAAATTAATTAAATTATGATAGGTTTTCAAAAAGAAACATTATATCTAAATTAATTTTTTAGGCTTTTTTATAAGTTTGCATTGTTAAAAATAAAAATTTGACCATTTCTTTTTTTCATTGAGAAATTTTGGGAACTAAAAAAATATGAATAAAAGAAAACTACAAACATTGAAAGAGATTATTAAAATTGTTATAATTATGATAAAACCTAATCCTCGTGATAAAGGATTTCAAGCATATAAAAAATGTTTATCATTGAATTATTTCTTTAATTAGTACTTATAGTGTTGGATGTTTTATAATACTTTAATTACTATTTAATTAATTATTTAAAAAAAAAAGATTTAGTATACTCCTCATAAATCCATAACTTTTATTAGTATGTTTTCCATCTTAATAAACATAATTTAGTTATAAATATTAAATGAATTATATATAGATTTACTCAATTATACCAAATTTAACTTGACCTTAAAAATAATGAAAACTATTTGGGTATATTGGTTTCCTCATAAAATGTTAGAAAATGAAAAAAAAAAATAGTAAGCAAAATTCTTGTACTTCATTTCAATGACATGGAAAATGAGATAGAAAAAATATATGAAATAAAGTATTATAGAAAATTTTTAAATATCGCTTTCATATTTTCTTAAAGAAGAAATAAGAAAATTTTAAGAAACTTTGTTTGTTAACAATTTTATTTTTTTATTGATAACCGATTAAAAGAAGTTTTATTCACTATTCTCTTTTCTTCTATTAATCTTTTCCAATTTTTTTTATCAAACCTTACAACAATTAAATATAATATTTTTTTAGTAATATATAATAAGAAAATCAATAAAAATAAAAGATTGTAACAAAATAAAAAATTCTTATATACCTTAAATAGCTATAATAAATAAAAATTATATATTTACCTAATTTATTCCATCATCGTTTTTTTTTATCAAAATCATTTAAATAAATACATTTCTACTCTACCCTTTAATGAAAAATTAATTCTCCGTTGGAATTTATTTAGAATTTTAATTTTATTATATTAAATAACTAAAGATAAAAGATATTATAATAAAATCTAACCTCCTATGTGTGTTATTATAAAAGATATTAACAAAAAGGATAAAAAAATCTCATATTTTTTAAATGCTCTCAACATTTAAAAGAAAATGGTACTTTTGTTAAAAAAAAAAGTAAGGGCATTTTTGTACAAAAACGGATATTTTTTAGGGTTAAAAAAAGTTGAGGGTTAAATTTGTAAAATGAGGATTATTTCATTCCTTTTAATCAAAGAATTCTAATATTGTAATATGATAAATATTTGTTTTAAATTTTAGGCAAACCCTTCCGTTTAGTTGATGGAATAGGATAAGATATGATATGTATAGGATATGTATCTCCTAAGATATCCTATCCTATTTGATAGAATATACATGTTTTGGAATATGATTTTCAATGTGATACAATATCTTTTAGGCAAACCCTTCGTTTAGTTGACGGGATAGGATAAGATACGATATGTATAGGATATGTATCTCCAAAGATATCTTATCCCATTGGATAGAATATGCATATTTTGGAATATGATTTTCAATGTGATATTGTAACGCCCAAGTTTTTTTTTTAAGGGTAATATAGGAAATTCATAATAAATATATTAAATTAATTAATTAATTAATTAATTTAATAAAATGGAAGAGGGGTGAAAAGGTAATTTTACGAATTACCCTAGGTATAAATAGGAAATTCTCTTCATCCTATTCGTTTCTGAATCGTATTCCTGTTCGTAGAGAGTTTCCAGAGAACGTGAAGTTGAGGTCAGATTTCAAGGTTTGAAGAACAAACCTCTATAGGTAAGATTCTAACCCCTAGATTATTATTTTAGATTCATTAGTTAATTTCAAGCATTAGATATATTTTTTTTGGAAAACCCCAAATCTAGATTAGGGTTAGATTATTTTTTCATAATTCGTTTGAATGTCAAATAGTAAAAAAATTAAGATTTTGATTTTATTGTTGGAATTTGGGAGACCTTAAGTTTTATTAGATGAAAAGAAAAAAGAAAAAAAAAAATTTCTTGGAAGGTTTCGATTTTAGGCTAGGGTTAATTTTATATAAAAAAAAAAAGTAAATAAATATATTGTTATTTGTGGTTGAAGAGATTAGAAAATGTTAAAAAAAAAAAAAAAAAAAAAAAAAAAAAAAAAAAGGGAGAACGCGTGTGCACAACATTGGAAGGAAGAAGGGAAAAAAAAAAAAAAAAAAAAAAAAAAAAAAAAAAAAAGAGAAGGGGCATGTGCGGAAGCCTTTTATATATATATATATATATATATATATATATATATATAATGAATCATGATGATGGCAATGAAAAAAAAAAAAAAAAAACTTGCTTTTTGGTTTAATGTACCCGAGACAACTAGGTAATGGTTGAGTGGCTTTTGAATTGGTTAATTAAAAAAAAAAATAATAAGGAATTTATAATGAAATAAAATTGTAATTTAATTAAATTAGTAATGTGTTATTAGAAACAAATTGGGAATTTATTAATTATAATTAAATAAGGAATAGAGTAATTAAATTATTACTTTATTAATCAGAAATATTAATCTTAACATTTAGAAATTTTAGGATTATCAGATTTATATTTTGAGGTAAATAGTAATAGTTGTCTTTTTATTGTGTTAGGTGAGGAGTAGACTTTTCAGGGTTATTTTTCCTTCAAGGCCTTTGCATATTTTGAGGTAAGGGAAGTTAATGCAATATTTATAAAATTAAATTATTTTATATGTTATTTTGAATTGTGGAAAAGAAAATGATATTTTGTTACCATGCATGGATCAAACTGTTTTGCACTAAATATTATGTTGGAATATTTTGTTTTATTTACGACACAAAATATGGAGATATTGTGTTGTGTAAATTTGAATACTTGAACAAAAACATCACTCTGGTTTATTTGGCCCTTGTCAACGGGATATAATAGTTGACTATTCGGCCCTGTCAACGGGATATAATAGTTGACCTTTACATTTCATGGTGGGAATGTAATTGATTTGGACCCCAGCCTCTAGGGGTTTGGTTAGAGGTTACTAGTACTAGTAGTGTTTGGTTCCTTCCACCAGGAACAATTTGAGGCTAGCCACCCATTTGAAAAGTCCCACCTAATTGGGCATTTGATATTTGATAATCAGAGTAATGGAAATTGAATGGATTTGATTGAATCTTATGTGAAAGTGTTTGAATTTGATATGAAAATGGTTGGTTGAATTTTGAATATATTAGTATTTTTGAAACTTTGATATTTGATGAAAAAAAAAATGATATCTCCTATTTGAAATGAAAATATTTGATCCATGAATTGCATTAATATTCCTTATTGGGCTGTGAGCTCATTCCCAATTGTTGAAAATTTTTCAGGTACTCTTAGTTCGGGTGAGGAGTGATGGCTAGGCTGAGGAATGGTCATCATTAGGATTTGACTTAGGATTTTATGTTGGATTTTGTTTAACTGTTAGTTATGTTCATTTGGATCCTTTGGTATTTGGAAGTTATTTGAATATTGATCCTTCAAATTTTATGTTAGATCAAAGTTGAGTTTTGGAGATTTTGAAATTTGTTCTAGTACTTGCATTGTTTCAGTTTGCAAATATTTGGACAATGGATTTTGGATAGTGGATGTTTTAGTTTTGAAATTGAATTTTGAGGATTTTAGATTTTGTTCCGCTACTCTGAACAGGTATTTGGTAGTTGGTAACTTCCAATTACAAGATAATTGTTTGGGTCAGGTTACACTGTAAGCCTTCGGGTTTAAAGTGTGAAATGACCGTCATACCCTTGGAGTGGGTCTTGGGGCGTGACAGATATAATATCTTTACATACACATATCATATCCTATGTACATGATATTTTAAAGCAATATATTTAATGGGATATATTATATTATATTATAATATATTTAATTTGTGAATTAATAAAAAATAATATGAAATATATATTATTTTCAATGTCTAAAATGAAAATTATATCACATTTAAATATTTTTCAATTTAAAAAAATGAAAATTTTGTTATGTTTAACAATATTCAGGATTAAAATATTTGAACTTTACAAATAAATTTTTTTTATATTGTGTTATTTAATATATAAAAATAATTTATATATCATATATTAATATTATTTTATAAATATTTTTAATTTTTTTTAATCATAAATTGAATTTATAATAAAAAAATTATTTTGTAAAATGAGTATATCAAAAAATAAAAAATTGATAAAATAAATAAATTTTTTCATACATAGAATATATATATATATATATATCTCATATCTTACCATATGATTAAACATATCCACATATCCCATGTGAAAGGGATAAAAAAAAAAAAAATGACGGATAATATATCACATTACTTTGATTGAACATATGATTGAATAAGTGATGAGATAACTTATCCTATCCAATTACCAACTAAAAATGGGATAGAATATAATATTCTCTTTTTTTATCCTATTTTAAGCTATATCCGGGCAACAAAGCACAATCTTTATTTTTATAATTAAATATAAATGTCATTTGCAATTGATATTTCTTTTTCCTAATACATATTTATAAAAATTTAATGAATATATATGTAAATTTAGTAGAATTCAAATTTTAGATTTAAATCTAAAGTTAATGGCTACAAAGTTGTCACCCATTAAAATTTTACATGATATATAATTATTAAAAATATGAAGGAAAAAAAAAAGGAGGAAAAAGTAATATCCATAAAAAATCTATGGAACGTTTTATTGGTTGAAACTTGAAAGCAAAATCCTACCTATTGGGTTGAAATTGTGGACTCAGTAAAACGTTTGTTGCAAAATAATATCGGGTTTCTTGCGTTCTTTTTTATTATTCTTTCCCTGCATTTTCTCAGCATCCAAACAGTGCATTGGGGTTTTGGTGGGAGATGTTTTCTTGTTTCAATGGCTGACGTTTGTGAATTATGTGAATCAGGGGGTGTTCGAATCTTCTATAAAATCATTTTTTTTTCTTGATAATTGAATTTTACAGTAAATTATGTAATAAGCGTTGTTTGGTTTGGTTTTGAAATTGGGGGTGTTATTTCATGTCCTTGAACAATGGCTGAGAGAGAGGTGATGTGTTGTTGATTCCAAGGACTAGGCAAGATGAGGTTGTGCACCATTATTGAAGAAGAGGCATATGAATCAATAGAATAATGATGACTTAGGCATGGAGCATGTATTAGGATCATTTGCAAACATTCAGGGACAGCAAAACAAAGCAATTGAAGAACACTAGTGGTTTTCCAGGTTATATAGTGTCTGATAAGCAAATAAATGGATCAGAAAGCACCTACAAAAAGGGGATGCAGCCCATGTACACGCAAGATATATAGAGAGCACCAAGAGGAAAAGAGTTTTCCCAGATTCTGTGATAATCGCCCATGGTCCCGAAAAATGTCTAGTATAAGAAGAAAGAAATTAGCGACAATCATTTTTGACTCTATTGTAATGGTTGATCTCCAGACACTATAAAAAATTTCATGGTTGCTGTCTTCGAATAAGTTCCACTAGATGCTGGCAGCTGGAAGGGACACTCTGAAGCTGAGAAGTGAGAAGCTAGAGTGCAGCAGAAGAGCTCTGATGGACTATGGGAATGTGAGTAGCAACACAATCTTCCATGTTATGGAATACATGAGGGAGGGGTTGAAGAGGAAGGGAGGAGAAGAACGGGGGCTGGCATTAGCATTTGGACCTGGGATTACGTTCGAAGGAATTCTGATTTGAAGCCTGAGACAACGGACAATTTGCATGCATATATGTTGCATTTTCATATACTTTCGTGGTTGGACTTATATGTCATGGAATGTCTTGGGTTATGGACATTGTTTGCAATATTTCAAGTTTAATAAAATTCTAAACACAACTTCAAATTAACATAGAATATTTTGGATAAAAACTGCCCACCAGAATGAATAGAGAGACAAGGATGATGAATACAACAACTTCTCATTCTCATTCTCATTCAATAAATAGTGGTTATATTACAAACAAATTAAACTGATCAGCTTTGACACCCCTACTAATTACAAATCCTTTTCTAAATAATCAATGTATCAAATGAACCTACTCCCCCAACCTAACCTATGTATGCACAACAACACACTTGAGTGCAACTTCCTTGCAAAAAGCCCGCCTGCGGAAACACCACAATTGCTCATACTCACTGCTCTATACAAGTCTTTCCAACCTCTACTGGGAGTGCTTCTGCTGGATTGGCTGTTGCACAGGTGGAAGGCGCTCAGGTGCGCTTAGAGTCTTATAGGCTCAGGAGCCACTTGAGGACAACTGCCATCGTCCTCAACCAAAGAAGTGAATTGTAGGGGACTACTGGTTACTTGACCTCCAACACCAAGAGGTAATGGTGCTGGACGAAGCCGAACCCAATCATAACATTGAAACAGAAGGCCATCTTTTTGAAATCGATTTAGTTGATTTGGCCATGACGGTTTTGGCATGCTTCAATGGAACGACCGGGGGATCCAATAGAACGAACCTCCACAGGAGTGTTTAGGTCCAACGCGACGGTATAGTACCATGACCCAAGAATGGATTTCATCCAATTATACAATAAGCACTGATCATGCCAAAATCCTCTGACCAAGCTTGCTCCGAGATGACTAAGTCATCTGGAAATCTTGGGGTCAAATGCTTAAGCAAAAATCCTCTAACCCTGATAACAGGTCAGTACTCCCATCTCTGGGAACGCCAACCATAATCGGAAAAGGAGAGGATTAATACCAGTCGGCGAGTGTAGTAGCAAAAACTGACGACTCTTTGGTATCGCGCGCTGAGTATACACGTGATAATCAGCACCCCTTAATCTAGTCTATAAGCAACTAAAAGACAATACAATCAATCTTTAGTGACAGTTACAAGAATGGCGGGGATACTATAGAGTTGACTAATGATCTTCACATTTGAACTGAGACTAGACTACAGTCCACCCTCACTCCAGACACAAAGAATCGCTTAGCAAACTCTAAGGCACCAGTCTTAGATACTCCATCTTTCTCTAAGTAAAGATTAACATGTAACTGGTCCATCAGTGTTCGGTACTCACTTGCAACCAAACGATCCTCAATGACGATATCGTCAGCGAGGATCACATAGTCTTTGAACCTACGTCCCGGGTACACTCGCCGCTCGGCGCAAATCCACACTCACAAATGATGTGCAAGGGGAGGTCAAGAACTAAGGAAACCCTTTTTGGTGTGGTTGACCAGTTCCAAATCACAAAAGACCCTTGTCTCTTTTCCAGATCTAGGTGGAAGAAGGACACGGGAAAGAAAGTGAGTGTTAATTTTTTTGACTAACCCCTGGCTGTAAGTATCAAATTTGTATGTCCTCAACTGTTACATGCCGTTTGTATATTGCGCCATGGAATCCTCACATAAGCTGGCCGGGAACGCACCTTTGTCTTTTTTTTTTTGCTTTTGCTTACTGCTGGAGTGCAATGCTGCTTATACTGGCTTTCTATCCGATCCCTGTAGCGAGATTCCACCAATGGCTCCCAACCCTTTCCGGGCTTAGGGCATTAGGATTTAAAGGGTCCCCTACGGGCTTCCTCCCGAATCGGAAAGGCTAACATAAGTACAGCACCAGCAGCGGTCTACTTAATCCCCCTCTCTGACCCATGTATCAAGATTGAAGTCGGTGACCCCCAAACCGGACGATTTTAGGGCACCGGGGCAGAAAATCCCCCTCGGACCTCTCCCTCAAGTCATCAAAGGCTTTAGCAGGCTCTTTTTTTTCCCTTTTTCTTTTTTCCTTTTTTCTATTCAAGGTGTCCCAACACAACTCTAAGCGTTTCATCCATCTTGCAACATAGTGATAAGAAATTAAGCCAAGAAATTCAAATTTTCAACCTACAACCAGGGTTTAGTGTACGTGCTCGGTGTGTCAAGTATAAGCTGGAAATAACCCCTTAAAACAGCAACCACTTCATTTGCAAGTGTCCCAGCACTCGTGACTCCGCGCAATTCAATTACACTGCAGGCTGCAGCCACACAGTTGCCAATGTGGCATATTTATGGACTCCAATGTAGAGGTGTCAAGGCAGGTAGTAGTTTTTTTTTTTCGAGTAAATTAATTTACAGGGAAAGAAGTGTTAGCTGTTCAAGCAGTGCGTGGAGTAAGCCATTTCCACACAGCAACCTGTCCAGTCCCATCACCAGTGAAGAAAAGCCCCCCTAGACCTGATTGAATTCTTCCAACTTCTTGCTTACCAAAGATCGTTCCCCTCTTAGTAAACCTACATCAACAGACGGATCATATGAATTAATTATGACCATATGCAGATGTGAAAAACATCAATATTAGTATATGGGTAATGCACTCACGATGGTAATTCATATAATGTGACAGAATTATCATTGCAAGAGCAACACAATATGGGTTTATCATATGCATCGTGCATCCCAAACAGTGCAAGGATAGGCTGCAACAACAAAATTTTTAGCAATAAGATACTGTACATTCAGATATTAAATCACATCAGAAGCACCATTGGCCTTGCCAGGCCAAATATTGTTGCCATGGGAAATTAAGGCCAATCTAAGAAGAAAAATGAAATTAAGGAGTTAGTTACATACATGCTCTTCATTACGTGTGTCGAAAACTCCCATGCTACCATCTTGACGACAAGCCCAAATCTGCACACAACAACAAGAATCAAATATATATAAGAAAGTCGATATCATATTATGTACTATAAAGTACAACCGAGAAACGAATTAACGAACCTTAATTGTTTGATCCAAAGGACACGACAATAAACACCCATCCTGACTCAATACGAGAGATGTTAGTGTGTCAAGATCCCACCTCTGAAAGCAACATAAAATTAATGAAATTTGAGAAATAATGAATGGAAAATGAAGCAATCAATCTAAATTAACACCCCCATGCATAAATCAAGTAGGGTCGATGAAATATTCTGATCATAACTATCGGAAAATATTAAAAACACTTGATTTTGGTATAACAACTAATTAATCACACCAACTTACTCGGATCGTATTTTCCATTGAACCGGAATATGGTGACTTGCATCCTGCTTGCAGTGAAAGGACGCTGTCAGTGTGACCTTTCAAAATTGTAATCAACGGAAATGAGTCGGTTTTGGGATCGTATTTCAACGTGAATATGCTTCCGTCCTGCAAATGAAAGGAAATTAAATTATTTGGGAACAATTAAGAAGCCAATAATTTGCTCTAATTAATTAAACTAGAGTAAAAGGTGTAAACGGAAGCTAAGATAGTTTGTTAGTCCGTAAACTAAGTAGCTAGTTAGTTACCTCCATCCCAGAAAAAAGCACATCTTCAGTGGTTGCCTCAAGCGCATAAACTTGCCCAACCGGTCCATCTATATTGTATTGCGTTTCCGTTTTCAGGTTCCATGCCTGCAAGAACCACCAACACAAGCAGTACAATTAACTGAATTGTCCAGAAAACAATTACTGGGCCTCATTGATCAGATTCAAAAGAAATTAATTTAATTACTTTAACGAGATTCCTTAATCCAGCGAATAACCATGGGCCTTGGCTGATTAAACATCCAATCTGAGCACCAAGATTGCCTTGATGAACACATCGACAGGTATGGCAGTCCCAAACGCGAAGATCTCCATCTACACTTGCAGTGTAGAGATTGTCGGAGCCAGATGGAAGTGCAATCCCGGTAACAGTCTGACAAAATTAACAAGTTAATAATTAAAATCACATTGACGAACAAAAAGAAATTAAAGATATCAATAATGTCTATGGTGTTGGGCTTTGTGGAGCCTAGTTTAATTAGGAAGTGTCCCAAATTCCTAATTAGTATAGATTCTTTTTTTTTTTTTAAAGAATATTATATAGAATATTTCCAGGTTGATATATTATTGTATTATTAGACTTCCTTATAGAATAAGGAAAGTTGGAAATATCTCTATAAATATTCTAGGTCATGAGGGGATGATATTATGGTAACCGTGGGTTGTACTCTGGATTCTTCCCTGATAATAGTGATATCCCTGCAACTCTGTGGATGTAGGCAAATTGCCGAACCACGTAAATACTGTCTTGTGCATGTGAATTTTTGGCGTGTGTTTTCTCAATTTTGTTTCTCATAGGTTGGGAATTCTGTTCAATTCCCAACAACTGGTATCAGAGCCTAAGGTTAGGTTTGAGTGGGAGTAATGGCAGAGGAAGCAGGAAAAGCGTCTGGAATAGAAAAATTTGATGGCACAGACTTTGCGAATTGGAAGATGTAGATTGAAGATTATCTCTATAGGAGGAAATTGCATCTGCCTCTTTTGGGGACAAAACCTGAGAGTATGAAGGCTGAAGAATGGGCGCTTCTTGACAGACAGGTTTTGGGAGTTATTAGGTTAACTCTGTCTAGGTCTGTTGCACACAATGTTGTAAAGGAGAAGACCACAGTAGATTTGATGAAGGCTTTGTCTAGTATGTATGAAAAGTCGTCCGCAAACAATAAGGAGCATCTGATGAAGAAATTGTTCAATTTGAAGATGGCAGAGAATGCATCAGTAGCACAACATCTGAATGAATTTAATACAATCACAAATCAATTGTCATCTATAGAAATTGATTTTGATGATGAGATTCGTGCTCTGATCGTCTTGGCTTCTTTGCCAAATAGTTAGGAGGCAATGAGGATGGCAGTAAGCAATTCTACGGGAAAGGAAAAGCTCAAGTACAATGATATACGAGATATAATTCTGGCTGAGGAGATTTGCCGAAGAGATGCAGGCGAAACCTCAGGATCTGGTTCTGCCCTAAACCTTGAAAAAAGAGGTAGAGGTAATGACAGAAATCTAGACCGAGGTAGATCAAAATCCAAAAATTCTAATCGGAACATAAGCAAATCTAGATCAAGCCAACAAGTACAATGCTGGAACTGTGGGAAAACAGGTCCCTTTAAAAGGCAATGCAAAAGTCTTAAGAAGAAGAATGAAGATGATTATGCTAATGTTGTAACAGAAGAGGTACATGAAGCATTACTTCTTGCAGTAGACAGTCCACTTGATGATTAGGTTTGGATTCAGGAGCTTCGTTTCATACCACTTTACACCGAGAAATCATACAGAATTATGTTGTAGGTGATTTTGGTAAGGTGTATTAGGCTGATGGTTCAGCCTTGGATGTTGTGGGTTTGGGAGACGTCCGAATATCATTGCCCAATGGGTCTGTTTGGTTATTGGAGAAGGTTCAACATATTCCTGACCTGAGGAGGAATTTGATTTCTGTTGGACAACTTGATGATGAAGGACATGCAATACTATTTGTTGGTGGTACTTGGAAGGTTACAAAGGGAGCTAAGGTATTGGCTCATGGAAAGAAGACTGGTACTCTGTATATGACCTCATTTCCAAGAGACACAATTGCAGTTGCTGATGCAAGTATTGATACAAGCTTATGGCATCGCAAACTTGGTCACATGAGTGAGAAAGGGATGAAGATGTTGTTGTCAAAAGGAAAACTACCAGAATTAAAGTCCATTGATTTTGACATGTGTGAAAGTTGCATCTTAGGAAAGAAAAAAAAAGGTGAGCTTCTTGAAAACTGGCAGGACACCGAAGGCTAAAAAATTGGAACTAGTACAGACTGATTTGTGGGGGCCTTCTCCGGTTGCATCCCTTGAAGGTTCAAGATACCACATCACTTTTATTGATGACTCAAGCAAAAAGGTATGGGTTTATTTTCTGAAAAATAAATCTGATGTATTTGAAACTTTTAAGAAGTGGAAGGCCATGGTTGAGACAAAAACAGGTTTGAGAGTAAAATGTTTGAGGTCAGATAATGGAGGAGAGTACATAGATGGAGGGTTCAGTGAGTATTGTGGTTCACAAGGAATTAGGATGGAGAAGACCATTCCTAGGACACCACAGCAGAATGGTGTGGCTGAGCGCATGAATAGAACTCTAAATGAGCATGCTAGAAGTATGAGGTTGCATGCTGGACTACCAAAAACTTTTTGGGCTGATGCTGTTAGCACTACAGCTTACCTAATAAACCGAGGACCATCAGTTCCCATGGAGTTCAGACTTCCTGAGGAGGTTTGGAGCGGTAAAGAGGTAAAGTTCTCACATTTAAAAGTTTTTTGTTGTGTTTCTTATGTTCATATTGATTCCGATGCTCATAGTAAACTTGATGCAAAATCAAAAATATGTTTTTTCATTGGCTATGGTGATGAGAAATTTGGCTATAGGTTTTGGGATGAACAAAACAGGAAAATCATCAGAAGTAGAAATGTGATATTTAATGAACAAGTTATGTACAATGACAGGTCAACTGTAGTGTCAGATGCTACAAAGATAGATCAAAAGAAATCTGAGTTTGTCAACTTAGATGAATTGACTGAAAGTACTATCCAAAAGGGGGGTGAAGAAGATAAGGAGAATGTAAATTCACAGGTAAATTTGAGTACAACTGTAGTTGAAGTTCGCAGATCTTCTAGGAACATTATACCTCCATGGCGTTATTCACCTGTTTTAAATTATCTCCTGTTGACTGATGATGGTGAGCCAGAGTGTTATGATGAAGCCTTGCAAGATGAGAATTCAAGCAAGTGGGAGTTAGCCATGAACGATGAGATGGATTCCTTGTTAGGGAATCAGACATGGGAATTGACTGAATTACCAGTAGGAAAGAAGGCTTTGCACAACAAGTGGGTATACAGAATAAAGAATGAGCATGATGGTAGCAAACGTTACAAGGCCAGATTAGTTGTTAAAGGGTTCCAGCAGAAGGAGGGCATTGACTACACAGAGATATTTTCTCCAGTTGTGAAGATGTCAACAATCAGACTTGTACTGGGAATGGTGGCTGCAGAAAACTTACATCTTGAGCAGTTAGATGTGAAGACAGCATTCCTTCATGGTGACTTGGAGGAAGACCTTTACATGATTCAGCCACAAGGGTTCATTGTTCAGGGACAAGAGAATCTAGTCTGCAAACTAAGAAAGAGCTTGTATGGCCTTAAACAAGCTCCTAAACAATGGTACAAGAAGTTTGACAAATTTATGCATAGAATTGGGTTCAAGAGATGTGAAGCTGATCACTGTTGCTATGTTAAGTCTTTTGACAATTCTTACATCATATTACTGTTATATGTAGATGATATGCTTATTACAGGGTCTAGCATTGAGAAGATTAACAATCTGAAGAAGCAATTGTCCAAACAGTTTGCAATGAAGGATTTGGGAGCTGCAAAGCAAATCCTTGGTATGAGAATCATTAGAGACAAGGCTAATGGTACATTGAAGCTTTCACAGTCAAAGTATGTGAAAAAAGTTCTCAGCAGGTTCAACATGAATGAAGCTAAACCAGTGAGCACACGCTTGGGTAGTCATTTCAAACTAAGCAAAGAACAGTCATCGAAGACAAAAGCAGAAAGGGACCATATGAGCAAGGTGCCCTATGCCTCAGCTATTGGCAGCTTGATGTATGCTATGGTGTGTACAAGGCTAGACATTGCACATGCAATGGGAGTTGTGAGTAGATTCATGAGTAGGCCTGGAAAGCAACATTGGGAGGCAGTCAAGTGGATTCTAAGATATTTGAAGGGTTCAGTAGATACATGTCTTTGCTTCACAGGTGCAAGTTTGAAATTGCAGGGTTATGTAGATGCTGATTTTGTTGGTGATATTGATAGTAGAAAGAGTACTACTGGATTTGTTTTTACTCTAGGTGGTACAGCTATATCATGGGCTTCAAATCTACAAAAGATTGTTACTTTGTCTACTACAGAAGCTGAGTATGTTGCAGCAACTGAAGCTAGAAAGGAGATGATTTGGCTACATGGTTTCTTAGATGAATTGGGTAAGAAGCAGGAGATGGGCATTCTACACAGTGACAGTCAGAGTGCAATTTTTCTTGCCAAAAATTCGGCTTTTCAATCAAACTCGAAGCATATACAAACAAAATACCACTTTATCTGTTATCTTGTTGAAGATAAACTAGTAATACTTGAGAAGATTTGTGGATCTAAGAACCCGACAGACATGTTGACTAAGGGTGTCACTATTGAGAAGTTGAAGCTATGCGCAGCTTCAATTGGTCTTCTAGCTTGAGGACAGGAGGATGAGTTGCAGGGATGAAGGATTGTTTCTTAGGGATAGCGGTTTGATATTGGTGATTGAACTAGTCTCCAAGTGGGAGATTTGTTGGGCTTTGTGGAGCCTAGTTTAATTAGGAAGTGTCCCAAATTCCTAATTAGTATAAATTCCTTTTTTTTTTGTAAAGAATATTATATAGAATATTTCCAGGTTGATATATTATTGTAATATTGGACTTCCTTATAGAATAAGGAAGGTTGGAAATATCTCTATAAATATTCTAAGTCATGAGGGGATGATATTATGGTAACCGTGGGTTGTACTCTAGATTCTTCCCTGATAATAGTGATATCCCTACAACTCCGTGGATGTAGGCAAATTGCCGAACCACGTAAATACTGTCTTGTGCATGTGAATTTTTGGCATGTGTTTTCTCAATTTTGTTTCTCACAGGTTGGGAATTCTATTTAATTCCCTACATATGGATCATCCATAACATATATTGCATAACAAATACGTGCGTACCTTGTTATGCCCATCCAGCTGGGCCAACCTCATGAACAAGTTGGTGATTCCATCTCCTGAAGATCCTCTTGTGGCCAAAGATGATTCCTCATGAGATTCAGGGTGAGAATCTTGCTGAGAAATATGGCTTGCGTGAGTTCCATCTCCTGATGGTCCACTTGTTAAAGACAAATACTGCTACTGCTGCTGCTTCTTTTGCTTTGAATTAGAATTTGAAGTAGAATCAGTTGGATTCTTCCGATGGTAGGTGTAGCTATTGCCATTGGTGGGCATTGGAGTAATATTAACTTCCCCAGTTGCATGCACAAACCTACAGGGGTTTCTGTTGCACCTCCCTTGAAGCCAATACATGCAAACCGCACCATTCTTCTTCTTCCCATACCCTCCCCTTCTTGGTGTTCTCACTGGTGCTTTGCCTCCGACTTTAACTCTTTTGTCATCCATTGCTTTATTATAGATCACTATACATGAGAATGAGAACGAGAATAAATACCAAATCAGTTAAGGGGCTCGAAATCCTGATCCCTAAAACTAAAAACATCAACCAACTAATATCCCATACTCCACTTCCCACTTTCCAATCAAATGGCTCCTCTTAAATCTTAACTAAACCTAAACCCTGCTTGGAAATCTTGAATACCAAGAATCAAAGCTAAACATCAACAAGGACATTAAAAATAGGAACAATTGTGTTTTGGACTTAGTTGGGCCCAAAAATTAAGTTTTGGTGCATATAAGTTCATGATTTAAACCCAAGACCCAGAGGAAGTTTGAAAATTGAGAAGAAGGACATGAATTTTTTATTTTTCAAAAAATGACCTTTATTGACTATGAAAAAAAGAGAGTAGAAAAACATTAATTTATATTTTATTTCTTTTGTAAACTTCAATAAAATTTAATTTAATTTAATGATTTGGAAAAAAATACACTCTTTTCCAAAAAATAAAAATAAATTATTATTATTATTATTTAAAAATCAAACATCTTGGAAAATATATATTTTTAAAATTGTGTATGTAAAAATTAACTAAAAATATGTCAAAATTATTATTTTTAAATGATATATTTTTAGACTATATTTTTTTAAAAAATTAGTTTTCTAAAAATAATAAATTTTCAGAATAATTATTAAAAAATAAATAAAATAAAAAAGTTTGTCAAAATTATGGTAGAAAATACTCAAAGTAGTTTTGAAGGGTATATTGGTCTCTTCACATTTCATATCCCTCCCATCAATTATGCAACTTTTATGGGCCAAATTTTAATTTTTGGGCCTAACCGGGTCCAAAACACAATTGCCCTTTAAAAATAAGTGTTCAACATGAAAGAAGCCATAACTTAAATATGCCACAATGGAGGAATAACTGCCAACCCTAAAAGTGAAAACATCCATCTTTGAATCATAGCTAACACTCAAAAATCTGCAAGTAATATCCCGACCTTCTCTTAACTAAATCTAACTCGTGCATGGAGATCTTGAATACCAAGTAATCAAAAGCAAGTGATAGGAAGGAAATTAATTAAACAACCCTAAACAAATGAGATGACGTTACAACTGAGATCAAATAGGCCCAACTTGAGTACCAACAGATCAAAACGAAACCAATTATGGGATTCTTGATTTCCAAACTAGGAGGCTCCTCTCTATCCCAAAAAATGATGAAAACAAAAACAAATGAACAAAAGCTACGGTGTTCAACGTGAAAGAAAGGCCATAACATAAATCTTACAACAAGGATGGCGGAGTAAGAATTGAGAAGAAAAACCAAAACAAAACAACAAGCATAAAAACCCATGCATGAAATACAAGAGAAAGGCAATGAAACCAATAGACACCCTAGCTGAAAACCCATAACACAGTTGAATCATACCTTGTGATTTGTCCGAAAATCTTCCAAATCCCAGATGGAATTCCAGAGTTGAGAGGGAGAGTACTTGAGCGTAAACCTTCTTCTCTCTTGGTCTATGGCCTCTTTATAGATGTCCTAATGGGTTTCCCGAATCCACCTACCACCCGTAGATTTGCACTTTATCTTAATATCTACTTCTTTTATTCATTTAATCTAAACAGAAATATTTGTTGTCCAATATTTGATTGGTACATATGTTGATTTATCACTACTCTAAATAAAAATAATAAAAAGAGTCCTACATGCATAAAAAACTATCTTATCTTCGTATCATAATATTTAGTAGTTTACTTTCTAATCAATTATCTCTTTAATTTGTGAAGTAACATAAAAGAGAATAAATTATTGAAGAGGAAAAATTAAACTTACCAAGTTTAAATTCAATTTTTTCTTGATATTTATAACTAACAAAGAAAATATATATTATTATAATATTAAATATGTATAGCATGTGAAGTAAAATTCTTATTCAAATAAAACAGACAATTCTTTCCAATAACCATAACATAAAAATGATGGTTACTAAATTTAGATATTTGTTAATTCAAATATTATCTTTTATTCTTTTTTTTTATTTCATTAAGTAATTTAAAATAATTCTTGATTGAAAGAGGCTTTTCATAGAATTGATCACACAATAATTTTTAAAATGAAATTAAAACTAAATTAATAATACCTATTATCAATTGCTAAAATTTTTAATTTTAAATATAATCTTTAAGAAATTTGTTTTTTCCCGATGAGCATCTATAATGATTAATCAGTTGTTAATCCTCTATTTATTTTCATTTTGGAAACCTTGTGGATATTGATCTTATTTTTTACGGTAAATATAAAAGTAGTATAATATTCATTTTGATAAAAATAATACATCTTTCAGTTTTTAATAAACAAGGATAGCAATTAAAGTTAGGAGTGCAACATGCATTCAAGGGGAATGGATGAGTTTTTTGGTAGACTAGGGAAATATAAAATAAATAGATAATGATTCTTAAAATTTATTAAGGAAATAAAATTCAACTTTTATAAAACAAATATAATAATAAATATGAAATAATTAAATAATGATTAAACATATAAATAGATGAAAAATTTATGAAATAGTTAAAACAAACAAACAAATAAATAAATAAAGAATTTGTTAAAGAGGATGTACATAAATAAATGTACTCATTTTTATATAAAAAAATAAGAAAAAATTTAAATATAATTATAATTAGTTAGAAACTTATTTATTTTTAAATTATTAGTTTTTATATAAAAGAATTAAATTAAGCTAAGCAAATTTAAAGTAAAATTTAAAATTATTTATTAACTTAAAAAAAAAAAAATTCCTCCTCTTTTTCTAGTTCACATTTTTTCTTAGAAATCACCTTTTTTTTTATCCAAAATAATTTTATTTCATTACTCAAAACTCTCCATTAATCATCCATGTTTATTATAAACATTAATTATTTCCTATCTTATTTCTATGTTATCGGGCCATTACTTAATGCAAACGAAAATAAATATATTAAATTTAAAGTTCATTTCAGATGATTTTAAAAATTGTTTTTAATCTAAAAATTAATTTTAAAATCACATATACTATTGAAAAATTATTTATATTATTTTATAAAAAAACACTTCGAAGGTGATTCTCCTAAAAATAATTTCGGAGAAAGCATTTCAAATAAAAATACTTTCAAATACACTTTTAATCATTTTGAAAGACGTTTTATACTTAAAAGAGAAAATTTAATAATAAATTAAAAAATTTGAAAAATCAGTCAAATTCATATTGAAATCATATTAAATCATCAACCTGCCAAACCTAAACACTGACAATATTTCTATCATTTTTGTACCAACCATGCATAACTGGCAACCATGAAACAAGAGTGTTGCAGTGACATTAAGCATTGCTGTTAACACGACAAGTAGGGGTCTTATCATAAAATATGCCCAACCACAATGCTTAAAAAAATACTTACTTTACCATGAGACTTTCAATTGGTAATGCTCAAAAGCTTTACCAAAGGCATAAACAACCAAATAAAAGATGGGCAATCCCGAATGAATCTCATAATTATAAGGGTGTGTTTGTCACTATCTTCTGAAAAAGGAAGGGTATATTGACATTTTTGGTATACACCTACGTCACCCCGTTTTTTCTCATAGACAATTATGTTTATGTTATCTAATGCATAAACCCATGACTTGGTTATAATTGTGATAAAATCCTATCTTTGTAATAAAGCAAACCAAGCATATAAAAAAATGCCTATCATTGAATTATGTTTTTAATTAGTACTTCTGGTGGTGCTGGATGTTTTTAATTAGTACTTGGTTTTAATTATATAGTTCATTTTTTATGTATTTCTTTTAGCCATCATGCACTTCACTTTTTTTTTTTTTTTTGTTTTTTTGTTGATAATTAACAAATTTAATAAATAAAGTTAACTAATGTAATTTGGTACAAAAATTAATTATTGCTTAGCTCTTTAATTCCTTAATTGAAAATGATCATAGTCTCGAACAAAGTAATCTTAAGTTGGAGGTTCATTTCATTTAAGAAATATTTTTTTAAATGATTTAGTTGGAGAGCATAAAAAATTAGAAGGTTTGAAAAGCCTTAAATCATGCATATCATGCTCAAATAAGAACGATGGCTCAAACGGTTCATTTGAGAATTTTTGTACAATTTTTTGTTATTGTTTGATAATAAAAAGCGAAAAAACAAATGAAGAAAAACCTTCAAGGTCTTCTTTTCCCTCCAAGATTCATCAAATCATCTCTAGTTCACCTAAAAAAATCAAGAACTTCCTAAAAAACCTAAAAATTGAGTTTTTATAGTTTCCACAAAAAAGAAAACTAACATGTTGCATGTTCCTATTGACCACTTCCTTTACAAACAATTACCTAAAAATGGCTAAAAATAATAATAATAAAATCATAATTTTAGTCGTGTGGGACCCACTTAAGGTGGTTGAGTTCCCAAGATGCAATTCTCGAGGTGGAGGAAAGGAAACATCAAAGTGGCAGTGTATGATTTTGAAATTGGGGTCATTTTTAAATGGATTTTGAAATCATAAGTTGAATTTTAAAATCATTTCGAAATGGTCCTTTAACTTTGCACAGTTGTCTTCAAATGGTCATAACTTCTTCGTTTCAATTTCGATTTACACACCATTTGAAGTATTGGACTCCTGACTTCTTGAGCTTAAAAACCATAAGTGGCTTGAAAGATCACCATAAGTACTTCAAAAATCACATCAAAGTTAGAGTATGTGTTGTTGTTAGGTTTGGGTTCCAAATTCCATTTTAAGCTTGATTGCATTTGCTTCCAATCCCCTTCCTCATGGTTGCTTGCCATCCATCTCACTCCATAACATTCATTCCTATTATTTCATGCCCATGACTCACTCATTTCAACATTTCTTGGACTCTTCATGATTTACAAGTTTGGAATATCTCATTTATGCACTTCTACTTCCTTAATGGAGAATTACTTTTGTATTTAGCTTTCTTTAATTCCCTTAAACTTGGGATTAGACTCAAAATAAAAGTTAGATCCATATTTAAGGTCTTAAAATCAATTTGAGTTAAATTGGATGATTTAAGCTTTTTATATTGCATAAATCATATCATATATGTGTCATTAGAGTGCATATTTTGGCTCATATCATTGTCTCAACCTAAACTTTGGTAGTCTGTAGAAAATAAAGAGAGTAAAAAGAATGAAAAATGTGTAATGGAATTCATGAAAGAATAATGACTCAACATAGCATGTTTCACACAAGAAAATCAAGTAGTCAAATTTCCTAGAATTGAGCAAGATGACACACAAATAAGCAATCTCCTAGTTTCCTCACCTTATGTTCTTATGCATAAGCATGCATCCATGTTTAATATCCCTCTTAGAGTCCCTTAGATTTCCATTGATTGGTTCTTTCCACCTAAAAGTCATATGTTTAATTTCAGTGTCCTATTAGAATATTCATCTTAAGACTTTTTCCTTAAACTAAAATTTCATCATTCTTTAAGTTAGTAAGGGAAGCAAATTGATTTTTACCTTTTTTTTTTTAGTTTAGGAAATCTCCTTCTATATGGGTCAATAGGGATCCACTAGCAACTCCTAGGTATTCCCCCAAGGTACCAAGTACTGAGGACCCTTATATGCCACTTGCCCTTCAAGCATCACCCTATCTCAAGGTAAAACAAAGTCAAAGTTTCAAAAAAAAAAAAATTCTTTTTTATTTTTCAAAACTGAGTTCAACTTATGTAATGAGCAAGATATCAATGACTCCTAACTAGTTGGTTTTGGTGACCAAAGCTTGAAGGCACAAGGCCATTACCCCCTTGAATAGTTGCTCAAGCTTAAATCAGTCTTCTCTCTCTCTCTCTCTCTCTCTCTCTCTTGTTGCTTAAGAGCAACCCCATTTTAGTGAAAGAAATGATGTGCTTTGTGTGTGTCGTGAGTCTTAAACAAAAAATAATCATCAAAGAAAAATTGAAGGTATCCTAAGGTTTCAACCTAACTATTTTTGCAATCAAATGTATAAAAAAAAGTAAGTAAACTAATATTCTTGTTCTAATTGTATCTCTTCTCAAATTCTAAAAAAAAAAGAAGCCATTTGGGTAATTGGTAATGGAAAAAAAAGGTAATATTGGAGTAGAAATGGTGGAGAAGATGAGAGGATCAAAACCCACGAAAATGAAAAATACAGAGAGTTAAAACCCTGCATCTTCATCCTTTGGGTTTAGATGAGAAATGGGTATCTTGAGAGAGAAGCAAAATAGAGAAAGCCGAATTGAAGCCCTAGGCATAGATTCACACAGAGAATAAGAAACAACATGTAGAGAGTGTGAAACTTAGAATGATCGGAACCGATGAAGAGAATGGGGAAGCCATTAGAGGATTCCTACTAGGTAGATATTCATAAATGAATTTGAATCGTAGAGAGAAGTGCAAAAGCCCTAGCTCTTACACCCAACCTTCTCTCTCTATTGTCTCTGTAAAATTTCAAACTTCTTTGTTTTCAGAAATTGGGAGGTAGTTGTTGCTATTTCTAAGCACGTGGTATATATGAAAAATTAATTTTGTCTTGAATTCACACGTGCTTCATTTCCTAGAGTTAAATACAATATTATAAAACTTTTATTAATAAAACTATCAGTTCAAAGCGATCCACTAGTCATTACTCTGTGACAAGCCCTCCTGCTAGGGTTGGTGTTGGTTTTTCAAGCTATTTGGTTTTAGAGGAGAAATGGGTATCTTGAGAGAGACAGGTGTTTAACCGATGGATGGGGGTTATGAGCATCTAACAGAGATGAGGATTTGGGTTTTAAATAAGTTGATAAAAATTATAATGATAAAAAATGAATAATAAATAGTAGACTTATATCAAATAAATAGAAAATGAATATATATATATATATAAATTAAAATTAATGAATATATTTTATAAGAAAAATTATATTTATTTTTTTAAATATGAATCATGGTTTAATCTTTTTAATAATTGAAAATATTTTTTAAAAAATTCAAAAATTTAATTTAAACAATTTTTTATAAATAAAAAATGTACTTTTTATTATTTTCATCTTCAATAAGAAATATTTATTATCAAGTGATTAAATTAAAATATTTTTAATATTATTATAAATCATCCCAAAACTATGCTTTTATTATAATTTGAATAATTTTAATATAATAGAAGTTTATTTTATTAATTTTTTACCCTACTTATTTGCATTTAATTTTTTAATAATTTTCATAATTTTTTAAAATTATTTTGAGCCCTTAAATTATAATTTTTTTGCGTATCACCCGTTATCGATCCAAGATATCCAAGATACCGAGACCGATGTACCTCAGGACCTCCCGAGTCAATGACCGATGCTGCAACTTTGAACTATGGTTGCTGCATAGCTTGATTTTCATGCTTGCGGACCAGCGAATCTTCTTCTTCACTTCTCTCATGGCGGTCAAGTCCCCTTTACTATAATTAGTTCCAGTTAAAATGGAGAACCTTTGCTTTAAGGGTGTTTGGCTTTCAGCACAACAAACCCGCAACTTTGTACCTCGCTTATACCCAAAACACAGGAGAAAATACCCACGAGGTGAAAACAGAGTGACCCGAAGCATGCACATGGATTGATAATACATAGAGATGAAGGTAAAAAAATACCAGATGCAGATTAATGAACAACTTAGAACAGAGTACAGCTAAGATCAAGAAAGATAATTGAAACGGCCCATTAAATGGAAATCCAGGTCATGCTGAAATCAACTAAAGAGAATAAAGAACAGAGTAATGAAGAAAGTGAATAAGAAATTTGCATGGAAAAGGTACCTGAAAGTGCTCCTTTAATCTCCCTAAAACGTCCTCAGAACCCCACTCTCACATGCTCCCGTCCAGCCTTATAGTCCCAGCCTCTTTTTCAGTCCAGCTTTCACCCACTTTTTTGCTCACCCCCCACTCCTCTGCTCCTTGCTCAGAGATGTCTTTATCGCTAACCACCACCATGGCAAGGTGGTGGTGTCCTTGGCCATGCGTCCATGCAGCTGTGAGCCCTTGAAGAAGCCGGCCCCCCACTCCTCCAAGATGCTGCCAGCTCTCTCGGTGTGATATGAAAATAGTGCTCCAAAAATAACAAAAAAAACTAGGCCAAAATGAGGGTCTACAGTTAGTTATTTTTTAAAATGTTATTATTGCACCTTAAATATTAAAAGAGAAAGGGAAAAAAAAAAACAGATTATGCATGATCTAATTAAATAAAATTTTAAAAAATGTAAACAGCTAACATTATTTTTTTCTTTATATTCTTCCTTCTTTTATCATTTTCCCAGCGTTATAAGGAAATTTAAAATCTCACTAAACCATGGCAGACCAAACAATGAGTATTTGAAATATTACAAACTAATCAGAATATTTACCTAAACTTTGAAGACTATGGTGGAGCACAAACCAAAGTTCAGAAGTAGCTACAATGAGTATTTGAAATATTGCAAACTACTAAAATATCCAAAACATTATAAAGATAGGCATGACACCAACAAAACTTCTCATCTCATGCTAAGGTATTCCCAAAGTTTCAAATTTTATTCAATTGGTATTACATTGCATCATCACCGTCTCTACACCAGTAGCACACTGTCTTCCTTATCTGTGCACAATTATCTCCACTGACAAACTGCAACTGCAAACCACATCTTAAAGCCACCAAATACCAGCTCACATCAACTTCTTGCATCATGAGCTTCTGTTTCCTCATCACGCGCGCATCACCAGCACCTCCAGTAGACCATCTGTAACCAAAAGCACCACCAGGCTCATCCACCACACACCAGTGCATATCTAAACTGCACATCACACAATGCCATCATCTTCTAACCTCACTGCTCCATCATCAGCACCACACGAGCAGTGCATCATCAGTGGAGCTGCACCACTGCACATCTCCAGTGGCTCACCACTCACCAGTTCATCGCTAAATTTGCAGAGACTCCAGGCCAGTTTTGTTTTCAGTTTTGATTTTACTCACTTTTTCTTTTCTTCCTCACATAATTATAGAAATATTGGGATGTGTTTGGGTGTGGATAAATTAGGCCACACATGAGTGTTGTTAGACTTATTGTTTAGGTGGTTGTCTGATTGATTCGTGTTGTTTGGTGATTTAGAATTGAATTTAGGCCAATTCATCTCTAGTTATTTTTACCAAAGCAAGCCATTTGATAATCACATGATAATTGGCTTTGAATGAGTATTTTGATCTTGATTCACATGTCTTTTGATTTTGTATTCTTAGTTAATTAATGTTTGCAAGCTCATGTCTCATAATTCACACACACTAGATGTAAATAGGTCTTTAATTAAAATAGGTTGTTTAGTTAATTAATGTTTGCAAGATCACATGCTCAGATTTAATCAGGCAACTGTTTAGGATTCTTTTGGTACTTGATTTGGCACTTAAAATGGGTCTTTGATTAGTCACTTATATGGTTGCATATTTGAATTACACATTAGGATTCTTTTGTTATTTTATGTGTTTTGGTGTTTTTGAAATTGCTTTCAACCTTTTCTAAAATAAATCAATCCTCCAACATCTCTCTAAAGTTAATCTTAGATCATTATGTATGAAAATCTATTCTCAAAAAGCTATGCTACCTATTTCATTTGGTATGAAATTTTCTGTTGATTTTTAAATGAAATTTGACTCTGAAATACATGAACATAAATTCTAGCTCCACATCAGTGGAGTAATTCCTTACCTTGGTGAGCTTATCCATGATCACTTATGGTTAAGGAAGCATGAATAATTTTTATGGACATTAATTTGGGAAGTGGTAAATCCCTACATTCAAGTTCTTCAAAAATAAGTATCCTATTGACTATTTGGTTGATTTGTTGAACCTTTTAAATGAAAAATTAGATTTGGATTATTTGGTCTTATGAGTGCATGACATTGTACACATCTTAAATATATTAATAGAACTTTGTTTGAGTCAAATCATTTTCCAAATAGGAGATATCAATCAATCTTAAACCCTCAACCAACCTCAAATTTGTGATTGGTCGAAATAGGCTGGCACCACCAAGCTCGACACAACTTTGCTCCTTTAGCTTCATTTATGCTCTATGATGTCCCAAGGGGTTTCCATGACCGTCATTCTAATGAAAATAGATGTAAAGGACTAAATGAAAAGGGTGGGAAGATCAAGCTGATGTAAGGTGGCATATAATTAGCTAGTTCTAGTGTTTGTTTAATACTAAATTTGAGACTAAGAAATGACTTTTGTCTTCATTACCATGTAATGACATCAATCAATTATGGATGTGAATGAAGAATAAAGATGATTATATCTTCAAAATAATCATGCAAAATTATAATTAATACACCCAACCAATTTCATATTACTATTTTGCCTTTTCAAGTTTTATATATCTAGATCCGAGAAAATTGGTATGTGTTGTTTAAGTGCATTTTAATTTATTTTGCATTTGATAATAAGGGCCAAGGATTATGGACAAGAAATCTATTGAGGGTTAAGATCCTAAACAAAAAACAAGGTCACATACATTTTTGTAGTACATATTAACATCCTCGATATCATTAACATGGTAATATGCTAAGATCCTCTTGGACTGTACTTATATACTTCTAACTTACTTAGATATCTTACATTCATGTCTGTGTATCTTTTGTACACATACATTAAAGGGATCTGTACTAGAAACTTAGAAATTGTTATAAAAGTTTATATTTATTGAAAAGAAATTACATGAAGTAATAATTTTATTTTTTTATTTTAAGATAAATTATAATTATTACTTTTAACCTTAACAAATTATACTATCTCACATTTTTATTCTAAATTTAGAAAGTTTCAATTGCTACAAATTTAAAATTTTTGAAGGAGCCTCCATCAAATATGCTTTGAATTGTTCTAAATATTTACATCAATTACCTTATTATGCCAATAATTTAATATTTATATATAATTTGATTAACTCAACTTTGTGTAAGCTTGGGATAAATTAGAGAAAATGAGTTTTTACTAGTTTGATGAATTGAGACATTGATATGCTATTCAAGTGCATTTTCACTTATTCTACATATGATAATGAGAGAAAATCCCATAAAGGAAAAACTTTATTTTTTTTTTCATGGAATCAAATACACCACATAGTCCAATGTTGATGGGAGGCAATCCTATATTCCTAAATGAGTATAAAATTAGATATTAATATCATTTGAAATAATCTTTTATACATACACATTAATTTTTTTCTTTTTTGCCTAAAAATTTAATTTATTTTTTCAAATGAAACTTTTTTTCATAAGAAATTTGAAGTAGGGTAGATAAAAGAAGAAAAAATGAATGAAAGTGAAGAGGAGAAAAAATTAGGATCCATACTATGTATATGTCATGTCTCTCAACTCAAGCCAAAACACTTATATCACCTACCTATTTTATCTAATTTTCAATCAATATGATATATCAAACAAAATAAGTGTGAATTGCATTCAATTTCTTTGAATTTTGACTTAAATCATTTTTTTTTCCATTTTATGAAATTGTGCTATTGATAGTTTGCATTGAACATCCAAGGTGCTTAATATTTTTCTATTTCATAAAATTGTACTGTTGATAATTTCCATTGAATATCATCCAAGGTATCTAAGGATCTCCAATTGTCCAAGCTAATAATTAGAATTCTTTTGGTAAATTTTCTTTAGTTTAATTAATAAAACTTTTGAAAAATATTCCTTTTTTTTTTTTTTTGGTAAAAATTGTGATTCTTTTAAAAATTACTAATTTTTTTTTTTTTTTTTAACAAAGGGGCCAAATGTTAAGTAACAAAAATAAATATGATTCATTTAGATAATTAGAAAGTAAGTTGTATGAATGATAGTAAGAAGTGGATGTAATTAAACTACTAATGGTATAATAATAGTGCCAACAAATTAATAAAATAGCCTAATAATTCACTAATTCTCTTCAAAACTTAATTTTCATATTATGATCATTATCATTTTTACTACTATCTTTTTATCAAGGATGCTATAAACGTCCCAACTACAAGATTAATGAATAATTAATATTTTTTAATTATAGAAGTGATATGGGAAAAGAGTTTCTAAAGTTGAGGTAGGATTAAACTATCCAAATTATTTATCATATCTTCCTTTTACCTAATGGAATCTTTTAAAAAAATATATATATATTACCTTTTAATTTTAAAAGTAATATATATATATATAAGTTGCTTATATTTTAAAATAGTATTATTGCACCTTTAACATTAAAAAAGAAAAAAAAAACTAACAAATTGTGCATGTTCTAATGAAATAAATTTCAAAACAATATAACTATTATTTCCCCTACTCTTTAATATTAATGGTTATAAAAAATAATTAAAGATGTAAACAACCAACATTATTTTAATTTATTAATATATTTATTTTTTGTTCACTATTGCAAACAAAAGAAAGAAAGAAAAAGGACTCTCCACTATTAATTATAAAAAATAAAAATAAAAATAAAAGTTAAATAAGTTGAAAATTTTTTGTGGCTTCAATATTGTTGGGAAGTTTTCAGTTAGAATATTTGCATGAACTTAATTCAAGTTGATTATAAAAAAGTTTCAAAAGAGTATGTTAATGGATAACAATAATTAGTTATGGGGATAATTATCATAACCACCAAGATAACCACCCTAACAAATTCAATAACAAACTAACTAATCAATCAAGAAAATATCATCAATTGGAATGTAAGCAGGAAGATAAAGATATGCAATGGGATAGGATTTTTACATGGAAAACCCCCACAGTAATTGTGGAGATAAAAAACCATGAGGTCTAAGACCTCTAATCTAAATTCACTATTCGAAATCAAGTTACACAGATTTACCTAACCGCTTTTTCCTAAAGACTTACTCTTCAGTACCTACAACTTGATTCATGTTCACGATGCAACAAGCTCTTGTTGCTCCTTAGTAGAGCCTTCAACCACACTAAAGGGATGATAGCCTTTTCTCTCTAGGAGATCCTTTCTAAGGAATGAAAGGTCTCTCAATAATCTCTCTCCAATCTCATAACCTCTAAGGGTTATTAGGGAGGCATTTATAGGTAAAGCTTGAAGAGTCTCGGTTTTGGAAGGTTTCTCAATTGAAAGTATGTGAAAAACTTGATAGAAATTACATGATTGCTTGAGCACCTCGGGCACTTGAGTGCTTCAGGTTTGAGCAGTCCTATTCAATTTAAAAATATGATTTTAATCATTTTAAACTCAAAACAAAACTGATCCTCTTAATACCTTAACAAAGCCTAATTTGTCACAAGCCAAACCTCTTCAAATGTGCATGTGACTTCTCTATTGGATGAACAACAACCCTTGATCTTCAATGGAGAGCAAGTCATCACTATCTAAAAAGACTTCCATGACCAAACTTAAAAAGAAACAAAATTGCCAACATATAAACAAGATTCAATGTTCTAACAAAAAGGATTTAGGAACATCCAAATGAGAGATAAGCCATGAAACAACTTAGAATTTAAAATTTTTAATTAGCATATACCATTTCGCCTAGGATCTATGGCATGCTCACTTTTGTTCATCTAACAACCCCTATCCTAACCAAGGATTCATTCCCATCAGCAAATGGGACATGACCACTATTGTTCTCCTCAAAAGTGGTAGAGTAAGACTTATATCCTATCATGTTCCTAGAGCATCCACTATCAAATGCTACTTTCTAGGTTTTCTAGCCTTATGTGCAGTAAATGCAACATGTTACCTAACATAGTTCTTAACTCATACTTGCTTGACCTTAGGAGGCATGTGTACCTAACTCTTCCTATTCCTAGACTTAGTGTAAGACTTCTTCCATTTCTTAATATTCAAGATTTAATTTGTTTTAGAATTTGGAATTCACTAACCTATCCACATGTAATTGAAATCTATTAAAGGGTCCACTTTAATACTTACTCTAAATGTTTCTAAGTTTGTCACTAGGGGAGTAGTGCTGGTGGAGGCCTCCAAGATGATACACTTCCTTGATCCTTAACCAATATTGTTTTTCCACTATTAGAAAGTCTCATCTTTTTTTAGATACCTAAGCCTATTTCATCTCCATTGGTCTTCCCTTTGCTAATGATTTTATTTAATATCTTAGTCCTTGGATGAAATTTTGCATTTTTAGAGGCCAAGTCTTTTCCCATTCTTTCAATTTCTAAAGATAGGCATCTACTTTTCTCAAGTACATGGTTATGTTTATTCTCTAGAAATCTTTCCTTAAAAAAAAAACAAAAACTCAAGTTAGAGATTTCATTAAGAAGACCTACATTTTTAGACTTAAGTGAATCATTTATGACATTTATCTTTAAAGCTTTATTATTCACTTTTAAGCTCTCTGCCTTAATTTTCAAACTTTCCTCTAAAAGGACATTATATGAAACTTTTAAATTATCAAATTGGCATTTTGAGTTATCTTTAGATTTAATATCTTTCAAAAGATTACAATCTAAATTTATAGATGCTATAAATGTAACGAGATTATCAGTATAATCATACTTGCTTTCTCTAGAGTCAAAATATTTGCCTTCACTTGTTCTAAAATTGTTGTAAGTGGCTTGCATAATTTATTATCAATTGTTTTTCTCTTCTTTTAGTCTGGTTCTTAAAATTCTTTTTCTAAACCTTCACTATATTTCTAAATTTTCTTGTTATTAAGGTTAGATCACCAAAATTCATAACATTTGCAATGAATGCATCCAACTCTTTTCATTAATTTATAGAGGCCTTTAGGGTAGTCCACATCCTTTTAAAAGTAGGAACTGAAATTTCATGTCTATAGATACCCAACAAATTAGTCAATCCTTAAAGAGTCGGATGTCTTATCTTTCTTCTATAGCAATAACATTGAGTGTAAATCTTGAAGGAAGAGACTTTGGTATTTTCTAACAACTTTTAAATCACAATTTTTTTCTTCTATTTCACTTAGCTCTGAATCAGTTTTAGAAACTCATCCTCTTGCATTTATATGCTCTTAAATCTAGTAGTGAGCATTCATATCTTAAACAACTTCACAACTGAAGTGCCGTCATGAATGACTAAAAGAATGCCTGATGGCTCTTTAGCATGCTTTACATGTTGTTATCGTACCAACCTTGTCATAACTCACCCCATTGAAGATGCTATAGAGAGTTTGAGCATTTGCCTCACTACCCTCATTACCCATTTTATCCCATTCTTATTTGAGGTTGAGTTCACTAGTAGATCTACCAATCCATTCACTTTCAACGGAAGTTCTCAATTGAATTCAACTAAATTTCGTACTTGTTCCCCTTAGATTTTTAAAAAGAACTTAATACATGCTTCCAGTGGAGATAATTGGTTTCCATGAAAGGAGTGTCAATTGTTTATGAATAATCTCATTCTCTGTGGTTCCATGATTCAAGGTCTTAGTAATCTAAGAATTCAATCAAGCAAGTACTCAAAAAAATTTCTTGAAATGCCACACATAACACCTTAAAAAGAATTTGTGAATGTAAAATTCATGAGGTCAAAGAATTCAAAGTTAAATTCTCTAACTACGAAAAAATACTTCTTAATGGATTCCTCAGTATCTTAAAAGTATGTGATCCTCTACCATAGAGTTGAAGAATAATGGTGATATACTTTGAGAATGTTGGGTTAAGAACAGAGTAATGACATAAAAACTAGGCATTTAAAGAACAAAATTGCTCAATATTAGGCATATATGTATAGGTTGAACCCTAGAGGGCTGAATGAAATTTAAAAACCAAATCCTAACCAAATTGAATTTAGAAAGAGGGTGAATTTTAGAAATTTCTTAAAGTTAGGCAAATTTGATCGTGAGTGCTTGAGCCCATTCTAGGGCACTTGAGCGCTCTTACAAAAATTTCACTTTCAAATGTTTTTTCATGTCCAAATGCCTATTTCCTTTTTATTTTTTCTAGATATCTTAATTAAAATTCCTTTTCAAATTAATTTTTATGTTAACGCTCAATTTTCCTTGTTGTCCACTATATATGTTTTCAACATTATTAGCCTCTCGTTAATGTAATCATACTTGGTTGTCCAAAGTTGATTTATAGCAACCTTGAGTCTTCAAAAATTGGGTAAGTCATAGAAAATTATATAGAGTCCTAAATCAAGGCCAATGGAGCATAATGAAAAATTATTATCTTTTCATTGTTTTCAAAGGTATATATTTTTGAAAGTACTCTTTAAATATTTTTTGTCATAACAAAAATATTATTGTGCCAATTTATAATGATACACTGGCCAACTTTTTCAACAACATACAAATTAAACCTAGTCCATGTGTATTCTATAATAAAATAAAATAAATTAAATCTGTCTATCATTTAGATATATTCTATAATGAATAAAATCTATAATAATGTGTTTGTCAATAGTTTATAATCAACATCAAAGGCAAATCACTTTAAAGAATATTGAAAACCTTCCTTTGCTGATTTATGCAATTTTATGGTACAAATGATACAATTTTAAGTAATTTTATTACCTTTTTTTTTTTTTTTTCAAAATGGACTTGAAATATCTTATATATCCAAATTAATTTATCAACAATCTAGATGGGTAGAAAAAAAATGGGGGGGAAAATTGCTGGCTATTTTTTCTTAATTTGTTGTTCTCTTTTTTTTTTTTTTCTTTTTGTAATAAATAAAAATATTAATTATACAAAGGAGCAATGACGTGGCATAGCAAAAGCGGCTCTCCTTGTCAGCGTGGAAGTGAGATATAACTGATTTTGAAACTAATTTAATTAATGTAAAATGAAATACCTGCCTCCATAGCAATTGAAGTGAGATATACTTCAAAGCCGATACTTCTCTCCCGATCTTTGTTTATCGCATCTCATTTCATGAAGCTGAATACTTTGATACAATCCTAATGTCTATTGTTGATTCACATCTGCAGGGGAAGTTGATGAAGACGGTTTGAAGGCAAAAATGGGGAAAAGACCGAGGTAATTAGTTTGACATTTACAAGAAACGAAGATTAAGATTTTCCTTGATGAACATGGTTGTCAATAAATGGTAAATTAAGAATCATTCATTCTAGTAATTAAAAGTTTAAATCAATCTCGGTGGGGTGGGTTATTTTCATAATCATAACCAGTAATAAACTTGAAGAATGTATGAAATTTATTTATTATCATGAAATGTGATTTCACAAGATCATAGAAAATTCTCTAATTCCTTGCTGAAATGCTAGAATCCCATTCTTAATTTTAACCATTTCTTGGCAACCAAGTCTATCAACGAAAATCTCATGCTTCGTTTCTTTCAAAATACCAAACTTGGATTTTTTCCCCATTTTTGCCTCCAAGTTGTCTTCATAAAAAATAATAGAACAAAAGAGAACCAGGAATAGTAGGACAGGAGATGCATATAATCAACATTTCCATAAATCAAGATCAATCAAATATTAATAATATTTTATTGTCTTAATTTAAGAAGTAATATTTGTTTTCCTTAATTTTGGGATATTTATTATTTATTTCCTTATATTATCAAATTCTTCAAGATCACATAAGCAAATACCCTAGGTTTGGGCAATGAGGAAAAAAAAAAACAAAGGAAGAAAGAAAGAAAAAAGTCAAGTAGAAGAAAAGGGTTTCTCAGACTCATTATTCTAAAACTTTCAATGTTTCTTAGGTTTCTTGACAAACTTTTGTCGTGCAACATTATGATGTTTAGGTGGGCTAATCATTGTGTTTATATCATTCTTGATTTTTACAAGAGACTTTTTTATATTATTAAACTAATAAATAAGATATGTTGTTATGCTTTTCTTAATCACAATTAAAATTTTGTATTTCCTATTTTATTTTTATTAGTATTTTTTTAAAACATAAGCTAATATGTAAAAAGGTAATTTTTTTTTCCAATTAATATACATTATTTTAGGTGTTCCTTGAACATGTTTATCAAGATAAAAATTATTGTCCTATATCTCATTTAATAATATATATGTTTTCTTTTTCATAATTACATGTAAGAATACATATCTTATATAATTTTTTTCCTTCATAATTACATGTAAGAATATTTTTATAATTGATAATACAAAATGCAATTTTTGTAACTGTCTAGAATAATCCCATAACAAAGAATGCATTTCAAATGAGTAGATGCTATGGAGTTGGTTCTTGATTTATAAAATAGGAGTAAAAGGGAATTTGAATATATATGTTGACTGCTTTTGAGTAATCTTTCAATTGGTTATTGTTATTCTAGGCCCTGATTAGTGGGTTTGAATGGAGAGTTATTGGCGGTATCATAGGGTGTTTTTGTTCTTCTCAATTCAAAGAGGGAACTCTACATTTTTTTTCTTCTTTAACATCGGTAAATAATCACCACAATGAGAGATTTATGTCAAATGCCAATGAATAAAGCTTTGAATGATATATCATAGATGTTATGGGTTTATCCTCCGTCTTAAGGCTATGTTTGATTTCAAGAGCTTGAAAGGACAAACATAGAGAGAAAAGGTATAAGAAAGAAAAATATGAATTTGTAATTTTTTTTTCCCAAAGAAAATTAAATTATTTTCTTACACTAATTTTTATTTTGGAAAAAACAAATAGAAGATAGGTCTAAAAATGTGTTTTGATAATGTTTTTCCATATTCCGAAAAAGGGAAAACATTAAAAAAAAATCTGAAAATAAAATAAAATAAAACCACACAAAAAAATTTCATGAAAGCCATAATATACTATTTTATAAATATAAAAATAAAATATTGTGTCTTTCATATATATATATATATGATAGTTTTCTTATTAGTTACAAATATTATTAGGGAGATTTGAAATATTATATTTGGTAATTTTAATATTTGAAATTAAAAATAAGTTAAGGAAGTTTAAAAAATCATATTTGGTATAAAGTTCTAAGACATAGAAGTAGATTTATGGCAGTTAATATGCTAAGATGGTGTTTGTTTTTTAACTTATTGTTGAAAGTAATTTATTTTCAGATTTTAGATGTTTTCTTTTAGCTTTGTATTTAACTAATTACTTATTCTTAAATATTATTTTTCATTAAATAGAAAAATGAACATTTTTAAACCCACAAAATTTTTTTCATTTAGTCTATGTGCTTTAGTATTTAGTTTTTTTTTTTTTTTTTAAAAAAAAGGATTAATTAATTCCTTGTCGAAATATTCATGCTCTCAAAGTTGTTAAATTTAGTTTTTTTAATTAATCTCATTTAGTCTATGTGCTTTAGTATTTAGTTTTTTTTTTAAAAAATTTAATTAATTCCATGTCAATATAATTGTGCTCTCAAAGTTGTTAAATTTAGTTCTAATTAATCTTGTTTAGTCTATGTGCTTTAGATTTTTAGTTCTACTTAATTTAATTTAATTTAATTAATTCCATGTTGATATATTCATGTTCTCAAGTTGTTAAATTAATCTCGTTTAGTCTATGCGCTTTAGATTTTTTAGTTTTACTTTATTTAATTTTATTAATTCTATGTCAATATGTTGGTGTTTTCAAATTGTTAAGTTTAGTTTTTCGATTCATCCTATTTAATTCAAAAGTTTTTAGGAATTTGTTTTAGTTTATTAGGTTATTTGTTCCCATGTGAATAAGTTTGATGAATACATTTGTGAACTTTAAGAATTCAATTAAGTATGTGAAATGTGGCAGATTATAAGATATGTAAGTAGCTTGAATTTAAAAATAAAAGAATTAATAAGTGAATGTGAATTGTTGTGAGATCTTAACTTAGTGGTTTGGCTAAGGAAATAAAAATCAATGAATTGAAATAACACATGCTGCCATGGATTGCTTGGTGTTGGTGGCCTAGTAAAAAATAAAAATCAATGAGCTGAAAATGCCGACCTTGGATTTATTTGTGTTAGTGGTATTTGCTGAGTGAATAAAAATAAAAATGTTTTTTAGAATTTTTAGTTAATTAATTTAGTGAATCTAGTGTTTGTGTTTGCGTGTTTCCGAATTCGTTAATTTTAGTTTTAATCTATTAATATTCAATTTTGTAGTTGATTATAATCTTAGTTAGTTAACTTAGTTAATCACATGTCATTGTTTTCGTGTTTTAAGTTTGGTAATTTCATTTTTGATCCATTAATATTTAGTTTGAGTTTTTTGGAATTTTAGCTAATCAATCTAGTTAGTCACCTATTATTGTTTTCATATTTTCAAGTTTGTTGAACTTTGGTTTTTAATTCATCATATTTTGTTTGAGTGTTTTTTCAGAATTTTAGTTAATTTATTTTAATTGATCCCATGTTATTATTTCCATGTGTTAAGTTTGTTAGTTTTAATCCTTGATTGATTTTATCTTAGTTCATGTGCTTTTTGAATTCTAGATGTTAGTTCTTGGTTAATATTTAATTAGTTTATTTGATCTGGAAGTCATTAGTTTGTTACCATGGGGATTGTTTGTCAAATCAATTTTATTTTTTTGGAAGCCATCGGAAACTCATGAAGGTTGGCCTCTACTCTCACCATATTGGTTTGGTTAGGTGTCAAAAATTTCACTTTGAAATTATGTTTTCCTTGTGTATTGTTGTTTGCAAATAATTTTTTTCCTTTTAAAAAGAAACCTTTTCTCAAAAGATCCCTTTGAAAACCTATTTCAAAAATTCATTTAGAATCCTTAGGGTCAAAATCTCTTTTTTCAAAAGAAATGTGCAATTATGTTTCATTCAGTTTGCACCCTTTTGTTTTCAATAAAAATCTGGTTTTGAGTGGAACACGAATCCAAGCTTGTGGTCCCAAATAAATGGGATAATTTTAGGCTAGATTTGTGCATATCAATTGGGGATTGGTGAAATCACTACATGAAAATTATTTTTCAAAAACCTTTTATTGTCAGCTTGTTGGATTTACTACACATCGGAAATAAAAGTTTGATTTGACTCATTTAGAAAGTTCCTAAAATTTTTCCTATGTTTTTATGATTTTTTTGACTTCTTGAACTTGAATTTAGAACTTTGTTTAAGTTAAAAAGCAATTTTCAAATTGGACATATGAGTTAATCTTTTGACAAGTTCTGTTTCTGCATAGTTTTGGACACCTGAAATGTTTTTATAAAATTAAATTAATAGATATCTTTTTAAATTTGATTTGATATTTTTTCTTAATTTGTAACTTCTGGAAATTGAATTTTGACACATAAAATGTTGAAATACATGTCTTCTAGAGGGAGATATTAATTTTTAAAGTCACACCTACTGCACATGACCAAATCTGGATAACTGATAGATTATAGTGTTCTAAAAATTCTTGTGAATGCTTTCTGACCTTGGATTTATGTTTCATACAATCTAGACATCTTAAATAACTTGTATGATTTTTTTAATGAATTTAGAAGCCCTCTATCTATTTTTTAAACTTCAGTTTACACTGATTACTGTTTTCTGCTTGGTTCTAGACCTTCTGGAACTTTTGGGTGTTTTTGCTTAAATCTGTTATTTGAAAGAGTGTTTGGCCATTTTTATATTGTTTCATACGTGTAGGAGACGTTTCCTAAAAATTCCACTTCAAGATATTTTTTTAAAGATTTTTTTTGTGATGCTTCTTATTCTGACTGCATGTTGATGATTTTGTACTTTACTTGAGTTTGTTATTTATTTGGGAGTTATCTGACTCATCTTGGCTCAACCTTGGCTTTGGTATTGTAAGTTAGACATAAATAGGATGTTATATAATTCATTCCATGATCAAATAATGCTCCTATGAATATAATTAGGATTTTTCTTGTAAAGGCTATTATTCTACCCCTTTGCCGCATGTCTTGTCTTGGTCACTAATTTTGATTTTTCTTTTAACTCTCTTGTACATTAGTTTAGCTTTAACCTTGAATTGCATGTATGTCATATACAATATTTAACGTTATTTAGGGTCTCAAACTCATTTTTTTATAGTATATTAAGGTTTGTGTTGTTGATTGCATGAGATGTATGTCTTCGAGTTTATTTTTTTCCTTGTCATTCGATCTTGCTAAGTTCTTGCTATTTCATTTGAATTATGCATGTACAATGTGTATTATGATTCACTATCATTATTATTTGTCATTGTACTTGTCTTAACCCACTCTAGCATTTTTGGAAGCACTTTGTAACTTATGCATGCTATCCAAGTACGCCTCTCCCCTTTTTATCCTTTTAAGTTCTATAAATAGATATGCTTTATGTGTAAAGTACCTTCATGCTTGATTGTGTTTCAGATTGATTTGACTAATGTTGTCAGACTTATTGTCTAGGTGGATATGTGATTGATTCTTGTTGTTTGGTGATTTATAATTGAATTTAGGCGAATTCATCTCTAGTTATTTTTACCTAAGCAAGCCATTTGATAATCATATGAGAATTGGCTTTGAATGAGTATGTTGATCTTGATTCACATGTCTTTTGATTTTGTGTTTTTAGTTAATTAATGTTTGCAAGTTCACATGTCATAATTCACATACACACTTGATGTAAATAGGTGATCACATGCTTAGATTTAATTAGGAACTTGTTTAGGATTCTTTTGGTACTTGATTTGGTACTTAAAATAGGTCTTTAATTAGTCACTTATATGGTTGCATATTTGACGTACACATTAGGATTCTTTTGTTATTTTGTGTATTGGTGTTCTTGAAATTGCTTTCAACCTTTTCTAAAATAAATCAATCCTCCAACTTCTCTTTAAAGTTCATCATAGGTCATTAGGTATAAAAATCCATTCTCAAAAAGCTATCCTACCTTTTTCATTTGGTATGCAATTTTCCATTGATTTTTAAGTGAAATTCAACTCTGAAACACATGAAAATAAATTCATGGCTCCACATCAATGGAGTAATTCCTTACCTAGGTGAGCTTATCCATGATCACTTGAGGTTAAGGAAGCATGGATAATTTTCATGGACATTAATTTGGGAAGTGGTAAATCCCTACATTCAAGTTCTTCAAAAACAAGTATCCTATTGACTATTAGGTTGATTTGTTGAACCTTTTAAATAAAAAATTAGATTTGGATTATTTGGTCTTATGATGAGTGCATGATGTTGTACACTTCCTAAATATATTAATAGAACTTTGTTTGAGTCAAAAATCATTTTCCAAATAAGAGATATCAATCAATCTTTAAACCCTCAACCAACATCAAATTTGTGATTGGTCAAAATAGGTTGGCACCACCAAGCTTGACACAACTTTGCTCCTTTAGATCCATTTATGCTCTATGATATGATGTCCCAAGGGGTTTCCATGACCATCATTCTAATGAAAATAGATGTAACGAACTAAATGAAAAGTGTGGGAAGATTGAGCATATATAAGGTAGCATCTAATTAGCTACTTATAGTGTTTGTTTAATACTAAATTTGAGACTGGGATATGATTTTTGTCTTCGTTACCATGTAATGACATGAATCGATTATGGATATGAATGAAGAATAAAGATAATTATATCTTCAAAACAATCATGCAAGATTATAATTAATATACTCAACCAATTTCATATTACTATTTTGCCCTTTCAAGTTTTATATATCTAGATCCGAGAAAATTGGTATATGTTGTTGATATGTGTTGTTTAAGTACATTTCAATTTATTCTGCATTTGATAATAAGGGTCAAGGATTATGAACAAGAAATCTGTTAAGGGTTAAGATTCTAAACCACATGGTCTCGTACATTTTTTTTAGCACATATAAACATATTCAATATTATTAACATGATAATATGCTAAGATCCTTTTGGAATTAACTTATATATATACTTCTAACTTACTTGGATATCTTTTTTATACAGACATTCATGTTTGTGTATCTTTTGTACACATACATTAAAGGGATCTACACTAGAAATTTAGAGATTGTTATAAAAGGTTTATATTTATTGAAAATAAATTATATGAAGTAATAATTTTATTTTTTATTTTAAGATAAATTATAATTATTATTTTTAACCTTAACAAATTATACTATCTCGCATTTTTATTCCAGATTTAGAAAGTGTCAATTGCTACAAATTCAAAATTTTTGAAGGAGCCTTCATGGAATATGCTTTGAATTATTCTAAATATTTGCATCAATTACCTTATTATGCCAATAATTTAATAGTTATGTATATAATTTGATTAACTCAACTTCCATTAATTATCTTATTATTTCAATAATTTAATATTTATATATAATTTGATTAACTCAATTTTGCATAAGCTTAGGATAAATCCAAGAAAATTAGTTTTTACTGGTTTGATGAATTGAGACATTGATATATGCTATTCAAGTGCATTTTCACTTACTCTACATATGATAATGAGAGAAAATCCCATAAAGAAAATCTTGATTTTTTTCATGGAAGTAAACACACCATTTAGTCCAATGCCAATGGGAGGCAGTCCTTTATTCCTAAATGAGTATAAAATTAAATATTAATATGATTTGAAATAATATTTTATACATACACATTAATTTTTTTTCTGTTTTGCCTAAATATATATATATATTTAACAAATGAAACATTTTTTCACAAGAAATTTGAAGTATGGTAGATAAAAGATGAATGAAAAAATGAATGAAAGTAAAGAGAAGAAAAAATTAGGATCCATACTATGTACATGTTATGTCTCTCAACTCAAACAAAAACACTTATATCACCTACCTGTTTTATCTAATTTTCAATCAAACATGATGTATCAAACAGAGTAAGCATGGAACTACATTCAATTTCCTTTAATTTTGATTTAATCATTTTATTTTTTATTTTTTTTCCATTTTATGAAATTATACTATTGATAGTTCACATTGATCATCATCCAAGGTCCTTAATTTTTTTCTACTTCATAAAATTGTACTATTGATAATTTCATTGAATATCATCCAAGGTCCTAAACATAGGCAATGTATCTAAGCATCTCCAGTTGTCCAAGCTCATAATTAGAATTCTTTTGGTAAATTTTATTTAGTTTAATTAATAAAACTTTTGAAAAATATTCCTCTTTTTTTTTTGGTAAAAATTGTGATTTTTTTTTAAATTACTAATTTTTCTTTTTTAAAAAAAGAAAAAGAAAAAAAGGCCAAATGTTCAGTAACAAAAATAAATATGATTTGTTTAGATAATTAGAAAGTAAGTTGTATGAATGATAGTAAGAAGTGGATGTAATTAAACTACTAATGGTATGATAATAGTGCCAACAAATAAAATGGCCTAATAATTCACTAATTCTCTTCAAAACTTAATTTTCATATTATCATTATTATTTTTACTACTATCTTTTTATCAAGGAGGCCATAAACATCCCAAGTACAATATTAATGAATAATTAATACTTTTTAATTACATAAGTGATATGGGAAAAGAGTTTCTAAAGTTGAGGTAGGATTAAACCATCCAAATTATTTATCATATATTCCTGTACCTAATGGAATCTTTTTTTTTTCAAAATATTACCTTTTAATTTTAAAAGTAAATATATATATATAAGTTGCTTATATTTTAAAATAGTATTATTGGAGATTGTGCATATTCTAATGAAATAAATTTCAAAACAATATAACAATTATTTCCTCTACTCTTTAATATTAATGGTTATAAAAAATAATTAAAAGATGTAAAAAGCCAACATTATTTTAAGGGTTTATTACACTTTGCCCCCTAACCTATACCGTGTTTTGCACATTGCCCCTTCGAGTTCAAAAGGAGCAATGTACCCTCCATCATTTATAATTGCATGTAATGTGCATTTTCTGAGTCACAATGTCATATTTTTGGATGAAATGGCATATGCTCTCTGCGTGATCAAGGGCAAAAGGGTCATTCCATTTTTAAAACCTCAATCTACCATCCTCCTCTCCCCCGTCAACTATTTCTTCCCCTATTGCTGTTGGTGAAGCCCTCCCTCATTCTTCCTTCCCTTTGAAGCCCTAAAATCACAATCCCACAAAGCTAAAACCCCACATAATTTCCCAAAGTCTGTTGTTCCTCCTTGTCTGTAGGGTAGAAATTTGCAAAATCCACAAATAATTTCTCCAACCTTAGAATTCCACATAGCTCCCTAAAGCGGCGATCGAAGCTGAAGATTTATCCATTGAGGCTGAAGATTTCTGGAGGCAAATGACAACCAGAAGATTAATGGATCCTCCAATTCATTGTTATTGTGGTAATGAAGCTCATGTGATGACATCGTGGACAAATTTAAATCCTAGTAGAAGGTTTTTAGGATGCCAAAATTACAAGGTAATATTGTGTTTGTCTGTCAAAATTTTTCAGATTTATCCTAGGTGTTTCTGTAGACATATGCTCAGATTTGGTACAGAAGTACAAAGGTTGTGGATTCTTCCTGTGGTATGATGGTCCCATGTATGAGGTTGTGGATCCTTACAGAGTTGATATCTTATCTTTCTTCTATAGCAATAACATTGAGTCTAAATCTTTAAGGAAGAGACATTGGTACTTTTTAACAACTTTTAGAACACAATTTTTTTCTTTTATATCACTTAACTCTGAATAGGTTTTCAAAATTCATCCTCTTGCATTTATATGCTCTTAAATCTAATAGTGAGCATTCATATCTTAGACAACTTCACAACTGATGTGCTCTCATGCATGACTAAACAATGTCCCATGGCTCTTTAGCTTTCTTTTCATGTCGTTATCCTACCAAACTTGTCATTACTCACCCCATTGAAGATGCTATAGAGAGTTTGAGCATTTACCTCACTATTGTCATTGCCCATTTTATCCCATTCTTATTTGAGCTTGAGTTCACTAGTAGATATACCAATCCATTCAATTTCAATGGAAGCCCTCGATTGAATTCAACTAAATTTCATTCTTGTTCCCCTTGCATTTTTAAAAAGAACTTAATAGATGCTTCTAATGGAGATAGTTGGTTGCCATGAAAGGAGTGTTGATTGTTTATGCATAATCCTATTCTATGTTTCCATGATTCAAGATCTTAGTGGGATAAAAATAATAATAATTTTTGAATTTTAAAGTTTAAGATCATGTATGGTGGAATTGGGGGGAGGTAAACAGGTTGTCACTTTTTATTTAGCCAAAATATTATAATTTTATTTATTTATTTATAGATTTTCCAATTAAATTGATAGTTATTAATTAATCTAAGAATTCAATCACACAAGTACATAGACATTTTACTCTTCTATGACTTCTTCATTCTCTTCTTCTAGTTCAATGAAGAACAATTTCTTGCATTTATGACCCATTGTATACTTTTCATCACAGTTGTAGCACAACCCTTGCTATCATCGCCTTTGGAGTTCGGTTGGAGATAATTTACAGATTGGTAAAATTCTCTCTGGATTGGTGCCTTTTTCACCACTAGGGCTTGAGGTGTTCCATTGGTTGTTGGAGTTGCGAACTGAAGAGGAGAATGTTGGGTTGGTTGGGCGCCTCACTTCCTGGGCTTTGAGTTCATAGGTACGTGCTAACCCAATTGCAGCAAATAGATTTTGAGGGTTTTGGACTCTTACATCAGCCCTTAGCCCATCCTTCAATCCACTAATAAAACACTCAGCTTCTTGTTTATTTGTCAAAGTGTCGACCCATGCTAGAAGCCCTCAAAAATAATGGCACTCAAACACTTAGCTTCTTGTTTATCTTTCAAAGTGTCAGCACTCAAACACTCACCTAAACACTTAGCTTTGATACCACTTTTTCATGTTCTAAGTTAATGGCACGATCCCGTCCCCTCCCTCGCTCTCTACCTTGCCCTCGAGCCATGTTGCTAAGACAAAATATGAGCAAAATTGAAAGAATTTGGAAAGCAGAAAACAAAGACAAGGTTTTGGAAGTTTTTCATCTGATGGTTTTATTGCTCAAGAATAAGGAAATTTATAACTTAACAGACTCAACAACTTAGAGATTAAACAACAACAATTACTAAAAAATAGCTAGCTAAAGAATACCTCACATTACCCACTCTCTAGCCCACTATTGCTAGTTATTTGAACTAACTCAATAAACCAAAAATATCTTAAATTAATTAATTAAAATTGTTGCACATGACATAATATTTGTAGGCTCCAATCACTTTATTATGCCAAAGGAGTATTTCTTCCTTTTTTTTTTTTTCTTTTAATGTTATTTATATATTTGTTTATGACAAAGCAACTTTTTATTGATCTATTAGAAAGTGATTAAAGAGATTAAAGTTTGAAAGGAATGGGGCAGAAGATTTTATGAACAATAGTTATTAACTAAATTCTTTTATTTAAAAATTCTCTAAATAGAATTCTTTAATGTGATATAGAATACATTTTTTTTGGTAGGGCACTGTTAGCCTAAATCAAGATTAATCAATGAATGTAATGAGTGAATTCATTAACATATATATAAAATATCTGTATTATGGGATCTAATTGAATTGTAAACTATTTATAATTGAAGTACCCATTTTTAACTCATGTACTTATTTTAAAATGATTAAAAAAATTTATTCAACGATGTTTGATAAAAAAAAAAAAAGGTTCCTAATTCCAAAATTAAAATTACTTGTCCAACTTTTTATTTTTCTTTCTCTTTTTTAATTAAAAACTAGTTAATTTATTAAGATGATAAGAAGTTTTTAAAAATTGATAATTAATGGAAAAACTAAATCCTTATAATAAGCTAATTTAACTAGTCTTTAAGGTTTATTCTTTTTTCCTTTTAAAATTATAAATACATACAAAAGTTCGGTAGCTTATTATATATTAAACAATTAGAACTCATATGTGTTATCTGTGCTCGCGAACCTAAATGCAATATTATTCACCTATAAGATTGGAACTCATGTGAGTGAAATCAAATTAATTAATTTATGGGTTATAAAGCAATATATATGATAAATCCTTACTATGATAAATCTGAGCAATTATATTTTTCTTCTATGTTTTGTTTACATGAGTGCAACCCTTATATAGAAGTGGTTCATTGAACAATAAAGAACCAGTAGAGGACAAAGAAAATTCTAGGCTAGAAATTAGGCTAATAGAATGCAAGGAATTTACAATGAATATGACAACTTATTAGTCCTATAATCACTCTAAATTAGAAAAGGAATTACAACTCACACTAACCCTCCCCATTAAGTTGGTGCATAGATGTCTCTAATGCCCAACTTGTCTAGTGAGCTGTGGAAGCTTTTACTTGAAATAACTTTTGTAAGCATATTTGTGAGTTTATCTTTTGACATCACAAAAGGAAACTGAATGAATTTTTCTTCAAGATTCTGTTTGATAAAATTTTGATCCACCTCAATGTTGAATCAGGTTATAAGAAATTTCAATAGTTGCCTTGTTGTCACAAAACAAATTCATTTCTATTGTTGGTGCAAACCCAATCTTGATTAACAACTTCCTAAGCCAAAGAAGCTCACAAAGTCCTTTGGAATTCCTTTGAACTCTGCTTAGACAATAGACAATGCTACCACCTTCTACTTTTTGCTTCTCCTTGTAACCAAATTACCACCAACAAAGGTTAAATACCCAAATGTCAGCTTTCTATCAATAGTTCTTGCCCAATCTACGTTTGAGTAACCATCAACATTGAGATGGTGACTCTTAGAGAACATGAGTCCTTTACGAGGGGTAAATTTTAAGTAGGTGAGTATCCGAATTACCACCCCCATATGATCTTCACTAGAATTGTGCATGAATTAGCTTATTAGGCTAACAACATAATTGCAATATCTAGACAAGTATAAGATAAATAGATTAGTTTACCCACTAATATTTTTTTATCTCTCTTTATTTGTTGGCACTTGATTTGAATGTTCCCCGAGTTTGTGATTTTAAACAATTAGTGTATTAACTAGCTTGCAATCAACCATTCCCACTTCATATAATAAGTGTAATACATGATTTCATTGGGAAAGAAATATACCTTGGCTTGATCTAGCTACTTCTATTCCCAAAAAAGCATTTTAGTCCTCCTAGTTTCTTCATCTTGAATTTGGTTCCAACTATTTCTAAAGCTAGGAAATTTCGTCTATGTCATCTTTTGTGATAATCATATCATCCACTTAGATTATCAAGGTAGTAACCTTTCCTTGTTCATGTTATAAAAAAAAAAAAAAAAAAAAAAAAAAAAAAAAAAAAAAAAGAATATGATTTGAGTTACTTTGTTGAAAACCATATTTTCTCATAGCCAAACCAAAACGACCAAGCCATGCTTGAGATGAGTTTTTCAGTCCATATGCTCGTTGCAACTTATATACTACTCCAGTGCTTGATGATGCAATGTAATTAAGTGGAATATCCATATACACCTCCTCCTCAAGGTCTCCATGAAGAAAGGCATTCTTCACGTCGAATTGGTGTAAAGGCCAATCTAAATTTGCTACTAGAGATAGTAAAACTCTAACAATGTTTAGTTTTGCCATTGGTGAGAATGTCTCCTAATAGTCTGTCATATGTTTGTGTATATCCCTTGGCTACAAGCCTTTCCTTGTATTGCTCAATAGACCTATCTGCCTTATGGTTAATGGAGAACACTGATTTAAACCCTATTATTTTCTTTCCCTTCGATAATGGAACAAGATCCCATATCTTACTCTTTTGTAGTGCCTTCATTTTCTCTTAAATTGTTTAGGCCCATTTTGAATCTACTAAGGCTTCATGTACTCCACAAGGAACATGACAAGAGAACAACTTATGCATAAAGGCTTTAAGAGGCTCAAATAGTATCTAGGTGGTTACGTGATTAACAATCAGGTACTTTGATTCTTTCTCTTCAACATTTGGTGAGTATTGAACTAGAGGTTTACCTCTATTATGCTTGAAAGGTAAGTGATAACTAGTTGGAGTATCCAAAGCATGACTAGAAGATGATACAAGGGAACTTACTTCAAGAATATTCTTTGGAGAACAATTGTTAGGTACATGAGGGAGAGGGGTTTTTTTGCTAGAGGGTCCAAATTCACCTTCCTCCCCATTGTTGCCACAATTTCCATTTCTTTCGTCCTTATTTTCTATACTATTCTCCCTAGGTTCTTTTATTGCTACAACCTCATTTCCTCCCCTTATTATCTTTCTAGATCTAAGTTTTTGATCAATTTCCTTAACTTCCTTAAAACCCTTTCACTATTGTTCTTCATCCTATGTCTCCCCTTGAAGATCATAAATGGATTCCGATGAAAAGTAAAAAAATTTTAGCTTCCAAAAATGTGAAATCTGTCATGAGCTAGGTAAATTTGGTGGTAGAATTGTAGCAATGGTAGCCCTTTTTATTTGTAGCATACCCGAAAAAAATGCAATGAATGACACAAGGATTGAGTTTTGTTCATTGATTTTTATGCAGATGAACAAACGTAACACATCCAAATGTGTGGTGGAATAAATAGTATGGACAGTAAGGTAACATGGTTAGATGAAGCCTATAATGGAGTCTAAAACTTCAATACATTTTAGGGCAGTCGATTCAATAAATGTACAATAATAACAATAGCATCATCTTAATGTTGACCAGGTAGTTTTGCTCCAATTAACAAAGCACATGCCATTTTTAAAATATGTCTGTCCTTTCGCTCAACCATGTCATTTTGTTGTGGAGTGTGAGTACAAGAAGTTTCATGAAGAAGGTCATTTAATTGAAATAACTTGAAATTATTGGTTTACATACTTGCTTCCATTATCTAATCAAAGAATTTGAACTTAATCTAAGAATTGATTTTGAATCATGACATGAAATGCAAAAAACACACCAAATACCTCATCCTGGTTAAGACCGTGTGTATTTACATACTTCTAGCACGTTCATTTAGAGTTTTATTTAGGCACTCTACTACACCATTCTGCTGAGGTGTCTTGGGAACAATTTTTTCCAATTTAATTCCATTAGTTGCACAAAACTCTTTAAGCTTCTCATCTTTGTACTCTCCTCTGTTGTCATATTTCAAACGCTTCACTTTCAAGCCCATCTCGTTCTCCACCACGGCTTTCCATTTTTTGAAAACATCACAAACTTTTGATTTCTTTTTCAAAAAATAAACCCATACCTTCTTAGTAGAGTCATCAATGAAGGTGACTTAGTACAATGAGCTTCTAAGAGATGAAACTAGTGATGCCCTCCACGCTTTTATGTGAACCTGCTCTAACTTCTCGGCTTTAGGTGGATTGCCAATCTTTGAAATAGCTCTAACAAATGTTTCACAAACCTCATTTAGAGAATTAATAGAAGGCAACCCAAAAACCTTCTTAGTAGCAAGTAATTTTAGACTTCCAAGATTTAAATATCCAAAACATGAGTATAATAACTAAATTTTATCATCAACTATAGAGCTAAAGAAAGTCAATTATCCACAATTAATATTTAACGAAAATAAATGATTTTGTATCATATTTAGCTTTGCTATTAGTCATTTCTAATCATTGTTGATGGTATGAACACCCATATAGATCCACATATCAAACCATTTTTTTTTTAAAGTTGCCTTATACTTAATAGATTTTGATGAAGACATGGATTAACATATAACAAATTAGAGATAAAATTTTAGGATCCTTTATTTAATTGAATGAAAATCTTACCTTTATCCTTAACTAGTACTATTATATCATTTCCAAATTTTACCTCTAAATTAGAAGTCTTATCTAACTTGGAAAGCATCTCTTCCCTACCACTCATATGACTACTATAGATTGGATCCAAAAACCATGTACTTTTGTTTTCATTCTTTCCAACACTATAAGCTAATAACAAGGTCTCTAAATTTTCACTTTTACCTTTTATAGCATTAGCCTAAAAATTCCTTTCATTCGATCTCCAAGCCCTACGTTTTAACTTGCAATGACCATATTTCTTTTTAATTATAATATTGTATATGAGATTTATTATTTCTTTTAGTTGAAATATTACCTGGTCCTCATTTTTAGCCTAATTTGGAATTTCCTTTTCTATTTTTCAATTCTAACCTCTCTTACTTGATTTAGAATTATTTTGAGACTCATTTTTTCTCTTCTAAGACTTACTTGGCTTTTTAGTGCTTTTTTCACCTCAATCTAAGACCTTGCATCCAAGTGTTGTTAATGGGCTTGCAAGGAACCTATCAATTCATTTGATGTCATGGTACTATGATCGTTCAATTCTTCAATTATTATTACCTTATACTCAAATCTCATGGTTAAGGTTTGAATAATTTTCTACATAACTTGGAGATGTGAAACATTTTCACCATTAGATTTCATTTGATTTTAATAATTTAGTCACTAAGAAATGTGATTTCAATGCTCATTTCTAATTTTATTGACTGAAAAAATTGCATTGGACGAGTATCGGGTATAACCAAAGGTGGAGTTGTTCCCTATGAAGGGGGAAGTTTTCATGTATGCTTTGCATGATGATGATGATATGCCAAGGAACTTCAAGGAAGCTCTCCTTTACTGCTTGTGAAATGTGAAAAGCTACAACCAACTCCATTTGGAAGTTGGTTGAACTTCCACTTTTAGTTTAAGATAATTAGGAGCAAGTGGGTTCTCAAGGTCAAATGCAAGATAGATGGTTCAATAGAGAGGTATAATGCTTGACTCATGGCCAAAGATTACATTCAAAGAGAGGATGTAGACTATAAGGAAACCTTCTAATCAATAATGAGGTTTGCCTCAATTTGCCCAATTCCTTTCCCTCATTTTGAAGTAAAAGAATGCTCCTCTATTGATAGGAAAATTTAGAGAGGATTTTACTTATTTGATATTTGACATTCTTTTTTAAATTTAAAGTTTAAAATTGGAATGCTTTAATTGCAAACTTGCTCTTGATGTTGGCACATATGACATGGAGAATGTATTTTGATATGATTTGGGTCCACTAAAATTTTGAATTTAGTCCTAAAGGTATACTATTTATATGAATAATTTCTTTTTTGCTTTAATATACTAGAGAAACAGAAAAAATAAATAAATAAATAATGGAAATTAACATTTTTAAAAAAAAAAAAAGTTAAATTATTATCCTATTGTTAAAGATAAATTAGATTATTTGAGAAATTCATCATATCCAATACTTCATCTAAATAACCACAGAATATTCATGTTATAAAATATGAGATTCTGTACCACTATGGTAACTTATGGATGATCTTGCATAAATATCTTCTATAACTCCCTATAAAAGGGAGAGACCCCTAATGAAATTCAATACAGTCTTCCTACATTTTATCATCTCTTTCTTGCTTTCTTCTTCTCTCACTTTGTAATTTTACAACACGTTATCATCATGAATAGTCTCTACAAGAGAAATAGAAAAACTCTTCTCTTTTCTTTCTCACAGAAGGTATGTGATAAACTTATATCATTATTTTCTATTTTATTACCCTTTGATTTCTTTCATTTATTTTATTTGAATGCATAAATATGTACAATCCCTATAACCAGAAGTTATGAGATAGATTCATAACCAGAAGTTATGAAAAATATGTACAATCCCTATAACCAGAAGTTATGGGATAAATTATAAATTATTGAATAAATTCATAACTAGAAGTTATGAAAAATATGTACAATCCCTATAACCAAAAGTTATGGGATAAATTATAAATTATTGGATAAACTCATAACCTGAAGTTATGAAAAAAATATGTACAATCCCTATAACCAGAAGTTATGGGATAAATTATAAATTATTTGATAAATTCATAACCAGAAGTTATGAAAAATATGTACAATCCCTATAACCAGAAGTTATGGGATAAATTATAAATTATTGAATAAATTCATAACCTGAAGTTATGAAAAATATGTACAATCCCTATAACTAGAAGTTATGGGATAAATTATAAATTATGGGGTAAATTCATAACCTGAAGTTATGAAAAATATGTGCAATTCCTATAACCAGAAGTTATGGGGAAAAATTACAAAGTTACAAATAAATGACCAGAAGTTATGTATATGATCCTCAATTATTTATTTTTAATTATATGGTATAATTGGATGTTATACCAAACAATATTATAGCCAGAAGCTACAAAGTAAACAAATAAATAAATGTTCATAGCCCGAAGCTATGTACAAATTTACATAAAATAATTTATAGCTTGAAGCTATCTATTACTTTGCACATATTTGTTATGATAAAATATTCATAGCCTGAAGCTATGAAAAGGAAAAATATATATATGTATATATGTTAAATTTTAATTCTTATTTCATATTTATGCATTTTTACCATATTTACTGACAAATTTGAGGTCATTATATTTTTAGATATTGTTTACTTGAAATATTGATAAAGCATTTTTAATTTATTATAATTGAAATATTTCTCTGATTAATATTATATATAGCTTTCAAATAATGTCAAACCTTGCAAAGCTTGAGTTTGTTGCCCTTGATATTTTGGGCAAGAACTACTTATCTTGGGTTCTGAATGTCGAAATTCATCTAGATGCGATGAATCTTGGAAATACCATTAAATAAGGAAATGACGCATCCCTGCAGGATTGCACTAGAGCTTTGATATTCCTTTGCCATCACATTGATGAAGGATTAAAAGGTGAATACCTTATGGTTAAAGATCCTTTTATCCATTGGAATAATCTAAGGGAACGATATGACCACCAAAAGACCATAATCCTTCCAAAGGCACAAATAATGTAAAAAGCCCCTGAAGAGGCACATATTGAACAAGAACAACTCAAACCACTAGAAGTGGAATAATTCAGAGGCACAACCTGAAAAGGGGATAGAACCACAAAATAAATATGCTCGTGAGAGTAAGTGTCATAGATGTGGCATGAAAGGACATTGGTCGCGTACCTGTTGTATGCCCAAACATTTTGTTGACCTTTATCAAGCCTCAATAAAAGCAAAAGGAAAGGAAGTTGAAATGAACTTCATTGATAGTGATGCCCAAGTGGATCTAACCCATTTAGATGTTTCGGATTTCTTTGAGAATCCTAATGAGAAAATTGACCATCTAATTGGTGATGGAAATGTTTGATATGATTAAACATTATGTTTTTATTTAGTTCTTTGCAAATAGGTTTATTTTGTTATCATCTTTGAACAACTATGTACCTTGAAGATACATAATTTTTTAAATTTTGTTATATAACCAGAAGTTATATAAATATTATTATTCATAACCCGAAGTTATGAAAATAAGAAAATTAATATTCTTTGTGTAATCAAAGGTTATGCCAAAGTTGTTAATACGTAGTTTCTTATAGCTAGAAGCCATAGAGAACAAAATTGTTAACTAATAATTTCGTACAACTTTATGAAATTTATATAACCAAAAGTTATAATGAAATATATCATAGCCTGAAGCTATGACAACAAGCATATAGATAATATTTACATATTATCAAAAGATTAACATTTTGTATATCAAGTTATACAAATAGGTAAGTGTTTGATAGTTTTTATAAATTTCTATTATTAGAAGTTATACTGTCATTAGTAGAAAAATTTACATATATTATTGCATGTTGCCGCATATGGTATTTTTTAATGCAATAATTTCATTATCCAAAATAATTTTGAAATTACAATAAGTTAAACTATTGTTCTCAATATATTATATTTACATATATGTTCAGATGAGCTTGTAGTATTTCAATTAAAGTTTTGAGACAACAAGATGCTTTAAATCATGATATGTTCTCTTGAAATTTGATTTATGAATTAATTTTTGCACATTGATTTAGATCATAATAATATTTGAATAAAATTATTGATCTATCACTACAATTAGTTTGATTATTGAAATACTTCCTAATTATTTCATGTATAAATTGTTCCACACTTACAAAATCAAATGTGTGAGATACTTGAGAAATATATAACTTTAAATTATCTTTTCATATTTGTTGCATTGTGTTATATATGCTCTCATTGCTTTTACACAAGTCATTAAGTTAAGTTATCATCAATAATTTTCCATTGATTTTAACTCTTTCTCTATGATAATATTTATTCAACTCTATAAAGACAATGTCTTTATGATAATGTTTTATAACTTGTGAATTTGATGAAACTCTTGTCTCATTAATCGCACAACATTGATGACAAACAATGTTAATACCATATCAGGTGATGGAAACCTGATTAAAGGCTCCAGAAGAGCTTATACTATGTCACTAGTAGTATTTGATTCTATAATGACACTTTATACAATGATAGATCCAGAAGAATCGTTTAAGAACAACTTGGTCCCCCGAGGTAAAAGGTCATATGGATGTACCTTACAAAACCAGAAGTTTTTATTTAGTGACTAGTCTACCTATACACTTAAAAGGTAGAATGACATGTTGTGCAGATTATCATTTTAATGAGACAATTTTCTCACCGTTAGGGGGAGAAGAGCCAGTTTCAGAAGAACAGCGTGAAATTATTTGGAATGCATTGACTTTGACTCCTTGGTCCTCATACAAATCAATGTGAACTAGAAGTTCAAAGGATCATTCATTTGCAAAATCTTGCAAATCAATTATAAGATGCATTCATTGATATAAAGAATAGTCAGTTCCAGAAGAACGACGTGAAATTATTTGAATGCATTGACTTTGACTCCTTGATCCTCATACAAATCAATGTGAACTAGAAGTTCAAAGGATCATTCATTTGCAAAATCTTGCAAATCAATTACCAGATGCATCATTGATATAAAGAAAGTGACAAAGTCATATATCCCGACTGCAAATATTCCAGCACGGATTGATGTCCCTGTAGAACAAATAAATTACTTGATGCTTTCACAGATATAAAGAAAGTAACAAAGTCACACGTGCCAGCTGTGAACGCTCCAGCACATATTGATGTTCCTGAAAGACAATTGGAGAATGCCATAACAAATGAGTCTAAGACACGTCTGAAGCGTGGTAGACCTATTGGCTTAAAGGATTCAATTCCTAGAAAAAGAAAATGTACAACATACGAAAAACTAAGTGCTCCTGAAGAGTTCACAAATATGAAAGGGTCAAATGATGAAACCCAACTTGATAAACAGTTAGCTCCTGAAGAAGCTCAAATTGATCAAATACCGGTATCTATAACTAAAGAGATCTCAATGAGTCACACGGGAAAAACAAAGGACCATAGTGACATTATCATAGATAATATATTCGCATTCCAAGTGGCTATGGACATCATGAGAAATGATGAATATCAAGAACCACAAACTGTGGATGAATGTCGAAAAATGAATGATTAGCCAAAATGGAAAGAAGCAATCCAAACAAAGCTAAACTCGTTAACAAAACGAGAGGTATTTGGACCTGTAGTTCAAACACCTGGAAACATAAAGCCTGTTGGATATAAATGGGTCTTTGTGAAAAAATGAAATGAAAATGATGAAATCATAAGACATAAAGCACGACTTGTTGCTCAAGGTTTCTCTCAAAGACTTGGTATAGATTATGAGGAAACTTATTCCCCTGTAATGATGCAATTACATTTCGATACTTGATAAGTTTAACAGTCTCTGAAGGACTAGATATGCGTCTTATGGATGTTGTCACAGTCTATTTATATGGGTCTATAGATAGTGACATATATATGAAAATCCCTGAAGGATTTAAATTGCCTGAAGCAACTAATCCAAAGCCTCGAAACATGTACTCAATCAAACTACAAAAGGTCTTTGTACGGATTAAAGCAATCCGGACATATGTGGTATAATCATTTGAGTGAGTATTTGTTAAAAGAAAGATATGTGAATAATTCAATTTACCCATGTGTTTTTATCAAGAAATCAAAATTTGGGCTTACAATAATTGCAGTGTATGTGGATGATTTAAACCTTATAGGAACTCCTAAAGAGCTCACAAAAGCAGCCAATTATTTAAAGAAGGAATTTGAAATGAAAGACTTGGGGAAAACATGATATTGTCTCGGCCTGCAGATCGAGCATTGTTCAAATGGCATATTAGTCTATCAATCGACATATATAGAGAAAGTATTAAAACGATTTTATATGGACAAATCACACCCAATCAATTACCCTATGGTTGTTCGTTCACTTGAAGTGAACAAAGACCCATTTCGTCCTAAAGAAGAAAATAAAGAATTGCTTGGTCCAGAAGTACCATATCTCAGTGCAATCGGTGCACTAATGTATCTTGCAAATTGTACTAGACCAGACATAGCATTCTCTGTCAACTTACTAGCAAGATACAGTTCTGTCTCAACTAAAAGGCATTGGAATGGGGTTAAACATATATTGCGATATCTTCGTGGAACAAGTGACATGGGTTTATATTATTCAAAAGAATCAAAATCACAATTGATTGGGTATGCAGATGCAGGATATCTATCAGATCCTCATAAAGCTCGATCTCAAACGGGATATGTCTTTACTTATGGTGGAACGACAAAATCTTGGAGATCAGTCAAGCAAACAATGGTAGCCACATCTTCAAATCATTCAAAAATTCTTGCAATTCACGAAGCAAGCCGTGAGTGTGTATGGCTAAGGTCAATGATCCAACATATACAAGAAACATGTGGACTACCTTCCATCAGAGACAATGCAACCGTGTTACATGAAGATAATGTTGCTTGTATTGCACAAATTAAAGGAGGATTCATAAAAGGTGACAGAACTAAGCATATCTCCCCTAAATTCTTCTATACTCATGAGCTCTAAAAGAAAGGTGAGATCGATGTTCAACAAATTCGATCATGTAATAATCTAGCAGATCTATTCACAAAGGCACTACCTTCGACCACATTGAATAAGTTAAGGTATGACATTGGAATGCGAAGATTGAGAGACCTACCATTTGAAATATTGAAGAAATCATAATCATGTTTACATGAGGGGGAGAATGATAATATGGATATACTGCACTCTTTTTTCCTTCATGCAGGTTTTATCCCATTGGGTTTTACTGGCAAGGTTTTTAATGAGGCAGTTAGAGTGATCCAAAAGAATATTGTACTCTTTTTCCTTCACTAGGGTTTTTTCCCATAGGGTTTTTCCTAGTAAGGTTTTAATGAGGCATATTCTTATGATCATCCAAGGGGGAGTGTTATAAAATATGAGATTCTGTACCACTATGGTAACTTGTGGATGATCTTTCATAAATATCTTCTGTAACTCCCTATAAAAGGGAGAGACCCCTAATGAAATTCAATACAGTCTTCCTACATTTTATTATCTCTTTCTTGCTTTCTTCTTCTCTCACTTTATAATTTTACAACAATTGTGTATATTTTAGGTGATATTTCATCAAAAGTAGGGAGTCTTATATATAAATTCATTTTATTGATGGCAAATATTAATTATCAAATACTTATTAATTGAAATCATATCAAACCCACTTTGGATTATATATATATTAATTATATGTATGTATGTATGTATGTGTAAGATTGAAAACATTTAGGTGCAAAAAGTACCAATATTGTTAAATGTATACTCTAGTAAAAAAAAAAAAAAAAAAAAACAAAATACCTGTCCAACTTTTATTTTTCCTTTTTGTGAATTAAAAACCACTTGATTTATTAAGATGATAAGAAGTTTTAAAATTTTTTATAATTTATGGAACAACTAAACCCTTATAATAATATAACTTAACTAATATTTAGGGTTTATTTTTTATTTTTTATTTAAGATACATTAAAAGTTTGATATATGGCTTACTAATATATTAAAAAATTAGAACTCATATGTGTTGTCTTTGCTCGCAAACTTGAATGAAATATTATTCACCTATAAGATTAGAACTCATATGTATGAAATAAAATTAATTAATTTGTGAGATATAAAACAATATATATGACACTCCACCCAACAAAAGTTTGACATGAAACGCAGTAGAGATGGACAATATCCATTTGAGTTTTTAGATTACCATCAATAAGTATACCCAAAGTTTGTTCTAGGACTAGTCTAAAGGTTTACCTCTACATATATAGAAAATCAAAATTTATACAAGTCAATTTTCTTCTTCTTAATCTAAATGTCACATAGTCTTGAATTTTTGGCACAAAGGCAATAGCTAGAGATTTGAAAAAAGGTCAATCTTACAAGAAAAAAATGTAAAACTTACTCATTATTGATGTGGCATTGGACAATGTTGGAATGGCTGTTGGAGGCAACATCCATAAGAGTAGCAGAGAAAGCATGAAATCTTTCAAGCTAAGCTTTCATTACAAGTTATATTAAATTAAGATAAGACCAGAAAAGAAAAAGTAATTGAACTCTATTATCAATTTTTTGAATTGTTCATGCATTGAGAATAGATCATTTTGATATTATATTTTCTTATAATATAAAAAAAAAATATTAAAGATATCTTTATAAATATTTCAAGTGGGAAAATGTTATAGGATAGAGATGAACTTATGAAGACTATACGTGATGGATAGAAATGTGACGACGAGTAGTTAGAAACATCAAGTGGAGTGAGGGAACTAATCATACTTCATACTTCAGGATATAGATATAAGAAGTGTTGAGACTTAATAATTATATATAGTTTCTATCCTCTATACTATATTTGCACCAAATAATTAATCCTTTGAGAAAGCTCAATGATATAATTTGAATTAATAGATGTCATGAAATCTCAAATCTTGAAACATAACACATTATATGAGGTATGCATTTTGGACTAATATGGTAATTAACTTTTATTCAAATGTTATTTATTTATTGCACTTCAATCTCAAAACAATCAAGTTGTATTTTAATGGGATAATCTCTAGCATAATATTTGAGGGTTCCGATCACTCTATTATACCAAAAGGAGTGTTCTGTTTTTTATTTTTATGTTATTTCTATATTTATTTATGGCAAAGCAAATTTTTATTAATCTATTAGAAAGTGATTAGATATTAACTTTTGGAAGGAATGGGGCAAAAGATTTTATGAATAATAGTTATTAGCTAAATTCTTTTATTTAAATATTCTCTAAATAGAATTCTTTAATTACATATAGAATATATTTCTTTTTGGTAGGACATTGTTAGCTTGAATCAAGATTAATCAATGAATATAATGAGCGATTTCATTAACATATATATAAAAGATCTATATTATGAGATCTAATTGAACAGTAAACAATTTATATTTGAAGTAGCCATTTTTAACTCATGTACTTGTATTAAAATGATTAAAAAAAATTTATTCAATGTCGTTTAATTAAAAAAGGCTTCACATAAGATTGGAACTCACATGTATGAAATAAAATTCATTAATTTATGAGTTGTAAAGCAATATATATGATAAATCTTTACTATGATAAATCGGAGCAAGTACATTTTTGTTCTATTTTTCGTTTACAAGAGTACACCCCATATAGAAGTAGTTCACGGACCAATAGAGAACTAGTAAAGGAAAAAGAAATTCTAGGCTAGAAATTAGGCTGACAGAAAACAATAGATTTATAATGAATATGACAACTAATTAGTTGTATAATCACTCTAAGTTAAAAAAGAAAAAAAAGAAAAAAAAGGAATTACAACTCACGCCAACACTCCCCCTCAAGTTGGTGCATAAATGTCTCTAATGATCAACTTGTCTAGTGAGCCGTGGAAACTTTAACTTGAAACAACCTTTGTAAGCATAACTTTGAGTTGATCTTTTAACCTGATGAAAGGAAATCAAATGATTTTTTCTTCAAGATTCTATTTGATAAAATGTCCATCCACCTCAATGTGTTTGGTATGATCATATAGGAATTCTTTTGGTAATTTTTCTTTAGTTTATTTAATAAAACTTTTGAAAAATATTATTTTATTATTTTTTTGTGGTAAAAAGTGTGATTTTGTTACTAATTTTTCTTTTTTAAAGGGCAAATATTTAGATAGTGCTAACAAATGGTATATTAATTCACTAATGGTTTATTATTATTATTATTATTATTATTATTATTATTATTGTTTCATAATTTTTTAAAAAAATTTGTCCATGTAACCTCACTTCACCATTGTAGATAGAAAAAAAAAAAAAAAACTATGAAAATAGCCCAAACATTATAAAGATAGCCACAAGAGCAACAAAACTCATCATCTCATACTCGAACACTTTGGCTATGAATAAAGGGTCGAGGGCAGTCTTACAACGAAGAAAGAGATCTTGTGTTGGAGTAGGGTCCGGCGTTGGCATGGTTCATCTCGGTGTTGGAGTTGGATTCAGATTTTGTATCTGATTGATGACGAAGAAGACCCAGAAGAAATTGCCGAATGAGAAATTGCTGATTTCACATTCATCAATTTTTTCTCAGTCTTCCTCATCTATCAGATACAAATTCTTTAATCCTGTGTTTCTTTTTGTTGATATCCTTGACAGGTTAATTAGCTGTGATTGACAAGTATGATCCACGACTGTTTCTTTCTCACTTTCATGGTCAAGAATCTGAAACTCAATTTCACTTGGGAGTTGTACTGTTTCTCTCTCACTTTCGCTCACTTTCTCTAGAAAATTAAATTCGAGTTTGGTAGCTTTCAAGAATCTGATAGCTTGGGTGTCGTTGATTTCACATCCAACAATTTCTTGGTCCTTTTTGTCATCAATCCGGTAAAATTCTCCTAACCCTTTTCCTTCTTCCTTTTTTCGTTCTTTCTTTCTGTATAGATCCATTACAAGTTCATTTGCGTTGTTTCCTATACAAGATTCATAACTGTTTATCACTTTCTCTCAGTTTCGCTCACTTTCTCCAGAAAATTAAATTGAAGTTTGCCAGTTTTCAAGAATCTGATAACTTGGTTGTAGTTGATTTCTCCTACCGCTTTACTTTCTTTCATTCTGTAGAGATCCAATTCAAGTTCATTTGCTTCGTTTCCTATATAAGATTCATGACTCTTTCTCTCTCACTTTCGCTCACTTTCTTCAGAAAAATAAATTCAAGTTTGGTAGCTTTCAAGAATCTGATTGCTTGGGTATGGTTGATTTCACATTCAGCAATTTCTTCCGAGTGTTGTTCATCATTGATTAGGTACAAATATATTAACTAATCCTTTCTTTCTTTTGTCGGATAACTTAACACATCCTCAACTGCTTGGAAGTTGTTGATTTCTTTTTTCTAATCAGATTGCCTTTTCACGTGGAAGTTGTTGCTTTACAATTAGAAAAAAGAATTGATGTGTTTTCAAAAAATATTTTGATGAAGTACATAATACTTTATCAAAGTATTCTGTTTTTCCCAAAGTGGTTTTCTATTTTTGAGAACTAAGAAGAAGAAAAAGAGAAAAATATGTAAACTATTTTTAAAAAAAATATTACAAAATAAACTGTTAAACCTTTAGGTTACGTTTGGTTGACAGGATAGGATAGGATATGATATGATATTCTAGGAGATGTCATATCCCATTGGATAGGATATGCATATCCTAAGATATACAGAGCCTATGGACATAATATTTTAAGATAGGATATCTAATGAGATAAACTATATCATATTTATATTTAATTTGTGAAATGAATAAAAATTAATATGAAATATGTATTATTTTCAATGTTTAAAATAAAAATTATATCACATTTAAATATTTTCTATTTAAAAAAATAAAAATTTTGTTATGTTTAACAATATTCATCATTAAAATATTTAAATTTTACAAATAATTATTTTTTATATTATGTTATTTAATATATAAAAATAATTTATATATATTATATATTAATATTATTTTAATCATAAAATTAATTTAGAATAAAAAATTTATTTTGTAAAATGAGTATTAAAAAGGGAGAATTGGGCTTTAGACCTATTTGACTTTGATAATTAATAGAGTCCTTCAAACACCCATAATTGATTATAAGGATATGAGATAGGAATAGACAAAAATACCCACTTGACTTATTTTTGTCTTTATTCTACCACCCTTCACATGCCACTATTCTTTCTTATTTAACCATTTTTTGATTTTTCATTATTTTTTTAAACTCTTTTATAAATAATTAAAAAATTAATATTATTTTTTATTTTTAAATTATAAATAAACAAAAATTATATTAATGATTCAAAGACTATTTTGGAAAATACTTTCTAAAAAAATATTAATTTAAATAAATAAAAATTATCTTTTACATTTTAGAAGTAAATAATTTAATGATTAAAATACTATTTAAAATAAATATATTCACTATTTTATTTTTTTTATATTAAAAAGTATTTTAAAGTTTTTTTTTACTATTATAAAATAAAAAGTTTAATTTTTTTTAATCTTCTTTCTTCCTTATTTTAATAACTTTTTGAACATGACTTTTAGTAATAAGTTATATGAAATGTTACAAATTTGTTTATTAAGGATTTTTTTTAATGATTTGAATTAATTGAAAATTTATTAAAATAAGAAAAAGAAAAAGAAAGAAAGAGGATTGATAGAAAGTTTTTATTTTAAGTACTCAATTATAATGTTTTCATATGACCTAATTTTAGAAATGGATTATATCAATACATAGTAGAGATTGAATTTTTCTTATATAAAAGGGTTGAAAGACATATTTACTTATTTTAGATGAAAACAAGTAGTTAAAAATTATATAGATTAAATTTGATCAGTTTGGTTTTAAAATATTTTTCTAGTTTTTATTTTTTATTTTTAAAAATAATTTTTATTTTCTATATTGTCTCTTTTTGAAAATACGTTTAATTAAAAAATGAAAACTATTTTTTAAAATAAAAATTGAAAACCTTGTTTAGTACTAATTTTTTATATGAAAATAAAAATAATAATAAATTTTATTTATTCATTTATTGCGCCACTGTACAATTGTATTACACTAACTATACAAGGGAAATGTACTAAGTGTATAAAGGTGTACAAGGCTACCCTTTGTGAAAGATTATAATTGATTATGAATCATTCCTTTATTTTTTTATTACTCACGAATTGTACACATATGTCGTGCACTTTATTTAATTCCCGCATGGAAATTCCAATATTTTTCCCAATAATAATATTTGGAGGAAAAAAAATTTGACCTTAAATCATCTACCATCTTCTCAACTAAATCATTGAAAATATGGTTAAACACTCCTACATGGACACATAACTTAAGAGGGATATAAAATTTGTGTCATTATACAAGGGTATTACACTAACTGTACAAGGGAAATGTACTAATTGTACAAAGGTGTACAAGATTACCCTTTGTGAATGATTTTAATTTATTTTAAACTACTTTTTTATTTTCTTTGTCACCCAATGATTGTACACCTATGTCATGCACTTTATTTAACTCTCACATGAAATTCCAATATTTTTCCCAATAATAATATTTGCAGAAAAAAAATTGACCCTAAGTCATCCACCATTTTCTCAACCAAACCATTGAAAATATGATTAATACACCTACATGGACATATAAATTAGGAGAGATATGAAATTTGTGTCATTGTACAAGGGTATTACTCTAACTATACAAGGATATTACACTAACTGTACAAGGGAAATGTGCTAAGTGTACAATGGTGTACAAGGCTTCTAATAGGTTTTGTACGATTTTTAAACAACTTGAGTTTGACATTAATACGATTATTGATAGTTTTTTTTTTTTTTTTTTTACCAAAATATGTCATTAAGACATTCCCTACAAAAATTAAAACATAGAAAATAAAATTAAAATCAATCATGTTTGAATTGTTCATTATAAGTAAACCAAATGAAATATATATTTTTACTATTTTGCCTTTATAAATATAATTTCATTGTTATCAATAGAGGTTAAAAAAAATCATATTTAAATGGAATTAAAAATAAAAAAATTATTTTTATAACATTTTTATTTTTTAAAATCATTAATTTAAATTATGAAATTAGTTTTAAAGTTAAAAATATTTGTTGTAATTATAGTTTTGAAGATTTCATGATTTTTTTCTTATTACTTTGAAAAAAATTGCTTTAATAAGAAAGTATGTATTTTAATAGTTTTAAATATTTAAATCTTTATTAAAAAATATTAAGGATTAGTGTGGAGAGCAACTGGGTAATATTGGAATTGAGAAATTTTGAATATTTTGAAGACCTTAATTCAGCCAATTACCTTATTTACACTTTCAAAATTATTGGAAGGTTGGTAAATTAGTCTTAAAAATATTGTCTTATTGATATATATATATATATATATATGCATGTGAGTGTTTACATTATTTACGAAAAAATAATAAACACCATGTGTTTAATTTGCAAGTTATAAAACAAAATTAATAATATTTTATTTTATGAGGTATTTAAAAAGTATTTATTATATGTTCAACAAATTTGAAAAAATATAATATTTGATGATATCTAATTTACAAGTTAGAACAAACAAATAATATTAATATTTTATGAGGTGTTTAAAAATTATTTAATATATATGAGAAATAAAATAAGTTTAAAATAAAGAATAATATTTATTATATATTATGTAAGTTTTTAATATATTTAAAAAATATTTATTATATATCATGTAAGTTCGAAAAAAAAGAATAATATTTTTAGCAATGTTCTTTCTTTCCACTATTTTTTTTATTTTTTTATTTGTGAAATTTTATCCAAATGAATCTATATTTAAAATTATAATCATATTTATCAAATTTTTTACTAAGATTATCTTTAATTCTTTTAATATATTTATACTCATTTATTTAAAAAATGTAAAACTATTTTTTTTTTTTTTTTTAAACATGTTCTATTACCTGAAAGGTAAAAAATTAGATAAGTCTGAAAGTCAATAAAAAAAAAATTAAATACCACTTTCAATAATTTTTAGATAAAATTTTATATAATATATTTTATTTAAAATTTAATTTCTAAAGTTTCACTAAAAAATTGTATTGACAATTTTCTTGTTGTGAATCAAAATACTTTGCATTAGTCTATCTAAATAAGAAAAATTATTAATATAATATTAGAACTTCATATCTTAGTTATTTTTTCCAATAAATTTATCTTTTTAAAAATTTTAAAATAAAAACATTAAAAATTAAAAAGCTAAAAGGATATATATATAGTCAATTTTTAAATTTTTTAAAATATGGTTAATGTAGAAAATATAAAAAATAATTAAAAATAAGAGAAAAATATAAATGAAAGGGTAATATAAATTTAAAATAAAAAATAAAAATTAAACTAAAAGATAAATACAAAAAGATAAAAAATATTTGGATGAAAAATCCCAAAATTTTTATCATTGCTTATAATAAGAGCAAAAAATTCAATATCTTTAAAAATGAAAAACAAAAAAACATTATTGTTTTTTATTTGACATAAAATAGAAATATAGATTGGAAGAAAAAGAAAAAAAAAGTTAGAAATGAGTAGTACTTAATAGGGAATAGAAAAGGGAAAAAAAAAACACAAAAAAAATTGAAATTCACACTCACTTGTGCCTATGTAAGGGTTAAGGGTATTTTAGGGATTAATGAAGGACAATATCCTTCATCTTAATTTCCATACTTTGTTTGAGTCTTGGGCTTAAATATGTATGATATAAGGACCAAATGTTAATTTTTGGGCCCAGCTGGGCTCAAAACACAATTCTCCCTATTAAAAAAGCAAAAAAATTGATAAAAAAAAAATGAATTTTTGATAATGGGATATGTATGTCCCATATTTTACCATAAAATTAACATATCCCATGTGAAAGGGATGAAAAAAAAAGGGTGGATAATATATCCTACCACTTATGCTATCCTATGTTTAGTTGAATATAGGATAGGATAAGTGATTGGGATAGCTTATCATATCCCATCACCAACCAAACATTGGACAAGATATAATATCCTCTCTCTTATCCTATCCCATGTTATATCGGGTCAACCAAACACGACCTTAATCTATATAAGACTACTAAACTTTGGGTAAATGATTTATTTGAAGATTCAAAGGGAATTTATTGGGAGATTAATGAGAAATACTAGGTTTGCAGTCTATTTAAATCTCGTTCTACCTAATAAATAAATTATTTAACAATTAAGCATCTACATCAAGCCTATTTTCTTCACAAGGATTAAAAATAATAAAAGAAACATGAAACCGTTATATAAAATAAATTAAGCTTCACTTTTTTAACTGGTTCTGAAGGAAATTAATGGACGATTCAAAGTTTATAATCATAATCTAACATGATGATGTGGCAAATGGTGTATTTTACCATATAAATAATCATCATTGCTCATAGTTCACACTCATTTAACTGTTTTTCTAAAATAAAATAACCAACTTTCCCTTCCCCCTCTTTCTTTCTCTGTTTGTGGTTTCTCTCACTTTCTTGGGAAAATTTAAGGTGATAGTTGTCCTTCCCATCAGGAACTAAGTTGTTGGGAGCTTTCACCTTGAAGCCTTCTTCATAAATAGCTGGTATTTTCTCACCCAGAATCTCTTGTATCAAAGTTGCAATCTAGAAACCTTAAGATTATTCTTTTTTTCTGAACTTGTCTGAATGATGCTGCAGGATCCGTCAAGAAGAGTAGCTGGTAATCTTTGATATTCCAAGTTCCAATGGCGCTTCCACCAGAAACTGCACGTATGCTTATTGCTCTTGAAGCCTTTCTGGATGCCCCACCACTTTCTTGCGACTTCCGCTGCATCCGTTGCCATAATTACGTTGCTTTTGACAACAATTTTATTCAGGTAGTGTTTCTTTTCTGTTATATACATTATTTGTGATTTTAATTAAGATTTGATGCTTAATTAATTGATTAATTTCTTTGCTATTCTTGTAGGATCTTTTTCCATTTTCCATGACTCAGCTCCTCTTTAATGGCGGTGTGTAAGGTTCCCATGCTCTCAAAACTAAATGTTGTTGATTGTTCTAATTATAAGATTTATGATGTTCCAAGTGTGCAGTATTTGTGTGATGCCTAGAGCATACGATCATTTTCGTGGTGGTCTATATGTTGGTGGACATCCTGCAGGGAGTCATGAGGATGTGGTTTCTGTCAACTGTACTTTATGTGGAAGCTGGCTTGGGTGGAGAATAGTAAGGATTTATATATTTCACAAATTAATTTATTTTCTCTTTGATTTATCTATACCTTAATTGATATTAAGAGTGATAATCATGGAACACATGTTGATTTGGAAGCACAATTACCGCTTTGTAATTCATGAAGGCCAATTTGTACTCCTAGTATGTGGTGATGGTGCAGGCATAGAGGCTGTATTTCCTATGTAAATTTTTCTATAGATTTCTACGCAGTTAAAAACACATCAAATGTTGTGATGTCAATGATTGTAAATATAATCAAAATTGTTACTACTACTTGCTGAAATATATAGTGCGTACAGTTACCTCAAAATTGGTGCCCCATAAAGTGTGAGTAATGGTTACAATTCATCAAAATATAATTAAATGAATATTTTACTATTATCTTTTTTCCTTTGAAGTTTTGGTTGTGATTTCAATGATCGTTGCTAATTTTATGGATTGAAAAAATTACATTGGATGATGAGTTTTGGGTAGGACCAAAGGTGGAGTTGTTCCCTATTAATAAGGGCGAAGTTTACATGTTTAAATATTGGGTAGCCTCTCATCCTTTACTTGTGAAATGTGCAAAGTTGCAATGATGGAGTCTATGAGAAAGTACTTCATCTGAGAATTTGTTGAACTTCCACTCGAGCTCAAGACTATTGGGAGTCATGGTTAAAAGTTATACTCAGAGAGGGTGTCACTATGAGGAAACCTTCTCATCAACAATGAGATTTGTCTCAATTTCCCTATTCCCTTTCTCCACCCCCTTTGGAGTAAAAGAAAGTGCCTTTGTTTATAGGAAAATTTAGAGAGGCTTACTCATTTGATATTTGAAAATCTTTTTTAAAATTTATAAATTAAAATTTGTGGGCTTCAATCACAAACCTACTCTTGATGTGTCAGGTTGACATATGTGACATGAAGAATGTATCTTCATATGATTTGGGTCCACCAAAATTTTGATATTTAATCCTATTTTTTATTTTTCATTTTTTAGTGTAAAAAATGTTTTTCGAACTTGTCTAAAAACCTTGCAACAATACTTTTTTATGTAAATGAAAATATTGAAATGTTATTACTTATATGAATAAGTTTTTTTCCCCAAATATACAAGAGAAAGAGAAAAAAAACTCAATAATAGAAATTAACATTTGATGTCCTAGTCCTAAAGACATCAAAAAGTCTGTAAACTACATGGAGTGATATAGATTTGAAGAAAGCGACTCCACCACTTTTGAATCATGATCATTATTTAACTTTTGTTGCATCTCTTGATTCTATGCATGAGAGTGATTGTGATAGTGACAATGATTGTGATTACATTGATGAACAAAATGGTGCTTATCAGAATAATCTAGTTATTGAGCATGAGAATCTTATTAAAAAATATTTGAAAAATCATGATATTCTTCATGCTCACAAAGCTAAGATTGAATTGCTTAATGAAGAAAGGACTAGTTGCCTTGAAAAATTTTGATTTCTCGAGTCTAAATATAATTCTTTTCTTGAGAGAATAATGTTCTAGCTCATTGTAGAGATTGAAACAATGAAATCCTCTTCTTTGGTTAATAAAATCTTTCACCTTGGAACTAAAGTACTTAATGAAATCTTTAATAAATGTAAAACCCATGGTGATAAGAGAGGTTTGAGGTATGTGAATAAAGTTGAAACTCTTACTAGTGGATAAATTGTTTTTGTTAAGGCAAAGATGAAACCCTTAGCTAAGTAGCACCTACCAACACTTCTTCACTTCGCACACATTGTAGGAAGTCTGGACATACTCAACATAGATGCCACACTAGATTTCTTGAGAGGTATGAGTTTCAATTGAATAGACTTGTGAATGATTTTAATTCTCTAAAAAAACAATATTCTAAATAGTGGAAAATGAAAGAGAACAAATATTAAGCCTAAGAATCAGAAAAACACCCCTAACATGTCCTAAAGTGAAGCAAATTTAGGTAAAGAAAAAAGACCTCCTCTCTTTCCAAAATAAGGGCTTAATTATGTCTGAAGATGTTCCTTTATATTCTCTTAGGAATCTGGATCCTAGTAAATCTTTAGGAGTCTATACCTCTACTTAGCTCATTGCTCCATAGCCTAGGACCCTTTTTTATTGTTTTATCTTTTATCCCAGGCTATGTTTTGTTTAGAAGTCTTTTTTTCTCTCATGATTTCTTTTTAGTATATATATATATTTAATGAAAGTAAGTTTCTTGTTTAAGGGGGGTTCTTTTGACTTTTACTTAAAAATCATTGAGTGTAGGCCTAAGGATTCATGTTTTTTATACTCAATTTTTTTCTTTCTACTCCTTGACCTAAACCAATTCTTCTTATGGAAACTTTGGATACCCTTGTTAGTTGCCTTATTATCATGATTTTTAATATCTCCAGTGTTTAGCCTAGAGAAATATATTAAATCTACAAGATTTGATGTCAATATTCCTAAGATATTTGTTAATCTCTTGTGATTGATCAAAAGGGAAACTTCTTAAGTTTAACTAATAAAGTAGTATTTTTGAAGTGGTATTAAAGCCATCATGTGAAGATTGTGAGAAATTTTTTTTAAGATTTTTTGCACAAAATTTGATATTAAGCACTTCAATGGAAAAATAATAATTTCAATACATAACAAATTAATCTTAAAGATATTTTGGTGCAATTAGGAGTGTAACCAAAACCAAAAAAATTGACAAATCAATTCACACCAACCAAAAATCCAATCATATTGGTTTGGTTTTCAATAATAAAAAATGTCAATTTGATTTGAGAACTTTGAAAAATGACTTTGTCAGTTCAGTTTTCGATTTTCTTATTTCATAACCAATAAAAATGAAATAAAACCAATATTCTAAAACTTATATATAATTATTTGATATTTGACAAGTTTCTTTTATATTAGATCTATTAAAGTAATTCATTTTTTTATATTATATTCAAAATAATTTTAAATGAATTCAGTATATTTTTAACATTAAATCCAAGTTGGTTTCAATTAATTTTAAAAACAAATTAGACTTAGAGCTTAATATAAATTCAAATTAATGGGCTTTAGATTCAAAATAAACACAAATTTATAACTGAGTTGAGGACTAAAAAAGGCTATTAAGTTGGGTTGAAACTGATCTATGAAAACTAAACCAAACTAATCTCAAAAGGCTTGGTTTGGTTTAGTTTTTCGCTCAAAATCTAGTCGATTTGATTTTTACCACATATAAAACCGATTATATTGGTTTGATTTTTTTTTTACCCAAAAACCGATTCAACCAACCTTATTTACCTCACTAGGCAAAATAAAGACTTTTCAAATTATAAGGCAAGAAACTAGGGAGTATTAAATTAAGAAGAATTAGAAACAAAAATAGTAAACACTATTTATTTAAGTTTCTCTCCCTAATTAAAATATAATATTTTGATTAAAAAATCTTCTTTTGATTTGTAGGAAAGTTAACAAAAATTTATATGCCAAAATCCTTATTAAAAAATTTGCTATTTTTTTTGTTTTTTTTTTTAAAAAAAAAAAAATTGAAATTTTTTAAAGAACTTTGTAAAAAAATAATTTTCAATATCTCACTAATAAAAACCATATCCTAGGGTTATTATATCGTTTTATATATGAAACATACAATTAAAAACTTTGTTACCATAATAGAATGAATAATTATGTTTTACAAGCACTCATCCATTGAATAATATATAAATATTTAATTAACTAACACAGAATTATTAAATGGAATAACTCGCAATTATTCATTGGATAATATAACATGTAAAAAATTAAACAAAAATAAATTAAATTATGTTATAATATATTGTAATGATAGTGCATTTGTATTGTAAGTATAATGCATTTATGTCGTACCTATATTTCATTTCAAAAGTAATAATTATAAAAATGCTTATTCATACCCTATTGGTATTAACACATCGTATCAATATATTAACAACATTCATCCAGTGCATTGAAATTATTTAGTAATTTTTGCATATATGAAAAAAAAAAAACTACGAGTCCTGTGAATTCAAATTAGTATTTCATTTGGTTTCAAAAATTATTTATAATATAAGTATGTTGTGAAATATAGTATGATCATACAAAATTATCATTTTTGTAAAAAATTTCAAAATTTTCCTAATTAGGTTTTATTGTAATGTATGGTAATGTAAGTGTATTTATATTGTAATTTTAACATATTTTTGTTGTACTTGTATTTTATAATAAAAGTAATAATCTTGAAGATCACTTTTTATACCTCATTAATATTCAACATATCAAATGTATTAACATCATCCACTCGATGCATTGGGAAAAAAAAATTATATGTGAAAATTAAGAAAAAAAACACTATGCAAAGGCAAAAAAAAATCATATAAATTTTTTAAAATTATTTTATTATAAAAAATAAAAAATGATTAAACATTCTCCATCATTTTCTTATTCTTTTTAGATAATCTGAATGAAAAATTAAACATTTGATCTTCCTTGAATTTAATACAAAAACATAATTTATCAATTTAAAATTAATATATATATATATATGAAAAAAATCATCATTTTTATTATATAATTATATAAAAAAAAAAATTCTTAATAAAATTAAAAATTAGAATAAAAAAATGTAAAAAAAAAAAATACAAACAATAAATGATATTTTGAAAATGTGTTTTAAAAGTATTTTTGTTTTAAATAGTAAATTTAAATAACAAATTATACTATCATTATATATAATAATTGTAAGGGTTAAACCCAAAATTTTGATTTAAAATTTGAATGTCAATAATTACAATAAATGTGGGCCCCACGCACCATAAATGTCTTGACAAATCAAGTGACATGCTTTAAATGTTTTGAATTTTAAAAGTTTTAGTTGAAGGACAGTTTTGGTATTTAAGCCTATTATTATCCTCCCCAAGAATTATCAGAAGAGACTACCCTTTCCAGTAATTATTCTAGCTTAGCCTGCCCTATTGGGTAATTCTCCCATCATATTATGTTAACAGTAAATTATGATGGAGATATTACTATGGGAGAGATGATTATTTCCTATCACTCTTTCAAGGATGTGAAGTATTACCACTATTACAAAAAGGGACATGTCAAGAGATATTAACAATGCACTTAGATGAAAAAAGAAAACTTGAATCCTAAGAGACTTCATATTCTCCTAATGTTGTTGATGAAAAGATGTCATGAAATGCAAACAACGTACCCAAAAACAAAGACAATGGTGTGACCAACCATTCTAGATACGGGATAGGTGTTTTGTTGATATCCCCTCATGGTGACCATATTCCTAGATCTGTTTGTTTGGGGTTCTCTGATCGACACCCTGCCATGAACAATATTGTTAAGTATGAGGCTTGTATCTTGGGATTAAAGATTGTTCTTGAGCTCGGGATTAGATAGATGGAGGTGTTTGGTGACTTCAATCTAGTATTGAGACAGATTCAAGGCCATTGGAAGACTAGAGATGTGAAGCTTAGGCCTTACCATGTATAATTGGAGCTACTGGTTAGGAGATTTGATGATTTGAGATATACACATCTGCTTAGAGCGCAGAACTAGTTTACTGATGCCTTAATTACTCTAGCTTCCATGATTGATATTCCTACTGATACCATTGTTCGCCCTTTACTGATTGAGTCGAGATCAGTTCCTGCCTATTGTTTCTTGATTGATGAGGCAAAGTGAGATGATGGCTTGCCTTCATACCATGACATATACTGGTTTCTGAGATTTGACACATATCTTGAGGTCGCTATGGCTAAGGATAAGAGAGCATTGAGACAGTTAGCCACCTAATTTGTGATATGTGGGGAGACACTATACAGACGATCAACTGATGGGATGCTACTATTGTGCTTAGATCGCGCCTCTGTCGATCGAGTGATGAGAGAGGTTCATGCGGGAGTTTGTGGACCACATATGGGAGGCATATGTTAGCATGTAAGATCATGAGGACTGGGTATTTCTGGTTGACTATGGAAACAGGCTGTTGTCTGTTTGTTTAGAGATGTCTAGAGTGCCAGATACATGGGGACCTCATTCACGTGCCACTCTCAGAGTTACACACACTAACTTCACCATGACCATTTTTAGTATGGGGTATAGACATTATTGGGGAGATTTCCCCAAAGTCTTCCAGTGGTCATGAGTTCATCTTGGTTGGCATTGATTACTTCACCAAGTGAGTGGAGGCTACCTCATATGCTAGATTAACATCAGCTAAGGTCGCTAGTTTCATCAAATCACATATTGTCTGTCTCTATAGAGTCCCTCATGAGTTGATTTCGGATAGAGGAGTAAATTTTAGAGTGGATGTTAACACTTTATTACAGAGATATGGTATCCGGCATCATAGATTGTCTGCGTACAAGCCGTAGACTAATGGGGCGGTAAAGCTGCAAATAAGAATATTAAGAGGATTTTGCGAAGGATGGTTGAGACTTCTCGAGATTGGTTAGAGAAGCTTCCATTTGCATTGTGGGCTTATCAGACTTCTTTCACACCTCTACATGAGCCATACCTTACTCCTTAGTGTATGGTATGGAGGCAGTGCTACCAATTAAGATAAAGATGGGTTCATTGAGGGTAGCATTGGAGTAGCAGATTTTAAAGTCAAATTGGGCTAGGAGATTGAGGGCAGTAGACCATGTTCATGCCTAGTAGAGGAAGATAGCCCGTGCATTGAAAAAGTGGGTCAAGCTTAGATTGCTATAGAGAGGTGAATTGGTTTTAAAGGTCATCAGATGATTGATCAGAGATCTCAGAGGGAAGTTAAGACCTAATTGGGGCAAACCTTATTTCATTAGGGAGTTGGCCTTAGAGGGTGCTGCATGGTTGATAGATCTAGATGGAAACCTTTTCTCAAAGCCAACCAATGTAGATCAGTTGAAGAAGTATTATGTTTGAGACCATGGTCGCAGGATGGGTGGCCATCATTTCGGTTAGCCACATACCTTGTTATCCTTCTTTTGACATACATTGTTGCTAGCCCATTGAGCCTCGCATGGGCATCAGAGCCTTTCTTTCTTATTGCCTTGCTTACACTTCTACACCAAGATAAGGGTCCTTTAGTGTGTGCATGCTTCATTTAGGAGTTTCATAAGCTTTGGGCCTATGGGCGCATCTTTCTCTCATTATTTTTCTTACCATCACACTACTACATTCCATCATATCTCATTGGTTATGTTCTTCATCTTTTTTTTGTCTCATTTGCTACTTGTTCTGCTTCATCTTTTCTCCACCCTAAGTGGTGATTCTCCTCAATTCATTACATGGAGGATGGTCACATCATTTCCATTATCTATACCATGAACATTGATCTGAAGACCCTTAGTTTGAGAAGATCATCTCATTGGAGAGAGTTTATAGTACTTTGATGCTTGAGAGCATGTCCATCCATTATTGATGTTATCTCTTTGGGGCTCATTTGTCTGTGTTCAGGGTATGTGCATTTGTATATATGTAAAAAAAAAAAAATGGACAAGAAAATGAAAAGAAAAGAAAAATGAGCACATGTGTGTATGTGCATAGTATTCTCCATCATTGAGCATGTATATTGATATTCGATGGTCATTTTATCGAGTATGGTTGTTGGTGAGAGTTCATATGTGAGCTTTCCGAGATCATTTTTTCTTTGTATTCACTTCGTCACATCTTTTGCTAAAGAGTAAGATGAGTGACCTTCTCCTAGGGGCTTTGGGTTATTGTCTCTTCCTTCATTACATCCATTATTGATGTGACTTCACTTCATATTTTGATTTGAGTTGATCATCATTCCTCTTTATATATTCATTATTTTGCCATCTTCCTCGTCATTGCTTTTAATTCATCCTCTTCACTTCATCCCATTGTTCTTTTCTTACACTGACCTATTCCAGGTTTGATACTTTCTTTGCATCATTCTTACACATCTCATTATCAATTCAATTTTCTTCACTGCCTTATTATTATTATTATATTCACATTGGGCACCCTTAGGTCCATGGCTCACGAGCTTTGCTTTACCTGTTGCATTTTATACATGAGGCCATGGGTTTTGATCATTGGGTATTTGGGCCTAATTTTCCTTCATTTCCATTACCTTATCACCCTAGCCTATGTTACATCCTATGTCTTAAGACCACCCTGAAGCCATAGGATCAAATGTCATCTTCGACGGCCCCTACTTTGACAGGTGTTTGAGATTTGGTTCATATTTAGATGTCATCATGCCTTTTCTTCTAGGAGATGCCTCTTTAATGTTTGGACTGATTCAATTATGGATATGGATGACTACGATTGCACATTTGATGATGGATGATCTGATGTTGTTTGATTTTCCGATCTACCATACATCTGATACCATATTGGGGCATATTTCCCTTTTGGTTGAAATTTATAGATCTTCATGGAGTTGCATGATCCTCATCACTTACGAGATGCATGTCGAGTTGATGATCTATTGTTATCTTATCCTGATCCCCTAGTGGAGTCTCTCTTGGGCCATTCAGTCAGGCTCACATTTTTTAATATTTAGATGTCATCATGCTTCTTCTTCTGGGAGATGCCTTTTTGATGTTTGGATCTGATTCAATTGGGGATATAGATGACTAAGATTACGCATTTGATCATGGATGATTCAATGTTATATGATTTTTTCGATCTATCGTACATCTGATGTTATACTGGGGTATATTCCCTTTTTGGTTGAGATTTATTGATCTTCATGGATTCACATGATCATCCTTGTTTATGAGATACATACTGAGCTGGTGATATGTCTTTATTTTATCATGATTCCCCAGTGGAGTCTCTTTTAGTCCATTCAGTCAGGCTCATACTTTTAATATTTAGATATCATCATGCTTCTTCTTTTGGGAGACGTTTTTTTTATTTTTGGATCCGATTCAACTGTGGATATGGATGACTAGTATTACACATTTGATTATGGAAGATTTGATGTTGTCAAATTTTCCAACCTATCACATATCTAATGCCATACTGGGGCATATTTCCCTTTCGATTGAGATTTATAGATCTTTATGGAGTCGCATGATCCTCATCACTTACTAGATGTATGTTGAGTTGATGGTCTATTGTTATCTTATCATGATCCCCCAGTGGAGTCTCTCTTGGGCCATTCAGTCAAGCTCACACTTTTGATATTTAGATGTCATCATGCTTCTTCTTCTATGAGGCACCATTTTGGTGTTTGGATTCGATTCAGCTGTGGATATGGATGACTAGGATTACACATTTAATGATGGATAATTCGATGTTATCTAATTTTTCCAATCTACTGTACATCTAATTTTATATTGGGGCATTTTTTCCTTTCAGTTGAGATTTATAGATCTTCATGGATTCGCATGATCATCCCCATTTATGAGATACATACCGAGTCGGTGATCTGCCTTTATTTTATCATGATTTCCCACTGGAGCCTTTCTTGAGTCATTGAGTTAGGCTCATACTGTATGATATTGTCATGATTCTCTAATGGAGTTACCTCAGATGCATAGTCTCCCATGGCATCATTTTAGTTGAGTACACGTTAGATCTCCTAGACATCCTTATTGGAGCATTCTTGAGTTAACCACCGACAAGCTCGTGCACTTTCATCAACCTTAGTGGAGTTTCTTTGAGCTGATGACAAACTCCTTGTTCATTCCCTTGTAGATCATTTCTGAGACATGGACCAACTCACTTTCATCACCCCTGGTGCACTATTTGGGTTGACGACAAACTCTCTCATTAGTTACCTTAGTGGATCATTTCTAGAGCCATTGACAGGTAGGCTTCCTTAGTGGGACGTTGTTGAGCAATTGATAGGCCGACTCACATTCTTTTTGCCTTGATAGAGTGCTTTCAAGCCAATGATGGGTAGGTTCCCATACATTGACTCTCAATGAGATAGTACAATTTGATCACCTTAGGTCATCATTGGTCGGGTTCCTGTCAAGTCACCAGGGCAAATCGGTATTCCTATGCTTTTTGAGTTGTAGATAGTTTGATTTTTCGATACAAAGATGATTGGCTCGAGCCATTTGGTTACTTACATGGCGGGATGCATCAGTTGCTATACTGGGGCATATTTCCCTTTTTTTGTTATGGAGATGATTGTCTTTTCATGGATCTAGTACAGTCTTCTTTATTTGGTTGAGGGATACTTATTTGCATTACTGGTCACAATCTCAATGATTTTGTTGAGATGAACCTTCAGAGAAGAATGACCTTTGAGTTTTGATCGTCTCACTACCTATGAATCCTCAGTGGATCGTTATGTTAAGGCGATGATAGTTTCCCCAGTGGACTATTTTATTTGAGACCCGCCAGTGGATCGTTCCTTTGAGATGATGACGGATTCCTCCAGTAGAGTATCTCGAGTTAAAGGCACCCAGATTATCATGACCCTTCGTCAGGCCTTGTGATTTAGTCAAATGGGTTATGAGACTACATTTTTAGCTAATTTGACCATTCCGACTTGTCAGCGGAGCATCTTTTGAAACTCATGGAGTCTCTTTTCGACTATTTCAGTGGATTGAAAGTTGTGGTGACATGCCACACTGGGGCATATTTCCCTTCATCATTTTCTCCCAACTTGGCATTCAAAGCCGTCGTTCACAATTTTGCATTTATAGCCATTGGTCAGCTTGGCATAGAGAGCCATATTCTTAACAGTCAAAACTATTAGTTTTTAGTTCGGCATTTAGAGCCACCATATTTTTTCAGTTTGGCGTTCAGAACAGCATTATTGGCGTTCAGAGCCACATTCCTAGCATTCACAACTATCAATTTTTAGTTCAGCATTCAAAGTCATCGCCTTCTTCAATTCGACATTTAAAGCTGTCATATCTTCAATTTTGCGTTCAAAGTCATATCTTTAGTTCGACATTCAGAGCCATTGGTCAGCTCAAGCATTTGGTGCCACCTTACTCAATTTAGGCATTCAGAGCCATCTCCCTTAGTTAGGCATTCAGAGCCACCTTCCTCATATTAGGCGTTCAAAGCCATTTTGTTTAACTTAGGCATTCAGAGCCACCTTTATCAATTTAGGCGTTTAAAGCCACCTTCCTCAGTATAGGCATTGAGAGCCACCTTCATCAGTTTAGGCATTGAGAGCCACCTTCATCAGTTTAGGCATTTAGAGCCACCTTCATCAGTTTAGGTGTTCAAAGCCATTTTTCTCAGTTAAACGTTCAGAGCCATTTTGTTTAACTTAGGCATTCAAAGCCACCTTTATCAATTTAGGTGTTCAGAGCCACCTTGCTCAGTTTAAGCCTTCAAAGCCACTTTCCTCAGTTTAGGTGTTCAGAGCCATCTTCATCAGTTTAGGCATTTAGAGCCACTTTCATCAGTTTAGGCGTTCAAAGCCACCTTCCTCAATTGGGCATTCAGAGCCACCCACTTTCACAATTAGGCATTTAGAGCCGCAATTTTAAGCATTCAGAGCTGTCTCTTTCAATTCAGGCATTCAGAGCCACCTTCCTTAGTTAGGTGTTAAAAGCCACTTTCTCAGTTAGGCATTCAGAGCCACTTCTCCAGTTCAAGCATTCAAAGCCACTTCTCCAGTTTAGGTGTTCAGAGCCACTTTGTCATATTAGGTGTTCAGAGCCACTTCCTCATATTAGGTGTTTAGAGCCACCTTCCTCATATTAGGTTTTCAGAGCCATTTTGTTTAACTTAGGTGTTGAGAGCCACCTTTATCAATTTAGGCGTTCAGAGCCACCTTACCCGATTTTAGGCGCTCAAAGCCATCTCTTCCAATTAAGGACTTCAAAGCTACACTTTTGCAATTTAGGCATTCAGAGCCATTTCTCCACACTTAGGCGTTCAAAGCCACTTTTCAATCTTAGGAATTCAAAGCCACCATCTCAGATAGACGTTCAGAGCTACTATTTGCTTTCATAGACATTCAGAGCCACAAGCCTTCAAAGCCCTTCTTCCCATAGGTGTTTAGAGCCATCTTCCTTAATTAGGCGTTCAGAGCCACTTCTCCAGCTCAGGCATTCAGAGCCACTTCTACAGTTTTAGGCATTTAGAGCCACCATTTTCATAAGCCTTCAGAGCCATTCCCCCCATAGGCATTCAAAGCCACCACTTTCTCACATTGGCGTTCAAAGCCATAGGCCTTTAGAGTCATTCCTCCCATAGGAGTTCAGAGCCACCTACCTTTAGTTTAGGTCTTCAGAGTCATTCATCCCATAGGTGTTCAAAGACATCACTTTCTTTCATAGGTGTTCAGAGCCGTAGGCCTTCAGAGCCATTTCTCCCATTGGCTTTTAGAGCCAGAGTTTTAGGCATTCAAAGCCACCATTTCCATAGGCCTTCAAAGCCATTCCTCCCATAGGTATTCAGAGGAGTCATATTTTAGTTGTTCAAAATTGTTCATCTCAATCTCGGTGTTCAGAGCCACATTTTAGGCGTTCAAAGTTGTGATTTTCTAGAGTTTGTTCTCCTCCATGGTGTGTGATATAGCTCTTTGAGCTCAAAGCATGTGTCTTGATTGTATTGTTAGATACCCTACACCTTGTGTCCTCGTATGGCACACGTATGGTTTTTCTCTTTGTGCTTGTCCCTATGCTCCTAATTGATTTAAATGCTACTCAACTTTCACATCTATTTTTGAGTCACGTCTGGAGACATCTTAAAGGAAGTTTAGATCCATAGTGCAGCTTTAGAGACACTCTAAGAACTACATCTCTATTAGGATTTTAGAGCCCCTTTCATTCCTTTGTTGGTTTGGGCAAGTTTGTGTTCTACTTGTGTACATTTAGGGGTCTTTCTTTTTCTTCGGTAGAGTTCATTTCGTTTCACTCACTATTCACACTTTCTTTTCACTCTAGTGTTCATATTCCTTTCACTCATGTACTCTACCGAAGAGGGGCATGTTTGTAGACCTCTCTTACGGACCAAGGGATATTTGTTCTTTTTTTAATTGTTTTTATTGATGGTATTTCATGGGATATTTGTCACCACCCAGGAAGCTTGGTCTTTTAGGGGTAGGATGGTGAAACACCATTACTATAGAGAGGAGTGGGGGACGACTTCCATAGGTGAGCGAGCTCCATGGGACACATAGCCAAGGACACTACTATCTTGCCATGGTGGTGATTAAGATGGTGACATTTTCTGAATGAGAAACAGTGGAGTAGAGGGTAAGCAGTAGAGTTGGTGGAAGCTTGGAGGAAAAGAAAAGGGGCTGAACGGAAAAATAAAGGGAAGAGAGTCATTTTTGGAAGGGGGGCAAAGAAAAGAAGTTGCAATGGGCGAGTCGTGGGTAGCAAGAAGGAGGAAAGTTTATTGATCTTTGAAGGATCAGAGGAACACCCTCAAGTATGGATTCTTTGCAAATTTCTTATTCATTCTTTTTCATTTTCACTGTTTTCATCATTTTGTCTTGCTACTTGAGCATAATTTGTTGTGGATTGGGTTTTTTTGAAGCTGAGTTCATTTCTTGCTTTGTTTTGTTCTCTTTCTGGTTTTTTTAATTTCCCTTATAAATGACTCATATATGGATTGTTTTCTTTGAGCTTAATATTTAATTAATCATACGAATGCTCATTGTTTGTCCTACTTGCTTAGATCCATTGAGTATAGCATGAAATAGGGTCCAGTTTAATGAATTGATTGTTCAAAGCATGCTTTGTTTCTTGGGACCCCTCCTTGCTTTGGAAAAACTCCTTCCCATTCTTTCCCATGTGCATGCAATCCACATGCATGACTGCTTCGGTACATGCATGGTCGCCTTTGGGTACCCCATTTTTTTTGAAGCCTATAGCTGCATGGAGATTTTCGTCAATGGAAAGAAGGATATGTATGTTAAGAATGTGAAAAACACTGTTACTTAGATGAGAAAGAGGCAAGAAAATTTGGATTATTAAATGATTTTTTGGGAAGGAAACCTTTGTATTACAAGAGATACCCGAAGATGGAGTTGGGATGGTGCTACTTAGAAGTGACTCTTTGGCTGCTTGTGATATTGCACTATTTGAATATAACAGTTCTGAATGGTCCATTGAAGCAAGGGATCTTGATCACAAGAAGTTTAATGAAAAAGTGAAGGAACCAAAATGGAGATTTGGGCAAGGACCTAGCTTCACACAGATATACACCTCTATGATCCATTTCTTTAGATGAAAATTTGAAGATTGCTGGAAGATATTTGATGGTTGTAATTGTAAAAGACTAAACAGACAATTTGACTTTACCTTCAAAAACAAGATTGTTGTGGGTTTGGTTATGGAAAATGAATGTACTAAGGTTTTGGAGACAACACAGTTAAAATTTGGGATATAAGGGCACGAGAATGATGAAGGTAATATGGAAGTCGTGTAACTATAAACACGTTTGTTTTCTACTCACATGAGATTGAATTGATATCTTGGGATCAAAATGGCAATATACAACTACAAATTGGTACCAAAAGTGGATACTGCTGTAAGGTTGATGTGGGATGGCAACTTGGCCGTTGCTGTAAATAATTTTGGAACATGATAGGCAGGAGTTGCAACATGAGCCCCAATAAGAATGCAAAGTAGACACGTAGGTTTCCCAAAGCCAGAATTTTATTAGCTTCCATCTCTCCAAAAGCTCGATCTTATTTGGAATTGTCATCATGGAGTTTAAGAATTTGATTAGCTTAACAGTTCAAATGACCTTCAGCAAGAAGTTGATAGTGAACCTTCACAGAACTTGAATTCTTTTCCATTGAAATGTCTCTCTTTAAGTCCTCAATGCAAGGTTGTGTTTGATCATGGGAAAACATCATCCAGCAGCAGCACCAATCCCCACAATGTAGGCTCACTTACCTCGAACCCATTTCTGCACCCATGCATGGTCACCCTCAGCATGCAAACTCTAAAGGCCACGTGTCATCCTCTTTGTTTGTTTGTTTTTTTTTTTTTTTTTCATCTTTTGGTGTCAAATAATTTTCAAAATATCAATTTTCAAATAATTTTTAAAACTCTAATTTTCAAAACTCCAATTTTCAAAACTTCAATTTCCAAATAATTTTCAAAACTCCAATTTTCAAATATTTTTTAAAACTCCAATTTTCAAAACTTTAATTTTCAAAACTCTAATTTTCAAAACTTCAATTTTCAAATAATTTTCAAAACCCCAAATTTCAAACAATTTTCAAAACTCCAATTTTCAAATAATTTTCAAAACTCCAAATTTTCAAATTTAATTTTCAAAACTTCAATTTTCAAATAATTTTCAAAATTCAAGATTTTCAAATAATTTTAAGTCCTTTCTTTTCTTCTTCATTCCTTAGGGTTTAGAGTCATAAAAAAAATCACGTTTTTAATAAATTTGCTACTTTCCTTTCAGTTAAGCACTTTCGCAAATTTTCTTTGATTTTAAAACAATTTTTTGTTTTTCTCAATTTTTAATAAGTATGAACAAACTTCATGGTTCCAAATAATGTAACTCATTGAACCAATTCATGGATTTAGGCTTTGGTGGGGGCCCAACATCTGTAATATTTTCTTTGAAAATAATTTAAGTGAAGTGCATAATTGATATTGTTTGATTTTGACCAATTTTGTGTGAGATATTTTACATTTATCATTATGAGCTAACCTTGTTTTCATGACAACACATTCTTATTTGCTAGTAAGGTACGCTCCCACTCTTACTTCATTTATTTATTCATTCATATGCTTGATTTGTTTTATTATTTGATCATTTCATTGGTATCCATTGATTTCCTTATCAATTGCCACACTTACCTCACCTTATTTAGTAGAGACCCATTTTTAGGGACTTAGAGGGGTTCTACAATATTTTACCATACCTTTCCAATAGTTAACTTAACCCCTAGAATTGACTTTGGTTTTCCACAGACTGTCTTTTCCAAATAAGGAGTTACACTTAGGGGTTTTTTTTATTTATTTTGTTTTCCTTTAGAAATAAAATAAAAATAAGTGGCGACTCCAACTCTTTTCTAAAAATCATATTTTTTCACCAAATAAATAAAAAGCAAGTCGCGTCATTGAGTGGGAATGCATTGTGCAAAACGCGGGTCCACACAAAGCTTTCACACATGATAAGGAAATTGCTTATCAACAAACCCAGGTGGTTCATCTATATAGACATCCTCATAAAGAGAGCCTTGAAGAAAGGTGTTGTTGACATCAAGTTGGTGAAAGGACCAACCAAACTGCACAACAAATGTAAGAATAAAGTGAATGGTTGTTAGCTTTATCATAGGGCTAAACGTGTCATGAAAGTCAATGCTAGGACCTTGGTGAAATCCTTTAGTAACCAGTCAAGTTTGTAGCAGTCAATCAAACCATCCAATTTGTGTTTAATCTTGAAAATTCATATACACTCAACTATATTTTGTGTGTTAGAATGTGGGACTAAGTCCCAAGTGTGATTCCGTACAAAAGTGTCAAATTCATTACTCATAGCAAATCGCCAATGAGAGTGTTTTTTAGCTTGAGTGAAGGAGGTAGGTTCAAGTGAATCAGGTTGAGCAGGAGATGTGGCAATTAGGTAGTTAAAAAAAAAGGGGGCTTAAAAATGAGGTTTTTACGTCGAGGAATGTTTTGGTGGGTAGGTTGAGAAGAAGGGAGAGAGTGAGTGGGAGAAGTGGAAGATAGAGAATGAGAGCTTACATGTGTTGATGAAGAGGCCAGGGAACCACTCTTTAAGAACAGAGTAATATAGTTTGTTTGAGGATCAAATGCCTATGAATTTGACTTGGATGGACTAAGGGCACATAAGGTAAGTAAGGAAGATGAATAGGAAACTACGGGTTGAACGATATCGAGTGAAATGGGAGTAGTTTCTAATTGTGGGGGGAGGGAGGGAGGAAGGAGAAGTGTGGGGGGTGGGTATGGAGGAGGTTAAGGAAATTCATGAGTGGAAAATTGCATCAGTTGCACGAGAATCTTGTGACTGAATAGTGTGAAAAGGAAATCTATTTTCCATAAAGACCACATGTCAAGAAATGAAGATTTTTTAAGTGGATGGTTCATAACATCTGTAAGAATTGTGAGAGAGAGAATAGCCAAGGAAAACACAAGGACAAAACTTGTGATCCAATTTGTGGCATGTGTAGGGTTTTAGCTAGGGGTAACAAAGGCAACCAAAGATTTTAAGTTTGAGGTAGTTGGGAGAAATGTGAAAAAGGGTCTCAAAAGAAGATTTGTTACCTAAAAGTCGGGTTGGCATTTGACTGATGAGGTAAATTGTCGTTTGAGAGACAACAAACCAAAATTAAAGGGGAATGGAGGCTTGATGATGAAGAGTCAAAGTAGTCTCAAGTATGTGTCTATGACGTCTTTTAGTAGTACCTACAATTTGTGGAGTGTGTGTAAGAGAATAGAGATGTTGAATTCCATGTTTAGAGAGAGTAGGATGAAGACCCTCATATTCCCACCACCATCAGAATAAACTATGAGGATTAGCGTTTGGAAATATTTTTCTACTAATTGCTTGAAGTTTTCAAAAACTGAAGTGGTATTTGATTTGTCTTTTAGAGGATAAAGCCATGTGTTTTTGGTGAAATGGTAAACAAAAGTCACATAGTATCGAAAATTGTTAAAGAATGTGATAGGAGCATGTCCTCAAATATTAGTGTAAATAAGTTCAAGGGGTTTAGAGCTCATAAGAGAAGAGAAACATGAGTTACATGAGTCTAGAGACAACCTGGACATTAGAAGTGAATGACTTGAGATGACATATTTGAGAATACGTTGTTTAGGATGATTGAGATGATGATGTCAATTATTTAAGGATGTTGGATTGGTGATGGTGTTGTAGGCCTAAAGTGTTGAGCTTGAGTTGGTAGAAGATGTCAATCACTCATACAGATTTCCCTTACTCTGGCCTTATGAGTGTTGCCCCTATAATCAAATCCTTCACTCATACATCCTTAGGGTTTTTTCTTTTTTCCTTTTTTATAAAAATTTCAAATACATAAAAGAGTTCGATATATAGCTTATTAATATATTAAAAAATTAGAACTAATACATGTTGTCTATGCTCGCGAACATGAATGCAATATTATTCACCCATGGGATTAGAACTCATATGTATAAAATAAAATTAATTAATTTGTGAGATATAAAGCAATGTATATGACACTCCACCCAACAAAAGTTTGACATGAAATGTAGTAGAAATGGGCAATATCCACTTGAGTTTTTAGATTACCATCAATAAGTATATCCAAAGTTGGTTGTAAGACTAGTCTAAAGGTCACATTACCTCAACATGTATGGAAAAATCAAAATTCATACAAGTCAATTTTCTTCTTCTTAATTTAAATGTCACATAGTCTTGAATTTTTTACACAAAGCCAATAGCTAGAGATTTGCAAAAAGGTCAATCTTACAAGACAAAAATGTAAAACTTACACATTATTAATGTGACATTCAATTGTGTTGGAATGGCTATTGGAGGCAACACTTACAAGAGTAGTAGAGAAAGCATGAAATCTTGCAAGCCAAACTTTCATTACAAGAGGCAACATGAATTGTTTATGCGTTAGGAATTGATCATCATGATATTATATTTTCTTATAATATAAAAAAATTATTAAAAATATCTCTATAAATATTTCAAGTGGGAAAATATTATGGGATGGAGGTGAACTTATGAAGACTATATGTAATAGATAGAGATGTGACAATGAGTAGGTCAGAAACATTTAGTGGAGTGAGGGAACTAATCATACTTCACACTTCAAGATAGAGATATCATGACGAGTAGGTCAAAAACTGATTTGTAATTGAAGTACCCATTTTAAACTCATGTACTTATATTAAAATGATTAAAAAAATTTATTCAATGATGCAATATGCATTTATGAAGCTTATGTACCATTATATATCTCTCTTTTCTTCAAATGATCTTGTCTACGATTTTTGAGAGAAGGCACTTTCAACAATATATTTCAAAATTCTAATTCTAATCCTAAAATTCTTTTAGGATCTTAATAGAAAAATGAGTTTAGCAATTTTCAAATAACCTTTTGAATAGTCATTAATAAAATAATTAAGAAAAATATAGGCCATCTGGGAACTTTGAAAACTTTAAGAATTTTTATATTGCTTATAAAGTTCACAATAAATTAGGGTTTGCTTGTTAAGTGTTTTCAAAAGCAATTTTCTATTTTTTGGGAATAAAAAAATAATTTAAAAAAAAAACGAAAAGAAAGAAAATATGTTTGATAATCAGAAAACATATTAAGAACTATTAAACACAATTTTCAAAAATATTTCCAAACAAACTGGTAATTTTTCAAACAAATTTCTAATTTGTATGGTTTAAATTATTTATTAAAGAATGGAAGTATTAAAATTGGTTTTATGAAAATGAATCATGATTTCTAAAAGATTGTAAATTATTTTGTAACCAGGGGGGCTAGATCAAAGGTTCCCCATCAAAACTTATGCCTCTTTGAAATGACCATATAATATTCAGTAGATATTTATTTTATTGTACTTATCTGATGAACATTTTAATAAAATAATGCACTACAATCTTACGATAGAGCAAAATAAAGACGGTAGAATATGTTATATAATTTAGAGAGTTGTGTACAAAATATTTTATCATTTTCCAAAAAAACATTAAGAAATATTTACATTCGATTTTATATTTGAATTACTTGAGATTTTATATATTGTAGAAGTTGGGGTCAAATGTAAAATATATATATATATATTTTTAATTTCTAAGGTTTTAATTATTTATTGAAAAATGAAAGTATTAAATTGGCTTTATGAGATTCTATTGTAATTTATAAAAGAGTGCTAATCATTTTGTAGTATGGGGACTTGACCAACCTAGCTCATCTAAATGATCATATAATATTTAATGGAATTAGCATGAGCGCATAACTATCTTTACAAGATCAAGATATTTTTTTTGGTTGTGTTTACCCAATGGGCATTTTAATAGACCGAGATATCTTAAGGTTTATAATAGTTTAATGTTTTGGATGAGTTTGTTGAAAAGAAATTGCATGAAGTGATAATTTTACTTTATATTTTAAGGTGAATTCTAATTATTATTTTTAACCTTAAGAAATTATACTATTTCGCATTTTTGTTCTAAATTTAGGAATTGTCAATTACCACATATTTAATTTTTTTGAAGGAGCTTTCATGGAATATGTTCTTAATTGTTCTAAATATTTACATCATTAATTATCTTATTATTCCAATAATTTATATTTATCTATACTTTGGTTAACTCAACTTCCATCAATTATCTTATTATTCTAATAATGTAATATTTATATATAATTTGATTAACTCAACCTTATATAAACCTGTGATAAATTGGAAAATATCAATTTCAATAACTTATTGGTTTGATGAATTGAGACATTGATATATGCTATTCAAGTGCATTTTCTCTTATTCTACAGATGACAAAACACACCATTTAGTCCAATGCCGATGGTAGGCAATCCTATATTCCTAAGTGATTAAAGATTCTCGAATGAAATTATATAAACAAAAAATGTAAATTGTTGTACCTAGACTTGAAAACAATTAACAAATGATTTGAAATATAATGAAGACTTTAAATTCTCTTACTTTTTTAATATGGAAACATGGAACTTTTTTTATTATAGAAATATGGACAAAAAAAAAAAAAAATTATAAGCAAATGAGTATAAAATTAGATATTATCATGATCTTAAATTATATTTTATACATACACATTATTAATTCTTCTTTTTTTATGCCTATATTTTTTTTTTTTTCCGAATGAAACTTTTTTTCATAAGAAAATTGAAATATGATACATAAAAGACTTGAAAAAGTGGAGAGGGAAAAAACTATATATCCATCTCTCTTAACTCAAACAAAAACACTTATATCACCCACCTATTTTGTCTAATTCTCAATCAAAGAGGAGATATCAAACAAAATATAAAAGTAGGGAATTGCGTTCAATTTCCTTAAATTTTGACTTAATCATTTTAATTTTTTTCCATTTTGTGAAGTTGTACTATATTTGATCGTTGGCATTGAGCATCAACCGAGGTCCTTAATTTTTTTTTTCTATTTCATGAAATTGTACTGTTGATCATTTCCATTGGTAAAAAGTGTGATTATTTTTTCTTTACTGATTTTTCTTTTTTTTCAAAAAGGAGCAAATATTAATATGATATGTTTAGACAATTGGATGTAATTAACTATTAATGGTATAATAATAGTGCTAACAAATAAAATGGCCGAATAATTCACTAATTCTCATCAAAACTTAATTTTCATATTATTATTATTGTGATTGTCATTTTATAAAGGATGCATTAAACGTCCCAAGCATGAGATTAATGAATGATTAAGGGCCTGTTTGGCGATATTTTTTAAACTTGTTTTTAAAAATTATTTTTAAGTTAAAGAATAAAAAATAATTTTTAAAAACAACTTTTAAAAAAATATGGCCAAACGGGCCTATGTTTTCCTTTTGTTTTTAAAAACTAGTGAAAACAACTCCTACTTAATTTATAAAAAATGTTTTCTATTTCATTTTGTTTGTAAAAATTGTTTTAAAAAAAAAATAACAGTCAAACAACACTAGAAAATTTTAAAAACTGTTTTTTGTTTTTAAAAACAGAAAAATATTAATTTGAAAGAAATTAACACATGTCCGATTAATTTGAAAGCAACGACTTCCAAGTGAAAAGGGAATCTGATTAGAAAAAAGAAATTAACAACTTCCAAGTGAAATTGAGTTTCAGAATCTTGACCAACAAACAGAGAGAAATTGTACTTGACAAGAATATCAAGAAAAAGAACCAAGGAATTAAAGGACTTGTACCTGATTGATGATGAACAAGACTGAGAAGAAGTTGCCGAATGTGAAATCAACAACACCAAGTTAACAGATAGATATCCAGAGAGAGAGAGAGAGAGAACACAAGAAACAAAAAGGCTATGAGAATTTTACCGGATTGATGACCAAAAAGACCAAGAAATTGTTGAATGTATGTGGACCCCAAAATTCTACAAAGGTTGGCAGTCCCTTTCCAAGAGAGATGGGATTTCCAACAAGAGACTCTTGAGATTTTTGAGAGTAGATTCTCAACTCTGTTTCAAAGGATATTCCAAATAACTTGACGTACATTGCTAAAGCAAGCAAGATCTTGACCAATTTGCGCACATTGCTAAAGCAAGCAAGATCTTGACCAATTAGCGCGATCGTTTTCAGCACAAAAATGCTCAGGTTTTTAAGCTTAAGAAACATTTTATAGCATTTCAGCAAGGAGCCCTTGACATTAAGACTAATTACACCAGATTCAAGGTTCTTTGGGAAGAACTCAAGAATTTTCAACCATTATCACCCTGTCATTGGGGAGGTTTACAAGCGTGGTTAGAATATCAATAGCAAGTAAATGTGATTCAGTTTTTAATGGGCTTAAATGATTCCAATGCCTAGACTAGGGGTCAAATTTTAATGATGGAGCCTTTTCCACCTCTTTCAAAGGTTTTTGCATTGGTTATCCAGGAAGAACCACAACAATCTATAAACAATGAAATTCATCTTTGCTACAGCCTTTTAATCTGGGTAATGCAGATCCTGCTTCAGTTAATGCTCATACTAGGAATTCAACTTTAAAGGCAAAATGTGAGCGACCTTAATGTAGCCACTATGGATTGTAGAGTCATACCATTGATCGTTGTTATAAATTGCATGGATACCTACTTGGGTACAAGCCTAGATCCAAGACTCAATCGAGCTAGGCCCAAGCTAATCATGCAACTTCTATTATCTCCTAAGGACTTGGAACCATAGACATGATGCTCAACAATTTCTTCCCTAGTTAGTGCCAACAACTGATTGTCTTTCTGAGTTCACAACTACAATGTAGCTCACCTACCATTTTGGAATCGCAACAACAGGGTGGTGTCTTTCTGAGTTAATTTCCTCATAATTCCTAGGTTTTGGATATTGGGCCAACACACCATGTGTGTTGCTCTCTTGATTTGTTTAAGAATTCTTTCTTGTCTTTCAATTCGAGTGTTACTTTCCCACTGGTGAATTTGTTACCATTACTCGTATAGTATCATTCGAGTTATTTAAACATTTCAATCTTGAAAATGTTCTATATGTTCCACAATTTCGATTAAACCTCCTTTTGATTAGTGCTCTCACTTAGTCTCATTTTTACTTTATCAAATTTGGGTTTGAATCTTGTTTTATTTAGGACCGTATGCAAGGGCAGATGATTGGGATGGGTAGGCGTAGTGGCAATATTTATGTTATGGATCTAACCAATCTTTTTCCCACTCTATCTTGCATCCTAGTTGTTTGTTATAATGTTTCTAAGATTGATTATGAACTTTGGCATACTTGTTTAGGGCACCCTTCCCATGTAAGACTTAATCTATTGAAAAATATATTAAATTCAACATTGTTGATCATTCACCTCATTGTTCTATTTGTCATTTGGCTAAGCAAAAGTAGTTGCCCTTTCCCATTTCCAATTCTATTTCACAATGTCACTTTGATTTGTTGCATATAGACATATGGAGTGCTTTTAATTTACCAACACATGATGGTTTTCGATATTTTTTTACAATTGTGGATGATTATTCTCACTTTACTTGGGTGTACTTGTTGAAAACAAAGTGTGACGTCAACAACATTTTTCTTGCCTATTGTACTCTCATTCACACACAATTTAGGACAAACATTAAATTGATTTATAATGATAATGCACTAAAACTTGCTTTTTTGGATTACTTTCGTGAAAAAGAGATTTTTCCATTCCACTCATGTGTTGACACTCAACAAAATTTTGTGGTAGAGCATAAGCATCAACACCTTTTGAATGTGGCCCGGGCATTACTGTTTCAATCCAATATTCCTCTAGCTTACTGGGGGGATTGTATTTTAACTACTACTTATCTCATAAATAGAATTCCATATCCCATTCTTTCCAATAAAACCCCATTTGAAATTTTGTACAATCAATCCCCTCGTATAGTCATCTCCGTGTCTTTGGATGCCTATGTTATGGTTCTACACTAGCACATCATGGTATCAAACTCTCACCTAGAGCCATCCCTTTAGTGTTTCTTGGGTATCCATTGGGTTACAAAGGTTATGAATTGTTGAATCTTTCCACTAATGCCATATATATTACTTGAGATGTTATCTTTCATGAAACATTGTTTCCTTTTCAATCCAACGACTTGTCATCTTCCATTTCTAATTTTCTTTTTGAAAATGTCCTTCCATCATCTTGTGCTAGCACCTTTCATTCACATTTTCCTTCTTTTACTGATTCCAATCCAACCACTTCCATTAAGTCCCTTATTTCTTCCATTTCTCAGCTAACTCATGTAACTAGACCACCAACTTATCTTTAAGGCTGCCACTACTATTCCACTACTCTTACTCCCACATCTGTCTTATATCCACTCTCTAGTGTTCTTAGTTATGAAAAACTTTCCCCCTCACACCATGCTCTCGTTCATGCCATTTCTTCTCATGTTGAACCAACTTCCTACACTTAAGCTACTATGATTCTGGAATGGCAGTAGACTATGAAAGCTAAACTCCATGCTCTTGAGGAGAATGGTACTTAGTCCTTAACAACTTTGCCCCCTAGCAGATGGGATGTGGGATGTAAATGGGTGTACAAGCTCAAATTTCGAGTTGATGGGTCTCTTGAGTGGCAAAAAGCTCACCTAGTTGCCAAAGGGTACGCCCAACAAGAAGGTGTGGGTTACATTGATAGTTTCTCGCCTGTAGCAAATTAGTAACTATTAAACTTTTATTGGCTTTAACTACTATCCACGGTTGGTTTCTTGTTTGATTAGATGTCAATAATGCTTTCCTCCATGGTGATTTAATCAAAGAAGTTTACATGAGTTTGCCTCAAGGGTATCACCATGAAAGGGAGACACAACCATCTAACATTGTTTGCAAGTTACACAAATCAATATATGGCCTAAAGCAAGCTTCAAGGCAATGGTTTGCTAATTTTCTGGTGTTTTATTGGACAAAGGTTTTACTCAATCAGCCCCGGATCATTCATTATTTACTAAGCGCAGTGGTGAGTCATTCCTTGCATTACTAGTGTATGTTGATGACATTGTCATTGTCATCACTAACAATGATTACAAAACTGTTGAAGAGCTAAAAACATTCCTTGATAGTCAATTTAAGCTAAAGGATCTTTGACAACTCAAATACTTCCTCAGTCTTGAAGTTGCCAGGTCACGAAAGGGTACCTCTATTAGCCAGAGACACTATGCACTTCAATTATTATCAGATTATGGTTTTTAAAGTTGCAAACCTACAAGCATGCCTATGAAAGCTAACATTAATCTCTCACAAGATGACAAAGAGTTATTGGAGGATCCAAACTTGTATAGACGTCTATTTGGAAAGCTCTTATATCTTACACTCACATGACTAATTTGACTTACTCCATGAATCATTTGAGTCAATATTTGGCTAACCTGAGATCAACTCATCTATAAGGAGCTCATCAAATTCTACAATATATCAAGGGTACAGTAAGGCAAGGTCTTTACTTCTCTACTACACCATCAGTTCATCTTAAAGTTTTTGCTAATTCAGACTGACGAGCTTGTAAAGATACGAGAAGATTCATTAGTGGTTTTTGTGTCTTCCTTAAAGACTCCTTAATCTCATGGAAATCTAAGAAATAGAGCATTATTTGTCTATCTTTAGCTAAGGCAGAATATTGAGGAAAAAACTTGCTCTTCTTCGTGATTTTGCAAGCTGATTTGGTTGAATGCTCTTCTTTGTGATTTTGGGATTCAAAGCAAAGAACCTGCTACACTATTTTGTGACAATGAAGCAACTCTTCATATTGCGGCTAATCCTGTTTTCCACGAATAGGCGAAGCACATTGAGATTAACTATCACCTTGTTCGAGAGAAGATACAAGCAAGTTGTCTCAAGACAATGCATATGTCTCTAGTACCAAATTGTTGATCTCTTCACTAAGGTTCTATTTCCAACACAATTCAAATATCTCCTCAGCAAGATGGGAATTCATAATCTTCATTCTCCATCTTGAGGGGGAGTACTAGAGCATATTGACATTTTTGTAAGAAGGGTTGATTTTTTCTTTCTTGGCCTTTTTTTTTTTTTTTTTTTTTCTGAGTTGAGAGTTGGTTACAAGTTTGTTACTCTGGTTCCCATATAGACTAGCCTTTTGGCTTTATTCCATTTTTGTAGAGAATCAAGAGTATGAATGCATTCATTCTTTTCTCTCCCTTTCATTCCTTCTTTCTCGTAAAACCAATAACATACATCTCCATACTAAGGTGCATCACCTTTGTTGACAAAGACAAGATCAGTTTGGCAACCCCTGCTTCCGTGCGCATCACTTGCTCACCACCAAAACATCATATCTGCATTATATCCATTGATCTGCTACAATTTCACACTAGCATTATGTTCAATTTCAGACACACACCTACAGTTAGGAAAACATTAGAATCTCTATGGAATCACATCACGAAGACAAAAATATCAATTGTATTTTCTGTATCTCACTATCACTCTAACATTGAGGAATTCCATTTTGAAAGTGCATCAGATCTCCATTAACACGCACATCATCCATATCGAGACCAGCACAAAGGCAGACGATATCTCCATTCTGCATCTCCATATTACATACAAGCGGTTTTGAAGCTTCACTATTTCTGTGGACATCGACATCACATAGTTGTTGCTCTATCCCCCGCACACCATCATCTTCGGCATCTCTAGAACAATTAATGCATACCATCAGTAATAATCAGCAAACATCATCAGATCCTTTTTTTTATTTTGAACACCGAATTGCTTTGGAAGGAGGTTTGGGTGTGCTGTTAGTGGAGAAAATTTATTGATATGAATACAAGAGTTTAATGGATTTAGTATGTGTTAGTGGAGAAATGGAGTGGCGTTAATGGAGATGTGAGGTGCATGAATTTTCATTAATAGTGAAAATGTGAAATTCAATGGATGACTAAGTGGAAATGTGAAGCCAAGTTTTTATGGATTAAATCATGGAATAAAGTGGCTTCATATAAGGTAATTTTGTGGCTGAAAATTCCCTTAGAATTCATGAGAAAAGATATGGCCCATCTGAAAACTTAGAAAAGATCAAGAATTTTTATAATGCATATAAAGTTCACAATAAATTAGGGTTTGCCTGTTCAGTGTTTTTGAAAGTAATTTTCTATTTTTTAATAACCAAAAAAAGAAACGAAAAGAAAGAAAATAGGTTTGATAATCAGAAAACATATTAAGAACCATTAAACACAATTTTCAAAAATATTTCCAAACAAATCGGTAATTTTTTATGCATTGATCTATATAAGATTGATTGAAGCTTATGATAACTGATTATTTTAAGGATTTTAAACAATATATATATAATATTACTTGAATGCTAACTTATTGGGTAAGGGGAAATACTATTTGAGAAATGTTTTTGAAAAGAGTTCTAAAAATAGTTTTTAACAACATTTGTACGTATTTCATTGAAAGGGTTTAAAAGGAAAAAAAGAAGCATGAAACTGTTATTTAAAAATAAAGCTTAACCTTTTTTCATTTTAATATCTCAAAAGAAATTAATGAGCAATTTTAAAAATTCTTGTAAAGTTATAGTTTCTGAAGATGAATCTCACTTATGGATAACACCTAGAGGGGGGTGGGGGGTGGGGGGTGAGTAGGTATTTTTTAAAACAGTTAGAGATGGTATCTCACAAATGCTCACAATTCCCCTATTTTTCCCTTATACAATGATATTCTTTTTCAACCTTATGAACGAACAAACAAATCGCAAGTAACAATGGATGCACCAACACTCTCTCAAACAAGTTATTCAATGCAAGTAACAAGCAAATGAGACAACTCTCCCCAAACCTAATATATAAAACAGTGCATCAATATAAAAACTCTTTTTCACATGCCCCTTGTCATCAATCAACAACTAACATATATCTTGTTCTTTCAAAGATACAACAAACACATTTTAGCTCATGATCCAATTAATTTAATCACCATAACGCAATGAAATATAACATAATCTCATGAAATGCTAATAAAAAGACAAGATAGAAATGAGAGACAATAACACCAATTTTTTTTTTTTTTTACGTGGAAACCCTCCGAAAAGAAAAAACCATGAGCCTCAAACAATCAAATAATCCACTATGAAGGAAAAATAGTTGAGTAGAAAGGTTTTACCTAGCACAAGTCTTTCACCCTTTCCCAAACCACTTGCCTAGAACCTTCAAGCTTTAGCTACCACCATTCTTCTTTAGGAAAACACTTGGAATCTACTCCAAACTTTGATCTTGGCCTCTTCTTAAGTCCACAGCAGAAAGAATCTTAGGTTTTACCCCAATAAGTTGGATATGAGAGTTAGGATGAAGAACACAGTGAATTAAGCTATTTGGAACAAAGATTTTTTACTCAAAAACTGATTTTCAATTCAAACCCATAAATTTCTTACAAGGCAAACACTCTCCAATATAGTAAGAGAAACTTGAAGCTAAAAACTTAGGGTTTTCGCTTTCATTGTTGCCTACACCACATCTAGAAAGAGGGCTTAAGAATTAGGGTTTTGAAACTTATCCAATGTTTGTGATTTATTTGGAAAATCATGAAAATTCGTAGGTATAATCGAAGTCTGATTGATAAGACAAAACTAAAAAGTCTGGGTTCAAGATAAATTGTTACTCTTTAGTTTGTTTGATCAAAATCCAATCCAAATGTTTTAAACACAATGTTTTACACTTTTAAGCTTCAATTTAAGGATAAAAATTTAAAATACGATTGATCATTGTTTGTCATCATCCATCACCTTAATTGCTCTTACCAATTCCTCTGGCCATTTTCAAATACGAACAATTTGGAAAAGGCAGGTGTCTAAGGGAGGATTTTAAGAATATGAGCTATGAGACACAATGAGAATTTTGACCCGAAATTGCTAATACACAAAATACACTTACATTTTTTTATTTTTTATTTTTTTTTATGGTATTGTTTCCAAAACTTGCATTAAAATGAAAAATGGAAAGAAAACCAAATCCAAAGTTTATAATTATAATTCAACACAATCATGTGGCAATTTGGTGTATTTTACTAAATAAGTCATCATCACTACTCACAATTTGTTTTTTCTAAAACAAAATAACTTTCCTTCCCTTAGTCTCTCAATTTATGGTTTCTCTCATTGTCCTGGGAAAATTTAAGGCGATACTCATCCTTTTCATTTGGAACCAAGTTGTTGGTCACTTTCACCTTCAAGCCTTTTTCATAAATATCTAGTGTTTTTCTCAAGTGGAATCTCTTATACCAAACTTGCAAATTGCAAACCTCATTATTCTCTTTCTTTCTTCTCGTAATTTGTCTGGAGATGTGAAGTTAGTATGAATGATACTGCAGGATCCATCACGAAGAGTAGTTGGTAATCTCTGATATTCCAAGCTCCAATGGCGACAATCAACCAAAAACTGCACATACACTTAATTTTTTTGGCTATAAGTTTATTTTAGAATTTTTTTTTTTTTTTTTGTTATATTGATTCATATACATGATTTGTGATTTTAATTAAGATTCACTTGCAACACTTAATGCTTAATTAATTCACAAATTAATTCTGATAAATCCTTACTATTCTCCACCAACCAAAAGTTTGGAATGAAATGCAGTAGAGATAGGCACTATCCACTTGAGTTTTTCAATTACTACCAATAATTATACCCAAAGTTTGTTTTAGGGATGGTCTAAAGGTCACATTACCACTGCATATGTAGAAAATGAAAATTCATACAAGTTCATTTTCTTCTTCATAATATGAATGCCACATAGTCTTGAACTTTTGGCACAAAGCTAATAGCTAGAGATTTGCAAACAGGTAAATCTTGCAAGAAAAAAATATAAAACTTAAACATTGTTGATGTAGCATTGGACTGTGTTGGAATGGCCATTGAAGGCAACACCTACACGAGTAGTAGAGAAAGCATGAAATCTTGAAAGCCAAATTAACTTTTATTACAAGTTATATACAAATCAAAATAAGACCAAAAAAAAAAATGTCCAAAGAGAAGGTTATGTTGCAATTCCTACAACAAAACGTCGTTAGAGATTTTTCAGCATCAACAACCTTGAAGCCTATTATTGGTTTTTTTAATTGTTTGGGCATTGGGAATTGCCACTAAAACTTGGAAGAAAAACATTGAATGAGGAATTAGGAATTATTATGTTGTATTAATCATTCATACAGTATGCTAAATAATGAGTATGAGATAGAAGGGAGAAACAAGTTACTTTGATATAAAGGAGGTATTAAAGTCATTTCAACACTAGAAGGAAATTGATGCTGAAAGGCTCTTTGGAAATTATCATTTCAGAGTTTTGATAAAGTTCAAGGCATATGAATACTATAAATTGGATCTTTGATGCCCTTTTTCAAACCTATTTTGATACCAAAATGTGTTTTATCGAAATTTTGATAAAGCACCTAGAGAGTCATGTCTTAGTTTCCTTCATCGATTATAGTCAATAACCTTTGGACATAATTTTGATACTTAAAAATCTTGGTAGGAAATTTTGATACCAATGGGGATGACATACTCATTTATCAATTTTTCACTACTGAAAATTTCTACACCAAACTAATATAATCTCAAGATTTTGGTAAACACTTGCATTTTTGCATTTTTAGTACCAATCCATGTAAAAGGTGTTTTGCACAGTATTTTGACTTGACTTGATTGTATTGGAGTTTAATACAATTGGAGAAGGCTAAGAGGAGTGATGTTATTCAAGATGAACTTTTTGATACAAGGATAAAATGATTCAATATTGATTTCAACAATAGCCCATGGATTTCAATGGTGACTTGAAAAGATAAGGCCTTTGTTGAACATTTCATTACCATATTGATCATGAATCGGAATTTTGATTTATAAAATTTGTTATCTTTTTCTAAGACTTCATTTGGCTCTCATATTCTTTTTTTAGCCATTTTAACCATTTTCTTGATGTTTTTAAGGTTTGTTCGTAAGTGTAAAGACATTAGAGATTTTTATGAGGAAGGAGGATGAAAAACACATAAACTTACTTTTGATTATTGCAATACATCTCTATTAATTTGGTGAATTGAATGCATTATGCGGGAACAACAATGAATGGCTAAACACCTTTTTTATCTGCAAAAAGTTGATCTCCTATGGGAGAGTCTTAGTGGAGTGCATATGAAGTATTAAGAAAAGTTATCCTTACTCTAAGATTCATCTTTCTCACAAATTCGACAAGGAAAAATAACTCTTTAAAATTTACTAGGGTTCTATATGTGTGATTCTTATTAGTTTTAATGAATGCTTCCTTGTAAGAGTTGATTCACTAAGATTCAATTTGATCCCTTATTGTGATGTCTCTAAGGTTAGTACTTGAGATGAGTATTAATTGGGCATAGTAGGTTGAAAACTGAATGTGAAAGAGTGTGGCTGTCATAGGAGCACATTGGATCCTACTTTCCTTGAGATTTGAACTTACATGGGACATAATAACGTCTAATTGTAGGAAATACCACAGTTTGGTATTGATAGAGTTAAAGTATTGCCTTGCAACAAAAATGGAAAATTTAATGAGCTAAAGCACTTCCAATATACATAAAAATAAGGTAAGGAGATGTCTAGCTTTTCATTCTAGAAATTTAAATATAAAATAAAATAAATGAATATAATCATTGAAAGATTGTATAATCCATGCTATTTCTTTCTCATACCAATTACTCACAGGTAGACACATTTTCCAGAGTACTTACATCTTGGTCCATCTGCAAGTTAGATTCCTCGAGAGTTTGGTTTGAAGCGACCAATATTGTTTGTTTTCACTTATTGAAATAATCCCATATGCGAGCCTACTGATATTTTAAACCGAAAAAAGAATTGAAAGTAAAAGAATATAAAGATAAGGAAACCAAAAGAAAACCCATACTCAAAGCCAAATCATACGACACACCTTTTCCTGCTCTATCAAGAATTGCCATGAATTGTGCCAAAAAGCACTTTTAATTTAAAAAAAAAAAAAAAAACTTGTTTTTAATTTTAAACATTAAAATTAAAAGTGGAAGGCTCCTAACAAATAATAATAATAACAATAATAATAATAATAATAATAATATTATTATTATTATTATTATTAAATCTTTTTTTAAGCAAATATAAATTTGTAAACATTGTACTTAAATCTCAAAACAAAAAAAAAAATGAAAAAATGAAAAAGAATGTCAAAGTACTCATTCTTTCTTTAAAAAAAAAAGTTCATATTGAAAATTCTGTTTGGCACATCTATTTTCCTTTTAAACAAACACCCATTATTTTGAAATAAAAATTAAAACTTATTTCAAAAAATTAGAAATAAATAAATAAAATTCTTATTTGTCTACGAAGCAAACACTTATATTGATACATATATTTCAAACTTCACTATGCCCCTACAAAAAATAGAACATGATAAGCTCCACAACACATCACACATGCAACAGTCAACAAAGGCATTAGAGCCCAAAAAATATAGAACAGAGGATGAAGATAAATCCCTATGGCAGCAGGCAAAGCACGGATCAGCACATGGAATACCCATTCCCAAACCCTTAAAGATAATGGCTACCTAAAGAAAGATTTGATTCTCTCAGAGATGTCTGTTGCTCTTTCAAATCCTTTGTATTTTGGCTCACCTTTCTTACCAAATAAAATTAGTTCTACATGGAATCAAATGAAGTCAACAGCATTCCATAAGAATGAACATCCAAGAATTGTATTCTAGTAGAATGAACCATATAGAATTGAAAGTTGTATCTACATAATCAGAATTTCATTTTTTTTCATCCAAGGGTGAACGAATACCATTAAGCTTTATATACACAAACAAAAGCTACATTGAAAAATGATTCAGATCTAACAACAACAAAGAAAAGAAGTAATACCTAGAAATTTTAGTGACTCCACCTCCAGAACCCATGAAAAATTGCTCACAACAACTTAATCAAATCACACAAAACCTTAGGGCTTAGTTTCAGACCCGAAACAAAGACCATAGGCAAGGAATGAAGGATGTGATGCAGGAAGGATACGGGGCATTAGACTGCTGTTAATATTCCTTTTGGCAAGATAGGATGGATCTGGGGCATTAGAGGAAGGAAGACTGATGTTAATGTTCCCTTTGGCAAGAAAGGAAGAATATAATGTAGGAAGGATATGGGGTGTTAGACTTTCAACGAGAAAGGATCTGGTGCATTAGACTTTTGGCAAGGAAGGAAGACAGATATTAATGTTCCTTTTGGCGAGGAAGGATGTTGTATTTTGCATGGCACGTGGAAAGTTTCACAATTCATCAATTGGCTTTCAGCCATGTGGGGTTGTAAACAAATTTCTTCTCTTGTGAAATTTGAATTCCATTAAAATGATAAAACACATTTGCACCATCAACTTTCCGATGTGGGATTAAATAACCTCTGACGAAAAGTAATAAAATACTCTTTTACATTCTATATGTTTTGATAATCAATTCAACAGACGTAAAGGCTGAATCTTCTTATTAAATCCACCACAAAAATACTCGCAATAGAAGAGGATAAATGGTTCTGCCACTTAAGGATTTTTACCTCTAAATTATTATTGTTTTTTTCTTTCTAAATGGATTTTATTTATTTAACTAAGTGTCTTATCAAATTGTAATCATTTTTAAATTAAGTTTGATTTTAAAATCTTACCTATAAATAAAAATTACAAACATTTATGAAAATTAAAACTAGTACTGCTTTTTATTAGCAGGAGTCCCTATTTTTTTTTTTTAAAAAAAAAACTCAGCAAAAATTTGTAAAATTATTTTTGGATTTAAAATTTTTTTTAATAAAAGAGTTATGATAAAAGTAAGTTTTGTTACATTTTTTTTTAAAATTTATCATTTTAATTAAAAATTAGAAAATAATTTTTAAAATCATATTTAAAACGTATTTTACTTTTTGTTTTAAAATTTGACAACAAAAATTTTAATTAAAGGCATAGATAAATTTTTGCCGCCAATTTTTTTTTAAAAAAAATTGAAATATCATACTCATGACTCACCCATATTTTATTCATTTTTGCAAAACTAGTAACATTGATATTTTACATATGAAGTTTTGAAATATTACTAAAACAATTCTCTAACGACTTTTTTTTCTTCTTATTGTATATTTACCATGATAATATTTTCTATTTATAAAAAAAAAAAAAAATGGACAATATGTTTAATATTTTTATGATTAAAAAATTGGTTATATTTTCTACTTTTATTTAAATATATTTTCATCTATTAAATTTCTCTTGATTATTCATCACGTACAACCTTTAGGTTTTAGTTTTCCTCAGTTGACTTATTAACACCATCCATTTTTCAAATAATTTGAGATTAAGAGGATAGAAACAAGGTGTGGACCCTGCATTTTTGCTTGATGCGTTCCCACTCGATGGCGAAACTCGTTTTTTATTTATTTAGTGAAAAATATGATTTTCATAAAAGACTTGGAGTCGCCACTTATTTTTGTTTTATTTTTAAAGGGAAAACAAACTAAGAAAGAAAACTCTAAGTGTGACTCCTTATTTGGAAAAACAAGTCTGTGAAAAATTGAGTCAGGTATGGAGGTCAGGTTACCTATTGGGAAGGTACGGTGGTGAGCCGTAGCACCCCTCTAAGCCCTATAGTAAGGTCTCTACTAAATAAACTGAGGCAAGTATGGCAATTAACTAGGAAATCAATGGATATCAATAAAATAATTAAATAATAAAATGAATCAGGCATGAGAATAAGTAAAGTGGAAGTGAGATCGTACCTTAGCAGCAAGTAAAGATGCGCTATCAATGAAACGGGGTTAGTGCATAATGATAAGTGTAAAATATCTCACACAAAACCAATCAAAATCGAACAATATCAATCATGCAATTCACTTGAATTATTTTCGAAAGAAATGTTATGAATGTTGGGCCCCCACCAAAGCCCAATTTATTTGGCATGAATTAATTTCACAAATTCCATTATTTTGGAATTATGAAAATTGTCTTCATGCTTATTAAAAACCAAGGAAAGCAGGAAATTATTTTAAAATCAAAGAAAACTTGGGAAAGTGCTTACTTGAAAGGAAAGGTAGCAAGTTTATTTAAAAACGGGATTTGGGATGGAAAGTGATAGAATTAAAAAATATTTGAAAATTGGAGTGGAATTAAATTTATTTAAAAGAAAACTAGAGTTTTGAAAATTGAAATCTTAAAAATTAAATTTTAAAAAATATTTGAAAATGGGAGTTTGGAAAATTAAATTTGAAAATTGGAACTTAATTCTTCATCTTTTGCTTTCAAAATTTGATTCTCAAATTCAAGTTTTGAAATAATTTTCTAAATTCCAATTTTCAAAATTTGATTCTCAAACTCCAGCTTTCGAATAATTTTCCAAATTCCAAGTTCTTAAATAATTCTTCAATTTTTAAATAATTTTCAAAACTTCTAGTTTCTAAATAACTTTCATGTCACTCTAGTTTTTCTAATGAATTTAAAACCACAATTCTCCTTCCTTTCTTAAGGTTTAGGGTCACCAAAAATCCCATTTTTAACAAGTTCGCTGCCGTGTTCTCCCTAGCAAGCATTTTTCATAACTTTTCTTCATTTTTAAAATATTTTAATAAGCCATGAATGCAATTCTATAACTCCAAAAAATCATGAAGTTTGTAGAATTAATTCATGCAAAATTCATTGGGCTTTGGTGGGGGCCCAACATCCATAATTTTATTTTTCTTTAAAAATGATTTGAGTATGGTGTTTAGTTGATATTGATCGGTTCTGCTCCATTTTGTGACACATGTGATATATTTTATACTCATTATTGTGCACTAACTTTGTTTCATGATAGCGTATTATTGCTTGCTACCAAGGTATGCTCTCACTCTCACTTTGTTTATTTATTTTCCATGCATGACTTGCTTTCATCATGAGATTAATTCTTAGTGTCCATTGATTTCCTTGTCAATTGTCATACTTGCTTCACCTTATTTAATAGAGACTCATTTTTAAGGTTCTTAGAGGGGTGCTATGGTCTTTTATTATATCTTCCCGATAAGTAATCTGACCCTCGGACCCATCTCTGTTTTCACAGACTGTCTTTTCCAAATAAGAAGTCACACATAGGGTTTTCTTTCTTATTTTATTTTTTCTTTAAAAATAAAACAAAAATAAGTGGCGATTCCAAGTATTTTCTAAAAATAAAATTTTTCACAAATAAAAAGCGAGTTCTCCATCGAGTGAGAACGCATTGTGCAAAATATGGGGTCCACAAATATCCATCAATAAAAATATTGAAATACCCTTGCAAATCAATATACACCCACATTCTTCCTTTCCTTCATCAATTTCTTTTCTTCCAATCTCTCCACAACCTTAATAAATTAAAATAATTTTATTTAAATAAATGGTTTAAATTTTTAAAATTTAAAAATTTAAAAATACATAATTTTATTCAAATCCAAAACTTTTAATAAATTAAAAATAAAAATAAACTTTTTTAAAAACAAATTTAAGCTTTTAAATTAACTTCTGGTTTGACCTTTCAAGGTCAACACTCCCACATCATTCTTTTCTTTAGACTTTCTTTTTCTCCACTTTTTCAAATGTTTCTCATGTCTAATTATGTCTAAATTAATTCTAAATATTTTCTAATTATTTTACAAAAAAAATTATAAAAAATTATATGAGTAATAAAATCTAAATTTTTTCATGTAGAACAAACTTAACATTATTGTATGGATTTTATAAAATATATTGAAATTAACTTTCAACTTATATCAAACAACTTTTTACGATAAAGAAGCTTAGGTTAGGAGAGGATAAAAAAAATGGACAAGGATAATTCAAAAATAATTAAATGGATTAATAGGATTTATATCTTGAGGTGGATATGTAAGTGTAGTGGATATGTAGATAGTTTTATTAGATGTTTGGTGCCCCTATTTTTAAGTATTCTGGCCTACAACCCTAAAACCCAAAGTAATTCTCACCAAGTTCCCAAAAAAAATTGACCCTTAAAGTTGCCTTGCACCTCTCATTATTTTCAATTTTTTTTTTTTTTTTATCTTTTCAACTCTACAAACTCTCATTTTTAACATGCACTTTTTAATTTTTTTTTTTCTACTTTAGAACTCACTTATCTTCCTAAATACAAAATTTCTTTATATTTACACAACAATTTAACTTCAACATCTTTTTTTTAAGAATTCTTTTTCATATAATATTCCTTACTAACAAAAACTAATTATAATTAAATGACTTTAATTTGATATATATAAATATTAAGATACAAACTCCTATAAACTTACACTTTAACCACTTGAGTCCTACAAGTGTTTGATTTAAAAAATTTATAGTTCTTAAAGATGTTAAACTCATTTAAAAAGTATCAAATGGTAATAAATAAGAACTAAAGAAAAACCATTCAAATAAAGAGATTTCACCTGTAATACAAAGTAAAATCCAAAACAGAAATGTGAAGAAAAAAATTATCATTGACTCTTGACTCTTGCCAAACCAATCCCACTACCATCCGATGCTAAATTATCTAACAAATGGGATTGAAAGCATAGAAGAGAATCATTGACTCTTGACTCTTGCCAAACCAATGGCCACTACCATCCAATGCTAAATTGTCTAATAAATGAGAATTGAAAGCATAGAAGAGAATCATTGACTCTTGACTCTTGCCAAACCAATCTCACTACCATCCAATGTTAAATTGTCTAACAAATGAGAATTGAAAGCATAGAAGAGAATCATTGACTCTACTTAGCCCATTATCTTAAAAGTGTTGCCCCTCCCCTCCTTTCACGAGGTTTCTTAGAAATTTCAAGTTTTTTTATCATATAAAGTATCGAAGAGAATCAATGACTTTGTGTACCCCATTATCAAATGTTGCATCTCCTTTTCTAAAGGTTAATGCCCTTGTAGCCATTCACATTTGTTTCAAGAAAAATGAAGTTATTTTGCCCCCTAGAACTATAGAAATAAAATTTTGTTAAGAAATTTAAAATATGAAAATAATTTTTTTTAAAATAAGAGTATTTTATATAATTTTTTTTTTCGTATTTTCTAAATTTAAATATCCAAATTTTAATTATCTCAAAAGATGGAGATGCTCCAAAAAAGAAAAATAATGTCTTGCAATTAGATAAATAATTCAAAATAATCTGAATACTTCTTAATCCACTTGTGGTTAACATTCTATTAAAATTATGTCAAATTTATTTAAATCTACTTTCATTTATTTATTTAAAATTATTCAAAGCATCTCAATACATTATTCTTTTTTTTTTTTTTGAAAAAAAAAATTTGTATCACGTTTCTAGAAAAGAATGATTAATATATATATATTGATTTTCTTATAAATAATTTGCTTTTACTTAAACTTTAAATGGGTTTGTATGCTCGTGTTTTTCTCTTTTTTTTTTTTTCTTTTTTTTAATTAAATGAGTTCATTTATAACATGGAAATGTCTACTTGAACTTTTATTTATTTCCTTTTTTAAACTTTATTTTAGTAAATGCATCCTTTATCAATAATTTGATGATTTTTTTATTGAAATCAAATAGTGAAGATAAAATTTTGATAATTAAGAAACAATTGACTTGCTACATCATTTATGTGAAATATTGATTTATTGTTTGAAGTATTTTGGCATTATATTCAATTCATCATAATAAGATTGTTTTTTACTCAATAATTTATGTAGAATAATAAATAAATTAAGGAGCACTTTATTAAAAATCGGTTTTAATAGAAAAATGTAAGTTGGATATTCATTTTAATTAGAAATAAATTATAATTTGATTTAATTGGAAAATTAAATTTTTGCTAGTTAATTTAATTTTAATTTGTAATTCATGTTAACAAAGAAAAGAAGATAGTTTTCATGTATTTTTAATTGAAAAAAAAAAATGATGATTTTGGTTGTAATTTGTGAATTTATTTTAATTTGTAAAAAGAAAAGATTATTCTATTAGTTAAATCAATTTTGATATGAAAATTTAATTTTATGAATATAATAATAATTGTTAAAGTAATCTTGCATGTGCAAATTTTAAAAATCTTGTAAAAAATAAACAAAAAGATAAGAAAATATGCAAACAAAATTTTATGTTTTAGAAATTTTGTACGGTACAATTCTTTGGAGTAATACTCATTACAAAATAATATTTTCCTTTTATTCGATCACTTTGATCACAATTCAATGGATAACATATTTTTACTTGCATTTGTTTTTATACTAAGCTTTTATACTAGGCTTTATGTCATGTGCTCATGTGAATAACTGTACAAAGGTGCAAAGTCGCTTGCCTTGGAGGATGTATAGAAGCTCTCAATGCATACCCTATATGCTCATTTCTACTATGAACACATGACATGATCTATTCTTACTATCAAGGCTTAGAGAATGCCAAAGGTTAATGCAGTCAATCATAAACTCATCTTTCGACTGCTTGGTTTTTGTGAACTCCATTATGCTTACCATTGGTTGGGAAAAGTAATTGTCTTCCCACTTCATTGGATCCCAATTGTCAACAGGTTCAGGCTCATTTACCAATCAAAAGCACACATTTGGAGGGAATACACAAATTATTTGACTAAGAGGTCACCCTCATGCTAGCATTATTGCAAGTTTGGATGAATTAGGCATTGCATTGCTTTGGAATTCCATTTTCATCAAATTTAGATGTTAATAACCCATAGGTATTTATAAGTTATTAATCCTTGTTTGTAAGATTTAAAGTACATGAGTATACTTCATGATAAAACACCATACTATGCTCTAATGGTGTTATGTATCATGTTGTAAATCACTCATTTTTATTGGAAATCTATTAATTTTTCATGAAAATAATTTTAATTTGGCTTAAAGTTATTTCTCGGTTATATATAGACATAATATGCGCATACACAAGGTTTTTTTTTTTTTTAATATTTATTATTTGACTTTTATTTTACTCATGATCTCTTTATAATATTATTTGTTGGAATTAATTGCTATGTTGTTATTCTTCCAAAAATAATTTTTTTTGCTTAAAAATAAATTTATTCCTAAATTAAATTGGCTACTTTGAGTTAATAAAATCATTTCCTCTTTTTCTTGTTTACTTTTATTTATTTATTTTAAATTATAATATTTATCAATAATAAGATTTGTCTATAAAATGTTAAAAATAAAAATAAAAAATCATACCCTCATTGTTTAACTTATTTTTTATTTTTACTTTTTTGTATTTATATTTTAATTTTAGTTTTATGTTCATTTTTAATATTTATTTTTCACTTATTGATCAGAATCTCTTTTTTATTTACTTTAATTTGTTATTGTTATTTCTTGTTGGTATCCTTTTATATATATATATATATAAAATAAAATAAGACACCATGAATAAAGTGAAGGAAAAAAATATAATGTAAAATAAAATCAAATCTTGGTGGAGAAGTAAGGTGCAGGAGCCTAATGTCTAATGATGATGATGGATGACCCACCAAACCAGAAGAAAAGCAAAAGGTGATAAGAAAAAGAGAAAATTGAAAAAAAAAAATCAACATAGAGAGACAACTACCTTTAACTTTCTTCATCACTTTCCCAAAGATCATTGGAAGTCACCTGCCTTCCCAACTCATAGAGCCCTTAAGTTCTTAACTTTCCTTGTCACTTTTCAGAAGGTCATAGGAAGCCACTTGCCTTCCAACTCTTTATATATAGATAAATGATAATATATATCAATAATAAGATTTATCTATAAAATGTTAGAAAATAAATGTATTTAATCTAGTGAATTTTATTTTTACATTTTTTTATTTCTCTTTTAATTTTTGCTTTTTTTTTTCTTTTTTTTTTAGTCTTTACATTTATTTTTCACTTCTTGATCAGAATTTTTCTTTTCTATTTACTTTAATTTTTTTATTTTTTTTTATTTTTTAAGTACTTATATATAATAATAAAAAATAAATAAAATAGAACATGAATAAAGTGAAGAAAAAATAAAATAAAAAACTTGGTGGAGAAGTAAGGTGCAAGAGTTTGAAGGATGAATGTAAACAAGAGAAAAAGAGAACAAAAGAAAAACAAAAGGTAAAATAAAAGCAAAAGGTAATAACAAAAAGAGAAAAATGAGAAAATAATCAATATAGAGAGAGAGAGGGAGAGAGAGTTGCCCATAACTTTCCTCATCACTTTCTGAATGTCACAGGAAGCCATCTGCCTTCCCAAACTTTGTATATTGTAAACTAGGGTTGCTCACTATCTTCAAGAGAAATCATACCTCAAATTGTCTTTTGTAGTTTTGAGAAATCATGCCAATTTAGTGAATAAAATTCTTACTCAATTTCTTTGCCAAAGAAGTCATTCATTTTGATATGTTTTTTTACAAATATTTTATTTCTTTTTAGTTTTTAATCTTGAGGTATTTTTTTAAAATAATTTGTCTTTTTAGATAGATCATTTTTATATTCTTCTTATTTTAAATAAAACAAGTTTCCAATGACGAATTTTTTAAGAGTTTTTAATGTGAAATTTTCTAAAATTTTATCTTTTTGTCATAATACTTCCTTTTATTGATATTTTTTTACAAATTCAAAGAGATAATGTAATAACTAATTTAATATAAGGTCAGAAATTTAAACCACACAACCATAAAAATGCAAGTGAAGGTAGAAATTCTTTGGCTGGTCAAATGAGAGGATTTGGTTGAGATAATTTTTACGTGTAATTAGAAATGTTTATTGGATGGCGAAAGAGTTAGTAAAGAAATTTGTTGAATGTAACATAGAAATTTCTTAGATGAATTGGTAAAGAAATTTGTTGGATGTAATAGAGAAATTTCTTAAATAATCACATGATTGGTAGGTAGAGAATTTTTTTGGATGACCATAATAATTGTATGTGAATAGGTGGACAAATTTCTTAGATGGTCACACAAATTAGTAGGTAGAGAATTTTCTTGGATTGTCACAATAATTGAATATGAATAGGTGGACAAATTTCTTAGATGGTCACATGAATTGCTAGGCAAGAATTTTCCTTGATGACCACAATGATTGAATGTGAAAAAGTGGAAAAGCTTATTGGAAGGTGACAAAGATTGGTAGAAAAAATTTCAAGCAAGTTGAGAAATTTTTTCCATGGTAACAAGAATTGATAGAGAAATTTCTTGAAGGTGGATAATTAGGTTGAGAAATTTTTTAGATGGCAACAAGAATTGGTGAAGAAATATTTTGGAAGGATAGAGGAAACTGCAAAAGTTCCATTTGTTTCAAATAACGTTAAAAGTATGTTTAGTAATGTTTCTATTTGAAGTACTTTTAGTGAAGGTGTTTTCTCTAGAAATATTTTTGGAAGAATCACTTATAAAGTGTTTCTATAGGAAACATCATAAGTGATTTTTTAACGTTTTAAAAGTGTTTTCTAAATTTTATTAAATACTTGGTTTTTCTTTAAAAAATATTTTTTAATGTTAGGTGTGATTTTTAAAATTTTATAAAATATTTGATTTTTCTTCAAAAACGTTTTTTATGCTATAAGTACTTTCTAAAAGCACTACCATGGGGACCTTGACCTTTTGCCTCTAATAAGGCTAACGTGATGAGTGGTTGGTGATTGCGTGTCTTTACTGGTTTTAGCAAGTGAATGTGCTCGCTTACTTGCTTTGTTGAAAATGCAATGAATGTCTTTACTTTGCTATAGTCATAAGACTCATAAAGGTGTTGTGCGAAAGGTTTAAAATATCGGTAAATACGGATATATCGGTACTTGATTTTATGGATATATTGAAAATATCAGAGAAATATTGGTGGATATTTTTACACAAATATCGATTGAACAAAAATGATTCAAAATTAATGGAAATGCTTAGAATTAGAAAATTTTGAAGGTACAATTTTCTAGAGTAATATTCTTTACAAAAGAATTTTTTTTTTCTTATTTGATCACAATCTAAAAAAATATATAAATAAAATTATTTGTATTAGAAGTTTTTTAAGGTAAAATTTTTGGCTTATTATCAAATTACTTTTGTTGAACTTTGAATACATGTATAGTACTTTGTATGCTTCCCCAAATTTACAAGAATATCTTATGAAACCACTTTTTAATTCTTTTTTAGATTTGAAATCTCAAATATTTTATTGCTCAAAGTCCTAGAGCTTAAGGAATGCCATAGAGAACCACTCAACTATAAGCATTTTGATGCTAAGTCTGCAAACAAAAAAACATATTATTTTTCTGAAAAGTTTATAATATTCAATAAAATAAAATAATATTTTTTTAAATTATAAAATTTGTTAAAATTAAATAATTTAATTTTACTTTAGTTTCAATATATTTACATTTAAATACTATGCATATTTCATTTAATAATATTTAAAATATTATTATATTTAGACTTATGCATGATTTAATTTAATAATATTAAAAATGAAAAATAAACATTATTGATTTTTTAATTTAGTTATATCTATTTTTAATTTTTTATTATTATTTTTAATTTTAATAATATATAAATTATATATTTATAGTGTTATTGATTCGACGTGGTTCAACTATCAATCCAACTAGTTTATCATGAACCAATAACTTTTCCGATTCATTATCGGTTTGATTCCGAAAATATTGTTTAATATTTAATATTTGAATTTTATTTTATTAATGATCTCTTTAGAATATTATCAAGGTTTTTATTGGAATTAATTGCTATGTTGTTATTTTTCCAAAAATAAATTATTTTCTTCGTAAAAAGTAAATTTCTTCCCACACTAAATTCACTACTTCAAATTAATAAAATTATTTCCTCTTATTCTAGTTTGCTTTTATTTATTTATTTTAAGTTATAATATTTATCAATTATGAAATTTGTCTATAAAATATTAAAAAATAACTATATCACTAATTCTAAATATATCAATCCATCCCCTTATTCTTAAAATTATTTTTATTTTCAATTTTTATACTTTTTATTTTTTATTTTTTATTTTTAGTTTTTATATTTATTTTTCACTTCTCCATTGAAAATTTTCTTTTTTATTATTATTTCTTGTTGATGTCCTTATATATATATATATATATATATATATATATATATATATATATATATATATATATATATATATCTTAGAAAAAATATATAAAACATAATAATAAAATAGGAGAGCATGAATAAATTAAGTGAAGGAAAAAAAATGTTAAATAAAAATAAAAATAAAACTTGGTAGAGAAGTAATTGAATAACCGAAATTCAATTACTTTCGTTGGCACTTTTCGGAAGGTGACAAGAAGTCGCATGCCTTCCCAACTTTTTATAGTATAAACTAAGATTGCTCACTATCCTCAATAGAAATCAAGCCTTGAGCTCTGAGGTACAATTGTTTGAAGTAATATTCTTTATATAAAGAATATTCTTTTACTGGATCATTTTAATCACAATCCAAAGAATGATGATATGAGTTTCTTCTTCAAGTTGACATCTGATTCAAGACTTATTTTTGAATGACATTTGATAAATTTTGAGAATGACGAAGAAGATATATATAGTATTTTCATATGCTTTCTATACTAACATTAAGAGGAACGTGTTATAAAGTTTTTTTCATGTCATTCATTTTATTTAAATAATAATAATTTTTCTAGTTTTAAAAAAAGTATTTGATCTCTCTTAAATCATTCACCAAATAAATTAATTTTTTTAATAAATATAATTTTAATTTGGATTTAAATTATTTCTCAGTTATATATGGATATATGTATATAGAAAATATTATTTTTTTTAATATTTGAAATTTATTTTAGTAATGATCTCTTTAAAATATTATCATGATTTTTATTGGAATTAATTGCTACTTTCTTATTCTTCCTTCTTCCAAAATATAAAACTATTTTTTTGCTTAAAATATAAAGCCCTTCCAACACTAAATTGACTACTTCAAGTTAATAAAATCATTTCTTCTTATTTTAGTTTACTATAATTGGTCAATAATAAGATTTATTTATAAAATGTTAGAAAATAAATATATTATTAATTCTAAATAGATGAACCCATTCTTCTTTAATAAGTTTTATTATAATTATTTAATAAAAATTTAATATCTACCTATTTTATGATTTTATTTGAATACATTTTATTTTAAAACATTTATATTTATTTAAATAATTATATTAATAGGTAAAATCATATTTATTTTCTTGGAAAGAGGACAAGATTAAATTTTATTCATTGTTTAAAAAACATAACATTTCAAATTGTAATTCAAAAACATACTATCTATATCAAGTTTATAATAAATTAATACATTATTTATTTATTTCCTATATTTATTTTTATTAATATATAACTTTGTTTAAATTTGAAGTTAAATCTTATAATAATTTAATAAATTTATTATTTATATTTATATATTTGTTCTTATTAATTTTTTTCTTTTTCTTTCTGATTAATAAATTATAACGTGAAGTCAAATGTATCATTATCTATAATTTTATATAACTAGAAAATTATTTAGAGTGAAAAAGAAAAAGAAAAAAAGAGTTGGATAGTATTTTGTAATTTTATTGCAATCATAATTAATCATTGACAAGTCTATCAAAAGAGCAATATCTTCATTAGGAAAATGGAGTAAAAGAATTATTATTTTTTGTCCTACACAATTTAACAAATTGTTGATATTTTTTTTATTTCATAAATTGAATTTTTTAAAAAAAATAATAATTTAGATTACCAAAAAGTTTATATTTTAATTGTATATATTTGATAAATAATAATTTTATCATCATTAATATTTGTTTGTGATAAATATCTTTTTAATTTTTCTTTTAATTAAAAATAGAAAGAGAAAAGAGAATGTGATTGGAATTTCTTTTTAAAATTATTATTTTCATTCAAATAAGTGTAATTATTTTATACCCTACAATTTCTTTATTTTTCAATGTTCAAAAGTGAAAAAAATTATAATTGTAAAATAAAAAAATTGAATTTTTTATATGAATTCTATAATTATTCATAATATTAAAAAAAATATTATTAAAAATCATCATCTAACCATACTTCTTATCTATAATTTTATATAAATAAAAAAAGTCATTTACAAAAAACAAAAAGAAGTTAAACTATTTTTAAGGATTTTACTAAATAACCGCATAAAAAAAAAGTGTTCTTATGTTTCAAAAGTTCCTTGAAAGACGATTTTCACATAGTAATTAAAGGAGATATCGACAATTGTGCCAACAAGTTTGAAGCTTTTTAAAAAAGAATGTAGAATTCGAGGAAAGAGTTGTTGGTCTCAAGCCTTTGTATTAAATGTATGATTATAAAATATTTCAAAGAGGAAGCCTTGGCCCACCAACTGCACCCACTTGAAAGTAAAAGAAAAACGAAGGTGATAAGAAAAAGTGAAAAGTGAGAAAAGGATCCTTAAATTCATAGAGAGAGAGAGTTGTCCCTAATTTTCCTCATCACTTTTGGAAAGGTCATGTGCGCCATCTATCTTCCCAACTTTTTATATTCTAACTACTTTCACGTGTTTTCCTATACTAAAAAGATGTCTTATAAAGTTTTTTTTTTTTTTTTTTGATGTTATTCCTTTTATTTATTGGATTGATTTTCATGTGAAAATTCAATTTATTTAAGAAAAATAATAATTTTTCTTTTTTTTAAAAAAAAATATTTGATTTCTCTTAAATCATTCACAAAATAAGTTAATTTTTTAATAAAAGCAATTTAATTTAGATTTAAATTATTTCTCAATTATATTTAAATATATGCATCTAGAAAAGATTATTTTCTAATATTTAATATTTAAATTTTATTTTAGTAATAATCTATTTCGAATGTTATCATGGTTTTTATTAGAATTAATTGGTATATTTTTAGTCTTCTTCCAAAAATAAAACTATTTTTTGCTTAAAAAGATAAAGCTCAATGGACTACTTCAAGTTAATAAAATCATTTTCATTTATTTTAGTTTACTTTGATTTATTTATTTATTATAAATTATAATATTATCAATAATAAAATTTATCTATAAAATAATGTGAAAAAATAAATATATCATTAATTATAAATATATCAATCCATTCCTCTTTCTTTTAACATATTTTCATTTTCATATTGTGGGTCAGCACATATAGTTTCTATTTACTTAAATTTTTTATTAATATTTTTTATGTGCTTAAAGAAAAAATAAAATATTAAATAAAATAAAAAACTTGGTGGGGAAGTAAAGTAGAGGAGCGTAATGATGACATATTGAATGGCTTGAGAGAGAGTGGGTCAGCTGCTTTAATTAAAGATTGAATGACCCGAGCGACAGAGAGCTAATAAAACACAAAAAGAACGAAGAAAAAATAAGAAAAATAATCTAATATTTGAATAGTGAAAAAATAATGAAAAGATCTTTTTATTATTCTCAAAAAATTGGTTTTTGAGAATACAAAAAAATATAAAAAACAAAAACACACCCCATCAACCAAACAAATTTTTTTTGTTTTTTTATTTTGAAAAATAGAAAATAGTTTTTAAAAATGGAAACCAAATAAGCCTTTGTTTTCAACCATGGTTGTCCAATCTATTTACATATAAAATTTATTTAAAATTTTTAGATGACAAATTTTCTTTAACGGTAGGAAATATTTCGAGGACGAATCTATACTTAAAATGCCCAATATACCCTCTCTCTTTAGAGTTCAAACGTCAAACTATATCATCTCTTCCAAGCAATATTTTTCAAAAGTTATGTCCTAAGTTTCGTCACATGTGTGTTAGCTTTTCAAAAGTCATATGCTAAAATTCGTCACATGTTTTAGTTTGTTCGTTACGTCATTGCTCCAAAAGGTATTTTTCTATCAAAGCTACCAAAAGGGAAATGGATGCTTACAATATTGAGGCATCATACGTTCATATCATCCTATGGAGGAAAGATCAAAGATCCATAGTGAACAAGCAATCAGCAAAATTAGGTCATGAGTTTGTTGATTTTTCCTTTCTTGTGAATTATCAAACAGAGCTTGCTCGAAACCAACCTTATGTTATAAGTTAGGGTTGCACAATCTCCTCAGTTACTCACTATCTTGAAGAGAAATCAACCCTCTAAACTGTCTTTGTAGTTTTGAGATAGAAACCCACAATGCTTCCACAAGCTCCTTATACAGCCTCTTCTTCTTCTACTCCTTCCATCCCTCAAAGTTTTCATGATGTTTTCTTGAGTTTTAGAGGCGAACACACCCGCTATAATTTCACTGATCACCTCTACAGTGCTTTGGGTAGGAGAGGGATTGGCACCTTCAGAGACGCTAAACTCAGGAAAGGAGAAGCGATTGCTCCAGAACTCTTGAAAGCCATTGAAGAATCAAGGTCTTCCGTAATTGTTTTCTCTGAAAACTATGCTCATTCGAGATGGTGTTTGGATGAGTTGGTAAAGATCATGGAGTGCCAGAAAGATCAGGGACACGCTGTTTTCCCAATTTTCTATCATGTGGATCCATCCCATGTGCGAAAGCAAGAAGGAAGTTTTGGAGAGGCCTTTGCCGGTTATGAAGAAAACTGGAAGGACAAGATACCAAGGTGGAGGACGGCCTTGACGGAAGCAGCCAATCTTTCTGGATGGCATCTACAAGATGGGTAACTTTAATTTCCTTTCAACTATTTGTAAGTATGGGAATGATTAGTTTTGTATTCATAGAGTGATGATGTTGATTGAAATATTTATAAAAATACATAAGCTCAAATTTTTTATTTGGAGGTCTTCTACTTAAGCACACATTTCTCCTCAATTTATTTATTTATAACAAGTAATTCTAAATTGTTTTATCAAACGTCTTCATTTTTTTTTATAAAGACACTTTTTATACTTCCCAAACAAGCTGTAACTTGAGGTTGTTAACATATTAGAACAACGGGCATATATTTGTGTGCTCAAAATTATATATTAAAAAAAAAAAAAATCCTATTGCTTTTTAGGGCTTTGTTTATAAGTTGGGTTTTATTCCAGTATATCATTTGGGCAGCTGACTTTGTGTGATGAATAAGGAGAAAATGGGAAATTGGAGTATTGATTTGACCATAAAAGCAGTCAATTTATATGGATGACATCCATATTAATTTAATGGGCATGCAATTTAAGTTTCTTTCACTTTTCATTCATTAGTGGGTTTTGTTTACAAATTAAATTATTATTATTGTTATTTATTACTAATATTATTGTTTTTTGTTTTTGTTAATAGTAGTTGCAAGGACATTAGTATAAAATAGTAGTAGAATAACAATTATATTGTATCATAATTCATAATAAATGGTAGAATGAACTTATTAAAACCCAATTAAGTTTTATAATTTTAGACCAATTTATGAGAATCTATATCTAAAATAATTTAATCAAATTTTTTACTAATTTTACTATTTTCAAGATTCAATTTGCATTAATGTTACAAAGATTAATCGATTTATTTGAAATTTTGTTTAAATAATTATATAACAAGTAACAATAAAGTTAATAATTATTACTATTTATGAACACGCTTCAAAATTTTCAATTAATTAATCTCTTGCATATCAATAGAACAACTTAGTCAAATTGTAATTAATGACCCAAGTTTAAGAGTTAGCTAAATCTATTATAAAAATAGTTTGATTAATTATGTAACAAATAACAATTACTAAATATATTTTTAGTCCTTTGATGATTATGATATAATTTGAACATTTTAGGGGCATGATTCTAACTTCATTAGCATGAAGTGTATCGAATGATATGTGATTCCCTATCACTATGTTTGGTTCCAAGAAAGTATAAGGAAAGAAAAATCCTCATGAAAATGATCTTCTCATGAAAAAAATCCAAGTATGAATGAACATGAAAATGATTCTCGGAAATCAAACACAACCTTGTGAAATATACTTGCGTTAATAATTATAATGTGTGTTTGTTGTACCATGTTTATGAAATTGAAATGTTGTATTTTAGAATTTATCTTTAGGTGGAAACCCTAAGGACAATGAGGAGAAGATAATCTCAAGATGCAAGTGAGATTCCAAATAAGGTGGTCTACTCTTGCCTATGATCACTCTCGCTTATAATCATGACCATCAAGAAAGATGCTACAATATGTGTATTGAAAGTGTGAATTAGGAATGTTAAAAAATGAAAACTTGAATTGATATATGTTTTTGCCTATAAGATGTGTGGTTAAGGCAATTCTTGTGGGTATGTAATTGACCTTGATGTTGCATATGAAGCATGTCACCCTCTCTGCATCTTCAACTTAGTGGTTGGAGCTTCTACAGACAGTGAAAGACAAGTGTCACAGATTTAAGTATTTTTGAAGCTCTCATGTGGCACTCAAACAATTCAAGTCTCTTGAAGTTGCTAAGTCTTTTACGTTGTGACAAAGGTCTCTATCACATTTCACACATTATAACCATCACATTTTTAACTCAAGTGTTTATTTTGAAATACTTTTGCATTAAACTCTTTTTCAAAAGTATTAAATTAATACTATTCTCTAATCTTACTTGGCTTGGTTTGTTCTCTCTAGAGCCAACTTTCAACTTAATCAATCCAATGCAATTGTTATTGATTCATGGTCAATTAACAAATTCTCTAATGATTGGTTTTTGAAAATTTCGAGGAATAAAAAAAGAGAGAGAAAAAGTAGATATTTGATTAAATATTTTTTTATGGGTTATTTGATGTATTTTGCACATCATGTACTCCATTATTTATTTTTATTTTATATTTTCCTTTTTTCTTTTGGTTATTATACATAATTCTAGTTTGTTTGTTATTTTTAGGATTCCCATTTGTTTGTTTGTTATTACACTTTTTTTTTTTTCTAAAATTATTTATTTTATTTTTCATTTTTCGAGTAGTTTGCTATTAAGCAGAATTTTGTTTGAGAAATTCTGTATTTTCCCCCATTTTTTTGCCCAATTGGTTTGTTATTATGCGGAATTTGGTTTGAGAATTTATTTTTTATTAGTTATTTTATAAGGTAAAAAATATATCTTTTTGTGTCTAAAATTATTAAATAGTGATGTTCAAATATTTATTTTAAAATAAAAATTTTAATTATTAGATATATTTGTAGGTCTTAGTGTGGGTAATTCATTATCATATTGATGTATTTAATTATGTTTGTTTGGAAAACAGTAAATTATTTCATATTGTCAAGTCAAAATATATGAGTTTAAATTTATTTCATATTAAAATTAATTTTTTCTTATATTTTTGTTTATTCATATTCACTAAATATTCTTGACAAAATTATATATCTAAATTTACTTAAGAAGTAAGGAAGAAAGTCTTAAAAAAATAGAAAATATATAAATTATATTTGATTTCTATTGATAATTATTACTAATTGATAATTAATTAATTTGTCAAAGTATTGAATGAAAGCTCATAAATTTAATTTATTTTTAAGTTAAGAATTTGGTTTTACTCTGATTGAAAAATCAGGTTTAAGTGTTGTAGAAGTTGAAAGTTGGAAAGATAAAAAAGAAAATGGGAATTTTTCGTTAATTGGTATATTTGGTATATTTTGAAGTAAAAAATAGGAATTTGTCATTTGAAACAAGTTGAAAATTGAAATTTATGTCATCATGTTGATTCATTATGAAAAATTGAAGTGTTCTATTAGAATGTTTGTTTATTATGAATAATTGAAATGCTATGTTGGAATGTTGGTTTATTATGAAAAATTAAAATATTGTACATAGGTATATATATAGTCTAACTAATGGAGGAGACTACTTAAAACATGGTAGAAAGACTTTACTTTATTATATGTTTGATTGTTTGTCTAACATATTTATCTAATTCTTAGGTTACTATAATTTTTTCATTTTCACTTTACTTACTCTTTTAGTAATATTAATGTGTAGAAATGGGTCGCTATAAATAATGAAAATCGTGAAAAGCTTCCATTCAATCATTGTAATGGATCTAAACCATTTGAGTTTTATCATCACCATATCTCAATGATATAATATATACTTCTTAATTATATCTTTAAAATAATAATTTTATTTTATTCTATTTATGTAAAAGACATGTTATACCTAGAAAGTTGTAAAAGGGAGTTTATTAATTATCTTTAAAAGTAACTTAATTATTTTTTGTGTGCATGTAAAAGAGTCTTACCATTGAAGAGTTGAAAATGAAGTGGAGTTATTTTGTGCCACATACTACAATGCGAGTAAAGGATGGATAAATGATACTCTTAAATCTTGATACGTAAGAGTCATGTTACTAGTAGTAGTAAAAGGTGAAACTATCTTTTCATTATATGTTATGGTAATATTTTTACTAATTGAAATTTTACTATATTTTTCAAGAAGAGATACATGAGATTCAAGAGCAAAGTACTCAGAAGGTTGGTACTCTTGTCTGACTTAGAGATAACTCATTGAGTGCTCGAGAAGCGATCAAGTTATGTTCAAGGTTTAGGATATGGATCACAACTTAAGTGTTCGAGTGCAACTAAATTTCCTAATGAAGAGATAAAAAAGTTGTGACAATAGATCATAGAGTTACAAGAGTTTAAGACTATAACTACCACTCAATTGGAGGAGTTGAAGACAATGATATAGAGTTTCATGCCACAACAAACCAATACTTCTAACTAACTACCACCTCATTTTGGCTTAGCTTCCCAACCACCACCTTCACTATCAAGTTGACATTGTTATGTGGTTTACTATTATATGTTAGTCATTTTTATTTTAGATAATATTCAAATAGCATAGACAATGTTATTTGCAAGTATAGTTTGCATTGATAAAACAAATGTTTTGTTATTACTTATTTTCTATAGGTTATTATATTTTTACATTATTAAATTCTTCATTTTGTATAATATCATCTTATATTTGAAAGTGTTGAATATCATACAAGTTTATAAATGTTTCAATAGGATTATCTAAAATTTTAAAATTAATAATAATATTATATTTAAGGAGGAAATTATTTCATCCTCAAATTAGTATAAATATGAAATTTGTTTCATTATTTCATCTCTTAATATGAATAAAAACATTTAGGGATAAAACTATTTCATTGCCTAAACATGATTAGTTTTAAAGATGAAATAATGTTGTCTCCAATTGTAATGAAAACATTTAGAGACAAGATTTATTTGTTACCAAAACTATATGTCAATATTTCGAAACAAAAACATTTCCTCCCTAAATGTATGTGAAAATACTTTGAGATAAAATTATTTTGTTGCAGAAACTTTGTGTTAACATGATGGAGATGAAAATATTTCATCTCCTAATGTATAAAGTAACTTTAGAGATGAAATAATTTCGTTGCCCAATGAAATCTTGTGTCACCAAATGGTTTACTAGATATTTGAAAATCTAATTCCCAACAAAATATTTTACTTTACACCACAAAAAAACTCTCGTTGCCAAATAGTTTTGGCCATGAGATTTCATTTCATCATAGATAGGTTTTCCTAACAAAATGTAATAATTTGTCTCCAAAACTATAGGGTGACACAATTATGGAGACAATTGTCAAGATGATTTTTTGTCAAGAAAGCCTTTTAGCCATAAAAGAAATATTGTTAGAGAAAGCATTTCATCCCTGATCATGTAATTTGTTGTAGTATATCCTCTCAAGGTTGTGAGTCCATGTAACATAGTAGCTTGGTGAATCATGACAACTGATAACCTTATGTCGTAATTAACTGTAGGTCATGTCCAATGTGTAAACATAAATACTAGTGCACTAACCATGAGGAACCCATCTTGATGGCCAAGACAAGTCATCCCTCTAATTAGGAGGTAATGCACTTTAGTTTCTACTAGATTGCTTAAATCCATGAACTAACTGTGAACAACTTATCATCATGTAAGAAACTCATGACTTGTATCCTTTGTGTAAGTGATATGGGTTGAATGATCAAATTAATGCCAATACATATAAGGGACAACTAGGGGATAGTAAAATATAATTTTGTTATATTATGTCTTGCTTTTAGACGTTGAATCCTAACATTATGAGGGTTAGTTAAGTTCTCTATTCATATGTGTGCATAAGGGCATTTTGTTAAATACGTAAGGTTCCAAGGAGCTTGTAAATGGTCTCTCTAGACTAGGCTAATTGATTAATTGAAGCCTAATTAAACTTATTAATTAATTAGGACTCAAGTAAAGTAATTTACATGACTCAAGTCAAAGATGGGCTTAAGTCACTTAAACCCACTAAAAAACCTATAAATACCCTCCCTTAAGGGTTAGGGCTTTGTTCTATTCTTGTGTTCATTGTGAAGAAAAAGAGCTCTAACTACCAATCCTAGAGAGGATTTCACCCCTCTAGTGTTATGATTCAAGGAAGAGTCATTGCAACAAAAGGTTGTTGGGATTATGAAATTTATAACATCCACTACACCTTCGATACATCTCTTTAACAACAAGATCTAAGCTATAAATATTCAAATCTTAGGTATAACACGATTTTTCTAGATCTAAAATTTTTTTCTATATCTATACTACTTTTGTTGCTAGGATCTAGAAGCCTAGGAAGATCAAGCAAGCACCCTAATTGATTTAATTATAGGAATGGAGTAATCCTGGTTTTCCTACATAGAGATATTGAATTAGTTTATTTATCATTTCCTTGTCCACTCTTCTTCGTGATTTTGTGAGCTGATTCAGTTAACTGCTCTTCTTTGTCATTTTGGGATTCAAAGCAAAGAACCTACTACATTGTTTTATGACAATGAAGTGACTCTTCATATTGCAGCTAATCCTATTTTCCATGAATGGCCGAAGCACATTGAAATTAACTGTCACCTTGTTCAAGAGAAGATACAAGCAAGTTGTCTCAAGATAATGCATGTGTCCTTCCAGCAACAAATTGTCGATCTCTTCACTAAGGCTCTATTTCCAACACAGTTCAAATATCTCCTCAGCAAGATGGGAATTCATAATCTTCATTCTCCATTTTGAGAGGATGTATCAGAGCATATTGACATTTTTGTAATAAGGGCTGGTATTTTCCTTGATTATTACCCTTGGTTGTTATTTTTTTTCTTGGCCTTTTTTTTTTTGGAGCTGAGAGTTGGTTACAAGTTTGTTACTCTGGTTCCCATATAGATCAACTAGCCTTTTGGCTTTATTCCATTTTTGTAGAGAATCAAGAGTATTAATGCATTCACTCTTTTCTTTCCCTTTTATTCCTTCTTTCTGGTCAAACCAGTAATATACATCTCCATACTAGGGTGCATCACGTTCGTTGACGAAGGCAAGATCAGTTTGGAAACTCCCTGCTTCTTTGTGCATCACTTGCTCACCACCAAAACATCATATCTGCATTATATCCATTGATGTGCTGCAATTTCACACCAGCATTATGTTCAGTTTCAGACACACACCTATAGTTAGGAAAACATTAGAATCTCTATGGAAGCACCTCACGAAGACAAAATATCAATTCTATTTTCTGTATCTCACTATCACACTAACATTGGGAAATTCCATTTTGAAAGTGCATAAGAGCTCCATTAAAGCGCACATCATCCATATTGAGAACAACACAGACGATATCTCCATTCTGCATCTCCATACATACAAGCGGTTTTGAAGCTTCACTATTTCCGTGGACATCGACATCACATAGCTGTTGCTCTATCCCCACGCACCATCGTCTTCGACATCTCTAGAACAATTAACGCATACCATCAGTAATCATCAGCACACATCATCAGATCCTTTTTTATTTTGAACACCGAATTGCTTTGGAAAGAGGTTTGGGTGTGCTGTTAGTGGAGAAAATTTATTGATGTGAATACAAGAGTTTAATGGATTTAGTATGTGTTAATGGAGAAATGGATTGGCGTTAATGGAGATGTGAGGTGCATGAATATTCAATAGTGAAAATGTGGAATTCAATGGATGACTATGTGGAGATGTGAAGCCAAGTTTTTATGGATTAAATCATGGAATAAAGTGGCTTCATATAAGGTAATTTTGTGGCTGAAAATTTCCTTGAATTCATGAGAAAAGATATGGCCCATATGAAAACTTAGAAAAGATTAAGAATTTTTATATTGCATATAAAGTTCACAATAAATTAGGGTTTGCTTGTTAAGTGTTTTCGAAAGTAATTTTCTATTTTTTAATAACCAAAAAAGAAATGAAAAGAATGAAAATAGGTTTGATAATCAGAAAACATATTAAGAACTATTAAACACAATTTTCAAAAATATTTCCAAACAAATCAATAATTTTTTATGCATTGATCTATATAAGATTGATTGAAGCTTTTGATAAGTGATTATTTTGAGGATTTTAAACAATATATATAATATTACTTGAATGCTAACTTATTGGGTCAGGGGAAGCATGAAACTATTATTTAAAAATAAAGCTTAACCTTTTTTTCATTTGAATATCTCAAAAGAAATTAATGAGAGCAATTTTAAAAATTCTTCTAAAGTTATAGTTTCTAAAGATGAATCTCACTTATGGATAATACCTAGAGGGAGGGGGGGTGAGTAGGTATTTTTCAAAACAATTAGAGATGGTATCTCACAAATGCTCACAATTCCCCCTATTTTTCTCTTATACAGTGATCTTCCTTTCCAACCTTATGAACAAACAAATCACGAGCAACAATAGATGCACCAACACTCTCCCAAACAAGTTATTCAATGCAAGTCACATGCAAATGAGACAACTCTCCCCAAACCTAATATATAAAACATTGCATCAATATAAAAACTCTTTTTCATATGCCCCTTGTCATTAATCAACAACTAACATATATCTTGTTCTTTCAAAGATACAACATACACATTTCAGCTCATGCTCTAATTAATTTAATTATAACACAAAGAAAAATATCATAATCTCATGAAATGCTAATCAAAAGACAAGATAGAAATGAGAGATAATCACACCAATTTTTTTAACGTGGAAACCTTTGAAGAGAAAAAACCACAAGCCTCAAGCAATCAAATAATCCACTATGAAGAAAAAATAGTTGAGTAAAAGTTTTTACCTAACCCAAGTCTTTCACCCTCTCCCGAACCACTTGCCTGGAACCTTCAAGCTTTAGCTAGCACCATTCTTCTTCAGGAAAACACTTGGAATCTACTCCAAGCTTTGATCTCAGCCTCTTCTTGAGTGCATATAGGAAAGAATCTTGGGTTTTACCCCAATAAGTTGGATATGAGAGCAATATGAGAGATAGGATGAAGAGCATAGTGAATCAACCAATTTGGAACAAAGTTTTTTCACTCAAAAACTAATTTTCAATTCAAAACCATAAATTTCTTACATGGCAAACACTCTCCAATATAGTGAGAGAAACTTGAAGCTCAAAAACCCAGGGTTTTCTCTTTCATTATTACTCACACCACATCTATAAAGAGGGCTTAAGTATTAAGGTTTTGAAACTCATCCAATGGTTGAGATTTGTTTGGAAAATCATGAAAATACCTAGGTATAATCAAAGTTTGATTGATAAGACAAAACTGAAAAGTCTGGGTTCAAGCTAAATTGTTACTCTTTAGTTCAATAGATAAAAAATCAATCCAAATGTTTTAAACACAATGTTTTACACTTTTAAGCTTCAATTTCATTTTCCAATAGAAGGATAAAAATTTAAAATACGATTGATCATTGTTTGTCATCATCCATCACCTCAATTTCACTTACTAATTCCTTTGGCCATTTTCAAATACGAAAAAATTGGAAAAGGCAGGTGTCCAAGGGAGGATTTGAAGAATATGAGCTATGAGACACAATGAGAATTTTGACTTGAAATTACTGATACACAAAATACACTTCAAGGTTTTTTTTTTTTTTTTTGGTATTGTTTCCAAAACTTTCATTAAATGAAAAATGGAAAGAAAACCAAATCCAAAGTTTATAATTATAATTTAACACAATCATGTGGTAATTTGGTGTAGTTTACTATATAAGTAATCATCACTACTCACAATTTGTTTTTTCTAAAACAAAATAACTTTCCTTCCCTCACTCTCTCATTTTATGGTTTCTCTCACCGCGTTGGAAAAATTTAAGATGATACTCATCCTTTTTATTTGGAACCAAGTTGTTGGGGGCACTTTCACCTTCAAGCCTTTTCATAAATATCTCGTGTTTTTCTCAAACGGAATCTCTTATATCAAAGTTGCAAATTGCAAACCTCATTATTCTCTTTCTTTCTTCTCGTAATTTGTCTAGAGATGTGAAGTTAGTCTAAATGATACTACAAGATCTGTCATGAAGAGTAGTTGGTAATCTATGATGTTCCAAGTTCCAATGGCGACAATCAACCAAAAATTGCACATACGCCTAATTTTTTTGGCTATAATTTTTTTCTAGTGTTTCTTTTCTGTTATATTGATTCATATGCATGATTTGTGATTTTAAGATTCACTTGCAACACTTAATGCTTGATTAATTCACAAATCAATTAATTTATGAGTTATAAAGTAATATATATGATAAATCCTTACTATTCTCCACCAACCAAAAGTTTGGAATGAAATCAATAGAGATGGGCAATATCCACTTGAGTTTTTCGATTACTACCAATAATTATACCCAAAGTTTGTTTTAGGAATAGTCTAAAGGTCACATTACCACTGCATATGTAGAAAATCAAAATTCATAATAGTCTATTTTCTTCTTCTTAATATGAATGCCGCGTAGTCTTGAACTTTTGGCACAAAGCTAATAGCTAAAGATTTGAAAAAAGGTAATCTTGCAAGAAAAAGATATAAAACTTAAACATTGTTGATGCAACATTGGATTGTGTTGGAATGGCCATTGGAGGCAACACCTACAAGAGTAGCAGAGAAAGCATGAAATCTTCAAAGCCAAATTAACTTTTTTACAAGTTATATACAAATCAAAATAAGACCAAAAAAGAAAATTTCCAAAAAGAAGGTTATGTTGCAATTCCTACAACAAAACTTCATTGGAGATTTTTTGTCATCAACAAAACCTTGAAGCCAATTATTGGTTTTTTTAATTGTTTGGGTGTTGGGAATTGCCACTAAAACTTGAAAGAAAAATATTGATTGAGAAATTAGGAATTATTATGTTGTATTAATCATTCATATGGTATGCTAAATAATGAGTATGAGATAGAAGGGAGAAACAAGTTAATTCGATATAAAGGAGGTATTAAAGTCATTTCGACACTAGAAGGAAATTGATGCTAGAAGGCTCTTTGGAAATTATCATTTCAAAATTCTGATAAAGTTCAAGGCATATGAATAGTATAAATTAGATGTCTAATGCCCTTTTTCAAACCTATTTTGATACCAAAATATGCTTTATTAAAATTTTGATAGAGCACCTAGAGAATCAAGCCTTAGTTTCCTTCATTGGTTATATTTAATAACATTTGGACATAATTTTGATACTTGAAAACCTTGGTAGGAAATTTCGATACCAATGGAGATGACATACTCATTTATCAATTTTTCACTATTGAAAATTTCTACACTAAGCTGATATAAGCTCAAGATTTTGGCAAACACTTGCATTTTTTGCATTTTTAGTACCGATCCATGCAAAAGGTGTTTTGCAAAGTATTTTGAGTTGACTTGAGTGTATTGGAGTTTAATACAATTGGAGAAGGCAAAGAGGAGTGATGCTATTCAAGATGAACTTTTTGATACAAGGACAAAATGATTCAATATCGATTTCAACAATAGCACATGGATTTCAATGGTGACCTAAAAAGATAGGACCTTTGTTGAACATTTCATTACCATAGTGATCATGTATCATAATTTTGATCTATAAAATTTGTTATCTTTTTTTGAGACTCAATTTGGCTCTCTTGCTCATTTTTAGGCATTTTGACCTTTTTCTTGATGTTTTTAGCATTTGTTCGTAAGTATAAAGACTTCCATTGGAGATTTTTATGAGGAAGGAGAATGAAAAACACATAAACTTACTTTTGATTATTGCAATACATCTCTATTAATTTTGTGAATTGAATACATTATGTGGGAATGACAATGAGTGGCTAAACCCCTTTTTTGTCTATAAAAAGTTGATCTCCTATGGGAGAGTATTAGTGGAGTGCATCTAAAGTATTAAGAAAAGTTGTCCTTACTCTAAGATTCATCTTTCTCACAAATTTGACAAGGAAAAATAACTCTTTAAAATTTACTAGGGTTCTATATGTGTGATTCTTATTGGATTTAATGAATGCTCCCTTGTAAGAGTTGATTCACTAAGATTCAATTTGATCCCTTATTGTGATATCACTAAGGTTGGTGCTTGAGATGAGTATTGGGCATAGTAGGTTGAAAACGGAATGTGAAAGAGTGTGGCTGTTATAGGAGCACATTGGACCCTACTTTCCTTGAGATTTGAACTTAGGAGTGAACTTGTTTCTATATAATTTTATCATTTTATATTTATAGTATGTTTTTCTACATTTTTACACCCCAAAAATTTCATCTTTCTTATTCAATTAGATTAGGTTAAAAACAACATAGGATTTAGGATGGAAATCTTAGATCTTTACACCATTAGGTACCACAATACCTGTCCTTATGGGATCAATGAAGCCACTATACCAATAGCTGCTTGTTCTTTTTAGTTGTTTTTGGTTGGGAGAACAACGGCCTTTGACCTTGGTTTACCAAAACCATAGAGTACTAAAATTAGAATCAAACTAAAGAAGGTACAATAGTACTTTATAGCAGTACTAGTGATTCTTGTCATCCCTTAATTAGTAGTTAACTAAGTGTATCCTATCGTTACATTTCCTAAAGTCAAATCTACAAGCAAAGTGAGAACCTAAACATTGTGACATACTTCAATTTGATTCATTAAATGGTAATTAAGGATCTAAACTAAGAAAATATTTTAGATATAATTTTGAGTTATAGAACTCAACTTGATCAAGAATAACCCAAGGTCTTAAAACGAAAATAAATTTCAAAATCCATATTCAATGTTCAAAGGACTTGATCATAAAAGTTATAATTTATCAATGCAAATTATAAATCTAAGTAAATATTTTATTTTCATATTAATGAAATTATTAAAGGATCATAGAAAGTTTCTAATTTGTATGGCTTAAATTATTTATTAAAGAACGGAGGTATTGAAATTGGTTTCATGAAAATGAGTCATCATTTATAAAAGATTGTAAATTATTTTGTAACACAAGGGCTAGACAAAATTAATTCACAAATTTGTAAGGATTTCTATATTTCACAAATTAATTCATTTTCTCTTTGATTTATCTTTATGTTAATTGATATTAAGAGTGATAATCATGGCACATATGTTATAGATTAGTACGCTTACCATCCTGTAATCCCTGAAGGCCAATTTGTACTCACATGTGGTGGTGGTGCAAGCATAGAAGCTGTATTTCCTATGTAAATTTTTCTATTGATTTCTATTGAGTCGAAATAGGATAATAATAATAATAATAAAACTCAAATATTGCGATGTCAATGATTGTGAATATAATCTCAGTTGTTACTACTACTTGCTAAAATATGTAGTGCATACTAATGCCTCCTTTATATTAATCCCCTTGATAAGTGTGAGTAATGATTAAAATTCATCAAAATTTAATAATATAATCCTAACTAATTAAATCAATGTCACAAGGAGAGTGTTCTATTTAAACAAATGTTATTCTATCCAAATACATTTGTTAAAATTTATTTCAATTAACTATTTCTATTATCTTTTTCTTGCGAATATGTGATTTTAATAACTTTTTAGTCACTAAGGAATGTGATTTCAATGCTCATTTCTAATTTTATTAATAAAAAAATTACATTGGACGATTATTGAGTAAAAACCAAAGGTGAAGTTGTTCCGTATTAAGGGGAAAGTTTTCATGTATGCTTTGCATGATGATGATGACAAGCCAAGAAGCTTCAAGGAAGCTTTCCCTTGTGAAATGTTAAAAGCTGCAACCAACTCCCTCTGAGAGTTGGTTGAACTTCCACTTGGGCTTAAGATAATTAGGAGCCAATGGATTCTTAAGGTCAAATGCAAGATAGAAAAAACAAATTCAATAATGGAAATTAACATTTGAAAAAGAAAAGGCCACATTTTAAAAAATAAATTCAAGTTTTTTTTTTAATATTATCATTATTTGAGAAATTCATCATATCTATTACCTCATTTAGATGACTACTAAATATTCTTTGAGTGTATTTTAGGTGATATTTCCTCAAAAGTTGGGGGTCTTGTAAATTCATCTTATTTGATGACATATATAAATTATCAATTACTTATTAATTGAAATCATATAAAAACCATTGTGGACTATATAATTTATGATGGTTTATATGTATATATATTGCATATTGAAGATGTTTAAGTACAAAAAGTACTATTGTTAAATGTATGCTCTAGTGAAAAAAAAAAATTATAAATACTTTGTGATTTAATAAAAAGGGCTCCTCACTCCAAAATAAAATTACTTGTTCAACTTTTTACTTTTTGTTTTTGCTAATTAAAAACCACTTGATTTGTTAAGATGATAAGAAGTTTTGAAAAAATTATAATTTATGGAAAAACTAAATCCTTATAATAAGATAAATGAACTAATCTTTAGGGCCTTTTTCATTTTTCCTTTTTTAAATTACAAATACATAAAAAAGTTTGATATATAGCTTATTAATAATATATTAAAAATTTTGAACTCATATGTGTTGTTTGTCCTCACGAACTTGAATGCAATATTATTCACCCATAAGATTATAGGTCATATATATGAAATAAAATTAATTAATTTGTGAGTTATAAAGCAATATATATGATAAATCCTTACTATTCTCTACCAACAAAAGTTTGACATGAAATGCAATAGAGATGGACATTAATATCTACTTGAGTTTTTAGATTACAATCAATAAGTATACCTAAAGTTTGTTTTAGGACTAGTCTAAAGGTCACATTACCTATATATATAGAAAATCAAAATTCATACAAGTCAATTTTCTTCTTCTTGATCTGAATGTCACATAGTCTTGAATTTTTGGCACAAAGCCAATAATTAGAGATTTGAAAAAGGTCGATCTTAAGACAAAAATGTTAAACTTACACATTATTGATGTGGCATTGGACAGTATTGGAATAGTTATTAGAGGCAACATCCACAAGACTAGTAAAGAAAGCATGAAATTTTGAAAGTTGGGCTTTCATTACAAGTTATATATGAATTGAGATAAAACCAAAAAAGAAAAAGTACTTGAACTCTATTATCAATTTTTTGAATTGTTGGTGCATTGGGAATTTCTCTTTGTGATATTATATTTTCTTATAATATAAAAAAATTATTAAAAATTTCTTATAAATATTTCAGGTGGGAAAATGTTATGGGATGGAGACGAACTTAAGAAGACTATACATGATGGATTGAAATGTGATGACGAGTAGTCAAAAAAATTCAGTGGAGTGAGGGAATTGATCATACTTCATACTTCAAGATATGAAACATAGGAAGTTTCAATACTTAATAACTATATCTAGTTTTTATCCTCTATAATATGCTTGCACTAAGGAATTAATCCTTTGAGAAAGCTCAATGATCTAATTTGAATTAATAAATGTCATGAAATCTCAAATCTTGAAACTTAACACATTATATGAGGTATGCATTGTGGACTAATATGATTATTAACTTTATACAAATGTTATTTATTTATTGTTGTTCAATCTCAAAACTATCATGTTGTATTTTAATGGGATAATCTCTCTAGCATAATATGTCACGTTCTAAGTTAATGGCACGATCCCGTCCCTTTCCTCGCCCTCGAGCTATGTTGCTAAGATAAAATATGAGCAGAATTGAAAGAATTTGGAAAGCAGAAAACAAAGACATTGGAAGTTTTTCATTTGATGGTTTTATTGCTCAAGAATAAGGAAATTTATAACTTAACAAACTCAACAACTTCGAGATTAAACAACAACAATTACTAAAAAATAGCTAGCTAAAGAATAGCTCATGTTACTCACTCTCTAGCCCACTACTGCTAATTATTTGAAATAACTCAATAAACCAAAATATCTTAAATAAATAAATTAAAATTGCTGCACATGACATTTCCTCCCCCTTGGAATCGTCCTTGTCCTCAAGGACACACAAAGTCTGGAAATTTGTTTCGAAGTTAGTACTCATCCTCCCAAGTAGCATCTATTGTTGGGAGCCCCTGCCATTGAATAAGTAGTTCACGTTTACGCCTGTTGCTGCGAGAATTTAGAACTACTATAGGCTGAGGTTGCAAGTGACCTGATGTTTTTGATACTAATGGAAGAGGAGAATCAATTTTATCAATTGTACTCAGTTATTTTTTAAAGATTGACACATGGAAAAATGGATGAATCTTACTTCCTGGTGGGAGATCAAGTCAATAAGCCACCGAACCAATTCGTTCTAGCACACGGTATGGCCCATAAAATCACAGGGAGAGTTTATGTGATCATCTCAAAGCCAATGAAGTTTGCCGATAAGGTTGTAGCCACAGATATACCCAATCACCAACAACGAATTCTCTCTCAACTCTTCCTTGGTCATAAGCAGTCTTCATTCTAGCTTGTGCTTATTGGAGCTAACATCTTAGGTTTTTTACAACTTTATCTCTTGCTTGGAGCATGTTATCTACAAACCAAGTTGGGGGGCTCTCTTCTATACACCACTTTGAAGGGAGTTTTGCGAGTAGAAGCATGTAAACTGGTGTTGTAACAGAATTCAGCCTAAGGAACCCATTGAGCCCACTCCTTTGGTCTTGAACTAGTAAAGCAAAGCAAGTACATCTCAAGAGTCTGATTCACTACTTTAGTTTGGCCATCTGTTTGAGGGCAATAAGATGAGATGAAATTGAAGCTAGTGCCCTGCAATTTGAAAAGCTCTTTCCAAAAAGCACTTATAAAAGTGGAGTCTCGATCACATACTATTGAACTTGGCATGCCATGGAGTTCAAACACATTTTTAAAGAATGTTTGAGCCACTTTTGGTGCAATGTAAGGGTGAGACATTGGAATAAAATGTGCATATTTGGACAACCGATCCACCACCACAAGGAGTACTGTCTTCCCCTTAGAAAGGGGTAGGCCATCAATAAAATCCATAGAGATGTTTGTCCATATCTATGTAGGAATAGGCAATGGTTGGAGAAGACCTATTGGCTTTTGGTGATCTATCTTATGGCGTTAACAAATATCACATTGCTTGATGTAATCCAGTACATCCTTTCTCATTTGCCTCCAATAGAATACCTTCTTCACTCGATGAAGAGTTTTGTAAAGGCTCTCATGCCCAATGCCATGAATTTCTTGGAGAATGATTGAGATGAGTTTTGAATTTGATGGAAGATAGATATGCTCCTTAAAGAATTATACGCCATTTCAATTTTCCCATGATCCAATAGCCTCTCCTTGCTCATGCAAGTGATGAATTCGTTGCAACTCTAGGTGTGATTGATACTCGACCTTGATGGATTCCAACTATTGGGGTAGGGGACTAGAGACTGCATTGAATTCCCTTTGTGTGTCATTTCTTGATAAAACATCTACTGCCATATTGTTCTTACCCCTCTTGAATTCGATGGGGAAGTCATAACCCATTAATTTGAGCATCCATTTTTGTTGTGGTTCTATCATTATTCGTTGCTCCCAAAGAAATTTGAGGTTGCGTTGGTTAGCTCGAACCACAAAATGATGCCCAAGCAAGTAAGGTCGCCATTTTTTTACCGCAAGAACAAGTGTCATAAGTTCATTTTCATAAGTGGACAACAAAAGGCATTTTCTCTTCAAGGCAGTGCTTAAATAAGCAATAGGTCTTTGCTCTTGTATTAGGGCAACTCCTAATCCATTTCCTGATGCATCACATTCCACCAAAAATAAGAGCTGGAAATTTAGCAAGGTTAAAACTAGAGCCCGCATCATGGCTTGTTTCAATAATTCAAATGCTTCTTCTGCTTTTTGAGACCAAGAAAAATCATTTTTTCGCAACATGTTAGCCAAAGGAGCTGCAATTTTTCCATAACCTACAATAAACTTTCGATAATAACCCGTTAGTCCTAAAAAACCCCTCAAAGCTTTGATAGTTGCTGGTTTTGGCCATTCCATCATTTCCTTTATTTTTTCGGGATCCACCTTCACACCATTTTGACAAATGATATGCCCCAAATATTTGATTTGTGTCTGCCCAAATTGACATTTTTCTTTCTTGACTGCAAGATGATGAGCTCGCAAAATGGAAAATGCAATTCTAACATGTTTCAGATGTTCAACCCATGTGCTACTATAAATTAGAATGTCATCAAAGAATACCAAAATGAATTTTCTTAGATAAGCCTTGAAAATCTCATTCATGAGTGATTGAAATGTAGATGGGGCGTTAGAGAGGCCAAAAGGCATTACCAGAAATTCGAAGTGCCCATGGTGAGTTTGGAAGGTTGTTTTATGTACATAAAGAGGATCCATTCGTATTTGAAAATACCCAGATCTGAGATCTAATTTGGTGAAGAATTTGGCACCATGTAGCTCATCCAACAATTCATCTATAACTGGAATTGGAAACTTATCTTTGACAGTCACCCAGTTTAGCAGTCGATAGTCCACACAAAACCTCCAACTCCCATCATGTTTTAGCACCAAAAGTACTGGAAAGGAAAATGGGCTTTGGCTAGGCCAAATTATACCTTGTGATAACATCTCCTCCACCAAGTGCTCAATCTCTTATTTATGGAAATGTGGGTATCGATAAGGACGTACACAAATTGCACCTACTCCTGGCTGGAGGGGAATCCTGTGGTCATGAGAGCGTGGAGGTGGTAATCCCGTAGGTGCTTTAAACAATTTGCTGAACTCAATGAGCAAAGGTGCCATTGCATCCAATAGTAACTCCTCATGATTTGTATGCTCATGCTGGATTACACAAAGCTATAAGATAATTTCCCTACCATCACTTTGCCTCAACGTTCTAGAAACAGTATCACCATTAAGAGCCCGAAGTTTTGAGGAGGTTGAACCTTGTAGTAACACCTTTTGCCCAACTATAGTGAATTGCATTTGCATCCTTCCAAAATCCCATAAAATTGGACCAACAGTACCCAGCCACTGTACTCCTAGAACAACATCACAACCTTCTAAAGGACGTAAGAAAAAATCTACCTCAATTGGGATGCCTTGCAAGGATAATTTTACTCCATTACAATGCCCAGGACTTGACAACCTCTTCCCATTGGCAACCACCACGCTAAACAAGCAGCTCCTTTTCGACTTAAGTCTAATGATTTTGGAAAATTTGTGAAGTAAAAAATCATAAGTGGAACCAGAATCAATTAAAATTGTCAGTGGAGTCTTACCAATCTATGAGTGGATCCACATAGTTTATGGAGATTGAACCCCAACCAAGGCATGTAAAGAGATAGTTGGTGTCTCTTCTACATACTCTTCTTCTATGGCTTCTTCATTCTCTTCTTCTAGTTCAATGAAGAACAATTTCTTGCATTTATGACCCATTGTATACTTTTCATCACAGTTGTAGCACAACCCTTGCTATCACCACCTTTGGAGTTTGGTTGGAGATAATTTACAGATTGGTAAAATTCTCTCTGGATTGGTGCCTTTTACACCACTAGGGGTTGAGGTGTTCCATTGGTTGTTGGAGTTGCGAACTGAAGAGGAGAATGTTGGGTTGGTTGGGCACCTCACTTCCTGGGCTTTGAGTTCATAGGTACGTGCTAACCCAATTGCAGCAAACAAATTTTGAGGGTTTTGGACTCTTACATCAGCCCTTAGCCCATCCTTCAATCCACTAATAAAACACTCAGCTTCTTGTTTATCTGTCAAAGTGTCGGCCCATGCTAGAAGCCCTCAAAACCAATGACACTCAAACACTCAGCTTCTTGTTTATCTTTCAAAGTGTCAACACTCAAACACTCACCTAAACACTTAGCTTTGATACCACTTTGTCATGTTCTAAGTTAATGGAACGATCCCGTCCCCTTCCTCTCTCTTTACCTTACCCTCGAGCCATGTTGCTAAGACAAAATATGAGCAAAATTGAAAGAATTTGGAAAGCAGAAAACAAAGACAAGGTTTTGGAAGTTTTTCATTTGATGGTTTTATTGCTCAAGAATAAGGAAATTTATAACTTAACAGACTCAACAACTTAGAGATTAAACAACAAGAAGTACTAAAAAATAGGTAGCTAAAGAATAGCTCACGTTACCCACTCTTTAGCCCACTATTGCTAGTTATTTGAACTAACTCAATAAACCAAAAATATCTAAAATAAATAAATTAAAATTGTTGCACATGACATAATATTTGTGGGCTCCAATCACTTTATTATGCCAAAGGAGTGTTTCTTCCTTTTTTTTTTCTTTTAATGTTATTTATATATTTGTTTATGACAAAGCAACTTTTTATTGATCTATTAGAAAGTGATTAAAGAGATTAAATTTTGAAAATAATGGGGCAGAAGATTTTATGAACAATAGTTATTAACTAAATTCTTTTATTTAAAAATCCTCTAAATAGAATTCTTTAATGTGATATAGAATACATTTTTTTTTTTTTGTAGGGCACTATTAGCCTAAATCAAGATTAATCAATGAATGTAATGAGTGAATTCATTAACATATATATAAAAGATTTGCATTATGCGATCTAATTGAATTGTAAACTATTTATAATTGAAGTACCCATTTTTAACTCATGTACTTATTTAAAAATGATTAAAAAAATTTATTCAACGATGTTTGATAAAAAAAAAAAAAAAAAGGTTCCTAATTCCAAAATAAAATTACTTGTCCAACTTTTTATTTTTCTTTCTCTTTTTTAATTAAAAACTAGTTAATTTATTAAGATGATAAGAAGTTTTTAAAAATTTATAATTAATGGAAAAACTAAATCCTTATAATAAGCTAATTTAACTAGTCTTTAAGGTTTATTCTTTTTTCCTTTTTAAATTATAAATACATACAAAAGTTCGGTAGCTTATTATATATTAAACAATTAGAACTCATATGTGTTATTTGTGCTCGCGAACCTGAATGCAATATTATTCACCTATAAGATTGGAACTCATGTGAGTGAAATCAAATTAATTAATTTATGGGTTATAAAGCAATATATATGATAAATCCTTACTATGATAAATCTGAGCAATTATATTTTTCTTCTATGTTTTGTTTACATGAGTGCACCCCTTATATAGAAGTGGTTCACCGAACAATAAAGAACCAGTAAAGGACAAAGAAAATTCTAGGCTAGAAATTAGGCTAATAGAATGCAAGGAATTTACAATGAATATGACAACTTATTAGTCCTATAATCACTCTAAATTAGAAAAGGAATTACAACTCACACTAACCCTCCCCATTAAGTTGGTGCATAGATGTCTCTAATGCCCAACTTGTCTAGTGAGCTGTGGAAGCTTTTACTTGAAATAACCTTTGTAAGCATATTTGTGAGTTTAACTTTTGACATCACAAAAGGAAACTGAATGAATTTTTCTTCAAGATTCTGTTTGATAAAATTTTGATCCACCTCAATGTTGAATCAGGTTATGAGAAATTTCAATAGTTGCCTTGTTGTCACAAAAAAAATTCATTTCTATTGTTGGTGCAAACCCAATCTCGGTTAACAACTTCCTAAGCCAAAGAAGCTCATAAAGTCCTTTGGAATTCCTTTGAACTCTGCTTAGACAATAGACAATGCTACCACCTTCTACTTTTTGCTTCTCCTTGTAACCAAATTACCACCAACAAAGGTTAAATACCCAAATGTCAACTTTCTATAAGTAGTTCTTGCCCAATCTATGTTTGAGTAACCATCAACATTGAGATGGTGACTCTTAGAGAACATGAGTCCTTTACTAGGGGTAAATTTTAAGTAGGTGAGTATCCGAATTACCACCCCCATATGATCTTCACTAGAATTGTGCATGAATTAGCTTATTAGGCTGACAACGTAATTGCAATATCCAGACAAGTATGAGATAAATAGATTAGTTTACCCACTAATATTTTTTATCTCTCTTTATTGGTTGGCACTCGATTTGAATGTTCCCCAAGTTTGTGATTTTGAACAATTAGTGTATTAACTAGCTTGCAATCAACCATTCCCACTTCAGATAATAAGTGTAATACATGATTTCATTGGGAAAGAAATATACCTTGGCTTGATCTGTCTACTTCTATTCCCAAAAAAGCATTTTAGTCCTCCTAGCTTCTTCATCTCGAATTTGGTTCCAACTATTTCTGAAGCTGGGAAATTTCTTCTATGTCATCTCTTATGATAATCATATCATCCACTTAGATTATCAAGGTAGTAACCTTTCCTTGTTCATGTTAAAAAAAAAAAATGATTTGAGTTAATTTGTTGAAAACCATATTTTCTCATAGCCAGGCCAAAACGACCAAGCCATGCTTGAGATGAGTTTTTCAGTCCATATGCTCGTTGCAACTTATATACTACTCCAGTGCTTGATGATGCAATGTAATTAAGTGGAATATCCATATACACCTCCTTCTCAAGGTCTCCATGAAGAAAGGCATTCTTCACGTCGAATTAGTGTAAAAGCCAATCTAAATGTGCCACTAGAGATAGTAAAACTCTAACAATGTTTAGTTTTGCCATTGGTGAGAATGTCTCCTGATAGTCTGTCATATGTTTGTGTATATCCCTTGGCTACAAGCCTTTCCTTGTATTTCTCAATAGACCTATCTGCCTTATGGTTAATGGAGAACACTGATTTACACCCTACTATTTTCTTTCCCTTCAATAGTGGAACAAGATCCCATATCTTATTCTTTTGTAGTGCCTTCATTTCCTCTTAAATTGTTTAGGCCCATTTTGAATCTACTAAGGCCTCATGTACTCCACAAGGAACATGACAAGAGAACAACTTATGCATAAAGGCTTTAAGAGGCTCAAATAGTATCTAGGTGGTTACGTGATTAATAATCAGGTACTTTGATTCTTTCTCTTCAACATTTGGTGAGTATTGAACTAGAGGTTTACCTCTATTATGCTTGAAAGGTAAGTGATAACTAGTTGGAGTATCCCAAGCATGACTAGAAGATGATACAAGGGAACTTACTTCAAGAATATTCTTTGGAGAACAATTGTTAGGTACATGAGGGAGAGGGGTTTTTTTGCTAGAGGGTCCAAATTGACCTTCCTTCCCATTGTTGCCACAATTTCCATTTCTTTCGTCCTTATTTTCTATGCTATTCTCCCTATGTTCTTTTATTGCCACAACCTCATTTCCTCCCCTTATTATCTTGCTAGATCTAAGTTCTTGATCAATTTTCTTAACTTCCTTAAAACCCTTCCACTATTGTTCTTCATCCTATGTCTCCCCTTGAAGATCATAAATGCATTCCAATGAAAAGTAAAAAAATTTCAACTTCCAAAAATGTGACATTTGTCATGAGCTAGGTAAATTTGGTGGTAGAACTATAGCAACAGTAGCCCTTTTTATTTGTTGCATACCCCGAAAAAAATGCAATGAACGACACAAGGATTGAGTTTTGTTCATTGATTTTTATGCAGATGAACAAACGTAACACATCCAAATGTGTGGTGAAATAAATAGTATGGACAGTAAGGTAACATGGTTAGATGAAGCCTATAATGGAGTCTAAAACTTCAATACATTTTAGGGCAGTCGATTCAATAAATGTACAATAATAACAATAGCATCATCTTAATGTTGACCAGGTAGTTTTGCTCCAATAAACAAAGCACGTGCCACTTTTAAAATATGTCTGTCCTTTCGCTCAACCATGTCATTTTGTTGTAGAGTGTGAGTACAAGAAGTTTCATGAAGAAGGTCATTTAATTGAAATAGCTTGAAATTATTGGTTGACATACTCACTTCCATTATCTGATCGAAGAATTTGAACTTTATCTAAGAATTGATTTTGAATCATGACATGAAATGCACAAAACACACCAAATACCTCATCCTGGTTAAGACCGTGTGTATTTACATGCTTCTAGCATGTTCATTTAGAGTTTTATTCAGGCACTCTACTACACCATTCTACTAAGGTGTCTTGGGAACAATTTTTTCCAATTTAATTCCATTAGTTGCACAAAACTCTTTAAGCTTCTCATCTTTGTACTCTCCTTTGTTGTCATATTTCAAACGCTTCACTTTCAAGCCCATCTCATTCTCCACCATGGCTTTCCATTTTTTGAAAACATCACAAACTTTTGATTTCTTTTTCAAAAAATAAACCCATACCTTCTTAGTAGAGTCATCAATGAAGGTGACTTAGTACAATGAGCTTCTAAGAGATGAAACCAATGATGGCCTCCACGCTTTTGTGTGAACTTGCTCTAACTTCTCGGCTTTAGGTGGAGTGCCAATCTTTGAAATAGCTCTAACACATGTTTCACAAACCTCATTTAGAGAATTAATAGAAGGCAACCCAAAAACCTTCTTAGTAGCAAGTAATTTTAGACTTCCAAAATTTAAATATCCAAAACATGAGTATAATAACTAAATTTTATCATCAACTATAGAGCTAAAGAAAGTCAATTATCCACAATTAATATTTAACGAAAATAAATGATTTTGTATCATATTTAGCTTTGCTATTAGTCATTTCTAATCATTGTTGATGGTACGAACACCCATATAGATCCACATATCAAACCATTTTTTTTTTTTAAGTTGCCTTATACTTAATAGATTTTGATGAAGACATGGATTAACATATAACAAATTAGAGATAAAATTTTAGGATCCTTTATTTAATTGAATGAAAATCTTACCTTTATCCTTAACTAGTACTAGTATATCATTTCCAAATTTTACCTCTAAATTAGAAGTCTTATCTAACTTGGAAAGCATCTCTTCCCTATCACACATATGACTACTATAGATTGGATCCAAAAACCATGTACTTTTGTTTTCATTCTTTCCAGCACTATAAGCTAATAACAAGGTCTCTAAATTTTCACTTTTACCTTTTATAGCATTAGCCTAAAAATTCCTTTCATTCGATCTCCAAGCCCTACGTTTTAACTTGCAATGACCATATTTCTTTTTAATTATAATATTATATATGAGATTCATTATTTCTTTTAGTTGAAATATTACCTGGTCCTCATTTTTAGCCTAATTTGGAATTTCCTTTTCTATTTTTCAATTCTAACCTCTCTTACTTGATTTAGAATTATTTTGAGACTCATTTTTTCTCTTCTAAGACTTACTTGGCTTTTTAGTGTTTTTTTCACCTCAATCTAAGACCTTTCATCCAAGTGTTGTTAATGGGCTTGCAAGGAACCTATCAATTCATTTGATGTCATGGTACTATGATCGTTCAATTCTTCAATTATTATTACTTTATACTCAAATCTCATGGTTAAGGTACGTTTGAATAATTTTCTACATAACTTAGAGATGTGAAACATTTTCACCTTTAGATTTCATTTGATTTTAATAATTTAGTCACTAAGGAATGTGATTTCAATGCTCATTTCTAATTTTATTGACCGAAAAAATTGCATTGGACGAGTATTGGGTATAACCAATGGTGGAGTTGTTCCCTATAAAGGGGGAAATTTTCATGTGTGCTTTCCATGATGATGATGATATGCCAAGGAACTTCAAGGAAGCTCTCCTTTACTGCTTGTGAAATGTGAAAAGCTACAACCAACTCCATTTGGAAGTTGGTTGAACTTCCACTTTTAGCTTAAGATAATTAGGAGCAAGTGGGTTCTCAAGGTCAAATGCAAGATAGATGGTTCAATAGAGAGGTATAATGCTTGACTCATGGCCAAAGATTACATTCAAAGAGAGGATGTAGACTATAAGGAAACCTTCTAATCAATAATGAGGTTTGCCTCAATTTGCCCAATTCCTTTCCCTCCTTTTGAAGTAAAAGAATGCTCCTCTATTGATAGGAAAATTTAGAGAGGATTTTACTTATTTGATATTTGACATTCTTTTTTAAATTTAAAGTTTAAAATTGGAATGCTTTAATTGCAAACTTGCTTTAATATACTAGAGAAAGAGAAAAAAAAAATTAAATAATGGAAATTAACAAATTTTTTTTAAAAGGTTAAATTATTATCCTATTGTTAAAGATAAATTAGATTATTTGAGAAATTCATCATATCCAATACTTCATCTAAATAACCACAAAATATTCATTGAGTATATTTTAGGTGATATTTCCTCAAAAGTAGGGAGTCTTATATATAAATTCATTTTATTGTTGGCAAATATAAATTATCAAATACTTATTAATTGAAATCATATCAAACCCACTTTGGATTATATATATATTAATTATATGTATGTATGTATGTATGTATGTGTAAGATTGAAAACATTTAGGTACAAAAAGTACCAATATTGTTAAATGTATACTCTAGTAAAAAAAAAAAAAAAAAAAAACAAAATACTTGTCCAACTTTTATTTTTCCTTTTTGTGAATTAAAAACCACTTGAATTATTAAGATGATAAGAAGTTTTTAAAATTTTATAATTTATGGAACAACTAAACCCTTATAATAATATAACTTAACTAATATTTAGGGTTTATTTTTTATTTTTTATTTCAAATACATTCAAAGTTTGATATAAGGCTTATTAATATATTAAAAAATTAGAACTCATATGTGTTGTCTTTGCTCGCAAACTTGAATGAAAGATTATTCACCTATAAGATTAGAACTCATATGTATGAAATAAAATTAATTAATTTGTGAGATATAAAACAATATATATGACACTCCACCCAACAAAAGTTCGACATGAAACGCAGTAGAGATGGACAATATCCATTTGAGTTTTTAGATTACCATCAATAAGTATACCCAAAGTTTGTTCTAGGACTAGTCTAAAGGTTTACCTCTACATATATAGATAATCAAAATTTATAGAAGTCAATTTTCTTCTTCTTAATCTAAATGTCACATAGTCTTGAATTTTTGGCACAAAGGCAATAGCTAGAGATTTGCAAAAAGGTCAATCTTACAAGAAAAAAATGTAAAACTTACTCATTATTGATGTGGCATTGGACAGTGTTGGAATGGCTGTTGGAGGCAACATCCATAAGAGTAGCAGAGAAAGCATGAAATCTTGCAAGCTAAGCTTTCATTACAAGTTATATTAAATTAAGATAAGACCAGAAAAGAAAAAGTACTTGAACTCTATTATCAATTTTTTGAATTGTTCATGCGTTGAGAATAGATCATTTTGATATTATATTTTCTTATAATATAAAAAAAAATATTAAAACTATCTTTATAAATATTTCAAGTGGGAAAATGTTATAGGATAGAGATGAACTTACGAAGACTATACGTGATGGATAGAAATGTGACGACGAGTAGTTAGAAACATCAAGTGGAGTGAGGGAACTAATCATACTTCATACTTCAGGATATAGATATAAGAAGTGTTGAGACTTAATAATTATATATAGTTTCTATCCTCTATAATATATTTGCACCAAATAATTAATCCTTTGAGAAAGCTCAATGATATAATTTGAATTAATAGATGTCATGAAATCTCAAATCTTGAAACATAACACATTATATGAGGTATGCATATTGGACTAATATGGTAGTTAACTTTTATTCAAATGTTATTTATTTATTGCACTTCAATCTCAAAACAATCAAGTTGTATTTTAATGGGATAATCTGTAGCATAATATTTGAGGGTTCCAATCACTCTATTATACCAAAAGGAGTGTTCCTTATCTGTTTTTTATTTTTATGTTATTTATATATTTATTTATGGCAAAGCAAATTTTTATTAATATATTAGAAAGTGATTAGATATTAACTTTTGGAAGGAATGGGGCAAAAGATTTTATGAATAATAGTTATTAGCTAAATTCTTTTATTTAAATATTCTCTAAATAGAATTCTTTAATTACATATAGAATATATTTCTTTTTTTAGCTTGAATCAAGATTAATCAATGAATATAATGAGCGATTTCATTAACATACATATAAAAGATCTATATTATGAGATCTAATTGAACAGTAAACAATTTATAATTGAAGTAGCCATTTTTAACTCATGTACTTATATTAAAATGATTAAAAAAAATTTATTCAATGTCGTTTGATAAAAAAAAGCTTCACATAAGATTGGAACTCACATGTATGAAATAAAATTAATTAATTTATGAGTTGTAAAGCAATATATATGATAAATCTTTACTATGATAAATCGGAGCAAGTATATTTTTGTTCTATTTTTTGTTTACAAGAGTACACCCCATATAGAAGTAGTTCACGAACCAATAGAGAACTAGAAGGAAAAAAGAAATTCTAGGCTAGAAATTAGGCTGATAGAAAACAATAGATTTATAATGAATATGACAACTAATTAGTCGTATAATCACTCTAAGTTAAAAAAGAATAAAACGAAAAAAAAGGAATTACAACTCACGCCAACACTCCCCCTCAAGTTGGTGCATAAATGTCTCTAATGATCAACTTGTCTAGTGAGCCGTGGAAACTTTAACTTGAAATAACCTTTGTAAGCATAACTTTGAGTTGATCTTTTTAACCTGATGAAAGGAAATCAAATGATTTTTTCTTCAAGATTCTATTTGATAAAATGTCCATCCACCTCAACGTGTTTGGTATGATCATGTAGGAAATCTTTTGGTAATTTTTCTTTAGTTTATTTAATAAAACTTTTGAAAAATATTATTTTATTATTTTTTTGTGGTAAAAAGTGTGATTTTGTTACTAATTTTTCTTTTTTAAAGGGCAAATATTTAGTTAGTGCTAACAAATGGTATATTAATTCACTAATGGTTTATTATTATTATTATTATTATTTCATAAATTTTTAAAATTTTTAGTCCATGTAACCTCACTTCACCATGGTAGACAGAAAAAAATAAAAAATATAAAAATATAAAAAAAAAACTATGAAAATAGCCCAAACATTATAAAGATAGCCACAAGAGCAACAAAACTCATCATCTCATACTCGAACACTTTGGCTATGAATAAAGGGTCGAGGGCAGTCTTACAACGAAGAAAGAGATCTTGTGTTGGAGTAGGGTCCGGCGTTGGCATGGTTCATCTCGGTGTTGGAGTTGGATTCAGATTTTGTATCTGATTGATGACGAAGAAGACCCAGAAGAAATTGCCGAATGAGAAATTGCTGATTTCACATTCATCAATTTTTTCTCAGTCTTCCTCATCTATCAGATACAAATTCTTTAATCCTGTGTTTCTTTTTCTTGATATCCTTGACAGGTTAATTAGCTGTGATTGACAAGTATGATCCACGACTGTTTCTTTCTCACTTTCATGGTCAAGAATCTGAAACTCAATTTCACTTGGGAGTTGTACTGTTTCTCTCTCGCTTTCGCTCACTTTCTCTAGAAAATTAAATTCGAGTTTGGTAGCTTTCAAGAATCTGATAGCTTGGGTGTCGTTGATTTCACATCCAACAATTTCTTGGTCCTTTTTGTCATCAATCCGGTAAAATTCTCCTAACCCTTTTCCTTCTTCCTTTTTTCGTTCTTTGTTTCTGTATAGATCCATTACAAGTTCATTTGCATTGTTTCCTATACAAGATTCATAACTGTTTATCACTTTCTCTCAGTTTCGCTCACTTTCTCCAGAAAATTAAATTGAAGTTTGCCAGTTTTCAAGAATCTGATAACTTGGTTGTAGTCGATTTCTCCTAACGCTTTACTTTCTTTCATTCTGTAGAGATCCAATTCAAGTTCATTTGCTTCGTTTCCTATATAAGATTCATGACTCTTTCTCTCTCACTTTCGCTCACTTTCTTCAGAAAAATAAATTCAAGTTTGGTAGCTTTCAAGAATCTGATTGCTTGGGTATGGTTGATTTCACATTCAGCAATTTCTTCCGAGTGTTGTTCATCATTGATTAGGTACAAATATATTAACTAATCCTTTCTTTCTTTTGTCGGATATCTTAACACATCCTCAACTGTTTGGCTCTCTGTTTCTTGGTCAAGAACCTGAAGCTCAATCTCAGTTGGAAGTTGTTGATTTCTTTTTTCTAATCAGATTGCCTTTTCACGTGGAAGTTGTTGCTTTACAATTAGAAAAAAGAATTGATGTGTTTTTAAAAAATATTTTGATAAAGTACAGAATACTTTATCAAAGTATTCTGTTTTTCCCAAAGTGGTTTTCTATTTTTGAGAACTAAGAAGAAGTAAAAGAGAAAAATATGTAAACTATTTTTAAAAAAAATATTACAAAATAAACTATTAAACCTTTAAGTTACGTTTGGTTGACAAGATAGGATAGGATATGATATGATATCTTTAAAAAAATATTACAAAATAAACTATTAAACCTTTAAGTTACGTTTGGTTGACAGGATAGGATAGGATATGATATGATATCCTAGGAGATGTCATATCCCATTGGATAGGATATGCATATCCTAAGATATACATAGCCTATGAACATAATATTTTAAGATAGGATATCTAATGAGATAAACTATATCATATTTATATTTAATTTGTGAAATGAATAAAAAATAATATGAAATATGTATTATTTTCAATGTTTAAAATAAAAATTATATCACATTTAAATATTTTCTATTTAAAAAAATAAAAATTTTGTTATGTTTAACGATATTCATCATTAAAATATTTAAATTTTACAAATAATTATTTTTTATGTTATGTTATTTAATATATAAAAATAATTTATATATATTATATATTAATATTATTTTATAGATATTTTTTCAGTTTTTCTTTTTTAATCATTAAATTAATTTATAATAAAAAATTTATTTTGTAAAATGAGTATTAATAAGGGAGAATTGGGCTTTAGACTCATTTGGCTTTGATAATTAATAAAAAGTCCTTCAAACACCCATAATTGATTATAAGGATATGAGATAGGAATAGACAAAAATACCCACTTGACTTATTTTTGTCTTTATTCTACCACCCTTCACATGCCACTATTCTTTCTTATTTAACCATATTTTGATTTTTCATTATTTTTTTAAACTCTTTTATAAATAATTAAAAAATTAATATTATTTTTTATTTTTAAATTATAAATAAACAAAAATTATATTAATGATTCAAAGACTATTTTGGAAAATACTTTCTAAAAAAATATTAATTTAAATAAATAAAATTATCTTTTACATTTTAGAAGTAAATAATTTAATGATTAAAATACTATTTAAAATAAATGTATTCACTATTTTATTTTTTTTATATTAAAAAGTATTTTAAAGTTTTTTTTTACTATTATAAAATGAAAAGTTTAATTTTTTTTAATCTTCTTTCTTCCTTATTTTAATAACTTTTTGAACATGACTTTTAGTAATAAGTTATATGAAATGTTACAAATTTGTTTATTAAGGATTTTTTTTAATGATTTGAATTAATTGAAAATTTATTAAAATAAGAAAAAGAAAAAGAAAGAAAGAGGATTGATAGAAAGTTTTTATTTTAAGTACTCAATTATAATGTTTTCATATGACCTAATTTTAGAAATGGATTATATCAATACATAGTAGAGATTGAATTTTTCTTATATAAAAGGGTTGAAAGGCATATTTACTTATTTTAGATGAAAACAAGTAGTTAAAAATTATATAGATTAAATTTGATCAGTTTGGTTTTAAAATATTTTTCTAGTTTTTATTTTTTATTTTTAAAAATAATTTTTATTTTCTATATTGTCTCTTTTTGAAAATACGTTTAATTAAAAAATGAAAACTATTTTTTAAAATAAAAATTGAAAACCTTGTTTAGTACTAATTTTTTTTATGAAAATAAAAATAATAATAAATTTTATTTATTCATTTATTGCGCCACTGTACAATTGTATTACACTAACTATACAAGGGAAATGTACTAAGTGTACAAATGTGTACAAGACTACCCTTTATGAAAGATTATAATTGATTATGAATCATTCCTTTATTTTTTTATTACTCACGAATTGTACACATATGTCGTGCACTTTATTTAATTCCCGTATGGAAATTCCAATATTTTTCCCAATAATAATATTTGGAGAAAAAAAAATTTGACCTTAAATCATCTACCATCTTCTCAACTAAATCATTGAAAATATGGTTAAACACTCCTACATGGACACATAACTTAAGAGGGATATAAAATTTGTGTCATTATACAAGAGTATTACACTAACTGTACAAGGGAAATGTACTAATTGTACAAAGGTGTACAAGATTACCCTTTGTGAATGATTTTAATTTATTTTAAACTACTTTTTTATTTTCTTTGTCACCCAATGATTGTACACCTATGTCATGCACTTTATTTAACTCTCACATGAAAATTCCAATATTTTTCCCAATAATAATATTTGCAGAAAAAAAATTGACCCTAAGTCATCCACCATTTTCTCAACCAAACCATTGAAAATATGATTAATACACCTACATGGACATATAAATTAGGAGAGATATGAAATTTGTGTCATTGTACAAGGGTATTACTCTAACTGTACAAGGATATTACACTAACTGTATAAGGGAAATGTGCTAAGTGTACAATGGTGTACAAGGCTTCGAATAGGTTTTGTACGATTTTTAAACAACTTGAGTTTGACATTAATACGATTATTGATAGTTTTTTTTTTCTTTTTTTACCAAAATATGTCATTATGACATTCCCTACAAAAATTCAAACATAGGAAATAAAATTAAAATCAATCATGTTTGAATTGTTCATTATAAGTAAACTAAATGAAATATATATTTTTACTATTTTGCCTTTATAAATATAATTTCATTGTTATCAATAGAGGTTAAAAAAATCATATTTAAATGGAATTAAAAATAAACAAAAATTATTTTTATAACATTTTTATTTTTTAAAATCATTAATTTAAATTATGAAATTAGTTTTAAAGTTAAAAATATTTGTTGTAATTATAGTTTTGAAGATTTCATGATTTTTATCTTATTACTTTGAAAAAATTGCTTTAATAATAAAGTATTTATTTTAATGGTTTTAAATATTTAAATCTTTATTAAAAAATATTTAGGATTAGTGTGGAGAGCAATTGGGTAATATTGGAATTAAGAAATTTTGAATATTTTGAAGACCTTAATTCAGCCAATTACCTTATTTACACTTTCAAAATTATTGGAAGGTTGGTAAATTAGTCTTAAAAATATTGTCTTATTGATTAATATTATATATATATATATATATATATATATATATATATATATATATATATATATGCATGTGAGTGTTTACATTATTTACGAAAAAATAATAAACACCATGTGTTTAATTTGCAAGTTAGAAAAAAAAATTAATAATATTTTATTTTATGAGGTATTTAAAAAGTATTTATTATATGTTCAATAAATTTGAAAAAATATAATATTTGATGACATCTAATTTACAAGTTAGAACAAACAAATAATATTGATATTTTATGAGGTGTTTAAAAATTATTTAATATATATGAGAAATAAAATAAGTTTGAAATAAAGAATAATATTTATTATATATTATGTAAGTTTTTAATATATTTAAAAAATATTTATTATATATCATGTAAGTTCGAAAAAAAAGAATAATATTTTTAGCAATGTTCTTTCTTTCCACTATTTTTTTTTTATTTGTGAAATTTTATCCAAATGAATCTATATTTAAAATTATAATCATATTTATCAATTTTTTTACTAAAATTATCTTTAATTCTTTTAATATATTTATACTCATTTATTTAAAAAATGTAAAACTAATTTTTTTTTTTTTTTAAACATGTTCTATTACCTAAAAGGTTAAAAATTAGATAAGTTTGAAAGTCAATAAAAAAATAAATAAATACCACTTTCAATAATTTTTAGATAAAATTTTATATAATATATTTTATTTAAAATTTAATTTCTAAAGTTTCACTAAAAAATTGTATTGACAATTTTCTTGTTGTGAATCAAAATACTTTGCATTAGTCTATCTAAATAAGAAAAATTATTAATATAATATTAGAACTTCATATCTTAGTTATTTTTTCCAATAAATTTATCTTTTTAAAAATTTTAAAATAAAAACATTAAAAATTAAAAAGCTAAAAGGATATATATATAGTCAATTTTTAAATTTTTTAAAATATGGTTAATGTAGAAAATATAAAAAATAATTAAAAATAAGAGAAAAATATAAATGAAAGGGTAATATAAATTTAAAATAAAAAATAAAAATTAAACTAAAAGATAAATACAAAAAGATAAAAAATATTTGGATGAAAAATCCCAAAATTTTTATCATTGCTTATAATAAGAGCAAAAAATTCAATATCTTTAAAAATGAAAAACAAAAAAACATTATTGTTTTTTATTTGACATAAAATAGAAATATAGATTGGAAGAAAAAGAAAAAAAAAAGTTAGAAATGAGTAGTACTTAATAGGGAATAGAAAAGGGAAAAAAAATTGAAATTCACACTCACTTGTGCCTATGTAAGGGTTAAGGGTATTTTAGGGATTAATGAAGGACAATATCCTTCATCTTAATTTCCATACTTTGTTTGGGTCTTGGGCTTAAATATGTATGATATAAGGACCAAATGTTAATTTTTGGGCCCAGTTGGGCCCAAAACACAATTCTCCCTATTAAAAAAGCAAAAAAATTGATAAAAAAAAATGAATTTTTGATAATGGGATATGTATGTCCCATATTTTGCCATAAAATTAACATATGCCATATGAAAGGGATGAAAAAAAAAGGGTGGATAATGTATCCTACCACTTATGCTATCCTATGTTTAGTTGAATATAGGATAGGGTAAGTGATTGGGATAGCTTATCATATCCCATCACCAACCAAACATTGGACAAGATATAATATCCTCTCTTTTATCCTATCCCATGTTATATCGGGTCAACCAAACACGACCTTAATCTATATAAGACTACTAAGCTCTGGGTAAATGATTTATTTGAAGATTCAAAGGGAATTTATTGGGAGATTAATGAGAAATACTAGGTTTGTAGTCTATTTAAATCTCGTTCTACCTAATAAATAAATTATTTAACAATTAAGCATCTACATCAAGCCTATTTTCTTCACAAGGATTAAAAATAATAAAAGAAACATGAAACCGTTATATAAAATAAATTAAGCTTCACTTTTTTAACTGGTTCTGAAGGAAATTAATGGACGATTCAAAGTTTATAATCATAATCTAACATCATGATGTGGCAAATGGTGTATTTTACCATATAAATAATCATCATTGCTCATAGTTCACACTCATTTAACTATTTTTCTAAAACAAAAATAGTAAACACTATTTATTTAAGTTTCTCTCCCTAATTAAAATATAATATATTGATTAAAAAATCTTCTTTTGATTTGTAGGAAAGTTAACAAAAATTTATATGCCAAAATCCTTATTAAAAAATTTGCTATTTTTTCTTTCTTTTAAAAAAAAAAAATTGAGATTTTTTAAAGAACTTTGTAAAAAAATAATTTTCAATATCTCACTAATAAAAACCATATCCTAGGGTTATTATATTGTTTTATATATGAAACATACAATTAAAAACTTTGTTACCATAATAGAATGAATAATTATGTTTTACGAGCACTCATCAATTGAATAATATATAAATATTTAATTGACTAACACACAACTATTAAATGGAATAACTCGCAATTATTCATTTGATAATATAACACGTGAAAAAATTAAACAAAAATAAAATAAATTATGTTGTAATATATTGTAATGATAGTGCATTTGTATTGTAAGTATAATGTATTTATGTCGTACCTATATTTCATTACAGAAGTAATAATTCTAAAAATGCTTATTCATACCCTATTGGTATTAACACATCGTATCAATATATTAACAACATTCATCCAGTGCATTGAAATTATTTAGTAATTTTTGCATATATGAAAAAAAAAAACTACGAGTCCCGTGAATTCAAATTAGTATTTCATTTGGTTTCAAAAATTATTTTTAATATAAGGATCATACAAAATTATCATTTTTATAAAAAATTTCAAAATTTTCCTAATTAGGTTTTATTGTAATGTATGGTAATGTAAGTGTATTTATATTGTAATTTTAACATATTTTTGTTGTACTTGTATTTTATAATAAAAGTAATAATCTTGAAGATCACTTTTTATACCTCATTAATATTCAACATATCAAATGTATTAACATCATCCACTCGATGCATTGGGAAAAAAAAATTATATATGAAAATTAAGAAAAAAAACACTATGCAAAGGCAAAAAAAAATCATATAAATTTTTAAAAATTATTTTATTATAAAAAATAAAAAATGATTAAACATTCTCCATCATTTTCTTATTCTTTTTAGATAAATGAAAAATTAAACATTTGATCTTCCTTGAATTTAATACAAAAACATAATTTATCAATTTAAAATTAATATATATATATATATATATATATATGAAAAAAATCATCATTTTTATTATATAATTATAAAACTTATTTTTTTTTTCTTAATAAAATTAAAAATTAGAATAAAAAAATGTAAAAAAAAAAAAATACAAACAATAAATGATATTTTGAAAATATGTTTTAAAAGTATTTTTGTTTTAAATAGTAAATTTAAATAAAAAATTATACTATCATTATATATAATAATTGTAAGGGTTAAACCCAAAATTTTGATTTAAAATTTGAATGTCAATAATTACAATAAATGTGGGGCCCACACACCATAAATGTCTTGACAAATCAAGTGACATGCTTTAAATGTTTTGAATTTTAAAAGTTTTAGTTGAAGGACAGTTTTGGTATTTAAGCCTATTATTATCCTCCCCAAGAATTATCAGAAAAGACTACCCTTTCCAGTAATTATTCTAGCTTAGCCCACCCTATTGGGTAATTCTCCCATCATATTATGTTAACAATAAATTATGATGGAGATATTACTATGGGAGAGATGATTATTTCCTATCACTCTTTCAAGGATGTGAAGTATTACCACTATTACAAAAGGGGACATGTCAAGAGATATTGACAATGCACTTAGATGAAAAAAGAAAACTTGAATCCTAAGAGACTTCATATTCTCCTAATGTTGTTGATGAAAAGATGTCATGAAATGCAAACAACGTACCCAAAAACAAAGACAATGGTGCGGCCAACCATTCTGGATACGGGATAGGTGTTTTGTTGATATCCCCTTATGGCGACCACATTCCTAGATCTGTCTGTTTGGGGTTCTCTAATCGACACCCTGCCATGAACAATATTGTTGAGTATGAAGCTTGTATCTTGGGATTAAAGACTGTTCTTGAGCTCGGGATTAGATAGATGGAGGTTTTTGGTGACTTCAATCTAGTATTGAGACAGATTCAAGGCCATTGGAAGACTAGAGATGTGAAGCTTAGGCCTTACCATGTATACTTGGAGCTACTAGTTAGGAGATTTGATGATTTGAGATATACACATCTGCCTAGAGTGCAGAACTAGTTTGCTGATGCCTTAACTACTCTAGCTTTCATGATTGATATTCCTACCGATACCATTGTTCGCCCTTTACTGATTGAGTCGAGATCAGTTCCTGCCTATTGTTTCTTGATTGATGAGGCAAAGTGAGATGATGGCTTGCCTTCATACCATGACATATACTGGTTTCTGAGATTTGACACATATCTTGAGGTCGCTATGGCTAAGGATAAGAGAGCATTGAGACAGCTAGCCACCCGATTTATGATATGTGGGGAGACACTATACAGACGATCAACTGATGGGATGTTACTATTGTGCTTAGATCGCGCCTCTGTCGATCGAGTGATGAGAGAGGTTCATGCGGGAGTTTGTGGACCACATATGGGAAGGCATATGTTAGCATGTAAGATCATGAGGACCGGGTATTTCTGGTTGACCATGAAAACAGACTGTTGTCCATTTGTTCAGAGATGTCTAGAGTGCCAGATGCATGGGGACCTCATTCACGTGCCACTCTCAGAGTTACACACACTAACTTCACCATGACCATTTTTAGTATGGGGTATAAACATTATTGGGAAGATTTCCCCAAAGTCTTCCAGTGGTGATGAGTTCATCTTAGTTGCCATTGATTACTTCACCAAGTGAGTGGAGGCTACCTCATATGCTAGATTAACATCAGCTAAGGTCGCTAGTTTCATCAGATCACATATTGTCTGTCTCTATGGAGTCCCTCATGAGTTGATTTTGGATAGGGGAGTAAATTTTAGAGTAGATGTTGGCACTTTATTATAGAGATATGGTATCCAGTATCATAAATTATCTGCGTACAGGCCGCAAACTAATTGAGCGGTAAAGGCTGCAAATAAGAATATTAAGAGGATCTTGCGAAGGATGGTTGAGACTTCTCGAGATTGGTCAGAGAAGCTTCCATTCGCATTGTGGGCTTATCAGACTTCTTTCGCACCTCTACATGAGCCATACCTTACTCCTTAGTGTATGGTATGGAGGCAATGCTACCAATTAAGATAAAGATGGGTTTATTGAGGGTAGCATCGGAGTAGCAGATTTTAGAGTCAAATTAGGCTAGGAGATTGAGGGCAGTAGACCATGTTCATGCCTATTAGAGGAAGATAGCCCGTGCATTCAAAAAGTGGGCGAAGCTTAGATTGCTATAGAGAGGTGAATTGGTTTTAAAGGTCATCAGATGATTGATCAAAGATCTCAAAGGGAAGTTAAGACCTAATTGGGGCAAACCTTATTTCATTAGGGAGTTGGCCCCAGAGGGTGCTGCATGGTTGATGGATCTAGATGGAAACCTATTCTCAAAGCCAACCAATGTAGATTAGTTGAAGAAGTATTATGTTTGAGACCATGGTCACAGGATGGGTGGCCATCATTTCGGTTAGCCACATACCTTGTTATCCCTCTTTTGACATACAAATTGTTGCTAGCCCATTGAACCTCGCATGTGCATCAGAGCCTTTCTTTCTTATTGCCTTGCTTACACTTCTACACCAGAATAGGGGCCCTTTAGTGTATGCATGCTTCATTTAGGAGTTTCATAAGCTTTGGGCCTACGGGCGCATCTTTCTCTCATTATTTTCCCTACCATCACACTACTACATTCCATCATATCTCATTGGTTATGTTCATTTTTTTTTTTGGTCTCATTTGCTACTTGTTCTGCTTCATCTTTTCTCCACCCTGAGTGGTGATCCTCCTCAGTTCATTACATGGAGGATGGTCACATCATTTCCATTATCTATACCACGAACATTGATCCAAAGACCCTTAGTTTGAGAAGGTCATCTCATTGGAGAGAGTTTATAGTACTTTGACGCTTGAGAGCACGTCCATCCATTATTGATGTTATCTCTTTGGGGCTCATTTGTCTGTGTTCAGGGTATGTGCATTTGTATATATTTTTTTTAAAAAAAAATGGACAAGAAAATGAAAAGAAAAGAAAAATAAGCACATGTGTGTATGTGCATAGTATTTTCCATCATTGAGCATGTATATTGATATTCGATGGTCATTTTATCGAGTATGTTTGTTGGTGAGAGTTCATATGTGAGCTTTCCAAGATCATTTTTTCTTTGTATTCACTTCGTCACATCTTTTGTTAAAGAGTAAGATGAGTGACCTTCTCCTAGGGGCTTTGGGTTATTGTCTCTTCCTTCATTACATCCATTATTATCTGACTTCACTTCATATTTTGATTTGAGTTTATCATCATTCCTCTTTATATATTCATTATTTTGCCATCTTCCTTGTCCTTGCTTTTAATTCATCCCCTTCACTTCATCCCATTGTTCTTTTCTTACACTGACCTATTCCAGGTTTGATACTTTCTTTGCATCATTCTTACACATCTCGTTATCAATTCAATTTTCTTCATTGCCTTATTATTGTTATTATATTCACATTGGGCACCCTTAGGTCCATGGCTCACAAGCTTTGCTTTACATGTTGCATTTTATACATGAGGCTATGGGTTTTGATCATTGGGTATTTGGGACTAATTTTCCTTCATTTCCATTACCTTATCACCCTAGCCTACGTTACGTCCTATGTTTTAAGACCACCTTGAAGCCATGGGATCAAATGTCATCTTCGACGACCCCTATTTTGACAGGTGTTTGAGATTTAGTTCATATTTAGATGTCATCATGCCTATTCTTCTAGGAGATGCCTCTTTAATGTTTGGACCCAATTCAATTGTGGATATGGATGACTGGGATTGCACATTTGATGATGAATGATCTGATGTTGTCTGATTTTCCGATCTACCATACATCTGATACCATACTGGGCCATATTTCCCATTTGGTTGAGATTTATAGATCTTCATGGAGTTGCATGATCCTCATCACTTACGAGATGCATGTCGAGTTGATGATCTATTGTTATCTTATCCTGATCCCCTAGTGGAGTCTCTCTTGGGCCATTCAGTCAGGCTCACATTTTTTAATATTTAGATGTCATCATGCTTCTTCTTCTAGGAGATGCCTTTTTGGTGTTTGGATCTGATTCAATTGTGGATATAGATGACTAAGATTACGCATTTGATCATGGATGATTCAATGTTATATGATTTTTTCAATTTACCGTACATCTGATGTTATACTAGGGTATATTTCCTTTTCAGTTGAGATTTATAAATCTTCATGGATTCACATGATCATCCTTGTTTATGAGATACATACTTAGCTGGTGATATGTCTTTATTTTATCATGATTCCCCAGTGGAGTCTCTTTTGGTCCATTCAGTCAGGCTCATACTTTTAATATTTAGATATCATCATGCTTCTTCTTTTGGGAGACGTTTTTTTTATTTTTGGATCCGATTCAACTGTGGATATGGATGACTAGTATTACACATTTGATTATGGAAGATTTGATGTTGTCAGATTTTCCAACCTATCACATGTCTAATGCCAAACTGGGGCATATTTCCCTTTCGATTGAGATTTATAGATCTTTATGGAGTCGCATGATCCTCATCACTTACGAGATGCATGTCAAGTTGATGGTCTATTGTTATCTTATCATGATCCCCCAATGGAGTCTCTCTTGGGCCATTCAGTCAAGCTCACACTTTTGATATTTAGATGTCATCATGCTTCTTCTTCTATGAGGCACCATTTTGGTGTTTGGACTCGATTCAACTGTGGATATGAATGACTAGGATTACACATTTAATGATGGATGATTCGATGTTATTTGATTTTTCCAATCTACTGTACATCTAATTTTATATTGGGGCATTTTTTCCTTTCGGTTGAGATTTATAGATCTTCATTGATTCGCATGATCATCCCCATTTATGAGATACATACCCAGTCGGTGATCTGCCTTTATTTTATCATGATTTCCCACTGGAGCCTTTCTTGAGTCATTGAGTCAGGCTCATACTGTATGATATTGTCATGATTCTTTGATGGAGTTACCTCAGATGCATAGTCTCCCATGGCATCATTTTAGTTAAGTACATGTTAGATCTCCTAGACATCCTTATTGGAGCATTCTTGAGTTAACCACCGACAAGCTCGTGCACTTTTGTCAACCCTAGTGGAGTTTCTTTGAGCTGATGACAAACTCCTTGTTCATTCCCTTGTAGATCATTTCTGAGACATGGACCAACTCACTTTCATCACCCCTAGTGCACCATTTGGGTTGATGACAAACTCTCTCATTAGTTACCTTAGTGGATCATTTCTAGAGCCATTGACAGGTAGGCTTCCTTAGTGGGACGTTGTTAAGCAATTGATAGGCCGACTCACATTCTTTTTGCCTTGATAGAGCGCTTTCAAGCCAATGATGGGTAGGTTCCCATACATCAACTCTCAGTGAGATAGTACAATTTGATCACCTTAGGTCATCATTGGTCGGGTTCCTGTCAAGTCACCAGGGCAAATCGGTATTCCTATGCTTTTCGAGCTGTGGATAGTTTGATTTTTCGATACAAAGATGATTGGCTTGAACCATTTGGTTACTTACATGGCGGGATGCATCAGTTGCTATACTAGGGCATATTTCCCTTTTTTTGTTGTGGAGATGATTGTCTTTTCATGGATCTAGTACAGTCTTCTTTATTCGGTTGAAGGATACTTATTTGCATTACTGGTCACAATCTCGATGATTTTGTTGAGATGAGCCTTCAGAGAAGAATGACCTTTGAGTTTTGATCGTCTCACTACCTATGACTCCTCAGTGGATCGTTATGTTGAGGCGATGATAGTTTCCCTAGTGGACTATTTTATTTGAGACCCGCCAGTGGATCGTTCCTTTGAGATGATGACGGATTCTTCCAGTAGAGTATCTCGAGTTAAAGGCATCCAAATTATCATGACCCTTTGCCAGGCCACGTGATTTAGTCAAATGGGTTATGAGACTACATTTTTAACTAATTTGACCATTCCGACTTGTCAGCGGAGCATCTTTTGAAACTCATGGAGTCTCTTTTCGACCATTTCAGTGGATTGAGAGTTGTGGTGACATGCCACATTGGGGCATATTTCCCCTCATCATTTTCTCCCAACTTGGCATTCAAAGTCGTCGTTCACAATTTTGCATTCATAGTCATTGGTCAGCTTGGCGTAGAGAGCCATATTCCTAACATTCAAAGCTATTAGTTTTTAGTTCGGCATTTAGAGCCACCATATTTCTTCAGTTTGGCATTCAGAATAGCATTATTAGCGTTCAAAGCCACATTCCTAGCATTCACAACTATCAATTTTTAGTTCAACATTCAAAGTCATCGCCTTCTTCAATTCGACATTTAAAGCCGTCATATCTTCAATTTGGCGTTCAGAGTCATATCTTCAGTTCGACATTCAGAGCCATTAGTCAGCTCAAGCATTTGCTGCCACCTTACTCAATTTAGGCATTCAGAGCCACCTCCCTTGGTTAGGCGTTCAGAGCCACCTTCCTCATATTAGGCATTCAAAGCCATTTTGTTTAACTTAGGCATTCAGAGCCACCTTTATCAATTTAGGGTTTTAAAGCCACCTTGCTCAGTATAGGCATTCAAAGCCACCTTCATCAGTTTAGGCATTTAGAGCCACCTTCATCAGTTTAGGCATTTAGAGCCACCTTCATCAGTTTAGGTGTTCAGAGCCACTTTCCTCAGTTAAACGTTCAGAGCCATTTTGTTTAACTTAGGCATTCAAAGCCACCTTTATCAATTTAGGTGTTCAGAGCCACCTTGCTCAGTTTAAGCCTTTAGAGCCACTTTCCTCTGTTTAGGTGTTCAGAGCCATCTTCATTAGTTTAGGCGTTTAGAGCTACTTTCATCAGTTTAGGCGTTCAAAGCAACCTTCCTCAGTTGGGCATTCAGAGCCACCCACTTTCACAGTTAGGCATTTAGAGCCGCAGTTTTAAGTGTTCAGAGCTGTCTCTTTCAATTCAGGCATTGAGAGCCACCTTCCTTAGGTGTTAAGAGCTACTTTCTCTGTTAGGCATTCAGAGCCACTTCTCCAATTCAAGCGTTCAAAGCCACTTCTCCAGTTCAAGCGTTCAAAGCCACTTCTCCAGTTTAGGCGTTCAAAGCCACTTTCTCATATTAGGTGTTCAGAGCCACTTCCTCATATTAGGTGTTTAGAGCCACCTTCCTCATATTAGGCGTTCAAAGCCATTTTGTTTAACTTAGGTGTTCAGAGCCACCTTTATCAATTTAGGCGTTCAGAGCAACCTTGCCTAGTTTTAAGCGCTCAAAGCCATCTCTTCCAGTTTAGGACTTCAAAGCCACACTTTTGCAGTTTAGGTGTTCAGAGCCATTTCTCCACACTTAGGCGTTCAAAGCCACTTTTCAATCTTAGGAGTTCAAAGCCACCATCCCAAATAGACGTTCAAAGCCACTATTTTCTTTCATAGACATTCAGAGCCATAAGCCTTCAAAGTCATTCCTCCCATAGGTGTTCAGAGCCATCTTCCTCAGTTAGGCGTTCAGAGCCACTTCTCCAGCTCAGGCATTTAGAGCCACTTCTACAGTTTTAGGCATTTAGAGCCACCATTTTCGTAAGCCTTCAGAGCCATTCCCTCCATAGGCATTCAGAGCCACCACTTTCTTACATTGGCATTCAGAGTCACAATTTTCATAGGCGTTCAAAGCCATATGCCTTTAGAGCCATTCCTCCCATAGGAGTTCAGAGCCACCCACCTTTAGTTTAGGCCTTCAGAGTCATTCATCCCATAGGTGTTCAAAGCCACCACTTTCTTTCATAGGTGTTCAAAGCCGTAGGCCTTTAGATTCATTTCTCTCATTGGCGTTTAAAGCCAGAGTTTTAGGCGTTCAAAGCCACCATTTCCATAGGCCTTCAAAGCCATTCCTCCCATAGGCATTCAGAGTCATAGTTTAGTTGTTCAAAATCGTTCATCTCAATCTCGATGTTCAGAGCCACATTTTAGGCATTCAAAGTCGTGATTTTCCAGAGTTTGTTCTCCTCCATTGTGTGATATAGCTCTTTGAGCTCAAAGCATGTGTCTTGATTATATTGTTAGATACCCTACACCTTGTGTCCTCGTATGGTTTTTTTCTTTGTGCTTATCCCTATGCTCCTAATTGATTTGAATGCTACTTAACTTTCACATCTATTTTTGAGTCATGTTTGGAGACATCTTAGAGGGAGTTTAGATCCATAGTGCAGTTTTAGAGACACTCTAAGAGCTACATCTCTATTAGGATTTTAGAGCCCCTTTCATTCCTTTGTTGGTTTGGGCAAGTTTGTGTTCTACTTGTGTACCTTTAAGGGTCTTTCTTTTTCTTCAGTAGAGTTCATTTCGTTCCACTCACTATTCACACTTTCTTTTCACTCTAGTGTTCATATTCCTTTCACTCATGAACTCTACCGAAGAGGGGCATGTTTGTAGACCTCTCTTACGGACCAAGGGATATTTGTTCTTTTTTTAATTATTTTTATTAATGGTATTTCATGGGATATTTGTCACCACCCAAGAAGCTTGGTCTTTTAGGGGTAGGATGGTGAAACACCATTACTATAGAGAGGAGTGGGGGACGACTTTCATAGGTGAGCGAGCTCCATGGGACACATGGCCAAGGACACTACTACCTTGCCATGGTGGTGATTAAGATGGTGACATTTTTTGAAAGAGAAACAGTGGAGTAGAGGGTAAGCAGTAGAGTTGGTGGAAGCTTGGAGGAAAAGAAAAGGGGCTGAACGGAAAAATAAAGGGGAGAGAGTCATTTTTGGAAGGGGGGCAGAGAAAAGAAGTTGTAATGGGCGAGTCGTGGGTAGCAAGAAGGAAGAAAGTTTATTGATCTTTGAAGGATCAGAGGAATACCCTCAAGTATGGATTCTTTGCAAATTTCTTATTCATTCTTTTTCATTTTCACTGTTTTCATCATTTTGTCTTGCTACTTGAGCATAATTTGTTGTGGATTGGGTTTTTTTTAAGCTGAGTTCGTTTCTTGCTTTGTTTTGTTCCCTTTCTGGTTTCTTTGATTTCCCTTATAAATGACTCATATATGGATTGTTTTCTTTGAGCTTAATATTTAATTAATCATACGAATGCTCATTGTTTGTCCCACTTGCTAAGATCCATTGAGTATAGCATGAAATAGGGTCCAGTTTAATGAATTGATTGTTCAAAGCATGCTTTGTTTCTTGGGACCTCTCCTTGCTTTGGAAAAACTCCTTCCCATTCTTTCCCATGTGCATGCAATCCACATGCACGACTGCTTCGGTACATGCATGGCCGCCTTTGGGTACCCCATTTTTTTCGAAACCTATAGCTGCATGGAGATTTTCGTCAATGGAAAGAAGGATATGTATGTTAAGAATGTGAAAAGCACTGTTACTTAGATGAGAAAGAGGCAGGAAATTTTGGATTATTAAATGATTTTCTAGGAAGGAAACCTTTGTATTATAAGAGATACCGGAAGATGGAGTTGGGATGGTGCTACCTAGAAGTGACTCTTTGGCTGCTTGTGATATTGCACTATTTGAATATAACAATTCTGAATGGTCCATTGAAGCAAGGGATCTTGATCATGAGAAGTTTAATGAAAAAGTGAAGGAACCAAAATGGAGATTTGGGCAAGGACCTAGCTTCGCATAGATATACACCTCTATGATCCATTTCTTTAGATGAAAGTTTGAAGATTGCTGGAAGATATTTGATGGCTGTAATTGTAAAAGACTAAATAGACAATTTGACTTTACCTTCAAAGACAAGATTGTTGTGGGTTTGGTTATGGAAAATGGATGTACTTAGGTTTTGGAGACGACAGTTAAAATTTGGGACATAAAGGCATGAGAATGATGAAGGTAATATGAAAGTCGTGTAACTATAAACACGTTTGTTTTCCACTCACATGAGATTGAATTGATATCTTGGGATCAAAATGGTAATATACAACTACGAATTGGTACGAAAAGTGGATACTGCTGTAAGGTTGATGTGGGATGGCAACTTGGCCATTGCTGTAAATAATTTTGGAACATGATAGCCAGGAGTTGCAACATGAGCCCCAACAAGAATGCAAAGTAGACACGTAGGTTTCCCAAAGCCAGAATTTTATTAACTTCCATCTCTCCAAAAGCTCGATCTTATTTGGAATTGTCATCATGGAGTTTAAGAATTTGATTAGCTTAACAGTTCAAATGACCTTCAGCAAGAAGTTGACTGTGAACCTTTACAGAACTTGAATTCTTTTCCATTGAAATGTCTCTCTTTAAGTCCTCAATGCAAGGTTGTGTTTGATCATGGGAAAACATCATCCAGCAGCAGCACTAATCCCCACAACGTAGGCTCACTTACCCCGAACCGATTTCTGCACTCATGCATGGTCACCCTCAGCATGCAAACTCTAAAGGCCACGTGTCATCCTCTTTGTTTGTTTGTTTTTTTTTTTTTCATCTTTTGGTGTCAAATAATTTTCAAATAATTTTTAAAACTCTAATTTTCAAAACTCCAATTTTCAAATTTAATTTTCAAAACTCCAATTTTCAAATAATTTTTGAAACTTCAATTTTTCAAATTTAATTTTCATAACTTCAATTTTCAAATAATTTTCAAAATTCAAGATTTTCAAATAATTTTAAGTCCTTTCTTTTCTTCTTCATTCCTTAGGGTTTAGAGTCATAAAAAAAAATCACATTTTTAATAAATTTACTACATTTCCTTTCAGTTAATCACTTTCGCAAATTTTCTTTGATTTTAAAACAATTTTATGTTTTTCTCAATTTTGAATAAGTATGAACAAACTTCATGGTTCCAAATAATGTAACTCATTGAACCAATTCATGCAAAAGTAATTTGGGCTTTGGTGGGGACCCAACATCTATAATATTTTCTTTGAAAATAATTTAAGTGAAGTGCATGATTGATATTGTTTGATTTTGACCAATTTTGTGTGAGATATTTTACACTTATCATTATGAGCTAACCTTGTTTTCATGACAACACATTCTTATTTGCTAGTAAGGTACGCTCTCACTCTTTCTTACTTCATTTATTTATTCATTCATATGCTTGATTTGTTTTATTATTTGATCATTTCATTGGTATCCATTGATTTCCTTATCAATTGCCGCACTTACTTCACCTTATTTAGTAGAGACCCGTTTTTAGAGACTTAGAGGGGTGCTACAGTCTTTTACCATACCTTTCCAATAGTTAACTTAACCCCCAGAATTGACTTTGGTTTTCCACAGACTGTCTTTTCCAAATAAGGAGTCACACTTAGGGGTTTTTTTTTTTTTTTTTTTTTGTTTTCCCTTAGAAATAAAATAAAAATAAGTGGTGACTCCAAGTCTTTTCTAAAAATCATATTTTTTCACCAAATAAATAAAAAGCAAGTCGCGTCATTGAGTGGGAATGCACCGTGCAAAACGCGGGTCCACATAAAGCTTTCACACATGATAAGGAAACTGCTTATCAACAAACCTAGGTGGTTCGTCCATATAGACATCCTCATAAAGAGAGCCTTGAAGAAAGGTGTTGTTGACATCAAGTTGGCGAAAGGACCAACCAAACTGCACAACAACTGTAAGAATAAAGCGAATGGTTGTTAGCTTTATCATAGAGCTAAATGTGTCATGAAAGTCAATGCCAGGACCCTGGTGAAATCCTTTAGTAACCAGTCAAGTTTGTAGCGGTCAATCAAAACATCCAATTTGTGTTTAATCTTGAAAATCCATATACACTCAACTATATTTTGTGTGTTAGAATGTGGGACTAAGTCCCAAGTGTGATTTCGTACAAAAGTGTCAAATTCATTACTCATAGCAAATTGCCCATGAGAGTGTTTTTTAGCTTGAGTGAAGGAGGTAGGTTCAAGTGAATCAGGTTGAGCAGGAGATGTGGCAAGGTAGTAAAAGAAAAGGGGGGGCTTAAAAATGAGGTTTTTATGTCGAGGAATGATTTGGTGGGTAAGTTGAGAAGAAGGGAGAGAGTGAGTGGGAGAAGTGGAAGATAGAGAATGAGAGCTTACATGTGTTGATGAAGAGGCCAGGGAACCACTCTTTAAGAATAGAGTAATATAGTTTGTTTGAGGATCAAATGCCTATGAATTCGACTTGGATGGACTAAGGGCACATAAGGTAAGTGAGGAAGATGAATAGGAAACTACGGGTTGAACGATATCAAGTGAAATAGGAGTAGTTGCCAATTGTGGGGGGAGGGAGGGAGGAAGGAGAAGTGTGGGGGGTGGGTATGGAGGAGGTTAAGGAAATTCATGAGTGGAAAATTGCATCAGTTGCACGAGAATCTTATGACTGAATAGAGTGAAAAGGAAACCTATTTTCCATAAAGACCACATGTCAAGAAATGAAGATTTTTTAAGTGGATGGATCATAACATCTGTAGGAATTGTGAGAGAGAGAATAGCCAAGGAAAACACAAGGACAAAACTTGTGATCCAATTTGTGGCATGTGTAGGGTTTTAGCTAGGGGTAACAAAGGCAACCAAAGATTTTAAGTTTGAGGTAGTTGGGAGAAGTGTGAAAGAGGGTCTCAAAAGAAGATTTGTTACCTAAAAGTTGGGTTGGCATTTGACTGATGAGGTAAATTGTCGTTTGAGAGACAACAAACCAAAATTAAAGGGGAATGGAGGCTTGATGATTAAGAGTCAAAGTAGTCTCAAGTATGTGTCTATGACGTCTTTTAGTAGTACCTACAATTTGTGGAGTGTGTATAGGAGAACAGAGATGTTGAATTCCATGTTTAGAGAGAATAGGATGAAGACCCTCATATTCCCACCATCATCAGAATAAACTATGAGGATTAGGGTTTGGAAATATTTTTCTACTAATTGCTTGAAGTTTTCAAAAACGAAAGTGGTATTTGATTTGTCTTTTAGAGGATAAAGCCATGTGTTTTTGGCGAAATGGTAAACAAAAGTCACATAGTATCGAAAATTGTTAAAGAATGTGATAGGAGCAGGTCCTCAAATATTAGTGTAAATAAGTTCAAGGGGTTTAGAGCTCATAAGAGAAGAGAAACATGAGTTACATGAGTCTAGAGACAACCTGGACACTAGAAGTGAATGAGTTGAGATGATATATTTGAGAATACGTTGTTTAGGATGACTGAGATGATGATGTCAATTATTTAAGGATGTTGGATTGGTGATGGTGTTGTAGGCCTGAAGTGTTGAGCTTGAGTTGGTAGAAGATGTCAGTCACTCATACAGATTTCCCTTACTCTGGCCTTGAATGAGTGTTGCCCCTATAATCAAATCCTTCACTCATACATCCTTCGGGTTTTTTCTTTTTTCCTTTTTTATAAAAATTTCAAATACATAAAAGAGTTTGATATATAGCTTATTAATAAATTAAAAAATTAGAACTAATACATGTTGTCTATGCTCACGAACATGAATGCAATATTTTTCACCCATAAGATTAGAACTCATATGCATAAAATAAAATTAATTAATTTGTGAGATATAAAGCAATGTATATGACACTCCGCCCAACAAAAGTTTGACATGAAATGTAGTAGAAATGGGCAATATCCACTTGAGTTTTTAGATTACCATCAATAAGTATATCTAAAGTTGGTTGTAGGACTAGTCTAAAGGTCACATTACCTCAGCATTTATGGAAAAATCAAAATTCATACAAGTCAATTTTCTTCTTTTTAATTTAAATGTCACATAGTCTTGAATTTTTTACACAAAGCCAATAGCTAGAGATTTGCAAAAAGGTCAATCTTACAAGACAAAAATGTAAAACTTACACATTATTAATGTGGCATTCAATTGTGTTGGAATGGCTATTGGAGGCAACACTTACAAGAGTAGTAGAGAAAGCATGAAATCTTGCAAGCCAAACTTTCATTACAAGAGGCAACATGAATTGTTTGTGCATTAGGAATTGATCATCATGATATTATATTTTCTTATAATATAAAAAAATTATTAAAAATATCTCTATAAATATTTCAGGTGGGAAAATATTATGGGATGGAGGTGAACTTATGAAGACTATATGTAATAGATAGAGATGTGACAATGAGTAGGTCAGAAACATTTAGTGGAGTGAGGGAACTAATCATACTTCACACTTCAAGATAGAGATATGATGACGAGTAGGTCGAAAACTGATTTGTAATTGAAGTACCCATTTTAAACTGATGTACTTATATTAAAATGATTAAAAAAATTTATGCAATGATGCAATATGCATTTATGAAGCTTATGTACCATTATATATCTCTCTTTTCTTCAAATGATCTTGTCTACGATTTTTGAGAGAAGGCACTTTCAACAATATAGTTCGGAATTCTAATTCTAATCCTAAAATTCTTTTAGGATCTTAATAGAAAAATGAGTTTAGCAATTTGCAAATAACATTTTGAATAGTCATTAATAAAGTAATTAAGAAAAATATAGCCCATCTGGGAACTTTGAAAACTTTAAGAATTTTTATATTGCTTATAAAGTTCACAATAAATTAGGGTTTGCTTGTTAAGTGTTTTCAAAAGCAATTTTCTATTTTTTGAGAATAAAAAAATAAAAAAAAAACAAAAAGAAAGAAAATATGTTTGATAATCAGAAAACATATTAAGAACTATTAAACACAATTTTCAAAAATATTTCCAAACAAACTGGTAATTTTTCAAACAAATTTCTAATTTGTATGGTTTAAATTATTTATTAAAGAATGGAAGTATTAACATTGGTTTTATGAAATTGAATCATGATTTCTAAAAGATTGTAAATTATTTTGTAACAAGGGGGGCTAGAATAAAGGTTCCCTATCAAAACTTATGTCTCTTTGAAATGACCATATAATATTCAGTGGATATTTATTTTATTGTACTTATCTGATGAACATTTTAATAAAATAATGCACTACAGCCTTACGGTAGAGCAAAATAAAGATGGTAGAATATAAATTATAATTTAGAGAGTTGTGTACAAAATATTTTATCATTTTCCAAAAAAACATTAAGAAATATTTACATTCGATTTTATATATTGTAGAAGTTGGGGTTAAATGTAAAATATATATATATTTTAAATTTCTAAGGTTTTAATTATTTATTGAAAAATGAAAGTATTAAATTGGCTTTATGAGATTCTACTGTAATTTATAAAAGAGTGCTAATCATTTTGTAGTATGGGGACTTGACCAACCTAGCTCGCCTAAATGATCATATAATATTTAATGGAATTAGCATGAGCGCATAACTATCTTTACAAGATCAAGATATTTTTTTTGGTTGTGTTTACCCAATGGACATTTTAATAGACCGAGGTATCTTAAGGTTTATAATATTTTAATGTTTTGGATGAGTTTGTTGAAAAGAAATTGCATGAAGTGATAATTTTACTTTATATTTTAAGGTGAATTCTAATTATTATTTTTAACCTTAAGAAATTATACTATTTCACATTTTTGTTCTAAATTTAGGAATTGTCAATTACCACATATTTAAATTTTTTGAAGGAGCTTTCATGGAATATGTTCTTAATTGTTCTAAATATTTACATCATTAATTATCTTATTATTCCAATAATTTATATTTATCTATACTTTGGTTAACTCAACTTCCATCAATTATCTTATTATTCTAATAATGTAATATTTATATATAATTTGATTAACTCAACCTTATATAAACTTGTGATAAATTGGAAAATATCAATTTCAATAACTTATTGGTTTGATGAATTGAGACATTGATATATGCTATTCAAGTGCATTTTCTCTTATTCTACAGATGACAAAACACACCATTTAGTCCAATGCCGATGGTAGGCAATCCGATATTCCTAAGTGATTAAAGATTCTCGAATGAAATTATATAAACAAAAAATGTAAATTGTTGTACCTAGACTTGAAAACAATTAACAAATGATTTGAAATATAATGAAGACTTTAAATTCTCTTACTTTTTTAGTATGGAAACATGGAACTTTTTTTATTACAGAAATATGGACAAAAAAAAAAAAAAAGTTATAAGCAAATGAGTATAAAATTAGATATTAACATGATCTTAAATTATATTTTATACATACACATTATTAATTCTTCTTTTTTTATGCCTATTTTTTTTTTTTTTTCGAATGAAACTTTTTTTCATAAGAAAATTGAAATATGATACATAAAAGACTTGAAAGAGTGAATAAAAGTGGAGAGGGAAAAAAACTATATATCCATCTCTCTTAACTCAAACAAAAACACTTATATCACCCACCTATTTTGTCTAATTCTCAATCAAAGAGGAGATATCAAACAAAATATAAAAGTATGGAATTGCGTTCAATTTCTTTAAATTTTGACTTAATCATTTTAATTTTTTTCCATTTTGTGAAGTTGTACTATATTTGATCGTTTGCATTGAGCATCATCCGAGGTCCTTGATTTTTTTTTTCCTATTTCATGAAATTGTACTGTTGATCATTTGCATTGAGCATCATCCAAGGTCCTTAATTTTTTCCTATTTCATGAAATTGTACTGTTGATCATTTCCATTGGTAAAAAGTGTGATTATTTTTTCTTTACTGATTTTTCTTTTTTTTCAAAAAGGAGCAAATATTAATATGATATGTTTAGATAATTGGATGTAATTAACTATTAATGATATAATAATAGTGCTAACAAATAAAATGGCCTAATAATTCACTAATTCTCATCAAAACTTAATTTTCATATTATTATTATTGTGATTGTCATTTTATCAAGGATGCATTAAACATCCCAAATATGAGATTAATGAATGATTAAGGGCATGTTTGGCGATATTTTTTGAAACTTGTTTTGAAAAATTATTTTTAAGTTAAAGAATAAAAAACAATTTTTAAAAACAATTTTTTTAAAAATATCGCTAAACGGGCCTATGTTTTCCTTTTGTTTTTAAAAACTAGTGAAAACAACTCCTACTTAATCTATAAAAAATGTTTTCTATTTCATTTTGTTTATAAAAATTGTTTAAAAAAAAAAACAACAATCAAACAACGCTAGAAAATTTTAAAAACTGTTTTTTGTTTTTAAAAATAGAAAAATATTTTTAAATCACGTGGCCAAACAAACTCTAATATTTTTTTAATTATAGAAGTAATATGGGAAAAGAGTTTCCAAAGTTGAGGTAAGATTAAACCATTCAAATTATTTATCATATCTTCCTTTACCTGATGGAATTTTTTTTTTTCAAATTTATTTTGTTCCTAAGATTTCAAAATATCACCTTTTAATTTTAAAAGTAAAAAAATATATATAAATAGTTTGCTTATATTTTAAAATAGTATTGTTGCATCTTTAACATCAAAAGAAAAAAAAAATGAAAAAACAAATAAATTGTGCATATTCTAATAAAATAAATTTCAAAACAATATAACTATTCTCTCCCCTACTCTTTATAAATGGTCATGAAAAATAATTAAATGATGTAAACAACTAACATCATTTTTCTTTCTTTATTTATTTTTCATTATTTGTCCATGATAAAGAAATATAAAACCTCACTTCATCATTAGACATAAAAAAAAAAAAAAAACCTCTCCGCCGATAATTATAAAAAAAAAAAAAAAAAAAAAAGTTTCAAGATTAGAGTATTTGAAATATTAAAAACTATCAAAATAACCGAAACATTATAGAGATAGCCTCGACACCAACAAAACTCATTATCTCATATTAGAACATTTTTGCTGTGATTAAAGGTTCGAGAGCGGTGATTTCAGCGAAGAAATTGCCGAATGAGAAATTGCTGATTTCACATTCATCAATTTTTTCTCAGTCTTCATCATCAATGAGGTACAAATTCTTTAATCCTGTGTTTCGTTTTCTTGATATCCTTGACAACTGAATTAGCTGTGATTGACAAGTAAGATCCACGACTGTTTCTTTCTCAGTTTCTTGGTCAAGAATCTGAAACTCAATTTCACTTGGGAGTTGTTAATTTCTTTTTTCTAATCAGATTCCCTCTTCACATGGAAGTAGTTGCTTTCAAATTAATCCAACATGTGTACATTCTAATCAGATTTCCTTTTCTTCCTTCCTTTCTTTCGTACTCTCTTTCTGTAGAGATCCATTACAAGTTCGTTTGCTCTGTTTCCTATATAAGATTCATAACTGTTTCTCTCTCACTTTCTCCAGAAAATTAAATTCAAGCTTGCCAGTTTTCAAGAATCTGATAACTTGGCTGTAATAGATTTCACATTCAATAATTTCTTGTCTTTTTGGTCATCAATCTGGTAAAATTCTCTCAACACCTTTCCTCTTTCCTTTTTTATCTGGAGATCCATTCAATAACTTGCTTTGTTTCATATCGAAGAATCATAACTGTTTCTCTATCACTTTCTCTCACTTTCCGTCTCACTTTCTACAGAAAATTAAATTCAAGTTTGCTAGCTTTCAAGAATCTGATAACTTGGGTGCTGTTGATTTCACAATCAGCAATTTCTTGTCAGTCTTGTTCATCATCAATCAGGTACAGATTCTTTAATCCTTTGTTTCTTTTTCTTGATATCCTTGTCAAGTTAATTAGCTGTGATAGACAAGTATGATCCACAACTGTTTCTTTCTCAGTTTCTTACTTGGAAGTTGTTAATTTTTTTTTTTCTAATCAGATTCTCTTTTCACGTGGAAGCAGTTGCTTTCAAATTAATCCAACGTGTATGCTAATTTCAGGTACATTCCCATATTGAATTCTTTTCATCACAGTTCTCATCTTTTTTATTATATTTTTATGCTCTCTTAGGTGGTGTTTGTTTTTTTTTTTTTTAATATTTTATCTCTATTAAACATTAAAAAGTAAAGAAAAACCAACATAGTATTTTTTCTATTTAGAAAAAACCAAATATTTTGACTTTTTCTATTCAGTAAAAAATTTATAATAAGTCATGAAAAAGTTGAAAAATAAATAACACCGGTACCAACTCCAACACAAGATCCTGATGCTGTTTGTGTTGTAAGAAAAATACCATTCTCTCATTGATATATATGAAGTTTTTGTTTTCTACATTGGCAAGTCCTAATCTTGAGCTCAATATCTCACATGCAGGTTCAGTGGAATGGAAGCCACCCTCAATGTAGGCCAAAAGAGTTGAAAATGGCATTAAAACAATGAATTTTATGGATAAAATGTTGTGGTAGTTACAATACTGTTTTTAAGTTCCAATCAGAATATTTACCTAAAGTTCAAAAGTAGCTACAATGAGTATTTGAAATATTACAAACTTCTCATCTCATGCTAGCTATTCCCAAAGTTCCAAATTTTATTCAGTTGCTATTATACTGCAAGTATATTCAATTGGATAGGTGCATTGAGATTCTTAGCAAAAGAGACATCAGCCATAAGCCATGTCAATGGGCCATTATATCTGACGAGGAGGAGCAGCAAGGCAGCAAAAATTGGTCTACTTCGACACTAGGGTACCACTTTCTCCATCTGCGCATCATCGCTATCTCTATACTAGCAGCGCACCATCTTCTTCATCTGGGCATCATCACCATCTCCACACCAGCAGCACACCATCTTCTTTATCTGCTCATCATTATCTCCATTGATAAACTGCAACTGCAAACCACATCTTAAATCCACCAGATACCAGCTCACATCAACCTCGCACGTCACCAGCTTCTGTTTCCTCGTCACACGCGCATCACCAGCACCACCAGTAGACTATCTGTAGCCAAAAGCACCATCAGGCTCATCCACCACACACCAGTACTATCTCACCTGTGCATTGTACCACGCCATCGTCTTCTCACGTCACTGCTCCATCATTAGCATCACACGAGCAGCACACCATCAGTGGAGCACCACACGAGGAGTGCACTATCAGTGAAGCAGCACCACTGCACATCTCCAGTGGCTGACCACTCACCAGTTCATCACCAAATTTGCAGAGACTCCAGGTCAGTTTTGTTTTCAGTTTTGATTTTTAATCTCTTTTTCTTTTCTTCCTCACATACTTATAGAAATATTAGGATGTGTTTGGGTGTGGATAAATTAGGCCACACACGAGTCTTGTTAGACGTATTGTTTAGGTGGTTATGTGATTAACTCCTGTTTTTTGATGATTTAGAATTGAATTTAGGCTAATTCATCTCTAGTTATTTTTACCTAAGCAAGTCATATGATAATCGTATGATAATTGGCTTTGAATGAGTATCTTAATCTTGATTCGCACGTCTTTTGATTTTGTGTTTTTAGTTAATTAATGTTTGCAAGTTCACATCTCATAATTCACATACACACTTGATGTAAATAGGTGATCACATACTTAGATTTAATTAGACACTTGTTTAGGATTCTTTTGGTACTTGATTTGGAACTTAAAATAGGTCTTTAATTAATCACTCATATGGTTTCACATTTGACTTACACATTAGGTCACATTTAGCTCTTGTTTAGGACCATTTTTATTCTCAATTTGGTGCACAATTGGTTCTAATTTTCGATGCATTGGAGTGTTCCATGATCAACTTGTTTTAGCACTTCTTTAGGTCACTTTGAGACACATAATTAGCTCTTTTAGGTTTGCTTTTAGGTCACAAATTGATCTTATGTACAGATGCACCCTAGGTTCTTATTTAAGACATTTGAAGTTCATATTAACGTGCTAGAATTCACACACACACATGCACTTTTTCTTGATTGTTTGAGTTTGTTATTTATGTGTTTTGATGTTTTTGAAATTGCTTCCAACCTTTTCGATGTGAAAATCTATTCTCAAAAAGTTATGCTACCTATTTTATTTTGTATGCACTTTTCCATTAATTTTTAAATGAATTTCGACTCTAAAACACATGAAAATAAATTCATGGCTCCACATCAATGGAGTAATTTCTTACCTTGGTCAGCTTATCCATGAACAAGTATCCCACTAACTATTTGGTTGATTTGCTGAATCTTTTGAATGAAAAATTAGATTTGGATTATTTGGAATATTCCTAAAATTTTTCTTATAAGTGCATGATGTTGTAGACTTCTTAAATATATTAATAGAACTTTGTTTGAGTCAAAAATCCTTTTCCAAATAAGAGATATCAATCAATCTTTAAACCCTCAACCAACCTCAAATTTGTGGTTGGTTGAAATAGGCTAGCACCACCAAGCTTGACACAACTTTACTCCTTTAGCTGCATTTATGCTCTGTCATGATGTCCCAAGGGGTTTCCATGGCCATCATTGTAGTGAAAAATAGATGTAAAGGACTAAATGAAAAGTGTGGGAAGATCGAGCATATGTAAGGTAGCATATAATTAACTACTTGTAGTGTTTGTTTAATACCAAATTTGAGACTAAGATATGATTTTTGTCTTCATGACCATCTAATAGCATCAATCAATTATGGATGTGAATGAAGAATAGAGATGATTACATCTTCAAAACAATCATGCAAGATTGTAATATACTCGACCAACTTCATATTACCATTTTTCCCCTTCAAGTTTTATATATCTAAAATGGAGAAAATCGGTATATGTTCTTAATATGTGTTGTTTAAGTACATTTTCACTTATTCTACATTCGATAATAAGAGCCAAAGATTATGAACAAGAAATCTATTGAGGGTCAAGATTCTAAACAAGAAACATGGTCGCATACATTTTGTAGTGCATATTAAAATCCTCAATATTATTAACATGATAATATGCTAATATTGTTATATACTTCTAAATTACATAGATATCTTTTTTATACACACATTCATGTCTCTGTATCTTTTGTACACATACATTCAAGGGATTTGTACTAGAAATTTAGAAATAGTTATAAAAAGTTTATAAAAGTTTGATGTTTTGGATGAGTTTATTAAAAAGATATTACATGAAGTAATAATTTTATTTTTTATTTTAAGATAAATTTAATTATTATTTTTAACCTTAAACAAATTATACTATCTCACATTTTTATTCTAAATTTAGAAAGTGTCAATTGCTACAAATTTTAAATTTTTGAAGGAGCCTCTATGGAATATGCTCTTAATTGTTCTAAATATTTACATCAATTATCTTATTATTCCAATAATTTAATAAAACTTTTGAAAAATATTCTTGGTAATAGTTGGAATTCTTTAGGTAAATTTTCTTTAGTTTGTTTAATAAAACTTTTGAAATATATATATATATATATGTATTTTAGTAAAGTGTGATTTTTTTTGAAAAAAAAAATTACTGGTTTTTCTTTTTTTAAAAAAGGGCCCAATGTTTAGTAACAAAAATAAATATGATTCGTTTAGATAATTAGAAAGTAAGTTGTATGAATGATAGTAAGAAGTGGATGTAATTAAACTACTAATAGTATAACAATAGTGCTAACAAATAAAATGACTGAATATATCATTATTATTTTTACTACTATCTTTTTATCAAGGATGCCATAAACATCCCAAGTACAAGATTAACGAATAATTAATATTTATTTATTTATTATAGAAGTGAAATGGGAAAAGAGTTTCTAAAGTTGAGGCAGGATTAAACCATCCAAATTATTTATCATTTCTTCCTTCACCTAATGGAATCCTTTTCTTCAAATTTATTTTGTTCCTAAGATTTCAAAATATTACCTTTTAATTTTAAGAGTAAAAAATTTATATATAAATAGGTTGCTTATATTTTAAAATAGTATTGTGCATGTTCTAATAAAATAAATTTCAAAACAATATAACTATTCTTTCTCCTACTCTTTATTGATGGTTATAAAAAAGAATTAAAATATGTAAACAATCAACATTATTTTAATTTCTTTATATATTTAATTTTTCATACACCATTGCAAACAAAAGAAAGAAAAAAAAAGGGACTCTCCACTGTAAATTCTAAAATAAAAGTAAAAATAAAAGTTAAAGTAGTTGAAAGTTTTTGGTGGCTTCAATATCGTTGGCAACTTAGTTCAAAATGATTCTAAAGAAGTTCAAAAGTAACTAAAATGAAATATGATCAAGATTAGAGGATTTGAAATATTACAAACTATCAAACAATCGAAACATTATCAAACTTAGTACAATCAATCCCCTCGTATAGTCATCTCCGTGTCTTTGGATGCCTATGTTATGGTTCTACACTAGCACGTCATTGTATCAAACTCTCACCTAGAGCCATCCCTTTAGTGTTTCTTGGGTATCCATTGGGTTACAAAGGTTATGAATTGTTGAATCTTTCCACTAATGCCATATATATTACTTGAGATGTTATCTTTCATGAAACATTGTTTCCTCTTCAATCCAACGACTTGTCATCCTCCATTTCTAATTTTCTTTTTGACAATGTCCTTCCATCATCTCATGCTAGCACCTTTCATTCACATTTTCCTTCTTTTACTGATTCCAATCCAACCACTTCCATTAAGTCCCTTATTTCTTCCATTTCTCAACCAACTCATGTAACTAGACCACCAACTTATCTTTAAGACTGCCACTACTATTCCACCACTCTTGCTCCCACATCTGTCTTATATCCACTCTCTAGTGTTCTTAGTTATGAAAAACTTTCCCCCTCACACCATGCCCTCGTTCATGTCATTTCTTCTCATGTTGAACCAACTTCCTACACTTAAGCTACTATGATTCTGGAATGGCAGCAGACTATGAAAGCTAAACTTCATGCTCTTGAGGAGAATGGTACTTAGTCCTTAACAATTTTGCCCCCTGGCAGATGGGATGTGGGATGTAAATGGGTGTACAAGCTCAAATTTCGAGTTGATGGGTCTCTTGAGTGGCAAAAAGCTCACCTAGTTGCCAAAGGGTACGCCCAACAAGAAGGTGTGGGTTACATTGATACTTTCTCGCCTGTAGCAAATTAGTAACTATTAAACTTTTATTGGCTTTAACTACTGTCCACAGTTGGTTTCTTGTTTGATTAGATGTCAATAATGCTTTCCTCCATGGTGATTTAATCAAAGAAGTTTACATGAGTTTGCCTCAAGGGTATCACCATGAAGGGGAGACACAACCATCTAACATTGTTTGCAAGTTACACAAATCAATATATGGCCTAAAGCAAGCTTTAAGGCAATGGTTTGCTAATTTTCTGGTGTTTTATTGGACAAAGGTTTTACTCAATCAGCCCCGGAACATTCATTATTTACTAAGCGTGGTGGTGAGTCATTCCTTGCATTACTAGTGTATGTTGATGACATTGTTATTGTCATCACCAACAATGATTACAAAACTATTGAAGAGCTAAAAACATTCCTTGATAGCCAATTTAAGCTAAAGGATCTTGGACAACTCAAATACTTCCTCAGTCTTGAAGTTGCCAGGTCACGAAAGGGTACCTCTATTAGCCAGAGACACTATGCACTTCAATTATTTTCAGATTATGGTTTTTTAAGTTGCAAACCTACAAGCATGCCTATGAAAGCTAACATTAATCTCTCACAAGATGACAAAGAGTTATTGGAGGATCCCAACTTGTATAGACATCTATTTGGAAAGCTCTTATATCTTACACTCACACGACCAATTTGACTTACTCCATGAATCATTTGAGTCAATATTTGGCTAACCTGAGATCAACTCATCTATAAGGAGCTCATCAAATTCTACAATATATCAAGGGTACGGTAAGGCAAGGTCTTTACTTCTCTATTACACCATCAGTTCATCTTAAAGTTTTTGCTTATTCAGACTGAGGAGCTTGTAAAGATTCGAGAAGATTCATTAGTGGTTTTTGTGTCTTCCTTAAAGACTCCTTAATCTCATGGAAATCTAAGAAATAGAGCATTATTTGTCTATCTTTAGTTGAGGCAGAATATTGAGGAAAAAACTTGCTCTTCTTCGTGATTTTGCAAGCTGATTTGGTTGAATGCTCTTCTTTGTGATTTTGGGATTCAAAGCAAAGAACCTGCTACACTATTTTGTGACAATGAAGCAACTCTTCATATTGCGGCTAATCCTGTTTTCCACGAATAGGCGAAGCACATTGAGATTAACTGTCACCTTGTTCGAGAGAAGATACAAGCAAGTTGTCTCAAGACAATGCATATGTCTCTAGTACCAAATTGTCGATCTCTTCACTAAGGCTCTATTTCCAACACAATTCGAATATCTCCTCAGCAAGATGGGAATTCATAATCTTCATTCTCCATCTTGAGGGGGAGTACTAGAGCATATTGACATTTTTGTAAGAAGGGTTGTTATTTTCTTTCTTGGCCTTTTTTTTTTTTTTTTTTTTTCTGAGTTGAGAGTTGGTTACAAGTTTGTTACTCTGGTTCCCATATAGACTAGCCTTTTGGCTTTATTCTGTTTTTGTAGAGAATCAAGAGTATGAATGCATTCATTCTTTTCTCTCCCTTTCATTCCTTCTTTCTCGTAAAACCAATAACATACATCTCCATACTAAGGTGCATCACCTTTGTTGACAAAGACAGGATCAGTTTGGCAACCCCTGCTTCCGTGCTCACCACCAAAACATCATATCTGCATTATATCCATTGATCTGCTACAATTTCACACTAGCATTATGTTCAATTTCAGACACACACCTACAGTTAGGAAAACATTAGAATCTCTATGGAATCACGTCACGAAGACAAAAATATCAATTCTATTTTCTGTATCTCACTATCACTCTAACATTGAGGAATTCCATTTTGAAAGTGCATTAGATCTCCATTAACATGCACATCATCCATATCGAGACCAGCACAAAGGCAGACGATATCTCCATTCTACATCTCCATATTACATACAAGCGGTTTTGAAGCTTCACTATTTCTGTGGACATCGACATCACATATTTGTTGCTCTATCCCCTGCACACCATCATCTTCGGCATCTCTAGAACAATTAATGCATACCATCAGTAATAATCAGCAAACACCATCAGATCCTTTTTTTTACTTTGAACACCGAATTGCTTTGGAAGGAGGTTTGGGTGTGCTGTTAGTGGAGAAAATTTATTGATATGAATACAAGAGCTTAATGGATTTAGTATGTGTTAGTGGAGAAATGGAGTGGCGTTAATGGAGATGTGAGGTGCATGAATTTTCATTAATAGTGAAAATGTGAAATTCAATGGATGACTAAGTGGAAATGTGAAGCCAAGTTTTTATGGATTAAATCATGGAATAAAGTGGCTTCATATAAGGTAATTTTGTGGCTGAAAATTCCCTTAGAATTCATGAGAAAAGATATGGCCCATATGAAAACTTAGAAAAGATTAAGAATTTTTATAATGCATATAAAGTTCACAATAAATTAGGGTTTGCCTATTCAGTGTTTTCGAAAGTAATTTTCTATTTTTTAATAACCAAAAAAAGAAACAAAAAGAAAGGAAATAGGTTTGATAATCAGAAAACATATTAAGAACCATTAAACACAATTTTCAGAAATATTTCCAAACAAATCTGTAATTTTTTATGCATTGATCTATATAAGATTGATTGAAGCTTATGATAAGTGATTATTTTAAGGATTTTAAACAATATATATATATAATATTACTTGAATGCTAACTTATTGGGTAAGGGGAAATACTATTTGAGAAATGTTTTTGAAAAGAGTTCTAAAAATAGTTTTTAACAACATTTGTACGTATTTCATTGAAAGGGTTTAAAAGGAAAAAAAGAAGCATGAAACTGTTATTTAAAAATAAAGCTTAACCTTTTTTCATTTTAATATCTCAAAAGAAATTAATGAGCAATTTTAAAAATTCTTCTAAAGTTATAGTTTTTGAAGATGAATCTCACTTATGGATAACACCTAGAGGGGGGGTGAGTAGCTATTTTTTAAAACAGTTAGAGATGGTATCTCACAAATGCTCACAATTCCCCTATTTTTCCCTTATACAATGATATTCTTTTTCAACCTTATGAACGAACAAACAAATCACAAGTAACAATGGATGCACCAACACTCTCTCAAACAAGTTATTCAATGCAAGTAACATGCAAATGAGACAACTCTCCCCGAACCTAATATATAAAACAGTGCATCAATATAAAAACTCTTTTTCACATGCCCCTTGTCATCAATCAACAACTAACATATATCTTGTTCTTTCAAAGATACAACAAACACATTTTAGCTCATGATCCAATTAATTTAATCACCATAACGCAATGAAAAATAACATAATCTCATGAAATGATAATAAAAAGACAAGATAGAAATGAGAGACGATGACACCAATTTTTTTTTTTTTTTACGTGGAAACCCTCCGAAAAGAAAAAACCATGAGCCTCAAACAATCAAATAATCCACTATGAAGGAAAAATAGTTGAGTAAAAAGGTTTTACCTAGCACAAGTCTTTCACCCTTTCCCAAACCACTTGCCTAGAACCTTCAAGCTTTAGCTACCACCATTCTTCTTTAGGAAAACACTTGGAATCTACTCCAAACTTTGATCTTGGCCTCTTCTTGAGTCCACAGGAGAAAGAATCTTAGGTTTTACCCCAATAAGTTGGATATGAGAGTTAGGATGAAGAACACAGTGAATTAAGCTATTTGGAACAAAGATGTTTTTACTCAAAAACTGATTTTCAATTCAAACCCATAAATTTCTTACAAGGCAAACACTCTCCAATATAGTAAGAGAAACTTGAAGCTAAAAACTTAGGGTTTTCGCTTTCATTGTTGCCTACACCACATCTAGAAAGAGGGCTTAAGAATTAGGGTTTTGAAACTTATCCAATGTTTGTGATTTGTTTGGAAAATCATGAAAATTCGTAGGTATAATCGAAGTCTGATTGATAAGACAAAACTAAAAAGTCTGGGTTCAAGATAAATTGTTACTTTTTAGTTTGTTTGATCAAAATCCAATCCAAATGTTTTAAACACAATGTTTTACACTTTTAAGCTTCAATTTAAGGATAAAAATTTAAAATATGATTGATCATTGTTTGTCATCATCCATCACCTTAATTGCTCTTACCAATTCCTCTGGCCATTTTCAAATACAAACAATTTGGAAAAGGCAGGTGTCTAAGGGAGGATTTTAAGAATATGAGCTATGAGACACAATGAGAATTTTGACCCGAAATTGCTAATACACAAAATACACTTACATATTTATTTATTTATTTATTTATTTTGTGGTATTGTTTCCAAAACTTGCATTAAAATGAAAAATGGAAAGAAAACCAAATCCAAAGTTTATAATTATAATTCAACACAATCATGTGGCAATTTGGTGTATTTTACTAAATAAGTCATCATCATTACTCACAATTTGTTTTTTCTAAAACAAAATAACTTTCTTTCCCTTAGTCTCTCATTTTATGGTTTCTCTCACTGTCTTGGGAAAATTTAAGGTGATACTCATCCTTTTCATTTGGAACCAAGTTGTTGGTCACTTTCACCTTCAAGCCTTTTTCATAAATATCTAGTGTTTTTCTCAAGCGGAATCTCTTATATCAAGGTTGCAAATTGCAAACCTCATTATTCTCTTTCTTTCTTCTAGTAATTTTTTTGGAGATGTGAAGTTAGTATGAATGATAGTGCAAGATCCATCATGAAGAGTAGTTGGTAATCTCTGATATTCCAAGTTCCAATGGCGAGAATCAACCAAAAACTGCACATACGCTTAATTTTTTTGGCTATAAGTTTATTTTAGTGTTTTTTTTTTTTTTTTTTTTTTTTTTTTTTTTTATATTGATTCATATACATGATTTGTGATTTTAATTAAGATTCACTTGCAACACTTAATGCTTAATTAATTCACAAATTAATTATGATAAATCCTTACTATTCTCCACCAACCAAAAGTTTGGAATGAAATGTAGTAGAGATAGGCACTATCCACTTGAGTTTTTCGATTACTACCAATAATTATACCCAAAGTTTGTTTTAGGGATGGTCTAAAGGTCACATTACCACTGCATATGTAGAAAATCAAAATTCATACAAGTTCATTTTCTTCTTCATAAGATGAATGCCAGATAGTCTTGAACTTTTGGCACAAAGCTAATAGCTAGAGATTTGCAAAAAGGTAAATCTTGCAAGAAAAAAAATATAAAACTTAAACATTGTTGATGTAGCATTGGATTATGTTGGAATGGCCATTGGAGGCAACATCTACACGAGTAGTAGAGAAAGCATGAAATCTTGAAAGCCAAATTAACTTTTATTACAAGTTATATACAAATCAAAATAAGACCAAAAAAAAAAAAAATGTCCAAAGAGAAGGTTATGTTGCAATTCCTACAACAAAACGTTATTGGAGATTTTTCGGCATCAACAACCTTGAAGCCTATTATTAGTTTTTTTAATTGTTTGGGCATTGGGAATTGCCACTAAAACTTGGAAGAAAAATATTGAATGAGAAATTAGGAATTATTATGTTGTATTAATCATTCATACGGTATGTTAAATAATGAGTATGAGATAGAAGGGAGAAACAAGTTACTTTGATATAAAGGAGGTATTAAAGTCATTTCAACACTAGAAGGAAATCGATGCTAGAAGGCTCTTTGGAAATTATCATTTCAGAGTTTTGATAAAGTTCAAGGCATATGAATACTATAAATTGGATGTTTGATGCCCTTTTTCAAACCTATTTTGATACCAAAATGTGTTTTATCGAAATTTTGATAAAGCACCTAGAGAGTCAAGTCTTAGTTTCCTTCATCGGTTATAGTCAATAACCTTTGGACATAATTTTGATACTTAAAAATCTTGGTAGGAAATTTTGATACCAATGGGGATGACATGCTCATTTATCAAATTTTCACTACTGAAAATTTCTACACCAAACTAATATAATCTCAAGATTTTGGTAAACACTTGCATTTTTGCATTTGTAGTACCAATCCATGTAAAAGGTGTTTTGCACAGTATTTTGACTTGACTTGATTGTATTGGAGTTTAATACAATTGGAGAAGGCTAAGAGGAGTGATGTTATTCAAGATGAACTTTTCTATACAAGGATAAAATGATTCAATATTGATTTCAACAATAGCCCATGGATTTCAATGGTGACTTGAAAAGATAAGGCCTTTGTTGAACATTTCATTACCATATTGATCATGAATCCGAATTTTGATTTATAAAATTTGTTATCTTTTTGTGAGACTTCATTTGGCTCTCATATTCTTTTTTTAGCCATTTTAACCATTTTCTTGATGTTTTTAAGGTTTGTTTGTAAGTGTAAAGACATTAGAGATTTTTATGAGGAAGGAGAATGAAAAACACATAAACTTACTTTTGATTATTGCAATACATCTCTATTAATTTGGTGAAATGAATGCATTATGCGGGAATGACAATGAATGGCTAAACACCTTTTTTATCTACAAAAAGTTGATCTCCTATGGGAGAGTCTTAGTGGAGTGCATATAAAGTATTAAGAAAAGTTGTCCTTACTCTAAGATTCATCTTTCTCACAAATTTGACAAGGAAAAATAACTCTTTAAAATTTACTAGGGTTCTGTATGTGTGATTCTTATTAGTTTTAATGAATGCTTCCTTGTAAGAGTTGATTCACTAAGATTCAATTTGATCCCTTATTGTGATGTCTCTAAGGTTAGTGCTTGAGATGAGTATTAATTGGGCATAGTAGGAGCACATTGGATCCTACTTTCCTTGAGATTTGAACTTACATGGGACAGAATAACGTCTAATTGTAGGAAATACCACATTTTGGTATTGATAGAGTTAAAGTATCGCCTTGCAACAAAAATGGAAAATTTAATGAGCTAAAGCACTTCCAATATACATAAAAATAAGGTAAGGAGATGTCTAGCTTTTCATTCTAGAAATTAAAAAATAAAATAAAATAAATGAATATAATCATCGAAAGATTGTATAATCCATGCTATTTCTTTCTCATACTAATTACTCACAGGTAGACACATTTTCCAGAGTACTTACATCTTGGTCCATCTGCAAGTTAGATTCCTCGAGAGTTTGGTTTGAAGCAACTAATATTGTTTGTTTTCACTTATTGAAATAATCCCATATGCGAGCCTACTGATATTTTAAACCAAAAAAAGAATTGAAAGTAAAAGAATATAAAGATAAGGAAACCAAAAGAAAACCCATACTCAAAGCCAAATCATACAACACACCTTTTCCTGCTCTATCAAGAATTGCCATGAATTGTGCCAAAAAGCACTTTTAATTTTTTTTTAAAAAAAAATTCTTGTTTTTAATTTTAAACATTAAAATTAAAAGTGGAAGGCTCCTAACAAATAATAATAACAATAATAATAATAATAGTAATAATAATAATAATATTATTATTATTATTAAATCTTTTTTTAAGCAAAAATAAATTTGTAAACATTGTACTTAAATCTCAAAACAAAAAAAAAAAAATGAAAAAATGAAAAAGAATGTCAAAGTACTCATTCTTTCTTTTTTTTTAAAAAAGTTAATATTGAAAATTCTGTTTGGCACATCTATTTTCCTTTTAAACAAACACCCATTATTTTGAAATAAAAATTAAAACTTATTTTGAAAAATTAGAAATAAATAAATAAAATTCTTATTTGTCTACGAAGCAAACACTTATATTGATTTCCTTGTCAATTGTCATACTTGCTTCACCTTATTTAATAGAGACTCATTTTTAAGGTTCTTAGAGGGGTGCTATGGTCTTTTATTGTACCTTCCCAAAAAGTAATCTGACCCTCGGATCCATCTCTGTTTTCATAGACTGTCTTTTCCAAAAAAGAAGTCACACATAAGGTTTTCTTTCTTATTTTATTTTTTCTTTAAAAATAAAACAAAAATAAGTGGCGACTCCAAGTATTTTTTAAAAATAAAATTTTTCACAAATAAAAACCGAGTTCTCCATCGAGTGGGAACGCATTGTGCGAAATATGGGGTCCACAAATATCCATCAATAAAAATATTGAAATACCCTTGCAAATCAATATACACCCATATTCTTCCTTTCCTTCATCAATTTCTTTTCTTCCAATCTCTCCGCAACCTTAATAAATTAAATAATTTTATTTAAATAAATGGTTTAAATTTTTAAAATTTAAAAATTTAAAAATTTAAAAATTTAAAAATACATAATTTTATTCAAATCCAAAACTTTTAATAAATTAAAAATAAAAATAAAATTTTTTAAAAACAAATTTAAGCTTTTAAATTAACTTCTGGTTTGACCTTTCAAGGTCAACACTCCCACATCATTCTTTTCTTTAGACTTTCTTTTTCTCCACTTTTTCATATGTTTCTCATGTCTAATTATGTCTAAATTAATTCTAAATATTTTCTAATTATTTTACAAAAAAAATTATAAAAAATTATATAAGTAATAAAATCTAAATTTTTTCATGTAGAACAAACTTAACATTATTGTATGGATTTTATAAAATATATTGAAATTAACTTTCAACTTATATCAAACAACTTTTTACGATAAAGAAGCTTAGGTTTGGAGAGGATAAAAAAAAATGGAAAAGGATAATTCAAAAATAATTAAATGGATTAATAGGATTTATATTTTGAGGTGGATATGTAAGTGTAGTGGATATGTAGATAGTTTTATTAGATGTTTGGTGCCCCTATTTTTAAGTATTCTGGCCTACAACCCTAAAACCCAAAGTAATTCTCACCAAGTTCCCAAAAAAAATTGACCCTTAAAGTTGCCTTGCACCTCTCATTATTTTCAATTTTTTTTTTTTTTAATCTTTTCAACTCTACAAACTCTCATTTTTAACATGCACTTTTAATTTATTTATTTTTTCTACTTTAGAACTCACTTATCTTCCTAAATACAAAAATTCTTTATATTTACACAACAATTTAACTTCAACATCTTTTTTTTAAGAATTCTTTTTCATATAATATTCCTTACTAACAAAAACTAATTATAATTAAATGACTTTAATTTGATATATATAAATATTAAGATACAAACTCTTACACTTTAACCACTTGAGTCCTACAAGTGTTTGATTTAAAAAATTTATAGTTCTTGAAGATGTTAAACTCATTTAAAAAGTATCAAATGGTAATAAATAAGAACTAAAGAAAAACCATTCAAATAAAGAGATTTCACCTATAATACAAAGTAAAATCCAAAACAGAAATGTGAAGAAAAAAATTATCATTGACTCTTGACTCTTGCCAAACCAATCCCACTACCATCCGATGCCAAATTGTCTAACAAATGGGAATTGAAAGCATAGAAGAGAATCATTGACTCTTGACTCTTGCCAAAGCAATGGCCACTACCATCCAATGCTAAATTGTCTAATAAATGAGAATTGAAAGTATAGAAGAGAATCATTGACTCTTGACTCTTGCCAAACCAATCTCACTACCATCCAATGTTAAATTGTCTAACAAATGAGAATTGAAAGCATAGAAGAGAATCATTGACTCTACTTAGCCCATTATCTTAAAAGTGTTGCCCCTCCCCTCCTTTCACGAGGTTTCTTAGAAATTTCAAGTTTTTTTATCATATAAAGAATAAAAGAGAATCATTCTTAACCCATTATCTTAAAAATCCTACCCTTTCCCCTCCTTTCATAAAGTTTCCTAGAAATTTCAAGCTTCTTTATCATATAAAGTATCAAAGAGAATCAATGACTTTGTGTACCCTATTATCAAATGTTGCATCTCCTTTTCTAAAGGTTAATGCCCTTGTAGCCATTCACATTTGTTTCAAGAAAAATGAAGTTATTTTGCCCCCTAAAACTATAGAAATAAAATTTTGTTAAGAAATTTAAAATATGAAAATAATTTTTTTTAAAATAAGAGTATTTTATATAATTTTTTTTTTCATATTTTCTAAATTTAAATATCCAATTTTTAATTATTTCAAAAGATGGAGATGCTCCAAAAAAGAAAAATAATGTCTTGCAATTAGATAAATAATTCAAAATAATCTGAATACTTCTTAATCCACTTGTGGTTAACATTCTATTAAAATTATGTCAAATTTATTTAAATCTACTTGCATTTATTTATTTAAAATTATTCAAAGCATGTCAATACATTATTCTTTTTTTTTTTTTTTTTTTTTTGAAAAAAAAAAATTTGTATCACGTTTCTAGAAAAGAATGATTAATATATATATATTGATTTTCTTATAAATAATTTGCTTTTACTTAAACTTTAAATGGGTTTGTATGCTCGTGTTTTTCTCTCTTTTTTTTCTTTTTTTTTTTTTAATTAAATGAGTTCATTTATAACATGGGAATGTCTACTTGAACTTTTATTTATTTCCTTTTTTAAACTTTATTTTAGTAAATGCATCCTTTATCAATAATTTGATGATTTTTTTTTTAAATCAAATAGTGAAGATAAAATTTTGATAATTAAGAAACAATTGACTTGCTACATCATTTATGTGAAATATTGATTTATTGTTTGAAGTATTTTGGCATTATATTCAATTCATCATAATAAGATTGTTTTTTACTCAATAATTTATGTAGAATAATAAATAAATTAAGGAGCACTTTATTAAAAATCGGTTTTAATAGAAAAATGTAAGTTGGATATTCATTTTAATTAGAAATAAATTATAATTTGATTTAATTGGAAAATTAAATTTTTGCTAGTTAATTTAATTTTAATTTGTAATTCATGTTAACAAAGAAAAGAAGATAGTTTTCATGTCCTTTTAATTGAAAAAAAAAAATGATGATTTTGGTTGTAATTTGTGAATTTATTTTAATTTGTAAAAAGAAAAGATTATTCTATTAGTTAAATCAATTTTGATATAAAAATTTAATTTTATGAATATAATAATAATTATTAAAGTAATCTTGCATGTGCAAATTTTAAAAATCTTGTAAAAAATAAACAAAAAGATAAGAAAATATGCAAACAAAATTTTATGTTTTAGAAATTTTGTATGGTACAATTCTTTGGAGTAATACTCGTTACAAAATAATATTTTCCTTTTATTCGATCACTTTGATCACAATTCAATGGATAACATATTTTTACTTGCATTTGTTTTTATACTAAGCTTTTATACTAGGCTTTATGTCATGTGCTCATGTGAATAACTGTACAAAGGTGCAAAGTCGCTTACCTTGGAGGATGTATAGAAGTTCTCAATGCATACCCTATATGCTCATCTCTACTATGAACACATTACATAATCTATTCTTACTATCAAGGCTTAGAGAATGCCAAAGGTTAATGCAGTCAATCATAAACTCATCTTTCGACTGCTTGGTATTTGTGAACTCCATTATGCTTACCATTGGTTGGGAAAAGTAATTGTCTTCCCACTTCATTGGATCGCAATTGTCAACAGGTTCATGCTCATTTACCAATCAAAAGCACACATTTGGAGGGAATACATAAATTATTTGACTAAGAGGTCACCCTCATGCTAGCATTGTTGCAAGTGTGGATGAATTAGGCATTGCATTGCTTTGGAATTCCATTTTCATCAAATTATTGAAAATTTAGATGTTAATAACCCATAGGTATTTATAGGTTATTAATCCTCGTTTGTAAGATTTAAAGTACAGTATATATCATTAATTATAAATATATCAATCCATTCTTCTTTCTTTTAACATATTTTCATTGTCATATTGTGAGTCAGCACATATCGTTTCTATTTACTTAAATTTTTTATTAATATTTTTTATGTGCTTAAAGAAAAAATAAAATATTAAATAAAATAAAAAACATGGTGGGGAAGTAAAGTAGAGGAGCGTAATGATGACATATTGAATGGCTTGAGAGAGAGAGTGGGTCAGCTGCTTTAATTCAAGATTGAATGACGCAAGAGACAGAGAGCTGTCCCTAACTTTCCTCTTCACTACCTGGAAGGCGCCTTGCCTTCCCAAGTTCTTATGTTATAAGTTAGGGTTGTACAATCTCCTCAGTTACTCACTATCTTGAAGAGAAATCAACCCTCTAAACTGTCTTTGTAGTTTTGAGATAGAAACCCACAATGGCTTCCACAAGCTCCTTATACAGCCTCTTCTTCTTCTACTCCTTCCATCCCTCAAAGTTTTCATGATGTTTTCTTGAGTTTTAGAGGCGAACACACCCGCTATAATTTCACTGATCACCTCTACAGTGCTTTGGGTAGGAGAGGGATTGGCACCTTCAGAGACGATAAACTCAGGAAAGGAGAAGCGATTGCTCCAGAACTCTTGAAAGCCATTGAAGAATCAAGGTCTTCCGTATTTGTTTTCTCTGAAAACTATGCTCATTCGAGATGGTGTTTGGATGAGTTGGTAAAGATCATGGAGTGCCAGAAAGATCTGGGACATGCTGTCTTCCCAATTTTCTATCATGTGGATCCATCCCATGTGCGAAAGCAAGAAGGAAGTTTTGGAGAGGCCTTTGCCGGTTATGAAGAAAACTGGAAGGACAAGATACCAAGGTGGAGGACGGCCTTGACGGAAGCAGCCAATCTTTCTGGATGGGATCTACAAGATGGGTAACTTTAATTTCCTTTCAACTATTTGTAAGTATGGGAATGATTAGTTTTGCATTTATAGAGTGATGATGTTGATTGAAATATTTATAAAAATACATAAGCTCAAATTTTTTATTTGGAGGTCTTCTACTTAAGCACAAATTTCTCCTCAATTTATTTATTTATAACAAGTAATTCTAAATTGTTTTATCAAAACGTCTTCATTTTTTTTTTATAAAGACACTTTTTATACTTCCCAAACAAGCTCTAACTTGAGGTTGTTAACATATTAGAACAACGGGCATATATTTGTGTGCTCAAAATTATGTATTAAAAAAAAAAAAAATCCTATTGCTTTTTAGGGCTTTGTTTATAAGTTGGGTTTTATTCCAGTATATCATTTGGGCAGCTGACTTTGTGTGATAAATAAGGAGAAAATGAGAAATTGGAGTATTGATTTGACCACAAAGCAGTCAATTTATATGGATGACATCCATATTAATTTAATGGGCATGCAATTTAAGTTTCTTTCACTTTTCATTCATTAGTGGGTTTTATTTACAAATTAAATTATTATTATTGTTATTTATTACTAATATTATTGTTTTTTATTTTTGTTAATAGTAGTTGCAAGGACATTGGTATAAAATAGTAGTAGAATAACAATTATATTGCATCATAATTCATAATAAATGGTAGAATGAACTTATTAAAACCCAATTAAGTTTTACAATTTTAGACCAATTTATGAGAATTTATATCTAAAATAATTTAATCAAATTTTTTACTAATTTTACTATTTTCAAGATTCAATTTGCATTAATGTTACAAAGATTAATCGATTTATTTGAAATTTTGTTGAAATAATTATATAACAAGTAACAATAAAGTTAATAATTATTACTATTTATGAACACGCTTCAAAATTTTCAATTAATTAATCTCTTGCATATCAATAGAACAACTTAATCAAATTGTAATTAATGACCTAAGTTTAAGAGTTAGCTAAATCTATTATAAAAATAGTTTGATTAATTATGTAACAAATAACAATTACTAAATATATTTTTAGTCCTTTGATGATTATGATATAATTTGAACATTTTAGGGGCATGATTCTAACTTCATTAGCATGAAGTGTATCTAATGATATGTGATTCCCTATCACTATGTTTGGTTCCAAGAAAGTATAAGGAAAGAAAAATCCTCATGAAAATGATCTTCTCATGAAAAAAATCCAAGTATGAAGGAACATGAAAATGATTCTCGGAAATCAAACACAACCTTGTGAAATATACTTGCGTTAATAATTATAATGTGTTTGTTGTACCATGTTTATGAAATTGAAATGTTGTATTTTATAATTTATCTTTATGAAATTGAAATGTTGTATTTTATAATTTATCTTTAGGTGGAAACCCTAAGGACAATGAGGAGAAGTTAATCTCAAGATGCAAGTGAGATTCCAAATAAGGTGGTCTACTCTTGCCTATGATCACTCTCGCTTACAATCATGACCATCAAGAAAGATGCTACAATAGGTGTATTGAAAGTGTGAATTAGGAATGTTAAAAAATGAAAACTTGAATTGATATATGTTTTTGCCTATAAGATGTGTGGTTAAGGCAATTCTTGTGGGTATGTAATTGACCTTGATGTTGCATATGAAGCATGTCACCCTCTCTGCATCTTCAACTTAGTGGTTGGAGCTTCTACAAACAATGAAAGACAAGTGTCACAGATTTAAGTATTTTTGAAGCTCTCATGTGGCACTCAAACAATTCAAGTCTCTTGAAGTTGCTAAGTCTTTCACGTTGTGACAAAGGTCTCGATCACATTTCACACATTATAACCATCACATTTTTAACTCAAGTGTTTATTTTGAAATACTTTTGCATTAAACTCTTTTTCAAAAGTACTAAATTAGTACTACTCTCTAATCTTACTCGGCTTGGTTTGTTCTCTCTAGAGCCAACTTTCAACTTAATCAATCCAATGCAATTGTTATTGATTCATGGTCAATTAACAAATTCTCTAATGATTGGTTTTTGAAAATTTCGAGGAATAAAAAAAGAGAGAGAAAAAGTAGATATTTGATTAAATATTTTTTTATGGGTTATTTGATGTATTTTGCACATCATGTACTCCATTATTTATTTTTATTTTATATTTTCCTTTTTTTTTTTTTGGTTATTATACATAATTCTAGTTTGTTTGTTATTTTTAGGATTCCCATTTGTTTGTTTGTTATTAGACATTTTTTTTTTTTTTTTTGTTTCTAAAATTATTTATTTTATTTTTCATTTTTCGAGTAGTTTGCTATTAAGCAGAATTTTGTTTGAGAAATTCTGTATTTTCCCCCATTTTTTTTGCCCAATTGGTTTGTTATTATGCAGAATTTGGTTTGAGAATTTATTTTTTATTAGTTATTTTATAAGGTAAAAAATATATCTTTTTGTGTCTAAAATTATTAAATAGTGATGTTCAAATATTTATTTTAAAATAAAAATTGTAATTATTAGATATATTTGCAAGTCTTAGTGTGGGTAATTCATTATCATATTGATGTATTTAATTATGTTTGTTTGGAAAACAGTAAATGATTTCATATTGTCAAGTCAAAATATATGAGTTTAAATTTATTTCATATTAAAATTAATTTTTTCTTATATTTTTGTTTATTCATATTCACTAAATATTCTTGACAAAATTATATATCTAAATTTACTTAAGAAGTAAGGAAGAAAGTCTTAAAAAAATAGAAAATATATAAATTATATTTGATTTCTATTGATAATTATTACTAATTGATAATTAATTAATTTTTCAAAGTATTGAATGAAAGCTCATAAATTTAATTTATTTTTAAGTTAAGAATTTGGTTTTACTCTGATTGAAAAATCAAGTCTAAGTGTTGTAGAAGTTGAAAGTTGGAAAGATAAAAAAGAAAATGGGAATTTTTCGTTAATTGGTATATTTGGTATATTTTAAAGTAAAAAATAGGAATTTGTCATTTGAAACAAGTTGAAAATTGAAATTTATGTCATCATGTTGATTCATTATGAAAAATTGAAGTGTTCTATTAGAATGTTTGTTTATTATGAATAATTGAAATGCTATGTTGGAATGTTGGTTTATTATGAAAAATTAAAATATTGTACATAGGTATATATATAGTTTGACTAATGGAGGAGACTCTTAAAACATGGTAGAAAGACTTTACTTTATTATATGTTTGATTGTTTGTCTAACATATTTATCTAATTCTTAGGTTACTATAATTTTTTCATTTTCATTTTACTTACTCTTTTAGTAATATTAATGTGTAGAAATGGGTTGCTATAAATAATGAAAAGCGTGAAAAGCTTCCATTCAATCATTATAATGGATCTAAACCATTTGAGTTTTACCATCACCATATCTCAATGATATAACATATACTTCTTAATTATATCTTTAAAATAATAATTTTATTTTATTCTATTTATGTAAAAGACATGTTATACCTAGAAAGTTGTAAAAGGGAGTTTATTAATTATCTTTAAAAGTAACTTAATTATTTTTTTTGTGCATGTAAAAGAGTCTTACCATTGAAGAGTTGAAAATGAAGTGGAGTTATTTTGTGCCACCTACTACAATGCGAGTAAAGGATGGATAAATGATACTCTTAAATCTTGATACGTAAGAGTCATGTTACTAGTAGTAGTAAAAGGTGAAACTATCTTTTCATTATATGTTATGGTAATATTTTTACTAATTGAAATTTTACTATATTTTTCAAGAAGAGATGCATGAGATTCAAGAGCAAAGTACTCAGAAGGTTGGTACTCTTGTCTGACTTAGAGATAACTCATTGAGTGCTCGAGAAGTGATCAAGTTATGTTCAAGGTTTAGGATATGGATCACAACTTAAGCGTTCGAGTGCAACTAAATTTCCTAATGAAGAGATAAAGAAGTTGTGACAATAGATCATAGAGTTACAAGAGTTTAAGACTACAACTACCACTCAATTGGAGGAGTTGAAGACAATGATATAGAGTCTCATGCCACAACAAACCAATACTTCTAACTAACTACCACCTCATTTTGGCTTAGCTTCCCAACCACCACCTTCACTATCAAGTTGACATTGTTATGTGGCTTACTATTATATGTTAGTCATTTTTATTTTAGATAATATTCAAATAGCATAGACAATGTTATTTGCAAGTATAGTTTGCATTGATAAAACAAATGTTTTGTTATTACTTATTTTCTATAGGTTATTATATTTTTACATTATTAAATTCTTCATTTTGTATAATATCATCTTATATTTGAAAGTGTTGAATATCATACAAGTTTATAAATGTTTCAATAGGATTATCTAAAATTTTAAAAATTAATAATAATATTATATTTAGGGAGGAAATTATTTCATCCTCAAATTAGTATAAATATGAAATTTGTTTCATTATTTCATCTCTTAATATGAATAAAAACATTTAGAGATAAAACTATTTCATTGCCTAAACATGATTAGTTTTAAAGATGAAATAATGTTGTCTCCAATTGTAATGAAAACATTTAGAGACAAGATTTATTTGTTACCAAAACCATATGTCAATATTTCGAAACAAAAACATTTCCTCCCTAAATGTAAGTGGAAATACTTTGAGATAAAATTATTTTGTTGCAGAAACTTTGTGTTAACATGATGGAGATGAAAATATTTCATCTCCTAATGTATAAAGTAACTTTAGAGATGAAATAATTTCGTTGGCCAATGAAATCTTGTGTCACCAAATGGTTTACTAGATATTTGAAAATCTAATTCCCAACAAAATATTTTACTTTACACCACAAAAAAACTCTCGTTGCCAAATAGTTTTGGCCATGAGATTTCATTTCATCATAGATAGGTTTTCCTAACAAAATGTAATAATTTGTCTCCAAAACTATAGGGTGGCACAATTATGGAGACAATTGTCAAGACAATTTTTTGTCAAGAAAGCCTTTTAGCCATAAAAGAAATATTGTTAGAGACAAAGCATTTCATCCCTGATCATGTAATTTGTTGTAGTATATCCTCTCAAGGTTGTGAGTCCATGTAACATAGTAGCTTGGTGAATCATGACAACTGATAACCTTATGTCGTAATTAACTGTAGGTCATGTCCAATGTGTAAACATAAATACTAGTGCACTAACCATGAGAAACCCATCTTGATGGCCAAGACAAGTCATCCCTCTAATTAGGAGGTAATACACTTTAGTTTCTACTAGATTGCTTAAATCCATGAACTAACTGTGAACAACTTATCATCATTTAAGAAACTCATGACTTGTATCCTTTGTGTAAGTGATATGGGTTGAATGATCAAATTAATGCCAATACATATAAGGGACAGCTAAGGGATAGTAAAATATAATTTTGTTATATTATGTCTTGCTTTTAGACGTTGAATCCTAACATTATGAGGGTTAGTTAAGTTCTCTATTCATATGTGTGCATAAGGGCATTTTGTTAAATACGTAAGGTTCCAAGGAGCTTGTAAATGGTCTCTCTAGACTAGGCTAATTGATTAATTGAAGCCTAATTAAACTTATTAATTAATTAGGACTCAAGTAAAGTAATTTACATGACTCAAGTCAAAGATGGGCTTAAGTCACTTAAACTCACTAAAAAACCTATAAATACCCTCCCTTAAGGGTTAGGGCTTTGTTCTAGTCTTGTGTTCATTGTGAAGAAAAAGAGCTCTAACTACCAATCCTAGAGAGGATTTCACCCCTCTAGTGTTATGATTCAAGGAAGAGTCATTGCAACAAAAGGTCGTTGGGATTATGAAATTTATAACATCCACTACACCTTCGATACATCTCTTTAACAACAAGATCTAAGCTATAAATATTCAAATCTTAGGTATAACACGATTTTTCTAGATCTAAAATTTTTTTCTATATCTATACTGCTTTTGTTGCTAGGATCTAGAAGCCTAGGAAGATCAAGCAAGCACCCTAATTGATTTAATTATAGGAATGGAGTAATCCTAGTTTTCCTACATAGAGATATTGAATTAGTTTATTTATCATTTCCTTGTCTACTCTTCTTCGTGATTTTGTGAGCTGATTTAGTTAACTGCTCTTCTTTGTCATTTTGGGATTGAAAGCAAAGAACCTACTACACTGTTTTATGACAATGAAGCGACTCTTCATATTGCAGCTAATCCTATTTTCCATGAATGGCCAAAGCACATTGAAATTAACTGTCACCTTGTTCAAGAGAAGATACAAGCAAGTTGTCTCAAGATAATGCATGTGTCCTTCCAGCACCAAATTGTTGATCTCTTCACTAAGGCTCTATTTCTAACACAGTTCAAATATCTCCTCAGCAAGATGGGAATTCATAATCTTCATTCTCCATTTTGAGAGGATGTATTAGAGCATATTGACATTTTTGTAATAAGGGCTGGTATTTTCCTTGATTATTACCCTTGGTTGTTATTTTTTTTCTTGGCCTTTTTTTTTTGGAGCTGAGAGTTGGTTACAAGTTTGTTACTCTGGTTCCCATATAGATCAACTAGCCTTTTGGCTTTATTCCATTTTTGTAGAGAACCAAGAGTATTAATGCATTCACTCTTTTCTTTCCCTTTTATTCCTTCTTTCTGGTCAAACCAGTAATATACATCTCCATACTAGGGTGCATCACGTTCGTTGACAAAGACAAGATCAGTTTGGAAACTCCCTGCTTCTTTGTGCATCACTTGCTCACCATCAAAACATCATATCTGCATTATATCCATTGATGTGCTGCAATTTCACACCAGCATTATGTTTAGTTTCAGACACACACCTATAGTTAGGAAAACATTAGAATCTCTATGGAAGCACCTCACGAAGACAAAATATCAATTCTATTTTCTGTATCTCACTATCACACTAACATTGGGAAATTCCATTTTGAAAGTGCATAAGATCTCCATTAAAGCGCACATCATCCATATTGAGAACAGCACATAGGCAGATGATATCTCCATTCTGCATCTCCATATTACATACAAGCGGTTTTGAAGCTTCACTATTTCCGTGGACATCGACATCACATATTTGTTGCTCTATCCCCACGCACCATCGTCTTCGACATCTCTAGAACAATTAACGCATACCATCAGTAATCATCAGCACACATCATCAGATCCTTTTTTATTTTGAACACCGAATTGCTTTGGAAAGAGCTTTGGGTGTGCTGTTAGTGGAGAAAATTTATTGATGTGAATACAAGAGTTTAATGGATTTAGTATGTGTTAGTGGAGAAATGGATTGGCGTTAATGGAGATGTGAGGTGCATGAATCTTCAATAGTGAAAATGTGGAATTCAATGGATGACTATATGGAGATGTGAAGCCAAGTTTTTATGGATTAAATCATGGAATAAAGTGGCTTCATTCAAGGTAATTTTGTGGCTGAAAATTCCCTTGAATTCATGAGAAAAGATATGGCCCATATGAAAACTTAGAAAAGATTAAGAATTTTTATATTGCATATAAAGTTCACAATAAATTAGGGTTTGCCTGTTAAGTGTTTTCGAAAGTAATTTTCTATTTTTTAATAACCAAAAAAGAAATGAAAAGAATGAAAATAGGTTTGATAATCAGAAAACATATTAAGAACTATTAAACACAATTTTCAAAAATATTTCCAAACAAATCAATAATTTTTTATGCATTGATCTATATAAGATTGATTGAAGCTTTTGATAAGTGATTATTTTGAGGATTTTAAACAATATATATAATATTACTTGAATGCTAACTTATTGGGTCAGGGGAACCATGAAACTATTATTTAAAAATAAAGCTTAACCTTTTTTTCATTTGAATACCTCAAAAGAAATTAATGAGCAATTTTAAAAATTCTTCTAAAGTTATAGTTTCTAAAGATGAATCTCACTTATGGATAATACCTAGAGGGAGGGGGGGTGAGTAGGTATTTTTTAAAACAATTAGAGATGGTATCTCACAAATGCTCACAATTCCCCCTATTTTTCTCTTATACAATGATCTTCTTTTCCAACCTTATGAACAAACAAATCACGAGCAACAATGGATGCACCAACACTCTCCCAAACAAGTTATTCAATGCAAGTCACATGCAAATGAGACAACTCTCCCCAAACCTAATATATAAAACATTGCATCAATATAAAAACTCTTTTTCATATGCCCCTTGTCATTAATCAACAACTAACATATATCTTGTTCTTTCAAAGATACAGCATACACATTTCAGCTCATGCTCTAATTAATTTAATTATAACACAAAGAAAAATATCATAATCTCATGAAATGCTAATCAAAAGACAAGATAGAAATGAGAGATAATCACACCAATTTTTTAACGTGAAAAACCTTTGAAGAGAAAAAACCACAGGCCTCAAGCAATAAAATAATCCACTATGAAGAAAAAATAGTTGAGTAAAAGTTTTTACCTAACCCAAGTCTTTCACCCTCTCCCGAACTACTTGACTGGAACCTTCAAGCTTTAGCTAGCACCATTCTTCTTCAGGAAAACACTTGGAATCTACTCCAAGCTTTGATCTCGGCCTCTTCTTGAGTGCATACAAGAAAGAATCTTGGGTTTTACCCCAATAAGTTGGATATGAGAGCAATATGAGAGATAGGATGAAGAGCATAGTGAATCAACCAATTTGGAACAAAGTTTTTTCACTCAAAAACTAATTTTCAATTCAAACCCATAAATTTCTTACATGGAAAACACTCTCCAATATAGTGAGAGAAACTTGAAGCTCAAAAACCCAGGGTTTTCTCTTTCATTATTACTCAACCACATCTAAAAAGAGGGCTTAAGTATTAGGGTTTTGAAACTCATCCAATGGTTGAGATTTGTTTGGAAAATCATGAAAATACCTAGGTATAATCAAAGTTTGATTGATAAGACAAAACTGAAAAGTCTGGGTTCAAGCTAAATTGTTACTCTTTAGTTCAATAGATAAAAAATCAATCCAAATGTTTTAAACACAATGTTTTACACTTTTAAGCTTCAATTTCATTTTCCAATAGAAGGATAAAAATTTAAAATACGATTGATCATTGTTTGTCATCATCCATCACCTCAATTTCACTTACTAATTCCTTTGGCCATTTTCAAATACGAAAAAATTGGAAAAGGCAGGTGTCCAAGGGAGGATTTGAAGAATATGAGCTATGAGACACAATGAGAATTTTGACTTGAAATTACTGATACACAAAATACACTTCAAGGTTTTTTTTTTTTTTTTGGTATTGTTTCCAAAACTTTCATTAAATGAAAAATGGAAAGAAAACCAAATCCAAAGTTTATAATTATAATTTAACACAATCATGTGGTAATTTGGTGTAGTTTACTATATAAGTAATCATCACTACTCACAATTTGTTTTTTCTAAAACAAAATAACTTTCCTTCCCTCACTCTCTCATTTTATGGTTTCTCTCACCGCGTTGGAAAAATTTAAGATGATACTCATCCTTTTTATTTGGAACCAAGTTGTTGGGGGCACTTTCACCTTCAAGCCTTTTCATAAATATCTCGTGTTTTTCTCAAACGGAATCTCTTATATCAAAGTTGCAAATTGCAAACCTCATTATTCTCTTTCTTTCTTCTCGTAATTTGTCTAGAGATGTGAAGTTAGTCTAAATGATACTACAAGATCTGTCATGAAGAGTAGTTGGTAATCTATGATGTTCCAAGTTCCAATGGCGACAATCAACCAAAAATTGCACATACGCCTAATTTTTTTGGCTATAATTTTTTTCTAGTGTTTCTTTTCTGTTATATTGATTCATATGCATGATTTGTGATTTTAAGATTCACTTGCAACACTTAATGCTTGATTAATTCACAAATCAATTAATTTATGAGTTATAAAGTAATATATATGATAAATCCTTACTATTCTCCACCAACCAAAAGTTTGGAATGAAATCAATAGAGATGGGCAATATCCACTTGAGTTTTTCGATTACTACCAATAATTATACCCAAAGTTTGTTTTAGGAATAGTCTAAAGGTCACATTACCACTGCATATGTAGAAAATCAAAATTCATAATAGTCTATTTTCTTCTTCTTAATATGAATGCCGCGTAGTCTTGAACTTTTGGCACAAAGCTAATAGCTAAAGATTTGAAAAAAGGTAATCTTGCAAGAAAAAGATATAAAACTTAAACATTGTTGATGCAACATTGGATTGTGTTGGAATGGCCATTGGAGGCAACACCTACAAGAGTAGCAGAGAAAGCATGAAATCTTCAAAGCCAAATTAACTTTTTTACAAGTTATATACAAATCAAAATAAGACCAAAAAAGAAAATTTCCAAAAAGAAGGTTATGTTGCAATTCCTACAACAAAACGTCATTGGAGATTTTTTGTCATCAACAAAACCTTGAAGCCAATTATTGGTTTTTTTAATTGTTTGGGTGTTGGGAATTGCCACTAAAACTTGGAAGAAAAATATTGAATAAGAAATTAGGAATTATTATGCTGTATTAATCATTCATATGGTATGCTAAATAATGAGTATGAGATAGAAGGGAGAAACAAGTTACTTCGATATAAAGGAGGTATTAAAGTCATTTCGACACTAGAAGGAAATTGATGCTAGAAGGCTCTTTGGAAATTATCATTTCAAAATTCTGATAAAGTTCAAGGCATATGAATAGTATAAATTAGATGTCTAATGCCCTTTTTCAAACCTATTTTGATACCAAAATGTGCTTTATTAAAATTTTGATAGAGCACCTAGAGAATCAAGCCTTAGTTTCCTTCATTGGTTATATTCAATAACATTTGGACATAATTTTGATACTTGAAAACCTTGGTAGGAAATTTCGATACCAATGGAGATGACATACTCATTTATCAATTTTTTACTATTGAAAATTTCTACACCAAGCTGATATAAGCTCAAGATTTTGGCAAACACTTGCATTTTTTGCATTTTTAGTACCGATCCATGCAAAAGGTGTTTTGAAAAGTATTTTGAGTTGACTTGAGTGTATTGGAGTTTAATACAATTAGAGAAGGCAAAGAGGAGTGATGCTATTCAAGATGAACTTTTTGATACAAGGACAAAATGATTCAATATCGATTTCAACAATAGCCCATGGATTTCAATGGTGACCTAAAAAGATAGGACCTCTATTGAACATTTCATTACCATAGTGATCATGTATCATAATTTTGATCTATAAAATTTGTTATCTTTTTTTGAGACTCAATTTGGCTCTCTTACTTATTTTTAGGCATTTTGACCATTTTCTTGATGTTTTTAGCATTTGTTCGTAAGTATAAAGACTTCCATTGGAGATTTTTATGAGGAAGGAGAATGAAAAACACAAACTTACTTTTGATTATTGCAATGCATCTCTATTAATTTTGTGAATTGAATACATTATGTGGGAATGAAAATGAGTGGCTAAACCCCTTTTTTGTCTATAAAAAGTTGATCTCCTATGGGAGAGTCTTAGTGGAGTGCATCTAAAGTATTAAGAAAAGTTGTCCTTACTCTAAGATTCATCTTTCTCACAAATTTGACAAGGAAAAATAACTCTCTTTAAAATTTACTAGGGTTCTATATGTGTGATTCTTATTGGATTTAATGAATGCTCCCTTGCAAGAGTTGATTCACTAAGATTCAATTTGATCCCTTATTGTGATATCTCTAAGGTTGGTGCTTGAGATGAGTATTGGGCATAGTAGGTTGAAAACGGAATGTGAAAGAGTGTGGCTGTTATAGGAGCACATTGGACCCTACTTTCCTTGAGATTTGAACTTAGGAGTGAACTTGTTTCTATATAATCTTATCATTTTATATTTATAGTATGTTTTTCTACATTTTTACACCCCAAAAAGTTCACATTTCTTATTCAATTAGATTAGGTTAAAAACAACATAGGATTTAGGATGGAAATCTTAGATCTTTACACCATTAGGTACCACAATACCTGTCCTAATGGGATCAATCAAGCCACTATACCAATAGATGCTTGTTCTTTTTAGTTGTTTTTGGTTGGAAGAACAACGGCCTTTGACCTTGGTTTACAAAAACCATAGACTACTAAAATTAGAATCAAACTAAAGAAGGTACAATAGTACTTTATAGTAGTACTAGTGATTCTTGTCATCCCTTAATCAGTAGTTAACTAAGTGTATCCTATCGTTACATTTCCTAAAGTCAAATCTACAAGAAAAGTGAGAACCTAAACATTGTGACATACTTCAATTTGATTCATTAAATGGTAATTAAGGATCTAAACTAAGAAAATATTTTAGATATAATTTTGAGTTATAGAACTCAACTTGATCAAGAATAACCCAAGGTCTTAAAACGAAAATAAATTTTAAAATCCATATTCAATGTTCAAAGGACTTGATAATAGAAGTTATAATTTATCAATGCAAATTATAAATCTAAGTAAATATTTTATTTTCATATTAATGAAATTATTAAAGGATCATAGAAAGTTTCTAATTTGTATGGCTTAAATTATTTATTAAAGAACGGAGGTATTGAAATTGGTTTCATGAAAATGAGTCATCATTTATAAAAGATTGTAAATTATTTTGTAACATAAGGGCTAGACAAATTAATTCACAAATTTGTAAGGATTTCTATATTTCACAAATTAATTCATTTTCTCTTTGATTTATCTTTATGTTAATTGATATTAAGAGTGATGATCATGGCACATATGTTATAGATTCAGTAGTACGCTTACCATCCTATAATCCCTGAAGGTCAATTTGTACTCACATGTGGTGGTGGTGCAAGCATAGAGGCTGCATTTCCTATGTAAATTTTTCTATTGATTTCTATTGAGTCGAAATAGGATAATAATAATAATAATAAAACTCAAATATTGTGATGTCAATGATTGTGAATATAATCTCAGTTGTTACTACTACTTGCTAAAATATGTAGTGCATACTAATGCCTCCTTTATATTAATCCCCTTGATAAGTGTGAGTAATGATTAAAATTCATCAAAATTTAATAATATAATCCTAACTAATTAAATCAATGTCACAAGGAGAGTGTTCTATTTAAACAAATGTTATTCTATCCAAATACATTTGTTAAAATTTATTTCAATTAACTATTTCTATTATCTTTTTCTTGTGAAGATGTGATTTTAATAACTTTTTAGTCACTAAGGAATGTGATTTCAATGCTCATTTCTAATTTTATTAATAAAAAAATTACATTGGATGAGTATTGAGTAAAAACCAAAGGTGAAGTTGTTCCCTATTATGGGGAAAGTTTTCATGTATGCTTTGCATGATGATGATGACAAGCCAAGAAGCTTCAAGGAAGCTCTCCCTTGTGAAATGTTAAAAGCTGCAACCAACTCCCTCTAAGAGTTGGTTGAACTTCCACTTGGGCTTAAGATAATTAGGAGCCAATGGATTCTTAAGGTCAAATGCAAGATAGAAAGTTTAATAGAGAGGTATAATGCTTTGATCTTTGATCTATTTATAGGAAAATTTAGAGAGGATTTTACTTCTTTGATATTTTAAATTCTATTTTAAAATTAAAAATCTAAATTGGAAAGCATTAATCACAAACTTGCTCTTGATGTTGGCACATATAACATGGAGAATGTATCTTGATATGGTTTGGGTCCACTAAAATTTTGATATTTAGTTCTAAAGGTAGTATATTTATGTGAATAAGTTTTTTTTTTTTTAATATATATATATATACTAGAGAAAGATAAAAAACAAATTCAATAATGGAAATTAACATTTGAAAAAGAAAAGGCCACATTTTAAAAAATAAATTCAAGTTTTTTTTAATATTATCATTATTTGAGAAATTCAGCATATCTATTACCTCATTTAAATGACTACTAAATATTCTTTGAGTGTATTTTAGGTGATATTTCCTCAAAAGTTGGGGGTCTTGTAAATTCATCTTATTTGATGACATATATAAATTATCAATTACTTATTAATTGAAATCATGTAAAAACCATTGTGGACTATATAATTTATGATGGTTTATATGTATATATATTGCATATTGAAGATGTTTAGGTACAAAAAGTACTATTGTTAATTGTATGCTCTAGTGAAAAAAAAAAATTAAAAATACTTTGTGATTTAATAAAAAGGGCTCCTCACTCCAAAATAAAATTACTTGTTCAACTTTTTACTTTTCGTTTTTGCTAATTAAAAACCACTTGATTTGTTAAGATGATAAGAAGTTTTGAAAAATTTATAATTTATGGAAAAACTAAATCCTTATAATAAGATAAATGAACTAACTCTAGGGCCTTTTTCATTTTTCCTTTTTTAAATTACAAATACATAAAAAAGTTTGATATATAGCTTATTAATAATGTATTAAAATTTTTGAACTCATATGTGTTGTTTGTCCTCACGAACTTGAATGCAATATTATTCACCCATAAGATTATAAGTCATATATATGAAATAAAATTAATTAATTTGTGAGTTATAAAGCAATATATATGATAAATCCTTACTATTCTCCACCAACAAAAGTTTGACAGTATAGCTAAAGTTTGTTTTAGGACTAGTCTAAAGGTCACATTACCTATATATATAGAAAATCAAAATTCATACAAGTCAATTTTCTTCTTCTTGATCTGAATGTCACATAGTCTTGCATTTTTGGCACAAAGCCAATAACTAGAGGTTTGGAAAAGGTCGATCTTACAAGACAAAAATGTTAAACTTACACATTATTGATGTGGCATTGGATAGTATTGGAATGGCTATTAGAGGCAACATCTACAAGAGTAGTAAAGAAAGCATGAAATTTTGCAAGTTGGGCTTTCATTACAAGTTATATATGAATTGAGATAAAACCAAAAAAGAAAAAGTACTTGAACTCTATTATCAATTTTTTGAATTGTTGGTGCGTTGGGAATTTCTCTTTGTGATATTATATTTTCTTATAATATAAAAAAATTATTAAAAATTTCTTATAAATATTTCAGGTGGGAAAATGTTATGGGATGGAGACGAACTTATGAAGACTATACATGATGGATTGAAATGTGATGACGAGTAGTCGGAAAAATTCAGTGGAGTGAGGGAATTGATCATACTTCATACTTCAAGATATAGATATAAGAAGTGTTGAAACATAGCAAGTTTCAATACTTAATAACTATATCTAGTTTTTATCCTCTATAATATGCTTGCACTAAGGAATTAATCCTTTGAGAAAGCTCAATGATCTAATTTGAATTAATAGATGTCATGAAATCTCAAATCTTGAAACTTAACACATTATATGAGGTATGCATTGTGGACTAATATGATTATTAACTTTATACAAACGTTATTTATTTATAATTGTTCAATCTCAAAACTATCATGTTGTATTTTAATGGGATAATCTCTCTAGCATAATATGTCACGTTCTAAGTTAATGGCACGATCCCATCCCCTTCCTCGCCCTCGAGCTATGTTGCTAAGATAAAATATGAGCAGAATTGAAAGAATTTGGAAAGCAAAAAACAAAGACAAGTTTTTGGAAGTTGTTCATTTGATGGTTTTATTGCTCAAGAATAAGGAAATTTATAATTTAACAAACTCAACAACTTAGAGATTAAACAACAACAATTACTAAAAAATAGCTAGCTAAAGAATAGCTCATGTTACCCACTCTTTAGCCTACTACTACTAATTATTTGAACTAACTCAATAAACCAAAATATCTTAAATAAATTAATTAAAATTGCTGCACATGACATTTCCTCCCCCTTGGAATCGTCCTTGTCCTCAAGGACACACAAAGTCTGGAAATTTGTTTCGAAGTTGGTACTCATCCTCGCAAGTAGCATCTGTTGTTGGGAGCCCCTGCCATTGAATAAGTAGTTCACGTTTACGCTTATTGCTGCGAGAATTTAGAACTACTATAGGCTGAGGTTGCAAGTGACTTGATGTTTCCGATACTAATGGAAGAGGAGAATCAATTTTATCAATTGTACCCAGCTATTTTTTAAGGATTGAAACATGGAAAACTAGATGAATCTTACTTTTTGGCGGGAGATCAAGTCAATAAGGCACTGAACCAATTCGTTTTAGCACACAGTATGGCCCACAAAATCGCAGGGAGAGTTTATGTGATCATCTCAAAGCCAACGAAGTTTGCCGATAAGGTTGTAGCCGCAGATATACCCAATCACCAACAATGAATTCTCTTTCAACTCTCCCTTGGTCATAAGTAGTCTTCATTCTAGCTTGTGCTTATTGGAGCTAACATCTTAGGTTTTTTACAACTTTATCTCTTGCTTGGAGCATGTTATCTACAACTTCAACTTTTGATGTACTAGGAACATAGGAAAGCAAGTTGGGGGGCTCTCTTCCATACACCACTTTGAAGGGAGTTTTGCGAGTAGAAGCATGTAAACTGGTGTTGTAACAGAATTCAGCCTAAGGAACCCACTCCTTTGGTCTTGAACTAGTAAAGCAAAGCAAGTACATCTTAAGAGTCTGATTCACTACTTTAGTTTGGCCATCTGTTTGGGGGTGGGAAGATGAGACGAAATTGAAGCTAGTGTCCTGCAATTTGAAAAGCTCTTTCCAAAAAGCACTTGTAAAAGTGGAGTCCCAATCACATACTATTGAACTTGGCATGCCATGGAGTTTAAACACATTTTCAAAGAATGTTTGAGCCACTTTTGGTGCAATGTAAGGGTGAGACATTGGAATAAAATGTGCATATTTGGACAACCGATCCACCACCACAAGGAGTGTTGTCTTCCCCTTAGAAAGGGGTAGGCCATCAATAAAATCCATAGAGATGTTTGTCCATATCTGTGTAGGAATAGGCAATGGTTGGAGAAGACCTATTGGCTTTTGGTGATCTATCTTATGGCGTTAACAAATATCATATTGCTTGATGTAATCCAGCACAACCTTCCTCATTTACCTCCAATAGAATACCTTCTTCACTCGATGAAGAGTTTTGTAAAGGCCCTTATGCCCAATGCAATGAATTTCTTGGAGAATGATTGGGATGAGTTTTGAATTTGATGGAAGATAGATACGCTCCTTAAAGAATATTACGCCATTTCGATTTTCCCATGGTCCAATAGCCTCTCCTTGCTCATGCAAGTGATGAATTCGTTGCAGCTCTGGGTGTGATTGATTCTCGACCTTGATGGATTGCAACCATTAGGGTAGGGGACTAGAGATTGCATTGGATTCCCCTTGTGTGTCATTTCTTAATAAAGCATCTACTGCCATATTGTTCTTACCCCTCTTGAATTCGATGGAGAAGTCATAACCCATTAATTTGAGCAGCCATTTTTGTTGTGGTTCTGTCATTATTCATTGCTCCCAAGGAAATTTGAGGTTGCGTTGGTTAGCTTGGACCAAAAAATGATGCCCAAGCAAGTAAGGTCGCCATTTTTTTACCACAAGAACAAGTGTCATAAGTTCATTTTCATAAGTGGACAACAAAAGGCATTTTCCCTTCAAGGTAGTGCTTAAATAAGCAATAGGTCTTTGTTCTTGTATTAGGACAACTCCTAATCCATTCCCCGATGCATCACATTCCACCACAAATAAGAGCTGGAAATTTGGCAAGGTTAAAACTAGAGCCTGCATCATGGCTTGTTTCAATAATTCAAATGCTTCTTCTGTTTTTTGAGACCAAGAAAAATCATTTTTTCGCAAAATGTCAGCCAAAGGAGTTGCAATTTTGCCATAACCTATAATAAACTTCCGATAATAACCCATTAGTCCTAAAAAACCCCTCAAAGCTTTGATAGTTGCTGGTTTTGGCCATTCCATCATTGCCTTTATTTTTTCTAGATCCACCTTCACACCATTTTGACAAATGATATGCCCCAAATATTGGATTTGTGTCTGCCCAAACTGACATTTTTCTTTCTTGACTGCAAGATGATGAGCTCGCAAAATGGAAAATGCAATTCTAACATGTTTCAGATGTTCAACCCATGTGCTACTATAAATTAGAATGTCATCAAAGAATACCAAAATGAATTTTCTTAGATAAGCCTTGAAAATCTCATTCATGAGTGATTGAAATGTAGATGGGGCGTTAGAGAGGCCGAAAGGCATTACCAGAAATTCGAAGTGCCCATGGTGAGTTCGGAAGGCTGTTTTATGTACATCAAGAGGATCCATTCGTATTTGAAAATACCCAGATCTAAGATCCAATTTGGTGAAGAATTTGGCACCATGTAGCTCATCCAACAATTCATCTATAACTGGAATTGGAAACTTATCTTTGACCATCACCGGATTTAGCAGTCGATAGTCCACACAAAACCTCCAACTCCCATCATGTTTTAGCACCAAAAGTACTGGAAAGGAAAATGGGCTTTGGCTAGGCCAAATTATACCCTATAATAACATCTTGTAGACCCTTCATTTTGTCCTACTAGCACATGTCCTATTATGTGTCCGTTTGAAACTTTACAATAATTCTCTAGTTAAACATTGGGCACCACCTTAGGCCCATTTTGGCACCTTAGGCCCATTTAAATGCACTTGGCTCATTAGGTACACTCTTAGGTCACTTGACACGTTTCTAATCATCCTACATCACTTAAGCACTTTTCTAAACCTTCTAGGTCACTTAGCACATTTTTTATCACTTAGACACCTCCTTAGTTTAATTTCCACCTAATTCACCTTGGCACTTTCCACTTAGGTCACTTAGGCACTTTTTCACCTAGGTCACTTAGATGCTTTTTTGGGCTTAATTCCCTAAGATTAATTTCTTGATTGCTTGATTTTTGAGATTAGGTAAGTATTTGGCTTGATTTTGATTTTGATTGCTTGAGATGAATTTTCGATATTTAATTGTGTCAATTTGATATTTTTTTTTTTTTTTTTTTTTATTTGTATTTTAGTTTAATATTTAGATTATTGTTTATGTGCATTTGATATTTATTTGTTTTTTTTTTCTTTATTTATTAATTCTTCTATTTATTTATTTTCAAAAAATGGCATGTGATTAGTAATCTTATCTTTTTATTATTATTATTTATTTTATGTTTGTATTTTTATTTTATTTTTTCTATTTCTTTTTTTTAATGTTTATTTTATTTTATTTACTAAAAAAGAAAAAAAGAAAAAAGAGAAGAGTGGTAAAGGGAAAGATGTTTGAAAAAATGAGGTTTTTTTTTAAAAAAAGAGAGAGTCGGTGGACTGCATGGGGAAAGGAGGCTGATTTTTGAAAAAAAACGGTGGGTAAAAAAATGAGGTTTTGAGAAGAGAGGAGTTTGGAGTTTCAAAGGGTTTTGCATGGGAAAAGAAAAACAGGAGACGTTTTGGGTGGGGAGTGGGAAGAAAAATAAAAAGAACGATCCAGCTCCATAAATAAATAAATAAATAAAAAACTCTCTCTGGAGACTGATGGTTCCTGCTGAGTGGTAGAAAAGGAAATTGGGTTTTGATTTTGAGAAGGAATCTTCTGGGTTTTAACCTTCAAGGCAGAAACTACTCAGGAAAATGACTTTACTTCCGATTATCTGGTCTTAGCCACATCTTGATTATTCTAAATTTCTGGCCCTAAAATTCATTCTGTTCTTCTTCAAATCGATATCTGAGTAAGAGTATGTCCATGTCATTAACCCATTTTTCTTGGTGGTTGTGGAGTGGAAAACACCAAGAGCCCAAAAGACTCTCCAATGGATTTTCTTTAAATCCTTCTCAAGATTCAGTTGTTGCTTCACTCTCCTCGATCTCGGTTCCAAATTCACCTAGGGTTTGATCCTTTGATTGTTGGATTGTTTGATTGATCTCATGGAGGGCTTTTAGGGTCTATGCACCAGGCCGCAGTGCTACTGGCAGATGAAGATGTGGACAAGAATTCGAGTTCCAGTTCTTCTCGCAGGGGTTCAACTTTTCTTAACGTTGTTGCTCTTGGAAATGTCGGTGCTGGTAAATCTGCAGTTTTGAACAGTTTGATTGGACATCCTATTTTGCCTACGAGAGAAAATGGTGCTACTCGGGCTTCAATATGTATTGATTTACAAAAGGATGGTTCCCTAAGCAGCAAGTCGATCATCTTACAAATTGACGACAAATCTCAACAAGTTTCTGCAAGTGCTCTTCGACATTCTCTCTAGGCCAGGCTGAGTAAGGGTGCCTCAGGCAAGAGCCGAGATGAAATATATTTGAAGCTACAGACTAGTACAGCACCTCCCCTGAAACTGGTTGATTTGCCTGGATTGGATCAATGGATTATGGATGAGACATTGGTGAGTGACTATGCTCAGCACAATGATGCCATTTTGCTGGTTATTGTACCTGCTGCCCAAGCACCCGAAATTGCTTCATCTCGAGCTTTCAAAATTGCCAAGGAATATGATGGAGGTGGTACAGAACATGGACGAAGTTCATATTGTTATGGGCAGTGTACTCTTCATTTTTCACACCCATGGAATTTGGATTCTTCAGAGGATGGCCAGAGGACCTGGTCTTCCTGGACATTGCTGACCAGATTGCTTTTCTTATCGACATTGTGATTCAATTCTTCCTCACCTACAGAGATACCCACACTTACCGCATGGTCTACAAGCACACATCTATTGCACTTAGCAGCTTGTGTCTTTTATTATTTGGTTACAGCACTTCCCCAATCTGAAGAGGGGTACACATGGATTGGAAATTCAAAGTGCTGGGAGGATTTTTCAGAAAAGAGATCGCACACAGAGGGTCGTCCTCTCTCCATTTTTGAGAACAACGATCAGAATTTCTGGAGTGGTGGATGTTCATAATTTTTTTTTTACGGGACAACGATCAGAATTTTTTCCAAGGACAACAATCAGAGTTTTTTGAAGAGGAAGATGCAGCAAAAGAGCCATCATCCTAGCGCGCACCACCAGAATTGTAGAACCAACACACCATCGACAACCTCTCTCCATCTTCATGCACGGGTTGATCACTTGGTCATTGGGACGCCCTCTCTACGGGAAAACCAGCAGAACCAGCCGTCATCTTCACATAAAAAAAAGGCAGCCACGTTGAGGGGCTGCCACTTTGAAACCGTTGTTGGCATCTCTCCATCACAAAGGAGCTTCGGCATGCACCGCTCCATGGGAACACACATAGGTGAGTTTTTTTTTTAATATAATATAGAGTCATGAATGTTTGGATGCTAATGGCTTGGCCTTTGTTTTAAAAATAAAATAAAATTCAAAGTGAGATTGATGTAAATACATATGGCCGGCCATGAGATGTTTCAAATATGTTAGTGGTTTGTTTCCTTGAATTAAAAATTAAAGTGAATGTGGTGGGTCATGGTGTTATTAGTTTACATTGTTATAAATTTAAAATGAAAGAAATGAAAACTAATATTCATGAAATTTTGTTTGTTTATTTAATTATTTTTTTATTTTTTTATTTTTTCCATTTTCATAAAATCATTTGTTGTTAATTTTAAATGTCTATGTTTTTGGTCGATCCATGTTAATTTGCATTGTCCTTAAAATAATTAATTGTTATTTTGGTTGATCCATGGTAATTCTTTGTGGTCTTTGAATTTTTAGTTTTTGGTTTGGGTTGATCCATGTTGATATATATTGCATCTTCGAATTATTAATTGATATTTCGGTTGATCCAATGTTGTTCAATAGTTTTCTTTAAATCTTAAGGTTTTAGTTTTTATTTATCTCTTATTAGTTTGGGATTTAAATATCCTTAAATGTTAGTTTTTATTATTTTCCAATTATTCATTCTTATTGAACCTAGATTAGTTCATGTTTTTTTAATTATCTCTAGCATTAGTTTGTTTGTTCCTCATTAATTTAGGTTTTTAATATCCTTAGTTGTCGGTTTATTTTAATGTTTCATGTTATTATACGTTCTTAATAATTTCAGGGTTGGTTTTCCTTAATTAATTTTCTCATGTTTTAATATTAAGTTGTTAGTTTTGAATATTTCATGTGTAAATAGTATTAAAGTATGTAAGGTTGAGATTGTTTTATTATTATTATTATTATTATTATTATTAGTATTATTATGTTATAAGATATTCCATCTCGGGCCCACACCTTGCATGGCCACCTTTGGCATGCGAATCCCACCGACTACGTACCATCCTCTTTATTTTTTCATCCTCACACGTCAAAATATAATTTTCAAAACTCCGATTTCAATTTTCAAAAATAATTTTCCAAAATTCCAATTTCTAAACCCAATTTTCCAAAAATTTCATTCTCGAAATAATTTTTCAAAATTCCATTTTTTTTTTCAAATTTAATTTTCAAAAATTCCATTTTCAAAATATTTTTTCCAAAATTCCAATTTTTTATTATTATTTAATTTTTCGAAATTTCATTCTCAAAATAATTTCCCAAAATTCTATTTTCAAAAATAATTTTTCAAAATTCCATTTTTTAAACCCAATTTTCCAAAAATTTCATTCTCAAAATAATTTTTTCAAAATCCCAAATTTTAAATTTAAATTTCCAAAACTTCTATTTTCAAAATTTAAAAAAATGAATAAGTTTTCATGATTCCAAAATTATGGAATTTATGAGAATTAATTCATAAAAAAAATAAATTGGGCTTTGGTGGGAGCCCAACATTCATAACATTTCTTTCGAAAATAATTTAGGTGAACTATGTGATCAATTTTTGTTTGATTTTTTATTTGGTTTTGTGTGAGATATTTTATACCTAGCATTGTACACTAACTTTGTTTCATGACAACACTTTATTACCTGCTACCGAGGTACTCTCTCACCCTCACTTTGTTTATTGTTTCGTTATTATGACTTGCTTTTTAACTATGATAATTTTGGTATCCATTGATCTCCTAATTAATTGTCATGTATGCTTCACCTTATTTAGTAGAAACCCATTTTTAGGGGCTTAGAGGGGTGCTACGGTCTTTATCGTACCTTCCCAATAAGTAACCTGATCCCCGGACCCAGACTCAGGTTTTTTGCATATAGTTTTTCCACAAAAATCAGGAGTCTTTTTAGGGGTTTTATTTTTACTTGTTTCCCCCTTTAAAAATAAATAAAAGTAAGTGACGACTCCAAGTCTTTTCTAAAAATCATATTTTTCACCAAATAAACGAAAAGCGAGTCTCGCCAATCGAGTGGGAACACATCGAGCCAAAATGCGGGGTCCACACATCTCCTCCACCAAGCGCTCAATCTCTTATTTATGGAAATGTGGGTATCGATAAGGACGTACACAAATTGGACCTGCTCCTGGCTGGAGGGGAATCCTGTGGTCATGAGAGCGTGGAGGTGGTAATCCCGTAGGTGATTTAAACAATTCGCTGAACTCAATGAGCAAAGGCGCCATTACATCCAATAGTAACTCCTCATGATTTGTATGCTCATGCTAGATTACACAAAGCTGTAAGATAATTTCCCTACCATCACTTTGCCTCAACGTTCTAGAAATAGTATCACCTTCAAGAGCCCAAAGTTTTGAGGAGGTTGAACCTTGTAGCAACACCTTTTGCCCAACTATAGTGAATTGCATTTGCATCCTTCCAAAATCCCATAAAATTGGACCAAGAGTACCCAGCCACTGTACTCCTAGAACAGCATCACAACCTTCTAAAGGAAGTAAGAAAAAATCTACCTCAATTGGGATGCCTTGCAAGGATAATTTTACTCCATTACAACGCCTAGGACTTGACAACCTCTTCCCATTGGCAACCACCATGCTAAACAAGCAGCTCCTTTTCGACTTAAGTCTAATGATTTTAGCAAATTTGTGATGCAAAAAATTATAAGTGGAACCAGAATCAATTAAAATTGTCAGTGGAGTCTTACCAATCTATGAGTGGATCCGCATAGTTTGTGGAGATTGAACCCCAACCAAGGCATGTAAAGAGATAGTTGGTGTCTCTTCTACATACTCTTCTTCTATGGCTTCTTCATTCTCTTCTTCTAGTTCAATGAAGAACAATTTCTTGCATTTATGACCCATTGTATACTTTTCATCACAGTTGTAGCACAACCCTTGCTATCACCGCCTTTGGAGTTTGGTTGGAGATAATTTACAGATTGGTAAAATTCTCTCTGGATTGGTGCCTTTTACACCACTAGGGGTTGAGGTGTTCCATTGGTTGTTGGAGTTGCGAACTGAAGAGGAGAATGTTGGGTTGGTTGGGCACCTCACTTCCTGGGCTTTGAGTTCATAGGTACGTGCTAACCCAATTGCAGCAAACAAATTTTGAGGGTTTTGGACTCTTACATCAGCCCTTAGCCCATCCTTCAATCCACTAATAAAACACTCAGCTTCTTGTTTATCTGTCAAAGTGTCGGCCCATGCTAGAAGCCCTCAAAACCAATGACACTCAAACACTCAGCTTCTTGTTTATCTTTCAAAGTGTCAACACTCAAACACTCACCTAAACACTTAGCTTTGATACCACTTTGTCATGTTCTAAGTTAATGGAACGATCCCGTCCCCTTCCTCTCTCTTTACCTTACCCTCGAGCCATGTTGCTAAGACAAAATATGAGCAAAATTGAAAGAATTTGGAAAGCAGAAAACAAAGACAAGGTTTTGGAAGTTTTTCATTTGATGGTTTTATTGCTCAAGAATAAGGAAATTTATAACTTAACAGACTCAACAACTTAGAGATTAAACAACAAGAAGTACTAAAAAATAGGTAGCTAAAGAATAGCTCACGTTACCCACTCTCTAGCCCACTATTGCTAGTTATTTGAACTAACTCAATAAACCAAAAATATCTAAAATAAATAAATTAAAATTGTTGCACATGACATAATATTTGTGGGCTCCAATCACTTTATTATGCCGAAGGAGTGTTTCTTCCTTTTTTTTTTTCTTTTAATGTTATTTATATATTTGTTTATGACAAAGCAACTTTTTATTGATCTATTAGAAAGTGATTAAAGAGATTAAATTTTGAAAATAATGGGGCAGAAGATTTTATGAACAATAGTTATTAACTAAATTCTTTTATTTAAAAATTCTCTAAATAGAATTCTTTAATGTGATATAGAATACATTTTTTTTGGTAGGGCACTGTTAGCCTAAATCAAGATTAATCAATGAATGTAATGAATGAATTCATTAACATATATATAAAAGATTTGTATTATGGGATCTAATTGAATTGTAAACTATTTATAATTGAAGTACCCATTTTTAACTCATGTACTTATTTTAAAATGATTAAAAAAATTTATTCAACGATGTTTGATAAAAAAAAAAAAAAAAAAAAAAAAGGTTCCTAATTCCAAAATAAAATTACTTGTCCAACTTTTTATTTTTCTTTCTCTTTTTTAATTAAAAACTAGTTAATTTATTAAGATGATAAGAAGTTTTTAAAAATTTATAATTAATGGAAAAACTAAATCCTTATAATAAGCTAATTTAACTAGTCTTTAAGGTTTATTCTTTTTTCCTTTTTAAATTATAAATACATACAAAAGTTCGGTAGCTTATTATATATTAAACAATTAGAACTCATATGTGTTATTTGTGCTCGTGAACCTGAATGCAATATTATTCATCTATAAGATTGGAACTCATGTGAGTGAAATCAAATTAATTAATTTATGGGTTATAAAGCAATATATATGATAAATCCTTACTATGATAAATCTGAGCAATTATATTTTTCTTCTATATTTTGTTTACATGAGTGCACCCCTTATATAGAAGTGGTTCACCGAACAATAAAGAACCAGTAAAGGACAAAGAAAATTCTAGGCTAGAACTTAGGCTAATAGAATGCAAGGAATTTACAATGAATATGACAACTTATTAGTCCTATAATCACTCTAAATTAGAAAAGGAATTACAACTCACACTACCCTCCCCATTAAGTTGGTGCATAGATGTCTCTAATGCCCAACTTGTCTAGTGAGCTGTGGAAGCTTTTACTTGAAATAACCTTTGTAAGCATATTTGTGAGTTTATCTTTTGACATCACAAAAGGAAACTGAATGAATTTTTCTTCAAGATTCTGTTTGATAAAATTTTGATCCACCTCAATGTTGAATCAGGTTATGAGAAATTTCAATAGTTGCCTTGTTGTCACAAAACAAATTCATTTCTATTGTTGGTGCAAACCCAATCTCGATTAACAACTTCCTAAGCCAAAGAAGCTCACAAAGTCCTTTGGAATTCCTTTGAACTCTACTTAGACAATTGACAATGCTACCACCTTCTACTTTTTGCTTCTCCTTATAACCAAATTACCACCAACAAAGGTTAAATACCCAAATGTCAACTTTCTATCAGTAGTTCTTGCCCAATCTATGTTTGAGTAACCATCAACATTGAGATGGTGACTCTTAGAGAACATGAGTCCTTTATCAGGGGTAAATTTTAAGTAGGTGAGTATCCGAATTACCACCCCCATATGATCTTCACTAGAATTGTGCATGAATTAGCTTATTAGGCTGACAACATAATTGCAATATCCGGACAAGTATGAGATAAATAGATTAGTTTACCCACTAATATTTTTTATCTCTCTTTATTGGTTGGCACTTGATTTGAATGTTCCCCAAGTTTGTGGTTTTGAACAATTAGTGTATTAACTAGCTTGCAATCAACCATTCCCACTTCAGAAAATAAGTGTACTACATGATTTCATTGGGAAATAAATATACCTTGGCTTGATCTGGCTACTTTTATTCCCAAAAAAGCATTTTAGTCCTCCTAGCTTCTTCATCTTGAATCTGGTTCCAACTATTTTTGAAGCTGGGAAATTTCTTCTATGTCATCTCTTGTGATAATCATATCATGGTAGTAACCTTTCCTTGTTCATGTTATTAAAAAAAAAAAAGAATATGATTTGAGTTACTTTGTTGAAAACCATATTTTCTCATAGCCAGGCCAAAACGACCAAGCCATGCTTGAGATGAGTTTTTCAGTCCATATGCTCGTTGCAACTTATATACTACTCCAGTGCTTGATGATGCAATGTAATTAAGTGGAATATCCATTTACACCTTCTCCTCAAGGTCTCCATGAAGAAAGGCATTCTTCACGTCGAATTGGTGTAAAGGCCAATCTAAATTTGCTACTAGAGATAGTAAAACTCTAACAATGTTTAGTTTTTCCATTGGTGAGAATGTCTCCTGATAGTCTATCATATGTTTGTGTATATCCCTTGGCTACAAGCCTTTCCTTGTATTGCTCAATAGACCTATCTGCCTTATGGTTAATGGAGAACACTGATTTACACCCTACTATTTTCTTTCCCTTCGATAGTGGAACAAGATCCCATATCTTATTCTTTTGTAGTGCCTTCATTTCCTCTTAAATTGTTTAGGCCCATTTTGAATCTACTAAGGCTTCATGTACTCCACAAGGAACATGACAAGAGAACAACTTATGCATAAAGGCTTTAAGAGGCTCAAATAGTATCTAGGTGGTTACGTGATTAACAATCAGGTACTTTGATTCTTTCTCTTCAACATTTGGTGAGTATTGAACTAGAGGTTTACCTTTATTGTGCTTGAAAGGTAAGTGATAACTAGTTGGAGTATCCAAAGCATGACTAGAAGATGATACAAGGGAACTTACTTCAAGAATATTCTTTGGAGAACAATTGTTAGGTACATGAGGGAGAGGGGTTTTTTTTGCTAGAGGGTCGAAATTCACCTTCCTCCCCATTGTTGCCACAATTTCCATTTCTTTCGTCCTTATTTTCTATGCTATTCTCCCTATGTTCTTTTATTGCTACAACCTCATTTCCTCCCCTTATTATCTTGCTAGATCTAAGTTCTTGATCAATTTCCTTAACTTTCTTAAAACCCTTCCGCTATTGTTTTTCATCCTATGTCTCCCCTTGAAGATCATAAATGCATTCCGATGAAAAGTAAAAAAATTTTAGCTTCCAAAAATGTGACATCTATCATGAGCTAGGTAAATTTGGTGGTAGAACTGTAGCAACGGTAGCCCTTTTTATTTGTAGTGTACCCCAAAAAAAATGCAATGAACGACACAAGGATTGAGTTTTGTTCATTGATTTTTATGCAGATGAACAAACGTAACACATCCAAATGTGTGGTGGAATAAATAGAATGGACAGTAAGGTAACATGGTTAGATGAAGCCTATAATGGAGTCTAAAACTTCAATACATTTTAGGGCAGTCGATTCAATAAATGTACAATAATAACAATAACATCATCTTAATGTTGACCAGGTAGTTTTGCTCCTGTTAACAAAGCACATGCCATTTTTAAAATATGTCTGTCCTTTCGCTCAACCATGTCATTTTGTTGTGGAGTGTGAGTACAAGAAGTTTCATGAAGAAGGTCATTTAATTGAAATAGCTTGAAATTATTGGTTGACATACTCGCATCCATTATCTGATCGAAGAATTTGAACTTAATCTAAGAATTGATTTTGAATCATGACATGAAATGCACAAAACACACCAAATACCTCATCTTGGTTAAGACCGTGTGTATTTACATGCTTCTAGCACGTTCATTACGAGTTTTATTCAGGCACTCTACTACACCATTCTGCTGAGGTGTCTTGGGAACAATTTTTTCCAATTTAATTCCATTAGTTGCACAAAACTCTTTAAGCTTCTCATCTTTGTACTCTCCTCTGTTGTCATATTTCAAACGCTTCACTTTCAAGCCCATCTCATTCTCCACCATGGCTTTCCATTTTTTGAAAACATCACAAACTTTTGATTTCTTTTTCAAAAAATAAACCCATACCTTTTTAGTAGAGTCATCAATGAAGGTGACTTAGTACAATGAGCTTCTAAGAGATGAAACCAGTGATGGCCTCCACGCTTTTGTGTGAACCTGCTCTAACTTCTCGGCTTTAGGTGGATTGCCAATCTTTGAAATAGCTCTAACACATGTTTCACAAACCTCATTTAGAGAATTAATAGAAGGTAACCCAAAAACCTTCTTTGTAGCAAGTAATTTTAGACTTCCAAGATTTAAATATCCAAAACATGAGTATAATAAATAAATTTTATCATCAGCTATAGAGCTAAAGAAAGTCAATTATCCACAATTAATATTTAACGAAAATAAATGATTTTGTATCATATTTAGCTTTGCTATTAGTCATTTCTAATCATTACTGATGGTATGAACACCCATATAGATCCACATATCAAACCATTTTTTTTTAAAGTTGCCTTACACTTAATAGATTTTGATGAAGACATGGATTAACATGTAACAAATTAGAGATAAAATTTTAGGATCCTTTATTTAATTGAATGAAAATCTTACCTTTATCCTTAACTAGTACTATTATATCATTTCCAAATTTTACCTCTAAATAAGAAGTCTTATCTAACTTGGAAAGCATCTCTTCCCTACCACACACACATATGACTACCATAGATTGAATCCAAAAATCATGTACTTTTGTTTTCATTCTTTCCATCACTATAAGCTAATAACAAGGTCTCTAAATTTTCACTTTTACCTTTTATAGCATTAGCCTAAAAATTCCTTTCATTCGATCTCCAAGCCCTACGTTTTAACTTGCAATGACCATATTTCTTTTTAATTATAATATTATATATGAGATTTATTATTTCTTTTAGTTGAAATATTACCTGGTCCTCATTTTTAGCCTAATTTGGAATTTCCTTTTCTATTTTTCAATTCTAACCTCTCTTACTTGATTTAGAATTATTTTGAGACTCATTTTTTCTCTTCTAAGACTTACTTGTCTTTTTAGTGCTTTTTTCACCTCAATCTAAGACCTTTCATGCAAGTGTTGTTAATGGGCTTGCAAGGAACCTATCAATTCATTTGATGTCATGGTACTATGATCGTTCAATTCTTCAATTATTATTACCTTATACTCAAATCTCATGGTTAAGGTTTGAATAATTTTCTACATAACTTGGAGATGTGAAACATTTTCACCATTAGATTTCATTTGATTTTAATAATTTAGTCACTAAGGAATGTGATTTCAATGCTCATTTCTAATTTTATTGACCGAAAAAATTGCATTGGACGAGTATCGGGTATAACCAAAGGTGGAGTTGTTCCCTATGAAGGGGGAAGTTTTCATGTATGCTTTGCATGATGATGATGATATGCCAAGGAACTTCAAGGATGCTCTCCTTTACTGCTTGTGAAATGTGAAAAGCTACAACCAACTCCATTTGGAAGTTGGTTGAACTTCCACTTTTAGCTTAAGATAATTAGGAGGAGCAAGTGGGTTCTCAAGGTCAAATGCAAGATAGATGGTTCAATAGAGAGGTATAATGCTTGACTCATGGCCAAAGATTACATTCAAAGAGAGGATGTAGACTATAAGGAAACCTTCTAATCAATAATGAGGTTTGCCTCAATTTGCCCAATTCCTTTCCCTCCTTTTGAAGTAAAAGAATGCTCCTCTATTGATAGGAAAATTTAGAGAGGATTTTACTTATTTGATATTTGACATTCTTTTTTAAATTGAAAGTTTAAAATTGGAATGCTTTAATTGCAAACTTGCTCTTGATGTTGGCACATATGACATGGAGAATGTATTTTGATATGATTTGGGTCCACTAAAATTTTGAATTTAGTCCTAAAGGTATACTACTTATATGAATAATTTCTTTTTTGCTTTAATATACTAGAGAAAGAGAAAAAAAAATTAAATAAAGGAAATTAACATTTTTTTTAAAAAAGGTTAAATTATTATCCCATTGTTAAAGATAAATTAGATTATTTGAAAAATTCATCATATCCAATACTTCATCTAAATAACCACAAAATATTCATTGTGTATATTTTAGGTGATATTTCCTCAAAAGTAGGGAGTCTTATATATAAATTCATTTTATTGATGGCAAATATAAATTATCAAATACTTATTAATTGAAATCATATCAAACCCACTTTGGATTATATATATATATATATATAAATATATATTAATTATGTGTATGTATGTATGTATGTGTAAGATTGAACACATTTAGGTACAAAAAGTACCAATATTGTCAAATGTATACTCTAGTAAAAAAAAAAAAAAACAAAAAACAAAATACTTGTCCAACTTTTATTTTTCCTTTTTGTGAATTAAAAACCACTTGATTTATTAAGATGATAAGAAGTTTTAAAAATTTTATAATTTATGGAACAACTAAACCCTTATAATAATATAACTTAACTAATATTTAGGGTTTATTTTTCATTTTTTATTTAAGATACATTAAAAGTTTGATATATGGCTTATTAATATATTAAAAAATTAGAACTCATATGTGTTGTCTTTGCTCGCAAACTTGAATGAAATATTATCCACCTATAAGATTAGAACTCATATGTATGAAATAAAATTAATTAATTTGTGAGATATAAAACAATATATATGACACTCCACCCAACAAAAGTTTGACATGAAATGCAGTAGAGATGGACAATATCCATTTGAGTTTTCAGATTACCATCAATAAGTATACCCAAAGTTTGTTCTAGGACTAGTCTAAAGGTTTACCTCTACATATATAGAAAATCAAAATTTACACAAGTCAATTTTCTTCTTCTTAATCTAAATGTCATATAGTCTTGAATTTTTGGCACAAAGGCAATAGCTAGAGATTTGCAAAAAGGTCAATCTTACAAGAAAAAAATGTAAAACTTCCTCATTATTGATGTGGCATTGGACAGTGTTGGAATGGCTGTTGGAGGCAACATCCATAAGAGTAGCAGAGAAAGCATGAAATCTTGCAAGCTAAGCTTTCATTACAAGTTATATTAAATTAAGATAAGACCAGAAAAGAAAAAGTACTTGAACTCTATTATCAATTTTTTGAATTGTTCATGTGTTGAGAATATAGATATAGATATAGATATAAGAAGTGTTGAGACTTAATAATTATATATAGTTTCTATCCTCTATAATATATTTGCACCAAATAATTAATCCTTTGAGAAAGCTCAATGATATAATTTGAATTAATAGATGTTATGAAATCTCAAATCTTGAAACATAACACATTATATGAGGTATGCATTTTGGACTAATATGGTAATTAACTTTTATTCAAATGTTATTTATTTATTGCACTTCAATCTCAAAACAATTAAGTTGTATTTTAATGGGATAATCTCTAGCATAATATTTGAGGGTTCCAATCACTCTATTATACCAAAAGAAGTGTTCCTTATCTGTTTTTTTTTTTTTTTTTTTTTTTTTATGTTATTTATATATTTATTTATGGCAAAGCAAATTTTTATTAATCTATTAGAAAGTGATTAGATGTTAACTTTTGGAAGGAATGGGGCAAAAGATTTTATGAATAATAGTTATTAGCTAAATTCTTTTATTTAAATATTCTCTAAATAGAATTCTTTAATTACATATAGAATATATTTCTTCTTGGTAGGACATTGTTAGCTTGAATCAAGATTAATCAATGAATATAATGAGCGATTTCATTAACATATATATAAAAGATCTATATTATGAGATCTAATTGAACAGTAAACAATTTATAATTGAAGTAGCCATTTGTAACTCATGTACTTATATTAAAATGATTAAAAAAAATTTATTCAACGTCGTTTAATAAAAAAAGGCTTCACTTAAGATTGGAACTCACATGTATGAAATAAAATTAATTAATTTATGAGTTGTAAAGCAATATATGTGATAAATCTTTACTATGATAAATCAGAGCAAGTATATTTTTGTTCTATTTTTCGTTTACAAGAGTACACCCCATATAGAAGTAGTTCATGGACCAATAGAGAACTAGTAAAGGAAAAAGAAATTCTAGGCTAGAAATTAGGCTGACAAAAAACAACAGATTTATAATGAATATGACAACTAATTAGTCATATAATCACTCTAAGTTAAAAAAGAAAAAAAAAGGAATTACAACTCAGGCCAACACTCCCCCTCAAGTTGGTGCATAAATGTCTCTAATGATCAACTTGTCTAATGAGCCGTGGAAACTTTAACTTGAAACAACCTTTGTAAGCATAACTTTGAGTTGATCTTTTAACCTGATGAAAGGAAATCAAATGATTTTTTCTTCAAGATTCTATTTGATAAAATGTCCATCCACCTCAACGTGTTTGGTATGATCATGTAGGAATTCTTTTGGTAATTTTTCTTTAGTTTATTTAATAAAACTTTTGAAAAATATTATTTTATTATTTTTTTGTGGTAAAAAGTGTGATTTTGTTACTAATTTTTCTTTTTTAAAGGGCAAATATTTAGTTAGTGCTAACAAATGGTATATTAATTCACTAATGGTTTATTATTATTATTATTATTATTATTATTTCATAAATTTTTAAAATTTTTAGTCCATGTAACCTCACTTCACCATGGTAGACAGAAAAAAATAAAAAATATAAAAATATAAAAAAAAACTATGAAAATAGCCCAAACATTATAAAGATAGCCACAAGAGCAACAAAACTCATCATCTCATACTCGAACACTTTGGCTATGAATAAAGGGTCGAGGGCAGTCTTACAACGAAGAAAGAGATCTTGTGTTGGAGTAGGGTCCGGCGTTGGCATGGTTCATCTCGGTGTTGGAGTTGGATTCAGATTTTGTATCTGATTGATGACGAAGAAGACCCAGAAGAAATTGCCGAATGAGAAATTGCTGATTTCACATTCATCAATTTTTTCTCAGTCTTCCTCATCTATCAGATACAAATTCTTTAATCCTGTGTTTCTTTTTCTTGATATCCTTGACAGGTTAATTAGCTGTGATTGACAAGTATGATCCACGACTGTTTCTTTCTCACTTTCATGGTCAAGAATCTGAAACTCAATTTCACTTGGGAGTTGTACTGTTTCTCTCTCGCTTTCGCTCACTTTCTCTAGAAAATTAAATTCGAGTTTGGTAGCTTTCAAGAATCTGATAGCTTGGGTGTCGTTGATTTCACATCCAACAATTTCTTGGTCCTTTTTGTCATCAATCCGGTAAAATTCTCCTAACCCTTTTCCTTCTTCCTTTTTTCGTTCTTTCTTTCTGTATAGATCCATTACAAGTTCATTTGCGTTGTTTCCTATACAAGATTCATAACTGTCTATCACTTTCTCTCAGTTTCGCTCACTTTCTCCAGAAAATTAAATTGAAGTTTGCCAGTTTTCAAGAATCTGATAACTTGGTTGTAGTTGATTTCTCCTAACGCTTTACTTTCTTTCATTCTGTAGAGATCCAATTCAAGTTCATTTGCTTCGTTTCCTATATAAGATTCATGACTCTTTCTCTCTCACTTTCGCTCACTTTCTTCAGAAAAATAAATTCAAGTTTGGTAGCTTTCAAGAATCTGATTGCTTGGGTATGGTTGATTTCACATTCAGCAATTTCTTCCGAGTGTTGTTCATCATTGATTAGGTACAAATATATTAACTAATCCTTTCTTTCTTTTGTCGGATATCTTAACACATCCTCAACTGTTTGGCTCTCTGTTTCTTGGTCAAGAACCTGAAGCTCAATCTCAGTTGGAAGTTGTTGATTTCTTTTTTCTAATCAGATTGCCTTTTCACGTGGAAGTTGTTGCTTTACAATTAGAAAAAAGAATTGGTGTGTTTTTAAAAAATATTTTGATGAAGTACAGAATACTTTATCAAAGTATTCTGTTTTTCCCAAAGTGGTTTTCTATTTTTGAGAACTAAGAAGAAGTAAAAGAGAAAAATATGTAAACTATTTTTTAAAAAAATATTACAAAATAAACTATTAAACCTTTAAGTTACGTTTGGTTGACAGGATAGGATAGGATATGATATGATATCTTTAAAAAAATATTACAAAATAAACTATTAAACCTTTAAGTTACGTTTGGTTGACAGGATAGGATAGGATATGATATGATATCTTTAAAAAAATATTACAAAATAAACTATTAAACCTTTAAGTTACGTTTGGTTGACAGGATAGGATAGGATATGATATATGTCATATCCCATTGGATAGGATATGCATATCCTAAGATATACATAGCCTATGAACATAATATTTTAAGATAGGATATCTAATGAGATAAACTATATCATATTTATATTTAATTTGTGAAATGAATAAAAAATAATATGAAATATGTATTATTTTCAATGTTTAAAATAAAAATTATATCACATTTAAATATTTTCTATTTAAAAAAATAAAAATTTTGTTATGTTTAACAATATTCATCATTAAAATATTTAAATTTTACAAATAATTATTTTTTATGTTATTTTATTTAATATATAAAAATAATTTATATATATTATATATTAATATTATTTTATAGATATTTTTTTATTTTTTCTTTTTTAATCATTAAATTAATTTATAATAAAAAATTTATTTTGTAAAATGAGTATTAATAAGGGAGAATTGGGCTTTAGACCCATTTGGCTTATTTTTGTCTTTAGTTTACCACCCTTCACATGCCACTATTCTTTCTTATTTAACCATTTTTTTATTTTTCATTATTTTTTTAAACTCTTTTATAAATAATTAAAAAATTAATATTATTTTTTATTTTTTAAATTATAAATAAACAAAAATTATATTAATGATTCAAAGACTATTTTGGAAAATGCTTTCTAAAAAAATATTAATTTAAATAAATAAAAATTATCTTTTACAATTATTTTTATCTTTTACATTTTAGAAGTAAATAATTTAATGATTAAAATACTATGTAAAATAAATATATTCACTATTTTAATTTTTTTTATATTAAAAAGTATTTTAAAGTTTTTTTTTACTATTATAAAATAAAAAGTTTAATTTCTTTTAATCTTCTTTCTTCCTTATTTTAATAACTTTTTGAACATAACTTTTAGTAATAAGTTATATGAAATGTTACAAATTTGTTTATTAAGGATTTTTTTTAATGATTTGAATTAATTGAAAATTTATTAAAATAAGAAAAAGAAAAAGAAAGAAAGAGGATTGATGGAAAGTTTTTATTTTAAGTACTCAATTAAAATGTTTTCATATGACCTAATTTTAGAAATGGATTATATCAATACATAGTAGAGATTGAATTTTTCTTATATAAAAGGGTTGAAAGGTATATTTGCTTATGTTAGATGAAAATAAGTAGTTAAAAATTATATAGATTATATTTGATCAGTTTGGTTTTAAAATATTTTTCTAGTTTTTATTTTTTATTTTTAAAAATAATTATTATTTTCTATATTGTCTCTTTTTGAAAATACGTTTAATTAAAAAATGAAAACTATTTTTTAAATTAAAAATTGAAAACCTTGTTCAGTACTACTTTTTTATATGAAAATAAAAATAATAATGAATTTTATTTATTCATTTATTGCGCCACTATACAAACAATTGTATTACACTAACTGTACAAGGGAAATGTAATAAGTGTACAAAGGTGTACAAGGCTACCCTTTGTGAAAGATTATAATCGATTATGAGTCATTCCTTTTTTTTTTTTTATTACTCACGAATTGTACACATATGTCATGCACTTTATTTAATTCACGCATGGAAATTCCAATATTTTTCCCAATAATAATATTTGGAGAAAAAAATTTTTTTACCTTAAATCATCTACCATCTTCTCAACTAAATCATTGGAAATATGATTAAACACTCCTACGTGGATACATAACTTAAGAGGGATATAAAATTTGTGTCATTATATAAGGGTATTACACTAACTGTACAAGGGAAATGTACTAATTGTACAAAGGTGTACAAGATTATCCTTTGTGAATGATTTTAATTGATTTTAAACTACTTTTTTATTTTCTTTGTCACCCAATGATTGTACACCTATGTCATGTACTTTATTTAACTCTCACATGAAAATTCCAATATTTTTCCAATAATAATATTTGGGGAAAAAAAATTGACCCTAAGTCATCCACCATTTTCTCAACCAAAGCATTGAAAATATGATTAATACACCTACATGGACATATAAATTAGGAGAGATACGAAATTTGTGTCATTGTACAAGGGTCTTACATTAACTGTACAAGGGAAATGTGCTAAGTGTACAAGGCTTCTAATAGGTTTTATACGATTTTTAAACAACTTGAGTTTGACATTAAGACATTCCCTACAAAAATTAAAACATAGGAAATAAAATTAAAATCAATCATGTTTGAATTGTTCATTATAAGTAAACTAAATGAAATATATATTTTTACTATTTTTCCTTTATAAATATAATTTCATTGTTATCAATAGAGGTTAAAAAAATCATATTTAAATGGAATTAAAAATAAACAAAAATTATTTTTATAACATTTTTATTTTTTAAAATCATTAATTTAAATTATGAAATTAGTTTTAAAGTTAAAAATATTTGTTGTAATTATAGTTTTGAAGATTTCATGATTTTTTTCTTATTACTTTGAAAAAATTGCTTTAATAAGAAAGTATTTATTTGAATGGTTTTAAATATTTAAATCTTTATTAAAAAATATTTAGGATTAGTGTGGAGAGCAATTAGGTAATATTGGAATTGAGAAATTTTGAATATTTTGAAGACCTTAATTCAACCAATTACCTTATTTACACTTTCAAAATTATTGGAAGGTTGGTAAATTAGTCTTAAAAATATTGTCTTATTGATTAATATTATATATATATATATATATATATATATATATGCATGTGAGTGTTTACATTATTTACGAAAAAATAATAAACACCATTTGTTTAATTTGCAAGTTAGAAAAAAAAAAAATTAATAATATTTTATGAGGTATTTAAAAAGTATTTATTATATGTTCTATAAATTTGAAAAAATATAATATTTGATGATATCTAATTTACAAGTTAGAACAAACAAATAATATTAATATTTTATGAGGTGTTTAAAAATTATTTAATATATATGAGAAATAAAATAAGTTTGAAATAAAGAATAATATTTATTATATATTATGTAAGTTTTCAATATATTTAAAAAATATTTATTATATATTATGTAAGTTTGAAAAAAAAAGAATAATATTTTTAGCAATGTTCTTTCTTTCCACTTTTTTTTTTTTTTTTTTTTTTTTTTTTTTGTGAAATTTTATCCAAATGAATCTATATTTAAAATTATAATCATATTTATCAAATTTTTTATTAAGATTATCTTTAATTCTTTTAATACATTTATACTCATTTATTTTAAAAATGTAAAACTAATTTTTTTTTTAAAAAAAAAACATGTTCTATTACCTTTCAAGTAAAAAATTAGATAAGTTTGAAAGTCAATAAAAAAAATTAAATACCACTGTCAATAATTTTTAGATAAAATTTTATATAATATATTTTATTTGAAATTTAATTTCTAAAGTTTCACTAAAAAATTGTATTGACAATTTTCTTGTTGTGAATCAAAATACTTTGCATTAGTCTATCTAAATAAGAAAAATTATTAATATAATATTAGAACTTCATATCTTAGTTAATTTTAAAATAAAAACATTAAAAATTAAAAAGCTAAAAGGATATATATATATATAGTCAATTTTTAAATTTTTTAAAATATGGTTAATGTAGAAAATATAAAAAATAATTAAAAATAAGAGAAAAATATAAATGAAAGGGTAATATAAATTTAAAATAAAAATTAAAAATTAAACTAAAAGATAAATACAAAAAGATAAAAAATATTTGGATGAAAAATCCTAAAATTTTTATCATTGCATATAATAAGAGCAAAAAAATTCAATATCTTTAAAAATGAAAAACAAAAAAACATTATTGTTTTTTATTTGACATAAAATAGAAATATATCCTACCACTTATGCTATCCTATGTTTAGTTGAATATAAGATAGGATAAGTGATTGGGATAGCTTATCATATCCTATCACCAACCAAACATTGGACAAGATATAATATCCTCTCTCTTATCTTATCCCATGTTATATCTGGTCAACCAAATATGACCTTAATCTATATAAGACTACTGAAACTCTTGGTAAATGATTTATTTGAAGATTCAAAGGGAATTTATTGGGAGATTAATGAGAAATACTAGGTTTGTAGTGTATTTAGATTAATGATTTGTGATTTTAATTAAGATTTGATGCTTAATTAATTGATTAATTCCTTTGCTATTCTTGTAGGATCTTTTACCATTTTCCATGACTCAGCTCCTCTTTGATGGCGGTGTGTAAGGTTCCCATGCTCTCAAAACTAAATGTTGTTGATTGTTCTAATTATAAGATTTATGATGTTCCAAGTGTGCAGTATTTGTGTGATGCCTAGAGCATACGATCATTTTCGTGGTGGTCTATATGCTGGTGGACATCCTGCAGGGAGTCATGAGGATGCGGTTTCTGTCTACTGTACTTTATGTGGAAGCTGGCTTGGGTGGAGAATAGTAAGGATTTATATATTTCACAAATTAATTCATTTTCTCTTTGATTTATCTATGCCTTAATTGATATTAAGAGTGATAATCATGGCACACATATTGATTTGGAAGCACAATTACCGCTTTGTAATGCATGAAGGCCAATTTGTACTCGTGGTATGTGGTGATGGTGCAGGCATAGAGGCTGTATTTCCTATGTAACTTTTTCTATAGATTTCTATGCAGTTAAAAACACATCAAATGTTGTGATGTCAATGATTGTAAATATAATCAAAATTGTTACTACTACTTGCTGAAATATATAGTACGTACAGTTACCTCAATATTGGTGCCCCGTAAAGTGTGAGTAATGGTTACAATTCATCAAAATATAATTAAATGAATATTTTACTATTATCTTTTTTCCTTTGAAGTTTTGGTTGTGATTTCAATGATCGTTGCTAATTTTATGGATTGAAAAAATTACATTGGATGATGAGTATTGGGTAAGACCAAAGGTGGAGTTGTTCCCTATTAATAAGGGCAAAGTTTACATGTTTAAATATTAGGTGGCCTCTCATCCTTTACTTGTGAAATGTGCAAAGTTGCAATGATGGAGTCTATGAGAAAGTACTTCATCTAAGAATTTGTTGAACTTCCACTCGAGCTCAAGACTATTGGGAGTCATGGTTAAAAGTTATACTCAAAGAGGGTGTCACTATGAGAAAACCTTCTCATCAACAATGAGATTTGTCTCAATTTCCCTATTCCCTTTCTCCACCATCTTTGGAGTAAAAGAAAGTGCTTTTGTTTATAGGAAAACTTAGAGAGGCTTACTCATTTGATATTTGAAAATCTTTTTTAAAATTTATAAATTAAAATTTGTAGGCTTCAATCACAAACCTACTCTTCATGTGTCAGGTTGACATATGTGACATGAAGAATGTATCTTCATATGATTTGGGTCCACCAAAATTTTGATATTTAATCCTATTTTTTATTTTTCATTTTTTAGTGTAAAAAATGTTTTTCCAACTTGTCTAAAAACCTTGCAACAATACTTTTTTATGTAAATGAAAATATTGAAATGTAGTATTACTTATATGAATAAGTTTTTTCCCCAAATATACAAGAGGAAGAGAAAAAAACTCAATAATAGAAATTAACATTTGATGTCCTAGTCCTAAAGACATCAAAAAGTCTGTAAACTATATGGAGTGATATAGATTTGAAGAAAGCGAATCCACTACTTTTGAATCATGATGATTATTTAACTTTTGTTGCAGCTCTTGATTTTGTGCATGAGAGTGATTGTGATAGTGACAATGATTGTGATTACACTGATGAACAAAATGGTGCTTATCAAAATAATCTAGTTATTGAGCATGAGAATCTTATTAAAAAATATTTGAAAAATCATGATATTCTTCATGCTCACAAAGCTAAGATTGAATTGCTTAATGAAGAAAGGGCTAGTTGCCTTGAAAAATTTTGATTTCTCGAGTCTAAACATAATTCTTTTCTTGAGAGAATAATGTTCTAGCTCATTCTAGAGATTGAAACAATGAAATCCTCTTCTTTAGTTAATAAAATCTTTCACCCTGGAACTAAAGCACTTAATGAAATCTTTAATAAATGTAAACCCCATGGTGATAAGAGAGGTTTGAGGTATGTGAATAAAGTTGAAACTCTTACTAGTGAATAAATTGTTTTTGTTAAAGGCAAAGATGAAACCCCTAGCTAAGTAGCACCTACCAACACTTCTTCACTTTGCACACATTGTAGGAAGTCTGGACATACTCAACATAGATGCCACACTAGATTTCTTGAGAGGTATGAGTTTCAATTGAATAGACTTGTGAATGATTTTAATTCTCTAAAAAAATAATATTCTAAATAGTGGAAAATGAAAGAGAACAAATATTAAGCCTAAGAATCAGAAAAACACCCCTAACATGTCCTAAAGTGAAGCAAATTTGGGTAAAGAAAAAAGACCTCCTCTCTTTCCAAAATAAGGGCTTAATTATGTCTCAAGATGTTCCTTTATATTCTCTTAGGAATCTGGATCCTAGGAAATCTTTAGGAGTCTCTACCATTACTTAGCTCATTGCCCCGTAGTCTAGGACCCTTTTTTATTGTTTTATCTTTTATCCTAGGCTATGTTTTGTTTATATGTCTTCTTTTCTCTCATGATTTCTTTTTAGTATTAATGCAAAATTGAGTTTTCGGCTAAGATTAATTCTTGTATACTTTCCAAGATTCAATCTTTAAATATATGTTGCTCACTTGCAACATTTGGAAACACCCTTAAAAGTGAATACAAAGTCAACCATACATACAAATAAAGAAAAATATATAGAATCATGGTGTACAGTGCCTCCACTTAATATATATATATATATATATATATAGATATCAATCAAATTAAGAGGGAGTTCAGTTGTGTTGTATGTAAATCAACAATGTCGTATTAAATAGAAATCCAACTATCTTAGAACAAATCGATTAGATGTGTTCTTAATTTGACCAAAGGCATGACTTGATTTCTTCTAAGAATTCAATCTCGAAATATATATGTGGACCTACATTTTTCACATGAGATCCCACACGATGGCGAGACTCACTTTTTAGTGAAAAGCTAATTTTTATAAAAAAATGGAGTTGCCACTTATTTTATATTGTTTTAAGGGAAAACAAAATAAGAAATAAAACCCTAAATATGACTTCTTATTTTGGAAAAACATGTCTTTGAAAACTGAGTCCAAGTCTAAGGGTTAGGTTACTCTTTGGGATGGTACCGGAAGGTAGCACCCCTTTAAGCCTTAAAACAGGTCTCTACTAAATATGTTAAGATAACTATGATAATTGATTTGTAAATCAATAGATACCAAAGACAATAAAAGTGATCATGCCTAAAGCTTTATAGGATGCTATTCACACCAAACCAAACATATCATAGGGAATAAATCACATGTAAAAGAGAAGGATATGAGCATACTCGAGCTGAAACCTAAAGCACTTCCATGAAAACACTAAAGTCAGTTTAATAGATAATACAACACGCAATTCATATCATTCAAGAAAGCCAAGCAACGATCAAAGCATAGGAAAGTATAATCAAGCATAAAGACATTTACAAAGACAACATGTCTATTTATAGAGTTAGAGAAATAAAGGAAACAAAGGACGTACCTTGATCACATTTATAGCTTTCAATATGCCTGCATATAGCTAGAGTGATTAGAATAAATCATGACAATAAATAACTATGATGGTAAGCCCTAATTTACATGGCATATGTATGGCTCAAATGAAATGACAAGAATCTAAAAAATATCAAATATCATATAAGATATACAAACAATTTATTATAAAATAAAAACTGATTCGGAAGAGAGATTAAAAATACCAAAATTAGTGACTAAGTAAAAATATGTGATGAAGTGATTGAATAGTCAATTGATTTAGGAAAATCATAAATAAATACCTAAAAGCAATATTTCATCGTGGAAAATTTTAGGTAACATCCTCATTATGCCTACATTATAGTAAAAAAGTCAAGATCAAGTAAAGATATGCTAAACAACACCAGATTAAATAACAAACCTAGCATTGTATGAATATTTCAGTATGTCGTCAGAATAGAAAGGTTCAAAAAATAAATTTTAAAAAAATACCTAGAATGTGAATTTAATTAAAAAAAAATTAGAGAATATCTCTTACATTTTAACTTATTATCCAAGTGACCAAACAATTTAATAAAGCTCCAATTAATTCCAGTTCACCAAAATATCCTGAAAGGTTTAAAACAGGACTAAATTCTACAGCATGCATAAATCGATTTTTTTAACCACTCCATAAATGTAATAAAATCATATAAAAAATCATAGAACAATTTAAGATGCATATTTGACAAGAAAAATATTGTTAAGGCAAGAAAATATATGTATCAATTTTAAAAACAACTAGACTGCCCCTCGTTTTAAAATTGGGACAGTGGAGTGGGTGCAAAAAGGGAAAAATTATATTGTCCAATTAGGAAAATATTTTCCAGTATTTTATGTGTCAAAAATTAATTTCAAGATGTATTGAATAAAAAAATCTAAAGAAATTAAAGAGATCATTTAATAATTGAATTTTGTAAAGACATTTCAAGTATCCAAAATAGTGTTAAAATTGTGTTTGTTGGAAAACTAAATTAAATTTATTGATTGAAAAAAGTATATTAGGTTTTTTTTTTTTTTTTTTCATACATTTGATGAGTCTAGAGCAATATCCAAGCATTGAAACAATTTTAGGGGGTCTCTAGGTTGTTGAACTCCAATTTACAAGTTTAGAGGTGTAGTGAGCATTCAACAATGGCGGTAGAATACCGATTTTTGGAAAACTTAGTATATAGGGATCTATCGAATCCCTTTTTAATTTCCGCGAATTCATCCATAATTATTTACCCCAAATGATCATTATAAGTTCAAGGTTAAGAGTGACTTCATTGATTGGAGCTATAAATTTTAATTCATGTATCATTCAAGATCAAAATTCATTTTAAAACCTTTTTTAGTATGCATACCAAATAAAATAGGGTTGCATTGTCATTTGGAAAATTGAAATTTCATACTTAAAGGAACTAAGATGAATTTTAAATAGAAGTTTAAGGATTTATTTAATTAGAAAAAAGATTTAAAACAAATAATTATAAAAAATATTAGAACACATGAAATCTTAAATACAAACTACCAAGAAAAAGTATGTGTGTGAACTATGAAAGTAAATTACAAATATCAAAATGCAAAATCAAAGAGTCATAATCAAATTAAAATGTTCATCTAAAGACAATTGGCATTTGACTATCCAATGGCTTATATTGGTAAAAGAATTTGAAGAAAAATTACTCTAACCACAACTTTAATTTATCAAACAATCAACATTCAATCACCTAATTTCCTAAATGTCAAATTCTAACAACACTTGTGGCCCGGTTTGTCCGCACCCAAACCTAATCTAAGGTATTTGAAATCAATGAGAATTAATAATAGAAGAAAAACAAAATTAAGACTAAAGTTCAGCAAACTTACCTAAATCTTCTTCCAAATCTGATAAAGTATTTTTCCAATATGACTTTTTTTTCTTCCAATATGCATCTGCTATATCTTCATTATTTCCATGAGAATCGGCCATGAATTAACTCTAGTTACTTTGAGGATAATGGGTCACTTGCAGACTCTATACTTGGTTCCAATCTACCATCATTATCCATCTCTGAAATACTGAAAGATTCCAAATTCACTCTGACATCTTCCCATTCCATTTTTATCTGCTACTCATCATCCTAGGGCATTAGATTCATCAGAGGTGATTTCCTGCCATGTATCAAAGGGAACAATATTATGATAGAAAGTAAGCTGTATGAATGATAGTAAGAAGTGGATGTAATTAAACTACTAATGGTATAATAATAGTGCCAACAAATAAAATGGCCTAATAATTCACTAATTCTCTTCAAAACTTAGTTTTCATATTATGATCATTATTATTTTTACTACTATCTTTTTATCAAGGATGCTATAAATGTCCCAAGTATGAGATTAATGAATAATTAATATTTTTTAATTATAGAAAAGAGTTTCTAAAGTTGAGGTAGGATTAAACCATCCAAATTATTTATCATATCTTCCTTTATCTAATGGAATTTTTTTTTTCAAAATATTACCTTTTAATTTTAAAATATATATTTTACATATTTTAAAATAGTATTATTGCACCTTTAACATTTAAAAAAAACAAAAAAACAAAAGAAAAAACAAAAACAAAAAAAATTGACAAATTGTGCATGTTCCAATGAAATAAATTTCAAAACAATATTTCCCTTACTCTTTAATATTAATGGTTATGAAAAATAATTAAAAGATGTAAACAACCAGCATTATTTTAATTTATTTATTTATTTATTTTTCATTCACTGTTGCAAACAAAAGAAAGAAAAAACAGGGACTCTCCACTATTAATTATAAAAATAAAAGTTAAATAAGTTGAAAATTTTTGGTGGCTTCAATATTGTTGGAAAGTTTTTAGTTAGAATATTTGCCTAAACTTAATTCAAGTTGATTATAAAAAAGTTCCAAAAGGGTGTGTTAATGGGTGATTAAAATTTTTTAATGAATATTTATATGAAATGCCCAATTTTTCTTCACCCTTTAAAATAGTAGGGATATCCTGGATATCTAAAAGGGTTATACCTAAATTCTTTATTTATAAAAATATTATTTTTATATTTAATTGAAACTTGTGATTAGTTAGGGATAAAATAATATAATTTTTAATATCCAAAAGATAACCTGAGAGATATTAGGGATAACAATAATTAGTTATGAGGATAATTATCATAACCACCAAGATAACCACCCTAAAAAATTCAATAACAAACTAACTAATCAATCAAAAAAATATCATCAATCGGAATGTAAGAAGAAAGAAAAAGATATGTAATGAGACATGATTTTTACATGGATAACCCCCACACTAACTGTGGAGATAAAAAACCATGAGGTTTAAGACCGCCAATCTAAATCCACTATTTGAAATCAAGTTACACAGATTTACTAGGCCGCTTTTCCCTAAAGACTAACTCTTCAGTATCTACAACTTGATTCATGTTCATGATGCAACAAGCTCCTGTTACTCCTTAGTAGATCCTTCAACCACTCTGAAGGGATGATGATCTTCAACCTAAGATTCAAAGATCTAATCCTTGAATGAGGGATTGAGAATGGTGTGGAACTTCGGACTTTTCTCTCTAGGAGATCCTTTCTTAGGAATGAAAGGTCTCTCAATAATCTTTCTCTAATCTCATAACCTCTAATGGTTATTAGGGAGGTATTTATAGGTAAGAGCTTAAAGAGTCTCAGTTTTGGAAGGTTTCTCAATTGAAATTATGTGAAAAACTTGACAGAAATTGCATGACTGCTTGAGTGCCTTGGGCACTTGAGTGCTCCAGGTTTGAGCAGCCCTATTCAATTTAAAAATCCGATTTTAAATCATTTTAAGCTCAAAACAAAACTAATCCTCTTAATACCTTAACAAAGCCTAATTTTTCACAAGCCAAACCTCTTTAGATGTGCATGTGACTTTTCCGTTGGATGAACAACAACCCTTGATCTTCATCACTATCCAAAAAGACTTCTATGACCAACTTAAAAAGAAACAAAATTGCCAACATATAAACAAGATTCAATGTTCTAACAAAAAGGATTTAAGAACATCTAAATGAGAGATAAGTAATGAAACAACTTAGAATTTAAAATTTTTACTTAGCATATACCATTTCGCCTAAGATCTAATGGCATGCTCACTTCTATTCATCCCACAACCCCTATCCTAACCAAGGATTCATTCCCATCAACAAATAGGACATGACCACTATTGATCTACTCAAAAGTGGTAGAGAAAGACTTATATCCTATCATGTTCCTAGAGCATCCACTATCAAAATACCACTTTCTAGGTTTTCTAGCCTTATGTGTGGTAAATACGACATGTTACCTAACCTAGTTCTTAACTCATACTTGCTTGACCTTAGGAGGCATGTGTACCTAACTCTTCCTATTCCTAGACTTAGTATAAGACTTTTTCCATTTCTTAATATTCAAGATTTAATTTGTTTTAGAATTTGGAATTCCCTAACCTATCCGCATGTAATTGAAATCTATTAAAGGGTCTACTTTAATACTTACTCTAAACGTTTCTAAGTTTGTCACTGGAGGAGTAGTGCTAGTGGAGGCCTCCAGGGATGATATACTTCCCTAATCCTTAACCAATATTGTTTTTCCACTATTAGAAAGTCTCATCTTTTTTTAGATACCTAAGCCTCTTTCATCTTCATTGGTCTTCCCTTTGCTAATGATTTTATTTAATATCTTAGTCCTTGGATGAAATTCTGCATTTTTAGAGGCCAAGTCTTTTCCCATTCTTTCAATTTCTAAAGATAGGGATCTACTTTTCTCAAGTACATGGTTATGTTCATTCTCTAGAAATCTTACCTTTTTAAAAAAAAACAAAAACTCAAGTTAGAGATTTCATTAAGAAGGTTTACATTTTCAGACTTAAGTGAATCATTTATGACATTTATTTTTAAAGCTTTATTATTCACTTTTAAGTTCTCTACCTTAGTTTTCAAACTTTCCTCTAGAAGGACATTATATGAAACTTTTTAAATTATCTTTCAAAAGATTACAATCTAAATTTATAAATGCCAAAAATGCAACAAGATTATCAGTATAATCATACTTGCTTTCTCTAGAGTCAAAAGATTCGCCTTCACTTGTTCTAAAATCGCTCTAAGTGGCTTTGTGGACCCACATTTTTCACGTGCGTCCCCACTCAATGGCAAGACTTATTTTTATTGGTGAAAAATTAGTTTTGGAAAAGTTGGAGTCGCCACTTACTTTATTTTATTTTAAAAGGGAAAATAAAACAAGAAAGAAAACCCTAAAGAAGTGACTCCATAGTTTTTGGAAAAGCATGTCTTTGAAAAACCCGAGTCTAGGTCCGGGGATTAGGTTACCTATTGGGAAGGTACCTCTAAAAGCTAGCACCCCTCTAAGCCCTATAAAGGTCTCTACTGGCTAAGTTGAGGGAAATGTGACTATTAATTGGTTGATTATAGATACCTAGGTAGGCTAGGTGATTTCAAAAAATAGCATGCCAAACAAGAAAACCAATCATAATTATAAAGAAGATTTAGGGTGTGTACCTAGACTGCTTCTTAAGCACTGTCACAAGACATCAATGGTTAGTTTGGAAAATAAAACACACAACATGTATTTTTCCCTAGTCTCTTAATCAAACATGGCAAGCTAAACAAACAATAAAAAAATAAGTTGTACAGGTTGAGAAGCGCATACAAAGCAATACATAACGATCATGTATAAAGCGATACATAATTTATGGAATTAAGATACGAAGGTAAGAAGCATACCTGAATAGCATAGGTAACTTATAACGTGCTTCCACAAGACATGAAGGGTTAAATTATAAATAATAAAAGAAATAAATCCTATCATGCTTGGTATCTAATTAGCATAGCAAAAATGATCAAAGTATACGAGATCATCAATTATCACATACATCTTGTATACAATTCCTAAAAAAAAAATAGATAGATATGATTACAACAAGTAGCAAAGGTGGCTTTCTAAAAACTTTTGGTGCTCACTCATTTAAAAATATAGTAGCTTTCTCAAAAATTTGGTTTTATAATATGAAAACATAGGATTGTAAAAGCATGAATGTAACAAATAAACTGAATTAAACTAAGTAGCTCAAGGGTGTATAAACCAAAAGCAATTAAACTAGGGTAGGATCTAATTGAAGTCAAAATTAATGAACTCGACATCTAAATTTCACATCATTGCACCACAAAATAATAACTAAAATATCCTAAAAACTTAAAAATTAATTAGAATTAACAGAACTACAAAAAATCAACTTGAAGATATAACAAAAACTAAGACTATAAGATGCTAAAAAAAAAAAATACATGAGATCAATTAGATTAAAAATTAATAACTAAGGCAATAGCATGGATTGAATTTAAAAGTGAAAACCTATAAATTAAGAATTATTTAGAATCAACTAAACTAAGGAAAATCAACCTAAGGACATTGCATGAATTTAATAAAAAGAAACTAAGAACATAAGATGCTAAAAACATGAGATCAATTAGGCTAAAATTTAATAACTAAGGCAATAACGTGAATTAAATTCAAAACTAGAAATCTAAAACTAAAGAATTAATTAGAAACAACCAAACTAATAAAACTTAACTTGAGGACATCACATGGATTTAATAAAAATTAAGAATATAGGATGCTAAAAAAAAAATACATGAAATCAATCAGGCTAAAATTAATAACTGAGGCAATAGCATGGATTAAATTCAAACTAGAAATCTAAAACTAAATAATTAATTAGAAACAACCAAACTAACGAAATACCTAACCTGAGGACATCACATGGATTTAATAAAAACTAAGAACATAAAATGCTAAAAAAATACATGCTATCAATTAGACCAAAATTAATGACTAAGGCAATAGCGTGGATTAAATTCAAAACTAAATAATCGAAAAGTTAAGAATTAATTAGAATTAACCAAACTAAAAAAAAAAAAAAAAAAAAAAAAAACAGCTTCTTTAGAGCATGGCATGGATTTAACAAAAACTAAAACTATTAAACATTAAAAAAAAAAAAAATCGAAGATCAACCAAACTAAAATTAATAACTAAGATAATAGCATGGATTAAATTCAAAACTAAATAATCTAAAAACTCAAGAATGGACTAGAATTAACCAAACTAACAAAAACAACTTTTGAACATGGCATGGATTTAACAAAACTAAAACTACAAAACATTAAAAAAATTCAGGAGATCAACCAAACTAAAATTAATAACTAAGATAATAGCATGGATTAAATTCAAAACTAAATAATCTAAAAACTCATGAATTGACTAGGATTAACCAAGTTAACAAAAACAACTTTTGAACATGGCATGGATTTAACAAAACTAAAACCATAAAACATTAAAAAAAATTTCAGGAGATCAATCAAACTAAAAAAAAAAAAAAAAAAAAAGATTTTAACTTACCTAGCCGGCTATGCATGCTACAAAACGACCCGTAATGGTGCGTGGCTGTCTAGAGAGACCTGTTTTGGAGAGTTTCCCAAAATCTGTAGCCGTGTGGATGGAAGACTTGATGAGTGGTTGCTATGGTGTTTGGGGGCAGGTGGCAGCAGGTTACGGCGTGGAGATGGTGCTGTCGGAGAGAATGTGAAGTGGTGGTTGGTTATAGCGTGAGAGAAAATGGTAGTGCGTCGGTGTGGCTAAATGTATGGTGGAGGTGGTGTCTGATGCCAGTGGGTGGAGATGAGGGTGTGGGGCGGTGCTGCTGTGCGTGAATCTGGCTGTCTAAAATCCTTCCTCCTCCCCAATCCGACCGTCCTTGCTTTTCTTTATAGATGTAATGCGACTATGTTCTTCCCCCCTTGAAGCCTTTATGGTGCCGCCTGCTCTTCGGAATTGCAGTCCCTTGAGATTGTGGTTCCCCTCTCCGCTTTGTGGTAAGTCCCCTTTATGGCTGTGCGATGATGAAAAAGTGGGCAGCAATGATTCTTCAAGCAAATAGGATTTCATTTCTAACACTTCCATGAATCTGGGAAGATCTAAAATTTTGAATTCAGTTCAAACAAGGTACTCTGTTTGTGTGATAAAATGTCAACCTCCGTACAGATAAATCCATAAACTGCTTTGAAACCTTTGCTTCCGGATCACCAGAGAAAATTGACTAACTGATACAACAAAATAGCTTTTGACGAATCTTCGAAGCAATGAGCCTTCACCAACATTGGACGTCATTTTCAAAAGAGTACTCTTGAAGTCTACAGTACGTTCAGCCTTTGTTGTCTATCGACACGTCATCCTCAAGAATCTGATGCATCATGTTGAAGACGTTAGGGTAAGCCTTCTCAATTTTGCCAAAGAGAACCACTGTGTAAGGTCAGAGTCCAACAACTCCAGTCAATTAACCACCCTCAGTATAACCAACATAACCAGGAGGTGACCCAATCAGTTTGGAGACTGTGTGTCTCTCATTTATCAAACTCATGTTGCAGTAAGCATGCAAAAATCCAACGTAAATGACCTAACTGCTGCTTGATGCTGGGATACATCAGAGAAAAATCCTGGAGCTACTGTTGAGATATTAGGAATGTTTAGATACTAGGAATGTTGAGATATTAGGATATTAATTGTTCTTTCCTTATATCATTCTTTCCTTGTATCATTTTTTCCCATTCTTAGAATGGTGATTACCCTCTATATATACTCTGTACATGAACGAATGAAAGTATGAATGAAAAACTACCATTCATCAATTTGAAGATGGTATTAGAGCCATGGAACTGAAATCCTGGATATTTTCTCGGTAAGGCCAGCCATCGCCCCTCCTTTGCGATAAAAAAAAAAAAAAAAAAAAAAAAAAATGTGAAAAAAATACTATTGTTTTTCAATCTGAAGGTACTTTTAATCCAAGAATTATTTTGATTGAATCAAACTATGACGTTTGGTCACAACTCGTGGAGATGCGTATTGCCGAACGGGAAAAACTTTCCTACATTCGAGGTAAGACAACTCCACCAAAAGAGTCAAAAGATGGATATGAAAAATGGTATGCTGAGAATCAAAAGGTGAAGAGATGGTTGTTAATGTCCATGAGTCTAGAAATTATGAAGCGTTACTTACGCTTACGCACCGCTCAAGAAATTTGGAGTGCATTATCAAAGGCCTTCTATGATGGAAGAGATGAATTACAAGTTTTCACTTTGAATCAAAAAAGCCTTCACTGCCAAACAAAGCGACAGGTCTCTTTTTGAATATTATGAAGAGTTAATTGAATTTTTTTGCGAATTGGATCATCGAGATAAGGTAGTCATGAAAGACCCTGAGGACATTGCAGCATACCGAAAATCCATTGAATGACAACAGGTGCAGATTTTTCTTGCTGGATTGGATGGTGACTTTGAGCAAGTTCGAGGAGAGATTCTACGCAAAGATCCTATTCTCGATTTGGAAGAATGCTATGCACTGATTCGATGAGAGGCAGTACATCATGCTAGTATGAAAGCAGAATCTGACAACCCTGACACCTCAGCTATGGTAGTCTAATAGTGATCAACCCAGAATTGGTAGGACCAATCTAAGACCAACCATCCTAAGACAGGCCCTAATATTGATAAGTCAACTTTCAAATGCACTCACTGCAATAAGACTAGTCATACCAAGAGTCGTTGCTTTGAAATTATGGGATATCTAGACTGGTGGGATCATAATCGTGATCAATGGAATAAGGATTCCAAGAAAACCTCGACTGCAGCTATTGCCGAAATAAAAATAGAGGCTAATGTTGCTGAGAAAGCCTCTGCATTGGTAGCCGCTACAGATTATGGTGGTAAGTTTTTAAATGGATAATTGATTCTGGTGCTACAGATCATATGACTTTTGATTCTAGATAGGTCTCACCCCTTAGACCTTCCTTACAAAAAATTGTTTCCACAGCCAATGGTAACACAACCCCAGTCATTAGGGAAGGGTCCTTAACTCTTACTGATACTTTGAATTTGGATTCTGTTTTAGTTGTTCCATCTTTAGATTACAATCTTTTGTCAGTTTCTCAAATCACTGCAGCCTTATCTTGTATTGTCATTTTTTGGCCTAAATTTTGTGTTTTTAAGGACATCCAAACAAGACAGATGATTGGTTATGGTATTAAGCGGGGAAAACTCTATTACTTGGACTTGTAGTCAAAGGATTCAAATAAGTTGCAACAAGC